>CM046949.1:90854666-93254666 GCA_025698515.1 Gossypium sturtianum
ATGTACTTCGTTCAGTTACGTATTACTCATTAAGCTGCGAGTCGGCTCTCATCACAGTTTGTTTGGGACAATCCCTTAAGCATATGGTCGCTTGGATCCACATTTTGGAAACATCCGCAGTCTTTCTCCGGCCCTTTCCCAAGTGCTTCTTTCGCAATGCTCACAAAGAAGCGTCTGCTGGCCGTGACCGGCCTGTTGATTTACGTGGCAAATCGACCCTAGGCCTCTTATGACCCTTTCCGGATGGTCAAAACTCTCTTAGGCTTATTCTTGTCCACGGCCTGCTTGGTAGCATCTTTAATTCGCTTATACCTTGGCCTTTTCCACCCAAGAAGAGAACTCCAGCTCACCGATGCGATCTGCTATCATGATCTCAGTCGTCTCTCAATCCAAGTCACTCAAATCGGACCACACGAGCGTTCATGTTCGATCAAGCTGCTACCCTGCGAGCATAGCGGCTCAACCTCAAAAATTACTACCTCATAATACGCTTCGGACTTACATTTCCCTTAAACTAGCCAGAAAAAGCTTTTCTTTGCTCAAATACTGCATACACAGTTCGGCATATTTCTTACGGAATGCCTCATTAACATATTCCCAGTCGGATCCTCAGCCATAGTACCATCTCTACCGAGTTAACCACCAGCGATCGCGGCCGGCAGGCGTAGCGATTGCCACCATTCCTTTCAACTTCTCCTCGGTCGGTCGAGCTCATCCATGATGCGCTAAGTCGGCTCTTGACGATCTTTCCGGTATCTGCGATCTTGGTACCACTCGACACTCCGCGACATCATCGGCTCCATTAGCTCGGGCCAGTTGGGCTGCAATTTACCAGGTTCGAATTTCCACCGCACTTTGACCACCAATTCAAAACTTCGCGGCCACGACTGCGACACAACATCTTCCCCGTCACAGGCTTGCTTTGCTCCCACGTTACTTGGTGAGAGGGTGGTGGTGGCGGTGTGGTATCTCATTGATGAGAACCCACGGCGTCCTAACGCAGTTGCGACCCGCGATCATCCTTCCTACCTGCGTCCCGCAGCGGTACGTCCTCTGGAGCTCATTTCCTAGCGTCGAGATCGATTAAAAAGTTTCTGGATTAGTCATTGTTCCACTTATTATCATGAAGGAGTTTTATGAAAAGAGTTTTAGGTGATGGTTTCTTTCAAGTATTCACACAACCTACAGTCTTTCATTCATTCATCCATCCATCAAACAATTATGAACTTTCGTTCATTGAGAAAATATTGTAGTTTTTCATTGTTATTGTTTTTGATACACAGGGGTATTTAAACAATTTTGTCCTCTGAGCACATTTAAGTAATTTTCAAAAGCAGAGAAAATTCCTCGGTGATTTTGTCAAAAGTATTTTTGGAAATTTTACAAAAGTTAAATTAATTTTGGGAAAAAAATTTTGGAATCGAGCGTTCGGTAATTTTGGCGTCGAGGTATTTTGGTAATTTTCAAAATCGAAGGTAAATTGGTAAAATTTAGTAAGTTAGGGATATTCAAAAAGTTGTAAAACTTTGAGGAGTTCTTTTGGGGAGTTTTATTTTCCAAAATGGTGATGTTGCAAAAATCTTGAAAACGAGGGTCATTTGGTCATTTTGCTAAGTTAGGGGCAATTTTGTAATAATTTTTTTAAGGAAAATCTTGTAAAGATGATTTTCACAAACTCAAAAAGAAGTTTTAAGAGTTTAAAACTAGGGTTTTGTGTTTGTTCTCTTTTTTTTTTTTTAAACATGGCTAGTTCCCTTTTCGGGTTTTAGTCATTAGGTTTATCCTATGTGCAGGAGGCCCTCTTTGGTGAGGAGTGAACCAAAGCTACGCACCGGGGAGGATTCGAATGGAGAGGGGAGGTGAGTCACGGGGCTGCTTAATACCAAGCTCCACATGAAACCATTCCTAGACATGCGCCTGAGAGGTTGCCACACATTGAGCCCCTCTTGTGATTAGGGGTGAGCCAGAAATTTCCGCATGGGTAGGATTCTGCGAGAGGAGGTGAGTCACTAGGGCTGGCAAATACGAGGCTCTTAGGATCCAATCCTGAACGTAAATGCAGAGTTTACCACACCCACTAGCTCGTGACTTAGCCATAGGTTTGTTTAGTGCATTAAGTCTTATGTTATTGCAATGTTTGATAATCTAGCCACCCAAGGTTCATGTTCCCTATCATTCCTATTCTACGTTCCATGCCTTTTCTATATAAATCACGAGAATCACACATAAAGTTGGGGTACTTACTGGTGGTGCGTGTCGGAGACTTAGGTGCCATGCCCAGAACTACTGCTTTATTTTAAAGAAAATCATTTGCAGAGCTCGAATTAAAAGCGTTTTGGGCCTTAGCCTGACGGTAGGGATTTAAAGCCCAGCTCTGATACAAGCGAGAAACACCCTGCTTTGCGGCCACGAGCACGAGAGCGGATCTGGTATGTTCCTTAAAAAAGTAAACGGTTTCAAAATTCTTTGTTTTTAGAGAGAAAATTTATGTATTTCGAGAAAAATTTCGTTTTAGGTTGGGCTTAGATTAAAACCCATTTATTTAATTTTATAAATCCAATTTAATTAAGGTGACAAAAGAAATTTTTGAGTTCATTTTTAAGAAAAATAATTTTGTACTTACCCATCCAAATTAGTTAAGTGACATAATATCTAATAGTAAAGCAAAAAAAAAAAAAAAGAAATTCACTGGGCCTTATGGCCTTATTACATCAATCAAAACCCAAAAATAATAAAATTTAAGTACTTAATATAAATAACAGTCCCAAATAGTAAAGTCTTTCCTTCACTATGCATGGCCACCTTTAGCTCTCGCCTAGGCTAGGTCCATTCATGTGATCATCTCTGAAAAATATTCCCCAGCAGAGTGAGTCAACAGAACTCAATGTGTACACAAACTAACATTCAATAATCTGAGCATACATGTTCATATCAAAGACATATTCATAAAAAAATGATGCAACCCAAACTGAAGCCTATTTGTCCATCCACACACTACACACCACAGTGCACTAATCACTGCAGTAGGACTACTAAGTCAACCCTCCATCCATTTACACACCATCGAAGCGGTCATTGCGATCGACGTTAACTCATATCGCCCATATAATTTGTGTCATTAGACACACCATATTCAAATAATGTAACCAGAAGTTACCAAATTCGAGATAATGTAACTGAAGTTACCATATTCCAAATTTTGTGTATGTAGTCACCATATTAGATTGGTGAGACCAAAGTCAACACCTTCTTCCCCTTTACGCATATGGCAGAAATGCCCACATATTTTATCATGCACAACATACTTATTTTCTCATTCATGTTACTATTCACATGTTCAAAATATATCACATTAAGTAATCCTATCAAAATAGAAATGTACAGGTATTCTTTACCACATTTGTGGTACTTAGCCACATTCTCATTCTTATGCATATTCATATATTAAAATAATTATTGCCATAATATATTGAAAATTAGTGTGAGTACACACACAGATTAAGCTTAATAGATTCCTTGAAATCGAAGAGCGATCAACCGATCTAGATCTTTAACTCCTATATCGATTAATTATTAAAACATATTAACAAACCTATTTGGCTTAAAACCAAATCCTAGTAGGATTTGTATTACTTACTGTATTCTTAGAATTGATTAAATCCGAAATTGTGGTATTCCTCCCTTAAATTCGGCTAGCCACCAAAACATGTATTTTCATCGGTTTCGACTTTTGGAAAGAAAAGGAAATACCTTTAGATACCAAAGTAACCCTTGGCGATTAGATCTATACACTTACACGGCAATTCCCAATTCACGAAAACAATCCTTGCATTGTATGTACCTTGAGAAATCCCTATAATTATATGTTAATTTTAATCTCACATATAATCATAACTTTTGACCAAATATGTGTATATCTTACCTTAGATCCTTGAATCCGGAAGATTCCTCCTTGTATTGAAGTTGTAGAAACTTGATAAACCCCTTGTAGAATTCGGCCATAAAGCAGGAATAGGATTAGACCCTTCTCTTTCGGCAAATAGAAAGAAAAAGAACTTGAATGATGCTTAACCTTACCTTTAATGCTTTGACCGGATTGCTTCCTTGCCTAGAGCCCACGAGAGATTCGGCTGAGGTTTTAGTCGAGGATCAAAGAAAAGGGCTTTGGCTTGACAGGATGAAGAAAGAGAAGAGTAAAAGATGAATAGAAAATTCGCGGAGGGGGTTTCTTTGTGGAATTTTAAACAAGCTTAGAAAGATGAGAGAATAGCCTTTAACTCTCCTTCTTTGTGAAATTATCAATAGGAGAGTCCCTTGCTTGGCCACTACTCCTCTTATGATAATATTATCTCCTTTATTTAAAAAATAAAAGTGTTAAATCCATTATTATCTCTTCAAATAATCTAAATTAAAAAGCTTTTATTTATCACCTTATTAAAAGCAATATTAATGGAAATAAAACACCTCCTTTTCTAGAAACAATTGCAGTCCACCTTAGCACAGGAAGCAAAATAAAACTTCATTTATTTGCTTCCCTTGTGATTCGAACCAGGCTCATGCCTCTTGCACATGGCGCCATTTCCATAAGCCATAAGTGCCATCTTAGAACCACTTTTCCTAGCCGTTTGTGTGTCAAATTTTACCAACTTTTTCTTTTAAGGCCCCCTTGCCTTAATTTCCTATTTTAAACTTTAAAACTTGACATTTCTCGATTATTTCTAAGTTTCCTAAAATTTTCAATCGGCTCTGCTGTAACTTGCCATTTTCTTACATTTCAGGTTCCCGAAATGTTCACTTTCCATTTTGAAACATTTCCAAAAATGTTTAGGTTTCAAAATGTTTCAAGTTTCAAAAAATATGAGGTTTCCAAAAATGTTCAAGTTTCCAAAAATGTTCGAGGTTTCAAAAATGTTCATTTCCAATTCTATGCATTTCTAAATTCAAAAATACCAAAAATTTATTCATAGTGCTTAAGACTTGTCATTTCGTACAATTAAAGCGAAAATGCATAGGCCCTTTCAAGGGCGTTACAAACCAACAAGGCGTGTGATCGTTTACGAGCAGCGATCGTAGAGGGACTAAGGTCACCCTTATTCAAATAAGGTAAGAAGGGTGTTTTGATTAGAGTAAATAAAGAGGGTGCTTTACCCTATCGGTTAAAGGACTAACTTTGGATCTTGTTTTTGAATCTAGGTTGGGTGCTCGTGGAGCATGGAGCAATATTGAAATCGGTGTGTAACCACACTATCTTTTACGTGAATCGGTAAAAGGCTGAAAAGCCGAGAAAGTCAAAAAGTCGAAACCCGGCATTTGAGGCCTCACGGCGTCGATCACTCGTGTGTGTCGAGCCCTAAGCCGTGGCGATGGTATCAGAGGCCACCAGGCATTCTCGTGCTCTTAGGTCGATATGGGCCTTGTTTGGTGAAATGGAGTCGTGTGGGCCCTCTGGGCCTCAAATGGGTCCCATGGGCGAAATCATCGATAATTGGCGAATCTTGGGTGGGCTATGTAGTTTACATAGCCGACTGAATTTGGGCTACATGGGCCACCTGCGGCGTGTGGTGCAACACCCAAACCAGTCTATACGTTAAGGCGAGATTTGGTTTGTTACATCGATCTATCATTCATTTAATACTCTAATGTTTTAGGTAAATGAGTTCTATAAAACACTATCGAAAATGATGTTTAGTTGAAAATTTAGAAAAATGATTTAAAATTTGATGAATTAAGAAATACTAGTTTGAAATCTTATCATTTAGTACTTTAATTGTTTAAACCTTTAAAGTAGTTTTAAAGAAGTTCAAAGGATTTAAAAACACGAATAGTTAAAGCATCTTCAACATTTTAAAGGAAATTTAAATCCATCCACACACATAAAAATCCATAAAAGTATTAATAGAGGCCTTATTACATCATACCCAAAATAGTAATTAAAAGAAATTACTTAATAAAAGTTCATAGTTTATAAAAACCCATATTAAGTAGTATGGCCTCCATGAAGTCATCCTCGGCCCCAAGCCTTCGTCAATTTCCATTACCTAAAATGGTTAAAAAGATAGAGTGAGTTACTCGAACTTCGGTTAGTGTAACTCACTTACCACGTTCATTGAGCCGGATAATCAAGGCATTGTTTTGGGCTTGAGCCATTCTGAATATAATATAATAAATTAAATGCATGCAAAATGAAATTTCCCAACCAAACCTAATTTCCATCCGCTACACACCTCGTACCAACCAACACACTGTGGGGATCAAGTCAACCCACCCGCCAACACACCAATCGTAGGCAATAAGCGTTTTAAATATATTGTGGTGCACCACGAACTAGATTGTGACAAAGTCACCGAACTAGAAGGCATTAAGGCATTAAAATTTTGTGGCAAAGCCACCAAACTGGATTTTTGGCAGCGGGCCTTTCTTCTCTTCATCGATTATCCCAACCCATGCAATCGGGTATGCATAACAATTTATATCCATGTAATAATTTAATAAAAGGCCTACCATACATGTGAGTCTATATTACAAATTTTCATTTGAGCCCATAAGATAAAATAGCATTTAGCCCATTTAGCAATCTAGCTAACTTAGCCCATATATCGAGCTAGCGATTTTTTGGCCCATTAACGATATAGCGATTTTGGACCATTTAACGATCTAGCAAATTTTTGGCCCATTTAATGATCTAGCGATTTGGCCCATTTAACGATCTAGCAGTTTTCGGCACATTTAACGATCTAGCGATTTTGGCCCATTTAACGATCTAGCGATTTTAGGCCCATGAATTTAATTTTTCATACATTTACACAAAAGTGTTAATTACTATGTATTTTTTGATTTTGCCATCTTTACGATTTTATCCCAATATTTCTGGTTTAGTATCTAACCCGAGAGATAAGTGTGAAGTTACACACAGTTCTTGTGAGAACTAGACTTTCCGCTCGTCGATACCTAAGCATCATGATAAATTAGAACACTATAATTTATTCACATATCCGAATCTTAGAAATAACGATCTAGACTTTACCCTCAAAATTTTGAACCACTTCTATTTGTGGTTTCTCCTCGATTGATGGTTCGTTACCCGATAAAATCACGAACAAACAAAGGTTCGGAATCGAGCGATTTCAAACAAGCGATTCTCCTCGGATGAGCGTCCACAACTTGGGTGGAAAATCCGGATTCTTTGAAAGCTTGATCCTTTGCTTAAACTTAGGGAATAGTGGAACCACCCTATTTTGAACACTATTCACCACCCTTTTAGTCCCTATTTTGATTATTTCTAATAACAAAAGATCACGAGTTTGACTAAATATATCGAAATTATGACTACTTGATTTACAAGGGTGAGATTGCCTTACCACGAAATATCCTTGTTCCACAATATGCGAATTGAAAGCGTCACGTCTCTTTAACTCTTTAGATCGATTCAGCGATTCACTATACTCACGAACACTTGAGTTTGGTCCTCCAAAATCACACTATTGTCACGATTGAAAAAAGCGTTTGAGAAGAATACCTATGTATAGTAGGAGATTGGCTATGAATAACAAAGGAAGGGAAAAATGGTTCGGCAATGGAGCAATCTAGCATTCGACCATGAGAGAAAATAATGAAGAAAATTTAGTTGAGAAAAAGTAGTAGGATGAAGGAAGGAGATGATGTTGATTCGGTTTTCAAGAGAGAAAAAGAAAAGAAAAGAGATGAGTTTAGGAGTAAGGTACATTCGGCAATGGGGAAAAGGAGAAGAAAGCGAAAATGATCTTAGCTTTGGTATTTAGAGCCAAAAGAAAATGTCTTGAGATGCTAAGCAAAAATGTGTCCAATGGTAACATGAAATGGTCAAAAACAAAGCTTACCAAAAGCTCAAATTCGGCTAAAGAAAGGTTGAGAAGAAATTGCAAATTTTGCAAATGCTAGAAATGACCAAAAGCTAACTCCTAATCCTAGCCAAGCTACTAACACATTCGGCCAACCCCTTAGTCCACAATGCCAGTCCATGTTCATGGTCAAAATGGCCATGAAGAAGTTACCAAAACATCAACCTTGATTCAAGCCTTGCAATCCTCCATTTTCCTAAAGTTTGAGAATCTTATCCCCAAAATCAAGCCATTCCATCCACTTAAATCATGCTTGCCATAAACCTTAATATCCTTACCATAAAAATTTAGTCCATCTTATCCATGTTTGATGCTTGGCCGACACATGCTAGGAAAAACCAAAAATAAAAGCTTCTAAATTGCATGCTAGGAGATTCGAACCTCTCCCCTCAAGTCCAACTTATGGCGGCATCACCACTTTGCCAATTACTCATCTTATGCTAATTTTAGACACTTAAATTAACTTAAGTATCAGTGTCACTTGATCCACTTCAATAAATTCTCAATACTAAAAATTATTCTATACCAAAATACTTCTATGCCCTTTTCAAGGCTATAATAAACACGAAAAAGAAGAAAGGAAAATTTTCATTCATAAGCTAAACACCAAAACATGCAATATATCGATACTCGGATTTTTAGGATGTTACAATTCTACCCTCCTTAAAGAAAATTTTGTCCTCGAAATTTACTTGGTTAAAAGAGGTGAGGGTATTGTTGTCGAGTGCATCCTCATGCTCCCACGTAGCTTCCTCTGCTCAAAATGATTACGCCATAAAACCTTGACCAATGGCACTTTGTCTTCTTTCTTAGCTCCTTGACATCTCGGTCTAAAATTTCCACTTTGTTTCCTCCTCGAAAGACAAGTCGATCTCAACTCCACTTCTTCTCACGTTTTACTATGTGTGGCGGATCCGATCTATAACGCCTTAGCATGGAAACATGGAAAACATTATGAATTTGACTCAACTCGGAGGTAATTCAATCGATAAACCAACTTTGGACCAACACGCTTCATCACACGATATGGTCCAATGAACCTAGGACTCAACTTGCCCTTCCTTCCAAATCCCGAAAATTTTCTTCCGGTGAGACCTTGAAAAGACACGATCCCTCACAGCAAACTCGATATCCTTACGCTTGGATCTGCATATGACTTACGTCTGCTATCAGAAGCTTCCTTTAACTTAGTGCTCGAATGACTTTTACCTTTTCTTAGTCTACGATATTAACTCGGACCTAACATCTACCGTTAAGCCCAATTCGGTCCAACAAGTAGGAGAAACGACACCTCTGACCGTACAATGCCTCGTAAGTGCCATCCCGAATGCTAGAGTGATAGTTTGTTGTTATCATAAATTACACTTAGCGGTAGTAAATCCTCCCAACTACCTTTGAAATCAATCACACACCCCTTAACATGTCTTCCAATAAGCGAATTACTCTTTCAGTGACCATCGGTGAGGATGAAAAGTCGTCTTGAAGTTTAACTTTGTTCCCAAAGCTTCATCGCGAGCTTTCCAAAATCGTGATGTAAACCTAGGATCCCTATACGATATAATAGATCTTTGGTATCCAATGCAACCTCACAATTTCAGGATACATCACGACTTAGCCAACCACGTAATGAATAATCCGTCTGTTGGTAGAAAATGAGCAATCTTCGTCAATCGATCAACTATTACCCAAGCGGAATTTTTCTTAGTAGGTGTTAAAAGGTAACCCACTAACAAAATCGAGTTATCACTCCCATTTCCAAAGAGGAATCTTTACCAGGTTGTAATAAGCTGTGGCAATTGATGCTCCGCCTTCACTTGTTGACAAGTCAAACATTTTCCCACAAACTCGGAAATCTCACGCTTCAACCACGACCACCAATCATTCCACGGAGATCCCGATACATCTTATTTCCTCGGGGTGCATAGCATAAGGGCTACTATCGCATCCGCGAGAATCATTAAATCTCAAATCGAGTCCTTGAGCATACAAACTCTTCCACGGAAACCACGGCCTCCATCAGTGTTTATACCAAAATCCTCTATTTCACCACTCCCAACTTGCTTTGAATTAAGGGTCCCAACTTTTTATCGATATCTGCTTTTCCTTGATTTGCTCTAACCATAGAGGCTTCACTTGAAGTTACGGTAATAGACTACCATCCTCATACAAACTCGGATGAGCAAACATTGCTCTCAAATCGATTACCACCTTACGGCAATCGTCGGCTACCACATTAGCCTTTCCGGATGATACTCGATTGAGAAATCATAATCCTTTATGATTCTATCCATCTTCTTTGTCTCAAGTTGCTCCTTACGAGTAAGAAGATACTTAAGAATCTTGTGATCCATGTAAATGATGGACTTCTCACCCGTAGAGATAGTGTCTCCAAATCTTTAAAGCAAACACTACCATGACTAACTCTAAGTCATGAGTGGGGTAATTTACTTGGCCGGTCTCTGTTGTTGAGAAGCATATGCCACTACTTTTCCACTTTGCATCGACACACAACCTAAACCCGTGTGAGGCGCATCACAATAAATGATAAATTCCTTTCCATCCTCGAAATTTGAATCAAAGCGGTGCTTAGTCGAATCTTCTTCAATTTCTCGAAACTCTCTTGTTGTTTTTGGGTCCAAATATCACGGTGCCCCTTTCCGCAATAGTTTAGTTAGGGTGCAGCAATCGGAAAACCCCTTAACAAAGCGTCTATAATAACCCGATAGCGCGCTTGAAACTCAGAGATCTCGACTCTCGACTTTGGTGGTTTCCAATCCGATCTGACCTCAATTTTCCGAGGATCCACCCTTATTCTTTGGTGATACCACATGACCCAAGAAAGTCACTTCCCTTAACGAATTCATTTACTAAATTTGGCATAAAGTTGATTATCTCGAGTAACTACAATACTATCGCAAATCACGAGTCATGCTCCTCTTCATTCTTTGAATATACCAAAATGTCATCTATGAACACCACCACAAACCGGTCTAAATATTGTTGAAAGACCGGTTCATCATATCCATAAATGCACGGTGGTGCATTGGTCAACCCAAGCGGCATCACCAAAAACTCATAATGTCCATACTTGAGTTTGGAATGCCGTCTTATGAATATCTGCTTCTTTCACCTTAAAAGTGGTGATAACCCAGATCTCAAATCAATTTTGGAAAAGCTGAAGCTCCTTTCAATTGATCAAGCAGGTCATCAATTCTCGATGAAGGATACCTATTCTTGATCGTCAATTTATTCAAGCTGCACTGTAATCAATGCACATCGCATCGACCCATCCTTCTTCTTAACGAACAAAGCCCGGTGCTCCCCACGGAGACACACTCGGTCGAATAAAACCTCGAACCAACAATTCTTGAATTTGAGCTTTAAGCTCCGCCAACTCCTTGGTTGCCATTCTATAAGGAAGCAATGGACACTGGAGCCGTTCGAACAAAAGCTCAATACCAAATTCCACTTCCGATCTGGAGGTACATCGGGAAGTTCTTGGAAATACATCTAGAAATTCCTTCACCGTTCTCCGTCCTCCAGCGATAACTCTTTGGCATCAAAGCACTAATAAAAGCTAGAAATGCTCCGTGCCCTTTTTGAACCAACTTTTACGCCTTTAACGCCGGATACCACATTTCCAAGTAATTCATTCGTTACGCCTATCATTACTATTTCTTTATCATCAAAGTTCTTATTGACATCGCTTTTGGCCACAGTCCAAAGCGCCCGGTGCTTAACTAACCAATCCATGCCCAAAATTAGATCGAACTTCGCGAAGGCAATTCCATCAAATTAAGCAAAATATTTCTCCTTGGATTTCTAAGAGGCACGTCTCTAAGCAGTTTATTTAGGACTAATTACCATCATCTCACTGCTCGGTAATTTCAGATTCTAGATTCAAGTTTCGGATATAGGCGCTAGCAACATACTGAGTCGGTAGAACCAATATCTATCAAAGCGATGCGGGTACATCAAAGATAGAGAATGTACGGTTATCACATCAGTGCATTGCCATCCTCGCGGCGTCTAGCGCATATACCAATCACATGCATCTTACATCCATGTTACCTCTAGAACCATTGCCTCGACCCAATGCACCTTGACCACGTCCGGCCCCATTACCACCACGACACGATCCATGACCTCTCGGTGGGCTTCTTTGAGTTCCTCTTCTTGGTGTGCTTGATGTCACGAACTTCTTGAGTCGTATCCATGCGTCGAGGTAATTCTTATATTGATGATCCATTGAACCACATTTATAACAAGCACCGTTTTCCTCGGCCTCTCGAGATATCGTTTCCCACATTGATGCAGTCTCAATTACGATTATTAGCTACTGGTGCTCTTCCTTGGTGGCTCATCATTAGAGGCCTCTTGAAACCTTTTGAAGAACCCGAATACTTTATATCTCTTTTGCCTCTAACTCTTTCCCGATTTTGGCGTTACGAGCTCTTAGCCTCTTGGCTATCTTGGCTTTCTCCACAAGCGTGGCAAAAGTTCTAACTTATTGTGGGGCTATCAGGAACCCACAACTCATCATTCAACCCATCCTCAAAGCATACACAACGCTCATGGTCCATTGGCACTATTGTCCGAGCATAGCGACTCAGGCGTAAAAACTCAACTTCATAAGGCGCCACCGTCTTATTTCCTTGAATCAGTTCAAAAATTCCTTCCTTGAGCGTCCACATTACTTGTGCCTACATATTTCCCACTGAAAGCGACTTTGAAGAACTCCCAATTAACTAATGCGACTTGATTGCCTTCGGACGATAAGCCACCATTGATAAGCTTACGTCCCTTAGCAAGGACACCGCTCCTCTTAGTTTACGTTCTCTGATTGCACATGAGGTCTTCCATAATTCGCTTTTTCGCCTCAAGCCAATATTCGGCAACATTTGGACCTACACGAGACACCTCTGAAAACCTCGGCACCACTTGATTTGATCGCTCCGATGCTCGACCCACGATTTGTTGGCCCGACTCTGAGGTCAGCGACCCTTTCAAGGACTCGCGGCATTGCTCGTGTTAAAGCATTATCTTCTTCCATATGATCATGTGATCCGTCTCACTCTCGGCGATGCGGTGCATCCATTTTACGGCACATGACTCGGTAGCTTTAGGCGCGGCACCTCATCCTCTACCGCGGCCACGTCTCACGCGTCCACGACCACGTCCTCTAGTGCTCATAACAACTAATTCGGTTTATTAAGTTTACAAGTTTTATGAATCGAATACTATTTGATGTTTATTAACGATGTTTTATGAGATATAAGAGGTAAAGTTGTTTCGCAATCCGTCCTATAGTCTCAATCTCTATTATTTTCAACACCTAAAACTAGAAGTTCTAGAGTGTTCCTATGATCATATCACAATAATAACAATCAATATACAAATACTTACTTGACTTGGTGTCGGATGCTCGTGGTGCCATACTACCTTTAGAACATAAAGTTTAAAAATTTAAAGCTGTTTCTCAAACAAAATTGTTGTTGAACCCAACCACGGTAGGAGTTTTGAAACGGCTCTGATACCATTAAATGTAACACCCCAAACTAGGTCTATGCGTTAAGGCGAGATTTGGTTTGTTACATCGATCTATCATTCATTTAATACTCTAATGTTTTAGAGTAAGCAGTTCTATAAAACCTTTCGAAAATGATGTTTAGTTGAAAATTTAGAAAAATGATTTAAAATTTGATGAATTAAGAAATACTAGTTTGAAATCTTATCATTTAGTACTTTAATTGTTTAAATCTTTAAAGTAGTTTTTAAAGAGTTCAAAGGATTTAAAAACACGAATAGTTAAAGCATCTTCAACATTTTAAAGGAAATTTAAATCCATCCACACACATAAAAATCCATAAAAGTATTAATAGAGGCCTTATTACATTATACCCAAAATAGTAATTAAAAGAAATTACTTAATAAAAGTTCATAGTTTATAAAAACCCATATTAAGTAGTATGGCCTCCATGAAGTCATCCTCGGCCCAAGCCGTCAATTTCCATTACGAAATGGTTAAAAGATAGAGTGAGTTACTCGGAACTCGATGTGTAACTCACTTACCACGTTCATTGAGCCGGATAATCAAGGCATTATTTTGGGCTTGAGCCCATTTACGAATATAATATAATAAATTAAATGCATGCAAAATGAAATTTTCCAACCAAACCTAATTTCCATCCGCTACACACCCCATACCAACCAACACACAGCAGAGATCAAGTCAACCCACCCCGCCAACACACCAATCGTAGGCAATAAGCCATTTTAAATATATTATGGTGCACCACGAACTAGATTATGACAAAGTCACGAACTAGAGGCATTAAGCCATTAAAATTTTGTGGCAAAGCCACCGAACTAGATTTTTGGCAACAAGCCTTTCTTCTCTTCATCGATTATCCCAACCCATGCAATCGGTATGCATAACAATTTATATCCATGTAATAATTTAACAAAAGGCCTACCATACATGTGAGTCTATATTTCAAATTTTCATTTGAGCCCATAAGATAAAATAGCATTTAGCCCATTTAGCAATCTAGCTAACTTGGGCCCATATATCGATCTAGCGATTTTTGGCCCGTTAACGATCTAGCGATTTCGGCCCATTTAACGATCTAGAAAATTTTGGCCCATTTAACGATCTAGCGATTTTGGCCCATTTAACGATCTAGCGATTTTACCCATTTAACGATCTAGCAATTTTACGGCCCATAAATTTATGATTTTCATACATTTACACAAAAGTGTTAATTACTATGTATTTTCTAATTTTGCCATTTTACGATTATCCCAATATTTACGGTTTAGTATCTAACAGAGAGATAAGTGTGAAGTTACACACACAGTTCTTGTGAGAACTAGACTTTCCGCTCGTCGATACCTAAGCGCATCACGATAAATTAGAACACTATAAATTATTCACATATCGAATCTTAGAAATAACGATATAGACTTTACCCTCAAAATTTTGAACCACTTCTATTTGTGGTTTCTCCTCGATTGATGGTTCGTTGCGATAAAAATCCACGAACAAACAAAGGTTGGGGTATGAGCGATTTCAAACAAGCTGATTCTCCTCGGATGGCGTCCACAACCGATGGAAAAATCCGGATTCTTTGGCTTGATCCTTTGCTTAAACTTAGGGGAATAAGCGGAACCACCCTTCTTTGAACACTATTCACCACCCTTTTACGTCCCTATTTTGATTATTTCTAATAACAAAAGATCATGAGTCCGACTAAATATATCGAAATTATGACAAGCGGTTACAAGGGTGAGATTGCCTTACCACGAAATATCCTTGTTCCACAATATGCGAATTGAAGCGTCGTCCCTTTAACTCTTTAGATCGATTCCAACGATTCACTATACTCACGAACACTTGAGTTTCGGTCCTCCAAAATCACACTATTGTCCACGATTGAAAAAGCGTTTGAGAAGAATACCTATGCATAGTAGGAGATTAGGCTATGGATAACAAAGGAATGGAAAAATGGTTGGCAATGGATCAATCTAGCATTCGACCATGAGAGAAAATAATGAAGAAAATTTAGTTGAGAAGAAAGTAGAAGGATGAAGGAAGGAGATGATGTTGATTCGGTTTTCAAGAGAGAAAGAAAAGAAAGAGATGAGTTTAGGAGTAAGGTACATTCGGCAATGGGGAAAAGGAGAAGGAAAGCGAAAATGATCTTAGCTTTGGTATTTCGGCCAAAGAAAATGTCTTGAGATGCTAAGCAAAAATGTGTCCAAATGGTAACATGAAATGGTCAAAAACAAAGCTTACCAAAAGCTCAAATTCGGCTAAAAGAAAGGTTGAGAAGAGAATTGCAAATTTTGCACAAAAATGCTAGAAATGACCAAAAGCTAACTCCTAATCCTAGCCAAGCTACTAACACATTCGGCCAACCCCTTAGTCCACAATGCCGTCCATGTTCATGGTCAAAATGGCCATGAAGAAGTTACAAAACATCAACCTTGATTCAAGCCTTGCAATCCTCCATTTTCCTAAAGTTTGAGAATCTTATCCCCAAAATCAAGCCATTCCATCCCTTAAATCATGCTTGCCATAAACCTTAATATCCTTACCATAAAAATTTAGTCCATCTTATCCATGTTTGATGCTTGGCCGACACATGCTAGGAAAAACCAAAAATAAAAGCTCTAAATTGCATGCTGGGAGATTCGAACCTCTCCCCTCAAGTCCAACTTATGGCGCCATCACCACTTTGCCAATTACTCATCTTATGCTAATTTTAGACACTTAAATTAACTTAAGTATCGAGTGTCACTTGATCCACTTCAATAAATTCTCAATACTAAAATTTATTCTATACAGAATACTTCTATGCCCTTTTCAAGGCTATAATAAACACAAAAAAGAAGAAAGGAAAATTTTCATTCATAAGCTAAACACCAAAACATGCAATATATCGATACTCAGATTTTTAGGATGTTACAATTCTACCCTCCTTAAAGAAAATTTCGTCCTCGAAATTTACAGTTAAAAGAGGTGAGGGTATTGTTGTCGAATTGCATCCTCGAGGCTCCCACATAGCTTCCTCAAAGCTCAGTGATTCGCCATAAAACCTTGACCAGCGGGCTGTCTTCTTTCTTAGCTCCTTGACATCTCGGTCTAAAATTTCCACTTTGGTTCCTCCTCGAAAGACAAGTCGATCTCAACTCCACTTCTTCTCACAGGGTACTATTTGTGGCGGATCAGATCTATAACGCCTTAGCATGGAAACATGGAAAACATTATGAATTTGACTCAACTCGGGAGGTAATTCAATCGATAAGCCAACTTTGGACCAACACGCTTCATCACGATATGGTCCAATGAACCTAGGACTCAACTTTCCCTTCCTTCCGTCGAAAATTTTCTTCCAAGGTGAGACCTTGAGAAAGACACGATCCCCCCACGACAAACTCGATATCCTTACGCTTGGATCTGCATATGACTTTTGTCTATCAGAAGTTTCCTTTAACTTGTGCTCGAATGACTTTTACCTTTTCTTACGTCTTGATATTAACTCGGACCTAACATCTACCGTTCGCCCAATTCGGTCCAACAAGTAGGAGAAACGACACCTCTGACCGTACAATACCTCGTAGGGTGCCATCTGAATGCTAGGCGATGCAATTTGTTGTTATCTGAAAATTCGCCAATGGTAGAAAATCCCCCAACTACCTTTGAAATCAATCACATCCCCTTAACATGTCTTCCAATAAGCGAATTACTCTTTCCAGTGACAATCGGCGGAGGATGAAAAAGTCGTCTTGAAGTTTAACTTTGTTCCCAAAGCTTCATGCGAGCTTTCCAAAATCGTGATGTAAACCTATGATCCCTATCGATATAATAGATCTTTGGTATCCCATGCAACCTCACAATTTCGGATACATACGACTTAACCACGTAATGAATAATCCGTCTGATTGGTAGAAAATGGCGACCTTCGTCAATCGATCAACTACTACCCAAGCGGAATTTTTCTTAGTAGGTGTTAAAGGTAACCCACTAACAAAATCCGAGTTATCTGCTCCCATTTCCAAAGAGGAATCTTTCTGGGTTTGTAATAAGCGTGACAATTGATGCTCCGCCTTCACTTGTTGACAAGTTAAACATATTCCCACAAACTCGAAATCTCACGCTTCAACCACGGCCTGTCACATTCACGGAGATCCCGATACATCTTATTTCCTCAGGTGCATAGCATAAGGGCTACTATGTGCCTCCCATGAGAATCATTCATCTCAAATCGAGTCCTTAGGCATACAAACTCTTCCACGAAAACCACGACCTCCATCAGTGTTTATACCAAAATCCTCTATTTCACCACTCCCAACTTTCTTTGAATTAAGGGTCCCAACTTTTTATCGATATATGCTTTTCCTTGATTTGCTCTAACCATAGAGGCTTCACTTGAAGTTCCGCTAATAGACTACCATCCTCATACAAACTCGGATGAGTAAACATTGCTCTCAAATCGAGATACCACCTTACGACTTAGCGTCGGCTACCACATTAGCCTTTCGGATGATACTCGATTGAGAAATCATAATCCTTTATGATTCTATCCATCTTCTTTGTCTCAAGTTTAACTCCTTACGAGTAAGAAGATACTTAAGACTCTTGTGATCAGTGTAAATGATGGACTTCTCACCGTAGAGATAGTGTCTCCAAATCTTTAAAGCAAACACTACCGCGACTAACCCCAAGTCATGAGTGGGGTAATTTACTTCGTCATGCGGTCTCGGTTGTGAAAGCATATGCCACTACTTTTCCACTTTGCATCAGCACACAACCTAAACCGTGTGTGAGAGCGCATCACAATAAGCGATAAATTCCTTTCCATCCTCGAGGCTAAATCAAAGCCCGGTGCTTAAAGTCGAATCTTCTTCAATTTCTCGAAACTCTCTTGTTATTTTTGAGTCCAAATATCGGTACCCCTTTCGCAATAGCAGTTTAGTTAGGGTGCGGCAATCGGAGAAAACCCCTCAACAAAGCGTCTATAATAACCAGCCAACCCCAAGAAACTCAGAATCTCGACTCACGACTTTGGCGGTTTCCAATCTAAATCTGACCTCAATTTTCAGAGGATCCACCCTTATTCTTTGGTGATACCACATGACCCAAAAACTCACTTCCCTTAACGAATTCAAATTTACTAAATTTGGCATAAAGTTGATTATCTTGAAGTAAGCTGTAATACTATCATAAATCTGAGTCATGCTCCTCTTCATTCCTTGAATATACCAAAATGTCATCTATGAACACCACCACAAACCGGTCTAAATATTGTTGAAAGACCGGTTCATCATAATCCATAAATGCAAATTGGTGTATTGGTCAACCCAAGCGGCATCACCAAAAACTCATAATGTCCATAACGAGTTGGAATGTCGTCTTATGAATATCTGCTTCTTTCACCTTAAGCTGGTGATAACCCGATCTCAAATCAATTTTGGAGAAAAGCTGAAACTCCTTTCAATTGATCAAGCGGTCATAAATTCTCGGTAAAGGATACCTATTCTTGATCGTCAATTTATTCAATTGCACTGTAATCAATGCACATACGCATCGACCCATCCTTCTTCTTAACGAACAAAACCGGTGCTCCCACGGAGACACACTCGGTCGAATAAAACCTCGATCCAACAATTCTTGAATTTGAGCTTTAAGCTCACGCCAACTCCTTGATTGCCATTCTATAAGGAGCAATGGACCTTTGGAGCCGTTCGAACAAAAGCTCAATACCAAATTCCGCTTCCGATCTGGAGGTACATCGGGGAAGTTCTTGGAAATACATCTAGAAATTCATACCGTAACACCCCAAACCGGACAAGACACCACGTCCAGAATGCGGTATGCTCTGGGGAAAATGCTTTTGAGAGATCGATTTTCCGTTTAAAAGGTGAGTGGAAACACGGTGTGTTTGAAACAAATTTGAGTAGTCTTGTTAAAAAAATGGTTGATGTATTTGAAATCCGAAGATTTTGAAAACTTAGCGAGAATGTGTAGTTAACACGGGTTATTACCATTTAAAACCCCATTAGTTTCTCATTGATACATAAAACACTTTAGAACTTAGGAGACTACAAGTTTGATTTGGAAACCTTTTAGTATTTGTTTATAAATGAACTTAGTGCGATACCCGATGGTATAGTTTAAAAACACGTTGCGTTATAATTTGAAACATTGTCTCTCCAACTTTTAGTAAAACTTATTCAGAGTTACTTTGTTAAGGCATATAAAAACCAACTTAAAACATAGACAACATAAAACATAACTTAAAAGGCCTTTTACAATCCGAAATAAAACCCAATTTAAAGTAATAAACTAAAGTACCCAAATAGTAGAGTCTGAGTAAGAACTTTATTCGACATGGCATAAGCACCTCGAGTCCATCCAGGCCCCAAGTCCGCATCTACGAGTCACCTGAAAAAATCAAAGGAGAGGGTGAGTCGGTGACTCGATGTGCAAATCCAGCTCCCAGAAGAAACAACATGCTAACACACATCATACATAGCAACATAATTAATGCAACCCGATCCTAACCATCCATATCGCCTTTTTTCTACCCGTGTGGTACCAAACCATTGGTGGTGCCAAACCACTGGTGACATATAGTCACAATGTGTTACCAAAACACTTTGGTGTCCCAAAGACACAATATCCATCATTGTGGTACCAAACCCTTTGGTGTCCCAAAGACACGATGTGCTACCAAGGCACGGTGACCGTAGTCACAAATCAGATGATGATGGGGCCAGCCCATCGTGTGATACCAAATCACTAGCGAGGCGATCCCATATCTCAAGTGGGGCCAACCCACGGTGGTCAAACCACGGGGACAAGTCGCAATGAGGTGCCAAACCTGCGGTGTCCCAAAGACACGTGTGCTACCAAAGCAACGGTGGCCGTAGTCACAAATGCGGTGATGGGGCCAACCCATCGTGTGTTACAAAACAACAGGCGTCAATCCCGTATAATCATTTGTGGGGCCAACCCAGCGTGGTACTAAGCCACTTTGGGACGAGGCATGAGGTGCCAAACCTCTGGAGTGCCAAACCTCTGTGACCCAAAGTCACAAAGTGTGCTACCAAAGCAACGGTGCTCGTCGACACAATATACCACTGCTCCCTCCTCTCGTATCACCCACACATATCATACTCATGGGATTATGCATCTCATACAAGCCATGCATATCATGCCCACATATCAAGCATTACAACACATAACATGCATAATATAAATCATGGTATCATGTATTATCATTAATACTCATCATAGAAACAGACTTACCCGAATCGTACACATACCCCTTTTTGGGTATCAATCATCCTTCTCAACTGTTTCAATCTTATTAAGCAATCAAGTTTATTAACAACGTTACTAAGTAGAGAGTGTGTTAGTTACACACAGTATACTCGAGTTTAACAATCGACAAAAAGCGCTCTAAGTCCCTTGATTACTAGCTCCTACAACAATTGGCCAACATAGGATTAGGCACTAAGACCATTCGGCCAAAGACACTCAACCAAAGGGGTTAATATCGGATCATCACCTTCACTTGGTTTGATTCCCTACCAAACCCGAACCACGATGGTTCTTCTACCCACAATCGGCACTCTAACAAACCAATAGTTAATCACTAATCACTTTAAACTTAATCGAAATCAATGATTGCACTAACAAAAATATACCAGCTGCTTACCCTTTACTTACCAATCGGTTAACAGAAAAAGATGACTCCTCCCGCTTGATTTACGCAATCCAAAGACCCTATAACGAAGAGATTAAACCAAGCAGTTAACACCCTTCCAACGACCATAATCGGCCCTTAACAAACCATAACCAACAAAGATCGCAAGAGGAGATATGGCCATTCGGCCTGCACTTACCAACACCCAATATTCGGCCAAACTATGACTTCTAGGAGGGAACCACAAGAGATTCGGCCAAGGCTACAATAGGAGAAAAGAATTAGAAGCCGGTGTTTTAATATCCTTAAATTCGGCTTTAGTGTAAAGGAGAAAAAGATTGTAAATGGGTAGAGTTTCGGCACAAAAGAAAGGAGAAAGGAAATGGAGAATTCGACTACAATGGACAAAAGAAAAGAAGATGAGGAGGAGAATATTCGGCTATTAGAGTTTCAAAGAAAAAAGAAAAAGAATGAAAGAGGAATGCTAGGTTCGGCCAAAAGTAAAAGTGAAAGAAAACAAACCACGGGTGTGTCTTCAAGGTGACATTCGGCTAGCAAAGGAAAATTAGAAAACAAAAATGAGCAAAGAACAATTCGGCAAGTGCTAAAACTTTCCGGTTTGGTAAGGCACAAAGAGAGAATTGCTTCCCAAATGCTTTTGGCCGAAAATGCACAAAATGAGAAGTGCATTTCGGCACACCTCCTTCTCTCTACCAAACCGTCCACACCCCACAAAATTCGGCCAAGAATCCCCCCATTCACTCCACTCCTCACATTTCAAATGTGATGACCAAGTCCTCCTCCTAAACTTCCTCTCCACCCTCCATTTGAAAGTGGAGACTTGGTCCAAGGTAGAGTTCCACTAGCCTTCTACCTCTCCTCCATGCCGTCCCAAAAAGAAGCCAAAATGGGGACTCCTCTGCTTGAACTCTGGACCTCCCTCACCTGAAAATGACGCCACATCAAGCTCCCCCATGTGGCGCATGCCTTGCCACTTTGCTAACACTTCTTTTGTGCAAAGAAACCACCATTTATTTTCTTAAACCCACTACCTCAGCTCCCTTCCTATAAAGCCTAAAAACTAAAATTCTCCCAACCACTCGGGCATACACCTAGGCTATAATTAAGCCCCAAAAACATAGAGATAGCAACCTAGCATACTAACAACATGCGAGAACATGCCATGACAAAAAAATAGCCCCCTAACCCGGGATATTACGGTTCTACCCCCTTAAAAATAATTTCGACCTCGAAATTACCTCGATCAAAAGAGTTGCGGTATTGCTGTCTCATCGCATCCTCGGGTTCCCATGTAAACTTCTTACGTACCATGATTCCGCCAAAGTACCTTAACCAAAGGCACGAGACTTCCCTCTGCGAGAACCTTCACATCCCGATCAAGAATGCGCACGGGTTCCTCTTCCACCGTCAAATCTGGATTCACCTCGATTTCCTCCACTTTGCTACCACATGCGGCGGATCTGAGCGATACCTCGAAGCATCGAAGCGTGAAAGACGTCATGAATCGGCTAAGCTCTGCGGCAACTCAAGGCGATCCATGCGCCCCAACTTCGCCTCAATACCTTATACTGGCCCAATGAACCTCGGACTAAGCTTGCCCTTCTTCCCGAACCTCGGCACCTTCTTCCAGGTGAAACCTTTAGGAAAACTCGATCTCCCACAACCAAACTCTATATCTCTTACGCTTAAGATCGGCGCAAGACTTTTGCGGTCCGAAGCTTCCTTCAATCGAGTGCGAATCACTTTGACCTTGTCCTCAGTCTCAGCTACCAACTCGGGTCCCAACAATTGACGTTCACCCAACTCCGTCCAACATGTAGGTGAGCGACACTTCCTACCATATAACGCCTCATACGGTGCCATCTTGATGCTCGCTTGGTAACTGTTGTTGTAGGCAAACTCAGCTAATGGTAGAAACTCCTCCCAATTACCTCTGAAATCCAAGACACAACCTCTCAGCATATCCTCTAAGATCTGAATAACCCTTTCTGATTGTCCGTCAGACTGCGGGTGAAAAGCCGTCTTTGAAATCAAAAGCAGTACCCGAGCCCGATGCGGTGCTTTCCGAACCTTGGCGTAAACACGGGATCCCTATCCGAGATTATCGAACCGGCACACCGTGCAACCTCACGATCTCCGAAACATACGGCCGCTGGCTTACAAGTGAGTAGTCAACCCTCACCAGGAATAAAGTGAGCGATTTAGTCGGACGATCCACCACTACCCAAACCCAGAATCCTTCACGCTTGGCGTAGCGGTAACCCACCGACAAAATCCATGGTTATCCTCTCCCACTTCCATCTGCGGAATTTTCACGGTGAAGCAAACCAGCGGCAGCAAGCGATGTTCAGACCTTGACCTGTTGACAAGTCGAGACATTTCCCAACAAACTCTGTCACCTCTTTCTTCAAACCAGGCCACCAAAGCGCTCTCTAAGATCCTATACATTTTGCTACCTCCGGGATGCATAGCATGAGGATCTGCTATGTGCGTCTGAAGAATCTTACGCCTCGACTCAACATCTTTGGGCATACAAGCCTTACCTTGAAAACCTGAACCTCGTCACTAGACAAGCTGTAACCCTCCAAACCACCATCTAACACTTGCAACCTTCGCGCTCGGAACCTCATCCAACAAGCTGTTTCTCTACGATCTGCTCAACCCAAGTAAGCAACACGTAGCTCTGCCCGAGAATACTCCGTCGTCATACAAACTCAAATGGGCAAACAAAGCTCTTAAGTCGAAACAACCTTACGGCTCAACGCGCGTGCGCTACCACGTTAGCCTTACCGGATGATACTCAATCGGCGATCATAATCTTTCGACAATTCGACCCATCTACGCCGCCTCAAATTCAAGTCCTTACGAGTCGGTAGATACTTCGACTCTTATGATCCGTGTAGACTATCGATCTCTCTCCATACAAGTAGTGCCTCCAAATCTTTAAGGCGAACACTACGACCGCTAGCTCCAAATCGTCGTCGGATAGTTGACCTCGTGTGGCCTCATTTGCCGGGGAAGCGTAAGCCACCACCTTACCTTCTGCATCAACACACAACCCAAGCCCGTATGTGATGCATCGCGATGAACTGTGTATTCCTTACCAGGCCTCGGGTTGAATCGAGCCGGAGCCTCGGTCAAAATCTTCTTTAACTTATCGAAGCTTTCTGTTGTTTCTCGGTCCATACAAAGCGGAACCTCTTTCCTTAACAACTTGGTCATCGGTATTGCTATTAACGAGAAACCCTCAACAAACCTTGGTGTAGTATCGGCCAAACCAGAAAACTCGAATCTCGACCAGCGACCTAGGTGGCTTCAATCAAGAGCTGCCTCAATCTTACGAGGATCTACACGAATCCCCTCGGCCCGACACTACGACCCAAGAGCGTCACTTCTCTAAGCGAACTTCGCGCCTTACTAAACTTAGCATAGAGTTGCTTTTCCCTCGAGAATCTGCGACACCACCCTCAAATGCGCATCATGCTCTTCCTCTCGTCCTTGAGTACACCAAGATGTCGTCTATGAAAACCACCACGAAGCGATCCGGATCTTCTTTGAAACACCTATTCATCATATCCATAAACGCTGCGGTCGTTGGTCAACCCGACGGCATTACCGAAATTCGTGAGTGCCCATACCGAGTCCGAAACGCTGTTTTATGGATATCCGCCTCCTTAACCTTTAGCGGTGATACCCGGACCTCAAGTCGATCTTGAAAATACCGCGGCACCCTTGGTGATCAAACAAGTCATCTATCCGTGGCAGCGGATACTTGTTTTTAATCGTCGACTTGTTTAGCGGCGGTAGTCTATGCACATCCGCATCGAGCCATCTTTCTTCTTGACAAAGAGTACCGGCGTAGCGCCCACGGCGAAACACTTGGCACGATGAAACCTCTATCCAATAACTCCTGGATCGAGCCTTAAGCTCCACCAACTCCTTGGCGCCATCCTATACGGAGCAATAGACACTTTGTGGCGCGATCCGGGTAACATCAATCCCGAACTCTACCTCACGATCGGCGGCAAACCGGAAGCTCCTCGAAACACATCAGCCAAATTCCCTAACGATGCGAACCTTCTCAACGGCGGACTCTCTAGCCTCCAAGGCATACACATGAACTACATACGCCCGCGACCCTTCACGACCATCTTCTCCGCTTTCAAAGCGGATACCACATTTGATAAGTAATCCCTCCGATTACCTATCATAGCCACCTCATCACCATCAACCGCCTTAAGAACCATGCGCGGCGGCGCGCAATCCAACCTCGCTTTGGTACTTAACCAGCCAATCCATCCCGAGAATCGGATCGAACTCCCCAAGCGGCGGTTCCATCGGATCGTGACAAATACTACCCCTTGGAGTTCTAGAGGTACATCTCTAAACAACTTATCTACTACTACAGAGTGACCTAACGGACTAATCACAGTCATCTGCCTAGAAGATATCTCAGAGTCTAAGTCCATTGTCTCGACTATACTACTAGCAACATAAGAGTGCGTAGAACCCACATCAATTAAAGCAGTATAAGGGGTACCAAAAATCAAGAACGTACCGGTTATGACGTCCGGTGCGTCGCCCTCCTCTCGGCGCCTCGCAGCATATACCAATCCAGGCTGTCTAGCATCAAAACCACCCGCACCTCTGCCCGGTGCTCCACGGCCCCGACCAGAACCATTACCACCTCTACCATTACCACGGCCCCTCTGCGGTGGCGGTCCATTACCTCTGAACTGATTACGGCTCTGACTCTCCGACCGAATCCTGGCCATCCTACGCGGACAATCCCTAATGCGATGATCCAGAGAACCACATTCGAAGCAACCTTTTCCACCAGGTCCGGCAACCACCCGGTGAGATTTCCCTGCCCGATTACAACTGCGGCGATCCACGCTTGGCGGCAACAACCTAGCGGGGCCGATTACGCTCACTCGGTCTAGCCCTCTTACTGCGGGTTACCCGACGGACCAGAAGACCCGAAGCTCCTCTTAAGCCTACTCCTGTCCATGCTCTGTCTTACCGATTCTTTGACACCCTCGGCTACCTTAGCCTTCTCAACTAAGACAGCAAACTCGCGCTCCTGCTGAGGAGCAATCAGCAACCTCAACTCGTCTCGCGAGACCATCCTCGAAACGAACACACCTCTCATGCTCGGTGGCTACAATGCCCACGGCATACCTACTCAAACCGGGAACTCGGCCTCGTGCTCGACCTTGGACTTACTCCACGAACAAGCCTCGAAAATTCCTTTCTTTGGGAGTCGATATAACTAGCCCGATGTATTTCTTTTGATATGCGACTCTGAAGTAATCCCATGTCAAATCCTCTGCTTTGCCACACTATCCCGAACCGTGAGCCACCACCGATATGACTCATCCGGAGAAGCGTCGATACCCTTCAGCTTCTCTTCACCACAAGTCCGAGATCATCCATGATCCGCTCGGTTGCCTCCGGCCAATATTCAAAGCGGTGCTAGGAGCAACCCGAGACACCTCGGAAGAATTCGGCCCCATTGGCCCGAAGTCGCTCGAGAACAATTTCCTAACTCCTGCACCACCACCCGCCCCTACCCTTTCCAACACTCGCGGCATCGCTCAGTGACAACTGCGTCGTCCCTGTCGATCTTGGAACTCACCACCTCCAGGTGGTGGCGGAACCGGTATCTCATTTTACGAACCACCCCCGGATCCTACGGGCTCGAAAATGATCATTCTACCCTACCTCTACCACGAGTATTACGGCCACGTCGCCTCGAGTGCTCATGTCAAATCTTTCTACGTATCTGGTTAAGGAATTTTATGCATCGATATTTATTCCACTTGTTTAAAAGCAAGTCTTATGAACATTAAAGAGGATTTGTTCTCGCGAGTTCACGAGAATCCTATCGGTCTCAATCTCTAAAGTTGCATACTCACGCTAATCATCAAATCACAAGTAATAGTGCGGGGTACTTACTTGTGAATCGAGTGCCGGAGACTCGGTGCCATGCCTTTCAAACCATACTTTCAAAACAAACACTTAAACAGACTTTTTGAAAACCTTTTTGGGCCTCGGGCCACAGCGAAACCTTTGAACTTGGCTCGATACCACAAATGTAACACCCCAAACCCGGACAAGACACCACGTCCAGAATGGGTATGCTACGGGGAAAATGCTTTTGAGAGATCAGATTTTCCGTTTAAAAGCTGAGTGGAAACACAGTGTGTTTGAAACAAATTTGAGTAGTCTTGTTAAAAAAAAATGGTTGATGTATTTGAAATCCGAAGATTTTGAAAACTTAGCCAGAATGTGTAGTTAACACGGGTTATTACCATTTAAAACCCCATTAGTTTCTCATTGATACATAAAACACTTTAGAACTTAGGAGACTACAAGTTTGATTTGGAAACCTTTTAGTATTTGTTTATCGTGAACTTAGTGCGATACCCGATGGTATAGTTTAAAAACACGTTGCGTTATAATTTGAAACATTGTCTCTCCAGCTTTTAGTAAAACTTATTCCGAGTTACTTTGTTAAGGCATATAAAAACCAACTTAAAACATAGACAACATAAAACATAACTTAAAAGGCCTTTTACAATCCGAAATAAAACCCAATTTAAAGTAATAAACTAAAGTACCCAAATAGTAGAGTCGAGTAAGAACTTTATTCAGCATGGCATAAGCACCTCGAGTCCATCCAGGCCCCAAGTCCGCATCTACGAGTCACCTGAAAAAATCAAAGGAGAGGGTGAGTCGAGTGACTCGATGTGCAAATCCGCTCCCGAAGAAAC
This sequence comes from Gossypium sturtianum, assembly GCA_025698515.1. Lineage (NCBI taxonomy): Eukaryota > Viridiplantae > Streptophyta > Magnoliopsida > Malvales > Malvaceae > Gossypium > Gossypium sturtianum. The sequence goes on from CM046949.1 coordinate 90,882,558, forward strand.
AACATGCTAACACACATCATACATAGCAACATAATTAATGCAACCCGATCCTAACCATCCATATCGCCTTTTCTACCCCAGTGTGGTACCAAACCACTGGTGGTGCCAAACCACTGGTGACATATAGTCACAATGTGTTACCAAAACACCGGTGTCCCAAAGACACAATATCCATCATTGTGGTACCAAACCCTTTGGTGTCCCAAAGACACGATGTGCTACCAAGGCACTTGGTGACCGTAGTCACAAATCCGATGATGATGGGGCCAACCCATCGTGTGATACCAAATCACTAGCGACGATCCCATATCTCAAGTGGGGCCAACCCACGGTGGTCAAACCACGGGGACAAGTCGCAATGAGGTGCCAAACCTCTGGTGTCCCAAAGACACGATGTGCTACCAAAGCAACGGTGACCGTAGTCACAAATGCGGTGATGGGGCCAACCCATCGTGTGTTACCAAAACAACGGCGTCAATCCCGTATAATCATTTGTGGGGCCAACCCACTGTGGTACTAAGCCACCGGGACGAGGCACGCGAGGTACCAAACCTCTGGAGGTGCCAAACCTCTCTGGTGACCCAAAGTCACAAAGTGTGCTACCAAAGCACTGGTGCTCGTCAGCACAATATACCACTGCTCCCTCCTCTCGTATCACCCACACATATCATACTCATGGGATTATGCATCTCATACAAGCCATGCATATCATGCCCACATATCAAGCATTACAACACATAACATGCATAATATAAATCATGGTATCATGTATTATCATTAATACTCATCATAGAACAGACTTACCCGAATCGTACACATACCCCTTTTTGGGTATCCAATCATCCTTCTCACTGTTTCAATCTTATTAAGCAATCAAGTTTATTAACAACGTTACTAAGTAGAGAGTGTGTTAGTTACACACCTGGTATACTCGAGTTTAACAATCCTGACAAAAGCGCTCTAAGTCCCTTCGGTTACTAGCTCCTACAACAATTGGCCAACATAGGATTAGGCACTAAGACCATTCGGCCAAAGACACTCAACCAAAGGGGTTAATATCGGATCATCACCTTCACTTGGTTTGATTCCCTACCAAACCCGAACCACAGTGGTTCTTCTACCCACAATCGGCACTCTAACAAACCAATAGTTAATCACTAATCACTTTAAACTTAATCGAAATCAACTGATTGCACTAACAAAAATATACCAACTGCTTACCCTTTACTTACCAATCGGTTAACAGAAAAAGATGACTCCTCCCGCTTGATTTCGCAATCCAAAGACCCTATAACGAAGAGATTAAACCAAACGGTTAACACCCTTCCAACCTGACCATAATCGGCCCTTAACCAAACCATAACCAACAAAGATCGCAAGAGGGAGATATGGCCATTCGGCCCTGCACTTACCAACACCCAATATTCGGCCAAACTATGACTTCTAGGAGGGAACCACAAGAGATTCGGCCAAGGCTACAATAGGAGAAAAGAATTCGACTTGGTGTTTTAATATCCTTAAATTCGGCTTTAGTGTAAAGGAGAGAAAAGATTGTAAATGGGTAGAGTTTCGGCACAAAAAGAAAGGAGAAAGGAAATGGAGAATTAAACTACAATGGACAAAAGAAAAGAAGATGAGGAGGAGAATATTCGGCTATTAGAGTTTCAAAGAGAAAAAGAAAAGAATGAAAGAGGAATGCTAGGTTCGGCCAAAAGTAAAAGTGAAAGAAAACAAACCACGGGTGTGTCTTCAAGGTGACATTCGGCTAGCAAAGGAAAATTAGAAAACAAAAATGAGCAAAGAACAATTCGGCAAGTGCTAAAACTTTCGGTTTGGTAAGGCACAAAGAGAAATTGCTTCCCAAATGCTTTTAGCCGAAAATGCACAAAATGAGAAGTGCATTTCAAGCACACCTCCTTCTCTCTCTACCAAACCGTCCACACCCCACAAAAATTTGGCCAAGAATCCCCCATTCACTCCACTCCTCACATTTCAAATGTGATGACCAAGTCCTCCTCCTAAACTTCCTCTCCACCCTCCATTTGAAAGTGGAGACTTGGTCCAAGGTAGAGTTCCACTAGCCTTCTACCTCTCCTCCATGCCGTCCCAAAAAGAAGCCAAAATGGGGACTCATTGCTTGAACTCTGGACCTCCCTCACTGAAAATGACGCCACATCAAGCTCCCCCATGTGGCGCATGCCTTGCCACTTTGCTAACACTTCTTTTGTGCAAAGAAACCACCATTTATTTTCTTAAACCCCAGCTACCTCAGCTCCCTTCCTATAAAGCCTAAAAACTAAAATTCTCCCAACCACTCAGGCATACACCTAGGCTATAATTAAGCCCCAAAAACATAGAGATAGCAACCTAGCATACTAACAACATGCAGAACATGCCATGACAAAAAAAAAAAAATAGCCCCCTAACCCGGGATATTACACCTTCACTGTTCTCACGTCCTCCACTGATAACTCTTTGGCATCCAAAGCACTAATAAAAGCTAGAAATGCTCCGTACCCTTTTCGCACAAACTTTTCTACCTTTAACGCAGATACCACATTTTCCAAGTAATTCCTTCGTTCGCCTATCATTACTATTTCTTTATCATCCGAAGTCCTTATTGACATCCGCTTTTCAGCACAGTCCAAAAGTGCCCGGTGCTTAACCAACCAATCCATGCCCAAAATTAGATCGAACTCGCCGAAAGGCAATTCCATCAAATTCGCCAAAAATATTTCTCCTTAGATTTCTAAGGGCACGTCTCTAAACAGTTTTTTACAATTACCGAGTCATCTAAAGGACTAATTACCATCATCTCACTATCGGTAATTTCAGATTCTAGATTCAAGTTTCGGATATGGCGCTAGCAACATAAGAGTGGGTAGAACCAATATCTATCAAAGCGATGTGTACATCAAAGATAGAGAACGTACCAGTTATCACATCAGGTGCATTGCCATCCTCGCGGCGTCTAACTGCATATACCAATCCTGGCTGTCTTGCATCCGTGTTACCTTTTGAACCATTGCCTCGACCCAATGCACCTTGACCACGTCCAGCCCCATTACCACCACGACCTGATCCACGACCTCTCGGTGGCTGCTGAGTTCCTCTTGCCGGCTGTGCTTCTGTATTACGAACTTCCTGAGTCGTATCCATTCGTCGAGGGCAATTCTTATATTGATGATCCATTAAACCACATTTATAACAAGCACCCGTTTTCCTCCAACACTCTCCGGAATGTCGTTTCCCACATTCAGTACAGTCTCCACTCTGATTATTAGCTACAGGTGCTCTTCCTTGAGCTGGCTCATCATTCCGAGGCCTCTTCAGAAACCTTTTTGAAGAACCCGAATACTTTATATCTCTTTTGCCTCTAACTCTTTCCGGATTCTGACGTTCTGAGCTCTTAGCCTCTTCAGCTATCTTGGCTTTCTCCACAATTGTGGTGAAAGTTCTAACTTGTTGTGGGGCTATCAGAACCCGCAACTCATCATTCAACCCATCCTCAAAGCGTACACAACGCTCATGGCCCGTCGGCACTATTGTCCGAGCATAGCGACTCAGACGTAAAAACTCATCTTCATAATCCGCCACCGTCTTATTTCCTTGAATCAGATTCAAAAATTCCTTCCTTCGGGTGTCCACATAACTTGTGCCTACATATTTACCCTGAAAGGCAGCTTTGAAGAACTCCCAATTAACTAATGCAGCTTCAGTGCCTTCCCGGACAGTAAGCCACCATTGATAAGCTTCGTCCCTTAGCAAGGACAACGCTCCTCTTAGTTTCTGTTCTACAGTGCACTCGAGGTCTTCCATAATTCGCTCCATCGCCTCAAGCCAATATTCGGCAACATTTGGAGCTACACACGAGACACCTCACGAAAACCTCGGCACCACTTGATTTGATCGCTCGGATATCGACCCACGATTTGTTGGCCCAAATAGGTCCAAATGACCCTTTCAAAGACTCGCGACATTGCTCGTGTTAAAGCATTATCTTCTTCCATATGATCATGTGATCCCGTCTCACTCTCGAGCGATGCAGGTGCATCCATTTCTGGCACATGACCCGGTGCTTCAGACGCAGCACCTTGTCCTCTACCACGGCCACGTCTACCGCGTCCACGACCACGTCCTCTAGTGCTCATAATAACTAATTCGGTTTATTACAGTTTACAAGTTTTATGAATCGAGAATACTATTTCAAAGTGTTTATTAACGATGTTTTATGAGATATAAGAGGTAAAGTTGTTTTCGTAATCACATCCTATAGTCTCAATCTCTATTGTTTTCAACACCTAAAACTAGAAGTTCTAGAGTGTTCCTATGATCATATCACAATAATAACAATCAATATACAAATACTTACTTGACTTGGTGCCGGATGCTCGTGGTGCCATACTACCTTTAGAACATAAAGTTTAAAAATTTAAATTGTTTCTCAAAAAAAATTGTTGTTGAACCCAACCACAGCCGAGTTTTGAAACTGGCTCTGATACCATTAAATGTAACACCCCAAACCAGGTCTATGCGTTAAGACGAGATTTGGTTTGTTACATCGATCTATCAGTCATTTAATACTCTAATGTTTTAGGTAAACAGTTCTATAAAACCTTTTGAAAATGATGTTTAGTTGAAAATTTAGAAAAATGATTTAAAATTTGATGAATTAAGAAATACTAGTTTGAAATCTTATCATTTAGTACTTTAATTATTTAAATCTTTAAAGTAGTTTTTAAAGAGTTCAAAAGGATTTAAAAACACGAATAGTTAAAGCATCTTTAACATTTTAAAGGAAATTTAAATCCACCCACACACATAAAAATCCATAAAAGTATTAATAGAGGCATTATTACATCATACCCAAAATAGTAATTAAAAGAAATTACTTAATAAAAGTTCATAGTTTATAAAAACCCATATTCATAGTATGGCCTCCATGAAGTCATCCTCGGCCCAAGCCTTCACAATTTCCATTACGAAATGGTTAAAAGATAGAGTGAGTTACTCGGAACTCGGTGTGTAACTCACTTACCACGTTCATTGAGCCGGATAGTCAAGGCATTATTTTGGGCTTGAGCCCATTTACGAATATAATATAATAAATTAAATGCATGCAAAATGAAATTTCCCAACCAAACCTAATTTCCATCCGCTACACACCCCCGTACCAACCAACACACCTGTGGGGATCAAGTCAACCCACCCCGCCAACACACCAATCGTAGGCAATAAGCCGTTTTAAATATATTGTGGTGCACCACCGAACTAGATTGTGACAAAGTCACCGAACTAGAGGCATTAAGCAATTAAAATTTTGTGGCAAAGCCACCGAACTAGATTTTTGGCAACAGGCCTTTCTTCTCTTCATCAGTTATCCCAACCCATGCAATCAGCTATACATAACAATTTATATCCATGTAATAATTTAACAAAAGGCCTACCATACATGTGAGTCTATATTACAAATTTTCATTTGAGCCCATAAGATAAAATAGCATTTAGCCCATTTAGCAATCTAGCTAACTTGGGCCCATATATCGATCTAGCAGATTTTCGGCCCATTAACGATCTAGGAGTTTTCGTCCCATTTAACGATCTAGCAAATTTTCGGCCCATTTAATGATCTAGCAGTTTTCGGCCCATTTAACGATCTAGCAGTTTTCGGCCCATTTAACGATCTAGCAGTTTTCGGCCCATTTAACGATCTGGCAGTTTTTGACCCATAAATTTAACGGTTTTCATACATTTACACAAAAGTGTTAATTACTATGTATTTTTCAATTTTGCCATCTTTACGATTTTATCCCAATATTTATAGTTTAGTATCTAACCCGAGAGATAAGTGTGAAGTTACACACCTGGTTACTGTGAGAACTAGACTTTCCCGCTCGTCGATACCTAAACGCATCACGATAAATTAGAACACTATAATTTATTCACATATCGAATCTTAAAAATAACAATCTAGACTTTACCCTTAAAATTTCGAACCACTTCTATTTGTGGTTTCTCCTCGATTGATGGTTCGTTACCCGATAAAAATCCACGAACAAACAAAGGTTCGGGAGTACGAACGATTTCAAACAACTGATTCTCCTCGGATGAGCGTCCACAACCCGGTGGAAAATCTCGGATTGCTGAAACAGTCATTTGCTTAAACTTAGGGGGAATAGCGGAACCACCCCTCTTCTGAACACTATTCACCACCCTTTTCGTCCCTATTTTGATTATTTCTAATGACAAAAGATCATGAGTCCGACTAAATATATCGAAATTATGACTAACGGTTACAAGGGTGAGATTGCCTTACCACGAAATATCCTTGTTCCACAATATGTGAATTGAGCGATACATCCCCTTAACTCTTTAGATCGATCCAACGATTCACTATACTCACGAACACTTGAGTTTCGGTCCTCCAAAATCACACTATTGTCCACGATTGAAAAAGAAACGTTTGAGAAGAATACCTATGTATAGTAGGAGATTCGGCTATGAATAAAAAGGAAGGGAAAAATGGTTCTAAGCAATGGAGCAATCTAGCATTCGGCCATGAGAGAAAATAATGAAGAAAATTTAGTTGAGAAGAAAGTAGAAGGATGAAGGAAGGAGATGATGTTGATTCGGTTTTCAAGAGAGAAAAGAAAAAGAAAAGAGATGAGTTTAGGAGTAAGGTACATTCGGCAATGGGGAAAAGGAGAAGGAAACGAAAATGATCTTAGCTTTGGTATTTCGGCCAAAAGAGAAATGTCTTGAGATGCTAAGCAAAAATGTGTCCAAATGGTAACATGAAATGGTCAAAAACAAAGCTTACCAAAAGCTCAAATTCGGCTAAAAGAAAGGTTGAGAAGAGAATTGCAAATTTTGCACAAAAATGCTAGAAATGACCAAAAGCTAACTCCTAATCCTAGACAAGCTACTAACACATTCGGCCAACCCCTTAGTCCACAATGCCGTCCATGTTCATGGTCAAAATGGCCATGAAGAAGTTACCAAAACATCAACCTTGATTCAAGCCTTGCAATCCTCCATTTTCCTAAAGTTTGAGAATCTTATCCCCAAAATCAAGCCATTCCATCCCTTAAATCATGCTTGCCATAAACCTTAATATCCTTACCATAAAAATTTAGTCCATCTTATCCATGTTTGATGCTTGGCCGACACATGCTAGGAAAAACCAAAAATAAAAGCTCCTAAATTGCATGCTAGGAGATTCGAACCTCTCCCCTCAAGTCCAACTTATGGCACCATCACCACTTTGCCAATTACTCATCTTATGCTAATTTTAGACACTTAAATTAACTTAAGTATTAGTGTCACTTGATCCACTTCAATAAATTCTCAATACTAAAAATTATTCTATACCAGAATACTTCTATGCCCTTTTTCAAGGCTATAATAAACACGAAAAAGAAGAAAGGAAAATTTCCATTCATAAGCTAAACACCAAAACATGCAATATATCGATACTCAGATTTTTAGGATGTTACATGGGCCCACTTGGGCCGAATATTGGGCCTTGGGCCTATTTACACCGTTATGACCATTTAGGTTATCTGTGTCGCTCGAGGCGACTGTAGACCTTCAGAAAGGTTGTTATCTGCGCTGAAATACCCCTAAAGATTAAAATTACCCAAATACCCCCATAGGGTAAAATGACCGAAATACCCCATAGGATAAAATGACTGTTAGACCCTTAAGGGTAGGTTGACTGATGTGTTCATGATTTGTATATGACTGTTACTGAATATGACATTCTGCATACACGTATGATTTATGACATGGCATACTGCATGGGGTTAGGATACTGTTATGGAGGAAGTGTACTATTACTGGTGGCTTTGCCCCAAATCACATTCTGGAAACTTTGCTGCGATCATCGATATCGCGGCTTTTGCCGTAATCTCATTTCTTGGTGGCTTTGCCACATATCACATCTCTTGGCGGCTCTGCTGCGTTATTATTATTGGTAGCTATGCTGCAATATTGGTGTGTTGGCTGGGTGGGTCGATTTTATCCCCACATGGTGTGTTGGTTAGTACGGGTGGTGTGTTGGTTGGATTGGGGTGGGTTGCATATTTGCACCATCTGATACTGTATTGGGCTTAGGCCCACATTGACTTCTGTAATGGGCTAAGGCCCACACCGTCTTTATTCTTGAATAGGGCTCGAGCCCAGGCTATTCTTGCATGATAGGGATTACACCTTTGAGTTTTAAGTAAACTCACCCTTTCTTTTTAAATTGTACAGGTAATCCCCAACCTTAGACGATTTGGAGCTGCGAGGGACTCGGAGGTAGCCACACGTTCGCTAATATTTTATTTTAGACCTAGTTATTTAAAATTTTATATTGGGTTGATATTTATGTAATAAGGCCTCTGTTGATTTTAATTTCTTTTAGATGGGTTTAATTTCTTATTTTGAAACTGCCAAACTGATACAAATAAGTTTTCAAAAATAATAATTATTTTAAAAGACAAACACACATTTTCAAACTTCAAAATGACATTAATTAGAGTAGCTTCCGCGAGTTTTTAACCAACTAAGAAACCAACAGTAACAAACATGGCGATCGTTTAAAAACAGTTTTCTCTCGACAAGCCTGATTTCAAAAAATACTTCGATGTGACACGTCAGATTCGGTCGTAGCGTCTAGGCCGGGTTTGCGGTGTTACAAAATTCAAAACTTAAGGTCCTTATAAGGTAATTAGACCATTAAAGAAAAGTATGTAGATATTTTGGTGACTCATCCAAGTAAATTTAGAAAAAGGGCAAGGACTAAATTGGAAAGTGAAAATATTTAATTAATTAAAAGATGATAAAAGAGATATCATCTTATTTTCTCATCTTCTTACCCAAAATAATACATAGAAACCCTAGGAGAGAGAGAAGAAACTTTCATGGCCAAATTGGGTAAGTTTCCTTGGCCCGTTTTTAGTAATTTTGATATTTTTAAAATCGGGATAGCTTAATCTATCTATTTGGGGGATTAATTTGAAAAGTTATTAAACTTTGGAAAATGGGTCATGGATGTATATGCTGAAAATTAGAAATTTGTGGTAGAAAATGAAAGGTTGTTGATAGATAAACAACTTTTACAAAGTGATTTTTGATGAAAACATGATTTAGAGACTAAAATGTAAAATTGTGAAATTGAAGAAAATTGCTGAATTTTTATGAATACATGTGCTGTAAATTTTACAATCGGACTTCGGTTAGGCTTGGAATAGGGAGTAAATTGCATAAATTTTATTTTTCGAGCCTAAGGACGAAATTGGAATTTATGGAAAAGTTAGGGGCAAAATGGTAATTTTGCCTAGGACATAAATTGAGTCCACATGAATACAAAATGTGATAAATTGATGTTAAATTTACTCGTATAGATCCGGATAGACCAAATTCAGAGTTAGAACGAGGAAAAGAGGAAAATGTCGGATTAGTAGATTTATATAACGAACATTTATCGAGGTAAGTTCGTGTAACTAAATTGTATATATTTTTATGCTTGAATTGAATGTTGTGTTTGGGAATTTTATAAATGCCATAATTATGTGAAATGATCACATATTCGTTAAAGCCTGATAAATGAAATGTGCCCAATCAATAATAATGCACGATAAATGATAAATGATAAAAATGTTACTTATATGCTGAAAATGAATGTGGAATGTGTTCATTTGAATTATATGAAGGTTATAAATGTATGAAATAATCACATGCCTGATAATACTTGGAAAATGTCAAATTCCGTTTGAATAAATGGAAAATTTGATGGATACGTGGTTTCCCGAAATGAATGAGGTCCTGCATTTGTTGTTGGTGGATTTTGTCCGGACGAGTAATCCCATTGACCTCATTATTGAAAGGATTCAGCCCGGACGGGTAATCCTGTGATAAGTCCTCTCGAGCATATGTTATGGATTGGATTTAGCCCGAACGGGTAATCTAGATTAAGCTCTTTAGAGCATATGTCATAAAAAAGATTTAGCCTGGACTGGTAATCCTGTTGTATATATGTGTGGCTTGAGAGTGTACTCTCTAAAATAGTACCTTATGGGTACCATTGGACATGAATTGACGGATTCTGATTTGTACACCTCGAGTGTACTACCTGTGTATCCATCGATATTCCGAATAAATTCAACGTGTACAAATCTTGACATGAGAAGATATGGATAAGAAATGAGTTAGTACACGTATTTTTCTGAAATACATGAAAATGATGATACATGACAATTGTTATAAGAAAAACATGAGATGATGATACTTGTACATGGAATTCATTTGATGAATATGTCATCCTTGATTATAGACTTGTACACATTGAGAGCACTACTATTCGTGTGACATTGATAGTTTAAGTAATATGAGTAAAGTTCTGATATGAAATAATCTGAACTCGAGATGTGTTATATGAAAATATACTTGAGATATAGCAATGTGATTTATACATGTTGTGGAAAGCATATGTGCATGGAAACTTGATTATTATTGAGCCCATACATGTTTTGATGTTATTATGGAATATATGACTAACAAGGGCAATGAGGATATGTGTAGGGCTTGAAGTCAAATTAAATGAATGTGCCTTACATAATTACCTCAAAATAAAATGAATGGTAAGTTAAATACCATGTTATACGAACTTACTAAGCATTTTATGCTTACTTAGTTTTATTTTCCTATTTTATAGTAAATCAGAAGCTCGTTGGATTGGAAGCTTGGCGAAGATCACTCACACTATCCATTGGCTCATGTCAGTACATTATGGTAAATCAATTATGGTTGTAATGGCATGTATAGGTTATATTGACCCTATTGGCATGTAAATGTAAATGATGCTTGTAATCTAGCCATTAGAATGGCTAGTAATGGTTTGTTTTGATATATATATATATTTGTAATGTCATACTATGGTAGCTACATATGTGTCAAGTAGTTGATCAAATCATGTCTAACATGTGGACTAAACCAAGATAAGATTATAAACATGACTGCATGTAATAATATGCCATGATGAATGACGGAATTTACTTGATTTGAATGCTTGAAATGGTTGGTATTTGGATGAGTGATTCAAGTGAAGGTCATGGGTATGATTTTGGGTGAGAAATGAAGCTAGGAATGGCTTTATTTTGTCTACACGGGCAGACCCACGGGCGTGTGCCTAGACCGTGTGTGACACACGGCCTACCCCATGGGCGTGTGGCCTGGCCGTATGTCCCCTGCACGTTAAATTCGAGAAAACAGAATGCTCAGAATTGAGCACACGGGCAAAGACACGGGCGTGTGTCTCAGCCTTTTGTGCTACATGGCCTTGAACACGGGCGTGTGTCTTGGCCGTGTGAAACCTGCACCTAATTCGAATGGAATTAATTAACCACAGGGCCTAGCACATGGGCGTGTGGCATGGCCGTGTGCAGAAGTCAGGGAGTTACACGGGGTAAGACACGGCCTGTAGCATGGGCGTGTCCTAGGGTCACACAGGCGTGTCGCTTGGACCACACGGGCGTGTGAACCCTGCACCTTGGAAAATTTTTGAAATGTCGCAAAAAATTCTTAGAGTTTTCGATTGAGTCTTGACTCGATTCTAATGCTCGTATTAGGCCTCAAGGGGATATCTAAGGGACGTTACAAATAATTGCGATTATTGAGTAGGGATTAACATGATTTATCTGAAAATATTCTGAAAAGTTTCAGTAATGCTTCGTAACCCTGTTCTGACGACGGATACGGGTTAGGGGTGTTACATTTATTGGTATCAGAGCTACGATTTAGTCAGTTCTCGGACTAAATATAGCATATGTGGAGTCTAGAAATACATGCCATTATATAACCTGTGATAGTGTGATATCTCCCAACTCTGATGAAAATTATTTTACAAAAAGACAGGGATGCTTTCCAACCGAGCTGATTCCGATACTGTTGAAAGTGATACTCACGTGCCCGAGTAAAAATGTTACTTATGATGAAATGAGACTTGTAAAGGTATGAAATAAATGTTTTATAGTGAACATGTGAATGGTACACGTTAAGTGAAATATGTGTATTTATGAAAGTTAAGTTTTGAGGCCTACGATCTCCACCCCCTCACCAGTACAATTTTATATAATGAAATTCACAAGATTCATATTGATTAAGTTCATAAGTGTGAGAGAAGGGTTCAAAGGCTGAATGATTAATAATGTAGTCAAAATTTAGAATGGGTTAATAAGTAAAGACTGTATTAAAAGAGATATCAGATTTTTCTGAGGATTATTCTGAATATGTGATGCCATTGTTAAGGAAGAAGTTGTTCATGAGTAAACGACTTATCCAGACATGATATTTATTAGTCAGTGGAATAGTGATGAAATTGCACCGATATTTGAATGTAGCTGTTATAACCAGGGATATTACAGTAATATCTTCTAGGTATTCTATAAGTTCTGTTATCACCAGAGGCATATGAAATTGTTCATGTTCAGATACAATATTTGTCATATTTGAAAGCTGGCTAATTATGTTAGATGGAATTACTGCAAGTCTGGTTGATTCATGAGCGATTTTGCTCTGTTCTACTTGAGCTTTCTAATTCATCATGATTGATATAAAATTGGATGATAAGGTTCATATGATATCAATTTCTACTTCTAATGATTGAAGCCCTGAATTGTGAATGTGTAAAATTATATTGTCTTTGCCACAGTTGTTTCTATTAAGAATGCGTGATATTACTTTTCTAAATTTTCTCTGAGATATCAACAATCTCTTTAGTATGTAAAAATGGGTTATCTGTGAAATATATTATTTGATCAGAGGTAATTACATTTATTACCGTTATAAATATTGACTCGATCATGAAGTTTGGTGATAGAGAATCACAGATTATAGAAACTGTATTACTGCATTGGTTATTATTGGGGCCACTTTCGATTTTCCCTCTTCTAATTTGAGGTACACTATTGATAATGAAGTGTTGCTTTATCTATACAGTTGAAATGTCGGTCATATTATAGCACTATGGTTTTAAATCTATCTGATGGCTGTGGCTTTGGAAAAATTCAAAGCATCAATGTTAATAAATGAAATAGCTACATTGATGACCTCGTTATTACAGAAAAGAGGTAAGATTTGAATGGACTGATAAATATCGTAAAGTTTTGACCAGTTGGAAGCTTTATTGATTAAAGCATTAATTTTGGTTCAGCCTGAATCGGGTAAGGAATTTGTTATTACAGTGATGTACTATTGAATGGGATTAGACTGTATCTTGATGCAGTAAGGCAAAGTAATAGTCTATACTTCTTGTAACGCCCTGAATTTTTGGCCTAGAAGTGTTGAGCTTTGAGCATAAGGACAGTGGGGAGATTGCACATATGTGTTTAGTTGTGCAATTTAGTGACAAGAATAGGCTGCTTTGATGCAGTGGTTAGGTGAGTGTTAGCTTACCTTGAGGTTCGGGGTTCGAGGCGTGGTGTGTGCGTCTTGAGTGGTAGATTTATTTTAGGTTTTAAAATAATTATTCAGCTTTATTTTGGTATCTTAATTGTGTAAGTTATTATTTATTTATTTATTTATTTATTTATTTATTTTATTTTGGGGATTATTTTGTCGGGGTTTTACCTTAATTTTATTTCTTTTCACGTTTCCCACTTTCCCTCTCTATTTTCCTCTTTTTCTTTTCTTTACTTCTCGCTTCATAAAAATACTCAAAGTTCAGTGTTGGTTTTGGCATCGGGGATTTCCACTCCTCTGTCGTCTTCTCCGTCGTCGCAATCAGGTTTGGGATTCGAACCTTGTCCACAGTTCTTGTCTGTTTATTTCATTTTGTGAGTCTTTGCTTTCGACTTTGCTTAACCGTATTCTAACCCGTTCGTTTTGGGGTTTTAGTCGATGGAAGTGAAGGGAAAACATTGATTTCTGGTATATGTTGATAGGGCAAGGGTTAGGGACTGTTACTGTGGCTTAAACAGGGTTTTCGAGGTTATTTCGGATAGGTGTCGTGGCTGCCTCGATGGACACATGGGCGTGTGCTGTAGGCACACGGCCGTGTGGATTTGGGAATTAGGGTTTTCTGGCCAAATTGGGTGCCACACGGCCTGGTCACACGGCTGTGTGGCCGATTTAGGGATTTTTGTCGACTTTCACACGGTCGTGTCCCTCGAGCACACAGGCATGTGAGATTGGGAATTAGAGTATTAGAGTTTTGGGGTCATATGGCCTAGCCACATGGCCGTGTGACTGATTTGGGGATTAAGGGATTCCACACGGGCATGTGTTATGGGACACGCGGACGTGTCTGCCCTGCACTTGATTTTATCGAAATTGGATAGTGAGTTACACGGCCTGTTCACATGGCCATGTCCCTGTACCACACGGGCATGTGCCTCTGTCACACGGCTATGTGCTACCCCTTACACGGATATTTGGATCCCCACACGGCCTGGATTGCTCCACACGGCCGGAGCACACGGGCGTGTGGCCCTAACACGCCAAATCTTGATTACAAGGCGATTGAAGTGCAATCGCCATTCTATGTGTTCCAACCCTTGACTAAGCTTACTGACGGTTGACATCACTCTGCCCTGACTGCGTTTTAAGTGTTATTCGTACTTGGTTGTATGAAATGTTAGGTATCGAATCTGAGTGCACAAGTGTGCATGTTTACATGAATCGAGCGATGATTGTAAGTGATCGCTTACGGATGATTATGCGAAATTGAATTCTGAATTGGTACATCCGCATTCATACATTTGCATACATACATCTACATATAAATTATTTTGGGTTGGGATTATGAAGAGAAGGGAGATTTACGATCTGATCTTGCAGTTTTACTACAACTCATCGGTATAGCGGATTATCGCATTGTACTGTACCACATGTACGTTAGCTACGCTACGACCGTTATCTGATCTGGCAGTTCATACTACACGCCTGTACCACGGTTTACCATATTGCACAGTACAGCTTATACGCTAGCTTTGCTACGTAATTTACAATTTGGCAGTTTATCTGCGTTCTGATAGCCCAATTCCCTGAGGGTCAAGGATAATGCTGATTATCATTGTTGCCGGGCAACCCGAGATGACATCATGTTGAGTATAAGGTTGGATGGGCTTTTCGAGGTCTTACTCGGAGTGTAGGGATGGGTGGGTTGATTAAATCCCCACAGTAAGTGTAGGGTTGGACGGAGATGGTGTGTTGGTTGGATGGGTGGGTTATTTTGTAACTCATGTGCATTCATATGCATCTGATTAACACTATGACTGAACATGATTCTGCGATTGAATTTGATTGAATGTCTGACTGAAATATTTGAATGTCTGATTGACTGAAATGTCTGATTGTATTGTTCGACCGAAAGGCACTCGTGCCTAAGAGAACCTGGTGTGATGGGCTAAGGCCGGATCTAATTCTGATTTTGGAAAGGGCTTAGGCTTGGGTTGTAACTATTGAGAATTACTGCTACTGTGTCCGATTAGGCCATATGACTGTAGAGTTACATATGGTGTATGTTTGGTTTGGGGTGAATTCGCTTAAGCGTTATCTCATGCGTAAGTATGTTCGCTCAATCGCTGCTTCCGGGTTTTCTGTTTACATTCTGATTCCATTTCTGTGGTTTAACTGGTTTGATCTCACACTGAGCTCGAGTAGCTCACCCCCTCTTCTGTTTCCCTTTCAGGTATAGTTCTAGATTCTGGATGCTGGACTCCGTACACGGAGGTCTCAGACAGTTTTGGTGGAAATAAGTTATAAGCTTTTATTTTTAGGTTTTAATAGTTATTCGTTTAGGTTTGAACTGTAAGGAATTTTATAATGCTATGGTACAATTTCTGTTTCATGATTTTATTCTTACATTTTATACTGTTAAACTTACTGATGAATTTTATATGATTAAATGTTTTGAATTGCTCCGGGATAAACATTTTCGAAAATTAGATTTTGAGCGACTCGATTTGTAAAATTTTCTCACGATCACTTCGGTGATCAATGTAGCATTCCGAATTCGGTCTAGACTTCTAGGCCGGGTTTGGGGTTTTACACTTCCAGCCAGATAAAGCTACAGGAAAAGAATTTCCCAATATATGATTTTGAATTGACAATTATTGTGTTTGCACTGAGAATTTGGTAACAGTATTTGTATGGTGAAAATATCATATATGTACTGATCATAAAATTTTAAAACACCGATGGAATAGAAAGATTTTATTCTGACACAGAGTAGATGGTTTGAATTATTGAAAGACCTTGATTTGATAATTGATTATCATTCAGGAAAAGTAAATATAGTTGCTGATATTTTGAGTAGAAAATTCTTTGTTTGCTTTATGAGCAATAAATACTCAATTATTATTGTCTGATGAAAGAATAATTTTAGCTGAGTATATAGCAAAACTGATGTTTCTACAACAGATCAGTGGAACCCAAAAAAGTGATAATGAATTGTAAGTTAAATGAATACAGTGTGAAATAATTTCTGATTCAGAATTTCAGAGTAGAACTGATAAATGCATGTTATTTAAAAACCAAGTTCGTGTACTGAAGAATTTGGAGTTTATACAGAAAATTTTACATGAATGATCACAGTGGTACTATGTCTGTTTATCTGGGAAATGATAAGATGCACAACGATTTGAACGAGATGTATTAGTAGCTCGGAAATGAAATGTGGTATTTCTGAAATTGTAATTAAATGTTGGATGTACCAACAAGATAAGGATGAAACTTTTAGGACGGTTATAGCTAGCGAAGATACCGAAATGGAAATGGGACAAAGTTACTATGAATTTTATATCGGAATTATCCCTGTCTATGAAAAAGAAAGATACGATTTAAGTAATTGTCGATTGTTCGACGAAGCTTGCACATTTTATCCTGATATGAATGGATTTCTCACTTGATAGATTACTTGACTTATCTATTTTTGAGATTGTCAGATTACATGATGTGCTAGCTTCTGTTATTTCTAATTAAGATCTATAGTTTATATTCTGATTCTGAAACAAGTTACAAGAAACTCTAAATATACGGTTACATTTTAGTACCGTATTTCATTTTCAGCCGGATGATCAATCTGAACATATGATTTGGAATTTGGAAGATATGTTTCGATGTTGTGTACTTGAATTTGAAGGTAACTGAGAAAAGTATTTGCTTTGGGTTGAATTTGCTTATTATAAGTGTTAATAGTCAAGTACAAAATTATACTATACGAGGCTTTATATGGTCACAAATCTAAAACTCTGGTGTTCTGGATGGAGTTCAGTGAGAAAAGATACATGCAGTAGGTTTAATTCTTTGAAACCGAAGAAAGGTGAAAGTGATCTGAGATAGTTTAAAAGCAGTATTTGATCGTCAAAAATCTGATGTCGATCTAAAATGAAAAGAAATAGAGTTTCTGATGGTAACAAGGTATTTCTGAAAATTCGCCATGAAAGAAAGTTATTCAGATTGGCTATTCAAGCAAAATTAAGTTTGTGGCTTACCGAGTCATATAAGATTATTGAAAAGAATTGGACCTGTTTCGTATTGATTGGCATTATTGATAGAGCTGGATAGAATTTATAATGTTTTTCCTGTGATTATGTTATGACGGTAACGATCTAATCCATCAAATGTTATTTCTCTAATAAAGATTCAAATTCAGCTTGGCATGACTTACAATGAGTGAAAGAAACGAAAAATATAAAGGTAGCTTTAGTGAAAGTTCTTTGACAATGATACGATATAAAGAAAGCTATCTGGGAACCGGATGGAAACATGAGAAAGTAATGTCTAAATCTCTTTACTGGTAAAATTTTTGAGGACGAAAATTCCTTAAGGGGGAGAGTTGTAACAGCCCAATTTTGGTGAAATTGGAACAGTGGTTTCGGGACCACAAATCTGAGCTAAAAATAAAATTTATTTTTATTTTATTATATGGACAATATTATGTTAGAAATGTCATGTGAAAATTTTGAAAAGAAAATTTTATCGATTATGTGCTTAATTACGAGAAGGACCAAATCGCATAAAATGTAAAAGTTGAATTCTAGAAGCTATAAGGATTAAATAGCTATGGAATTCAAAACTTAAGGTCCTTATAAGGTAATTAGACCATTAAAGAAAATTATGTAGATATGTTGGTGACTCATCAATGTAAATTTCGAAAAAAGGCAAGGACTAAATTGGAAAGTGAAAATATTTAATTAATTAAAAGATGATAAAAGAGATATCATCTTATTTTCTCATCTTCTTCCCAAAAATAATACATGGAAACCCTAGGAAAGAGAGAAGAAACTTTCATGGCCAAATTGGGTAAGTTTCATTGGCCCGTTTTTAGTAATTTTGATATTTTTGAAATCGGAATAGCTAATCTATCTATTTGGGGGATTAATTTGAAAAGTTATCAAAGTATGAAAAATGGATCATGGATGTATATGCTTAAAATTAGAAATTTGTGATAGAAAATGAAAGGTTGTTGATAGATAAACAACTTTTACAAAGTGATTTTTGATGAAAACATGATTTAGGGACGAAAATGTAAAATTATGAAATTGAAGAAAATTACTGAATTTTTATGAATACATGTGCTGTAAATTTTTTAATCGGATTTTGGTTAGGCTTGGAATAGGGAGTAAATTGCATAAATTTCATTTTCCGAGCCTAGGGACAAAATTAGAATTTATGGAAAAGTTAGGGGCAAAATGGTAATTTTGCCTAGGACATAAATTGAGTCCACATGAATACGAAATGTGAGAAATTGATGTTAAATTTACTCGTATAGATCCGGATAGACCAAATTCAGAGTTAGAACGAGGAAAAGAGAAAAATGTCAGATTAGTAGATTTATGTACACGAACATTTGTCGAGGTAAGTTCGTGTAACTAAATTGTATATATTTTTATGCTTGAACTAAATGTTGTGTTTGTGAATTTTATAAATGCCATAATTATGTGAAATGATCACATATTTGTTAAAGCCCGATAAATGAAATGTGCCCGATCAATAATAATGCACGATAAATGATAAATGATAAAAATGTTACTTATATGCTAAAAATGAATGTGGAATGTGTTCATTTGAAATATATGAAGGTTATAAATGTATGAAATAATCACATGCCTGATAATACTTAGAAAATGTCAAATTCCATTTGAATAAATGGAAAATTCGATGGATATGTGGTTTCGCAAAATGAATGAGGTCCTGCATTTGTTGTTGGTGGATTTTGTTCGGACGAGTAATCCCATTGACCTCATTATTGAAAGGATTCAGCCCGAATGGGTAATCCTGTTATAAGTCCTCTCGAGAATATGTTATGGATTGGATTTAGCCCGAACGGGTAATCTAAATTATGCTCTTTAGAGCAAATGTCATAAAAAGGATTTAGCCTGGACTGGTAATCCTGTTGTATATATGTGTGGATCGAGAGTATACTCTCTAAAATAGTGCCTTATGGGTACCATTGGACATGAATTGATGGATTCTGATTTGTACACCTCGAGTGTACTACCTGTGTATCCATCGATATTTCGAATAAATTCAACGTGTACAAATCTTGACATGAGAAGATATGAATAAGAAATGAGTTATTACACGTATTTTTCTGAAATACATGAAAATGATGATACATGACAATTGTTATAAGAAAAACATGAGATGATGATACTTGTACATGGAATTCATTTGATGAATATGTCATCCTTGATTATAGACTTGTACACATTGAGAGCACTACTATTCGTGTGACATTGATAGTTCGAGTAATATGAGTAAAGTTCTGATATGAAATAATCTGAACTCGAGATGTGTTATATGAAAATATACTTGAGATATAGCAATGTGATTTATACATGTTGTGGAAAGCATATGTGCATGGAAACCTGATTGTTATTGAGCCCCTACATTATTTACTGTTATTATGGAATATATGACTAACAAGGGCAATGAGGATATGTGTAGGGCTTGAGGTCAAATTAAATGAATGTGCCTTACATAATTACCTCAAAATAGAATGAATGGTAAGTTAAGTACCATGTTATACGAACTTACTAAGCATTTTATGCTTACTTAGTTTTATTTCCCTGTTTTATAGTAAATCGGAAGCTCGTTGGATTGGAAGCTTGGCGAAGATCACTCACACTATCCATCGGCCCATGTCAGTATATTATGGTAAATCAATTATGGTTGTAATGGCATGTATAGGTTATATTGGCCCTATTGGCATGTAAATGTAAATGATGCTTGTAATCTAGCCATTAGAATGGCTAGTAATGGTTTGTTTTGATATATATATATTTGTAATGTCATACTATGGTAGCTACATATGTGTCAAGTAGTTGATCAAATCATGTCTAACATGTGGACTAGACCAAGATAAGATTATAAACATGACTGCATGTAATGATATGCCATGATGAATGATTGAATTTACTTGATTTGAATGCTTGAAATGGTTGGTATTTGGATGTGTGATTCAAGTGCAGGTCATGGGTGTGATTTTGGGTGAGAAATGAAGCTAGGAATGGCTTTATTTTGTCCACACGGGCGTGTGTCTAGACCGTGTGTGACACACAGCCTACCCCATGGGCGTGTGGCCTGGCCATGTGTCCCTTGCACCTTAAATTCGAGAAAACAGAATGCTCAGAATTGAGCACACGGGCAGAGACACGGGCGTGTGTCTCAGTCGTGTGTGCTACACGGCCTTGAACACGGGCGCGTGTCTTGGCCGTGTGAAACCTGCACCTAATTTGAAAGGAATTAATTAGCCACACGGCCTAGCACACGGGCGTGTGGCATAGCCGTGTGCACAAGTCAGAGAGTTACATGGGGTATGACACGGCCTGTTGCACGGGCGTGTCCAAAGGCCACACAGGCGTGTCCCTTGGACCACACGGGCGTGTGAGCCCTGCACCTTGGAAAATTTTTGAAATGTCGCAAAAATTCTTAGAGTTTCTGATTAAGTCCTGACTCGATTCTAATGCTCGTATTGGGCCTCGAGGGGCCATCTAAGGGACATTACGAATAATCTCGATTAATGAGTAGTGATTGACATGATTTATCTAAAAATATTCTGAAAAGTTTCGGTAATGCTCTGTAACCCTGTTCTGACGACGGATACGGGTTAGGGGTGTTACATTTTATATACTTTCTTATTGTAAATTACATATACACTCATATTGTTCCATATTATCACATCATTTCATATACTATTACCAATTCACAATTTCATAGCATTTCAATCCAAATCATACATTATAATAGTATACCAAAATTCAGTTTATTTCATTTTCCAATTTCAAGTTTTCATTTCAATGTTTCGTCTAATAGAGCCTTAGCAAAACGGACTCAGATACACGGATGAACTACACCACACCAAGATATCTCATATGAGCAAAACTACACCACACTAAAGTACAAAACTGCTATACCCGTAGGCATCAAATGCATATTCATATGCAAATACATCCCTCCACCATGCCAAGGTCTTTATAGAGACAAATAATACTATATGATCCACAATAGATGTTGGATCTCGATATAACCTGTCATAATCTCCATATCATCAAATATCTCGTAGAAGCACGCATATGACCCTATTAATATGCCACTTGTATCCTATGAAAGTTTTTAATACAGTACAATAAAACTGTTCTAATTTTATTAAGCAAAAAACAGAATATAAATAGAAAAAAGTCTCATAACATAACTGGGAAAGTAATTCCCTTATTCTAGTAAACTACTAAATGATAAAATAAAATATTCCTAAAAAATATTAATTGATTATCCTAGGATTTATCTACCTAAATAATTTTTAAAAAATATCCCAAAATATATAGGGCTTTAACACGTATTTCAACACCCTCCCTCAAGTTAGTGCATATATATCAATCATACCCAACTTGCTTACAAGAATATCAAAGCTTGTCTTAGAGAGCCCTTTGGTAAGTACGTCAGCAATATGTTGTTTTGAAGGAACAAACGTCATGCACACTTGGTCCTTTTCAATCTTCTCCTTGATAAAGTGTCTATCAATCTCAACATGTTTAGTTCTGTCATTCTGGACTGGACTGGGTTGTGAGCAATGCTAATGGTAGCTTTTCTATCACAATACAACTTCAATGGTGAAGCTCTTGCATTCCTCGGCTCTTCCATAATTCTTTTTAACCACATCATTTCACAAATTCCTTGTGCCATTAACCTAAACTCAACCTCTGCACTACTTCTTGCTACAAAACTTTGTTTTTTGCTTCACCAAGTCATAAGGTTTCCCCAAACAAATGTACAATACCTTGATGTAGATCTTCTATCTATTATTGAGCCTGCCCAGTCAGCATCTGTATAAGCTTCAATTCCCTTTTGTTTAGATTTCTTGAAAAATAAGACATTTCCAGGTGAACTCTTCAAATATCTCAAAATCTGAAACACTGCTTCTTCATGTTCCTCCCTTGGGGAATGCATAAATTGACTCACTAATCTTACTGCAAAAGCTATGTCTGGCCTTGTATGTGATAAGTAAATTAACTTACCAATTAATCTCTGGTACTGCCCTTTATCAATTGGTTTTCCTTCTTTGTTTCTGAATTTTACATTTTTGATCAATTGGTGTATCAGTTAGGCAGCAACCACTCATTCCAATCTCCTTTAAAAGATCAATCACATATTTTTTCTGATAGACCACAAGACCCTTCTTTGATCAAGCAACTTCCATTCCAAGGAAGTATCTTAAAGGACCCAAGTCTTTTATCTCAAACTCCAATTTTATATGATTCTTGAGACGCCTTATTTCATCCACATCATCTACTGCAAGAATGATATCATCGACATAAACTATAATAACTATTATTCTACCTCTTTGTGAGTGTCAGTAGAACACTGTATGATCAGCTTGTCCTTGTGAGTAACCTTGTTTTTTAACAACCTAAGTGAACCGTTCAAACCAAGCTCGAGGAGACTACTTTAGACCATATAAAGATTTCCTGAGTTTACATACTTGAGTTCCGAATTTTTCTTCAAAACCTGGATGATGATCCATGTAAACTTCTTCTTCAAGTTTCCCATTTAGGAAAGCATTCTTCACAACTAGCTCCTGTAAAGACCAATCAAGATGAAAATGGATAAAAGAACTCTAACAGTATTTAACTTAGCCACTAGAGCAAATGTCTCAAGATAGTCTATCTCGTATGTTTGAGTGTACCCTTTAGTCACTAGCCGAGCTTTGTATCTATCTAAAGATCTATCTGGTCTGAATTTGGTCATAAACACCCATTTACAGCCTACTATTTTTTCTCCTATAGGTAATTCCACTGTTTCCCATGTACCTACTTTTTCAAGAGCATGCATCTCCTCTAAAACAGCCTCCTTCCATTCAGGAACCTGTGAAGTATCTTTCAAAATTTTGGGTATTTCTATAGTATTGAGACACGAAACAAAAGCTGAGAATGTTGAAGACAAGGCTTTAAAGGACACAAATTTAGACATGGGATATTTGAAATATTTCTAACACATTTTCTTTTAGTAATTGGAATATCTTGGTCAGAAAATTCATTGGGTAGATTACGAGATTTACCTGGACTTTTGACAAGATCTTGTAGGTCAAATTCTAGGTGATCAATCTGGTGGATCACACTTTCTTAATTTTGGTTTCTTCTTGGGTAAACCAACAACTCATTTGTTTGTTCTCTATTCTCATTATCAAAGTCTACACATTTATATTCCATTTTATTATCAACATTAGCATCATTCAAGTCCTTTTTACTAACAACACTAACATTATTAATGAAACACCCCAAACCCGGCCCATTCGTTACGACCGAATTTGAGATGCCACTGCGGAAAAACGTTTGAAGACTGATTTCACTTTTGGGAAAAACATTAAAAATTTTGTCATTTGAAAACCATGTCTAATTAAAAATTCTAAATAATATAAGCTTGACAAAAATATCCAAATTAAAAGCACTTCCAAATAATAATTTAATGGTCATCTAGCTTAAACATAATAAAAATGCTCAAATAGAAATACTTAAATACTTTAACTGGGCCTTATTACAATAAATAATTAAACAAAAGTTCTTAGTAATAAACTGAATAAAATAAAGAAGATGTCTTCTGCATGGGCCACCTCGTATCCACTCCAACCCGGTCCAATCACCACGAATCATCTGCGATGTTTAATAAAAATTGGGTGAGTCATACAGACTCAGTGTGTAATTAATCCACTGAATTCCACCCACATGTTAACCACATATTAACTCATATATCAGATATCAATTATCAAATTCACATGTTATCACATTCTGGGCTTGGCCCATATTCATATCACATTCATCTAATAGGGTAGTTAACCACATAATTTCCACATACTGGGCTTAGCCCATTTCCACACTGATCCACATTCATATACTGGGCTTTGCCCATTTCCACATTAATCCACATATCATATTGGGCTTGGCCCATTTCATCATCAACCCATATGACAGATAATGAGTTTATGCAAAGTGCACCCAACCCAACCTAGGGTCCATCCGTTACACCTACCTTGGCAGACCTGCTGCCCAAGGCCGTGGCTAATCCACCGATCAACTAAGTGATCCCACATATCTTACCTTGCGGACTGCTTTGCTCAAGGCCGTGGCTAAACCACCGATCACTGAGTGACCCCACATGTCAATATCCACGAGGTGACTCGAGGTCATCCTCAATCCACGGTGATGCACACAGCTATCATCCGCCGAGATGTGGCACCTAGCCAACACCTCCCTTGATGAAGCACATAGCTAACATCAAGCGCTAATGTAGCACAAGGCTAACATTAGACCACGTACATAAAGTACACCCTTTCCTTCGATAGTCACATTCATATCCCATCCCATGCACATGCAACATATGATAATGTCATAACATAGTAAAATAATGCATGCACATGCTATTCGGCATACAAACATATTCTCATTGGCATATTCACATTCTTAATAATTAACAACGACACTGATTTACGATATACCCTTAAGGGTACCATTCTGTCAATCGCCATTGCACATATCAGCATTTACACAACACATACAATACCATAAACCCGGAAAACAGTGGGTTAATCACACACCTTTTAACTTCAAAAACTATGCTTTCAATACCGAC
The DNA here is from genome assembly GCA_025698515.1 of Gossypium sturtianum. Lineage (NCBI taxonomy): Eukaryota > Viridiplantae > Streptophyta > Magnoliopsida > Malvales > Malvaceae > Gossypium > Gossypium sturtianum. The sequence goes on from CM046949.1 coordinate 90,907,668, forward strand.
GCTATCACTAGGCGAGACTACGGCTATTTGCCTACTTTCTTGTTCTGACGCTGGTCCACACCCCGGTGGCCAATCCCTAACTGCAGAAACAGATCTCTTCTTAAACTTGGGGATAGGGACTACCCCTTTACCTTCCTGTCTGACATCCACGTCCATTGCAGATCACTTAATCAAAATCATTTGGTTAAACGACAAAGTACGAGATCTAAAATGAATAAAAATCACAGCTTATCATCCTTACCAAAAATGGATCCAAAAACCCGAAAGCTTCCTTTGTTCTTGTCGATTTGGCCCTAAAACATCATAGCCAAAATCGGTCACACTTAATACCAATAATATGGTCTTAGGCCGAATACTAGCAACCATATACACAACTTACCAAATCCCGAAAAGCCACTCCTTGCCTTTGAAACTGTAGAAATTCCCATTTAGCAAAAGTTAGAATCGGCCTTACTACAAAAATCCATGAAAAAGGGCCATTGGCCGAATATCCAATATGACTTACCTTGATTTGTCGCATCCAAGAGACTTCCTTAATACTTCCTTCTATCGGCTATACAAAAGGACACTAGGTCAAGGCTTATGAATATTCGGCTAACAATAAAACAAATGTGGAGTTGAAGAAAAGAAAAATGGAAGAACGGTAGAGACTTAGGGGCATTCGGCTTATATAAAAAAATAGAAAGAAATTTGGCAAACACTTAAAAGAAAAATATGAATGCTCAAAGAAAAGGTAATTCGGCACTCCCCTGCTACTCTTCAAAGCCGAAAATCCCAGCTCCCAAAGTCATATATTCGGCCACCAACTCCACTTATCAAATCTCCTATATTATCTTAACACATTAATAAAATAATCCTTCACTTTTTCTCTTAACACCCATTCAAATAAATAAAATAAAATAGCAATTATCTCTTATATACCCACCTACAATAAATAAATAACACAGCCATTATCTCTTATCTTCCCATAAAAAAAAAATAAAGCCATATATTTATCCAACTCTTCCAGCCGAAATTTAAAAACAAAAACATCAAGCTTATCCCCATCTATTTGAGAGTCCATGTGCAGACCACTAGCTCCTCTCTTTGACGCCAAAAAGACAAAAAAATAAAATCCCACTCCTTGCTGCTCACCAGCCTCGAACCCAAGACCTGTTGGAGCCCTTGATTGCAGGTAACGCCCCAGCCACTTTGCCAAGGCACTGTTTGTGATATAACCTCCCCAGAATTTCTTTTAAACCCTCTTTCGCCAGGTGCCTTCTTAACGCAAAAATAGAAGCTCCTTCCTACCTCCTTCGCAACTCGAACACTGGGCCCTCTACCCATTGCTTGAGGCGTCACTTGCCCAAGCCTTAAGTGGCGCCTTGCTGCCCACTTTACCAAAGCAACCCTTGTGTCATAAATCCTCACAAATTTCCCTTAAAGCCTTTTTAGCCTACTTCCCTTTTGACGCAAAAATAAAAGTCTCTGCTGCGCCCCGCGTTACTCGAACCTCTTCCCTCCTGCACTCCCTTTTGACGCAAGCCTCCAAGCCCCTAAAGTAGCATCCCAAGCCACTTTACTACGCCCAAGTTCATGTCCATAACCTCCTACAATTTTCCTTTAAGGCCTCCATCGCCCAGCTTCTCCTTTTAAGCACTTAAAACAAAATTTTCCTCTGGCATTCCCTTTTTATCCTAGAGTTTTAAAACCCCTAAAACACATCCAAACCACTCACTTGAGCCTACTAACTCATGAATTTATGCACCAAATGCATAGCCCCTAATCTAGGATGTTCTGGTTCTACCCTCCTTAAAAATAATTTCGTCCTCGAAATTACTTATTAACGAATAATGGTACATTTTAACTCCTCACCGCGATGCGCTTATGTCACACTCTCGATCTTAATAGAATCATCATACTTCCTAGGCACAATTTTTAAGTTCACATCCAGGGTTTCAAGCATTTTACTAGCAACACAAGAATGAATTATCTCTAAAGCAATAAGTAATATTCCAAAACAAGGAACTTACCCGCTATCACATCCTTGGTTGTCTCACACCCGAACCTTCAGCTCCTCTGCTTGGGGTTCCACGACCTTGACCTCGAGCCCTATCCATCACTTGAGGACATTTCTTAACCAAATGAACCTTAGATCCACACCGAAAACATTCCTTACTATTTCCCCAACATTCTCCTGTGTGAGTTCTCCCACACCGAGCACGAGAACGATTCCGATTCTCAAAAAGCACGCAGTGCGTCTGAAAATTCTCGATTCTTGGTCTTTTTCGAACATCTTCAAACGATGCTGACGGTCCAAAACTTCTCTTATTCCCGTTCCTTTCCTTATCTCGGTTTTCTCTTACAGTCTTCTTAAATTCTTCAGCAATCCGAGCTTTCTCCACTAGAATGGCGAAGTCTCTTTCTCTGTGCGGAGCAATCAACTCTCGTAGCTCATCACGTAACCCATCTTCGAATCGGACACACCTTTCGTAATCAGTGGCTATGATCCCCTTGGCATACTGACTTAACCGCACAAATTCAGCTTCATACTTCGCTACCGACTTACTTCCTTGTACCAAGTTTAGAAATGCCTTCCTTTGCGAGTCTAAATAACTAGCTCCAACATACTTCCCTTCGAACTTAACCTTAAAATAATTCCAATTCAATCGATCTGCCGGGACACCTTGTTTGACAGTGAGCCACCATCGATAAGCTTCGTCTCGGAGCAACGAAACTGCACCCTTCAGCTTTTCCTCATCGGTACAGTCAAAATCATCCATTATTCTTTTGACTGCTTCCAACCAATACTCTGCTACGTTCGAAGCTACTCCAGATACTCCTCTAAAAATCTCAGCTCTGTTCGACCTAAGCTTTTTCGATACTGACTTCTGAACTTCGATTCCTACACTAGCTCCAGCCACTTGCTTGAGCACTCGCAACATAGCCCGCGATACTGCGTCATCGCCTCCTGTCTGATCTTGATCCTCCGCGCCCACTGCTGGCGGTGGCACATCATTTTCTGACCCATGGCGGACCCTCACCGGTTCCGATCATCGCCATTCTACCTCTACCGCGTCCACGACGACCACGTCCCCTAGAACTCATTTCTAATGTCGCGATTTATCTGATTAAAAAGTTTTATGTATCAGACTTTTGTTCCACTTATTAACCGCGAACAATTTTATGATATACAGATATTTAGAAGTAGTTCTTTCGATCACACAAAGGTTCAGTTCAAGTTCACTACTCTAACTCGAAGTCACATTCACATTCATAAGCGAGAGACACATTCATTTCTCCATGAAGTCACATTCATTCACAACATCATTCACTACACTTTTATGGCCATTTCAGTCCTTTCCCAACCCAGGGGTAATTTTGTCATTCGTCCTACCAGGGTATTTTCGTAATAAATCAGGGTTAATTTAAAATTCTTTACAAATCAAAGGTTATTTCAAAATTTACAAAAACTCGGGGTTTATTTTAAAATTTTGTTTTCCAAATCAGAGGTGTTGCAAAAATTTTAGAAATCGAGGTTATTTCGGTAATTTTGGAAGTCGAAAGCGATTAAGTAAACTCTCCAAATCGGGGTATCTTGTTATTTGTAAAATGTAGAAGTTTTGGTATTTTTGTAAAGTAGAAATATTGTAGCAAACGTCGAGGGTATTTTTGAAAATCTTAAGAACTAAGGGTATTTTAGTAATTTACAATACAGGGGCATTTTTGTAATTTTGTAAATCGGAGATATTTTGGAAAAATTTTCACAATAATCTTTTACTACAATTAAAAGGGTAATTTAGGGATTTTAAAACTAGGGTTTTTATAAAACTGCATGGCTAGTCCCTTTCGGGTTTTAATTATCGGGTTTAGCCCGTGAATAAGTCCTCTTGGTTAGGGTGAACCGTAGCTACGCACCAGGTAGGATTCGAGTAAAGAGGAGGTGAGTCGCTAGGACTGCTTAAGTACCAAGCTCTTATTGAATCCACTCCTAGACATGCGCACAACTGTTGCCACACCCTAGCTCGGCGACTTACTTCACAGGTTTGTTTAATAGTCCTTAAGTCTTATGCATGTGTTTGAGTGCACTAGCCCGAGGGTTCAATAGCCCTAATATTCTAATCTACGAGCCCAAATAAGCCCATAACAGTTCACATAAACAAGTCACTTCAATAATTAGAAGTACTTACCTGGTGGACTTCGGGCCGGAGATACAGGTGCCATGCCAGAATAACCTGAAAAGTTTATGAAAGCCCATACTTTTGAAAAGCCCATCTTTGGAAAAAATTATTTTTGGACCCAAAACCCTCTAGGCCGAGTTTTGAACCTGGCTCTGATACCAATTTGAAAGACCCCAAACCCGGCCCATTCGTTACGACCGAATTTGAGATGCCACTGCGGAAAAACGTTTGAAGACTGATTTCACTTTTGGGAAAAACATTAAAAATTTTGTCATTTGAAAACCATGTCCAATTAAAAATTCTAAATAATATAAGCTTGACAAAAATATCCAAATTAAAAGCACTTCCAAATAATAATTTAATGGTCGTCTAGCTTAAACATAATAAAAATGCTCAAATAGAAATACTTAAATACTTTAATCTGGCCTTATTACAATAAATAATTAAACAAAAGTTCTTAGTAATAAACTGAATAAAATAAAGAAGATGTCTTCTGCATGGGGCCACCTCGTATCCACTCCAACCCGGTCCAATCACCACGAATCATCTGCGATGTTTAATAAAAATTGGGTGAGTCATACGCACTCGATGTGTAATTAATCCACTGAATTCCACCCACATGTTAACCACATATTAACTCATATATCAGATATCAATTATCAAATTCACATGTTATCACATTCTGGGCTTGGCCCATATTCATATCACATTCATCTAATAGGGTAGTTAACCACATAATTTCCATCCTTTGGGGCTTAACCCATTTCCACACCGATCCACATTCATATCTGGGCTTTGCGCATTTCCACATTAATCCACATATCATATTGGGCTTGGCCCATTTCATCATCAACCCATATGACAGATAATGAGTTTATGCAAAGTGCACCCAACCCAACCTAGGGTCCATCCGTTACACCTACCTTGGCAGACCTGCTGCCCAAGGCCGTGGCTAATCCACCGATCAACTAAGTGATCCCACATATCTTACCTTGACAGACCTGCTGCTCAAGGCCGTGGCTAAGCCACCGATCACCTGAGTGACCCCACATGTCAATATCCACGAGGTGACTCGAGGTCATCCTCAATCCACGGTGATGCACACAGCTATCATCCGCCGAGATGTGGCACCTAGCCAACACCTCCCTTGATGAAGCACATAGCTAACATCAAGCGCTAATGTAGCACAAGGCTAACATTAGACCACGTACATAAAGTAAACCTTTTGCTTCGATAGTCACATTCATATCCCATCCCATGCACATGCAACATATGATAATGTCATAACATAGTAAAATAATGCATGCACATGCTATTCGGCATACAAACATATTCTCATTGGCATATTCACATTCTTAATAATTAACACTGACCTGATTTCCGATATACCCCTTAAGGGTAACCATTCACAATCGCCACTGCACATATTAGCATTTACACAACACATACAATACCATAAACCCAGAAAACAGTGGGTTAATCACACACCTTTTAACTTCAAAAACTATGCTTTCGATACCGACGCTATCACTAGGCGAGACTACGGCTATTTGCCTACTTTCTTGTTCTGACGCTGGTCCACACCCCGGTGGCCAATCCCTAACTGTAGAAACAGATCTCTTCTTAAACTTGGGGATAGGGACTACCCCTTTACCTTCCTGTCTGACATCCACGTCCATTGTAGATCACTTAATCAGAATCATTTGGTTAAACGACAAAGTACGAGATCTAAAACGAATAAAAATCACAGCTTATCAGCCTTACCAAAAACGGATCCAAAAACCCGAAAGCTTCCTTTGTTCTTGTCGATTTGGCCCTAAAACATCATAGCCAAAATCGGTCACACTTAATACCAATAATATGGTCTTAGGCCGAATACTAGCAACCATATACACAACTTACCAAATCCCGAAAAGCCACTCATTGCCTTTGAAACTGTCGAAATTCCCATTTAGCAAAAGTTAAAATCAGCCTTACTACAAAAATCCATGAAAAAGGGCCCTTGGCCGAATATCCAATATGACTTACCTTGATTTGTCGCATCCAAGAGACTCCTTTAATACTTCCTTCTATCGGCTATACAAAAGGACACTAGGTCAAGGCTTATGAATATTCGGCTAACAATAAAACAAATGTGGAGTTGAAGAAAAGAAAAATGGAAGAATGGTAGAGACTTAGGGCATTCGAACATATAAAAAAATAGAAAGAAATTTGGCAAACACTTAAAAGAAAAGATGAATGCTCAAAGAAAAGGTAATTCGGCACTCCTGCTACTCTTCAAAGCCGAAAATCCCAGCTCCCAAAGTCATATATTCGCCACCAACTCCACTTATCAAATCTCCTATATTATCTTAACACATTAATAAAATAATCCTTCACTTTATCTCTTAACACCCATTCAAATAAATAAAATAAAATAGCAATTATCTCTTATATACCCACCTACAATAAATAAATAACACAGCCATTATTTCTTATCTTCCCATAAAAAAAATAAAAAAAATAAAGCCATATATTTATCCAACTCTTCCAGCCGAAATTTAAAAAAAAAAACATCAAGCTTATCCCCATCTATTTGAGAGTCCATGTGCAGACCACTAGCTCCTCTCTTTGACGCCAAAAAGCCAAAAAAATAAAATCCCACTCCTTGCTGCTCACCAACCTCGAACCCAAGACCTGTTGGAGCCCTTGATTGCAGTGTAACGCCTGACCACTTTGCCAAGGCGCTGTTTGTGATATAACCTCCCCAGAATTTCTTTTAAACCCTCTTTCGCCAGGCGCCTTCTTAACGCAAAAATAAAAGCTCCTTCCTACCTCCTTCGCAACTCGAACCTGGGCCCTCTACCCATTGCTTGAGGTGTCACTTGCCCAAGCCTTAAGTGGCGCCTTGCTGCCACTTTACCAGGCCAACCCTTGTGTCATAAATCCCTCACAAATTTCCCTTAAAGCCTTTTTAGCCTACTTCCCTTTTTGACGCAAAAATAAAAGTCTCTGCTGCGCCCCGCGTTACTCGAACCTCTTCCCTCCTGCACTCCCTTTTGATGCAAGCCTCCAAGCCCCTAAAGTAGCGTCCCAAGCCACTTTACTACGCCCAAGTTCATGTCCATAACCTCCTACAATTTTCCTTTAAGGCCTCCATCGCCCAGCTTCTCCTTTTAAGCACTTAAAACAAAATTTTCCTACGGCATTCTCTTTTTATCCTAGAGTTTTAAAAACCCCTAAAACACATCCAAACCACTCACTGAGCCTACTAACTCATGAATTTATGCACCAAATGCATAGCCCCTAATCTAGGATGTTACAATTAATCCCTGCGTTAATCATAAATTTGCCTTCCCCATTATTAGAATCCTTATGTTGTATATTCCTATTTTTTCTTGATCAATTATTGAATATTCCTTGCTATAATTCCCTCCCTGAAGATTAGAATCAAAGATTGATTTTCAACAAATGTGACATCTATGGTAATAATAGTCTTCCTATGTAATGCCCTGAATTTGGGCCTAGGAGAATTAGGCCTAATGGGCCCCGAGCGTAGAAGAATTTTAGGATTTTTAGGAATATGAGAACGGCATTATTTCAAGTTGGACCTATTAGAATGGTGATTTTGGAAGGTTACAGGGTTTCTATGAAGTCCCGGGGTCAAGTTAGGCCATAGGTAAAATGTTGATTTTTGGCTCTTTAGGGGAGAGGGCTACTGGAAGTAGGACTTAAGTAAAATTGGGTGTGTTTAGGAGACACAAGTGGAGTGCGTGGTGTGGTGGCTGTGGCGTCATTGGTAGAGTAGGAGGAGAAGGGTTCGAATCCTACAGATGGCATTTTGGGTGGCTATTATTTTGTACTCAGGAAAGGAGGAAGCAGAGTTGGGATCAAACTCTGCCATGGTGGTTGGAGAAGGAGTCAAACAGTTTGAATGGGAGGTGGAGTGCGATTTGTGGAGCAAAAAGGGGAGAAAATCGTGGGATTCAAGTGGAAGGAGGTGTTGGCTGAATGTGGGGGTCTCTAAGGGGGAATTTGGGCTAGAGGTTAGTGTGGGGAAGTAAATTCGGCATTTTGGTGTGGTAAGCATAAACCGAAACTTTGGTGTGCCATTGGATGGTTTCTTTTTATTTTCCTGGTGCATTTCGGGTCCTTTTTCTCCTAAAGTCTTCTTTGCCGAAATGTCAGCTTCTCTCTCTCCCTCTTTTTCCCATTTTGTATTCGTGCATTTTTCTTTGCTTTTTACCTAAACACTAGTGAGCCGAAACTCTTCCTTTCACTCTCTTCATCTAGTCTTTTCTACTTTCCTCCCACCCTTTTCTCTCTTGTGTTCACCATAGCCGAACCTCAACCCCCTTTTCTTCTAGTTCTCAATCGGTTTACTTCATTTCTTCTTATCTTGGGTATTTCATTTTGGTTAATCTCATTAGCCGAATCTGGTTCTGTGGTGTTGTTGCTAGGTGCCGAACCATGTCTTCATTAGTTCAAGGTTATTACTTATTGCTGCCGAACCCCGCCTCTCCATTCGATTTTTAGTCAAGCCGAAGGTATTATTCTCTTGTTCTCTTATCTTTTTCCCCTCTCATTGTAAGTTGAAAGCCGAAATATTACAAGCCGTACCTAGTGGGGTTTAGGAGTGTATTTTCCTTCGCTCTATCAATCTCTGAATCTCAGCTGTTGGTTGGGTCTCGACGTGGTTAAACCAAGCAACCGACTAAGCACCTTCCCTTTTGCTATGGACCGCTTGGCTATTGGTGCGTTATCTCGAAAATCCCAACCTACGCTCGTAAACAGGTGTGTAATCTCACACCCTTTCGAATATATATGTGCAATGTTCTGTGATCTGGCCAAAAGCTGGAAAGCCGAAAATCGGCATCTGTGACCACTCGAGTGTGAGAACACTCAGAGTGGTAAATCGAAATACGAATCGTGACGTTAAGTCGTTAAAGGTGTCATGAGCACTCTCGCGATACTGAGGTGTAGCGGGCCTAACCAGGCCGAAACGGGCCAAATGGGCCCAGTGGGCTATCCGGCCCATTTGGGCAAAACTGTTGGAAAACTAGTAAATGATAGGCCCGAATACGAAATCCACAAATTTGAAATCGAAACCATGCGAAATGGGCCACACGAGCGTTTGGGCCTAAAATGGATTTTTGGCCCAATAGCTCCGTAGAGACCCAAAAAGGGTCTCGTGTCGCTCGAGGCGATAATAGGCCTTCGGAAAGGCCGTTAAATGAAAAAATATTGAAATACCCTTGGTGGTATAATTACTGAAATACCCTTAGTGGGTATAATTATCGAAATACCCTTGGTGGGTATAATTACTGAAATACCCTTGGAATGGTAAATTACTCAAATACCCCTGGGGGTAAATGAACGATATACCCCTAGTGGTAGCTTAAGTGATATATGTGTGATATTTATATGATTGTTTATAATTGTGACATACTGCATACACGAAATATTTATGACATGACATCATGCATTGGGTTGGATTGATGATCGGAGGAAGTATATTCTGGTGGCTCGGCCACATATTCTGGTGGCTTTGCCACAATCTGTATAGTGGCTATGCCACGTATATTCTGATATTCTGGTGGCTTTGCCACAAATTCTGTGATGAGTAGCTTGACAGCCATCGAGGTGTGTAGCGGATGGACGGGTCGATTTAGAAATCCCCACAGGTGTGTTGGGCTGGTACGGGTGGTGTGTAGCGGATGGAATATTATGTTGGGCTGCATTCTATATTTGCATGATCATGTTTATAGGGCTAAGGCCCAGATTGTTTCTGAATAGGGCTCCGGCCCAGTCAGCTTCTGTATGGGCTTCGGCCCAGTCTGCTTCTGCATGGCCTTCGGCCCAATTTGATTATGTATGGGCTTCGGCCCAGTTAATAACCGATTAAGGGATTACACACTGAGTTCTCATAACTCACCCCTCTGCGTTAATCTTGCAGGTGATCCCCAGCGTTAGAGGATTTGGGGCGACGGAGGACTCTGTGGTGGCCATACATCGGGAACATTTCTCGAGAACTTAGTAAATTTTCGTTTTCGCTTTATTTTGGTTTTAATTTATTTTGGGGTAATATTTTTTTAATAAGGCCTTTGGTTTATTTTCTTTTTAGTTTTCTTTAATAACTATTAAATTTATGAATATGTGGTTTCTTAAAACGACACCAACTATTTTCATATTAGCACATCTACGCAATTCACTGAATTTGATTTCTGTTTTAAACAAGTTTTTGGGAAATCATAATAATAAGAATAATAATAGTAGTAACAACGTTTTTAACAATAAACGCGAAACTGAATTTCACAAACAACAAAGCTTGATGTTTCAAAAAGGAATACGAACTTTTTAACGAACATGCAGTTTTTTTAAACAAACCTTCTATGTGACATGCCAGATCAACGTCTAGGCCGGGTTTGGGGTGTTACATTTTATGGTATCAGTGCCCGGTTGCAAAACTCGGCTGTGGAATGGGTTTGAAAACTTTTTTCAAAATTTGATTGAAATATGGTTTAAAAAATATATATCTTTGGAAGTATGGCACCCTGAGTCTCCGGCACCAAATCCGTAAGTCCTCTTACTTTATGTTTGGTTATATGATGAAATGACTGTAGGCAGAAAACTACTAGAGTTAGTGGTAGTACACTAAAACTGTTAGCGGTAGAAGCTAAGACTGTAGAGACTGAGACATTAGGAAATTTGATCTGCGAAAACAACTCTGATACCTGTGTTCCATAAAACACTTGTTAATAAACATTGGAATTATAGACTGATTCATAAAATTCTTAATCAGATTAATATGATTCAGCAGTATGAGTACGATAGGGCATGGACGAGGTACACGCAGCCGTGGTAGAGGCCGAGGTGATAGGGCTGGGTCCTCAGCATCGGGGCATATGCCCGAAAGGGAGGCGTCGGCATCGCCAGTGGCTGAGACGGTGTCTCATGACCGAGCCGGAGCTGATGTGCTGACTCAGCTAGTTAGGGAGGTTTTGGAGGAGGTTAAAGAAATTGGTAAAACACTATGAGTTAGGTGCGTGGACTGTAAGAAGAAAAGAGATCGCAGTTCTCGAGGATTGCAGTCTCGTTCTGTGAAGCATGTTAAGGCACGTCCAAACTTTCTGGCTTGTGAATATTGCAAAAGGCGTCATCCGGGTGAATGCTGGAGGAGGTCAAGAGCATGCTTGAGATGCGGGTCTGAGGAGCATAAGGCTCGGGATTGTTCAATCACCATTAAGTCGGGTATGTTTTGGTTGGATGTGGTGTTTGAATGTAGAAAATTTTATGTATGTGTGATAAATATATGTTTGCTTCTGTGGTTAGATATTTTGTTATGTGAAGAGGTTTCTAGATTAAGTTAGAAGTGTATTAGTATTATTGGAATGAGAGTGCGCAGCGGCAGCGTGGTAGAGTAGCCTGGGTTAAAACCACTGTTAGATAGCTGGAAATTTTGAGGACGAAATTTCTTTAAGGGCGGTAGATTTGTAATGCCCTGAATTTGGGCCTAGGAGAATTGGGCCTAATGGGCCCCGAGCGTAGAAGCATTTTAGAATTTTTGGGAATATGAGAATGGCATTATTTCAAGTTAGACCTGTTAGGAAGGTGATTTTGGAAGGTTACGGGGTTTCTATGAAGTCCCGGGGTCAAGTTAGGCCATAGGTAAAATGTTGATTTTTGGCTCTTTAGGGGAGAGGGCTACTGGAAGTAGGACTTAAGTAAAATTGGGTGTGTATAGGAGACACAAGTGGAGTGTGTGGTGTGGTGGTTGTGGCGTCATTGGCAGAGTAGGAGGAGAAGGGTTCGAATCCTACAGATGGCATTTTGGGTGGCTATTATTTTTGTACTCAGGAAAGGAGGAAGTAGAGTTGGGATCAAACTCTGCCATGGTGGTTGGAGAAGGAGTCAAATAGTTTGAATGGGAGGTGGAGAGCAATTTGTGGGGAAAAAGGGGGAGAAAATCGTGGGATTCAAGTGGAAGGAGGTGTTGGCCGAATGTGGGGGTCTCTAAGGGGGAATTTCGGCTAGAGGTTAGTGTGGGGAAGCAAATTCGGCATTTTGGTGTGGGGAGCATAAACCGAAACTTTAGTGTGCCATTGGGTGGTTTCCTTTTGTTTTCCTAGTGCATTTCGGGTCCTTTTTCTCCTAAAGTCTTCTTTGTCGAATTGTCACCTTCTCTCTCTCCCTCTTTTTCCCATTTTGTATTCGTGCATTTTTCTTTGCTTGTTACCTAAACACTAGTGAGCCGAAACTCTTCCTTTCATCTCTCTTCATCTAGTCTTTTCTACTTTCCTCCCACACTTTTCTCTCTCGTGTTCACCATAGTCGAACCTCAATCCCCTTTTCTTCTAGTTCTCAATCAGTTTACTTCATTTCTTCTCATCTTGGGTATTTCATTTTGGTTAATCTCATTAGCCGAATCTGGTTCTGTGGTGTTGTTGCTAGGTGCCGAACCACTTCTTCATTAGTTCAAGGTTATTACTCATTGCTGCCAAACCCTGCCTCTCCATTCGATTTTTAGTCAAGCCGAAGGTATTGTTCTCTTGTTCTCTTATCTTTTTCCCCTCTCATTGTAAGTTGAAAGCCGAAATATTTGACTGTGTTTCCCTTTGTGATGCAAGCCGTACCTAGTGGGGTTTAGGAGTGTATTTTCCTTTGCTCTATCAATCTCTGAATCTCAACTGTTGGTTGGGTCTCGACGTGGTTAAACCAAGCAACTGACTAAGCACCTTTCCTTTTTCTGTGGATCGCTTGGCTATTGGTGCGTTATCTCAGAAATCCCAACCTACGCTCGTAAACAGGTGTGTAATCTCACACCCTTTCGAATGCATATGCAATGATCTGTGATTTGGCCAAAAGCCGGAAAGCCAAAAACTGGCATCTGTGACCACTCGAGTGTGCGAATGCTCGGAGTGGTAAATCAAAATACGAATCGTGACGTTAAGTCGTTAAGGGTGTCATGAGCACTCTCGCGATACTGAGGTGTAGCGGGCCTAACCAGGCCGAAAAGGGCCAAATGGGCCCAGTGGGCTATCCGACCCATTTGGGCAAATCTGTTGGAAAACTAGTAAATGATAGGCCTGAATGCAAAATCTGCAAATCTAAAACCGAAACCATGTGAAATGGGCCACACGAGCGTGTGGGCCCGTTTGGGCCTAAAATGGGTTTTTGGCCCAATAGCTCCGTAGAGACCCAAAAGGGTCCTGTGTCGCTCGAGGCGACAATAGGCCTTCGAAAAGGCCGTAAAATGAAAAAATACTGAAATACCCTTGGTAGGTATAATTACTGAAATACCTTTGGTGGGTATAATTACCGAAATACCCCTGGGGGTAAATGACCGATATACCCCTAGTGGTAGCTTAAGTGATATATGTGTGATATTTATATGATTGTTTATAATATTGACATACTGCATACACGAAATATTTATGACATGAGATCATGCATTGGGTTGGGATTGATGATCGAAGGAAGTATATTCTGGTGGCTCGGCCACATATTCTGGTGGCTTTGCCACAATCTGTATAGTGGCTATGCCACGTATATTCTAATATTCTGGTGGCTTTGCCACAAATTCTGTGATGAGTAGCTTGACTGCCATCGAGGTGTGTAGTGGATGGATGGGTCAATTTTGAAATCCCCACAGGTGTGTTGGGATGGTACGGGTAGTGTGTAGCGGATGGAATATTATGTTGGGCTGCATTCTATATTTGCATGATCATGTTTATAGGGCTAAGGCCCAGATTGTTTCTGAATAAGACTTCGGCCTAGTCAGCTTCTGTATGGGCTTCGGCCCAGTTAATAGTCGATTAGGGGATTACACACTGAGTTCTCGTAACTCACCCCTCTGCGTTAATCTTGCAGGTGATCCCCAGCATTAGAGGATTTGGGGCGGCGGAGGACTCTGTGGTGGCCATACATCGAGAACATTTCCCAGGAACTTAGTAAATTTTTATTTTCGCTTTATTTTGGTTTTAATTTATTTTGGGGTAATATTTTTTTAATAAGGCCGTTGGTTTATTTTCTTTTTAGTTTTCTTTAATAACTGTTAAATTTATGAATACGTGGTTTCTTAAAACGACACCAACTGTTTTCAAAATAGTACATCTACACAATTCACTGAATTTGATTTCTGTTTTAAACAAGTTTTTGGGAAATCATAATAATAAGAATAATAATAGCAGTAACAACATTTTTAACAATAAACGCGAAACTGGATTTCACAAAAAACAAAGCTCGATGTTTCAAAAAGGAATACGAACTTTTTAACGAACATGCAGTTTTTTTAAATAACCCTTCTATGTGACATGCCAGATCCGGTCATAATGTCTAGGCCGGGTTTGGGGTGTTACATCCTATTAATCGGATCATAACATTTGTAACCATTTTTATTAGAAGCATACCCAATAAAGACACATTTTTTTTTGCTTTAGGATCTAGTTTACCCTGGTTGTGAAGATGACCAAGAACACTACACCCAAAAACTCGGAGAGATAAATCTGTGATCAATTTAGAGTTAGGAAAGCTATCTTTAAAAAGACAGAAATGATTTTTATAGTTTAGAATTTTATTGGGCATTCTATTAATAAAATATGTAGCCAGTAATAAGGCCTCCCCCAAAGAATTTTACTGGGCATTCTAGTTACTTCCAAAAGATGGCGGTTTTTTCTTTCCGCAATCCCATTCTGTTATGGTGTATTTGTATAAGAGCTTTGGTGGAGTATTTCATGTTTGGTTAAGAAAACACCTAATTGGTCACTAAAAAATTCTCCACCATTGTCACTCCAAAATATTTTTATTTTCACACCAAATAGTGTCTTCACCAAAGCATAAAAAGACTGAAACGCATATTTAACTTCAGACTTTTCTTTTAATAAAAACACCCAACAAATACGAGTATGATCATCAATAAATGTGACAAACCAACATTTTTCAAAAATGTTGAGACTCTCGAAGGTCCCCAAACATCATTATGAATTAATGAAAAAGTTTTGGAAGCTTTATATTTTAAAGGTGGAAAAAATGACCGACGAAGTTTAGCCAATTCACAAAATTCACAGTGATATGAAAAATGACTTTTTTTTTTAAAACAAATCAAGTAACAAATGCCTTAAATAGTAAAAATTAGGATGTCCAAGCCTATAATTCCAAATCATAACCTTATCAAAACCAGAAACAGAGTTCAAACATAGAGTAGTTGTTGGTCGACTTAGATGGTCGTCATCAAGAAAGTAAATTCCACCAGATTCTTTAGCACTACCAATAATCATCCCCGAGACCATGTCCCGAAATTTACAAATAGAGGATTCAAATATAACACGAAAAATTGAGGACTGGGATAATTTACTGATAGATATGAGATTACAAGCTAGATTTGGCACATGTAAAACATCATGTAAAACCAAGGAAGGTAAAATTTTAATAGTGCCTTTTCCAAGCTATTGCCAAGAATGACCCATCTGCTACTTCGACCTTTTTGTTTCCTGCACAAGGTGTGTAAGTTGAGAAAAGGAAATGGCTACTAGTCATGTGATCACTAGCTTCAAAATCAACGATCCACATGTTTGTTTTACAAGGCTTGACACTGAAAAAAATAGAAGAATTAGTACCTGATTGGGAAAAGGAGCAAGAAGGACTATTAGATGAGTTAGGAATAGAAGAATTCATCCGAAACCGTGGTGATTGAAAAAGGTTGTATAGATGCTCTAGTTGTTCCTTAGTGAATGGAGATCCTTCCAGAGAACTTTGCTACTCACAATTGGCACTCTTAGTAGTTGTTCTGATAGCAAAAGTTTCTATCTCTATTTGGTTGCTGGATCTATTATCTCCAGTGAAGGCTGTTTTAGCAATGGTGTTACTGGAGATTTAACGCAGCTCAGATGCCATGAAAGTTTTTAAGAGAGCAAAATAAAACTATTTTAATTTTTTTAAGCAAAAAATAGAATATAAATAGAGAAAAGTCTCATAACATAACTGGGAAAGTAATTTCCTTATTCTAGTAAACTACTAAAAGATAAAATAGAATAATCATAAAAAATCTTAATTGATTATTCTAGGATTTATCTACCTAAATAAGTTTTAAAAAATATCCAAAAATATATGAGGTTTCAACAAGTATTTCAACATCCTAACCTTTTACTAAGTTCACATGGGCATCAAATGTTCATATTTGCATTAGCATACCATTTAATTGGTCACATTTTGTTGGGGAATGTGTCCATATTGTAATAAACATGTAATTATTTTTATATATTTGAATGATGAATAA
Source organism: Gossypium sturtianum (assembly GCA_025698515.1). Lineage (NCBI taxonomy): Eukaryota > Viridiplantae > Streptophyta > Magnoliopsida > Malvales > Malvaceae > Gossypium > Gossypium sturtianum. The sequence continues at coordinate 90,924,081 of CM046949.1, forward strand.
ATAAATAAATTTAATTCCATATTTTAATATTATGTCTTTTGTGTTTTTGTCTTTCATGTTTTGCATACATGGCGAAAATGTGACAAGAAAATATTAGCTCATTGGTTGTATAAATTCAAACTGATGATAAAGTGACACTGTAAGAATGTTTACATTGCGAGAAAGACAACTTACTTCAGTAGATAAACTAAATGAGTCTGTAATCCCGTAAAAGGATCAAAATGAGCATTTGATTCAAATACTTAGAAGAATTATTATGTCTTCTACAATTCCAATTGGAGAGATGACTAGTCTTGGCTATTGGAGAAGTTGACTCCACGGGTGGACATATATGTACTCATTGGAAGAATGATACATTAGATTGGATCCAAATTAAATTAATTCTAAATTCGTTTATGAATTAATTCACTTGTGGCGTTCATGGTGTGATTTACCTAAATCATGAGTTAGTCACTGGCCATGCGTATGTAACTCATGTGATTTGATATAAGTGGAGGCTTATGCTCTAAAGATGATCGATCTCATAGCCGGTATGTTGGGTACATGACTTGTATATGACATGGTTTTACTAGAAATAATGGAATTCATAACACGATTAAAGAGTTAACGATATCCTCTCATTGACATTGTGTAGATTGATAAATATGGAACATGATCACGAGATAAGCATATCTTTCGATAATTAGCTTCAGATCAAAATTTGATTTCACATTCTTTCATTAGGGACCCTATACTTTCTATTCTAGCATAATTTCATAGCATATTTTCAACTTATTCAATTTGGCCTCTAATGTAACAAAGGTAACAACCAAGCTTATTAAGCTTTACAATTTAGTCCTTTTTCATAATCTAAGTTTAATTTCTATCAATTCCAAGCCTAATTCATCAATTTCTCAACAATGGAAACTTGCTGAAAACTTAACAATTGAAAAAATTGATACATGGGCTAGCTAAATCATGCTCCCATGATCATAAATCTATAAAAATTACATTAAATTAACTTAATTACCTTACAATTTTGGTGGCCAAATGAAGCTTTAAAATATGGAGATTTTTCTCTCTTTTTTTGGACTGTGGAAGGTTGAAGAAGATGATATTTGGTTGTCATCTCCACTATTTTAACTTATATACTTAGTTTATGTTTTAAATAATCGTAATAAATTTGTTAATTAAGACTTTAGTATGCTAAATTTAATTCTAATTTAATATTAGTGGAATTAGTCATCATCATCCACTAATTCATGTTAATTAATGGTTAAATAATCATTTTGGCCCTTGGATGATTGCTATATAAGTCCCCAATCTATAGTAATAGAACTTTTACAATTTAGTCTCTGAGCTTTAATTAACTACTTTTTCGACTAAATTATTTAACCGAACTTCAATATATTTTTATAATAACTCCATACTCGTTTTACAAAAATGGGATTTCGATACTGCATTTTCTGACACCACTAAAAACTAGATCGTTACACAAACGAATTTTATGGCATGCCAACTATACCTGAAACTTTATCTTACACCATTTAATAGTGTTATCAATTGACATCAAAACATAATCCAATACCATTCTAATCATGTTATCATTATAATTTAACCCATTGTCTCATGGTGAAAATCACATATACATACTTGACTACTTACCATCTATCTTTAATTTCAATAATGATCACACATTCATTTATCATTTTTCATATAGAATCATCATATACCATTAATAAATAGCGAGCTTGAGCTCAATTAAGCTCATTTACCAATTTTTGTACCCAAGCTCGAGTTCGAGCTCGACTCAATAATTAAGCTTAGGGTTAATAATATATATATTAAGGGCAACGTAATTTAATAATATAAAAATATGAAAAGCTCAATAAGACTTGTGAGACGTTCGAGTCAAGTATTACGAAGCTCAAATTCGACTCAATTGATAACTTAAGCTCGGCTTGATAATTATCAAATCAAGTTCGAATTTTTTTAGTCAAATGGGAGTAGCTTGCAAGTACTAGTATTTCATTTACACCCATAAGTTGAAATGTTATGTATTATAAAAGTGTTATAATATATTTATTTATAAAAAGTTATGGTCAACAAGTATGGACATAATTTATTTATGTGTTCATGCTATATGTTATAAAAATAATATGCTTATTCGTAAAAAAAAAGTGTTATAGTTTTTTTTTATCATAACTTATTTGTAAAAATATCTTTCTAAAGTTGACAAAAAAATATATTATTTTAATAAGTGTTATGTGTTATGAATATCTTATTAAGTGGATGTCCATCATGGTCAAGATAAAGTTTTGATGTACTTTAAATTCTAATAGTTATTAGAATTAGATCTCTACTTCTTTTATACTTCTTATGCCTATAAATAGATATTCTGATGAAGCATTGTAATCATCCCATTGATCAATAAAATACATTCTCTATTGCTTCCTATATTTTCTTTGTTCTTTAGTCTCTGTATCTCTCTTTATTTTAGAACACGTTATTAGCACGATCTTCCTCAAAGTGACAGTTCCTTTTATCCACGATCAAATTTATCCTCCATGATTTCCAATATCTTTGATGACAAGATGCAAAGTTTTTACAGGAAATTTCTTTTATTTAATGTTTCATATTTGATTATTATTTTTCATTCTTCTTTCATTATACGTTATCATTGTTTTGATTAACTTATTTCACTTTTTTTTCTTAAGAATGGTGAAAGATTTGATATTGTTATCTATATGAAATCGAGAAATAAGATCCACTCTCAAAGTTTGCTTTTTGATATTTGCTTGAGGATGATCTCTTTCTCTTCATTACAAAGGATGTTTATAATCACTACTTCTCATTCATGGTAACGTAAGACAATCTAATCAACTTGTTTTAAAATTTGATTTGATTTCTATTAAAAAGTTCAATTTATATAATTCACTATTCGTATTGTAACACCCCTAACCTGTACCCGTCGCTGGAATAGGGTTTCAGAGCATTACCAAAACATTCAGAACATTTTTCTATTAAACTACGTGAATTTACTATTCATTAACCGAGATCATCCATAACGTCCCTTGATCAGGCCCTCGAGGCCCAATACGAGCATTAAAATCGAATCAGGACTTAATCAGAAACTCTAAGAATTTTTCGCAAAATTACAAAATGTTTTAGGTGCAGGACTCACACGCCCGTGTGGTCCAAGGGACACGCCCGTGTGACCCTGGAACACGCCCGTGTTACAGGCCGTGCTCGATTTAGGTTGCTCTCTGACTTATGCCACACAGCTATGCCACACACCCGTGTGCTAGACCGTGTGGTTAATTAAATTAATTTGAATTAGGTGCAGGTTTCACACGGCCAAGACACACGCCCGTGTTTTAGGCCGTGTAGCACACACGGCTGAGACACATGCCCGTGTCTCTACCCGCGTGCCCAATTCTGAGCATTCTGTTTCTCAAAATTAAGGTGAAGGGGACACATGGCCTAACTACATGCCCGTGTTATCGGGCTGTGTGTCACACACGGTCTAGACACACGCCCGTGTGTCTGCCCGTGTGGACAAAATGAAGCCATTTTTTGCTTCATTTCTCACCCCAAATTTCACCCAAGGCCTGCACTTGAAACACACATCTAATACCAACAAATTCAAGCATTCAAATTGGGCAATCCACATCATTTAACAAGGCATATCACTACATGCATAAGTGTTTATAGACTTATTGTAACACCCCAAACCCGGTCTATGCGTTAAGACTAGATTTGACATGTCACACGGAATGAATGTACATCTAGTCCTTTAAAGATTTAAAGAAAATCTTATTTTCGAAAAGAATTCTTGACGTGGAGTTTATTGAAAACTAAGGTTGATTGAAAAATCAAACAATTTGAGACGTAAGAATTTATAAATTCAAATTTAGAAAAATTAAATCAATAATTTGAGAAGATTTAAGAGAGTTTGAAAATAATTTTGGAAAAATTTTGAAGAACATTGTTAACCGAAAATTTTCCGAGTTAAAATATTTAAGAATGAAACCCTTTTTACATGTTCATTTGAGAAAACATATTTATTTCAATTTTTAGAAAAATCCAACTAAAGTATTCAAGCAAATTATAAAATCCATCAAAAGTAAAACAACATTAAAATTTATCCAGAGGCCTTGTTACAACTTAACTTAAAATAGCAAGATAATAAAAAGTACTTAAAAGGAATCCAAAATTTAAATAACCCTTTATTCGTAGTATGGCCTCCACTGAGTCGTCCACAGCCCAAGTCTCCGTCACTGATCATTACCTGAGAAGGGTAAGAAAACAGGGTGAGTTACTTAGAACTCAGTGTGTAAACCACTTACCATGTCCACTGGGCCAAAAATCCAATTAAGCATATGTTGGGCCAAAGCCCATTTACAAATATAACATAATAATATGTATAAAATGAATGTGATATGCAATTCCCAAACCAAACCTAATTTCCATCCGCTACACACCACCCGTACCAACCAGCACACCTGTGGGGAGCTTTAGTCACCCACCCCGCCAACACACCAAAATAGGCATTGAGCCGTTTATCAATTTGTGGATAAGCCACCAGATTTACAGAGTTTACATGGCATTGCCATTTTTAAGATTTGTGGCAGAGCCACCAGAATTTTGTACCAAAGCTACCAGAACTTCTCTTCGTCAAATATCCCAACCCATGCAAATCATGTACATAATATGCATATTCATTTACAACCATCCATTCATATAATGGTTACAAACATATGGCCCATTATAAAAATTTTCACAATCTGGCCCATATCACATTTTGGCCCATATAGCACATATCACACTTGGCCCATATATCAAATATCACATTTGGCCCATATAGCACATATCACACTTGGCCCATATATCAACCATATAGCACATATCACACTTGGCCCATATATCAAATATCACATTTGGCCCATATAGCACATATCACACTTGGCCCATATATCAAATATCACATTTGGCCCATATAGTCACTTTTATCGATTTGGCCCATTGAGGGAAATTTCGAAATTTTCACAGTGATTTAATCAAGCGATTTAATATGATATAATTATCTAACCCATGAAATACGGTGTGAGATTACACACCTGATTACGGTAAGCACTACACTTTCCTGATCGTCGACACCTAAAAAAATATTTTTAACGCTCGATTAGAACATTAACACTTATAATAAATCTACTGTAAAATAAACGGTGTAGGTTTTTACCCTCGTGATCGTGAATAACTACTATTTATCGGTTCTCCCCGGTTGACAGTCCACAACCCGGTGGAAAATCCCGAATCGTTGATGCCTCACAATTGCGAACAGCCTCGAATAGTTGATTTTCATCGGATGAGGGTCCACAACCTGGTGGAAAATCTCGGATCGCCGAAACAACCCTTCGTTTGAATCTAGAAGGGATCGCAAATCCGCTCCTTTTTCGATCACCAATCACTACTCCTTTTGATTCGATCTTGTTTGCCTCCATTGACAAATAAATATTAGTCCAAACTAATATTTCGTTATTATAACCGATTGATCTTATGAGCGAAGTCGGCTTACCGTAAAATCCTTACGTTCACAGGATGAAAATCGAGTGATAGAGTCCCTTGAACGATGAAATTCCTTTTTCACACGATCTTCCTATGGCTAAAGTCGAATACACGATGCAGAAATAATCAGCACTCCACTGTACCACTACAAGAAGAAAGGGTTTTGTTTGAAAGAGAAAAGATGATGATTTCAATCAAAAAGACCCTCCCGAGCCAACATATGAATTTCGGCAATAGAGGAAAAATAAAAGAATTGAAAAGAGTGTTCTTACCAATTGTTCAAAGATAACCACTCGAATGAAAAAGAGAGTTAAAAGGAAGGAAGGAAGATTCGGCTATAATGAAAATATTGGAGAGGATGATGGTCAATAACATTCGGCCATGGTGAAATATTAAAGAGGGAGTGATGCTTGAGAGTTTTTGCAAGAAGAAAAGAAGAAGAAAATAGTGTGTTTATGTTTCGGTTTTTTTTCAAGAATGAAAGAGGAACAAAGAAAAAGTCTTGAGGCTAGTGTGCATTCGGCAAGAGAAGAAAAGAAAAGAAAAGAAAAATGCCCTTCAAGATTGTATGGTTTCGGCACAAGAGGAAAACATTTTGGGGAGAATGAAAGATAATACCGAAATGGTCAAAATGAAATGGCCAAAACAAAACACAAATTTTACCTATTGCTCAAGACACATTCGGCTAGGGAGAAGAGTTTTGGAGAGGAAAACTATTGATACACCAAAATGCCAAAATGAGAAATGACCAAAACTAGCACTTACCTTACCAAATGCTAACCAAAAATTCGGCCATCCCCCCCTAGCCCAAAAATCGTCCAAGTGCATGGCCAAATAATCAAAGTTTGGCCACCCAAACTTTCCAAAACATCTCCCTTGGAATAAGCCTTATGTTCCCCCTACATGCCTTTTCCAATTGATTCATTTCCCTAAGTTCAATCTTGCCTTTTCTCTTAGCCATCTTGCCATAAAAATAAAAGTCCAACTTACCATAAGTTCAATGCTTGGCCAACACTATAAGGAAGGAAAACAAAAATAAAATTCTCACATGCACACAAAGGGATTCGAACTCCTTCCCTCAAGGTAACACATATGGCGCCGTATCCCCTTTACTATTTGCTCACTTATGCTAGCTTTTTACCACTTTATTACCTTAAGCTTTAAGGTCACTTATTCCATTTCCTTAAAGTACTAAATGCCAAAAATTATTCCAAATCTAAATAAATCCCGAGCCTTCTCCGGACTATCTAAACACACACATTGGATAGTTTAACTAGCTAAGCACCAAAATAATGCAACATATAAAAAATTAAATTTTTAGGATGTTACAATTCTACCCCCTTAAAGAAAATTTCGTCCTCGAAACTTACCTGGTTAAAAGAGGTGAGGATACTGCTGTCGAATTACGTCCTCAGGCTCCCACGTAGCTTCCTCCGCTCCGTGATTACGCATAGAACCTTAACTAACGGTACTGACTTCTTTCTCAGCACCTTTACATCACGATCTAAAATTTTCACTGGCTCTTCCTCGAATGACAAGTCAGGCCTTAACTCAACTTCCTCTACCGGTACTATGTGAGACAGATTCGATCGATAACGCCTCAACATTGAGACATGGAAAACACTATGAATCTGACTCAACTCCGGAGGTAATTCAAGCTGATAAGCCACTGATCCTACACGCTTCAACACACGGTACGGTCCGATGAACCTAGGGCTCAACTTGCCCTTCCTTCCAAATCTAAAGATCTTCTTCCAAGGTGAGACCTTTAGAAAGACCTGATCTCCCACCGCGAACTCAATATCCCTACGCTTCAGATCCACATACGACTTTTGTCTATTTGAAGCTTCCTTTAACCGTGCTCAAATCACCTTTACTTTTTCTTCCGTCTCTGATATCAATTCAGGACCCAAAAACTGTCGTTCCCCCAATTCAGTCCAACAAGTAGGGGTACGACACCTCACACTCATACAATGCTTCATAGGGTGCCATTTGGATACTGGATTGATAGCTATTGTTATACGCAAACTCTGCCAACGGTAGAAAATCCTCCCAACTACCTCTGAAGTCAATTACACAACCCCTTAACATGTCTTCTAAAATCTGGATTACTCTTTCCAACTGACCATCTAACTGGGGATGAAAAGCCGTGCTGAAATTTAACTTTGTTCCCAAAGCCTCATGTAAAGCTTTCCAAAACCGTGATGTAAACCTAGGGTCCCTGTCTGATATAATAGACACTGGTACCCCATGCAACCTCACGATCTCTGATACATACAACTTAGCCAACTTCTGCAGTGAGTAATCCGTACGAACAGGTAGAAAATGAGCAGTCTTCGTCAATCGATCCACTATTACCCAGACGGAATCCCTCTTAGTAGGTGATAAGAGTAACCCACTAACAAAGTCCATCGTTATCCGTTCCCATTTCCATAATGGAATTTTTACCGGTTGCAACAATCCCAATGGTAATTGGTGTTCCGCCTTCACTTGTTGACAAGTCAAGCACTTACCCACGAAATCAGTAACCTCCTGCTTCAACCCTGGCCACCAGTACTGCTCACGGAGGTCTCGATACATTTTATTTCCCCCGGGGTGCATAGCATAGGGGCTACTATGCGCCTCTCGCAGAATCATTTGCCTCAAATCCGAATCCTTGGGCATACAAATTCTTCCACGAAAACACAGTACTCTATCCTTATTCAATCCAAAATCCCCTATTACACCACTTTCCACTTGCTGAAGTAAGGGACCCAACTTTTCATCTGATAACTGCTTCTCCTTGATCTGTTCTAACCACATAGGCTTCACCTGAAGTTTGGCTAGCAGACTACCATCTTCATACAAACTGAGATGAGCAAACATCGCTCTCAACTCCGATATCACCTTACGACTCAACGTGTCTGCCACCACGTTAGCCTTTCCAAGGTGATACTCGATTGAAAAGTCGTAATCCTTCAACAATTCTATCCACCTCCTCTGTCTTAAGTTCAAATCCTTTTGGGTAAGGAGGTACTTTAGACTCTTATGGTCCGTATAAATGATCGACTTCTCACCGTACAGGTAGTGCCTCCAAATCTTCAAAGCAAATACCACTGCAGCCAACTCCAAATCATGGGTAGGATAATTCACTTCATGCGGCCTTAACTGACGAGATGCATAAGCTACCACTTTCCCACCTTGCATCAATACACATCCTAAGCCCGTGTATGACGCATCGCAGTAGACAATAAACTCTTTTCCAGCTTCAGGTTGAATCAAAACTGGCGCTTCCGTCAGAATCTTCTTCAATTTCTCAAAGTTCTCTTGCTACTGATCTGACCACACAAATGGTACTCCCTTGCGCAAAAGCTTAGTTAGGGGTGCAGCAATCAACGAAAACCCCTCAACAAAACGTCTATAATAACCAGCCAACCCTAGGAAACTCCGAATCTCAACCACTGACTTTGGTGGTTTCCAATCCAACACAGCCTCTACCTTTCGAGGATCAAATCTGATTCCTTCGGCTGACACAACATGTCCCAAGAAAGTCACTTCCTTTAGCCAAAATTCACACTTACTGAATTTGGCATAAAGCTGCTTTTCCCTCAATATTTGCAATACTATGCGCAGATGTGAATCATGCTCTTCTTCATTCCTCGAGTATACTAAGATGTCATCTATGAACACTACCACGAACTGGTCTAAGTAGGGTTGAAAGACTCAGTTCATCATGTCCATAAATGCAGCTGGTGCATTGGTCAATCCAAACGGCATTACCAAGAACTCATAATGTCCATAACGAGTTAGAAATGTCGTCTTATGAATATCCGCCTCCTTAACCTTGAGTTGGTGATAACCCGATCTCAAATCTATCTTGGAGAAAACTGAAGCTTCTCGCAATTGATCAAACAGGTCATCGATTCTCGGTAATGGATACCTATTCTTGATCGTCAATTTATTCAACTGCCCATAATCAATGCACATACGCATCGACCCATCCTTCTTCTTGACGAACAAGACCGGTGCTCCCCATGGAGACACACTCGGTTGAATAAATCCCCGATCCAACAATTCTTGAATTTGAGCTTTAAGCTCCGCTAACTCCTTTGGCGCCATCCTATAAGGAGTAATGGACACCGGAGCCGTTCCGGGCAAAAGCTTAATGCCAAACTCTACTTCCTGGTCCGGAGGTAAACCCAGAAGTTCTTCGGGAAAGATGTCCGAAAACTCCTTCACCGTTCTAACACCTTCTACTGATACTTCCTTGGCATCCAACGCGCTAATGAAGACTAGGAAGGCTCCACACCCTTTTCGCACCAACTTTTCTGCCTTTAAAGCAGATACCACATTCGATAGATAATTTCTCCTTTCACCTATCATCACCACTTTTTTATCTTCCGAAGTTCTTACCGTCATCCGCTTTGCAGGACAATCTAAGTTTGCACGGTGTTTCACAAACCAGTCCATGCCCAAAATAAGGTCGAACTCACCGAAAGGCAATTCCATCAAAATTCGCCAAAAATATTTCTCCTTGAATTTCTAAGGGCACGTCTCTAAACAATCTATTCACCATCATAGACTGTCCTAAGGGACAAATTACCGTCATCTCTCTATCAGAAATCTCAGATCTAATGTTCAGGTTTCCAGATATAGCACTAGCAATATACGAATGGGTAGATTCGATATCTATCAAAGTAGTAACAGGTACATCAGAGATGAAGAACGTACCGGTTATCACATCAGGTGCATCGCCATCCTCTCGGCGTCTGACCACATAAACTAACCCCGGCTGCCTCGCCACCGCGTTTCCCCTGAAGCCATTACCTCTACCCGGTGCACCTTGACCTCGACCTGCGCCGTTACCACCTCGACCTGGTCCACGACCCCTCTGTGGCTGCTGAGCGCCTCTAGCTGGCTGTGCATCATGGTTACGAGCTTCCTGAGTCGGAGCAGTCCGTCGAGGACAATTCTTAAGTTGATAGTCCTTAGAACCACATTTAAAACAACCACCGGTTCTCTTCCAGCATTCACCAGAGTGTCGTCTTCCACAGTCAGCACATGGTTGTATCTGGTTGGTAGCAGCAAGTGCTCTAGCTTGAGCTGGCTCATCATTCCTGGGCCTCTTCTGAAACCTTTTAGCAGGACCCGAGTACTTAAAATCCCTCTTGCTCTTGCCTCCATCTTTTTCTCGGTTTCACCACTCTGAAAGCTTAGCCTCTTCGGCTATCTTCGCTTTCTCCACTAGTGTGGCAAAATTCTTTTCTTGCTGTGGGGCTATCAATACCCGCAATTCATCGCTCAACCCATCCTCGAAACGCACACAACGTTCATAATAAGTTGGCACAATACCTCGGGCATAACGACTCAGACGCAGAAATTCCGCTTCATAAGCTGCCACGATCTTACTTCCTTGAACCAGATTAAGAAATTCCTTCCTTCGGGCATCCACATAGCTAGCCCCAACATACTTTCCTTGAAATGAGGTTTTGAAGAAATCCCAAGTAACTCGATCGGCCTGAGTGCCTTCCCGAACAGTAAGCCACCATTGATACGCCTCGTCTCTCACAGCTCCTCTTAGTTTCTGCTCGGCGGTACATTCCAGATCATCCATGATCCGCTCCACAGCCTCGAGCCAGTACTCCGCTACACTTGGGGCTACACCTGAGACACCCCTAAAAACCTCAGCACCGCTTGATCTAAGTCGTTCCGAAATTGATCCACGAGCCGCCGCCCGATTCTAGCCCCAAAGAACCCTTTCTAAGACTCGCAACATTGCTTGGGACAAAGCAATGTCCTCCATCATACGATCATGTGATCCAGTTTCAGTCCCGGGTGACGCAGGTGCGTCCATTTCTGGCATATGTCCCGACGCTTCATACGCAACCCTAGCACCTCGGCCTCTACCACGGCCACGTCTACCACGCCCACATCCTCTAGCACTCATATTGACTATTTCGATTTAATCTGATTACAAGTCTTATGAATCAGTATACTATTTCGATATTTATTAAACAATTTCTTATGAGGTATAAGAAGTAAAGTCGTTTTCGTAAACGTATCCTATAGTCTCAATCTCTATAGTTTCAACACCTAAAACTAAAAGTTCTAGAGTGTTCCTATAGTCATATCATAACAATCATAATCATACAATAACATACTTAATTGACTTGGTGCCGAATACCCGTGGTGCCATACTACCTTTAAAATATACATTCTATGATTCAAACAGTTTCGAACAATAAATGTTTTTGAACCCAAACCACAGCACAGTTTTGAAACTGGGCTCTGATACCATAAAATGTAACACCCCAAACCTGGTCTATTCGTTAAGACTAGATCTGACATGTCACACGGAATGAATGTACATCTAGTCCTTTAAAGATTTAAAGAAAATCTGATTTTCAAAAAAAATTCTTGACGTGGAGTTTATTGAAAACTAAGGTTGATTGATAAATCAAACAATTTGAGACGTAAGAATTTATAAATTCAAATTTAGAAAAATTAAATCAATAATTTAAGAAGATTTAAGAGAGTTTGAAAATAATTTTGGAAAAATTTTGAAGAACATTGTTAACCGAAAATTTTCCGAGTTAAAATATTTAAGAATGAAACCCTTTTTACATGTTCATTTGAGAAAACATATTTATTTCAATTTTTAGAAAAATCCTACTAAAGTATTCAAGCAAATTATAAAATCCATCAAAAGTAAAACAACATTAAAATTTATTCAGAGGCCTTGTTACAACTTAACTTAAAATAGCAAGATAATAAAAAGTACTTAAAAGAAATCCAAAATTTAAATAACCCTTTATTCGTAGTATGGCCTCCACTGAGTCGTCCACAGCCCAAGTCTCTGTCACTGATCATTACCTGAGAAGGGTAAGAAAACGGGGTGAGTTACTAAGAACTCAGTGTGTAAACCACTTACCATGTCCACTGGGCCAAAAATCCAATTAAGCATATGTTGGGCCAAAGCCCATTTACAAATATAACATAATAATATGTATAAAATGAATGTGATATGCAATTCCCAAACCAAACCTAATTTCCATCCGCTACACACCACCCGCACCAACCAGCACACCTGTGGGGAGCTTTAGTCACCCACCCCGCCAACACACCAAAATAGGCATTGAGCCGTTTATCAATTTGTGGACAAGCCACCAGATTTACAGAGTTTACATGGCATTGCCATTTTTCAGATTTGTGGCAGAGCCACTGAATTTTGTAGCAAAGCTACCGTAACTTCTCTTCACAAATATCCCAACCCATGCAAATCATGTACATAATATGCATATTCATTTACACCATCCATTCATATAATGGTTACAAACATATGGCCCATTATAAAAATTTTCACAATCTGGCCCATATCACATTTTGGCCCATATAGCACATATCACACTTGGCCCATATATCAAATATCACATTTGGCCCATATAGCACATATCACACTTGGCCCATATATCAAATATCACATTTGGCCCATATAGTATATATCACACTTGGCCCATATATCAAATATCACATTTGGCCCATATAGTCACTTTTATCGATTTGGCCCATTGAGGGAAATTTCAAAATTTTCACAGTGATTTAATCAAGCGATTTAATATGATATAATTATCTAACCCATGAAATACGGTGTGAGATTACACACCTGATTACGGTAAGCACTACACTTTCCTGATTGTCGACACCTAAAAAAATATTTTTAACGCTCGATTAGAACATTAACACTTATAATAAATCTACTCTAAAATAAACGGTCTAGGTTTTTAGCCTCGGGATTGCGAATAACTACTATTTGCCAATTCTCCCCGGTTGACAGTCCACAACCCGGTGGAAAATCCTGAATCGTTGATGCCTCACAATTGCAAACAACCTCGAATAGTTGATTTTCACCGAATGAGGGTCCACAACCTGGTGGAAAATCCCGGATCGCCGAAACAACCCTTCGTTTGAATATAGAAGGGATCGCAAATCCGCTCCTTTTTCGATCACCAATCACTACTCCTTTTGTTTCGATCTTGTTTGCCTCTATTGACAAATAAATATTAGTCCAAACTAATATTTCGTTATTATAACCGATTGATCTTATGAGCGAAGTCGGCTTACCGCAAAATCCTTACGTTCACAGGATGAAAATCGAGTGATAGAGTCCCTTGTACGATGAAATTCCTTTTTCACACGGTCTTCCTATGGCTAGAGTCGAATAAACGATGTAGAAATAATCAGCACTCCACTGTACCACTACAAGAAGAAAGGGTTTCGTTTGAAAGAGAAAAGATGATGATTTCGATCAAAAAGACCCTTCCGAGCCAACATATGAATTTCGGCAATAGAGGAAAAATAAAAGAATTGAAAAGAGTGTTCTTACCAATTGTTCAAAGATAACCACTCGAATGAAAAAGAGAGTTAAAAGGAAGGAAGGAAGATTCGGCTATAATGAAAATATTGGAGAGGATGATGGTCAATAACATTCGGCCATGGTGAAATATTAAAGATGGAGTGATGTTTGAGAGTTTTTGCAAGAAGAAAATAAGAAGAAAATAGGGTGTTTATGTTTCGGTTTTTTTTCAAGAATGAAAGATGAACAAAGAAGAAGTCTTAAGGCTAGTGTGCATTCGGCAAGAGAAGAAAAGAAAAGAAAAGAAAAATGCCCTTTAAGATTGTATGGTTTCGGCACAAGAGGAAAACATTTTGGGGAGAATGAAAGATAATACCGAAATGGTCAAAATGAAATGGCCAAAACAAAACACAAATTTTACCTATTGCTCAAGACACATTCGGCTAGGGAGAAGAGTTTTGGAGAGGAAAACTATTGATACACCAAAATGCCAAAATGAGAAATGACCAAAACTAGCACCTACCTTACCAAATGCTAACCAAAAATTCAGCCATCCCCCCTCTAGCCCAAAAACCGTCCAAGTGCATGGCCAAATGGTCAAAGTTTGGCCACCCAAACTTTCCAAAACATCTCCCTTGGAATAAGCCTTATGTTCCCCCTACATGCCTTTTCCAATTGATTCCTTTCCCTAAGTTCAATCTTGCCTTTTATCTTAGCCATCTTGCCATAAAAATAAAAGTCCAACTTACCATAAGTTCAATGCTTGGCCGACACTATAAGGAAGGAAAACAAAATTAAAATTCTCACATGCACACAAAGGGATTCGAACTCCTTCCCTCAAGGTAACACATATGGCGCCGTATCCCCTTTACTATTTGCTCACTTATGCTAGCTTTTTACCACTTTATTACCTTAAGCTTTAAGGTCACTTATTCCATTTCCTTAAAGTACTAAATGCCAAAAATTATTCCAAATCCAAATAAATCCCGAGCCTTCTCCGGACTATCTAAACACACACATTGGATAGTTTAACTAGCTAAGCACCAAAATAATGCAACATATAAAAAATTAAATTTTTAGGATGTTACACTTATCTTGGAACAACTTAGACATTCACAACATTGATCACACATTCTTAACATAACACATGTATATGAATATATCATAATAGTCTACTTATTCATACCAAAATGAACCATTACTAGCCATTCCAATGGCTAGATTACAAAATAACATTTCAAGCCACTATTGACCAAATTGTCCTATACATGCCGTTATACCAAAATGATTTCTACTAAGTATACCCAAAAATGATTAGTTGATAGTGTGACGATGCTCCAATGATCTTCCAACCTTCACGAGCTTCCGAGCACTATAAAACAAGGGAAAAATAAATGGAGTAAGCATTACATGCTTAGTAAGTTCGTATAACGGAAACTAAACTTACCAATCTTACTTATTAAAATCTAGGCATACAATGTTATGTTTCCATCCATTTGGCTAATTGCCTAATCACACACATTCAATCAAACATGTTAGCCAACAAAATCTTCATATCATTCAAGTAACATAGATGAGCTCATCAAGCAATATTCTTTCAAGTCATTATCATATCACCTCAGGATTTTCATGCCATGTCAAGAGTTTTATGTTCGTCGAATCATTTAATTCCGATGGATGCTTAAGTAGTACACTCGAAGTGTACGATTCAATAATCCGTCAATTTCTTATTCAAGGGCAGCCTTTAGGGCACTTAACCAAGGAACACACTCTCAAGCCACATATCGTATAACAGGAATACCAGTCCAGGCTTAATCCTTTATGTAACGTAAGCTCCGAGGAGCTCGATTAGGATTGCCAGTCCAGGCTAAACCGTAATCTTAATGCATACTCAAGAGGTATTATATTATGATTACCCATCCAGGCTAAATCCTTTATATAACAAGGTTAATGGGATTACTCGTCCGAGCTAAATCCTGCCCGCAACAAATGCAGGACCTTATTAATTTTGGGTAAGCGCATATAATCTTCGGAATCCAATATTCAATCGGGACTTAACCCTTTTTCACATTTCAAGCATATATCAATTTTCCATCATAGCATACAAGTAAGCACATCAACATAAATCACATTACATACAACACAACATTCAATTAACATAATTACATGCTCGATTAAGTTACACAAATCTACTAATCCGAAACCTTTTCTTCTCCTCAATCTAACCTCGAATTAGTGTTTTTTGAATCTATATAAATGAATTTAACCATAAATTTCATACATTTCATATTTAAATGGACTCAATTTATGTCCTAGGCAAAATTACCATTTTGCCCCTAACTTTTCCATAAATTTTGATTTTGTCCCTAGGCCCGGAAAATGAAACTTGTGCAAATTACTCCCTATTCCAAGCCTAGCCAAAGCCCCAATACAAATTTTCCAGCACACGTATTCATAAAATTTCAGAATTTTTTTCATCAAAATTTTCAAGTTTACATTTTAGTGCCTAAATCATGTTTTCATCAAAAAACACTTTGTAAAAGTTGTTTAATCTATCAATAATATTTCATTTTCTACCATAAGTTTCTAATTTCCAGCATAATACATCCATGATCCATTTTCATACCTTGATAACTTTTCAAATTAATCCCTCAAATAAAGAGATTAAGCTATCCCGATTTAAAAAATACCAAAATTACTAAAAACGGGACAAGAGAACTTACCCAATTAAGCCTTGAAAGTTGCTTTTCTCTCTCCTAGGGTTTCCATGTATTTTTAAGGTTGAAGATGACAAAATAAGATGATATTTTCTTTTTATCATCTTTTAATTAATTAAATTTTTGCTATTTCCAATTTAGTCCTTGACCTTTTTCTATAATTCCATGGATGAGTCACCATGAAAAATCTACATACTTTTTTAATGGTCTAATTACCATATAAGGACCTCTAGTTTTGAATTCCATAGCTATTTGATCCTTATAGCTACTAGAATTCAACTTTCACATTTTATGCGATTTAGTCCTTCATGTAATTGGGCACTAAATCGATAAAATTTTCATGTCAAAATTTTCACATGTCACGTCTATCATATTATGGACCATATAATAAAATAAAAATAAATTATTTTTTTGGGTCGGATTTGTGGTCCCGAAACCACTGTTCCGATTTCACTGAAAAATGGGATGTTACACGTATCTCTATGAATTTATAAAACCCTTTACGCATTTAGTTATTGGGATTTTTATGTGGAGATAAATATTTTTTAACAGAATTGATTGGTTTAATTTTGATTTTTATTAAGATATATGATTATTATGGAATGCGAGTAAAAATACTTGTCATGAACTTTGGGATATTCACCCCGTCTGTGATAATTTCATATCATTGTAAAATTTGAAATGAAATTATGTCATAAGATGCGGAGGTTAGAAAATGCTTATGTTTAAACCTTTATAGTTGTAAAGTTATTTTAATTTGACATTATAATATTTTGTATTTTGTTGTGTTATGATATATAAAGAAAATATATATTTTCTAACCACAATGGTTTATTAGTAACCTGAATTTTCTACCTATTCATTTTATATGAATAAATAAAATTTTAGAAGATCAGAAATTTTTTTATCATTCATGTTAAAAAGAATTGCAAAATTGTATATTATTTAAAATAAATTAAGCATTCATTAAGGTTATGTAATAAAACGAGTATATGCTCCTAAAGAGCTAATCTTGCATCAAACTGTAAAAAAAAAGCTCTTTAAGAGCTAATATTTTACCTCCTTGTGATGCAAAATTTTGTAAAATATAATATTGTTTTTCAGATCAAGAAGATATATGTTGAATACAACCTTCATGTGTTTTATATTAAAACCATATATAGAAATAACATGAGATACTCATGTATTTGTATTATATATATTCCTCGAAGGAATACATTACACTATATGATTAAAATATCTAATGTGCTCCTGCAGTAGCAATATTGTGAAAATAACTTTAAAATTATTTTCAAATGATCTCATACCTTCTAGTGGCTAAGCAAAATAATAAGTTAATAATGGAAAACTATGAAATTCTTCCCACTAGTTTTGCTTCATTCCCTGAAGTGAATGATGCAGTACATAACAATTATGAAAAATGAAAATATAGAGATTATGATTGTTGTTGTAATTGAGGATGTGGTTGGAGACGTACTAATAAATGTTATCAAGGTGGTTAAAATAGTGGTACTTCTAACCACTAGAAAAAGAATAATAATGAAAAACAAGGAAATTGTGGTCAAAATATTTGAAGATTTAGGCATATTCCTTGATGTGAAGATTGCAAATAATTGTTTGCAAATTATATTTCTTTTATTGAGTTAATAACATTATGGACTTCACATTGATGTAGACATTTCCAGAAGTAAATGTCACAATATTGCTTATATATAAATACAAAATAAAAAGAATGACGTTAAAATTATTAATTGCCAAAATTTATATTTATATTATTAGTACAATTGAAAAACATATTAAGTAAACCAGAAGTTTGCTGATGCAAATACATTTACTATTTGGCGTGACCAGTTAGACCATCCTGGATTATATGTGATGCAAAAATTAATTTAGAATTCATATAAACATTTATTAAAGAACCAGAAGATTCTTTAATTTAAAGAATTCTCATGTGTTGCTTGTTCTCAATAATAATTGATTATTTCAAACTCACTAGTTAAAGTTGAGATTTAATGTTTTGCATTTCTGAAATGAATATGGGTCCATTCATCCACCATGTGGATGATTTTGACATTATATGATTTTTGTAGATGCATCTACAAAATAATCATATCCGTTATCAACTCGCAACCTGTTGTTTACGAGATTGCTTATTTAAATGATTAATTTCAGATTATGCAATTAAAACAATTCATCTTGCTTATGTTGGTGAGTTTATGTCCCAAGATTTCAATGATTATTGTATGTCAATCTGGATAAAAGTTGAACATCCTATAGCTCATGTTCACATATAGAACGATATAGTTGAATCATTTATCAAATGCCTCCAACTAACAGCTAAACCATTAATTATGAGAACAAAACTTCCTATTTTAGCATGAGATTGTATTGATTTACATGTAGTACGCATCAAGCCAATAAATTATAAATACTCCTCAGTACAATTGATTTTTGGTCAAGAGACAAATATTTCCCATCTTACAATTTTTGGATGTGCGGTATATGTTCCAACTGCTCCACCACAACGCACAAAGATGGGTCATCATAAGAGATTAAGAATGTATATTTATATGAGTCTCCTTATAATATTTTTGAGCTATTAATTTGAGATTTAGTTATGACATGAGTTGTCAGTTTTCCCAACATTAGGGGAGAGAATAAAAAGCTGGATTAATAAAGCACTTGAATTGAATTATCAATGTCTAAGATCCTCGTACAAAGCAATGTAAACCAGAAGTTCAACAGATAATTCATTGTACAAATCATCTGCCAGATTCATTAAATCTCACATACCAGCTGAAAATGCTCCAATACGAATTGATGTCCTAATAGGGCAAACTATTAGTACAAAAGAAAGTAATTCATGCCTGAAGCATGGAAGACCGGTCGGTTCCAAAGATAAAAATCCTCGTAAAAGGAAATGAGTAAACATTTAATATGGTCATATAGTGGAGGCAGGGGTTCCTGAAGAGACCCCTGACATAACTAATTATAAAACTCAAGAAGAGAATCAGGTACCTAAAAGTGAAAATGAAAATGATGAAAATAAAGAGATCTCGATAAGTTTTGATAAGTTATGTCAATACGAGAAAAAGATGGAACCGAAAAAAATGTAGTTGTCGACAATAATTTTGCTTATAATATTGCTATTGAAATAATAAAAGAAAATGAGGATCTTAAGCCTAAATCTATTGAGGAATGTAAAAATAGAAAAGATTGGCCAAAATGTAAATATGCAATTCAAGCAGAATTGAATTCACTTTCTAAACGTGAAGTTTTTGGACCTGTAGCCCAAACACCTAAAGGTGTAAAGCCAGCAGGATATAAATGGGCATTTGTGCAAAAATGAAATGAAAAAAAATGAAGTCGTAAGATATAAAGCATGACTTATAGCACAAGGATTTTTGCAAAGGCCCAACATTGATTATGAAGAGACATATTCTCCTGTGGTAAATGCAATCACATTTAAATATCTTATTAGTCTGGCAGTACGTAAAAAAACTTGACATGCATCTCATGGATGTTGTTACAGCCTATTTATATGGTACACTTGACAGTGAAATTTATATGAAAATCCCTTAAGGATTTAAAATCCCTAAAGAATTTAAAATTCTAGAAGGATATAGAGTTTCTCAGAAAAATTGCTCGATCAGATTAAAGAAAAGTTTAAATGGATTAAAACAATCTGGACGTATATGGTACAATCGTCTTAGTGAATACTTGTTAAAAGAATGTTACAAAAACGATCCAATTTGTCCATGTGTCTTTATAAAAAGGTTTGGACCAGATTTTGTGATAATTGTTGTTTATGTTGATGATCTAAATATTATTGGAACTCCTGATGGGCTTCAAAAAACAATAAATTGTTTAAATAAAGAATTTGAAATGAAAGATCTTGGGAAAACAAATTTTTGTCTTGGCTTACAAATTGAGCATTTAAAAGATGGAATTCATGTTCATCAATCAACTTATACAGAAAAGAAATTAAAGAAATTTTACATGGATAAAGCACACCCATTGAGTACTCTGATGGTTGTACGATCATTACATGTGAATAAAGATCAATTTCGTCCATGCGAGAATGATAAAGAGTTTCTTGGTTCTGAAGTAACATATCTAAGTGCCATAGGGGCATTGATGTGTCTTGTAAACAACACAAGACCTAATATAGCTTTCGTTGTAAACTTGTTAGCAAGATTTAGTTCTTCTCCAACACGTATACATTGGAATGGAATTAAACATGTGTTTAGATATCTCAAAGAGACCATTGGTATGGGGTTATTTTATTCAAATGATTCAAAATCTCTATTAGTCGAATATGCTGATGCTGGATACTTATCAGATCCACATAAATTTTGATCTCAAATAGGATATTTATTTACATGTGGGGTACTTCCATATCATGGCGTTCAACAAAGCAAACATTACCTGCCGCTTCTTCAAATCATGCAGAAAAAATTGCAATGTATGAGGCAAGTCGAGAGTGTGTTTGGCTAATGTTATTGACCCATATCCAAAAGATATGTAATTTTCCTTTACAGGAAAAGATGCCAACTATCTTATACAAAGATAATGCAGCATGTATAACTCAATTGAAGGGTGGTTGCATCAAAGGTTATAAAACAAAACATATTACACCAAAATTATTCTTCACCCATGATCTTGAGAAAAGAGGTGATATAAATGTTCAACAAATTCGTTCTAGTGATAATTTAACAGATCTTTTTACTAAGGCATTTCCAACTTCAACATTTGAAAGACTACTACACAAGATTGGAATGCGTTAACTCAAAGATGTTGTAACACCCCAAACCTGGCCCAAACACCACGACCGGATCTGGTATGTCACTTGGGAAGAATTTGTAAAACTACGCGAACTTCAGAAAAACTTTTAAATTCCTTTTGTTGAAAACTCCAGATCAGTAGTTCGTTTGAAAGCCCAATAATAATTTAAGGAAAATGATTCGTTAGCCCAATTCTTGTGTTTAGGTGACATTTGAAAATGCATGTTGATACACTAGATTAAACTAGTAGTTTGTCGTAGAAACCTGTTTATAAAATTGTTACTTAGGTTATGAGGAAAACTTTTATTTGCCTTCAGTAAAACATCTTATCGATTATTCTGTATTCAACATGTCTAAAGTTTAAATCGAAATTAAACCAAATTAATAGTGTAGTGGCCTTATTACAAATCAAAATCCCAATTTTAAGTAAATAAGTCTAAGGAAAAGAAAAGCAAAGTTTTACTAAGCATAAAGTGCATGGCCACCTCAGAGTCGATCCCAGCCCATGTCCGCTGAACTAAGAATTACCTGCAACATTTAAGCAGAGGGGTGAGTCAAGAAGAACTCAGTGTGCAATTACTCATCATTCACCATAGTTGGGCCTCGACCCTTACAAATCACTTTGGGCGAAGCCCACACAGAATCAGACTGAGCCTTGGCCCATTTAGCAGAGAATAGCAAATAATCAGAAATTAATGCATTATGATGCAAATCCCAACCCAACCTAGTTTCCATCAGCTACACACCACCCTTACCTGCCAATCACACCAATGGGGATTTCTACAATCAACCCTCACCGCTACACACGATCGATGGCAGTCATGCTGCGCGAGCTTAGTCGCTCATCGTCAAATTGTGACAGAGTCACTGATCAAAATGGCATGGCCACTGAGCGAGTGTGGCAGAGCCACCAGAACAGAGTATGGAAAAAGCCACCAGATTAATGTGACATAGTCACCAGATACACTTCCCCTTCATTTCATAGCATATACCCATCCACTATGCGAACATGTCATCATGGTGTATGAATGCAACAGATATCGACATATATATATCATATGATCAGAGTGTACGTATAATCATGTCAGCATAATCGTATATATAACATAGTCAGAAATCACTAACCTGATGACTTGATTTTTCCCTCCATGGGTAAAAGTAGCATATGCCCAAGTTTCGGCATTTAATAAAGCATATATATATGTTTACATAAAACGACAGAGGAAGGTGTGAGAACTACACACCTGTAAACACAGAGAACTAAGCTATCAATCTCGCTAACACCCTCACTCGCAGGGATCACAGCGATCTGCCTATCCCGCTCCGAAGCCGGTCCACAACCTGGTGGAAAGTCTCGTACTGCCGATACCGTATGCTTTTTGAACTTAGGGGTAGAGACTACGAGTCCAACCCCCTCCTTTGCTTGGCTGGTATTCGATTCCATGAAAAAGATCTTGGTCAGAAGACCAGGTTAAGGCACTGAAGCAGATGAAATAAGAATATTTGCTCAACCGAAGAGGTTTCTTACCTAAATCGACAGAAACCGAGAGCTGCAGGCTTGGATTAAGGAATCGGCTGAGTCCCATTATTCCCTCCTATATTCGGCCAAGACACCCAAAGTGCCACAGTTAACGCCCTCGATTAAACCATCAACAAGAGAAAAGCAAGAATCGAAAGAGAAGAAGAATACTTACCGCAACAAGAAAACCGATTGAGAGGGTTAAGAGAAAAGAGTGACGGCTATCCACTGAAACAAGAGCGAATGAAGAGGTTTAAACACACCAGAGAGATTCGGCCAACAGGAACAATAAGAACAAACTCAGGGAGAAGGAAGATGGAATAAGTTTCGGCTTTGAAAAGAAACAAAGTGAAGATATAAGAAGAAATGGACTAGGAAAATTCGGCCTTAGAAGAAATAGAGAAGAAGTTGAAGCAACAATTGTTTCGGCTTTGAAGATACAAATGAGAGAAATTGATGAAATGGAGAGGGTGAAAGGAGGGTTCGGCTAAGGGGTTATGAAATGCAAAATGAGTATGAACAAAAGAAAAGAGAGAGGGAGAGTTGGGGTTTCGGTTTTTGGTTGAAAGGAGAAAGAATGCCAAAAGAGAATAAGGTTTGATTTGCTAACCCTCGACTCAAAGTGACCTATGGAGAAAACGGCACACACCCACACACATACCTCAAAACCGAAAGTGCACCAAAGATGAAAGAAATGCCCCTAAGACCACTTTCGGCACATGCACCTTGCTTGGCCCCCAAAATCGAAAGCTCCCCCCTTCAACCAAGGCACATTCGGTCAACAACTCCTACAAGCCACCCACTCCTTGATCATCTCCTACTTTCACTCTCATCCCCCCATTTGAATTGATTTGAAAGATTCAAATCCACCTTTCACTCTTGTACAACCATTTAAAATATTTGACTTAGTCTACTCCCACTCTTCAAGGTCCCTAGCCGAATCCAACACCTCTCATCCTGATGCCAAAAAGAATTCCCAAAAAGCAACCTATGCGACTTGAACCTGCTCCCTTACTGCTTCCCTGTGGCGTCATCTCCCCCTGCTTCCTAAGTAGCGTCTTCTTGCCAGTTTACCACTCCTTGTCTTGTGTCAAAAAACACAAACAATAATCCCTAAAACCTGCCCCAGCTAGCACTCCCTTAAAGTGCCAAAAAAATAAAATTTTCGCCAAGGCTTCGGCTTAACCCCGAGCCTTCCCGGGGCCCCCAAACATAACAAATTAATAAATATAGCATACCAAACACACAGAACATGGAAAATGCAAAGCCCCTAATTCCCGGATGTTACAGCTCTACCCCCCTTAAAGATATTTCGGCCTTGAAATTACCTGGTCAAAAGAGATGAGGGTGTTGCTGATGTATAACATCCTCTGGTTCCCACGTCGCCTCTTCCACACCGTGATTTTGCCACAAGACTTTGACCAACGGGACTGATTTCCTTCTCAACACCTTAACGTCTCGATCCACGATCTGCACTGGTTCCTCTTCAAAGGACAGGTCTGGTCTTACTTCAATCTCCTCCACTGGCACAATATGAGTCAGATCCGAACGATAGCGCCTCAACATCGAAACATGGAACACATCATGTATCTGTTTCAGTTCCGAAGGTAACTCAAGCTGATACGCCACTGGTCGTACATGTTTCAATACCCGATAAGGCCCGATGAACCTGGGACTTAGCTTACCCTTTCGTCCAAACCTCATAACCTTCTTTCAAGGTGAGACTTTCAAAAACACCTGATCCCCCACTGCAAATTCTATATCCTTACGCTTTAGATCAGCATAGGATTTCTGCCTGTCGGAAGCCTCCTTCAACCGAGTTTAAATTAACTTAACCTTCTCTTCTGTCTCCGAAACCAATTCCGGACCCAACATCTAATGCTCACCCAACTCTGTCCAGCAAGTAGGAGTATGACACCTCCGTCCATACAATGCTTCATAGGGCGCCATCTGGATACTAGACTGGTAGCTGTTGTTATAAGCGAATTCTGCCAATGGTAAAAACTCCTCCCAACTACCCCTAAAGTCAATGACACAACCTCTCAACATATCTTCCAAGATCTGAATTACCCTTTTAGACTGGCCATCAGACTGTGGATGAAAAGCTATTCTGAAGTCTAGTTTTGTACCCAATGCCTGATGCAGCGCCTTCCAAAACCGCAACGTAAACCTAGGGTCTCTGTCCGATATGATGGATACTAGTACCCCGTGCAACCTTACAATCTCTGCCACATACAGTTTAGCCAGCTTCTGCAAAGAATAGTCGACACGAACAGGTATGAAGTGGGCGGACTTCGTCAACTGATCAACAATCACCCATATCGAATCTTTCTTAGTAGGCGTAATAGGTAGCCCACTAACAAAATCCATTGTGATTCTCTCCCATTTCCACTGTGGAATCTTCACCGGCTGTAATAACCCTGAAGGCAACTAATGTTCCGCTTTCACCTGCTGACACGTTAAGCATTTACCCAAAAATTCAATAATCTCCCGCTTTAAACCAGGTCACCAAAACTGCTCTCGCAGATCCCGATACATTTTATTCCCACCAGGATGCATAGCATAGGGACAACTATGCGCCTCCTGAAGAATCATCTGCCTAAACCCAGCATCCTTTGGCATGCAAACCCTCTCACGGAAACACAGGACCCCATCACTGTTCAAACCAAAATCCTCTACCCCACCATTCTGTACCTGCAGACGTCGATCACTCAAGACATCATCCAATAATTGCTTCTCTTTGATCTGACCAACACACGTCGGTTTTACTTGAAGTTTAGCTAGCACACTCCCATCATCATACAAGCTGAGATGGGCAAACATCGCCCTCAAATCTGATATCACTTTCCGACTTAGTGCATTCGCCACCACGTTAGCTTTACCCGGATGGTATTCGATCGAGCAGTCGTAATCCTTTAACAGTTCAATCCACCTTCGCTGTCTTAAATTCAACTCCTTCTGGGTAAGGAGGTATTTTAAGCTCTTGTGATCGATGTAAATGATAGACTTCTCCCCATACAGGTAGTGTCTCCAGATCTTCAGAGCGAACACTACCGCAGCCAACTCCAGATCATGCGTAGGATAGTTCAACTCATGCGGTCTTAACTGCCGAGACATATACGCAACCACCTTCCCGTCTTGCATTAACACACACCCTAATCCCGTGTGTGAAGCATCACAATACACCACAAACTCTTTCCCACCAGTCAATCAAAACCGAGCCTCTGTTAAGATCCTCTTGACTTCTCAAAGCTTTCCTTGCTTTATCACCCAAACAAATGCTACCCCTTCCGTAACAACTTAGTTAAGGGTGCCGCAATCAAGGAGAATCCCTCAACAAACCTTCTATAGTACCCAGCTAACCCAAGAAAACTTCGAATTTCCGCCACAGACTTAGGCAGTTTCCAGCCCAACACAGCTTCAATTTTCTGGGGATCAACCCTAATTCCCTCTGCAGATACAACATGACCCAACAAGGTAACTTCTTTCAACAAAAATTCACACTTACTGAATTTGGCGTACAGCTGCTTCTCTCTCAAAATTTGCAGAACCACCCGAAGATGCGAATCATGCTCCTCTTCCGCCTTGGAGTATACCAGAATGTCGTCTATGAACACCACAACAAACCGGTCCAGATAGGGTTGGAACACTCTGTTCATCATGTCCATAAACGCCGCTGGTGTATTCGTCAGCCCGAATGGCATCACCAAGAACTCGTAGTGACCATAACGAGTTCTAAAGGCTGTCTTATGAATATCTGCTTCTTTGACCTTAAGTTGATGATAACCTGACCTCAAATTTATCTTCGAGAAAACTGAAGCCCCCTTAAGTTGATCGAACAAATCGTCAATCCTCGGCAGCGGGTATTTGTTCTTGATGGTCAACTTATTCAACTGATGGTAGTTAATGCACATACGCATTGTCCCATCCTTTTTCTTCACGAACAACATCGGCGCTCCCCACGGAGATACACTTGGTCGGATAAAACCCCGATCCAACAATTCCTGAATCTGCACCTTCAATTCCACTAACTCCTTCGGCGCCATTCTATATGGGGCAATAGACACTGCCGCTGTTCCCGGAAGAAGATCAATACCGAATTCCACCTCACGATCTGGAGGTAACCCCGGAATCTCCTCTGGAAAAACATCAAAAAACTCCTTCACTGTTCTGACATCCACCACCGACAACTCCTTGGCCTCCAGAGCACAAACAAAAGTTAAGAAAGCCTCGCATCCTTTTCTCACCATTCTTTTCGCCTTTAACGCAGACACTACATTGGACAAGTAGTTTCTCCTTTCGCCTATCACTACAAATTCATTATCCTCAAGGGTCCTTAACACCATGCGCTTAGCAGCACAATCCAAATTTGCTCGATATTTTACCAACCAATCCATACCTAAGATTAAATCAAACTCCCCGAATGGTAGTTCCATCAAATCAGTCGAGAAAACCAACCCTTGCACTTCTAGAGGCACATTCCTAAAGAGTTTATTTACCACTACAGATTGTCCTAAAGGACTAAGTACAGTCATCTCCCTAGAAGCAATCTCAGAGTTCATGTTCAAAGTTCCCGACACCACATTAGTAACATAGGAATGCGTCGACCCAATATCAATCAATGTAATAAAGGGCAAATCGAAAATGAGAAACGTACCAGTTATGACGTCCGGTGCATCACCCACCTCTCGGCGTCTAGCTGCATAGACTAACCCAGGCTATCTCGCATCTGTATTCCCAGCACCTCTGCCCAGTGCTCCACGTCCCCGACCAAAACCATTGCCTCTTTCTATCGGACCACGACCTCCCTGTGGCTGCTGACCACCTCTCCTGAACTGATCAAAACCCTGTCCAACTGGCCGCACTTGATCTACTAGTGGACAATCTTTAACCATATGGTCCATAAATCCGCACCTGAAACATCCACCGGTTCTCTTCCTACACTCTCCAAAATACATTTTCCCGTACAGAGAACATGATCGAATCTGGCCCATTACCGCAGGCCTCACAACTCGAGCTGACCCATCAAACCTTGGCCTCTATTGAAAACCTCCAGACGACCCCGACGACCCAAAACTCCTCTTATTCTTACCCTTATCCTTCTCCTTGTTTTGAGTCTCAATCCGCTTAACCTCTTCAGCTATTTTAGCTTTGTCAACCAGAGTGGCAAAATCTCTTTCCCACTATGGAGCTATCAACACCCGCAGCTCATCTCGTAACCAATCCTCAAATTGTACGCAACGTTCATAATCGGTCGCAACTATTCTTCGGGCATAACAGCTCAATCGCAGAAATTTTGCCTCATACCCAGCCATAGATTTGCCCCATTGTACCAAATTCAGGAATGCTTTCCTCTGAGCATCTACATAGCTTGCCCCAGCGTATTTCCCTTGAAATGTAGTTTTAAAGAAATCCCAGTCAATGCGATCCGCTGAAGTACCCTCTCTAACGGTAAGCCACCACTGATATGCCTCATCCCGAAGAAGAGACACCGCTCCTTTCAGTTTTTCCTCTGCTGTGTAATTTAGATCATCCATAATTCGCTCGATCGCCTCCAAACAAGATCTCGCTACATTTGGGGCCACACCAGAGATACCCCTAATACCTACTTCCCCATTTGCTCAAGTCACTCAGAATAGACTTTCGAGATATCGCCCGAGCTCGCCCCAAAGAACTCGCTCCAACACACGTAGCATTGCTTGGGACAGGGCATCATCCCCACCAGCTCTATCTTGTGATCCCGCTTCTGCCACAGGTGATGATGGCGCTTCACCTTCAGGCTCATGCCTCATTTCTGAAAACTCAGCCTCAACACCCCAGCCTCTACCACGGCCGCGTGCAGCACGTCCACGCCCTCTGGAACTCATGTCTACCGTTTTGTCTTAATCTATTTTTACAAATTTTATGCATTAGCTTTTCTTTTCACTGTGGGTTAATGAGTAGTTTTATGAGAATAGAGTTTTAAGTAGTTTTCCGCAAAACACACATACACCTATAGGTTTCCATCTCTAAAGTAGGGTTTCTTAATTCTAACATTCATAGTGATATATTCACATAATATATTCACCTCATGCGAACCACATAATAATCAGAAGACTTACCTTGCAGACTTGGGCTGGAGACTTGGGTGCCACACCTCCAAAAGACATGTACATATGTATTTTCTTTCTAAACCATTTTTTTGGAAAACGTTTTGAACCCAAAACCCATGGCCGAGCTTTTAAAACCTAGGCTATGATACCAAATTGTAACACCCCAAACCCGGCCCAAACACTACGACCGGATCTGGCATGTCACTTGGGAAGAATTTGTAAAACTACGCGAACTTCAGAAAAACTTTTAAATTCTTTTTGTTGAAAACTCCAGATCAGTAGTTCATTTGAAAGCCCAATAATATTTAAGGAAAATGATTCGTTAGCCCAATTCTTGTGTTTAGGTGACGTTTGAAAATGCATGTTGATACACTAGATTAAACTAGTAGTTTGTCGTAGAAACCTATTTATAAAATTGTTACTTAGGTTATGAGGAAAACTTTTATTTGCGTTCAGTAAACATCTTATCGATTATTCTGTATTCAACATGTCTAATGTTTAAATCGAAATTAAACCAAATTAATAGTGTATTGGCTTTATTACAAATCAAAATCCCAATTTTAAGTAAATAAGTCTAAGGAAAAGAAAAGCAAAGTTTTACTAAGCATAAAGTGCATGGCCACCTCAGAGTCGATCCCAGCCCATGTCCGCTGAACTAAGAATTACCTGCAACATTTAAGCAGAGGGGTGAGTCAAGAAGAACTCAGTGTGCAATTACTCATCATTCACCATAGTTGGGCCTCGGCCCTTACAAATCACTTTGGGCGAAGCCCACACAGAATCAGACTGAACCTTGGCCCATTTAGCAGAGAATAACAGATAATAAGAAATTAATGCATTATGATGCAAATCCCAACCCAACCAAGTTTCCATCCGCTACACACCACCTTTACATGCCAATCACACCAATGGGGATTTCTACAATCAACCCTCACCGCTACACAACATCGATGGCAGTCATGCTGCAGTTAGCTGCTCATCGTCAAATTGTGACAGAGTCACGGATCAAAAATGGCATGGCCACTGAATGAGTGTGGCGAGCCACTGAGCGCAGTATGGCAAAAGCCACTGATTAATGTGACATAGTCACCGATACACTTCCCCTTCATTTTATAGCATATACCCATCCACTATGCGAACATGTCATCATGGTGTATGAATGCAACAGATATCGACATATATATATCATATGATCAGAGTGTACGTATAATCATGTCAGAATAATCGTATATATAACATAGTCAGAAATCACTAACCTGATGACTTGATTTTTCCCTCCATGGGTAAAAGTAGCATATGCCCAAGTTTCGGCATTTAATAAAGCATATATATATATATATATATATATATATATATATGTTTACATAAAACGACAGAGGAAGGTGTGAGAACTACACACCTGTAAACACAGAGAACTAAGCTATCAATCTCGCTAACACCCTCACTCGCAGGGATCACAGCGATCTGCCTATCCCGCTCCGAAGTCGGTCCACAATCCGGTGAAAAGTCTCGTACTGCTGATACCGTACGCTTTTTGAACTTAAGGGTAGGGACTACGAGTCCAACCCCCTCCTTTGCTTGGCTGGTATTCGATTCCATGAAAAAGATCTTGGTTAGAAGACCAGGTTAAGGCACTGAAGCAGATGAAATAAGAATATTTGCTCAACCGAAGAGGTTTCTTACCTAAATCGATAGAAATCGAGAGCTGCAGGCTTGGATTAAGGAATCGGCTGAGTCCCACTATTCCCTCCTATATTCGGCCAAGACACCTAAAGTGCCACGGTTAACGCCCTCGATTAAACCATCAACAAGAGAAAAGCAAGAATCGAAAGAGAAGAAGAATACTTACCGCAACAAGAAAATCGATTGAGAGGGTTAAGAGAAAAGAGTGACGGCTATCCACTGAAACAAGAGCGAATGAAGAGGTTTAAACACACCAGAGAGATTCGGCCAACAGGAACAATAAGAACAAACTCAGAGAGAAGGAAGATGGAATAAGTTTCGGCTTTGAAAAGAAATAAAGTGAAGATATAAGAAGAAATGGACTCGGAAAATTCGGCCTTAGAAGAAATAGAGAAGAAGTTGAAGCAACAATTGTTTCGGATTTGAAGATACAAATGAGAGAAATTGATGAAATGGAGAGGGTGAAAGGAGGGTTCGGCTAAGGGGTTATGAAATGCAAAATGAGTATGAACAAAAGAAAAGAGAGAGAGAGAGTTGGGGTTTCAATTTTTGGTTGAAAGGAGAAAGAATGCCAAAAGAGAATAAGGTTTGATTTGCTAACCCTCGACTCAAAGTGACCTATGGAGAAAACGGCACACACCCACACACATACCTCAAAACCGAAAGTGCACCAAAGATAAAAGAAATGCCCCTAAGAAAACTTTCAGCACATGCACCTTGCTTGGCCCCCAAAATCGAAAGCTCCCCCTTCAACCAAGGCACATTCGGTCAACAACTCCTACAAGCCACCCACTCCTTGATCATCTCCTACTTTCACTCTCATCCCCCCATTTGAATTGATTTGAAAGATTCAAATCCACCTTTCACTCTTGTACAACCATTTAAAATATTTGACTTAGTCTACTCCCACTCTTCAAGGTCCCTAGCCGAATCCAACACCTCTCATCCTGACGCCAAAAAGAATTCCCAAAAAGCAACCTATGCGACTCGAACCTGCTCCCTTACTGCTCCCCTGTGGCGTCATCTCCCCCTACTTCCTAAGTGGCGTCTTCTTGCCAGTTTACCACTCCTTGTCTTGTGTCAACAAACACAAACAATAATCCCTAAAACCTGCCCCAGCTAGCACTCCCTTAAAGTGCCAAAAAAAATAAAATTTTTGCCAAGGCTTCGGCTTAACCCTGAGCCTTCTCGAGGCCCCCAAACATGACAAATTAATAAATATAGCATACCAAACACACAGAACATGGAAAATGCAAAGCCCCTAATTCCCGAATGTTACAGATGTAATGTAATATTAACATTAGGGGAGTCTGAAACAAGTTGTACTCTTTTCCTTTAACCAAGGTTTTGTCCCATTAGTTTTTTTCTAGTAAAGGTTTTCGATGAGGCAACTTGTAGTAGAAGATTCTGTACTCTTTTCCCTTCATTAGGTTTTTAACACACATGGTTTTTTCTAATAAGATTTTAACGAGGAACATTATCTACCAATAGACATCTAAAGGGGACTGTTATGAATATCTTATTAAGTGGATGTCCATCATGATCAAGATAAAGTTTTGATGTACTTTAAATTCTAATAGTTATTAGAATTAGATATCTACATCTTTTATACTTCATATGTCTATAAATAGAGACTCTGATGAAGCATGGTAATCATCCTATTGATCAATAAAATACATTCTCTATTGCTTCCCATATTTTCTTTATTCTTTAGTCTCTCTATCTCTCTCTATTTTATAACATTATGAAAGTTATTAGACACTTTATAAAAACTTTTGATATAAAAATTATATATTGTAAATTATATATTATTTTTTACTTATATTATATATTATAAAAAAGGTTATAACCTAACTTAAGTATTTCTCCAAATTAATTTTATATAATTTTTTATGATTAAAGTTACAAACTATTTGTCCCATGAACCAAAATATTACAAGGTAGATGATACTTATACAAATATTGTAACAGTCAATTTTCAATGAAAACGGAACAGTGGTTTCTGGACCACATATTCAAGTCCGTAAGAAAAATTATTTTAAAATTATTTTATGGTCTACCGTATAATAGGAATATCGTATAAAAATTTTGTTAAGAAAATTTTACCAATTACATGATTAATTGATAAAAGGACCAAATTGCATAAAATGCAAAAGTTGAATTCTAGTAGCTAAAAGGATTAAATAGCTATGGAATTCAAAATTGGAAGTCCTTATGTGGAAAATAGACCATTAAGAGGAGTTAGTAGATAAGTTTGATGATTCATCCATGGAAAATTAGAAAAAGAAAAGGATAAAATTGGAAAGATAAAAAAAATAAAGATGATAAATAATAAAATAAAGAAAATATCATCATTTTATCATCATTTTGCCTAAATAAGATATGGAAACCCTAGCCATGGAGAATTAAAGAAAGAGAAAACTTATTTGGCCTAATTAGGTGAGTATTCAAGTCCCGTTTTTAGTAATTTTTATATTTCTGAGATTGTAATAGCTTAATTTAGCTATCTCGAGGATTATTTTGCAAAGTTATTAAAGTACTAGGGTTTTTCCATGGATGAATATGCATGAATTATGAAATTTATGATAGAAAATGAAAGGTTGTTGATAGATAAACAACTTTTGTAAAGTGAATTTTCATGAAATTGTGATTTAGGGACTAAATTGTAAAGATGTAAAATTCATGGAAAAATTTTAAATTTCATGAATTACATGGGCTGTAACACCCCAAACCCAGACTAGACATTATGGCCGGATCTACCGATGTCACATGATAGGGTGTTTGAAAACCGTGCCGTCGCGATAAAACTATTTCCATTGAATTACTTATCTTAATATCTTATTAGTTCCAAAATCGTGTTACTCATTTAGTCGATAGTTTCAAAACGTTATTCGTTGCAGAAGCTTTTAAAATAGTTTAAACAATCGGGCATTTCTGAAAATCATTTGTTTCTTTTGAAAACCGAGGTTTCCTACTACTAGCAGTTGTAATTCATAAGGTAAAGATAATTAAAACCCAAAACCAAACCAAAGTCCGAAAGTCCAATTACAACCCAAAAATTTAAATAGTAAAAATAGACTAAAAATAAAACCAATAATCATAAATTAAAACCATGACAGTCCAGAACTGTGGTCACCATCGAGTCCTCCGCTGCACGGATCCATCTAGGTCTGGGGATTACCTGTGCACATTAAACAGAGAGGGGTGAGTTTTTGTAAACTCAATGTGTAATTCCGCAGAAAACAACAAACAATCAGTAATCACAGTGCACAGTCAAACAGTCTTGTGCCTAAGCCCCTTTCAGTATCAGTAACGGTTTGGGCCTTAGCCTATCTCAGTATCAGTATCAGTCATGCAGTTTTCAGTAAGAAAGTCCTACCCAACCAGCCTCTACATACCATCTCCGTCCAACCCTACACTCCATGTGGGGATTAAATCAACCCACCCATCCCTACACTCCAGATATTACCGAATGCGGCACAAAACAGTAATTTGCAGCTAAGCTGCCAGTATGTTAGGCTTAAGAGCCTTTTAGTACACTTCCTCCAAATATAGTCAACCCAACCCAATGCAATGCAACATACAGTGAGATGTCATGCCATCAAAGGTCTATCAGATACACATACAGTTCAATATACATGCTTATATATATAACATGCTCAGTACATAATTCACATAATCAATTTAACACATTTAAGGGTCTAAGTAGTGCTTACCGACCCTATGGAAGGCTCACAGTCGACTTGGGCGACCCGTGCAACCTTAACAATCATTTTAGTAAAAATGGGCTCACATGCCCATGTGGCCTACCTATGTGGGACCACACGCCCATATTGGCCTTGGCCCGTGTGGATCACACGGCCTGGCCCAAATTCCCACACGCTCGTGTGGCCCACATGACCCAAATCAGTCTAGGTTGTGTGTCGTACACGGCCTACCTGGCCATCACACGGCTGTGTCATGCGCGCACGGCCTGGCCTCTTCGAACACACGCCCGTGTTAGGGCACACGGCCTACCACACAGGCGACCACACGCCCGTGTGGCATCGATAGTGAGGTTTTCAGCTTTTGCTAAAACCTCGTTTTCTGTGCAATCAAGTACACACCTATATCATTTTTGACGCAAGAGCAACTCCAAGCAATCTTGAACCTATAATTGACCAAAATACTACTCAGTTAATCACTTAACCGACGAATTAGAACCAACCCAAGCGGGTTACTCAACTATTGAGCGATTGAAACTTACCCTCAATGTTTCAAGTCGATTTGCTTACGAAGTAGTACCAAAAGAGTCTCGATCCTAGCGAAATGATGCTGCCCAAAACATCAGAATAACCTCTAGTAAAAAAATTAACATTCTCAACTACAAACCACATAAAATCACTTACCGAAGTTGTCCATGAAACACAAAAATAAGGAATAAAAGTGCGAATGCAGTCGAGATGGGAGCAAAAATTGAAAGAAAATGGGAAGAGAAGGGTAGGTTTCGGCAAAAGGGAGAAGAGGAGAAGAGAAAACCAAAAATTTTATTTTTGGGGAGAAGAAAAAAAAGATGAACAGAATAATTCGATAAGAATCCCGATAACCCCAAAATCCCTTAATTCACTCCATCAAACTCCCACTACTCAGATTTCCAATACAACTCAAACTCTCAGCCACCAAACCGAGCAAAAATAATCTCCCTTGCTCACGCAGGGATTCAAACACAGGACCATCAGCAAGCCAGCACACTACTTAACCACCAGACTAGCAGGCCCATTCTGATATAAGCTTATCAACAATTAAATAAAAGCCTATTGACCAAAGATAGGGCTTTATTCATAAAAATAATAAAATTTGCCCAAGTCATAGCTTGAACTTGGGACCTCACACACACACCCAGAACACTTAACCACTAAAGCAGATACACATCTTGTGTCCCACATTCGCAAAAACAAAAATTTAAATTTTTGGGCATTACAACTCTACCCCCTAAAAGAAAATTTCGTCCTCGAAATTTACCTGATCAGAATAGATGAGGATACTGCTGACGCATCGCATCCTCAGGCTCCTACGTGGCCTCCTCAGTGCTATGATTCCGCCACAGCACCTTCACTAAAAGAATGGACTTCCTCCTCAGGACCTTAACGTCGTGATCCAGAATCTGAACCGGTTCCTCCTCAAAGGTCAAGTCTGGCCTAACCTCAATCTCCTCAACAGGGACAATATGCGTGGGATCAGAGCGGTAGCGCCTTAACATCGAGATGTGGAACACATCGTGAATACGGTCTAACTCTTGAGGTAGCTCCAACTGATAAGCAACCGGTCCCACTCATTTTAGAATCCAGTACGGCCCAATAAACCTAGGGCTCAACTTGCCCTTACGATCGAACCTTAGAATCTTTTTCCATGGCGAGACCTTGAGAAATATGAAGTCCCCCATAGAATACTCAATCTCGCGTCTCTTCAGATCCGCATAATATTTTTGTCTGTCCGATGCCGCTTTCAGTCAATCCCTAATTAGTCGAACCTTATCCTCAGTCTTGGAAACCAACTCAGGACCTAGAACCCATCATTAACCCAACTAAGTCCAACATAGGGGAGTGCGACACTTACGTCCATACAAAGCTTCGTAAGGTGCCATCTGAGATCTAGACTTGAAGTTGTTATTATAGGCGAATTCCGCTAGCGGCAGATACTCCTCCCAATCGCCTTGGAAATCGATAGCATAGCTCCTCAACATATCCTCCAATATCTGAATCACCCTCTTCGATTGACCATCCTTGAACCCAAAATAAGGAACGCCTAAATAAAGAACAAAAGTGCGATTGCAGTCGAAATGGGAGTAAAAAT
Source organism: Gossypium sturtianum (assembly GCA_025698515.1). Classification (NCBI taxonomy): domain Eukaryota; kingdom Viridiplantae; phylum Streptophyta; class Magnoliopsida; order Malvales; family Malvaceae; genus Gossypium; species Gossypium sturtianum. The sequence goes on from CM046949.1 coordinate 90,960,587, forward strand.
CAAATGAAAATGGGAAGAGAATGGTAGGTTTCGGCAAAAGGGAGAAAAGGAGAAGAGAAAATCAAAAATTTTATTTTTGGGGAGAAGAAAAAAAAGATGAACAAAATAATTCGATAAGAATCCCGATAACCCCAAAGTCCCTTAATTCACTCCATCAAACTCCCACTACTCAGATTTCCAATACAACTCAAACTCTCAGCCACCAAACTGAGCAAAAATAATCTCCCTTGCTCACGCAGGGATTCGAACACAGGACCATCAGCAAGCCAGCACACTGCTTAACCACCAAACCACCAGGCCCATTCTGACATAAGTTTATCAACAATTATATAAAATCCTATTGACCAAAGATATGGCTTTATTCATAAAAATACCAAAATTCTTCCAAGTCATAGCTTGAACTTGGGACCTCTCACACACACCCAGAACACTTAACCACTAAAGCAGATACATATCTTGTGTCCCACATTCGCAAAAACAAAAATTAAAATTTTGGGGTGTTACAAGGGCTACAGATGATATATGTAAAAATCGGTGCTTGGAATAATGATTAAATTGCATGAATTTCATTTTCAGAGCCTAGAGACAAAATCATCATTAAATAAAAGTATTGGGGCAAAATGGTAATTTTGCCTAGCATGTGAATTGAATTGAATTGAACAAGAATTGTATTAAATTAAGCTAAATTTACTCGTATAGATCCGGATAGATCAAATACGGAGCTAGATCGAGGTAAACAAAAAGTAACAGATTAGTAGCATACGAGTACACGAACATTGTCGAGGTAAGTTCGTGCAACTAAATTGTGTATATTTATATGTTTGAAATTAATTTTTTACATGTGAATTGTATAAATGCTATATGTATGAAATTGAGCACATATTCGATAATGTCTGACAAAAATAAAGTTTTGTTTGAATAAATGAAATTCGATGGATACTGGGTTCCCGTATTGGTTGTAGTCTTGCATATGTTGCGGACACACAACAGCTTGAAAGAGCGTCCTGTTATTAGCCCTATCGAGCTTCCCGTTATATGATTCTTGCGAGCTTCCTATTAATAGCTCTTCGGAGCATCTCGATCGGTCATAATCATGCATGTGTTGTGGGCACACTGTAACTCTTACGAGCGTCCCAATATATGGCTCTTTGTGAGCTTCCCGATTAATGGCTCTTCGGAGCTACCCGTTATTGGCTAGCATGATCTTTCTGATTATGGCTCTTGTGAGCTATCTGTTATACAGCCCGGATAAGCTTCCTGTTACATGGCTCACAGGAGCTTTCCGTTATATGGCTCGAAAGAGGGCTTCCCGTTTATGTGCTCTAATGAGCACTCCCAAATATGAATAGACGAATTTTAGATTCGTACACTTCAAGTTTACTACCCTCGTATCCATCAATATTCTAAATGATTCAATGGGTAAATTTTTGACATGAGATGATATGAATTCGAGATGAATTTCTAGGAAAAATACTTGAAATACAAAGATATGATATGTACATGTTCATGGGTATTTGAAATGATAAATACATGTATGTGGAAATTGAATATTGATGAGCTCATACATGTTTCTTGATATTCATGTGAATTACATGACTAACATGCTTGATAAGGATATGTGTTTAGGCAAGTGGCCAATTTGCTTTGGATGTATTTAGTATGCTTACATTAAATGTAAATGAATGGTAAGTTAAATCCCCGTTATACAAACTTACTAATCTTTAAAGGTTACTCTATTTTATTTCCTCTGTTTTATAGTACTTCGGAAGCTCGTTGGGTTGGAAGCTTGGCAAAAATACTTCACACTATCCGTCAACTCGTTTCGGTATAAAAAGTAAATTAAGTCTTAGGTTATAATGGCATGTATAGGCTAAAAGTGGTCAAGAATGGCATGTATATGTTTGGTTGAATTTAGTCATTGGAATGGCTAGTGATGAATATGTTTTGATGTGTAAATATATAAGGCTATATCATGTTTGGTGTGAAATTGATATGGTTGGTTTGTTAGTAATCTTATAAGTATTGTTTATATGCATTTTTAATCAAATAGGTAAGTCTGGATATATGGATTTATGAAGTGATATAATATGTATAAGACTTGATTTTTGGTTGGATTTGAATATCTTGGATTGGCTTATGAATGTGTCAAAGTGATAATGTAGGTGCAAGGAAAGTTTGGGTGAGAAATATGGCTTGGAAATGGCCTTATTTTGTCCACACGGGCAGAGACACGGGCGTGTGTCTCAGTAGTGTGTGACAGACGGCCTAGCACATGGGCGTGTGTTTTGGCCGTGTGACCCCTGTACCTACACCCGGCCTAGCACACGAGCGTGTGACTTGGCTATGTGACCCAAGTCAGAGAGTTACACGGGTACAGACACGGGCTGGGACACGGCCGTATGCCCCATTTCGAGTGCCCACACGGCCTGAGAGACAGGCGTGTCTCTTGGCCGTGTGAGCCACACGGTCTGACCACACGAGTGTGTGTATGCTGCACCTAGGAAGGATATTTAAATTTGGCGAAAAATTCTTTGAGTACACGATTTAGTCTCGACTTGTTTCTAATGTGCATTATGGGCTTCGAGGGCTCATATAAGGGACTTTATGAATAATATCTGACATGAATGTTAAATAATATAAAATGTCTGTATTTGATTTGTTTATTCTGGTAATGCTCCGTAACCCTATTTCGGTGACAGATACGGGTTAGGAGTGTTACATTTATTGGTATCAGAGCTACAGTTTAGTCGATTCTCGGACTAATGTAGCATGTACAAGTCTAGCTATACATGTCATTATATAACATGTGATAGTATGATACTCCTGACCATTTTAAACATGTTTTTAATATAGTAATGTCATCCAACCGAGCTGAATCCGAAGAAGCTGAAAGCAATGCTCAAGCTTCAGTACAAAGAGCAGCATCTGGTAGTAGAAGGCTCGTATCTGAGGGCCGAGGAGAAGAGGCTAAAGAAGCCTTCTTCCAAATGATGAACGAATGGTTTACAAAATTTGTAAGAATGAATCTAGCTGTAGAACAACCTCCACCCCTCCTGTTTCTCAACCTGTTCCCGATATGCCACAAGGTACAGAACTTGTTAGAACTGGTAAGCCTCCTGTAGATAAAATCCATAAATATGGGGCAGAAGAATTCAGAGCAGTAGCCGAAGATAATCCTGAAAGGTCTGAGTTTTGTTTAGAAAAACTATTAGAGTTCTTGATGAATTATCATGCACACCGACTGAATGTTTAAAATATGCGGTGTCTTTGTTAAAAGACTCAGCTTACCAGTGGTGGAACACCTTAATTTCTGTTGTACCAAAGGAGATGGTCACTTGGGAATTTTTCCAAACTGAACTCAAAAAGAAGTATATTAGTCAGAGATTCTTGGATAAAAAACGGAAGGAATTTTTAGATCTTAAACAGGGGAATATGACAGTATCTGAATATGAAAGAGAATTTGTTCGACTAAGCAAATATGCCATAGAATGTGTCCCGACTGAAATTGCAATGTGTAAGTGGTTTGAAGAGAGTCTGAATGAATACATAAAATTGTTAGTTGGGATTCTGGAATTAAAAGAATTTATGGTATTGGTTGAACGAGCTCATAAAACTGAAGAATTGAGTAAAGAAAAGAGACAGGCTGAGATGGAAGCCAGAATTTCAAGTAAAAGATTTACGGGAAAGTCACAACAGTTGGCTTTAAAGAAATCAAAGAAATATCATGACCGTTTTACCACTTCTATAGGGTATTCTGGGAAAGACAGAAGTATCCAACGCTCTAATCTGAGATCTCAGGCTACATCTGTAGCAAGCGCAGGTAGTGTCAGAAGTACCAAACCCAGGTGCAAATACTGTAATAAATTTCATTTTGGTGAGTGCCGTATGAGAAGCGGAGCATTTTTTAGATGTGGTTCTTTTGACCACTATCTCAAAGACTGCCCGGAAAAGCCTGAGAAAGATATTGTATAGACTTCAAAGACGAGCAACTCTACTACAAGAGGTAAAACACCTCGTAACCTTGGTAATGTTAGTGGTAGTTGAGGTAAGATAAAAGATTTAACTGTCAAATCTAAAGCACGAGCACCAGCAAGGACATATGTTATTCGTGCACATGAGGATAGCCTCTACACCCGATGTTATTACTGGTATTTTTTTCTTTTCTTGATACTGATATAATTGTTTTAATTGATCCCAGTTCAACTCATTCATACATTTGTACGAATTTAGTGTCTATTAAAAATTTACCTGTCGAGTCCACTGAATTCGTGGTTAAAGTATCAAACCCCCTAGGCCAGTATGTGATGGTGGATAAAATTTATAAGAACTGCCCGTTAATCATACAGGGTTTCTGTTTGTTAGCCGATTTGATGTTATTACCGTTTGATGAGTTTGATGTAATTCTGAGTATGGACTGGTTAACTCAGCATGATGCTGTAGTAAATTGCAAACACAAATTTATTGTGTTGAAATGTCAGAATGGTGAAATGATCTGAATTGAATCTGATAATTTGAATGGGTTGTCTAATGTGGTATCAGCCATGTCAGCACAGAAATATATCAGAAAAGGTTATGATGTTTATATTGCCTATGTATTGGATACTAAAGTGTCTGAATCCAAGATTAAATCAGTGCCAGTAGTCTGTGAGTATCCTGATGTGTTTCCGAAAGAATTACCCAGACTACCATCGATCAGAGAAGTGGAATTTTCTATAAATCTTATTCCTGGGACAACACGGATATCTATAGCACCATACAGAATGGCCCCTACAGAATTAAAAGATTTAAAAGCACAGTTGCAAGAACTAACTGACAGAGGTTTTGCTCAACCTAGTTCTTCACCTTGGGGTGCACCGGTTCTGTTTGTTAAGAAGAAAGATGGATCTCTGAGATTGTGTATTGATTATCGACAGCTTAATAAAGTTACAATCAAGAACAAGTATCCACTGCCTCGTATTGACGACTTGTTTGACCAGTTAAAAAGTGCCACCGTGCTTTCAAAGATTGATCTCCGTTCTGGTTATTATTAGTTACGAGTAAAAGACTCAGATGTACCAAAAATAGCCTTCAGAACCAGGTACGGACATTATGAATTTCTTGTGATGCCATTTGGCTTAACAAATGCACCTGCGGTATTTATAGATTCGATGAACAAAATTTTCAGACCATATTTAGGTAGATTTGTGGTGGTATTTATTGATGATATTCTGGTATATTCCTGAGATGAAACTGAGCATGCTGATCATTTGAGAATTATTCTGCAAACACTGCGTGAGAAATAGTTGTATGTTAAATTCAGTAAATGTGAATTCTGGCTTCGGGAAGTTGGTTTTCTTGGACATACAATATCTGCTGAACACATCAGGGTAGATCCGAATAAAATTTCAGCAATTGTTAACTGGAAACCACCGAAAAATGTGTCTGAAGTCAGAAGTTTTCTGGGATTAGCCAGTTATTATCGGAGATTTGTACAAGGGTTTTCGATGACAGCTTCGCCGATGACACGGTTGTTGCAAAAAGATGTGAAATTTGAATGGACCGATAAATGTCAGCAGAGTTTTGACAGATTCAAAGCCTTGTTGACTAAAGCACTAGTTCTAGTTCAGCTTGAATCGAGTAAGGAATTTGTAATATACAGTGATGCATCATTGAATGGTTTAGTCTATGTTTTGATGCAAGAAGGTAAAGTAATAGCCTATGCTTCTAGATAGCTAAAACTACATGAAAAGAATTACCCGATACATGATTTAGAATTGGCAGCTATTGTTTTGTGCTAAAAATCTGGCGACATTATTTGTTCGGTGAAAAGTGTCACATATTCACCTATCATAAAAGCTTAAAGCATTTGATGTCACAGAAAGATTTAAATCTGAGACAGCGCAGGTGGCTTGAATTATTGAAAGATTATGATCTGGTTATCGACTATCATCTGGGAAAAGCAAATATGGTTACAGATGCTTTGAGCAGAAAGTCTCTGTTTGTGTTGCGAGCAATGAATACCTATTTATCATTGTCTGATGATGGTTCAATCATAGCTGAGCTAAAAGCTAAATTGACATTTCTACAGCAGATCTGCGAAGCTCAGAAAAGTGATAATGATTTACAAGTTAAATGGGTACAGTGTGAATCGACTTCTAATTTAGAATTTTAGATTGGATCCGATGATTGGCTGTTGTACAGAGGTAGAGTATGTGTACCGAGAAATTCAAAACTTTTACAGAAAATTTTGCATGAAGCTCATAATGGTAATATGTCTGTTCATCCGGGGAGTAATAAAATGTACAATGATTTGAAACATATGTAATAATGGCCAGGAATGAAACGTGACATTCTGAATTCGTATCTAGATGTTTGATATGTCAGCAAGTTAAAGTTGAACATCAGGTACCTTCAGGACTGTTACAACCAGTCACGATACCGGAATGAAAATGGGAAAGAATTACCATAGATTTTGTGTCAGGATTACCCCTATCTTCGAAAAAGAAAGATGCTATTTGGGTAATCGTTGACTGTTTGACTAAGTCTGCACATTTTATTTTGGTACGTACGGATTTCTCCCTGGATAGATTGGCTGAGTTGTATGTTTCTGAGATTGTCATATTACATGGTGTGTCAGTTTCTATTATTTCTGATAGAGATCCACGGTTTACATCTCGATTTTGGAACAAGTTGTAAGAGGCCCTGGGTACACAATTATATTTCAGTACTGCATTTCATCCTCATACTGATGGCCAGTCCGAACGTGTAATACAGATTCTTGAAGATATGCTTCGGTGTTGTGTTTCAGAATTCGAAAGCAATTGGGAGAAATATTTGCCGTTAGTCGAATTTGCATACAATAACAGTTATCAGTCAAGTATAAAGATGGCACCGTATGAAGCTCTGTATGGTCATAAATGTAGAACTCCGTTGTATTGGACTGAGCTCAGTGAGAAAAATATACATGGAGTTGATTTGATCTGTGAACCCGAAGAGAAAGTGAAAGTGATTCGAGATAGTTTAAAAGCAGCTTTTGATTGCCAGAAATCTTATGCGGATCTCAAATGTAAAGAAATAGAATTTCAAGTTGGCGACAATGTATTTTTGAAAGTATCGCCTTGGAAGAAAGTTCTTCGGTTTGGTCGTAGAGGAAAACTGAGACCACGATTTATCGGACCATATGAGATCACTGAAAGAATCGGACCTGTTGCGTACCAATTGGCATTATCGCCAGAGCTTGACAGAATTCACAATGTCTTTCACGTGTCTATGTTACGGCGATATTGGTCAGATCCTTCACATGTTATCTCCCCGATAGAGGTTGAGATTCAGCCTAATGTGACTTACAGTGAGGAACCGATCAGAATTCTGGCATGTGAAGTAAAAGAATTGAGAAATAAAAAGGTAGCTTTAGTGAAAGTTCTCTAGCAACGACACAGAATAGAAGAAGCTACCTAGGAACTGGAGGAAATAATGAGAAAGCAATATCGGAATCTATTTACTGTTAAGATTTTCGAGGACGAAAATTCTTTAAGGGGGGAGAGTTGTAACAACCCATTTTCAGTGAAATCAGAACAGTGGTTTCGAGACCACAAATCCGAGTTCACAAGAAAAATTATTTTAAAATTATTTTATGGTCTACCGTATAATAGGAATATCGTATAAAAATTTTGTTAAGAATATTTTACCAATTACATGATTAATTGATAAAAGGACCAAATTGCATAAAATAAAAAAGTTGAATTCTAGTAGCTAAAAGAATTAAATAGTCATGGAATTCAAAATTGGAAGTTTATATGGAAAATAGACCATTAAGAGGAGTTAGTAGATAAGTTTGATGATTCATCCATGGAAAATTAGAAAAAGAAAAGGATAAAATTAGAAAGATGAAAAAATAAAGATGATAAATAACAAAATAAAGAAAATATCATCATTTTATCATCATCTTTCCTAAATAATATATGGAAACCCTAGCCATGGAGAATTGAAGAAAGAGAAAACTTATTTGGCCTAGTTAGATGAGTATTCAAGTCCCGTTTTTAGTAATTTTTATATTTTTGAGATCGTAATAGCTTAATTTAGCTATCTCGGGGATTATTTTGCAAAGTTATTAAAGTACTAGGGTTTTGCCATGGATGAATATGCATGAATTATGAAATTTATGGTAGAAAATGAAAGGTTGTTGATAGATAAACAACTTTTGTAAAGTGAATTTTCATGATATTGTGATTTAGGGACTAAATTATAAATATATAAAATTCATGGAAAAATTCTGAATTTTATGAATTACATGGGCTGCAAATGTTATATGTAAAAATTGGTTAGGCTTGGAATAAGAATTAAATTGCATGAATTTCATTTCCGAGACTATGGATGAAATCGTCATTAAATAAAAGTATTGGGGCAAAATGGTAATTTTTCCTATCATGTGAATTGAATTGAATTGAATAGGAATTGTATTAAATTGAACTAAATTTACTCGTATAGATCCAGATAGATCAAATACGGAGCTAGATCGAGGTAAACAAAAAGTAACGGATTAGTAGCATACGAGTTCACGAACATTGTCGAGGTAAGTTCGTGTAACTAAATTGTGTATATTTATATGTTTGAAATTAATGTTGTATATGTGAATTGTATAAATGCTATAAGTATGAAATTGAGCACATATCCGATAATGTCTGACAAAAATAAAGTTTCGTTTGAATAAATGAAATTCGATGGATACTAGGTTCCCGTATTGGTTGTAGTCCTGCATATGTTGCGGACACACCACAGCTCGAAAGAGCATCCTGTTATTAGCCCTCTCGAGCTTTCCGTTATATGGTTCTTGCGAGCTTCTCGTTAATAGCTCTTCGGAGCATTTCGACCGGTCGTAATCCTACATGTGTTATGGGCACACCGCAACTCTTATGAGTATCCCGATATATGGCTCTTTGTGAGCTTCCTGATTAATGGCTCTCCGGAGTTTCCCGATAATAGCTCACTTGAACTTTCTGATAGATGGCTATCTGGAGCTTCCTAATTAATGGCTCTTCGGAGCTACCCGTTATTGGCTCGCATGAACTTCCCGATTATGGCTCTTATGAGCTACCTGTTATACAGCCCGGATAAGCTTCCCGTTACATTGCTCACATGAGCTTCCCTTTATATGGCTCGAGAGAGGGCTTTCCGTTTATGAGCTCTAATGAGCACCCTCGAATATTAATTAACGGATTTCATATTCGTACACTTCAAGTGTATTACCCTCGTATCCATCGATATTTTAAATGATTCAACAGGTAAAGTTCTAACATGAGATGATATGAATTCGAGATGAATTGCTATGGAAAATACTTGAAATACAAAGATATGATATGTACATGTTCATGGGTATTTGAAATGATAAAAACATGTTTGTGGAAATTGAATATTGATGAGCTCATACATGTTTCTTGATAGTTGTAACATCCCGGTTTAGACCCTAGTCGGAACAGTGGTTCGAGACCACAAATCCGAGGTCGTAAAAAAATATTTTAATGATATTTTCTGTGTGAATGATATGTAACATAGTCTGTGTGAAAATTCTGTGTGATAACTTACTCGTTTGTGTGACGAATTAAGAGAAATGACTAAATCACGTAAAAAGCAAAAGCTATGTGCTGAATTATAAGTACTTAAATGTTGTTGGCTTATTAAGGTGGAAGCCTTATTTTGTTATTAATCCATTTTAAGTTAGTGGATGGTGGAATGTCATGATAACCATAATATATATTTGTCTTATATGATTATTAAAATGGTAAATGGGTAAATGTATAATTATGTTAATAGTTAATGAAAGAAATAAGCATGATAGTGGATTTTATTCATCCATCTATCACCGAAAATTCAAGGAAGAAGAAAGGGTTTTATCCTTTTTAATTTTCGGCACATTCAAGCTTAATTCAAGGTTAGATTTTTATATGTTTTTGATAATTTCTACGTTTTTGTAATCGTTGCTTTGTGCTTTAGCTAACCCATGTTGAAATTTTTTGAATTAATGATGTTTGTGTGAGATGTCATTGATGATATGTTGAGCTTTGTGATGTTTTATGGTATTAAATGAAATATATGAGTTAGATGGATATACTTTATTCATGAATTTTTGATGAATTTAGCTAAATAGGGCTAAATTGAAGAAATAGCAAATTGAAGGGTTAAAATGTGAAATAAATGAAATGTGTGGGTTTGTTTGGATATTAGTAAAATTTGGCTAAGATTGTGCTAGGTGGAATTTGGTGAATTTGATGATTTTGTGAACTAGGGACTAAAGTGTCGAAATGTGAAAATATGAGGGCTATTATGCAAAATGCCCTAAATGTGTGTATGTGGGCTAAATTGAATGAAATGATGATTGAATGGATTGATTTTAAATGTGTATAGACCAAGAGAGAAGAGGTTCGGATCGAGATCGAGGCAAAGATAAAGTGCTCGATTAATCGACCGTACCGATAGTTCAACGTTCGAGGTAAGTTCGGATATAATACATGTTATTAAGATACGTTTTAGTATTATGAAATGAATATGTATATGTGTATGAAATAGAGATGTTATGTGCGAAATTTAGTCGATGGCACTAAGTGTGCGAAATTGAAATCGAAACAGAAATGAATAGCACTGTGTTGGCGATGATATGAAAGTTTTTGTTTATAGATTTGGCACTGTGTGTGCGATGCCGAGATAAGTTGGTTGGAAAGATTAAGCACTAAGTGTGCGATAACCAATAAGTTTTTCTCATGTAGATGGCACTGAGTGTGCGATAAAAATTGAAAGGAAATTTATAGAGAGATCTACTTGTAATATCGAGCATTGAGTAGCTTGGAAATTGAGTAACTATGTGTTAGCTAAGGTATGTATCGAACCTTTGTGGTTGATGAGTTTATAGATGATGCTATGGATGGATGAATGAGTATTTTATCTATAGACAATATGGTATGAATATAAGAGAAATGATCTATGTGATGGTTAGTGTATACATTGGTTTGATTTGATGATACGATTTTATTTATTTCGAACTTACTAAGCTTTAGAAAGCTTACTGTGTGATTTCTTTCTCCGCTTTGCAGTGTCAGTAAAGCTTGCTCGGATCAGGGGATCGTCAGCATCTCAGTCACACTATCGGCAAATCTATTTTGAGGTATTTTGGAATAATGTATATAGTTAAATATGGCATGTATAGGCTGGTCATTTGAATCATGTTTGATGATTGTAAGTAGCCATGAGATGTGGCTAGATATGTGCTAGTCTTAACATGAATGAATTTGATATATTTGATACATCTTTTGGCATGGTTTGTGGGTTGATAAATTGACTATTGAATGGCAAATTTTGTGTTGGTAAGATGTTAGTAGGGATTAGTGAAATTGAGAAGGAATGATGTTTGATATTGAATGTATTATACTTGTGACGAGATAGATTTTGGTATTGAATTTGTTATATTGGAATGGGAATTGAATGCATAGATTGGATAGTCATATTGGTAAGTTTTTGGTTGCCACATGTACATGATATGTTTTGGTATGTGTTTCTTGTAGGTTTGACCTAAGTGGGTGGCATGTTGGCCTTGCAAAATAGCCTATAATGTCACACGATTGAGGCACACGGGCGTGCCTAGTGACTGTGTTAAAATAGCCAGTATATAGACACAAATGGGCACACGGGCGTGCCTAGTGACCGTGTTGAAATAGACAGTATATAGACACGGATGGACACACGGGGGTGTCTAGTAGCCGTGGAGGGCACACGGCCTCCTCCCACGGGCGTGTCTCCCCTGAATCTTAGAAAAAAAATTAAGTGTTCGAGAATTTCTGTGTGTGTTCAATTTAGTCCCGACCCCTTTCTAGCATGTGAATTAGGTCTCGTAGACCTCGATAAGAGACACCATGATTGTAATTGAATGAGATTGAAAATGATTGATTTTGTGTCGTAAATTCTAGATGTTAAATGTTCTGATTGATAGGTAATACCTCTTAACCCTGTTCCAGCGACGGTCTCGGGTTAGGGGTGTTACATTTTATTAGTATCAGAGCTACGGTTTAGTCGATTCTTGGACTAACGTAGCGCGTGCGGGTTTAGCTATATATGCCATATATGAAGTTGCGATAGTGTGATGAATGCTGACAGTTGAAAATGTGTTTTCTTATAGTAATAGATCCCGATCGAGCAACTGCTGACGACGTAGAGAGTAATGCACCTGGTCCCGCTCAAGGGACAGCGCCGACATATCTAGGCCGAATGAAGGTAGTGAGGGACGAGAGGCTAAGCAAGCCTTCTTCCGTATGATGAGTGAATGGTTTACGGAGTTCGTTCGAATGAATCCGACTACTCCACAACCTTCACCCTCGCAAGTACCTGTTGTGCCTCAAGTTGTAGATCCGAATAGATTGAATAAACCACCTGTAGATAAGATTCAAAAATACGGGGCTGAGGAGTTTAGGGCCACATCTGATGATGATGCTGAGCGAGCCAAATTTTGGCTTGAGAATACAATCAGAGTATTCGATGAGATGTCGTTGAATCCTGATGAGTGCATTAAGTGTGGAGTTTCTTTGTTGAGAGGCACGGCTTACAACTGGTGGAAAACATTGATATCTATGGTTCCGAGAGAGAGAATCACATGGGATTTCTTTCAAGCTGAGTTCAGAAAGAAGTATATCAGTCAATGTTTCGTTGATCAGAAACATAAAGAGTTTCTAGAATTGAAACAGGACCGGTTGTCTGTTACTGAGTACGAGCGAGAATTTGTAAGATTGAGTCAATATGCGAGAGAATGTGTCTCGACCGAAGCTACTATGTGCAAACGTTTCATAGAGGGATGGAATGAAGACATCAAGCTATTGGTTGGGATACTCGATATAAATGAATTTGTTGTGTTAGTTAAAAGAGCGTGTAAAGCTGAAGAGCTCAGTAAGATAAAGAAGAAAGCCGATTCAGAAACTCGTGATGAAAGAAAGAGATCGATGAATAAATTTTCTCAACCTTCTACTAAGAGATACAGAGATGTAAGTAACCGTTCAAATGCTTCATTTGGACATCTAAGTAGAGATCGTTTGAAACAAAGTACTGGTCCACGAATTCAAGCTCTGAATGAATCAAGTGTTGGCAGTGTTAAGAGTAACAAGCCTGAGTGCAGACAGTGTGGAAGGTGACATGTGGGAGAGTGCTGGGGCAAGTACAACAATAGAGTTTGTTACAAATATGGATCCCGAGATCATTTTATTCGGGATTGCCCAAAGATGGTCGAAGAAGAAAATATTCAAAATGAAAGACCAAGTAATGTGACAGCTAGGGTAGACCACCCAGAAGCACCAAAAATGTGAGTGAAAGTCAGAGATGGACAAATGACACAGCTGTGAGATCAGAAGCGAGAGCACCTGCCCGAGCCTATGCTATACGTGCACGAGAGGAAGCATCTTCTCCAGACGTTATCACCGGTACTTTCACTTTATTTGATATTGATGTTATTGTATTGATAGATCCGGGGTCTACTCATTCCTATGTGTGTATGAATTTAGTATTGAATAAGACTCTACCTGTTGAGTCTACTAAAATTGTGATTAGAGTATCGAATCCCTTAGGCAAATGTGTTTTGGTGGATAAGGTGTGCAAGAATTGCCCATTGATGTTTCGTGATATATGTTTTCCGGTTAATTTGATGTTGCTTCCCTTTGATGAATTTGACATAATTCTGGGTATGGATTGGCTTACTCTGCATAATGCCATTGTGAATTGTAAAAGAAAGAGTATTGAATTGAGAAGTCAGAACGGTGAGCTAGTTCGAATTGAATCCAGTGATATGAAGGGATTACCAGCTGTTGTATCTGCGATGAAAGCTATGAACTATGTGAGAAAAGGTTGTGAAGATTATTTGGCGTACGTGATTGATACAAAGGTGTCGGAAAAGAAAGTTGAATCTGTGTCTGTGGTTTGTGAGTTTCCAGATGTACTTCCTGAAGAGTTACCAAGATTACCTCCAATTCGAGAGGTGGAATTTGGTATTGAGTTAGTGCCGGGAATTGCTCCTATTTTGATAACTCCATACAGAATGGCCCCAACCGAATTGAAAGAGTTGAAATCTCAATTGCAAGAATTGACTGACAGAGGTTTTGCACGACCGAGTTTCTCACCCTGAGGAGCTCCTGTGTTGTTTGTGAAAAAGAAAGATGGGACTATGAGAATGTGTATCGATTATCGATGGTTGAACAAAGTGATTTATAAAGAACAAATATCCATTACCTCGTATTGACAATTTGTTTGATCACCGAGAGGAGCCACGATTTTTTCTAAGATAGATTTGAGATCAGGCTACTATCAATTGAGAGTTAAAGAATCGATGTACCAAAACGCTTTCGAGCGAGGTATGGACATTACGAATTCTTAGTAATGCCTTTTGGACTAACCAATGCTCCTGCGCAGTGTTTATGGATCCGATGAATCGGATATTCGACCATCGTATTTGGATCACTTTGTTGTGGTATTTATTGATGATATTTTGATCTATTCGCGAGATGAGACGCAACATGCTGAGCATTTGAGAATTGTACTACAAACTCTACGTGAAAAATAGTTGTATGCAAAGTTTAGCAAATGTGAATTTTGGTTGCATGAGGTCGATTTTAGGACATATTATATCACTTTGGGATACAAGTTGACTCGAGTAAAATCTCTGCTATTTTAGAATGGAAGCCTCCGAGGAATGTGTCTGAAGTCTGTAGTTTTCTGGGATTAGCGGGATATTATAGACGATTTGTGAAAGGCTTCTCGATGATTGCGACTCCATTGGCAAAGTTGTTACAAAAAGATGTTAGATTCGAGTGGTCAGAAAAGTGCCAGCAAAATTTTGAGCAGTTGAAAGTGTTGTTAACAGAAGCACCATTTTTGAGTCAACTCGAATCAGGCAAAGAATTCATAGTTTACAGTGATGCATCGTTGAATGGATTGGGCTATGTGCTTATGCAAGAAGGGAAAGTCATTGCTTACGCTTCAAGACAGTTAAAACCGCATGAAAGGAACTACCCAACGTATGATCTTGAATTGGTTGCGATTGTGTTCGCATTGAAGATTTGGTGTCACTATCTATTCAGGGAAAAATGTCACATCTATACTGATCATAAGAGCTTAAAGTACTTGATGACTCAGAAAGACTTGAACTTGCGGCAGAGAAGATGGTTAGAGTTATTGAAAGACTATGAACTTGTGATAGATTACCACCCGGGTAAGGCTAATGTTGTAGCTGATGCCTTAAGCCGAAAATCGTTATACGCTTTGAGAGCTATGAGTAATCAGATAGATCTGTGTGATGATAGTCCGGTGGTAGCTGAATTGAAAGTAAAGCCGATGTTTATACAACAGATATGTGATGCTCAGAAGATTGATAATGAGTTATTGGCAAAAAGAGTTCAGTGTGATTCAGATGCTGTATCGAAATTTTGAGTTGATAGTGATGATTGTTTGAGATTCAGAGATCGGATTTGTGTTCCAAGAAATTCAGAGTTGATTCAAATGATTTTGAATGAAGCTCACAATAGTCATTTGACTGTACATCTGGGGAGTACGAAAATGTATAATGATCTGAAATAGCTCTATTGGTGGCATGGTATAAAGAAAGACATTTCTGACTTTGTGTCGAAGTGTTTAGTTTGTCAGCAAGTCAAAGCCGAACATCAAGTTCCGTCTGGTTTGTTACAACCGATTATAATTCCTGAGTGGAAATGGGAAAGAATTACGATGGACTTTGTGTCGGGGTTGCCCTTATCTCTGAATAAGAAAGATGCAATCTGGGTGATGGTTGATATTTTGACGAAATCAGCTCACTTTATTCCAGTGAGAATAGATTATTCACTTGATAGATTGGCTGAAATATATATGGATGAGATCGTGAGATTGCATGGGGTACCTCTATCTATTGTGTCTGACAGAGATTCGAGATTTACCTCGCGATTCTGGAAGAAATTGCAGGATGCTTTAGGCACAAAATTGCATTTCAGTACTGCTTTTTATCCACAAACGGATGGTCAATCCGAATGAATCATTCAGATTCTCGAAGACATGCTGAGATGTTGTGTACTAGAATTTGAAAGTGCGTGGGAAAAGCATTTATCATTGATTGAGTTCGCATATAACAACAGTTTTCAATCTAGCATTAAAATGGAACCATATGAAGCTCTTTATGGTCGAAAGTGTCGAACCCCATTGTATTGGACTGAGCTGAGTGAGAATAAGATTCACGGGGTTGATCTTATAAAAGAGACTGAGCAGAAAGTGAAAGTAATTCGCGATAGTTTGAAAGCAGCCTCAGATCGTCAGAAGTCTTATGCAGATCTGAAACGAAAAGATATCGAATTTGATGTCGGTGATAAAATGTTTTTGAAAGTGTCTCCGTGGAAGAAAATACTTCTATTTGGCCAAAAAGGCAAGCTAAGTTCGAGGTTCATCGGACCGTACGAGATTATTGAACGAGTCGGGCCGGTTGCTTATAGATTGAGATTGCCATCTGAGTTAGAAAAGATTCATAACGTGTTTCATGTGTCAATGCTTCGACGGTACAGATCAGATCCGTCTTATGTAATTACTCCTACTGAGGTTGAGATTCAATCAGACTTGTCGTATAGTGAAGAACCGATCCGAATTTTGGCACGAGAGACTAAAGAGTTGCGAAACAAAAGAATTTCAGTGAAAGTGTTATGGCACAAACACGGAATTGAAGAGGCTACGTGGGAGCCTGAGAACGTTATGAGAGAGCAACATCCACAACTATTCATTGGTAAGATTTTTGGGGACGAAAATCCCTTGGGGGGAGAGTTGTAACATCCTGGTTTAGATCCTAGTCGGAACAGTGGTTCGAGACCACAAATTCGAGGTCGTAAAAAAATATTTTAATGATATTTTCTGTGTGAATGATATGTGACATAGTCTGTGTGAAAATTCTGTGTGATAACTTACTCGTTTGTGTGACGAATTAAGAGAAAGGACTAAATCGCGTAAAGAGCAAAAGCTATGTGCTGAATTATAAGTACTTAAATGTTGTTGGCTTATTAAGGTGGAAGCCTTATGTTATTATTAATCCATTTTAAGTTAGTGGATGGTGGAATGTCATGATAACCATAATATATATTTGTCTTATATGATTATTAACAGGGTAAATGGGTAAATGTATAATTATGTTAATAGTTAATGAAAGAAATAAGCATGATAGTGGATTTTATTCATCCACCTATCACCGAAAATTCAAGGAAGAAGAAAGGGTTTTATCCTTTTTAATTTTCGGCACATTCAAGCTTAATTCAAGGTTAGATTTTTATCCGTTTTTGATAATTTCTACATTTTTGTAATCGTTGATTTGTGCTCTAGCTAACCCATGTTGAAATTTTGTGAATTAATGATGTTTGTGTGAGATGCCATTGATGCTATGTTGAGCTTTGTGATGTTTTATGGTATTAAATGAAAGATATGAGTTAGATGGATATACTTTGTTCATGAATTTTTGATGAATTTAGCTAAATAGGGCTAAATTGGAGAAATAGCAAATTGAAGGGTTAAAATGTGAAATAAATGAAATGTGTGGGTTTGTTTGGATATTAGTAAAATTTGGCTAAGATTGTGCTAGGTGGAATTTGGTGAATTTGATGATTTTGTGAACTAGGGACTAAAGTGTCGAAATGTGAAAATATGAGGGCTATTATGCAAAATGCCCTAAATGTGTGTATGTGGGCTAAATTGAATGAAATGATGATTGAATGGATTGATTTTAAATGTGTATAGACCAAGAGAGAAGAGGTTCGGATCGAGATCGAGGCAAAGATAAAGTGCTCGATTAATCGACCGTATCGATAGTTCAACGTTCGAGGTAAGTTCGGATATAATACATGTTATTAAGATACGTTTTAGTATTATGAAATGAGTATGTATATGTGTATGAAATAGAGATGTTATGTGCGAAATTTAGTCAACGGCACTAAGTGTGCGAAATTGAGATCGAAACAGAAATGAATAGCACTGTGTGTGCGATGATATGGAAGTTTCGATTTATAGATTTGGCACTGTGTGTGCGATGCCGAGATAAGTTGGTTGGAAAGATTAAGCACTAAGTGTGCGATAACCAATAAGTTTTTCTCATGTAGATGGCACTGAGTGTGCGATAAAAATTGAAAGGAAATTTATAGAGAGATCGACTTGTAATATCGAGCATTGAGTAGCTTGGAAATTGAATAACTATGTGTTAGCTAAGGTATGTATCGAACCTTTGTGGTTGATGAGTTTATAAATGATGCTATGGATGGATGAATGGGTATTTTATCTATAGACAATATGGTATGAATATAAGAGAAATGATCTATGTGATGGTTAGTGTATACATTGGTTTGATTTGATTATACAATTTTATTGTATTTCAAACTTACTAAGCTTTAGAAAGCTTACTGTGTGATTTCTTTCTCTTTTGCAAAGGTCGTGTAAAGCTTGCTCGGATCGGGATCGTCAAATCTCTCAGTCACACTATCGGCAAATCTATTTTGGGGTATTTTGGAACAATGTATATAGTTAAATATGGCATGTATAGGCTGGTCATTTGAATCATGTTTGATGATTGTAAGTAGCCATGAGATGTGGCTAGATATGTGCTAGTCTTAACATGAATGAATTTGATATATGTGATGCATCTTTTGGCATGGTTTGTGGGTTGAGAAATTGACTATTGAATGGCAAATTTTGTGTTGGTAAGATGTTAGTAAGGATTAGTGAAATTGAGAAGGAATGATGTTTGATATTGAATGTATTATACTTGTGACGAGATAGATTTTGGTATTGAATTTGTTATATTGGAATGGGAATTGAATGCATAGATTGGATAGTCATATTGGTAAGTTTTTGGTTGCCATATGTACATGATATGTTTTGGTATGTGTTGCTTGTAGGTTTGACCTAAGTGGGTGGCATGTTGGCCTTGCAAAATGGCCTATAATGTCACACGGTTGAGGCACACGGGCGTGCCTAAGACCGTGGGTAAATTGGCAGTATGTAGCTTAGTTATACACGGCCATGGCACACGGGCGTGCCTAGTGACCGTGTTAAAATAGCCAGTATATAGACACGAATGGGCACACGGGCGTGCCTAGTGACCGTGTTGAAATAGACAATATGTATACATAGAAGGACACACGGGGGTGTCTAGTAGCCGTGGAGGGCACACAGCCTCCTCCCACGGGCGTGTCTCCCCTGAATCTTAGAAAAAAAAATTTAAGTGTTCGAGAATTTCTGTGTGTGTTCAATTTAGTCCCGACCCCTCTTTAGCATGTGAATTAGGTCTCGTAGACCTCGATAAGGGACACCATGATTGTAATTGAATGAGATTGAAAATGATTGACTTTGTGTCGGAAATTCTAGATGTTAAATGTTCTGATTGATAGGTAATACATCTTAACCTTGTTCCGACGACGGTCTCGGGTTAGGGGTGTTACAATATTCATGTGAATTACATGACTAACATGCTTGATAAAGGTATGTGTTTAGGCAAGTGGCCAATTTGCTTTGGATGTATTTAGTATGCTTACCTTAAATGTAAATGAATGGTAAGTTAAATTCCCATTGTACGAACTTACTATGCTTTAAAGCTTACTCTATTTTATTTCCTCTGTTTTATAGTACTTCGGAAGCTCGTTGGGTTGGAAGCTTGGCGGAGATACTTCACACTATCCGTCAACTCGTTTCGATATAAAAAGTAAATTAAGTCTTAGGATATAATGGCATGTATAGGCTAAAAGTGGTCAAGAATGGCATGTATGTGTTTAGTTGAATTTAGTCATTGGAATGGATTGTGATGAATATGTTTTGATGTGTAAATATATAAGGCTATATCATGTTTGGTGTGAAATTGATATGGTTGGTTTGTTAGTAATCTTATAAGTATTGTTTATATGCATTTTTAATCAAATAGGTAAGTCTGGATATATGGATTTATGAAGTGATATGTTATGTATAAGACTTGATTTTTGGTTGGATTTGAATGTCTTGGATTGGCTTGTGAATGTGTTAAAGTGATAATGTAGGTGTAAGGCAAGTTTGGGTGAGAAATATGGCTTAAAAATGGCATTATTTTGTCCACACGGGCAGAGACACGGGCGTATGTCTCAGCCGTGTGTGACAGATGGCCTAGCACATGGGCGTGTGTTTTGGCCGTGTAACCCCTGCACCTACACCCGACCTAGCACACGGGCGTGTGACTTGGCCGTGTGACCCAAGTCAGAGAGTTATACGGGTATATATACGGGCTGGGACACGGTCATGTGCCCCATTTCGAATGCCCACACGACCTGACCACCTGCACCTAGGAAGAATTTTTAAATTTCGCGAAAAATTCTCTGAGTACACAATTTAGTCCTGACTTGTTTCTAATGTGCATTATGGGCCTCGAGGTCTCATATAAGGGACTTTATGAATAATATCTGAAATGAATGTTAAATAATATGAAATGTCGATATTTGATCTGTTATTCCGGTAATGCTCTGTAACCCTGTTCCAGTGACAGATACGGGTTAGGAGTGTTACAAATACAATAAGTTTTCTTGCACTATATCGTGTGATATGATACCATTTGAGTTAATGGAGCTAGACATAAGTACCAAAGATGGCTTGCGAACTCTTTAATTTTAGACATTCAAGGCCTCGAAATATGGTTGAGAGAATATTTGTTGTTTTAAAAAAATATTTATCATATTAACAACATCACCTTAGTATAACATAAAAAAAGGTTGGATCGTACTAGTATGTTGCATACTTTATAACTTCATTCATACGTGGTACTTCGAAGAGTATATGGAATAATGAAATCTTGATAATCTTAATGATACAGATTCAAATACAGATGATGATGAACTTGGTCAAGGACCAAGATATAATGAAAATGAGTTTATGTTAAATATTAAAGAGGGAATAATCTCAAAATATGTAACACTAGAATAATCAGATAAAATTGCATATGATGTATTTTTTTTTGTTATTTTTATTAGTAATCATATTATGACTTGCTTTTTTTGAACTAACATAATACATAAGATGATCTGATTTTAATTTTTGTTACTTGTTTAGGGAAAAAATAATTTTTTATAGTAATTAATATTTTTAAAATATAAATTATGTAACTGTGTGATTATGATTTGTATCTACCAAATATGAATAGAAAATGATGATGTAATTACGTCAAACGCATTTACAAAATTACAATTCTTTATAATTAATTATTATCTTAATAATTACATTTTTATTTAATAACTTTATATTGTTAAAACAGAATTTTAGTAAAATTTGATAGATTTTATCAAGAAATTAAAGTGGATAGAAGAAATGTTATGATAATTATATAGACACTGAGATTCGTATAGCAAGTAAGAGTCATGTTTTAAATTAAGAATATTCTGTGTGTGTATATATATTCTCTAAAGTGATAGTATGCACCTTTCATTTTCTGTCATCTTAATTTTCTAATTTTAATTGTTAGTAAGAAATACGAAAAGTCGAAAGAAAACTGCAATTTATTTTTGATGGAAAAGAATGGACATGAATATAATATGGGTTTGGAAACTTTATTGATAATTTGGACGTACTATCAAATTACTTGAACAGCCAAATGTAGTGAAAACGTTAGGTGGTGGCTCTTTCCAAACCATCTTATCACATTTAATTTTCTTCGGGTTTTTTTTTTTTTATATATAAAAGTAACCTAATTTTTTTTAATTAATTATGAAAATAATTTAACTTAAAAATCATATACGTAAATGACCTGATTTCTATAGTGTTTATCGATATTATTAGATGCATCAGTGGCACTGCCCTCCCATCATCGGTCAATGATTGCATTTAAAAAAATAATAATTTTTTAGTGGTGTCACCAATTAAATTGATAACATCAGATTGAAGTGTAATTTTATAAAATGTTTAAGGACTTGACGAAGTAATTACTCTTTTTAGATTGGCTAAAAAAGGGGTCTTGATTGGGACCAAATTAAATGCTTTTCAACTTTTAGTCTATTTTATTATTCGGTCAGTCCCAATTTAAAATTAAATTTAAATAACTCTTAAAAAATAGAAGAATAACAAAAATAATTCATTCTTATTATTTTTTTTAAAAAAAATAATAAACTTAAAAATTTATATAAAATTCCTTTTTTTTTTTTATAAAAACGACCAATACCGGTCAGCTCAATTTATTGCATCTTTCAAAATAATATCATGAATTTCCAACGGATAATCCACGTTGAAATCCACGGTACAAGACTTATCAAAAGCCAAATTACAAAGCTTGTCCGCAGCCTTATTACATGATCTAGGCACCCAATTAAAAGTAAAAAATAAGAAAGCTTCAGCTAAAGTAAACACATGCCGCATAAAGTGGTCTACAACAGTCAAATCAATGTTTCTATTTTTTAAGGACTATTTAAATTTAATTTTAAAATAGACAGACCTACCATACAAATAGACTAAAAGTTGAAAAGCATTTAATTTGGTGTCGTCATGTTAAGGCAGTGCCCTTCTTTAACAAATCTAAAAAGGATAATTACTTTATCAGGTCCTTGAGTGCTTTATATAATCGCACTTCAATCTGATGCCGCCAATTTATCAGGCAGAATTACTAAATTTTTTTTAAAAAAAAAGTAATCATTAGTTAATGATGGGGCTGGTGTCATCGATGTATCTGGCAGCACAACAAATATTGTAAAATATAAATCATTTACGTTCATAATTTTTAAATTGAATCATTTTCATAATTAATCAAAAAATTTAGGTTACTTAATAAAAAGTCATTTTCTTCCCTCAACATCACAGCCTTAGGATATAAGTTTGTTTGAATTTTAGATTCTCTTCTATCCTTTTTGGTGAGTTAACTCCTCCAATCATCAAATTTTAATTTATTCTTATTTCCCATTATTGATTTGTACAAGTTAGAGGTGAACATAGGTCGGGTTGAGTCAAGGCTCGGTTCTACAAAAACTTTTTAAGTTTAAGCCTATTTTCGAGTTGATCCGTTCAAAAAGTCCATTTCACTATTCAAAAAATAATAAAATATTAAAAGTATATATTTAATTAATTTTTATAATTAAATTTAAATTAAAAAAATATTTTTTTTACTATTTGAATTGAATTCTAGCTGAGCTAGTCCGAAGTGTGAAAATCTTTATCCAAGCTCGGCCAAATTGGACCGAGACTATTGGGGCGGACGGACTACTCGACCCTTAGACAGATCTAGCACAGGTAAATATCTATTTGAAATATAAAAAAGGAATTATTTAGTATTTTGAAAAATATTCTTAAATTTTGTACTTTTTAAGCTTTGGAAATTTTATTAATTTTTAACTTTATTTTTTTTTGAATTTTTAAATAATATTTAAAACTTTAATTTTATAATGTTTAACTTAAATTTTTATTATTTTTTTGGATTTTTAGAATTTTTTTAAATTTTTTTATATTATATAGATTTTTAAAAAATTTTAAATTCAATTAATTATATTTGGACACATGGTATTAACAGAAATAGTTAACACCACTAGTAATTACCATTATTTGCTCCTTTTGAAAACTATAAGGACTTAATTATTTTTTTAGATGGACCAAATTTTTTTAAAATCGAAATGAAGTTATAAAAGTGTTTTAATTTTTTTGGTGAAATACACAATAATAATATAAAATCCGAATAACAAACACAACTAGCGTGATTTGAATCCAAGTCACACCTAAGGTAGTGAACACCTTTGACCATCAGGCTATCACATGGGGTTTAATAGTAGAAGTGTTTTTAACAAATCTTTTACAAATTATTATGTTTTTATCTAGATGCTGAGGAATTAGTGGTTTTTTTATCTAATTGACTCAATAAAATTAATTATTTACGAAAATGACCCAAGTTAGAACTTATGTATGTAAATGACTCATTTTCCATAGTGACCACTAATGCCGCTTGAAATACCGGCGACACCGCCCCCTTATCATTAGCCAATCATCAGCTCTTTAAAAAAATAAATTTTTTTTGTGCCATAATTTAATATTTTATGGAAAATCTCTATTTTGCATATTTGTTATTCTCTTTCCTTTTCCATACTTGATTCTTTATTTTTCATAAAATATTCAATTCCATTTTATATCCCTATTTTATATATATATTATTCTTTTTCCTTTCACATATTTGACTTTCCCTCTCTTGTCTCTTTATCTTCTCCCATATATATTTCTTTCTCATTCTCATCTCATCTAATATTATTTTTTTGAAACATTATTTCACTCACTGATAGTGACACTAACAAGCCAAAAAGACAAGAATCACTTATGAAGCAAGTATCGGTCACATATTTCCCCTTTATTTTTTTTATTTTTTTCTATTTCAACTGTTTCTTTTCAGGTATTAAAATATATTTTTTCCTTTTTTTTTCTCCCTAAATACTCATTAACAGGTATTTTGAAAATATATATAGGTATTACCTGACACAATGATGCAGTCAAAAAAATATTTTTAAAAGAAATCAATAATTAACTAATGATAAGAGGACGATACTATCGATATATCAAGCGGCATTGATAACCATTATAAAAAATGAATCATTTACATAAATAAATTTTTACTTGAATAATTTTCATAAATAATTAATTCTTTAACATTAGTAGAAGAAAAAGCAATTAATTGACACTCAACAAACAGCGCCCATCCATCATTAAGAAATTGAATAGATAACAGCAAGCGACCATTTTTCATTTATACCTTCGATGTTTGACAGTTGGCTTACGTATCACAAAAAGCGTCCTTTTCGCTAATTTTGTTTTTTAGGTTAATTGTACAATTAGTCACTAAATTATAGATAAATTTTTATTTTAGTGATTTAATTAAAAAATTTATAATTTGATTATTGAATTATTCGAAAGTTTTTATTTAAGTCATTATACTATTTAAAAGTTTTAATTTAAGTCACTGGGCTATTAACTTAAAGAAAAAAAGTTTTACCAACGAGCTCCAAGCAACAATTTGATGATTAGTACGGTGGATCAGTACCTATCGGCGAGTAGAAGAATGTAACTTAGATTCAAGATGATCTGTTGGTCAGTGTCAGAGATCAAGGAAAAAAGCTATTTGAGTTTTGGTTTATAAATTCGTGATGTCTAAAGTTGTTTCATGAAAGAAAAACAGAACTGTAGAAGAAGAGAAAGAAAATTTCGATTGGTGCAGGTAGTATAAACAGAGAAAGCCATATAGCATCAATTGAACAACCTGGTGACTTAAATGAAAACTTTTGAATATTTCACTTATTAAATTGTAACTTTTTTAGTTTAGTGACCAACAGTGTAATTTACCCTATTTTGTGGTACCATCCTTTTGGTTAACTTTACAATAAGATGCGGTACGGTGCTTGCTCAACTCACCCTTTAACCATGTGATCGAGGTTTCGATCTCACTCATAGGGATGGAGCACATTTCATGGTCAAACGTTTACCTTTCTGAAAAGCATCCGCGACAAGAAAATAATTACTATTACATATCGTTGATATCCTGGTTTTGAAAAAAAAAGTAAAAAGAAAAATTAAGGACATTGTTTGTCCATGATTATGTAATCTTATCCTAACTATCATTGATCTTCACGCTGTTTCCAGTTGCTATCATTTTTGTATTATTGGTCCTGACTATCCGGTATTAATAGGACATACCAATATGGTAGAATATTATAAGATACTTACCTTGAACCATAGCTCTTATCCTTTCTCCAGTCATTTTTACTTTCTTTCATCCCCTTCCTCTACAATCTTGTTAGATTGACATAACAATCCGCCTCCGAGCTTACCTTCATCTTGTTGTAAGAACTAAAAGCATCCAAACCTATTTAGCAATCCCATAGCAACGACACAATTACACAAAGAGAAAAGGGTAAGCAGGGCAGGCAGCTAAATTACAATCAGTTGTGACCTTCACCGATCTTTCCTCCACATTGGTTCATTTGTCTTTTACTTAACTCCAATTTCCTTCTCTATTATCCTACACCAACAAATCAAATCAAAATACCTTTCTTTCATTTATCTCCCCAACTTAATTTTTTATTTTCCTTTTTTAACGTCATTGTTACCGTACATCTCCGCTTAATGTAATCTCTCATCCCATTGCATTGCATTGCACTGTATCTATCTGTATGTGCCCTCCCTTCCTTTTCCTCCTCTTCTGTTGTTTTAGCCTCACATATATTCATTTGTGCAAACCTGCTGCTACACAAACCATACTCATCATCATTGAAAGAGGGCTGCTGCACTGCACCAAATACATTTTCTGTCTCACTCACTCTCATCTATCATATATAAACAAATTAAAAACATGGGTTTCTGGACATTGTTCGAGGTTGCTTCCATGCCTATCTTGCAAGTACTTATAATCAGTTTGTTAGGCGCTTTCCTGGCGACTGATTACTGCAAGCTTTTCCCAGAAGACACTCGCAGATCCTTGAATAAGGTGCTAATTACTTGACTATTTTCATGAATAATCGTTTCTATAGGTGATTAAAGGCAGCATAAGTAGGCTTATTTTTTCATGCTAATTAGTTAACTTGACCGTAATATCATCATAATATCTTCTTCAGTTCTTAGATTTGTTTATGTTGTGTGATTAAACGCAGCTTGTGTTCGTTGTGTTTACCCCCTCTCTCATGTTTGCAAGTCTGGCCAAGACCGTCACGCTCCAAGACATTATTTCATGGTAGGATACTTACATACATGCATATAGACTTTGATGGCTTGGTTTCAATGTGTTTGATCATCAATCAACTCACAGGTGGTTTATGCCTGTAAACATGGGAATCACCTTTCTAGTGGGAGGAATAGTGGGATGGTTTGTGGTTAAGATACTGAGACCAAAGCCCCATCTGGAAGGTCTTATTATTGCGACATGTTCAGCTGGTTAGGTCGAAACTTGAAAGAGCTTTCAAGGCCCCCTTTTTCCCTACATGTGACTAAGTTGTAGTTGAAATTATTTCTAGGGAACGTGGGAAATCTTCTCCTTATACTTGTCCCTGCAGTCTGCAATGAAGATAGAAGCCCATTTGGGAACCGTGATGTTTGCAACTCAGTTGGACTCTCCTATGCATCTTTCTCCATGGCGGTAATTACATGTGGTTATTTCAAGCCTACAGGACTGATTAATCATATTCACATGTGCTTTAATTTGGGTAATTAATGCAGCTTGGTGGTTTCTACATATGGACAATCAGTTACCAAATGGTAAAATCTTCAGCAGTGAAATCCAAAGCACTTGAAGCAGCTGAGGAATTCGTTTCAAAAGTAGAAGCCAACAACAACTTGGATGCCACCGCCCAAACTCAGCTTCTGAAAGAAAGAAAAGAGGAAGGTGCTATAACAACAGTGGCAACAAAGGAAGTTGAAGATCCAGAGCAACATGCAGTGGGTAGCCTTGCCTTTTTATACAAATAATTAAGATATAAAGTAGAAAGTAGAGAGGATATAATTAAAAAGTGGTAGCACTACTCATTCATTAACTCTCTCTAGTCTTGGCCTTACAAATGATTGTTGTTGCAGAATGTATCACAAGAAAGTAGACCAAAGCAAGAAGGGAAGGGATTGTTGTGGGTTAACGTGGTGGCCTTTCTTCGTCAGATCTTAAAAGAGCTGATGGCGCCGCCGACACTTGGTGCAGTAAGTTTTTATATTGATTTGTTGGTGCAGTAAGTTTTTATATTGATTTGCCAAAAACCATCACACAACTTAGTAATTAGTAGGAGGTGGGCATATCTAATAAATAGTTTATGTTTTTGAGGGATAAAATAGTGATTTACATATATTATGTATGAGTAACAGATTGCGGGATTCGTTTTTGGAGCCACGGTGTGGTTGAGAAAACTTATAATAGGCGAGGGGGCTCCATTACGAGTGATGCAAGACTCAATAAAACTGCTAGGGTACGCCCTCTTCTCTCTTAATAAAATGTGAATAAGAAAGGGCAATTAAGAAAACAAAAAATGTGCATTGCAGAGATGCAACAATCCCTTGTATCACCCTCATAATAGGAGGCAACTTGATAGGAGGATTACGATCGTCCAAAATAAAACCATTGGTAATCGTAGGAGTGGTGTGTGCTCGATACATTATACTCCCGGTTATTGGTATTTGGGTTGTTAAAGCTGCTGCCAAGCTTGGGTTCCTACCCTCCGACCCTTTGTTCAGCTACGTCTTGATGCTTCAGTTTACTGTCCCACCTGCCTCCAATATTGGTCAGTAACCTAAGCCCTTATTTGCATTTGCAGATGATGATATGTTAATAACACAAATTATATATTGCAGGTACCATGACCCAGTTGTTTGATGTGGGTCAAGAGGAGTGTTCAGTTCTCTTCCTGTGGACATACTTGGTTGCAGCTTTTGCACTCACTACTTGGTCAACAATCTTTATGTGGATCTTGACCTGATCAACACTCTTTCATTTCATGTTTCGACATAGCATATATATATATATATATATATATATAATAAGTATAATTAAATGTTACTAGTTAATATTATAAAATATTAGTATAAATTAAAAGTGATCTAATTTGGTTAAAGTTTATTGGAATTCAATTAATAAATAAAATATGGGTCAAATATGTGTAAATACTCTCGTAACTAATTTTTAATTGATAATGACCTGATTAGAAATTAATATTAATGTGCAAAAGTTATATTTTAGGGCTATGGTCTCAAAATTACATATACGTAACTTTTTTGATATCTCATCTTCAGAAAAGAGAGAGTTATCTTCTCTAAATTACTTGTGTATTAATTTGGAAGATCAAAACCGCAAGATTGAAAGATTCCAAGATATCAATGAATTTAGGTACGCTTCTGTATCTAATTTTGGTCTTGATGATTTAACATAACAAAATCTTGATTTATTAAATTTTATATCAAATTTTCCTATTCTAACACCCATTAATACGATCCACAAAAACCCATCTCTACAATTTTATTTGTATGATGCATGCTGTGGTACCTTAATTGTAATAATAAATTAAAAGATACAGATAGGTATACATTTTTTTAGAGTTAGGAATAGGGGTGAGTTTGAATGTATAGTGTATTTATTTATGATTAATGTAAAAATAGTAATGACGGTGAAATTAAATACTGTAGCATAAGACAAAAAATAAATTAAACACATCACATCATACAGCCTATCCAAACCCACGTTAAATCACAGTTTATTATGCTTCTGAATAACAAGTACTTGGGTTTTTCTTCTTCTTAGTGGAACCCTTGAAACTTAAGCAAGAATGTTTAAAATTTGCATCTGTACTGTCAAATAAAGAAATAAAAGATGGGGAAAATATTTAAATAAATATATCAATATGGGAGACACCGATTCCTCGCATAAAATAAATTAACCTTGAAATCATTAATTGCTTTGTTTGGAATTGAAAAGGTGGGTTTAAATATTAATTAGCAATGAAGGGCGTTTCTTGTTGTAAGTTAGAACCAAGAAATAAATAAGAAAGAAGTTTTTAGAATTAATTCCAAAATAAATAAAACTGAATGTCTTTTCTCCTAAGTTAGAATTTAATTGGATCCATGAAGTAAAATGTGGTAAACTAGAGGTAGAGACAATACATATTTACCTTTAGCTATATATATAAACCATGCTCTTTTCTTTTTCTTTTTCTTTTTCCTTTTATAAAAATAATTTATTTTTAATTTTGGTCCTTCTAATATACTTAATTTGAGGTTTAATTCTTATACTTTATTTTTAACATAATTTAGTCTCTATATTATTATAATTTTACTAATTAGTTCAAATAGTTAATGTAATAGGCCAAATTCATCCGACCCAAACCAAACAAACAAAAAAAAAAAAAAAACACTTAAAAATAATAATAATCGTCCATTAGTTAAAAAGGGTCCAGTCTATTTACAAACTCAATTACCCAAATCCATCTATTAACCTAACCCCCTCGCCATGTCAGCAGGCGTGCCATCTGAGGCCTAACACGACCGCCTCGTCCTTGCCACCCCTTCCTTTAAAAGAAAGAGAAATGGAAGCAGAAAAGCAGAAAAAGAAAAAAGGAAAAAGACGAAAGATAATATGTTGTAATTCAGCTATAAAAAGCTAAAAAAACATTTGTAACTTTTTTCTTTTACGAAGAGATTCAACAGAGAAATACAAAAAAAAAAGTTTAAAAGAAGGTAAATTTTTTTTATTTTATTTGCCTTTTTTATTTTATTTGCCTTTTTAAATTTCGAAAAAATACAAAAAGATTCAATTTTTTTTGGTTTACCTATTAAAGCGCCGTCGTGGAACTCCCCTTTTCTCCGACTTGAGAAGCCTCAAAACCCCTAGGGTTCTGTCAAGGGCCTCGTTGGAAAATGGAGAAACCGAAGGGTTTCTTGCTCCATAGCCGAACTTTGGCTAGGTTTTGGGGGACTTTAACCTCGGACCTATGTTCCACGTGAAAAAGGGGCAAGAAAGGGATTTTTTTGGGGAATTTTCTGGCCGTCAGCGCCGATGACCGGTGGCCATAGCGGATGTGCAGCAACCTTGTGACCGAAGGAGAAGGGGGCTTGAGAGAAAAAAGAAGAGGGAACAAAGTTTTTTTTAAAGGCTGTTAAAATGAATTTTTTTAGATTTTTTAAAACTTAAATAGCCCCCCCCCCAAAAAAAACGATGTCGTTTTGGTCTTGGCTTCAGATGCCCAAAACAACGACGTTTCGAGCACAACCCAAAGATCTGACCCGAATGGTCCCAAAGTCCGCGTGTTTTCGAGGAAGGGGTTTAATTGCTGCCCAAGTCCTTCTGCTTTTAGGCACTATTTAATATGGTCCTAATTTGATTTTCTCTTCTTTTTAATTTCGCCTTTTAATTTTAATATGTTTCCACTTTAGTCCTCAGACTATTGACCCCTTCTGGGAATGCCACGTGTGCTGGGCTGGGGAAAATAACATCCTGGGCCCCTGAACATTTCTATTTTGTTTTAATTTAATCCTTTTTTTGTTTTTTGTTTTCTTGCAATTTGGACTTCAAAATTTTTTAAGGTTTCAATTTAGTCCTTTTTTTTAGATTCGGTCGCTTTACTTTCTGTTATTTAAATTCCAACATGTTTAAACTTTTATTTATTATTTTTTCCCTTTAAATTATGAAATTTACAGTTTTACCCTCAAATTTCCGATTATTTCCTTTTAGTCTTTTATTTACTTCCTTTTTTAAAAAAAAAATTGCATTTTAAATTTCGTTTAAATTTTAATTTAGTCATTTATTTATTTTATTCAGCATACTTATCTCTTTTTAATTCCCTGCACTTTTAATCTTTGTTATTTATATTTCTACCCCTTTAAATTGTATAATTTGTTATTTGGTCATTAATTATTATTAATAGCACTAATTAACATTTTTTATAACAATAATTATTAGTTATGATATATTACATTATTTTTGTTCCTATGACATCATATAAAACATTTAAACATACTCGTGTATCTCATATAATGTTTTATGATCAAATAAGTCCATAGTATATCATATTAGAAGCTTCATTTTCATACATTGTATATTTAGCAATTCGAACTAAGGCGGTGTTCTTTAATTAGGGGATTCGAGAAATTGTGCCTCTAACTTACGGAGTACGATCTTCTCTTTGAACCGAAATAATCGAACGTCCCTCTTTTTTTAAAAAAAAAGAATAATTTTTAAAAATATATAAGATTTGAGTAATAATTAAACGGTGAGTGTTCTCATTTTCGAGAATTTGAGATTTTGTGCCTCAACATGCAGAACATAATTTTTCGTCTTGATCGACCCGAAATGTGAACCTCCTCATTAAAATTTCAATTTAGATAGAGACTTTTTCAATACCATCAAATAACATCGCGCGACAGGGATCACATTTTAAATTCTCTTTGGATTCTCAAATTTTGACGTCAAGACATTAAGTAATCAACTAGGTACCAATTTTGGGCGTTATGAGGGTGCTAATCCTTCCTCATACGTAATCGAATCCCGAACCCATTTCCTTGATTTTGTAGACCGAAAATCATCATTTTAGTAAATCTAACATTTTATTAAAATGACCAAGTTTTGAGGTGATCCAATCACACCTAATAAAAAAGGATTGATGGTGACTCCATTTAAAAAAGTCGAATTCAAAAAAAGGTTTCAACAGCTTGGCGACTTCACTGGGGAGAAATAAAAGAGTCGAGCCGCGAGTTGATTACTTTTTTTCGAAAATTGATAATTCGGTTTAAATTGATGATCCCTTCCTTGCATTTTATCCTTAATGTTTTATTTTGGTGGTAAATAATGTCTTTGTTATCTCGGGTTACGTAGCGATTTAATACATCTTTTTTATTGGTTCGAGAGTTTCTCTTTGTATGTTTTCACATATTCCATGGCATAATCGTTCCATTTTACCCTTCTTAAGTGGCAGTGAGAAGCTATTCCTTTGTGAGGTCTTCACTCCGTATAGGATAGTGGCTCATTTTCGAGATACATCCGTACCTATATCTTCGTGAGGTCTTCATATCCGTACAGACATAGGGAAATGTATTCCCCTGAACTGAACTCGGTTCGTATGAGCCTATAATGGGTAAGGATCGAGGAATTTGTTAGTTCATATACCTTTACTTTAGAACCAAACCGCATGTTATAAACCCTAACAGTCAGCCGTAGGAAGAACCATGTCAAACCTTTAGCATTTACCCGAATAGATTACAAAGAAAGAATGTTTTGATTGTTATTCTTTGCTTTATATCCAAGCTTTATACGAAAGTACTAACTTGTTTCGTTTTGTTTTGGCTGTGATTGCATTGCATTTTGATCTTAGAGGAAAGGTGTTGATTCGTGTTCAATTGCTAAATAGAGAGCTTGTCATGGAAAATGGGTTTCTTGATAAAGTGAAAGTATCCGTTTCATGTAAAGAAACTTGTTTTCTAGTAAAGTTGTTCTAATGGAATCGAACTAGAATAAATGTCTTTTTGTAGGCATCTTTTCTATTCATTAGCATTACATTTCATTCCATGCATTAAATTTCATGAAAAATCCTCTAATTAATAAAAAAATATGACAGTTACCCCAAAAACTACCAATAATCTGCCAACCGAATATCGCTACGATACCCGTGGTAAAACTAAAGCCATGGATCAAAGGTTAGAAAGGCTAGAGCAAATTCAGAAGGACATGTAAACCCATTTGCAAGTGCAGTTGCAGGATCAATTAGCTAAGGTGCAACAAGGCATGAAGGACCAAATACAGGAGTCCCAAAGAGATATAATAAGCTAGTTGACCCAGTTACTAGCCGGAGGAATTAAAAAAGGGAATAGTATTGCGATAAACTCTGGGGACGATAACGAAGACCCTACATACCCCCGAGCTTTACCTCAGTGAACACCCAAGCTCAACCAGAGACATATCTATAGAGAGTACCTGTCACCATAAGACTACAGAAATACCAGGCTGGCACCTCAGGACTGGTGAATTACCCAATGGGTTCAGGTTCCAACCCCAGAGATAATCCAACCAACCATGTTGTTCCAGATTTGGACGACATGGCGGAAATAGAAAGGGCAAGAGTAGGACTTCCAAAACAACTAGAAGATCATTACATGGTTAGAGGAAAAATTCAGAGCTATGGAGAATGCTGAATACTTTTGTGGGATCGATGCCAAGGAGTTGAGTTTGGTCCCAGATCTAGTACTTCCACCAAAATTTAAAACTCTAGAACTCAAAAAATACAATGGGACTAGTTGCCCTGAGGACCATATTACAATGTTTTACCGAAGAATGACTGGATACGCCAACAACGAATAATTGTTAATCCATTATTTCCAATATAGCTTGATTGGGTCAGCTGCTAAATGGTGCAATTAGTTGAGTCGTTCCAGGATTAATTCATGGAAAGATTTGGCACAGGCTTTATGAAATAATATAGCCATGTGACTTATATGATGCCAGATAGTTTTACGCTGCAAAACATAGAAAATAAGCCAAACGAAAGCTTCAGGCAATACGCCCAACGGTGGAGAGATACGGTAACACAAGTTCAGCCACCTCTATTGGAAAAAGAAACGACAATGCTCTTTGTCAATACCCTGAAAGCCCTGTTCATCAATCACATGCTACGAAGTTCTACCAAGAGCTTCTTGGATATAATTATGTCCGGAGAAATGATTGAGAACACGATAAAGAGTGGGAAGATATATGCGGGGGAAAATGCTAAAAGGTCTACCCCGAGAAAGAAAGAAAACAAAGTAAACACTACAAGTGTATACAATAAGAGCTATTCAAAATCGGTAACAATGGCGCAACCTCAGACCATGATGGCCAACCATCAGGGCCCTTCGAGGCAAGAATCCAATTCAAGGCTGAACACAAAAAACTCCAATTCACGTCTATCCTAATGACATATGGAGAATTATACCAGAATCTATTTAACACTCATGTAGTTTCACCGTTTTACCTAAAGCCCATGCAACCTCCATTCCCAAAGTCGTATGATACGAATGCTCGGTTCGAATACCATGCAAGGATAACGGGACACTCGATCGAGAACTACACTGCCTTCAAGAAAATGATTGAGAGGTTTATCAAGATAGGAATTGTAAGGTTCGATGATCCCGCAGGGCCTAATGTGGCTGAAAATCTGCTACCCAGTCATCCTAACCAAGGGGTAAATGCGATAATCAAGAATGGGAGCAAGAGGACCAAAATCAATGTTGCGGAGGTTAAATCCCCTCTAAAATGGGTTTGGCAAAAAATGATAGACGGGGACTTGATCATTCAAGATTCGGAGGAGGGACCAAAAGGAGTGAATAGCTACTGTAAGTTTCATGTTGCTGAAGGTCGTGAAATCCAAGAGTGTGCCAAATTCAGAGCTTTAGTGCAAAGTCTGATGGACAACAAAAAGTTTGAATTCTTTGAAGATATCGAGGGTTTGAAGGGGAAAGATGTTTGTGCCTTTGAAAAGGGAACTGAAGAAGAGAACCTATCAAGATTTTGTCCTTATATCCTCGGAAGTATTCTAAACAATTGGACTGGGGAAGAGATCCTTGTAGTTTTCAGGACTATTTCAGAGTAATGTTTAGAATATATCCATTGCTCTAAGCCTAAGAGCAATATGGATCCTTTTGTGAAAAGGCACATGTCCATTATCTTTATTTCAAAAGAAAACAATGCACTTTTTATGTCCCATTTGGAAAACACTTTACTATTTCCTTTATTCATACTCATACCACACAGATAATCATCCTTAAATTTATTTGTTCTTTGGGTATTCTTTTATTCCTATGACAGGTCCCTAGATATCAATGATACGACTGACGTTACTACTGACTCGGGGTCTCCTTTTGAGTAGTATATGTGTCCAGAGGAACCTTAGGACTTTGAAGATGATCGAGATTATAACTTGTCTCCTGATTTGTTAAGGATGGTAGAGCAATATGAGAAATAGATCCTATCTCACAAAGAGTCAGTGGAAATTGTAAGTTTAGGGGATAAACAAGAAAATAAAGAGGTGAAAATCGAAACTTGCATTACTGTAGAAACAAGGCGAGACCTCGTTAAATTACTCCAAGAATTCAAAGATGTCTTCGCATGGTAGTATCAAGACATGCATGGTCTAAGTACTGATATCGTAGTACACAGGCTTCCCATTAAGGAAGAATGCAAGCCAGTTCAATAGAAGCTTCGAAGGATGAGGCCAGATGTACTGTTGAAAATAAAAGAATAGGTCAAGAAACAGTTTGACGTTGGTTTCCTACAAGTGGTCAAATATTCAGAGTGGGTAGCCAACATAGTCTCCGTCCCTAAAAAAAATGGGAATGTACGAATGTGTGTAGAGTACAGGGATTTAAACAAGGCCAACCCGAAGGATAATTTCCTGTTACCCCATATCAATACTTTGATGGACAACACGGCAGGTCATTCGCTATTCTCTTTCATGGATGGTTTCTCTGGATACAACCAGATAAAGATGCATTTTGAAGATATGGAGAAGACCACATTCGTAACAATGTGGGGAACTAACAATGTGGGGAACATTTTGTTATAAAGTGATGCCATTTGGGCTGAAAAATACAGGAGCAACATATCAAAGAGCTATGGTGACTTTGTTCCATAATATGATGCATAAAGAAATCGAGGTTTATGTTGATGATATGATCACAAAATCCCAAACAAAGAAAGAGCATGTAAAAGTCTTGAGGAAACTATTTTTGAAGTTGAGAAAATTCCAGCTAAAGCTGAATCCAACAAAATGCACTTTCGGGGCCACGTCGAGCAAATTATTAGGATTTATGGTCAGCGAGAAATGAATTGAGATTGACCTAGATAAAGTCAAGGTTATACAGGAGTTACCACCGCCAAGTACCCAAAAGGAAGTTTGGGGTTTCTCAGGGAGATTAAATTACATTGCCTGATTCATTTCATGTAACAGCCCGTTTTCAGTGAAATTTGAACAGTGGTTTCGGGACCACAAATCCAAAGTCAAAAAAATTTATTTTTATTATTATATGATCTTCTGTATGATAGAAATACATTATAAAAATTTCGTTAAGAAATTTTACTGTTTACATACCTAATTTGATGAAAATGACTAAATTGCATTAAGTGCAAAAGTTGAGTGCTAATAGCTAAAGGTATTAAATAGCTATAGAATTTGAAATTTGAGGTCCTTATATAGTAAATAGACCATTAAAGTTCTTAGTGGTTAAGCATGAGTAATCATCATTGGAAATTTAATAAATTATTAAGGGTAATTTTAGAAACTAGTGGGTAAAGTGATATTAAATAAAATAAAAAATATCTATTATCATCATCTACCACCAAATAAAAAAAAAAGAGAAAAGAGTAGAAAACCTAGCCATGGAATCTTGAGATATTAGCAAGCTTATTTTGCTCAATTAGGTATATATCCTTGTCCCGTTTTTAATTATTTCTATGTTTTCGAGATTGTAGTAGCTTAATCTAGCTAGCTCGGGGATTAATTTGTAAAACAATTAAAGTATTAGGGTTTTGCCATTGATGAGTATGCTTGAATTATGAAGTTTTATGATAGAAAATGAAAGGTTGTTAGATAAACAACTTTTATAAAGAGAATTTTGATGAAATTATCAATTAGAGATTAAATTGAAAAGATGATAAATTTATGGTAAAATTGTGAAATTGTGAATTATGTGGACTACTATTAATATGTGTAAAAATTGACTAGGCTTGAGTAAGGATTAAATTGTATAAAAGTCATTTTCCGAGCTTGGGGACTAAATTGCAATGAATTAAAAGTATAGGGGTAAAATAGTAATTTTACCAAAAATGTGTGTTGGACTAAATTGAATATGAATTATATTGAATTGAGTCAAATTCATTCGTATAGATCCGATTAGACCTAGTATAGAGTTAGATCGAGGCAAAGGAAAAATATTGGATTAGTCGCCTTCGTATCTACGTAAACTCGTCTAAGTAAGTTCGTGTAATTAAATTGTACATTAATATATGTTAAATTGAAATATTGTTTGTGAATTTTACAATTTCCATGAATAAATACCGGTTGTATATTCAACGATTACCGAGTCCCATTTGAACCTTATGAAATTCGTAGGATACAAATGAGATGTCATTAGGGTTACCGATTTGGTTGGGGTCCTGCATGAGTTGCGGACACACCACAGCTTGTATGAGCTTCCCATTATACAACTCGCATGAGCTTCCCGATATTCAGCTCGCTTGAGCTTCCCGATATTCAGCTCGCTTGAGCTTCCCGTTATTCAGCACAAATGAGCTTTCTGTTATTTAACTCGGAGGAGCATACATGAATATGAATTGACGGATTACCGTTAAGTACACCTCGTGTGTACTACCTGTGTATCCAACGATATTTTAAATGGTTCAACGGGCACAATTCTGTTACAAGATTATATGATTTTGATATGAACTATTATTGGTATTTATATGAAAAACATGAAATGTGATTATTTGATGAATTCAACCATGTGTGTTAGATTTTATAGGTGATTTTCATGGCTAATATGTTGTGATCATGTGTTTAGGCTTTTGGCCAAATTGTTTGAGATATGCTATGTTTACGTACCTATTTTATGGAAATATGGTAAGTTAAATTCTGTATTATACGAACTTACTAAGCTTAAATGCTTACTCTGTGTTATTTTCTATGTTTTTTAGTAATTCGGAAGCTCGTTCAGGTTAGAAGCTAGTCGAAGTTATTTCACACTATCCATCAGCTCTTTTGGGTACTTTTAGTAAATTAATTTCAGATATAATGGCATGTATAGGTTAATTTGGCCAATGTTGGCATATAATTGTTTTGTTGAGATTAATCACTTATTTGGCTTGTGTTTGGTATATTTTGATGTATATATATGTGGCCTTATCATATTTGATGTGTGTTTGATATGGTTGAATGATGGAAAACTTATAGGTATATTGATGATTGGTTTGAAATAGTATGTTTGGTACAATTATGCATATATGTATTTGGTCATCTAGGTAAGTTGAGATACTTGGTTGACATGTCTTTAAGTTGTCGTTTGAGGTGCCTAAGGGCATATTGGTTGAATGTGGTGATTTTTCATGTTTAAGGCTTGATTTTGACTTGTTTTGAATGCCTTGTTATGGCTTGTTGATTGCAAATTGTTGTGTTTAGGTTGATATCAAATTGGGTGAGAAATGTGGCTTGGAAAATGACCTATTTTCGTCCACACGAGCAAAGACACGGGCATGTGTCTTAGCTGTGTGTGACACACGGCCAAGTGACACGGTCGTGTGTCCCCTGTATCTTTTAAATTACGCAAGTCAGTATGCTCACACGGCCTAGCACACGGACATGTGGCTTGGCCGTGTGGCCTAAGTCAGAGAGTTACACGGGCACGGACATGGGCTAGGACACGACTGTGTGTTCCTATTTCAAATACCCACACGGCCTGAGACACGGGCGTGTCTCCTGACCGTGTGAGTCACACGGCCGTGTGTCCCCTGCAACTTTGAAAATTTTCAATGTTTTTTGAAAATTAATTTTTTAGTATCCGATCTAGTCCTAACTTGTTTCTAATACGTATTTTGGGCCTCAAGGGCTCGTATAAAGGATAATATGTTTAATTTTTATTGGTTTCTAACATGAATGTTATATGATATTAAATGTCTGTTTATTTGATCTGTAAACTCTAGTAATGCTCTGTAACCCTGTTTCGGTGATGGATATGGGTTAGGGGTGTTATATTTATTGGTATCAGAGCTACAGTTTAGTCGATTCTTGGACTAGCGTAGCATATATGAGTCTAGCTATACATGCCATTATTTAACCTGTGATAGTGTGATATCTCCTGACCGTTTAAAAATAAGTTTTCATATAGCAATGTTATCCAACCGAGCTGATTCCGATGAAGTAGAGAGTAATACTCAAGCTTCCATTCAAGGAGTAGCTTCGAGTGGTACGAGGCTCGTATCTGAGGGCCAAAGAGGAGAGGCTAAAGAAGCATTTTTCCAGATGATGAATGAATGGTTGACTGAGTTTGTACGAACGAACCCGGTTGCACAACAACCTCCACCCCTTCATGTTCCTCAACAGGCTCCCGTTATTTCTTAAAGTACAGAACCTATTAGAGTTAATAATGTAACAGCCCTAACCCGTATCCGTCGCCGAAACAGGGTTTCAGAGTATTACCGAAACATTCAGAACATTTTACAAATAATTTACGTAGATTACTATTCATTTATCGAGATTATTCAAAACGTCCCCTAATTGGACCCTCGAGGTCTAATACGAGCATTAGCATCAAGTCGGGACTTAATCGGAAACTCATAAAATTTTTCGCGACATTTCAAAAATTTTCCAAGGTTACAGGGCTCACACGCCCGTGTGGTCTAGGGACACGCCCGTGTGGTCACACACGCCCATGTCCCTAACCTGTGTAACTCACTGACTTGCAAAGCATGAAGTAATTGAAGTCACACGGCAAAGTCACACGCCCGTGTGCTAGGCCGTGTGGCAAATTTAATTTTCAAAATTAAGGTGTAGTTTTCACACGGCTGTGTAACACGCCCGTGTTCATGTAACACCCCTAACCCGTATCCGTCGCTGGAATAGAGTTACGAGGCATTACCGATCAGATCACAACATACAATATACATTTATCAAACATAAATCCATTACCGCATAAACATCAATCAAACATAATCACATTGTCCCTTATAAGGCTTTACGAGACCTCAAAACATGCTTGGAAGAGGTTCGGGACTAAACCGATAACATTTGAAATATTTGGGAAACTTATAAAATTTTCATGCATTACAGGGTTCACACGCCTGTGTGAACAGGCCGTGTGCCTCACACGGGTCCAGACACGCCCGTGTTCCTGGCCATGTGAAAACAGGTCATACATATTGACTTGGGTCACAAGGCTGACCACACGCCTGTGTGTCTAGTCGTGTGCCCTTCGAAATGGCCACACACGCCCATGTGCCAGGCCGTGTACTAGGCCGTGCCAATCCTATAGGGTATACTGACTTATGCAACACGGCCAAGTCACACGCCCGTGTGCTAGGCCGTGTGCCATTTAGGGGGTATACTGACTTGTGCCACATGACTGGTCACACGCCCGTGTGTGAGACCGTGTGGAGCATACTAACTTCAATTTAATTTCAACACCAGGGGACACACGGCTGTGTATCATGACCGTGTGTCGCACACGGCTGAGACACACGCTTGTGTCTCTGCCCGTGTGGACAAGAATAGGCCATTTGCAAGGCCAATTTTGCCAGCCTTTCTCATGCTCACCTAAACAACCAAATAATACAATTTCAACACATTTATAGAAAACCAAAACATGCTATTTCATATACAAATCATACCATTTAAAATCCATCCATTTCACTACTCAAATCATAATCCAAAACATACTAAAACAATATGCCATTACCAACAATTTCACCTATATTCTCTATGCATTTTTCTCATCATCTAACCAACTAATTCATGTCATAAAACATACCAAATCATCATCTTAAAATCAAGCCACAACATATCATTTCATCTTCAACCATACCAAACATGCCAAAATACAATGCCATATATACATCACATATCACTTACCAATTTCATAAATTAAGCCAACTCAAATGGCCAAATACACACCTACATTTACATCATTTATGAGCCAAATCTCATGGCTAACATCATAACTCAAAACATAACATCTTAACACTAGCCTATACATGCCATATACCATATTTACATAGCATCAAAAGTACCAACAAGTTGTTCGATAGTGTGACGATGTTCCTGATGATCCCCGAGTTCGAGCTAGCTTTGATTATCTATAAAATAGGGAAAGAACACACAAAGTAAGCTTTAAAAGCTTAGTAAGCCATATACAAATAAAATTACCACATGAATCAATATCATTTTCATTAATAGGCAAATCATGAATAAGCATATAAAAGCTCACAAACCTTTCCCATTGAACATATATTCAAAATCATAAGTGAATTCATCAAATACTTCCCTTTTCAATACTCGTATGAATCTCGTACGTACCTGAGTCATTTAACTCATTCACACATTCTTTCTCGACTTGACTTTGCCCGTTGAACCAGTCGGAATCGTTAAGGATACTCGAAAATCACATATAACTCGTACAATGCCATATCCCGAATATGGTCTTACATGTTATCACATATCGATGCCACTGTCCCAGATAGGGTCTTATACGAAATCATATAACAATGCCAATGTCCCAGACATGGTCTTACACGTAATCACATCTCGGTAATCCTAATGTCATGACATTCGTATCCTATACTATTCCTAAGGTTCTTACGGGACTTTCAGTTATTGTAACCCTGTCGATTCTTGCTCGTATGTAATCATTCAACATTCATAGCAGTTCAATGACAATTAAACATATATAATTCAATTTAAAGACATTTATTTGCATATGAACTTACCTTGTTTTCGGGATAAACAAAATGGATCGACTATTCGATAACCTTTGATTTTCCATGATCTAAATTCGATTTCTTTCGTTCTTGATCTATATACATTCAAAATTAACTCATTTATTCATCAAATCATTCAATTCAGTCCACAAACACATATATGGGCATTTTTACACTTTAGCCCCTAAAGTTCCACATTTATTCAATTTAGTCCCTATTTCACAAATACACAAAATTCATGCAATTTAATACCTTCCTAAGCTAGCCGAATTTTCCTAGTGCACATATCAGCCCATATTTATCATTTATTCACACATTTAACCACACATTTTCATATTTTCACAAATAAATCCCTATTTGACATTTTTGTCAAAAATTACTTTACAAAATTTGTATAACTATTAACAAATATTCATTTTCCATCATAAAACATTCAAAAGCTAAAGCATTCATCAATGGCACTTCACAAAATCATTGACGAATTCAAAAATTAAGGCACGTGTAACGCCCCAAATTTGGGGCCTAGAAGAAATAGGTTTTAAACAAGGGAACAGTTAGGAGACTGCACATAAATATTTAGTTGTGCAAGAAAGTGACATAAATGAATGTCTGCTTCAGTGGTTAAGTGATTTAGGAATGTTTGGAAGTGTCTGAGAAGTCAGGGGTTCAAGCCTTGGCTTATGCAAAATTTTTATTTTAAGTGAATAAAATCCTTGGATCTAGATAGTAGGTTCTTAAATTATTGTGGTTAAAATATGATACAAAGGAGTTGTTGGTCTAGTGGTAAGGGGCGTGTGGAGTGTACATGGGGTCTAAGGTTCGAGTGGTGGCGCATCAAAAAGGGAGTATTTATTTTGCTACCTAATTCGTGTGGGTGGTAGAGTTGGATTGAAATACTGCTGAATGGAGTTTGAACTGGTCATAGAGAGAATTGAGGAGGGATATTTGGAGAGATTTTAGGAGAAAATCAAGGGAAGGGAGAGGGGAGGGAGTGTTGTGTCGAAATTGAACTCTGGCGCTCAGGAATTCGGCTAAGAGAGAAATGCTCCTCATTTGTTTCCCAAGTTGGACGGCAACTCCCTTTCCCTTTTGGCTGAAATTCTTCTTGTGCCTCATTTCTCTTCTTTTTCCCTCTTTTTGCAATTGCTTCTCAAGCCTATCATCTCGCCTTCTTTCATCTTTTGCTGAACTTTGTCCTTTTCAGTTTTGTCCTTCTTCACAACAAACGTTTCCTCCTTCATTGCCGATTACCTGTTTGGTTCTTCTACTCTTACTGTATAGTGAACAAACGTTTTCCACACTATTCTCCCCTTGGTCGAATCTCCCATTTTCTTTTCATCCTTCTCTCTTCTTTTCTTTTGTTGATTCTTGCCTTTCCCTTTGCAAAATTGATTGCTTTCCCTTC
This sequence comes from Gossypium sturtianum, assembly GCA_025698515.1. Classification (NCBI taxonomy): domain Eukaryota; kingdom Viridiplantae; phylum Streptophyta; class Magnoliopsida; order Malvales; family Malvaceae; genus Gossypium; species Gossypium sturtianum. The sequence goes on from CM046949.1 coordinate 91,003,921, forward strand.
TCTATTGTTCTGGATATCATTCTTTATTTGTCGATAGTCGTACACTTCGTAGTGGGTACTATTCTCGCGTTATTGGTAAGTGAAGATAGTATAATGTTATCTTGTTGCTGATCGATTAAGTGCTTACCCATCTTCGGTTTGTGCCTAGGAACCTGTCGAAGGGTAGAAGGTTTATAATCAACGGTTGGATAGGCGAAACTTCCCTCTTTACTCGATCAAGGGTAACGTGGTGTGAGTTTATCGATTGGGATCTTGTTGTATTCGATTGAGTAAATGTTTAAATGATTAATTGGGAATTGTTGATCAAGTGTAGGTTTCAAAGGTGTGGGCGATTTTCTCAACAAACAGAAACAAGGTGTGTAAACACTGCCTAAAGCGTGAATCGCAAAAAGCGAAAAATATTATCGTTGGCGGTACGAGCGCAGCTCGCTCGTGTGTGGTAACCGAAACACATAAAATGTAGGCGTTCGACTGTTGAGGCCACCATGAGCGATCTCATTGTCTTGGGCCGTTTTGGGCCCTATTGGGCCGAAATGGGCCGTGTGGGCCCAACGAGCTTGTGGGCCCACACGGGTAAACCACATGAATGTGTGGAGATTATAAGGCCAAACTGTATAAATTTCATGACCGAAATGCCCCATAGGCTAAAATGACCGAAATACCCCCATTGGGTAAAATGACCGAAATACCCCCATAGGGTAAAATGACCGAAATACCCTCATAAGGTAAAATGACTGTTATACCCCTAGGAGAAGAAATGACTGTTATGGCCTTATGTTATGTATGACTGATTTGCTCTATGATATGTATGACTATGATTGAGCATGACATTTTGCATACACGTATGATATTATGTCACGACATATTACATGGGGATGGGTTGTTATATTTGGAGGAAATGTACTGTGCTGATAAGGTCGCACGGGTCGCCCAAGACGGCTGTGGACCTACTGATGGCTATATGCCATTTATTTTATTGCGCACTTTGCCGCAATATCATTTAGTGCCGCAACCAACTGCTAATCTTGGTGTGTCCGGGTGGGGTGGGTCGATTTTATCCCACATGGTGTGTTTGGCGGGACGGAGTGGTGTGTAGAGGCCGGATTGGGTAGGATTTACATCGCATATCTGCATCGATTAATGATAATGTACTATTCTTGCATCGATTAATGATATTACATATTGTTCATCAGTATGACCGATATCTCATTCTTCGCTATGGGCCAAGGCCCCACCGATACTAATATCGAAATTGGGCAAAGGCCCTACTGACATCGCATTGTCTTTGGGCTCAACCCCAATCGCTTCTTACTACGAAAAGGGCTTAGACCCATACTTTGAATCGGATCATTATTGTAATAGGCTCAGGCCCAAACTGCATTTATCTATTGTTTAATTGTCTGTTTGCTTGTTAGGGGATTACACACTGAGTTTTTATAAACTCACCCTCTCGCTTAACCGCATGGTAATCCCCGATCGTAGGCGGGTCAAGGTCTTTGCGAGGGATTCGATGATGGCCACAAAATCGCATCAGCTTTCGTTTTTAGTTTTTGATTTATAAGTAACTCAATTTGGGTATTTTTATGTAATAAGGCCTCTTTAAAGTTATAAACTTTAAATTGGGGTTTTTATTTATTTAGTTTGATATAAACTACTAGTTGTAGAAAAAGACGGGTTTTCAAAATGTAACTATTTTCAAAGACACCACGTTTTCGCAACATTTCCTAAAAAAACCTCCGCAATAAATGAGATTTTGAAAATTAGTAACGTTTTAAAAGTGATTAGCTTTTAATGATGCACGCTTTGGAAATGAACAACCCGTTTTGGAATCACCGTTTAATAACAAAATGATTAATTGATTTTGAGGATTTCATCGACAACAAGTTTTACGCTAAACACTTCAATGTGACACTGCCAGATTCGGCCATAACGTCTAGGTCGGGTTTGGGGTGTTACAGCACGAGCTAGCTAAAATAAAAAGCAGCGATCTCAAAAACGTAAAAATCATCAAAAACCGAGCAAAGAACATACCTTAATCAAAAACAATAAGAGTCGAACCCTAGATGGACATGGAAGCTTTCTTTTCCCTTAATATTCGGCTATAGATCAAGAAATAAAGATGATATGGCTTTTGTTTTAGTTTAATTAAACTTAATAACTTAATTACCATTTTAACCTTTATGATAAACATATAAAATCACTTAATATAAGGCCATCTATGTCAAATCCCACTATCATTGGTTTAATAACATCATAAGGACCTTTCATTTAATAAACCATAGCAATTAAACACTTTAAACAAGTAGAATGCAACTTTTGCATTTTACGCGATTTAGTCCTTTTATCAAATTAGACATCCAATTGATAAAATTAAATCACGAAACTTTCACACATATATAATCACATGCCATAGACACTAAAAATAATATTAAAATATTTTTTTCGACCTCAGATTTGTGGTTCCAAAACCACTATTTTGATTTAGCTAAAATCAGGCTGTTACAGTTCAAGGACGTGTCAACCACACGGCTGAGACACCCGCCCGTGTCTCTGCCCGTGTGCCCAATTCTGAGCATTCTACTTTTCATTTTTAAGATGCAGGGGACACACGGCCAGGCCACACGCCCATGGGGTAGGCTGTGTGTCACACACGGCCTAGACATACGCCTGTGTGTCTACCCATGTGGACAAATAAAGCCATTTCCTACCCTCATTTGTCACCCAAAACTTACCCCTTTCCTACACCAAAACTAACTAACATATATCCACCAATCCAAACATTAAAACCAAGCCAACTCTAGTACCTAGCATGGTATATTATCACATACAATTCATGTTTATAATTTTATTTACAAGGAACATACACCTTAAGCATAATCCAATTAACCAACTAGCACATAGGAATTTATTCATGGAATAACTTTATAAACATACTAAGTAAAACATCACTAGCCATTCCAATGGCTAGGTTACAAAACATCACTTACAAGCCATCGTTTGGCCAAATGAGTTTATACATGCCATTATACCAAAATGAGATTTTTATTTACACCAAAATGAGATACTGGATAGTGTGATTGATGCTCCGACCGACCTCCAACCTTCACGAGCTTACGAGCACTATAAAACAAAGAAAATTAAATGGGGTAAGCATTTTCATCGTATAACAAAAATTAAACTTACCGGTTATATTTATTCATACAAGCATGTATAACCATACCATCCAAAAATTTTGGGTAAATTTACCTAAACATATACACTTAATCAAACAAGTTAGTCTCATAACATCATATGAATATCAAGTAAACATAGATGAGCTCATCGCATTATAAACTTCTATTTAGTTTCACCTTTCCATATTTCATGAATCTTTCCCGTTGAGCTATTGAAATTTCGATGGACATTCGGGTAGTATACACAAAGTATGCATATCAACTATCCATCAATTCATGTTAACAAGTACTCATTTAGCATATGATCATATAGCACACTCTCAAGCCACATATTTTATAACAGGATTACCCGTCCAGGCTAAATCCTTTCTGTAGCATATGCACTAAAGAGCTTGATTTGGATTACCCATCCGGGCTAAATCCAGTCTATAACATTTGCTTGAGAGGACCTATTTCAGGATTACCCGTCCGGGCTTAATCCTATCTGCAACATATGCAATATTATACTCTTTTCGAGAAATCACCTTATTCCATCGAATTTCAACATTCAACTAGGACATAGCATTTTATTATCATTTTCAAATTTATGGTCATTACATAATGTATATCTTCACATACATATCAACACAATCATACAATCCAATTCAAGCACATTAACATACATATTTAGGTTACACGAACTTACCTTGAAAATGGTTCATATTTGAATGTCAACTTATCCGAAACCTTTTGCTTTCCTTGATCTAGTTCCGTAGTTGGTCTTTCCGGATCTATATGGATAAATTTAACTATTAATCTATCACATTTCATTTACATTTGCATTCTATTACATCCTAGGCAAAATTACCATTTTGCCCCTATTCTTTTCAAAAATTCCAATTTTATCCCTAGGCTTAGAAAATGAAATTCATGAAATTTAACCCTCTTTCCAAGCCTAGCCGAAATTTATATACTACATTTACAGCACACACATTTTACAAATTTCAAAATTTTCCATGGGTTTTACCACTTTTTCATTTTAGACCTTAAATCAAGTTTTCATCAAAAATTGCTTTGTAAAAGTTGTTTATATATGAACAACCTTTCATTTTCTACCATAAATTTCATATTTTCAGCATATTCATCCATGACCCAAATTTCATACCTTGATAAATTTTCAAATAAATCCCCTAAATAGAAAGATTAGACTATCCCGATTCCAAAAATATAAAAATCATTAAAAACGGGACTTGATTTCATACCTTACTGAGCTTGAAAAGTTTTCATCCTCTCTCCTAGGGTTTCCATAGAAATTTTAGGGAAGAAGATGAATAAAAAGATGATAATTTCCTTTTAATTATTTGTCATCTTTTTATTTTATTGATTTCCAATTTAGTCCCTTGCCTTTTCTAATTTTTCCATGGATGTGTAACAGCCCGATTTAGGGGCTAGTCGAAATAGTGATCTCGGGGTCACTAATCTGAGACTTGAGAAATTTATTTTCATGTTATATTATGAGTCGGAGCATGATAGTATATGTGCATGAGAATTTTGGTGCTTTAATTTTAGCGATTTCATGCTTAATCGCGAAAAAAGGACTAAATCGCATAATGTGCGAAAGTTCCATTCTATAAGATAAAGGTGCCAAATAGCCTTAGAATGTAAATTGGAGGTCTTTAAAAGGCAATTAGACCCCCAATATATGCTTGGCCGGCCATGGACTAGCATAGGAGACAAAGATGGACAAAAAATTGGTCAAAGTAGTTGATAGTTGGTGACTTGTTTGACTAGTTTAATATTAGAATAAAGAAAGAGAAAATATCATCTTTCTCTCCATCTTTCTCCATCTAAATTTGCAAGCAAAATAGGGGTTTGAAAGCTCACAATTTTTAGCAAGCTCTCCTCCATTCTAGTAAGTGATTTTGATGATTTTTCTTTATGATAATTGTACTTTTAAGACCCCTAGAACTTAAGCTTTCAAATGAGAGGACTATTGTGAAATATGATGCAAAGCTTAGAGTTTTACCATGAGAGATTTCATTGCTATTTGCTGCATTTTTATGGAAGAAAATGAGTCTTAGTTGTTGGATGAACAACTTTTGTGAAAGGTGTTGTCTTGAAAACACCTAATTTGGACCTTAATGAAAAGGTTAAAAATTGTAGTAAATATGTGAAATGTTGAGTTTTGATGATAGCTATAAGAGTATTAAATGTTCACCTAGGCTTGTTGAAGGTAGAAATGTGATTAGAATTTATTTCTGAGCCTAGGGGCAAAATGGTCAATTTGCCAAAGTCTAGGGGCAAAATAGTAATTTTGCCTAAGCATGATTATTGAAATGCTTTTATTAATGAGATGATTAAAATGAGCTAAATTGCTATTATAGAGCAAGAAGAACCGAGAATCCACCTCGATCGGGGAAAGAACAAAGTCTCAGACTAAATCGCCGAGCTAGCTCATTTTGAAAACGAGGTAAGTTTGTATGTGATTAATGAAATATTTATGTTAGCATAATTGAAAATGCTTGGTATCACATTGATGTATGATACTTCATTGAAATGAGAAATTGATGTTGAATATGATGTTGAAGTCCTAGTGGTCTATAATGAATATGGGATTGCTATCATCGAGATGTGAATTAGATAAGGTCCCGTATAAGACCATATCTGGGACATGGCCTCGGAATCGAGTTAAGATCCCGTATAAGACCATATCCGGGATATGTCTTCGAAAAAGAATAAGAAACTCGTTAAGACCATATTCGGGATAAGGCATCGATAATTGATGTGAAAGTCCATATAAGACCATATCCGGGATATGGCATTGGCATTTAGAAGTAACTCCATGTAAGACCACCTCGAGGATGTGGCATTGGCTTCGTCTCTACATGAACGACATCGAATATGCGTCTTTGACTATCCCTAGTGATTAAAGGGATAAGTAGATGAGTTTAGAAGTAGAAATGAGATTTGCACTATCATATGAATGAGTGAATACAGGTACTGTAACATCCCAAAAATGGGGTTATTTGGAATTTAATTATTTTTCGTATTATGAACTGCTGTGATATTATTTATGGAATAATAGAGCTTAATTTAAGGCTTTGAGTGTGCCCGGTTTGATAGAAAATTTCAGTTTTAAACTTTAAAGGCAAGGAGCATCAGCAGGAGGGTGTTATAAGAATAGATGTGGGTATTTTAACACAAAAATGAGCCTAGAATAAGTGGCAAAGTGAGCCTACTTAAGAGCTAGCATGTGACGCCACCAAGGAGCAAGGGAGAACCTTGGTTCGAGTCACATAAATCCTCCTTTTTGCTCTTTATTTGGACGGCACAAGTGGGAGAGTTTTTCTCCCTTCAAACTCTTTTATTAAGTATTATTATTAAAGGATAATATGAGAGTTTTATTTGTTTAATTATAGTAATAATAAGAGGATATTCATGGATAATTGGTGGATTATTAGGGGATTATTATTTATTAATTCAAATTGTTTGAATTAATTCAAATGAGAGGCCAAGAGAAAAATTAGGAGTTGGCTAGGAGTTGAACTCCTTGTTGCCAAGGGTGGACGGCAAGCTTAAGGAGGGGGGGGCGAATGCTTATAAAAACCTCACCCTACCACCTTGTTTTGGTTTTTTTTCCATTCTTGCTAGTTGCCGAAAATCCCTAACCCCTCTCCCTTTGTGCTCTTTTTATTTTCTTTGTTCTCTCAAACCCCTTCAAGCCGAAATTTCTAGCACCTTTCTTTCCCATTATTTTCTTTCTCCCCTTGGCCGAATACACTCCCTTGGAAGTGCTGATTTCTTTTCCTCTTATTAAACTCTCTATTGGCCGAATACAACCTATTGGTTTGCCGAAAATTCCCTTCCTCTACTCTCTAGACTTGGCCGAATATTGAAGCAGAGGTAAGAAGTATTAGCTGAATGCTATTTTGTTTCCTCCTCTTCTGTATCTCTGTCGACATCCATAAGGGGGGGTAAGTGCCGATCTCAATAGTGTATTAACACCCTTGTGAAACCGATTTCTTTCTAGGAATTTCGGGATCTTCCAAGCAGTAGATCTAACTCTCCAGTCTCTGTCAATCGGATTTGGGTAAGTGGTGGTAAGTGCCTACTTGTAATAGATTATTCTTCTAAGTGATTAAAAGCCGAAGGCTACTGACATTGTCCATTGACCGATTATAGTTTGTGAACCAGATTCGTGATTTGGGTGCTGAAGCTAGTATCCAAAGCGAGTAGGTAAGGATTCGGGTTCAAGCAATAACCCTATGGAATCATTTGGTTTGGCCGAATGGCCATTTCACTAACTTTGATAGTTGGCCGAATATAGGGGCAAGGACTTAGAGTGTGGCCGATTGGTTTTCTTCGGGATTTAGGACTATCATCGATATCAGGTGTGTACATACACACTTATAATTAATTAAATGTACTAAACTGTTGTGTGTGCTAACCGGATCTGTGTAGATTCGGGATTAATACCATGAATGGTATAAGCAAGGAACCAGGTAAGTCCTTGTTGACTATGAAATATTCTAAGATGCTTTTGGGAAGCATGGTGTGTCTAATACACATTGCTAATTGCTGATGATAAAACCTGTACATGTGATTAAGTATATGTAACATATATTTATGTGACTGATGTGGGATTGACTGAGTGGAGGGGGGTGATGTTTCGTGTTGACGAGCACCCCAGTGTTTTGGTAACACACTGTGACTATATGTCACCAGAGGTTTGGTACCTCCAGAGGTTTGGTACCTCATAGCGACTCGTCCCCGTGGTTAACACCACCGCGTGGGTTGGCCCCACTTGAGATATGGGATCGTCTCGCGCTGATTTGGTATCACACGATGGGTTGGCCCCATCAATCGATTTGTGTCCACGGACACCAGTGCTTTGGTAGCACATCGTGACTATATGTCACCAGTGGTTTGGCACCACCAGCGTTTTGGTAACACATTGTGACTACGGTCACCAAAGTGGTTTGGTACCACATGGGGTAGACAAAGGCGCGTTGGTTGGCTAGGTCGGTGCATGACTTAGTACACGATGATTGATTATATGTTGTGTATGAAATTGTTTAAATACGAGGGAAGGGTTACATACTGAGTCTTGGTGACTCACCTTCTCCCTTAACATTTTTCAGGTGACTCGTAGATGGCGGTTGAGGAGCCGGTTGGACTCGAGGTGGCCATGCAGTGGACTTGAATTAAATGAACTTTAAATTTAGCTATTTCATTTTTATTAGTGGTTTATTTTTATTTTGGTTGTAATAAGGCCTCCATAAACTTTACTTTTGTTATTTCTTTTATGTTGGATACTTTGTTTTAAACTATGTTGTTAAAACTGCACTAAAATCACATGTTTTCTCAAATTAACACGAAAATGTTTTATCGTGCCATCGGGCACATCGAAATTTGTATAACAACCTGACTCAATTAAATTTCCAATTAAATCTATGTACGGTTTCGACAAGATAACCAAAAACGAGAAGTTTTCAACAAAACTCAAATTGGTTTTAAAATGGTGTCCAAAAAGTTTTCTCCGTAACAAATCAAATTCGGTCGTAATGTTTGGGCCGGGTTTGGGTTGTTACAAAATTGGTATCAGAGCCCAGTTCAAAGCTCGGCTGTGGGGGCCCAAGGCCCAAAAATGTTTTGGTAGGCCTTATGGAATGATTTTTGGTTTTTGAACAGCATGGCCCGAGTCTCCGGTACCAATCCGCCCAGGTAAGTATATCTAAACCTCTTGGTGAATTATATTCTGTAGAAGGGTAGGAAGCATGGAACGTAGATAGACTTGTAGGAACTTGAACCCTAGGTTTAGATTACTCAAACACAAACGAAGCATAAGACTTAAAGAACTAAACCAACCTATGACTTAGTCAATGAGCTAGGGTGTGGTAACCCTTGTACGCATGTCTAGGATTGGATCCGGAAGAGCCTGGTATTTAAGCAGTCCTCGTGACTCACCTCCTCTTCGCAGGTATCCTACCTGGTGCGTAGCTTCGGTTCACCCTAACTTAGAAGGCTCAGTGGTGTGGTAACCTCTGTACGCATGTCTAGAAAGGTTCAGTGAGAGCTTGGTATTTAAGCGGTCCGTGTGACCCACCTCCTCTTCACTCGACTCACGCACTGGTGCGTAGCTTTGGTTCACCCCGACCAGGAGGGCTCGGTCATAGGCTAAACACAATGATTAAAACCCGAAAAGGGAATTAGCCTTGTTTTTCGAAATAGAATGAAACAACAAACCCTAATGTTTTCAAAACTTGTGCAATAACTTTCTCAAATCCTAGAACATTACTTTTACAACGTTTTTCTCGAAAAACTTGACTTGTGAAAAATTACAGAAATACCCCTAGGAGTAAAATTACCAAAATGCCCCTGACCCATAAAATATTAATTCAATGGTTTTGCCCAAAAATTTCAATGATTTCACAGACATTCAAAAACCTTGCTTTAAAAATCATCAGCAAAATATTTTGGTACCAGAAAATTATGAAAATACCCCTGTAGGAAAAAGACGAAAATACCCCTGGGGTAGAAATGGGCAAAAATGTCCGATGAGCGAATAGGTAAGGAAAGTATTAAGGAATGGATGCATGAACTTCTTTGTGTGAACTAGGATAGGAAACTGAAACATTGTTTGCTCGAAAGAATCTCTGATTAAACCTTATCCATAAAATTTCTTCATGAGTAATAAAGTGAAACAAATGCTAACGCATAAAATTTTTCTTAATCGATTAAAAGCGCGGTAGATAGAATGAGTTCTAGAGGACGTGGACGCCGTGGACGTGGTAGGGGTAGGATGACGGTGTCTCAACCCGTCAGTCGAGGACAAGGTTCGGAAAATGAGGTACCATCGCCACCACCACCTCCTACTTTTAGCCGAGGAGCCGGATCGGGCCGGTGGTGAGGCGGTGCTATCGCAAGCGTGTTGCGAGTCTTGGAGATGGTGGTGGGGCTGGTGGAAATGTGGGAGCTCGTAAATCGTCCCTCGAGCGACTCGATCTAACGGAGCGGAGGTATTCCGAGGTGTGTCGAGAGTGGCACCCAGTCTGTGGAATCTTGGCTAGAGTCAATCGAAAGAATCATGGATGACCTTGACTGACCGAGGAAGAAAAGTCGAAAGGGGCGTGTCGCTTCTAAAGGATGAAGCGTATCGGTGGTGGCTTACGGTTCGAGATGGGGCTACAACAGATGATTTGACTTGGGAGTATTTCGAACCACCTATCGGAAGAAGTATGTGGGTATCGGCTACACCGACGCCAGCAGAAAAGGCTTTTCGGGATTAGTGCAAGGAACTAAGTCCGTGTCTCGAATATGAGGCGGAATTTTAAGGCTAAGTAGGTATGCGAGAGGCATCGTGTCATCGAACATGAGCGCTGTGTCCGCTTTGAGGACGGACTCAGAGATGATTTGAGGTTACTTGATTGCCCCACAAAGAGGTTTCGTGAGTTCTCATCCCTAGTGGAGAAGGCTAAGGTAGCCGAAGGGGATCAAGGAGGCCGTGAGGCAAAGCTATAGTAGGAATAATCGTAAGAGAGGATTTGGGTCACCGGATCAAGCGGTAGTGCTCGTAAAAGGCTAGGCCAAGTGGGCCCAATCAGGCGGCAAGGCCCACGACTACTAATCGAGGCCCGACTCGGTGTAATCGGCTGTGGAAAGACCCATTGGGGAGGTTGTTGGACCGGTGATAAAGGATGTTTTGAGTGTGGGTCTTTGGAGCATCGTGTCAGAGATTGTCCCCAAAAACTAGCTAAGAAGCAGCCAGAGGGGCAGAACCGTGCTCAGGATAGAAATGTAGGACCACAAAGGGGTCGTGGTAATGGCAGAGGAAACAACGGTCCTAACCGAGGTCGTGGAACTCAAGGCAGAGGTTCAGGCAACACAGAGGCTAGGCAGCCTGGCTTAGTTTACGCAGCGAGGTGTCGCGAGGAAGGTGACGCACCGGATGTCATAACCGGTACGTTTCTAATTTTTGGTTTCCCTTATGTTGCATTGATTGATGTGGGCTCGACGCACTCGTACATTGCTAGTAGTGTGGTAGGAACTATGGACCTAAACTCTGAAACTGCTTCTAGGGAGATGACTGTAGTTAGCCCTTTAGGTCACTCCGTAGTCGTAGACAAACTTTATAGAGGCGTACCCCTAGAACTCCAAGGGGTAGTATTTGTGGTCGATCTAATGGAACTACCGCTTGGGGAGTTCGATTTGATCCTTGGAATGGACCGGGCTGGTTAAGTATCGAGCGAATTTGGATTGCGCGGCTAAGCGCATGGTTCTTAAGACGGCTGAAGGTGATGAAATGGTTATGATAGGAGATAGAAGGAACTACCTATCCAGTGTAGTGACTGCCTTGAAGGCTGAAAAGATGGTCAAGAAGGGTGTGTGGCGTATTTGGTTCAAATCGTGCTTTGGAAGCTAAGGGGTTAGTAGTTGGAAAGGTCCGAACGGTTGGGGAATTTGCTGATGTGTTCCCGGAAGAACTTCCGGTCCGCCTCCGGATCGGAAGTCGAATTCGATATAGACTTGCTACCGAACGGCACCACTGTGTCTATAGCACCATACCGAATGACACCAAAGGAATTGGTGGAGCTAAAGGCTCAAATTCGTGAGCTCTTGGATAGAGGGTTTATTCGACCAAGTATATCTCCGTGGGGAGCACCGTGTGTTGTTTGTCAAGAAGAAGGACGGTTCTATGCGGATGTGCATCGACTCACCGCGATTAAACAAGCTAACGATCAAAAACAAATACCCGCTGCCTCGGATTGACGACTTGTTTGATCAACTGAAGGGTGCCTCGGTGTTTTCGAAGATAGACCTTAGGTCAGGTTACCATCAACTTAAGGTGAAAGAGGTTGATGTGCACAAAACGGCATTCAGAACTCGGTATGGGCATTTCGAGTTCTTGGTGATGCCATTCGGTGACCAACGCACCGGCGGCATTTATGGACTTGATGAATAGAGTATTTCAACAAGATTTGGACCAATTCGTCGTGGGTGTTCATAGACGACATATTGGTTTATTCAAAGACCGAGGAGGAGCATGACAAGCATTTACGGATAGTTCTGCAAGTATTGAGGGAGAAGCAGTTATATGCCAAATTCAGTAAGTGCAAATTTTGGCTGAGGGAAGTGGCTTTCTTAGGTCATGTAGTCTCGGCGGAAGGAATTAGAGTGGACCCTCGCAAGATTGAAGCAAGATTGGATTGGAAACCACCTAGGTCGGTGGTGAAATACGAAGTTTTCGGTTTAGCAGTACTACTATCGGAGGTTCGTGGAAGGATTTTCTCTAATAGCAGCCAGATTAACTAAGTTGCTAAGGAAAGGTGTCCCATTTGTATGGACGGAGAAGCGACAAGGAAGCTTTGATAAGCTAAGGAAAATTTTGACTAAGCTCCGGTTTTGGTACACTGAAGCAGAGAAAGTTATTCACAGTCTATTGTGATGCATCTCACACCGTTTTGGGATGTGTGTTGATGCAGATGGGAAGGTAGTAGCCTATGCATCCCGTCGCTTAAGACCGCATGAGGTTAACTACCCAACGCACGACTTGGAGTTAGCGGCGATCGCCTTCGCTCAAGATATGGAGACATTACCCGTATGGGGAGAAGTCGATAGTCTACACGGATCACAAAAGCTTGAGGTATCTTCCGACTCGTAAGGATCCGAATCTGAGACAGGCAGTTCGGTGGATTGAACTACTAAAGGACTACGATTGTTCAATCGAGTACCATCCGGGTAAGGCTAATGTGGTAGCTGACGCATTGAGCCGGAAGGTTGTAACGGACTTAAGAGCAATGTTCGCTCGGTTGAGTCTATATGATGATGGGAGTCTTTTGGCGGAACTTCAAGTAAAACCAACATGGATTGAGGAGATTAAGGAAAAGCGGTTAGTGGATGAAGGCTTGAGCGCTAAGAAGGTACAAGTTCAAGATGGTGGTTTGGAAGGGTACAATCTGTCTAGTGATGGAGTGCTTTGTTTTCAAGGACGAGCTTGTGTGCCAAGGGATACGGAATTAAGGCAGAAAATTCTCCAAGATGCACATAGCAGCCCATACGCTATGCATCCTGGGGGCAGCAAGATGTATGGAGATTTGCGAAAACAGCCTACGTGGCTGTGGTTGAAGCGTGAGATAACTGAGTTCGTAGGGAAGTGTCTGACGTGCCAGCAAGTTAAGGCTGAACATCAGTCACCATCGGGATTACTTCAACCGATAAAGATCCCTCAATGGAAATGGGAGAGGATCACCATGGATTTCGTTAGTGGGCTACCCCTTACGCCCAACAAGAAGGATGCAGTTTGGGTAGTTGTGGATCGCTTGACTAAATCAGCTCACTTCATGCCTGTGAGAATGGATTACTCACCTCCGGAAGCTAGCGAAGGCGTATGTGGGTGAAATAGTGAGGTTACATGGTGTGCCAGTATCGATTATCTCGGATAGGGATCCCAGATTCACGTCAAGGTTTTGGAAAGCGTTGCATCAAGCTTTGGGTACACGGTTAGATTTCAGTACGGCTTTCCATCCACAATCTGACGGACAATCGGAAAGGGTGATACAGATTTTAGAAGACATGTTAAGAGGTTGTGTCTTGGATTTTAGTGGTAGTTGGGAGGAGTACCTACCATTAGCGGAATTCGCTTATAACAATAGTTATCAAGCGAGTATTCAAATGGCTCCATATGAGGCCCTATATGGACGAAAATGCCGTACTCCTACATGTTGGACGGAGTTGGGGGAACGACAAGTTCTGGGTCCAGAATTGGTAACCGAGACGGAAGACAAAGTCAAGGTGATTCGATCTCGTCTCAAGGAAGCGTCAGATAGGCAGAAGTCTTATGCCGATCTCAAACGCAAGGAAATGGAGTATGCTGTGGGAGACAAAGTCTTTCTGAAGGTGTCGCCTTGGAAAAAGGTGTTGAGATTTGGACGAAAAGGGAAGCTAAGCCCAAGGTTCATCGGGCCATATACAGTTGTAAAGCGAGTAGGACCGGTAGCTTATCGCCTAGAGTCCCGGCAGAATCGAATCGATTCATGATGTCTTTCATGTATCAATGCTGAGACGGTATCGGTCAGATCTTTCGCACGTTGTGCCGATAGCAGAGATTGAGGTGAACTCGGATTTATCTTTTGAAGAGGAACCGGTTCAGATTGTAGACCGAGATGTGAAGGTTCTACGGAGGAAGGCAGTGCCTTTAGTGAAAGTGTTATGGCGGAACCACGGAGTGGAAGAAGCTACGTGGGAACCCGAGAATGTGATGCGGCAGCAATACCCCCATCTCTTTTGATCAAGGAATTTCGAGGACGAAATTTATTTTAAGGGGGGTAGAACTGTAACATCCCAAAAATGGGGTTATTTGGAATTTAATTATTTTTCGTATTATGAATCTCTTGTGATATTATTTATGGAATAATAGAGCTTAATTTAAGGCTTTGAGTGTGCCCGGTTTGATAGAAAATTTCAGTTTTAAACTTTAAAGGCAAGGAGCATCAGCAGGAGGGTGTTATAAGAATAGATGTGGGTATTTTAACACAAAAATGAGCCTAGAATAAGTGGCAAAGTGAGCCCACTTAAGAGCTAGCATGTGACGCCACCAAGGAGCAAGGGAGAACCTTGGTTCTGAGTCACATAAATCCTCCTTTTGCTCTTTATTTGGACGGCACAAGTGGGAGAGTTTTTCTCCCTTCAAACTCTTTTATTAAGTATTATTATTAAAGGATAATATGAGAGTTTTATTTGTTTAATTATAGTAATAATAAGAGGATATTCATGGATAATTGGTGGATTATTAGGGGATTATTATTTATTAATTCAAATTGTTTGAATTAATTCAAATGAGAGGCCAAGAGAAAAATTAGGAGTTGGCTAAGAGTTGAACTCCTTGTTGCCAAGGGTGGACGGCAAGCTTAAGGAGGGGGGGCCGAATGCTTATAAAAACCTCACCCTACCACCTTGTTTTGGTTTTTTTTCCATTCTTGCTAGTTGCCGAAAATCCCTAACCCCTCTCCCTTTGTGCTCTTTTTATTTTCTTTGTTCTCTCAAACCCCTTCAAGCCGAAATTTCTAGCACCTTTCTTTCCCATTATTTTCTTTCTCCCCTTGGCCGAATACACTCCCTTGGAAGTGTTGATTTCTTTTCCTCTTATTAAACTCTCTATTGGCCGAATACAACCTATTGGTTTGCCGAAAATTCCCTTCCTCTACTCTCTAGACTTGGCCGAATATTGAAGCAGAGGTAAGAAGTATTAGCCGAATGCTATTTTGTTTCCTCCTCTTCTGTATCTCTGTCGACATCCATAAGGGGGGGTAAGTGCCGATCTCAATAGTGTATTAACACCCTTGTGAAACCGATTTCTTTCTAGGAATTTCGGGATCTTCCAAGCAGTAGATCTAACTCTCCACTCTCTCAATCGGATTTGGGTAAGTGGTGGTAAGTGCCTACTTGTAATAGATTATTCTTCTAAGTGATTAAAAGCCAAGGCTCTTGACATTGTCCATTGACCGATTATAGTTTGTGAACCAGATTCGTGATTTGGGTGTCAAGCTAGTATCCAAAGCGAGTAGGTAAGGATTCGGGTTCAAGCAATAACCCTATGGAATCATTTGGTTTGGCCGAATGGCCATTTCACTAACTTTGATAGTTGGCCAATATAGGGCAAGGACTTAGAGTGTGGCCGATTGGTTTTCTTCAGGATTTAGGACTATCATCGATATCGTGTGTGTACATACACACTTATAATTAATTAAATGTACTAAATCATAGTGTGTGCTAACCGGATCAATGTAGATTCGGGATTAATACCATGAATGGTATAAGCAAGGAACCAGGTAAGTCCTTGTTGACTATGAAATATTCTAAGATGCTTTTGGGAAGCATGGTGTGTCTAATACACGTTGCTAATTGCTGATGATAAAACCTGTACATGTGATTAAGTATATGTAACATATATTTATGTGACTGATGTGGGATTGACTGAGTGGAGGGGGCAGTGATGTTTCGTGCTGACGAGCACCAGTGTTTTGGTAACACACTGTGACTATATGTCACCAGAGGTTTGGTACCTCCAGAGGTTTGGTACCTCATAGCGACTCGTCCCTGTGGTTAACACCACCGTGGGTTGGCCCCACTTGAGATATGGGATCGTCTGCCAGTGATTTGGTATCACACGATGGGTTGGCCCCATCAATCGATTTGTGTCCACGGACACTAGTGCTTTGGTAGCACATCGTGACTATATGTCACCAGTGGTTTGGCACCACCAGTGTTTTGGTAACACATTGTGACTACGGTCACCAGTGGTTTGGTACCACATGGGGTAGACAAAGGCGTTTGGTTGGCTAGGTCGGGTGCATGACTTAGTACATGATGATTGATTATATGTTGTGTATGAAATTGTTTAAATACGAGGGAAGGGTTACATACTGAGTCTTGGTGACTCACCTTCTCCCTTAACATTTTTCAGGTGACTCGTAGATGGCGGTTGAGGAGCCGGTTGGACTCGAGGTGGCCATGCAGTGGACTTGAATTAAATGAACTTTAAATTTAGCTATTTCATTTTTATTAGTGGTTTATTTTTATTTTGGTTGTAATAAGGCCTCCATAAACTTTACTTTTGTTATTTCTTTTATGTTGGATACTTTGTTTTAAACTATGTTGTTAAAACTGCACTAAAATCACATGTTTTCTCAAATTAACACGAAAATGTTTTATCGTGCCATCGGGCACATCGAAATTTGTATAACAACCTGACTCAATTAAATTTCCAATTAAATCTATGTACGGTTTCGGCAAGATAACCAAAAACGAGAAGTTTTCAACAAAACTCAAATTGGTTTTAAAATGGTGTCCAAAAAGTTTTCTCCGTAACAAATCAAATTCGGTCGTAATGTTTGGGCCGGGTTTGGGTTGTTACAGGTACTCATGAATGAGTCACGAAGAAACGTTTACGACATGTGGCATGGTATGTGCTAAATAAGGGCAATTGTGAGTAAGTATGGCAAGATGCCTATGACTTGTGTATGGTTAGTTAATATCATGGATGGATTATTTTATGAGCTTATTGTTGCTATTTATATTCATGCAAACTTACTAAGCTTTATGCTTACCCCTTTCATTGCCCTTGTTCCTTGTAGTATTGCCAAGTTAAATCGAGGATCGTGGACGTAGGAGTTCGGAAATCACATTATCGACATCACTTTGGTATAACAATTTAGACTTATTTTGAGTATGGCATGTATAAGACTCGAGCATTTTGTTAAGTTGTAATTGTTAGCCAAAGTGTTGGCTATGTATGTTACTAAAGTCATTTTGTAAATGGCCTTAAGTTAGGCAAATACTTGGCAAATTCTTTTGCTTAATGAAAGTGATTTTCTTGAAGTGTATGCCCTTGTGTATGAATGTTGAATTGAGTATTTAGATGTGTATTTAGATGTGTCTTTGGGTCATGAATTATGTAGGGTGGCAAAGGGCTTGGTAGATAGCCTTCTAATTTTCCATATGGGTAGACACACGGGCGTGTGTCTAGACCGTGTGAGCAGCACGGCTAGCACATGGGCGTGTGCCCAGGCCGTGTGAAGTCTACACCATGCACTTGGAATTTAAATCGCCACACGGTTGAAACACACGGGCGTGTGTATGGGCCGTGTGAATTAGTTAGAATGCCAAGGTTTGGCACACAGGCCAAGGCCACAGGCGTGTCAAGGCCGTGTGAAATTAGTCAGTTTTGACCACGGGTGGTAGACACGGGCATGTCTTAGGGGCACACGGGCGTGTCCCTAGACTCACACGGGTGTGTGACCCCTATTTTGTTGAAAAGTTTCTCGAACTCGTAAATGTCCCTGGAATAGTCTCGATACCTCTCGAAAGCATGTTTAGGGCCTCTTAGGCCAAGTATAAGTAAGTGATGGGTTTAAACGAGACTTTGTAACCCTATTCGAGATGTTTAAGCAAGATTAATTAGGTAATGCCTCGAACCCTGTCCTGGTTTAAAGACGGGTAAGGGGTGTTACAGGATGAGTCATTATAATATCTACTAACTACTCTTCAATGGTCTAATTACCATATAAAGACCTTAAGTTTTGAATTCCATAGCTATTTGATACCTATAGCTACTAGAATCCAACTTTTGCATTTTATGCAATTTAGTCCTTTACCTAATTAACCATACAATCGATAAAATTTTCACATAAAAATTTTCATGTGACCTTCCTATCATGATACCAACCATAAAATAAAATAAGTTTTTAGTTTTAGTTCGGATTTGTGGTCCCGAAACCACAGTTTCGATCTCACCAAAAATGGGCTGTTACAAGTAAGCCTCCTGATGATAAGATCCGTAAGTACGGTGCTGAAGAATTTCGAGCTACAACTGAGGATGATCCCAAGAGAGCTATGTTTTGGTTAGAAAATACTATCAGAGTTCTTGATGAATTATCTTGTACACAGGCTGAATGTCTTAAGTGTGCGATGTCTCTATTAAAAGATTCAGCTTATCAGTGGTGGAATACATTAACTTCTGTAGTGCTGAAAGAGAAGATTACTTAGGAATTCTTTCAAATTGAGTTCCGAAAGAAATACATTAGTTAGAGGTTTCTAGACCAAAAATGTAAAGAATTCTTGCAGCTTAAACAGGGTCATATGACAGTGTCTGAATATGAACGATAATTTATTCGATTGAGCAAATATACTCGAGAATGTATTTCGAATGAGACTGTAATGTGTAAGCGATTCGAAGATGGTTTAAACAAAGATATAAAACTATTAGTAGGGATCTTTCAGTTGAAATAATTTGTTGTATTAGTGGATTGATCATTTAAAGCTGAAGAGCTGAGCAAAGAGAAAAGACAAGCTGAGACTGAAGCTAGAGATTCAAGTAAGAGATTGACGGGAAAGTCATATCAGTCAACGTTGAAGAAATCAAAGAAATATCACGACCGTTCTACTACTTCTGCGGGATACTCCGGTAGAGATAGAGGTACCCGACGCTCCAGTCCTAAATCTCAAGCTACATCTATAGTGAGTGTGGGTAATACCAGAAACACCAGATTCAAGTACAAACACTGTAACAAGCTACATTTTGGTGAGTGTCGAATGAAGAGTGGAGCTTGTTTTAGATGTGGTTCCTTTGACCACTATCTTAGATAATTCCCAGAGAAATCTGGAAAATATAATATTCAAACTTTGAGGCCGAGCAAATCAGCTGTGAGAGGTAGACCACCCCGTAATCCTGGAAATGTGAGTGGTAGCCGTGGGGTGACGAAGGACTCTACTGTAAGGTCTAAGGCACAAACACCAACTAGGGCTTATGCTATTTGTGCGCGCGAAGATGCTTTTGCACCAGATGTTATTACTGGTACTTTCTCTCTTATTGATACTGATGTAACTGCTTTAACTGATCCCGAATCGACTCATTCATATGTTTGCACTAATTTAGTGTCTAGTAAAAATTTACCTATTGAGTCCACTAAATTCGAGGTTAAAGTATCGACCCCTCTAGGCTAGTATGTGTTAGTTGATAAAGTTTGCAAGAATTGTCTGTTAATGATTCAAGGTTACTATTTTCAGGCTAATTTGATGCTATTGCCATTTGATGAATTTGATGTGATATTGGGCATGGATTGGCTAACTCTGCATGATGCTGTAGTAAATTGTAGACGAAAGCATATCATATTCAAATGTCAAAATGGTGAGATGCTTTACATTGAATCAGATAAATTGAATGGGTTGCCTATTGTGATATCAGCTATGTCAGCACAGAAATATGTGAGAAAAGGTTGTAATGCTTACCTTGCTTATGTATTCGATACTAAAGTGTCAAAGTTGAAGCTTGAATCTATACCAGTGGTTTGCGAATATCCTGATGTGTTTCCAGAGGAATTACCTGGATTACTGCCGGTCAGAGAAGTCGAATTTGGTATAGAACTTTTACCGGGAACAACACTG
The DNA here is from genome assembly GCA_025698515.1 of Gossypium sturtianum. NCBI lineage: Eukaryota > Viridiplantae > Streptophyta > Magnoliopsida > Malvales > Malvaceae > Gossypium > Gossypium sturtianum. Next base: position 91,024,014 of record CM046949.1, read on the forward strand.
ATATTGATAGGACCATACAGAATGGATCTTACAGAGTTAAAAGAGTTGAAAGCACAGTTACAAGAGTTGACTAATAGGGGTTTTCTAGACCTAGTTTTTCACCTTGGGGTGCATCGGTTCTGTTTGTTAAGAAAAAGGACGGATGGATGAGATTATGTGTAACATCCTGGATTTTGGGGTTCTGCATTTAATGTGTGTTGTGTGTGTATGCCATGCTCTGTGTGTTAATTTGGTGTGTTTGGGGGTTCCAGGAAGGCTTGGGGTTAAGCCTGAGCCTTGGTGAAAACTTTACTTTTAGGCACTGTAGGGGAGAGCTAGTTGAGGTAGGTCTTAAGGGTATTTCATTGTGTGTGGATAACACAAGTAGAGAGTTGGTAAAGTGGCAAGGATGCGCCACTAAGAGAGCTTGAAATGGCGTCACAAGGGAGAAGCTGCAGAGGGAAGGGGTTCAAGTCACATTGTCAGCATTGTGGAGTTTTGTTTTTTTTTTGTGTCAATGGAGCTTGGGTGGTGGAGTTCGGCTAGGACACTTCAAGGGGGGAGTGTTGAATGGGTCAAATATTTGAAAGGGCGGCCGTGAGTGAAAGGTGGAGGTTGACCTATTCAAACTATTTCAAATGGGTGAGCAAGAGTGACTTTAGGAGGAAAGTAAGGGATTTTTCAAGTGGTTGGAGGTAATGGCCGGTTGTGGGAAGCTTGAGAAGGGGGAGAGGTTTCGGTTGGGGTCTAGTAGGGTGTGTGCCATATAGGTCTACTCCTTTGTTTTGTATTTTTTTTATTCTTCATTTCTCTGCTAACCAAAACCGAAACACATTTGTGCTTTTCTTTTCATCTTTTTTCCTCTGGTTGCCGCAACCTCTAAGAGCAGTTTGGTGCATCTTTTATTTGGTAAAAACCGAAACCTCTGGCACTCTTTTCTCCTTTCTTCTTTTCTTTTTTTCCCCTCATTCAATTCTCTTCTCTTAAACACCATAACCGCACCTCTCTTCCATCATCTTTTCTCTTGCCAAGCCGAAACTTTTCTCTCCCTTTACCATACTCTGGCTAGCCGAATCTTTGTGTTACATCAAGAGTGGACATCCTTCCTATCGTCGTTAATCTTTTGGTTGGGTAAGGAGCTGTTCCTTCTTTCTCTTCTCGTTTATCTTTCTTCTTCTTTTGGTTCGATTTAACTAAAGCTTTGACTCACTTCTTTGGGCAAAGGCCGATTGTAGAAGGGGGTGTTTCATCGTCTCTTTTTCGTGTGACCAGCCTTCAAGGGGGATTTTGGTAAGTAGCTATGGGCCGTTTGGTGGTAGGAGATTATTGTCAACTCCCTTGGCCGATAGGTCACTCTTTTAAGGTTTATGGAAAATCGACTTTAACATAATGATGTTGTAGGGACTTAAGCGATTTCTTAGGCCAAATAGTTGAAGTTCGGCTTCTGTTGATCTAGGTAAGCGACTTCTTTGATATGAGTATCTATCCTTCGTTCTTTTCATTATTTTAACCTGGTTCTCTGATCAAGATCTGTCATGGATTCAAATGCCAGTCAAAGGAAGGAAGGGGTTGGACCCGTAGTTTTAGCCCCTAAGTTCAAGAAACGATCTGTATCGGTAGTATGAGATTGGCCACCGGGTTGTGGACCGGCTTCAGAGCAGATTAGGCAGATAGCAGTCGTCTCTGCTAGCGGTAGTGTCGACATAGAAAGCATAGTATTGCGTGTTATCAGGTGTGTAAAACTTCACACTCTGTTATTAATCTGTGTTATTAGCTATTTTGGGCTGAAAAGCCGAAGTGACTGAAAGACAGTCGTAATACCCTTGTGGGTAAAGCTGGGGATACCAGGTAAGTGTCTATAACGTTTTATTAATGGGTATGAAATATATGCTGTAATCTGTCACTATGATGAGAGTATGTGCATTCATATGATTGTATGATCTGCATGGGTTTGGGATATGATGCGAAGGGGGAAGTATTTGAGACTGTCACGGTGGTTTGGTACACGAGTGGGTTGGCCCCACATATAACTGATTCAGTGACCATGTCTCGGTGGCTTGGTGCCACGGTGGTTTAATACCACGTATATATATGATGATTTAGTGACTCGTCCTAGTGGTTTGGTACCACAGTGGGTTGGCCCCACATATATTCTTCAGGGATTGTCACGGTGGTTTGATACCACGGTGGGTTGGCCCCACGCATGATAATAGTGACTTTGTCATGGTGATCTAGTATCACGGTGGTCTGGAACCACGAGTGGCTTGGTGCCGCATATGAGGTGTGTAGCGGATGGAGGGTTGATTGTAGAAATCCCCATGGTGTGTTGGGCTGGTACGGGTGGTGTGTAGAGGATGGAAAACTAGGTTGGGCTGGGCTGCATTGAATACATGTGATATATGCTATATTGAGTGGGCTAAGGCCCAATGTGCATCTGTGGGCTTAAGGCCCAGATTTTGTTTCATGGGGATTTACACACTGAGTCTCGGTGACTCACCCCCCTCTGCTTATTTCTGCAGGTAATCAGTATATCGTAGATCTGGGAGCCAAGGCGGACTCGTGGAGGCCATAAAACGTTTCTTTACGTAAATTCGTTTCCTTCTACAATTATTTTTAATTGGGGATTTTGTTATGTAATAAGGCCTTCTTAATTTGATATTTGGTTTTCCTTATTTATTATTTAATTACGATATGACATCATTATACGTTTAAAACCTGACAATTAAGATGGAGTTTTCAAAACTTAAGCAACATAAAGCATTTGTTTTCTCTCATGTGCCAACAATGACAACCAGTACGTGATTAGCTTAATCCAACAATTTTTTTTCTTAAACCTCAAACTACTGTTTTTCGAAACATCAATCAAACGAAAAGTTTTTTTTTAACTTACAGTATTTCTTCAAAGTTTTGAAACCCTTTTTGAACAACTTTTACCCTGTAACATACCAGATCTGGTCGTAACGTCTAGGCCGAGTTTGGGGTGTTACATTATGCATTGACTACCGCCAGCTCAACAAAGTTACAATCAAGAATAAATATCCACTACCTCACATTGATGATTTGTTTGATCAGTTGAAAGGTGCCATAGTGTTCTCGAAGATTGATATTCGTTCTGACTATTATCAGTTACGAGTAAAAGATCCTAATGTGCCAAACAGCATTCAGAACCAGGTACGGACATTATGATTTTCTTGTTATGTCGTTTGGTTTAACTAACGCACCTGCAGTATTTATGGATTTGATGTACAAAATTTTTAGACCATATTTAGATAGATTTGTTGTGGTATTTATTGATGATATTCTAATTTATTCCCGAGATGAGATTGAACATACCGAGCATCTGAGAATTGTTCTGCAAACTTTACTGTTTGTTAAATTTAGCAAATGTGAGTTTTGGATTCGGGAAGTTAGTTTTCTGGGACACATAGTATCGGCTGAAGGCATCAGAGTTGATTAGAATAAAATTTTAGCGATTGTTAACTGGAAACCACTAAGAAACTTATCTAAAGTCAAAAGTTTCCTGGGATTAGCTGGTTATTACCAGAGATTTGTAAAATGGTTTTAGATGATAGCTACACCGATGACACAACTATTAAGAAAGATGTGAAATTTGAATTGTCTAATAAATGTCAACAAAGTTTTAACCAGTTGAAAGCCCTATTGACAGAAGCACCGGTTCTGGTTCAGCCTGAATCGGGTAAGGAATTTGTGATTTTTAGTTACGCGTCATTGAATGGATTAGGCTGTGTTTTGATGCAAGAAGGTAAAGTAATAGCTTATGTCTCCAGAAAGTTAAAGCCACATGAAAAGAACTATCCGACACATGACTTAGAGTTTTCAGCTATTATTTTTGCGTTGAAAATTTGGTGACACTATTTGTTCGGTGAAAAATGTCATGTATTTACCGATCACAAGAGTTTAAAGTATATGATGTCGTAGAAAGATCTAAATCTGAGACAGCGTAGATGGCTTGAACTATTGAAAGATTATGAGTTAGTTATTGATTATCATCCGGGAAAAGCAAACGTAGTTGCTGATGCTTTGAGTAGAAAATCCTTATTTGTTCTACGAGCGATGAATACCTGATTGTCATTATCTGATGATGGCTCGATATTAGCTGAGTTAAAAGCAAGATTGATGTTTTTACAGCAGATCTGTGAAGCTCAAAATGTGATAATGAGTTGCGAGCTAAATGAGTACAGTGTGAGTCGACTTCTGATTCAGAATTTCAGATAGGACCCGATGATTGTTTGTTATTCAGAGGTAGAGTTTGTATACTGAAGAATCCAGAGCTTATACAAAAAATTCTGCACGAAGCTCATAGTGGTAGCATGTCTGTTCATCCGGGGAGTAATAAAATGTACAATGATTTGAGACAGATGTACTGGTGGCCAGGATTGAAACATGATATTTCTGATTTTGTATCTAGATGTTTGATATGTCAGCAAATTAAAGCTGAACATCAGGTACCTTAGGATTGTTACAGCCAGTAATGATACTGGAGTGGAAATGGGATAAAGTTACTATGGATTTTGTATCGGGGTTATCCTTATCTCCGAAAAAGAAAGATGCCATTTGGGTTATCGTTGATAAACCAAAATAGTAACAAATTTTAGGCCCACATTTAGTATGCTTTTGGATGAATTATCCCTTATTTTATGTAATTAGGTGCTCTTAATCCTTTCTTTTCATGTTATATACTCAGGAAAGCACCAAGGGATGAAAAGAACGCAAAACGGGCTTAAAACGGGACAAATGGGCCAAAGCATGAAATCGACACGGCCTGAACCAAAGATCACACGGCCGTGCCTCCTTAAAGATCTCAAACACGGCTTGGACCATGATTTACACGGTCGTCCCTCATCAACGAAGTCCACACAGCCTGACCACGACTTACACGGGCGTGTGCCATGGGCGTGTCCCTGCCGCGGCCAAGAGAAGTTTTACTCGGATTTGGATACTTGGAGGCAAAGAAACATATTCTAAAGCCTATTCAAACACCCTAGTAGGAACTCTACTTGAAGTCGGATACTTTGGGGCCAAGTAAGGTATCTCAAATTCTATATAAACACCCAAGGGGGCAACTTGTCAAGGGAGTTCGTGAGAACCCTGCATCGAGGGGAGCCCGGCCATCGCCTAGGGCGCCGTGCTAGGCCCGAGAAGGCGCATTTGTGGGGATTCACTCGAGGATAGCCAGTTGATCCATCTCAAGAAGCCAGAGTTATACTCAAGACGGAGGATCTCCTCTTCAATTCCTTTAGGGGGTTTTAGGGATTTCTTATGTTTTGTTTTATCTTTTCTCTTGAGATGTTTTCCTTTATTGTTATGAACTAAACCCTTCGGATACCCGAAGGGGATGAAACCTATGATGACTCTTGATATTTTATTATTTGAATTATATGATAATAACTTAGTTTGTTCTTAATTATGTGAGCTTAATCCAAATTTAATGTGCTTAGGTGGAGGAGGAATAGACCCTGCCTAAGAGTAGATCCAACATAATTAAGCGGAGTTGATCGCACGCCTAGAGATAGGGTGACAAGATTTTGCCGGATTAGGGTGAAACCTAATATGGGAATCCATAGATCGATTTACTGCTATTCTAGGGGGTTATTATAAGAGAATGAGAGTTCCACTAATTAACCTAGGGTTAGACGTTATTCGCCTCGAGAGAGGGTTTAATATATACGTTAGGGAGTCTTACGGATCAAACTAAGTGAATAAATCGTATGGTTCAGTGTTAGATAACAAGTGAAGTCTAGGTGGATTCTTCCTAGGGTATCGTCTAAATCTACTGAGTTTTTCCCAAGTTATTTTCCAAAATTCATTCTTCTTTGTCTTAGAGTCTTTAGTTTAGTAGTTAATTAATTTAGATTAATAAACAACTTCACTTATTTTAGGCTAAATAATAAAAAGAAAGTTAGTATTAGTACTTTTAGTTCCTTTGGGTTCGATAATCTGGTCTTGCCTAGGCTATACTACTGTTCGATAGGTGCACTTGCCTTTAATCGTTGTCAGAGTTAGTTTCCAGGTTCAATCATTCTTTTGTAAATTTTAAAACTCTGATTTACAGCGATCAAGTTTTTGGCGCCGTTGCCGGGGAACTAAAATATTAAGAAAGCTCTACTTTTATTACTTTAGCCATTTTTCTTTATTGTAATTTATTATTATTATTATTATTATTATTTTTACTTTGCTATTTTTTCCTCCATTTGCTTTTGGCAGATAATTTTAGTTTTTAGAGAAGATGTCATTGAATAACTATCAGTGGCAAGTTACAAGGACAAGGCCAGCCAAAGCAGCCAGTGTCTTTAACCTCAACGTACACCCAATAATGCAATATGACTCAAATCTAGGAGGCGTGGCAAATCCTGAGTACCCACCCTACGGATATGGCATGGAAAATGAGCAAGCTCACTATACGGGTAACTATTCTAGACCTCAAAATAATTTTCATGATAAGACTTATAATGCAGGTTGTAAGTGCCATCCCAATTTCTCGTGGGATGATCAAAGTAGCCAAAGGTCGAAACTTCCTCCAAACTTTCAATAACCACCTCACCAACAGGAAGAGGAGTCGAACCTTGAAGAGATGCTGACAAAATTCATGGCAGCTACAGATAACCGTCTCCAAAAAAATGAGACAACACTTAATGACCAACAAGCATCGATCAAAGGGATCGAGAGCCAAGTTGGGGAACTTACTGAGTCAGTTGGGGAACTTACTAAGTCAGTTATACAACTTGCTAAGCTGATCTCAGAACTACCACAAGGAAGCTTGCCAAGCAATACTGAAACTAACCCGAGTGAGCAAAATCAAGCCATTTACGATAGTGAAGGGTTAGACAAACCAAACTCAAGGGAAGAACCTGTGGTAAGTGAAGATAAGGTTGAAGTGTGCCATGATATACCAAAACCGGCAATTACAGAGTACCAACCTCGTATGCCATATCCCGATGCAATAAAGAAAGACCACACAGAGGAAGAAGACGGTGAATTCACACTTCGTGTAGACGATGAAACAATCACTCTTCAAGCTCTTGACTCAGCTAGGACATCGAGTAATAAAGGTACGAACGTTAATTCTATTGATAACCATTTGGTTCAACCTTCTTTACAGGAAGCATCATGAAATTACCTAGTTGAGCTAGATCTTAGACCTCGTACCCATAAAGAAATAATTCATGAAGAACTAAGGCTTCGGGTCGATGAACTAGACAAGTGGAAAACACACTTTAAAGAGAAACTAGAAATACACGAAGTGAAACCGAAGGAAACCCCAGACGAGCTGATAGGAATAACAAATCACTCCAAAATAGGGATCAGGTATTGTTGAATAAGGAAGACCCTCGAATCACCAATTCAGACCTCAAGACAAACGAAGAAAACACTTTTGAGGTACTTAATGTCTTCCTATACGGCACAGTCGAGGTAAGCAATCCTAAATTCAACATTCTTGAGGTAAACATTACTCGACATAAACTATTTATCAAAAACCGAATTGATCGCATGAGAAAGAATTTTCACCTCCTCAAACCACCTTGACCATACGAATGAGAGGTAAAGTCTAGCTTAAGACTATAAACGAGCGCTTCTCAGGAGGTAACCCGAGCACTAACCCTATTAATTTTTACATTTTTTTTATTTTACTTTTATTTTTTATTTTAGCACCTAACCATAAACTAACCAAAGTACGATTTCCATGCTCACACGGCCTTGCACACGCACGCCGTGGCCGTGTGAAGCTGTAGGACAAACCACGGACGTGCTAGTAACCGTGCATGACAAAGAATGATTTCTTTTCCCAACACGGGCTGCGATAAAAGCCACGCCTGTGCCGACTTCCGTGTGAGGTTATCGACTTATTAAGCACAGGCGAGACACGGGCCGTGCCTTACAACCGTCGCGAGGTTACCGACTTGACAAGCACGGGTTAAACACGCCCGTTCTAAAGGACCGTGAAGAATACACGGGCGTGCTACGAGACCCACGGCCGTGGTAAAACACCTAAACGCGCCCAAAATTCAAAATCACGAAAAACACGGGCTAATTAAACTCGAACAAGGGCGTAGACCGTATCACTATTTAAATATTTACCTTTATTTCTATTTTTATTTTTATTTTTATTTTTATTTTTATTTTCATTTTTATTTTTTATTTTCATTTTCATTTTTATTTTTATTTCCTTTATTTTATTTTCTTTATTATTTTCTTCTTATTATTCATTCCATTTAGATTTAGCTTAGGATACAAAAAAAAAATAGGATGGCTGCTTCGAGGACTCAACCAGTTCGAGACGCTTCCCCACGCTCACCTCCAATCCTATCCGGTTTCTTTTCATTGACTTCATCCAAAATTCAGGAAGTTTCACTTCTCTCCCTATCTTATGATTTTATGATTATTTTGCTATCATCTATCTTTGTACATTGAGGGCAATGTACATCTTAAGTGTGGGGGGGGGTTAACTATAGTATTATTTGAAAATCCCTGAATTATGCCTTGTCTTAAAGTAAGTTTCTCATATTATAATTAGGATGAAATTTCTGATGATTTATGATTTTTATTGATATGTTTTAGATTAAGTCATTGATAATTGTGCATTGATGATTAAATTCTAAGAATACTAGAGAATCAAGCATAATAAGTCTATTTTTCTGAATTAAAAATTTTCTCGGTCGTCTACCTGAATTTAAATATTACCTTGAAATTTGATATTTACAAGGTTGATGTCAAAAATACCCATAATTTTTATGAGTTTTTGAGCCTTATAGAGTATAAATTCTTTTTCTTGCTCACTTTATTGATTATGAGTGTGTCAACACTGATTTGTTATTCTAGAACTTGCATCGATTATACATGTCGTGACCACACTTTTGATTTGATATACAGAGATGATAAAGGCACCTAGGTTTTAACCCACTAACTCCATTAAAAGCCTACCTTCACAAATTAACCCCTAGTGAACCCCTTTTAATCCTAACAACCCTATTTATTGACTCACCCACTAATATTAACCCAAATCCCTTTGTAATTATTATCACCATTCTTTCTAAGTACCCGTATATCAAGATTTGATCTGATTAGTTGCCTAATTATGAATTCTAGTAATTTATCCTTTACTATGTATTTATTTTGTTCTTAAAAAAAAACGACGAAGTATATTCATTATTAGTTATGTGATTAAACGAGCTTATACATTTATTTAAATCCCAAATATCGAAGAAGAAGCTCGTATTATTAGTATTATTAGTTTTCAATTGATGTAATTATTATTATTGGTTCATTAGTTCTTAGTTAGGTAATTTGTCAATTCAATCTCGATTTTAACCCTCAAATTCAGCCTTATTCCACACCTTAACCCTAGCCCCGTTACAACCCTAACAAAGACCTTTTGATTTGTGTTTCATCTCATATTTCAGTGGTGGAGATTTGATTTTCATGCAAGCCTATGGGATTAACTCTTCATGTTTGACTTTTGAGTGCCCAAATTTTGAACCTTAAACACTTTGAGTGATTTGAGTGAATCTTTAGTGAGGATGTCAATCCTTGACAATTTCGAATCAGAGGTAATTATTTAGATGAAGGGAAACACCTATGTTTTGTGCTACAAAATATAAGGCTTATATTGTTTGAATTTTTAGGACTCTTTGAGTTGAATTATCCATGTATAAATTATCTCTGAATTATGATGAGACACTATTAATAACTATTATGAATTTAGGGAAGTTCATTTTAATTATGAGTTGAGAATTTTGCTTGAGGACAAGCAAAAGCTTAAGTGTGGGGGTATTTGATAAATTGAAATAGTAACACATTTTAGGCCCACATTTAGTATGCTTTTGGATGAATTATCCCTTATTTTATGTAATTTGGTGCTCTTAATCCTTTCTTTTCATGTTATATACTCGTGAAGCACCGGGGATGAAAAGAATGCAAAACGGGCTTAAAACGGGACAAATGGGCGAAAGCATGAAATCGACACGACCTGAACCAAAGATCACATGGTCGTGCCTCCTTAAAGATCTCGAACACGGCCTGGACCATGATTTACACAGTCGTGCCTCATCAACGAAGTCCACACGGCCTGACCACGACTTACACGGGCGTGTGCCATGGGCGTGTCCCTGCCACGGCCAAGAGAAGTTTTACTCGGATTTGGATACTTGGAGGCAAAGAAACATATTCCAAAGCCTATTCAAACACCATAGTAGGGACTCTACTTGAAGTAGGATACTTTGGGGCCAAGTAAGGCATCTCAAAGTCTATATAAACACCCAAGGGGGCAACTTGTCAAGGGAGTTCGGTAGAAACCCTCTGTCGAGGAGAGCCCAAAGCCATCGTCTAGGGGTGTCGTGCTAGGCCAGAGAAGGCAGATTTGTGGGGATTCACTCAGGGATAGCCAGTTGATCCATATCAAGAAGCCAGAGTTATACTCAAGACAGAGGATCTCCTCTTCAATTCCTTCAGGGGGTTTTAGGGATTTCTTATGTTTTGTTTTATCTTTTCTCTTGAGATGTTTTCCTTTATTGTTATGAACTAAACCCTTCGGATACCCGAAGGGGATGAAACCTATGATGACTCTTGTTATTTTATTATTTGAATTATATGATAATAACTTAGTTTGTTCTTAATTACGTGAGCTTAATCTAAATTTAATATGCTTAGGTGGAGGAGGAATAGACCCTGCCTAAGAGTAGATCCAACATAATTAAGCGGAGTTGATCGCACGCCTAGAGATAGGGTGATAAGATTTTGCCGGATTAGGGTGAAACCTAATATGGGAATGCATAGATCGATTTACTGCTATTCTAGGGGGTTATTATAAGAGAACGAGAGTTCCACTAATTAACCTAGGGTTAGACGTTATTTGCCTTGAGAGAGGGTTTAATATACGTTAGGGAGTCTTACGGATCAAACTAAGTGAATAAATCGTATGGTTCAGTGTTAGATAACAAGTGAAGTCTAGGTGGATTCTTCCTAGGGTATCGTCTAAATCAACTGAGTTTTTCCCAAGTTATTTTCCAAAATTCATCCTTCTTTGTCTTAGAGTCTTTAGTTTAGTAGTTAATTAATTTAGATTAATAAACAACTTCACTTATTTTAGGCTAAATAATAAAAAGAAAGTTAGTATTCGTACTTTTAGTTCCTTTGGGTTCGATAATCCGGTCTTGCCTAAGCTATACTACTGTTCGATAGGTGCACTTGCCTTTAATCGTTGTCAGAGTTAGTTTCCAGGTTCGATCATTCTTTTATAAATTTTAAAACTCTGATTTACAGCAATCAATCGTCGATTGTTTGACGAAGTCGGCACATTTTATTCTGGTATGTAGGGATTTATCACTTGGAAAATTAGCTGAGTTATGTGTTTCGGAGATTGTCAGATTACATGGAGTACCAGTCTCCATTATTTCGGATAGAGATCCGTGGTTCACATCGCGATTCTGGAGAAAGTTACAGGAAGCTCTAGGTACGCGATTGCATTTTAGCACCGCATTTCACCCTTAGACCGATGGTCAGTCCGAGTGTGTGATTCAGATTCTTGAAGATATGCTTCGGTGTTGTATTTTAGAATTCGAAGATAATTGGGAGAAATATTTACCGCTGGTTGAATTCGCGTATAATAATAGTTTTCACTCGAGCATAAAAATGGCACTATATGAGGCTCTGTATGGTCGCAAATGCCAAACTCCGTTATATTGGACTGAGCTCAGTGAAAAAAGATACATGGGGTTAATTTGATTCTCAAGACTGAGGAAAAAGTGAAAGTGATCCTAGATAGCTTAAAAGCAGCTTCAGATCGTCAAAAATCGTATGCAAATTTGAAACGTAAAGATATAGAGTTCCAAGTCGGAGACAAAGTATTTTTGAATGTATCGCCCTGGTAGAAAATTCTTCGGTTTGGTCGTAAAGGAAAGTTGAGTCCACGATTTATTGGGCTGTTTGAGATTACTGAGAGAATCAGACCTGTTGCGTATCGATTAGCTTTACCGTTAGAACTTGAAAGAATTGTAACAGCCCATTTTCAGTGAAATCAAAACAGTTGTTTCGGGACCACAAATCTGAGCCAAAAAGAAAATTTATTTTAATATTATTGCATGATCTGCATAATGATAGGAATGTCATATGAAAATTCTGATAAGAAAATTTTATCGATTATGTGCTTAATTATGGAAAGGACCAAATTGCATAGAATGCAAAATTTGAATTCTAGTAGTTAGAAGGATCAAATAGCTATGGAATTCAAAATAAGAGGTCCTTATATGGTAATTAGACCATTGAAGAAAAGTTAGTAGATTTTTTGATGAATCATCCACGGAAAATTAGAAAAAGGCAAGGACTAAATTGGAAAGTGGAAAAATTAATGGATGATAAATAAATAAATAGAAATATTATCATTTTATATCATCTTCATCCCTAAAATTTGCATGGAAACCCTAAGAGAGAGAAAGGAAACTAATCAAGCTTAATTAGGTATGTTTTCTTCTCTCATTTTTAGTAGTTTTTATATTTTTGAGATCGGGATAGTCTAATCTATCTATTTTGGGGGTTAATTTGAAAAGTTATCAAAGTAACAAAGTTTTTCCATGGATGAATATGCTGAAAATTTGAAATTTATGGTAGACAATGAAAGGTTGTTGATAGATAAACAACTTTTACAAAGAGAATTTTTATGAAATCATGATTTAGGGACTAAATTGAAAAGTGGTAAAACCCAAGGAAAAATTCTGAATTTTGTGAAATACAAGTGCTGTAAATGTTATATGAAAATTTTGGTTAGGCTTGGAATAAAGATTCAATTGCATGAATTTCATTTTCCGAGCCTAAGGATGAAATTGGAATTTATGAAAAGTTTAAGGGCAAAATGGTAATTTTACCTAGAGTGTAAATTGAATCCAATTGAATATGAAATGTGATAAATTGATGATTAGATTCATTTATATAGATCCAGACAACTCAAATTCAAAGCTAGATCTAGGAAAAGAAAAAGTTTCGGATTAGTAGATTTTCATACACAAACAAGTGTTAAGGTAAGTTCGTGTAACCGAATTTTGTGTTTATTTATATGCTTGAATTGAATGTGGTATGTGATTGTATGAATTATATAAATGTTAAAAATAAATGAAATAATCATATGTTCAAACATATCCGGAAAATTTTAAGTTCCGTTTGAATAATGAAATTCGATGGATATATGTGATTTCTCATATTACATATGGTTCTGCATATGTTGCGGATAGAATATAGCTCGGACGAGCAATCCTGTTAAAGCCCTCTCGAGCATCCTGATAAATAGTTCTTGTGAGCATCCTGATCGGTAGTGATCATGCATGTGTTGCGCACTACCGCAGCTCTGTGTGAGCGTCCTGTTACATGATTCGATCGGTTGTGATCTAGCATATAATGCAAACACAAACGTAGCTCTACGTGAGCATCCTGATATAAGCTCTTGTGGGCTTCCTGACATGGCTCGCTAGAACTCTCTGTTACCTTATCCGATACTCCCTGATATTACTCTTCGGAGTTACCTGTTAAGCTCTATGAGCTCATTGAGTAAAACTCTTATGAGTTTCCTGTTTAGCACGGATAAGTGTCATGTTACATGGCTCATCTGAGCATCCTGATATATGGCTCGAGAGTGCGCTCTCTGATTAAGTTCCATAATGGGTACCCCTGATTATGAGTTGAAGGATTACAGCTTTGTACACCTTGAGTGTACTACCTGAATATCCATCGACATTTCAATAATTCAACGGAATAAATTCCTGACATGAGAAATTGTGAGACTAAGAGAACTATGTAACAACCCAGTTTTAGCTAAGTCGGAATAGTGGTTTCGGAACCACAAATCCAAGGTCAGAAAATTATTTTCATATTATTTTATGTGTTTACAGCATGATAGCATGTATGTGTGAAAGTTTCGGGATTTAATTTTATCGATTGGATGTCTAATTTGATAAAAGGACTTAATAGTGTAAAATGCAAAAGTGGCATGCTATATGTTAAATGTGTTTAATTGCTATGATTTATTAAATGAGAGGTCCTTATGATGATATTAGACCATTAATATATTTAGTGGACATACATGAACATCATATTTGTATTTTCATGGTTTAATTTAAAGGTTAAATAAATAAATAGATTATTAAATGATGATTTAATAAAACAAAATACCATTTTATTCTATCATCTTCTTCATAGTTGATTTTCAACAAAAGAAAGAACCGTATTAGGGTTTAAAATTTGGCAACTTCAATCTTGGCTATTAAGGTACGATTTTAGCTCGGTTTTTGATGATTTCTATGTTTTTTGTGATTGTTGCTTTGTATTCTAGCTAGCCCATGCCTTAAATTTTGAAGTTGTCAATGATTTTGTGAAGTGCCATTGATGAATGCTTGAGCTTTTGAATGTTTTATGATGGAAAATGAATATTTGTTAATAGTTATACAAGTTTTGTTAAGTGAATTTTGACAAAAATGTCAAATAGGGATTTATTTGTGGAAAATGTGTGGTTAAATGTGTGAATAAATGATAAATATGGGATGATATGTGCACTAGGAAAATTTGGCTAGCTTAGGAAGGTATTAAATTGCATGAATTTTGTGTATTTCTGAAATAGGGACTAAATTGAATAAATGTGGAACTTTAGGGGCTAAAGTGTAAAAATGCCCAAATATGTGTTTGTGGACTGAATTGGATGATTTGATGAATAAATGAGTTAATTTTGAATGTATATAGATCAAGAACGAAAGAAATCGGATTTAGATCAGGGAAAATCAAAGGTTATCGAATAGTCGATCCATTCCGTTTATCCCGAAAACAAGGTAAGTTCATATGCAAATAAATGTCTTTAAATTGAATTATATATGTTTAATTTTCATTGAACTGCTATGAATGTTGAATGATTAAATACGAGCAAGAATCGATAGGGTTACAATATCTGAAAGTCTCGTACGAACCATAGGAATAGTATAGGATACGAATGTCATGACATTAGGATTACCGAGATGTGAATACGTGTAAGACCATGTCTGGGACATTGGCATCATTATATGATTTCGTATAAGACCCTGTTTGGGACAGTGGCATCGATATGTGATAACATGTAAGACCATAGCGAGATATGGCATTGTACGACTTATATGTGATTTTCAAGTATCCTTAACGATTCCAAATGGTTCAACGTGCAAAGTCAAGTCGAGAATGAATGTGTGAATGAGTTAAATGACTCAGGTACGTACGAGATTAATACGAGTATTGAAAAGGGAAGTATTTGATGAATTCACTTATGATTTTGAATATGTGTTCAATGGGAAAGGTTTGTGAGCTTTTATATGCTTATTCATGATTTTCCTATTAATGAAAATGGTATTGATTCATGTGGTAATTTTATTTGTATATGGCTTACTAAGCTTTTAAAGCTTACTTTGTGTGTTCTTTCCCTATTTTATAGATAATCGAAGCTAGCTCGGACTCGGGGATCATCAGGAACATCGTCACACTATCGATCAACTTGTTGGTACTTTTGATGTTATGTTTATATGGTATATGACATGTATAGGCTAGTGTTAAGATGATATGTTTAAGGTTGTGATTTTAGCCATGAGATTTGGCTTATAAATGATGTAAATGTGGGTGTGTATTTTGCCATTTGAGTTGGCTTAAATGAATTTGGTAAGTGATATGTGATGTATATATGGCATTGTGTTTTGGCATGTTTAGTATGGTTGAAGATGAAATGGTATGTTGTGGCTTGATTTTAAGATGATGATTTGGTATGTTCTATGACATGAATTAGTTGATAAGATGATGAGAAAAATGCATAGGGAAGATAGGTGAAATTGTTGGTAATGGCATATTGTTTTAGTATGTTTTGGATTATGATTTGAGTAGTGAAATGGATGGATTTTAAATGGCATGATTTGTATATGAAATAGCATGTTTTGGTTGCCTAAAAATGTGTTGAAATGGTATTATTTGGTTGTTTAGGTGAGCATGAGAAAGGGTGGCAAAATTGGCCTTGCAAATGGCCTATTCTTGTCCACACGGGCAGAGACACGGGCATGTGTCTCAACCGTGTGCGACACACGGTCATGATACACGGCCGTGTATCCCCTGGTGTTGAAATTGAATTGAAGTCAGTATGCTCCACACGGCCTCACACACGGGCGTGTGACCGGCCATGTGGCACAAGTCAGTATACCCCCTAAATGGGACACAGCCTAACACACGGGCGTGTGACTTGGCCGTGTTGCATAAGTCAGTATACCCTGTAGGATTGGCACAGCCTAGCGCACGGCCTGGCACACGGGCGTGTATGGCCATTTCGAAGGGCACACGGGCTAGACACACGGGCGTGTGGTCAGCCGTGTGACCCATGTTAGTATGTATGCCCTGTTTTTACACGGCCAAGGACACGGGCGTGTCTAGAGCCGTGTGAGGTACACGGCCTGTTCACACAGGCGTGTGAACCCTATATGCATGAAAATTTATAAGTTTCCCGAAGATTTCCAATGTTATCGATTTAGCCCTAAACCTCTTTCAAGCATGTTTTAAGGTCTTGTAGAGCCTTATAAGGGACAATGTGATTATGATTGAATGGTACTTGATAATGGATTTATAAATGTA
Organism: Gossypium sturtianum; assembly: GCA_025698515.1. Lineage (NCBI taxonomy): Eukaryota > Viridiplantae > Streptophyta > Magnoliopsida > Malvales > Malvaceae > Gossypium > Gossypium sturtianum. The sequence continues at coordinate 91,040,619 of CM046949.1, forward strand.
TGTTGTATGTTGTAATCTGATCGGTAATGCCTCGTAACCCTATTCCGGCGATGAATACGGGTTAGGGGTGTTACATCTATTGGTATCAGATCTACGATTTAGTCGATTCTAGGACTAACGTAGTGTGTGTGAGAGTCTAGCTATACATGCCATATATACTCTGCGATAGTGTGATGATTCCTGATAGCTTAAATTGTGTTTCCGTATAGTAATGGATCCCGAAAGAGCTGTAGCTGACGATGTAGAGAGTAACGCGCCCGCTCCTGCTCAAAGGGTAGTGCAACCTGACTCTAGACTTGTAACTAGAAGCCAGGAGGGAGAGGCTAAACAAGCCTTCTTCCAAATGATGAGTGAGTGGTTCACGGAGTTCGTTCGAACGAATCTGGCTGCTCAACAACCTCCACCCCCGCCTATTCCTCAACAAGTCCCAGTTTTGCCACAAGTGATAGATCCGATTCGATTGAGTAAGCCACATGTTGATAAGATTCGTAAATATGGGGCTGAAGAGTTTCGGGCTAATGTTGATGATGATGTTGAACGAGTTGAATTCTGGCTCGATAATACAATCCGAGTATTCGATGAGTTATCTTGTACTCCTGATGAATGTATCAAATGTGCCGTATCTTTGTTAAGAGACACTGCGTATCATTGGTGGAATACATTAGTATCGGTGGTTCCAAAAGAACGGGTTACTTGGGAGTTTTTCCAAACTGAATTCTGGAAGAAATATATTAGCCAGAGATTCATTGATCAGAAACGCAAAGAGTTTCTCGAGCTGAAATAGGGTCGTATGTCTGTTACCGAATACGAGCGAGAATTTGTGAGATTGAGCAGATACGCTCGGGAATGTGTTTCAACTGAAGCTATTATGTGCAAGAGATTTGAGGATGGTTTAAATGAAGATATCAAGCTATTAGTTGGGATTCTGGAAATCAAAGAGTTTGTGATACTCGTCGAACGAGCATGTAAAGCTGAAGAACTCGGAAAAGAAAAGGGAAAAGCTGATTTTGAAGCTAGAGACTCCAGAAATAGATCGACGAGTAAATCTTATCAGTCTGTATCAGAGAAATTTTGAAACTCGTTCGATCGTTCCAATGCATCGATAAGATATTCAAGCAGGGATTGTAAAAAGCAACCTGTGAGTTCTAAAGCTCAAGCTACATCTATTGCTAGTGTTGGCAATATGAGACAAACCGACCCAAGTGTAGACATTGTGGAAAATGACATATCGGTGATTGTAGATTGAATGATCGGGCCTGCTTTAAATGTAGATCATTAGATCATTTCATTCGTAACTGTCCTGAGTTGGCTGAGCAAGATACAGTACAAAACACGAGATCGAGTAACACTGCAATTAGAGGTAGACCACCCAGAAACACGGGAAATGTGAGTAGTAGTCAGAGAGCGACTAAAGATTCTGCTATGAGGTCAGAGCACCTACATAAGCCTACGCTATTCACGCTCATGAAGAAACGTCATCTCCAGATGTTATTACCGGTACTTTTACTCTCTATGATACTAATGTGATTGCATCGATAGATCCAGGGTTAACTCATTCGTATATATGTGTGAATTTAGTATCTAGTAAGACTTTGCCTGTAGAGTCTACTGAATTTGTCATTAGAGTATCGAACCCCTTAGGCAAGTGTGTTTTGGTTGATAAAGTGTGCAAGAACTGTCCATTGATGATTCGGGATTTTTGTTTTCCGGCTGATCTGATTTTGTTTCCATTTGATGAATTTGATATAATTCTGGGTATGGATTGGCTAACGCTACATGATGCTGTAGTAAACTGTAAAATAAAGACGATTGATCTGAGATGTTAGAATAATGAGATTATCCGGATTGAGTCAGATGATTTGAATGGTTTACCAGCAGTGATTTCATCGATGTTAGCTCAGAAATATATGAGAAAGGGTTGTGAAGCTTATTTTCCTTATGTGCTTGATACGAAAGTGACTGAAAAGACGATCGAATCAGTACCAGTTGTGTGTGAGTATCCGGATGTGTTTCCTGAAGCGTTATTGTAACACCCCTAACCCATATCCGTCGCCGAATTAGGGTTACAAGGTATTACTGAACATAGCACATATCAGGATAGACATTTACTACCTTTCTTGTTTCGTAATTCAATCACATCAATCACATCAATACACATACATTTTATATTTAATAACAATATCACACAACTTATAAATCAAAAAACATTCAAATTTAATTATTATACATATATTTCACTTAACCATATAAAACCCAATCATGCTTCACTACTTAAAACTAATAAGCAAATCATGCTTTAAAAATTTTAAGCATGTCAATATCAATTATTTATCCACATACTCAAAATAACTAATGTGCAACAAAACCATGTTACAGGTACTTAATACATATAAGGTTCGAACTATATGACTTCAAAAGTATTGGCATTTGCTTCCCGAATACATGTTCAAACATATATCCTTACATTTCATGCATCGAATAATTGTCAATACAATTATCTCATAGACTAATAGTTAATCATATCATTTTTTTTATTATTATAAATTTCTGTACCTGCACATATTAAAAACATAACAACCATATTACATGGCCTAGTTTTTATTTTGTTCTTATTCATATATGCGGCATTAATAATATAGTACCATGTCCGAACATATTATATACTGTAACACCCCTCACCCGTGTCTAACTCTGAGACAGGGTTCGAGGCGTTACTGGACTTAGACATTCACAATCGTACAAATCGGGTTACCAAATTTTGCCCAAAATTAAAACTTTTCAAACACATGCATTTGACCTTGTCATCTATTTAATCACTTATACCACATAACAAGACATTAACACATACCATGGACAAATAGGCTTACAAGCCAAAATCATCATAAGCCACATCTCATGGCTATAATCAACAAATCAATATAAGCCAATACATTTGACTAATCACAACAACATCCATCATAGAAAAACTAAGTCCCTATACATGCCACTCACTTGAAAACAGTTAACATACACATGTCAATACTCCAAGGATAATGGCTCGATAGTGTGATCTTTGCCTCCGACGATCTCCAACCCCGAAATGACGACGACAAAGCTAAAAGAAATGGAAAGGAGGGAGTAAGCTTTACGCTTAGTAAGCTTGCATGAAAATAATATGGAATGCGATAACATGCTATTTTCATATTCTTTCTATTTATTCAAATTCTAGTTAAGCTATTTTCTTGAGTCACAGTCATTAAATTATTTATATCTGGAGCTACGGAACTCCAAATTAAGATTTGTTAATTTTACCTGAAACTAGACTCATTTATCTTCTTTCCATAAAATTTCCAGAATTTTTGGCTTAGCCAATTAGTACAGTTTATTCATTAAAGTTCCCCTATTTTACTGTTTGACTATTCTGACCTCTCTTCACTCGAATCAATTTTCTCCTCGTACAGAGTTCATATGACCTTATTATTTAGTTCATTTGAAAATAGACTCATTCATAACATGATCTTATTCAATTACACTTAGTCGTTACACAATCACGTGTATTTTCACTTAGTCAATTTCCCGTTGAACTCATCAGAATAATAACAGATACACGGTGGCCTGCACATAGTACCACCTTTGTAGCCGAAGCTATTTGGTGCACATAGTAGCCTGCACTTAGTACTACACATGTGACCAAAACCACCACTTACACATAGTGGCCTGCACTTAGTACCACACATGTGATCGAAACTATCGGGTACGCATAGTAGCCTGCACTTAGTACTACACACGTGACCTAAAACCATCTCGTAGCTCTCTTGTACACATAGTGGCCTGCTACCTCATTCGTATCTTTTTTCTATTCAAGGTTCAACTGGGAATTCTCACTTGTCAACATTTTACCAATTCATAAATTTTCATGCCATCATTTTATACAACTATCATACATTCATAAAACATGCATTTAGGCATATTATGGGTTTACTTTAGGTTATTCGAACTTACTTGTCGAAATCTTGTCAGGTACAACCGTGTAGCAACTCATACAACCCATGTAATATTAATTTAACATTCAATTCATGTAACATTAATTTGCCATTCAATTTCTCATAACACAACAAACATCACATTTTCCATACCATACATACCATCCATCAACTTCTCCTAAACATATTAAATCATACAATTTATGCCATATCAATAGAGAATTACAATTCAAGCATGATGCTGCATTATTATTAACACACGATCTTACCTCGGACACGAAAATGACAAATTTCCCAATTCGGTCCACAACCTCGATCTAAGATCGAACCTCATTTTCCATGATCTATAATATCACAATTAGCTCATTTATTAGTCACATTATTCAATGTGACCCAAAAATCATATATTTTACAATTTGCACTTTGACCCCTAAACTTCCACATATTTGCACTTTTGCCCTAATACTCGAAAATTAAACTTCAGCCCTTATTCTTATGTTTTATAACATGCTGATCATTTTTCCCTTCTATGGAAACATCAAATTCTTACTCTAACGTACACTTATGAACAATAATAATTTTTACCGATTATGCCGTTTCACTCGTTTTTACTAAAAATCGCTTATCAAAAGTCGTTTAACATAATTCTAAGCTTCATATTCTGTCATAAAACATCAAAATAGACACTTTTCACCTATGGGTAATTTTCCAAATATAAACCCTAGCTCGAATTAACGATAGAATTAGCTTAATCGAGTTACCGGGATTCTAAAAACGTAAAGAACATGAAAAACGAGACTAAAACGGACTTACTATGAAGCTTGGAAGATGAACAAACCCTAGCCATGGTGTTCCCTTGCTACATTCGACCATGGAGAAAAAAATGAAGAATATGATAGCTTATTTCATGTTATTTTGTCTTTATTCATTAATTAAGGCATTTTACCAAAATGCCATTAAATACCTTACTTACTAACCATGTCTATTTTTTTCCATCAAACTTTAATGGTCTAATTACTATTTAAGGACCTCTACTTTAAACCCCCATTTCAATTATGTACTTTATGAACCAGAACACATATTTTGTAATTTATTCAATTTAGTCCTGAAAGTCTAATCGAGCACCTTAGACATATAATTTCTTCATGAAATTTTTACACAATCATATAAACATATCATAGACCTTATAATAATCATAAAATGATTATTTCTACTTCAGATTTGTGGTCTCGGAACCACTGTTCTGACTAGGTCCTAATTCGAGATGTTACATTTCTCCCCCCCTTTTTAAGATTTTCGTCCTCGAAAATCTTATCAGAAGAGTAGTTTAGTTCCTCATAATCCACCATAGAAATTAAAACTGAAATTTCATCATTTATGCCTTTATTGATATCAGTATTTACGAAGATTTAGAGAAATCCAAATACGGGGTCATCATGTTACTATAACCAAGCCAGAAGCACATTCATAATTGACATTGGATACGAGCGATCATTGGTAATTTATGAGATAAAAATAACCAGAAAACCAGAATAAAGAAATCCAAGACAGTGGAATCCAGGATAAAATATCCAAGGTAGAGAAATCCAAGATACCATATCATAAAAAAAAAAAGACCCAGAAAAATGCTCATAAGAAAAATATGACGGATCTTGATAATTCTTCAGAGAAAAGAAGTCCAGAAAAATACATCAGTCCAAGCCACTGGGATTAAATGCAATAAGGATAATATGCCTTCCCATATATGTATATTGAATAGAGCATCAATTAGGAGAAACAAATTTATATCATCATGCGTATTATTTCATAAAGTCCCATTAGATGGAATGTAATGAAATGCCAAAGAGACAGGGCAATACAGATTATGTACTAGTCGGGCTATCAATATTTTCGTCTATACATCATGATTAGAAAGCACTCCCATAAAACAAGGATTTTATCAGTGGGGTAGTAACCGAAAAAATATTTCCGAGAAAAGTTAAACATACAGAATACCTCGAAAAAGACTCGCCATAATCGCATCTTACCTTTCAACATTATTCCTTCAATTATTTCTACCATCGTAAATCTCACATTATGCTTTTCATTAAAGAAGTTCATTCAAGAAATTTCCAGTTAATACATTTCCCAACATCTTACCTTACTAGTCCTATCGTTACCTATCAATCCAATTTAATATCTGATCATGTTCATAATCATTCTATAGCTGAACCCTTTGGTATCATACTTGTGAATTTATTCAATACAAATCTCGTGAAATTCCTTCACAAAACACCACTCTAGTAAGGGGGTGGGGTCGTAAGATCCCTGACTCGTCTCTCATACACATGTACATGTGACACTATTTCATCATTATTGTCATATAACTCAGTTCAATCAATTTAGCGCATTTATTTAAGCTATGCGAGTTTTCTAATCATACTTATTCAAACAAGAATACGTAGACATTTGTTCTATCAATATTTATGAATAGTCACTCAAACATATGCATTCGTTCAAATAAATCAATCATACGCATCATGGAATCATCGTTTAAACATATGTAAGCTCATCATGGTATAATCCTTTATTCACACCTTTATGGATTTCTGTTTATCACATTCACTTAATCAAGTAAGTCAAGTGTACAACATCATATGAGCATCAAACAAGCATGAGTATTCAATGCAACATGAACTTCCATCTCACATGTTATCAAGTATATCCTGAACTTTTATTCATAATTTTCTGAATCCAGGCTTATCATAACTATACTTTACCCGAATACTTTAGCATCACATTTAACATGGTTGGTGTAGCTCGGTTGGAGAGTTCCTCTGTCCAAACAAGATGGTTCTCATTTGCATCGGAAGACATCACACTATCACGGATTGGTGGCATGTATAGCTAGACTCTCACACTTGCCATGTTAGTCCGAGAATCGACTAAACCATAGCTCTTATACCACTAAAATGTAACACCCCTCACCCGTGTCTAACTTTGGGACAGGGTTCGAGGCGTTACCGGACTTAGACATTCACAATCGTACAAATCGGGTTACCAAATTTCACCCAAAATTAAAACTTTTCAAACACATGCATTTGACCTTGTCATCTATTTAATCACTTATACCACATAACAAGACATTAACACATACCATGGACAAATAGGCTTACAAGCCAAAATCATCATAAGCCACATCTCATGGCTATAATCAACAAATCAATATAAGCCAATACATTTGACTAATCACAACAACATCCATCATAGAAAAACTAAGTCCCTATACATGCCACTCACTTGAAAACAGTTAACATACACATGTCAATACTCCAAGGATAATGGCTCGATAGTGTGATGCTGCCTCCGATGATCTCCAAATTTGAGCTGACCTGGCAAAGCTAAAGGAAATGGAAAGGAGGGAGTAAGCTTTACGCTTAGTACGCTCGCATGGAAATAATATGCAATGCAATAACATGCTATTTTCATATTCTTTCTATTTATTCAAATTCCAGTTAAGCTATTTTCTTGAGTCACAGTCATTAAATTATTTATATCTGGAGATACAGAACTCCAAATTAAGATCCGTTAATTTTCCCTGAAACTAGACTCATTTATATTCTTTCCATAAAATTTCCAGAATTTTTGGCTTATCCAATTAGTACAGTTTATTCATTAAAGTTTCCCCTATTTTACTGTTTGACTATTCTGAACTCTCTTCACTACGAATCAATTTTATCCTCGTATAGAGTTCATATGACCTTATTATTTAGTTCATTTGAAAATATACTCATTAATTATTTCAGGCATATAAATTATATCCCATAATTAGTTTTTTACAATTTTTAATGATTTTTCCAAGGCAGAACAGGGGCTCACGTAATCATTCTGAACCAGTCTCATAGAAATTCAAATATCTAAAAATATATGAATAATTTATTTTCTATGTTTATTTTATATGAAAATAGACTCAATAAGCTTTAAATCAATATCTCATCCAACTTATAATTAAATTTCTACTATTTTTGGTGAGTTTTCAAATTCACATCACTGCTACTGTCCAAAGTAGTTCTATAGTAAATTTTTGCTCTCTATCACTTTAGTTGTGTTCATCACTTGCCTATACCAATCTTTCCACTTTCCGATTACATATCGAGCATATTGTTCATACGTACATTTGCCACATTTCTCAATTGGTCACATTCACACTTGCACTTATTCATAACATGAACGTATTCAATTACACTTAGTCGTTACACAATCACGTGTATTTTCACTTAGTCAATTTCCCGTTGAACTTATCAGAATAATAACAGATACACGGTGGCCTGCACATAGTACCACCTTTGTAGCCGAAGCTATCTGGTGCACATAGTAGCCTGCACTTAGTACTACACATGTGACCAAAACCATCACTTACACATAGTGGCCTGCACTTAGTACCACGCATGTGATCGAAACTATCGGGTACGCATAGTAGCCTGCACTTAGTACTACACATGTGACCTAAAACCATCTCGTAGCTCTCTTGTACACATAGTGGCCTGCTACCTCATTCGTATCTTTTCTATTCAGAAGGTTCAACTGGGAATTCTCACTTTTCAACATTTTACCAATTCATAAATTTTCATGCCATCATTTTATACAACTATCATACATTCATAAAACATGCATTTAGGCATATTATGGGTTTACTTTAGGTTATTCGAACTTACTTGTCGAAATCTCGTCAGTACAACCTGTAGCAACTCATACAACCCATGTAATATTAATTTAACATTCAATTCATGTAACATTAATTTGCCATTCAATTTCTCATAACACAACAAACATCACATTTTCCATACCATACATACCATCCATCAACTTCTCCTAAACATATTAAATCATACAATTTATGCCATATCAATAGAGAATTACAATTCAAGCATGATGCTGCATTATTATTAACACACGATCTTACCTCGGACACGAAAATGACAAATTTCCCAATTCGGTCCACAACCTCGATCTAAGATTGAACCTCATTTTCCATGATCTATAATATCACAATTAGCTCATTTATTAGTCACATTATTCAATGTGACCCAAAAATCATATATTTTACAATTTACACTTTGACCCCTAAACTTCCACATATTTGCACTTTTGCCCCAATACTCGAAAATTAAACTTCAGCCCTTATTCTTATGTTTTATAACATGCTGATCATTTTTCCCTTCTATGGCAACATCAAATTCTTACTCTAACATACACTTATGAACAATAATAATTTTTACCGATTATGCCGTTTCACTCGCTTTTCACGAAAATCGCTTATCAAAAGTCGCTTAACATAATTCTAAGCTTCATATTCTGTCATAAAACATCAAAATACACACTTTTCACCTATGGGTAATTTTCCAAATATAAACCCTAGCTCGAATTAACGGTAGAATTAGCATAATCGAGTTACCGGGATTCCAAAAAAACGTAAAGAACATGAAAAACGGGACTAAAACGGACTTACTATAAAGCTTGGAAGATGAACAAACCCTAGCCATGGTGTTCCCTTGCTACATTCGGCCATGGAGAAAAGAAATGAAGAAGATGATAGCTTATTTCATGTTATTTTGTCTTTATTCATTAATTAAGGCATTTTACCAAAATGCCATTAAATACCTTACTTACTAACCATGTCTATTTTTGTCCATCAAAATTTAATGGTCTAATTACTATTTAAGGACCTCTACTTTAAACCCCCATTTCAATTATGTACTTAATGAACTAGAACACATATTTTGTAATTTATTCAATTTAGTCCTTAAAGTCTATTCGAGCACCTTAGACATATAATTTCTTCATGAATTTTTTTCACAAGCATATAAACATATCATAGACCTTATAATAATCATAAAATGATTATTTCTACTTCAGATTTGTGGTCTCGGAACCACTGTTCCGACTAGGCCCTAATTCGGGATGTTACATATACAGTTTCTTAAGTTACAGAATAATGCACCATATTTAACTACAAATAATAGATTAATGATATACATAATCTATTAGCATATTATATGCACATGCACTGTACGAAATATGTAATCACCATTACAATGATATTCGAATAATAATAATTACTAAAAATCCTTTTTGCTTAATAGGGTACTTACTTTTAGTAGATTTAACAAATCTTAACATAAAGCTTAATGAACAAGATCATAAGTAACATACACAATTATTTAACCTTTCAAAGAACCAAAAACATGCATACTTTCCATTTACAAGCTTGCGTAAATGTGTACACAATTGAGCCATTTTCGAATGTCCATATTTCATTATCACTACAAAGCTAGTCATTACATATTTGGTATTGTTTATACTCCAATCCATAGAATATTTACATAATGCTGTAAACCAAATATCATGCTTATCATTTTAGGCCATCTCCTTAGCCTAATATACATATACAATTAAATTATCATTTCTAAAATAATTTACCCATTTAAAACATGCCATTTCAACTCAATAATAAAACCACAAATTTTAATTCAATTCACACTCGAATATATAATCATTCTTTTACCCCATTAATAAGCCGAAATATAGATAGTCTCCAACCTTCATATGCATATTTCAATTCATATGTCATAACCCAAACTCACTTGAAAACCAAATCCAAACATACCACACATATTATATATATATATATATATAAAACACATAACCAAAATCACTAAAACTTAACATTATTTATCTTACTAAAATACACCAAACATACCTCATTTACCTCTGTAACACCCCAAACCCAGTCAAAACGTTACGACCAAATTTGAGTTGTTACAGGGAGAAAATTTTAAAAAAAACTTTTGGCAATATCGGAGTTGAGAAAAACATTTGGATTAGAGAGTTCAAGTCAGGGCATACTATCTTCTCTTTGAGTTAATTAGGTGTTGAAAACGAGTTTATTTTACCAAAATTGAACTCAGAAATTTTTGAAAGGTGATCATAAATGTAAAAGTTGAGGTACCTAATCATTGGAAATAATATTTTTTTCTGAAATTGTTAAGAAAAATCCCAAGTTTTAGTTATTTGTAGCTTACCGCTTCCTTTGTTGAAATTTTAGAAAACCTCTATTACGTTTTTTAAGAAAACCCTTTCTCGATAATTCATAACGTGCATAAAATCAGTATATAAACAAAATCCCCAAAACAGAAATAAATTTAAAGCGGCCTTATTACAGATTAAAATCCCAAAATAGAAGAAGTAGGTTTAAAGTAAAGTTCGAGTTTACTAAAAAAAAGTAGCAACGCATGGCCACCTCGAGTCTGTCTCGGCTCCAAATCTGCTATCTACTGATTACCTGCAGAATTCGCAAAAAGGGGTGAGTCGTCGAGACTCAGTGTGTGTAAATCCCCGTATAACACAGACTGGGCCTTAGCCCTCTCAATATAGCATATGTCACATGCATGCAATGCAGCCCAATCCCAGTTTAACTCTCCATCCAAACACTCGTGGCATCATGTGTAACACCCCAAACCCGGACAGGACACCACGTCCGAATCTGGTATGCTACGGGGAAAACGTTTTTGAGAGATAAGATTTTTCGTTTAAAAGCGGGGCGAAAACATAGTGAACTTGAAGAAAATTTGTGTTGGCCTGTTTGATTAGATTTTGAAAACTTATCCAAGTATATAGTTAAAGCGAGTTGGTTTCATTTAGCACTTCCAATAGTTTCTCAGTGCCATTTTGAAACATTTTAGACTTAGTAGAAAATCGAGTTTGATTTGGAAAATCATTTGAGTTTATTGTATAGAAAAGTATAGCGAGATACCCGATGGTATAGTTCAAAACACATTGCGTTATAATTTTGAAAATGTTGTCTTTCCAAGTTTTAGCAAAATTTCATGCCAAGTTATTTGTTAAGCCGGTTGAGATTCTAATTAAAACATAACCATCATAAAACATAATTTAAAGGCCTTTTACAAATCCAAATTAAATCTCAAATAAAAATAAGTAATTAAATTAAAGTACCCAAATGATAGAGTTGGAGTAAAACTTTATTAAGCATGGCATGAGCACCCCGAGTCCATCCCGGCTCCATGTCCGCGTCTACGAGTCACCTGAAATGTCAAAGGAGAGGGTGAGTCGAATGACTCAAATGCATAAATCCCGCTCCCGATGAAACAACATGCTAACACACATCATACATAGCAACATGATTAATGCAACCCAATCCTAACCATCCGTATCTCCTTTTCTACCCCGTGTGGTACCAAACCACTGGTGGTGCCAAACCACTGGTGACATATAGTCACAAGGTGTTACCAAAACACTGGTGTCCCAAAGACACAATGTGCTACCCAAGCACCGGTGACAATAGTCACGATAATCGAATGATGGGGCCAACCCATCGTGTGATACCCAATCACTAGCAGACGATCCCATATCTCATGTGGGGCCAACCCACAGTGGTGTTAACCACGGGGACAAGTCGCAATGAGGTGCCCAACCTCCGGTGTCCCAAAGACACAAATGTGCTACCAAAGCACTTGGTGACCGTAGTCACAATAATCGAATGATGAGGCCAACCCATCGCGTGTGATACCCAATCACTAGCGAGGATCGATCCCATATCTCAAAGTGGGGCCAACCCACGGTGGTGTTAACCACAGGGACAAGTCGCAATGAGGTGCCCAACCTCTGGTGTCCCAAAGACACAAATGTGCTACCAAAGCACTGGTGACCCAAAGTCACAAAGTGTGTTACCAAAACACTGGTGCTCGTCAGCACAAAATATCACTGCTCCCTCTACTCATATCACCCATCAACAAGCCAACTCATGTAATCATGCATATCATACAGGTCATGCCAATCATGCTAATATGTTTGACTCATACCCCATATCACATACATACATAGTCATAATACCATATAGATCATCGTTAATCTAGTAACAATCTTGACTTACCCGGATACGTACACATACCCCGTTTGGGTATCCAATAATCCATCATACTGTCATGATTTTAATAGGCAAACAGGTTTAATAACAATATCACTAAGTATGGGTGTGTTAGTTACACACACAGTAATCACGAGTCTAAAATCCCAACGAAACGATCTAAGTCCCTCGATTACTAGCTCCTACACTCGGCCAACACATAGGGGTTAGGCATCTATAACATTCGGCCATCATCAATTAACCAAAGGGGGTCAATATCCATCCCTTACCTTGAAGATGATTTGGTTTCCAACCAAACCTCGAACCAACAAAGTGGTTCTTTTGATAATCGCCACCACCTAATAAGAAGAACCATTAATTCTTAATAGCTTGACTAAAAGAAACTAAACAAAAGACTAATGAGACACCTTCTTACCCAAATGACTACCCAACAATGGAGACTCCGCTTGACTGCCTTGAAGTCCCCGATGCCCTATAACACAATCGGTTCCATCACCAAAAGATTAGCACTCACAACAAGGCCACATTCGGCTCTTAATTAACCAACATCGGCAATGCATAAAGAAGAAGGGAAATGACCATTCGGCCAATCACTTACCAGATTCCAAACGATTGAAACAAGGCCCCAAATACCCCACCGATATTCGGCCAAGTAAACCACTAGAAGAAGGGACAGATTCGCCAACACCTTGATCAAAAGAAGGAAAGAATTCGGCCAACAAAACACTAAGAGAAGGGAGGTATTCGGCTTAGAACTCAAGTACAACAAAGAAAAATATGGTTTAAGAGATGAGAAGAAATCGCCAACAGATGAGAAGGGTTCGGCTTGAGTGTTTAACACCCCTACTTTCGGCTTTGTATGAGAATAAAAGAGAGTCTAGCAGAGGAGAAATGGAAAGAATGTATGGAGATTTTGGTTTAGGAACAAGGTAAGTTTCGGCTTGCACAATTAAAGAAAGAAGAAGAAAGTGTGAGAAAAAGTGATATAGGTTTCGAAACACACAAAATGAAGAGAAGAAGAAAATAGGGAGAAAAGCATTCGCCAACAACACCAAGTGTAGAAAACAAAAGCAAAAATTCAACAAGTATGCCTTTGGACTTACGGTTTGCAAAAGAAAGAAGGAGAACTCACTAGCAATTTCGGTTTGCCTTTTGCTACCTCCCAAGACCGATTGTGCACCCAAAATTCCCAAAAGAGTTTCGGCACAACCCCAATGCCACACTACCAACCCAAGCCGTCCACTTCCCCCACTCCAACACCCCACAAATTCGGCCATAATCCCCAAACACACTCACCACCACTCATTTCAAATGAGTGGACCAAGTCCTCCTCCACATTTTGCTCTCCACCTTACATTTGAAAGTGAAGACCAAGTCCAAGGAAGAATTCGAATTGCCTTCTAACTCTTCCTCCATGCCGTCCAAAATGAGAGCCAAAATGGGAACTCATGCGACTTGAACTCGTGATCTCTCCCCTTGTAGTTGACGCCACACTCAAGCCCCAAGTGGCACATACTTTGCCACTTTGCCGCCTCCTCATTTGTGCAACCAAACACCAAATAATATTCTTAAACCCCACTTCCTCAGCTCCTCTCCTATAAAGCCTAAAAACAAAAATTCTCCTACCTACTCAGTGCACACTCCTAACCTACAATTAAGCCCCAAAACTACACAAACAAAGAACACAAAGACACTAAACACATGCAAAACATGCAACCACAAAATAGCCCCTAACCCGGATATTACGCTTCTACCCCCTTAAAAATAATTTCGACCTCAAAATTACCCGATCAAAAGAGTTGCGGGTATTGCTTTGTCTCATCATATCCTCGGGTTCCCACGTAGCTTCTTCTACGCCATGATTCCGCCAAAAGAACCTTAACCAAAGGCACAGACTTCTTACGCAGAACCTTCACATCTCGATCAAGAATCTGCACAGGTTCCTCTTCCATGGTCAAATCTGGATTTACCTCGATCTCTTCCATTGCTACCACATGCGACGGATCTGAACGATACCTCCGAAGCATTGAAACGTGAAAGACATCGTGAATCTGACTAAGCTCTGCTGGCAACTCAAGCTGATACGCTACTGGTCCAACTCGTCTCAATACCTTATACGGCCCAATAAACCTCGGACTTAGCTTGCCTTTCTTCCCGAACCTCAACACCTTCTTCCAAGGCGAGACTTTCAGAACACTCGATCCCCACAAATAACTCTATATCTCTTCGCTTAAGATCGGCATAAGACTTCTGCCGGTCCGAAGCTTCCTTCAATCTAGACTGAATCAACTTAACCTTGTCTTCGGTCTCAGCAACCAACTCGGGTCCCAACAACTGACGTTCACCTAACTCCGTCCAACACGTAGGTGAGCGACACTTCCTACCATACAACGCCTTATACGGTGCCATCTTGATGCTTGCTTGGTAACTATTGTTGTAGGCAAACTCAGCTAATGGTAGAAACTCCTCCCAACTACCTCTGAAATCCAAGATACAACCTCTCAGCATATCCTCTAAGATCTGAATGACCCTTTCTGATTGACCGTCAGACTGCGGGTGAAAAGCCGTGCTGAAATCCAAACGAGTACCCAGAGCTTGATGCAGTGCTTTCCAGAACCTTGACGTGAATCTGGGATCCCTATCCGAGATTATCGAAACTGGCACGCCGTGCAGCCTCACTATCTCTGACACATACAGCTTCGCTAGCTTCTGAAGTGAGTAGTCAACCCTCACCGGAATAAAGTGAGCTGATTTAGTCAGTCGATCCACCACTACCCAAACTGAATCCTTCTTGCTTGGCGTAAGCGGTAACCCACTGACGAAATCCATGGTTATCCTTTCCCACTTCCACTGAGGAATCTTCACAGGCTGAAGCAACCCCGACGGCAACTGATGTTCAGCCTTGACCTGCTGACAAGTCAGACACTTCCCAACAAACTCTGTCACCTCTTTCTTCAAGCCAGGCCACCAAAACTGCTCTCTAAGATCCCTATACATCTTGCTACCCTCGTGGATGCATAGCATGAGGATCGCTATGTGCGCCCCAAGAATCTTCTGCCTCAGCTCAACATCTTTAGGCATACAAGCCTTACCTTGGAAACACAGAACCTCATCACTAGACAAGCTGTAACCCTCCAAACCACCATTCTGCACTTGTAACCTCCGCGCACTCAGAACCTCATCCAATAACTGTTTCTCTCTGATCTGCTCAACCCAAGTAGGCTTAACTCCGCAACTCTGCGAGAATACTCCGTCGTCATACAAACTCAAATGGGCAAACAATGCTCTTAAGTCCGAAACAACCTTACGGCTCAACGCGTCACCCACCACGTTAGCCTTGCCCTGATGATACTCAATCGAACGATCGTAATCTTTCAAAAACTCTACCCATCTGCGCGCCTCAAATTCAAATCCTTCCGAGTCGGTAGATACTTCGGACTCTTGTGATCTGTGCATACTATCGATCTCTCTCCGCACAAGTAGTGCCTCCAAATCTTTAAAGCGAAGACTACAAATGCTAGCTCCAAATCGTCGTCCGGATAGTTGACCTCATGTGGCCTCACTGTCCGAGAAGCGTAAGCCACAACCTTACCTTCTTGCATCAAAGACACAACCCAAGCCCGTATGTGATGCATCGCAATAGATCGTGAATTCCTTACCACCTCGGGTTGAATTAGAACCGAGCCTCGGTCAAAATCTTCTTTAACTTATCGAAGCTTTCCTGCTGTTTCTCGACCCATACAAACGGAACTTCTTTCCTCAAAGAACTTGGTCATCGGCGCTGCTATCAACGAGAAACCCTCAACAAACCTTCTGTAGTATCCGCCAAACCTGAAAACTCCGAATCTCACCCACCGACTTAGGCGGCTTCCAATCCAAAATCGCCTCAATCTTACGAGGATCTACTCGAATCCCCTCACCACACTACATGACCCAAGAAAGTCACTTCTCTAAGCCAGAACTCGCACTTACTGAACTTAGCATAGAGTTGCTTTTCCCTCAAAATCTGCAACACCACTCGCAAATGCTTATCATGCTCTTCCTCTGTCCTGGAGTACACCAAGATGTCGTCTATGAAAACCACGACGAACTGATCCAGATACTGTTGAAACACCCTATTCATCATATCCATAAATGCTGCCGGTGCGTTAGTCAACCCGAATGGCATTACCAGGAATTCGTAGTGCCCATACCGAGTCCGAAACGCTGTTTTATGGATGTCAGCCTCCTTAACTCTTAACTGGTGATACCCAGACCTCAAGTCGATCTTCGAGAATACCGCAGCACCCTTTAGCTGATCAAACAAATCGTCTATCCGTGGCAACGGATACTTGTTTTTAATCGCCACTTTATTCAATCGGCGTAGTCTATACACATCCGCATCGTGCCATCTTTCTTCTTGACAAAGAGTACCGCGCGCGCTTCCACGGCGAAAACACTAGGCCTAATAAAACCTCGATCCAATAACTCCGGATCTCGAGCCTTAAGCTCCACCAATTCCTTTGGCGCCATCCTATACGGAGCAATAGACACCGCGCATTCTCGGTAATAGATCTATTCCGAACTCTACCTCGCGATCTGGCGGCAAACCCGGAAGTTCCTCAGAAAAACATCAAAGAAACTCCTTAACAGTGCGAACCTTCTCCACAAAGCAGACTCCTTAGCCTCCAACGCATACACATGAACTACATACGCTTCACGCCTTTTTCGACCATCTTCTCGCCTTGGAGCGGATACCACATTTGATAAGTAATCCCTCCTACTACCTATCATAGCCACCTCATCACCCTCAACCGTCTTAAGAACCATGCGCTTGGCCGCGCAATCCAACCTCGCCTGGTACTTGACCAACCAATCCATCCCAAGAATCAGATCGAACTCCCCAAACGGCGGTTCCATCGGATCGGCTAAAACACTACCCTTGGAGTTCTAAGGGTACCTCTCTAAACAGCTTTATCTACTACTACAGAGTGACCTAGAGGGCTAATCACGGTCATCCGCCTAGAAGATATCTCGAGTCTAAATCCATGGTCTCTACTATACTACGGGCAACATAAGAGTGCGTTGAACCCACATCAATCAAAGCGGTATAAGGAGAACCAAAAATCAAAAACGTCTTCGCTATGACGTCCGGCGTCGCCTCCCTCTCGGTGCCTCGCAAAGATACACTAATCCAGTCGTCTAGCATCGAGCTACTCGCACCTCTGCCGGTGCTCCACGACCCCGACCGAACCATTACCACCTCTGCCATTACCACGGCCCCTCTGCGGTGGCGGTCCATTACCTCACGAAAGCGATTACGGCCCGACTCTCGATCAATCTCGCCAACCTACACGGACAGGTCCCTCACACGGTGCTCCGTGAGAACCACACTAAGCAACCTTTTCCTCCACCCAAGAACCACCCCAATGAGATTTTTCGCGATCGATCACATCACTGCGGCGGTCCTCGCCTAGCAAAGAACAAACCTAGCAGGTCTGGTTCGGCCCACTCGGTCTAGCCCTCTTCTCGCGGATTACCCGACGATCCGTAAGACCCAAAGCTCCTCTTATGCCTATTTCTCGTCCATGCCTCGCCTCACGGACTCCTTAACACCCTCGGCTACCTTAGCCTTCTCAACTAAGACAAGAAACTCGCGCTCCCGGCGAGGAGCAATCGGTAGCCTCAAGTCATCTCGCAGCCATCCTCGAAACGAACACACCTCTCATGCTCGGTGGCCACAATGCCCTCGGCATACCTACTCACCTTCGAACTCACCTCAGACTCAAGAATGCATTTACTCCCCAGACAAGCCTCGAAAAAGCTTTCATTTGAGTCGATATAACTAGCTCCGATGTATTTCCTTTGATATGTTTGCCTCTCAAATAATCCCATGTTAGATCCTCTCTTTTGCCACACTGCTCTCGAACCGTGAGCCACCACCGATATGACTCATCACGGAGAAGCGATACGATGCCCTTCGGCTTCTCACCGTGTCAAGTCCAGATCATCCATGATCCGCTCGATCGCCTCTAGCCAATATTCAAGCAAAGGCTGAGCAACACCGAAACACCCCGAAGAATTCGCCCCATTTGCCCGAAGTCGCCAGAACATTTCCTAACTCCCGCACCACCACCTACACCAGCTACTCTTTCCAACACTCGCGGCATCGCTGTGACATCACTGCCCCCGTCCCTGGTCGATCTTGGAACTCACCACCTCCACCGGTGGCGGGCCGGTATCTCATTTTCTAAACCCCGACTGATCCTACGGGCTCGTAAACTGTCATCCTACCACGACCTCGCCCACCTCTAGCGCTCATGACTAATCTTTCTACGTGATCGATTAAGAATTTTTAGGCATCGATGATTTATTCCACTTGTTTAAAAGCAATTCTTATGAATATTTTAAGAGGATTTGTTCTCATGAGTTCAAAGAATCCTATCGCTTTCAATCTCTAAAGTAGTATACTATTGCTATTCATCAAATCATATCACATCCAATCAATTCACAAGCAATAGTACGAGGTACTTACTCGACGAATCGTGCCGGAGACTCGGTGCCATGCCTTTCAAACCATACTTTAAGAATAAAGACTAACAAAACAATCCTTTGAAAACCTTCTCGGGCCTCGGGCCCACAAAAACCTTTGAACTTAGCTCGATACCACAATTGTAACACCCCAAACCCGACAGACACCACGTCCGAATCTGTATGCTACTGGGAAAACGTTTTTGAGAGATAAGATTTTTCGCTTAAAAGCGGGCGAAAACATAGTGAACTTGAAGAAAATTTGTGTTGGCTGCTTGATTAGATTTTGAAAACTTATCCAAGTATATAGTTAAAGCGAGTTGGTTTCATTTAGCACTTCCAATAGTTTCTCAATTGCCATTTTGAAACATTTTAGACTTAGTAGAAAATCGAGTTTGATTTGGAAAATCATTTGAGTTTATTGTATAGCAAAGTATAGCGAGATACCCGATGGTATAGTTCAAAACACATTGCGTTATAATTTTGAAAACGTTGTCTTTCCAAGTTTTAGCAAAATTTCATGCCAAGTTATTTGTTAAGCCGGTTGAGATTCTAATTAAAACATAACCATCATAAAACATAATTTAAAGGCCTTTTACAAATCCAAATTAAATCTCAAATAAAAATAAGTAATTAAATTAAAGTACCCAAATGATAGAGTTGGAGTAAAACTTTATTAAGCATGGCATGAGCACCCCGAGTCCATCCTGCCCATGTCCGCGCTTCACGAGTCACCTGAAATGTCAAAGGAGAGGGTGAGTCGAATGACTCAGTGCATAAATCCCGCTCCCGATGAAACAACATGCTAACACACATCATACATAGCAACATGATTAATGCAACCCAATCCTAACCATCCGTATCTCCTTTTCTACCCCGTGTGGTACCAAACCACTGGTGGTGCCAAACCACCGTGACATATAGTCACAAGGTGTTACTAAAACACCGGTGTCCCAAAGACACAATGTGCTACCCAAGCACCGTGACCATAGTCACGATAATCGAATGATGGGGCCAACCCATCGTGTGATACCCAATCACTAGCGATTTGATCCCATATCTCATGTGGGGCCAACCCACGGTGGTGTTAACCACAGTGGACAAGTCGCAATGAGGTGCCCAACCTCTGTGTGTCCCAAAGACACAAATGTGCTACCAAAGCACCGTGACCGTAGTCACAATAATCGAATGATGGGGCCAACCCATCGTGTGATACCCAATCACTAGCGCATCGATCCCATATCTCAAAGTGGGGCCAACCCCACGGTGGTGTTAACCACGGGGACAAGTCGCAATGAGGTGCCCAACCTCGGTGTCCCAAAGACACAAATGTGCTACCAAAGCACCGGGTGACCCAAAGTCACAAAGTGTGTTACTAAACACACCGTGCTCACAAGACACAAAATATCACCGCTCCTCTACTCATATCACCCATCAACAAGCCAACTCATGTAATCATGCATATCATACAGTCATGCCAATCATGCTAATATGTTTGACTCATACCCCATATCACATACATACATAGTCATGATACCATATAGATCATCAAGTAATCTAGTAACAATACTTGACTTACCCGGATACGCATACATACCCCGTTTGGGTATCCAATAATCCATCATAATCGTCATGATTTTAATAGGCAAACAGGTTTAATAACAATATCACTAAGTATGGGTGTGTTAGTTACACACCGTAATCACGAGTCTAAAATCCCAACGAAACGATCTAAGTCCCTCGATTACTAGCTCCTACACTCGCCAACACATAGGGGTTAGGCATCTATAACATTCGGCCATCATCAATTAACCAAAGGGGGTCAATATCCATCCCTTACCTTGAAGATGATTTGGTTTCAACCAAACCTCGAACCAACAAAGGGTTCTTTTGATAATCGGCCACCACCTAATAAGAAGAACCATTAATTCTTAATAGCTTGACTAAAAGAAACTAAACAAAAGACTAATGAGACACCTTCTTACCCAAATGACTACCCAACAATGGAGACTCCGCTTGACTGCCTTGAAGTCCCCGATGCCCTATAACACAATCGGTTCCATCACCAAAAGATTAGCACTCACAACAAGGCCACATTCGGCTCTTAATTAACCAACATCGGCAATGCATAAAGAAGAAGGGAAATGACCATTCGGCCAATCACTTACCAGATTCCAAACGATTGAAACAAGGCCCCCAAATACCCCACTGATATTCGGCCAAGTAAACCACTAGAAGAAGGGACAGATTCGGTCAACACCTTGATCAAAAGAAGGAAAGAATTCGGCCAACAAAACACTAAGAGAACGGAGGTATTCGGCTTAGAACTCGTAAGTACAACAAAGAAAAATATGGTTTAAGAGATGAGAAGAAATCGCCAAATGTGATGAGAAGGGTTCGGCTTGAGTGTTTAACACCCCTACTTTCGGCTTTGTATGAGAATAAAAGAGAGTCTAGCAGAGGAGAAATGGAAAGAATGTATGGAGATTTTGGTTTAGGAACAAGGTAAGTTTCGCTTGCACAATTAAAGAAAGAAGAAGAAAGTGTGAGAAAAAGTGATATAGGTTTCTGCCACACAAAATGAAGAGAAGAAGAAAATAGGGAGAAAAGCATTCGGCCAACAACACCAAGTGTAGAAAACAAAAGCAAAAATTCGACAAGTATGCCTTTGGACTTACGGTTTGCAAAAGAAAGAAGGGAGAACTCACTAGCAATTTCGGTTTGCCTTTTTGCTACCTCCCAAGACCGATTGTGCACCCAAAATTCCCAAAAGAGTTTCGGCACAACCCCAATGCCACACTACCAACCCAAGCCGTCCACTTCCCCCACTCCAACACCCCACAAATTCGGCCATAATCCCCAAACACACTCACCACCACTCATTTCAAATGAGTGGACCAAGTCCTCCTCCACATTTTGCTCTCCACCTTACATTTGAAAGTGAAGACCAAGTCCAAGGAAGAATTCGAATTGCCTTCTAACTCTTCCTCCATGCCGTCCAAAATGAGAGCCAAAATGGGGAACTCACGACTTGAACTCGTGGATCTCTCCCCCTTGTAGTTGACGCCACACTCAAGCCCCAAGTGGCACATACTTTGCCACTTTGCCACTCTCCTCATTTGTGCAACCAAACACCAAATAATATTCTTAAACCCCACTTCCTCGGCTCCTCTCCTATAAAGCCTAAAAACAAAAATTCTCCTACCTACTCAGTGCACACTCCTAACCTACAATTAAGCCCCGAAACTACACAAACAAAGAACACAAAGACACTAAACACATGCAAAACATGCAACCACAAAATAGCCCCTAACCCGGGATATTACATCATGCCACTGTGGTTCATGACCATCGTGGTTCTAGACCACTCGTGACAATAGTCACTCGCGACAATAGTCACTTAATATAATCGTGGGGCCAACCCACTGTGGTCTTAGACCATCGTGACGATCTTTGAATAGTTTATGTTTACGTGGGCCAAACCCATCGTGGTCTTAGACCACCGAGACAAGTCACTGTTATAAGCAATCGTGGTATTAACCACCGTGGTACTCAGACCACTCGTGACAATAGTCACTCATGACAATAGTCACTTAATCAATACTTCCCCCTCCTTTCAATTCCCGAGCCCATGCTCTTTACATCGTGCACAATGTGTATGCAATCGTCATCACAATGCATAACAGATACTATTTCATACATGAATAACAATAAACATACATACAGGCATATAATCCAGAATATCAACCATGAATAACTTACCCGGTGTCTCCAACCTTACCCATAAGGGTATTTTGCCTATCACATCAATCCTTTTGGCTTTTGGCCATTACAGTTAATAACATAACTACAGATAAGTTTGTGAATAGTACACACTTGATAATGCGTAATACCAAGCTATCTACGTCAACGCTTTCGCTCACAGGAACGACAGCTATCTGCCTATCCCAAGCAGACGTCGGCTCTCTACCACAGCCCGGCGGAAAATCTCGAATCACGATACCGCATTTACGCTTAAAGTTTGGAATGGATACTATGGGTACACTCCTCCTCGGCTTGACCGTTTCTTGTATCCATGAAAGGTTCTTGATCAGGAAACAAGGTTAAGGCATTGAAAGAGAATAGAGGGAATAAGAACTCAAATCGATGAAGTTCCTTACCTTGATCAACGTAGTTTAACGTTAATGGACTTGGCTTAAGAAACTATTTGAGCCCCTAAATAATTACCATGTTAGAATCGGTTCTCCAGATAGATCAAAAGGAGTGGCCTTTCGGCCAACGACTACTTGCCAAAACCCCCTTTGAAAACAGGCCACACGAAAAAGAGATGACGGAACACACCCTTCTACAATCGGTCGCGATGCCTGTGAAGTGAGTCAAAACCTTCTGTTAACCATTGCAACGAGGATTAAGAAAAAGAATGAGATGAAAAGAGAGAAGAGCTTCTTAACACCACAAGAATATGCCGAATGGAGAGTCTATGTTCGGCTTCTATCAAGAATCGATGGAAGGGTGCCGATTCGGTTTTGAAGAAGAAACAAGAGAAGATGAACTAGGGAGATTCGACTATGAAGAACAAGAAGAAAATAAATGGAGCAAGAAGGTGTTTCGGCTTTGGAGAAAAAGTAGAGAAGAAAAGGAATTTCGGCTTGACAAGAGAGGGGATGAGGGTTGATTTGGATTCGGTTATGGTGCTTAAGAGAAGAGCAAAGAAGATGGCAAAAAGTAATATGAAGGGTGTATGGTAAGGAAATAGTCGGCCAAAGGTGGTTTGATAGCTTTCAAGAACAAGGTGCACAAATGAGAGGTTTGCAGTTCAGAGCAAAAGATGAGAAAAGAGTTAAAAGTCACCAAAAGAAAAAGGAGAGAAACCCTTAGGTGATCTTAGGCAATTTTGACACACAATGCTAGACATCCCAAAATGAAATAAAGGCTCACAAATTCGCACACCTTCACTAGGAGCTCTCGGTTAGTAAATCCACACTCAATGCCGAAAATCCCCCAACTACAACATCACATAGCCGTCACTCTCCTCCCCCCCAAACTCCAACTTTCGGCCAACACTCAAACACTAACCCTCTCCTTGATTTCCTCCACCGAATGCTCCCCATCACCCATTCGAATAGTTTGACCAATTCAAACTCCCCAAATCCCTCATGGCCATTCATTGAAATGGTTTGACTCTTTCAACACCCATCCTTGAAGAGCCCTAGCCGAATCCACCACTCTAGCTCCCTAGGCGCAAAAATAAAACTCCACAGTAAGGCTTGTGTGATTCGAACCTTCTCCCCGCTGCTACTCCCTTGTGATGCCACTTCCATGCACTCTTAAGTGGCGCCTCCTTGCCACCTTACCACCTCTCTTCTTGTGTCATCAAACCCAAATATTTATTCTTAAGACACGCCTCTGCTAGCTTTCCCCTAAAGTGCCTAAAATGTAATTTTCACCAAGGCTCAAGCTTAACCCCTCGAGCCTTCCCTGGATCCCCAAACACATAAAAAGAACAAACAAAACATGCCAACACACAAGAACACAAATAATGCCAAGCCCCTAAATCCGTGGATGTTACTGCTTCTACCCCCTTACGTAAATTTCGGCCCCAAAATTTACCTCCGGTCAAAAGAGGTGAGGGTATTGCTTTGTCGCATCAAATCCTCCTGTTCCCACGTGGCTTCTTCAAGACCGTGATTCTCGCACAACACTTTAACCAACGGAACCGCTTTCCTCCGCAACACTTTAACATCTCGGTCTAGGATCTCGAATCGTTCCTCCTCAAAAGATAAGTCGCCTTACTTCGATTTCTTCCATCGGCACTATATGAGATGGATCTGAATGGTAGCGCCTTAACATCAAGACATGGAACACATCATGAATCTGCCTCAATTTCGAAGGTAGTTCGAGCTGATAAGCTACTGGTCCCACACACTTCAACACACGATAAGGCCCGATGAACCTGGGGCTCAGTTTGCCCTTCCGTCCGAACCTTAAGACTTTCTTCCACAGTGAAACCTTTAAGAAAACCTGATCACCCACAGAGAACTCTATATCTTTACGTTTCAGATCCGCGTAAGATTTCTACCTGTCAGAAGCTTCCTTTAACCGAGTCCGAATCAACTTAACCTTCTCCTCTATTTTAGAAACCATTTCTGGACCCAACAATTGTGGCACACCCAACTCAGTCCAACAAGTAGGAGTGCGATACTTCTGACCATATAACGCTTCATAGGGTGCCATCTGAATACTGGATTGGTAGCTGTTGTTGTATACAAATTCAGCCAACGGTAGAAAATCCTCCGAACTACCCCCAAAGTCAATAACACAACCTCTCAACATGTCTTCCAAGACCTGAATTACCCTCTTCGACTGACCATCAGTCTGTGGATGAAACACTATGCTGAAATCCAGTTTTGTACCCAACGCTTGATGCAACGCCTTCCAGAACCTCGACGTAAACCTGGGGTCTCTGTCTGATATGATAGACACGGGTACCCTATGCAACCTCACAACCTCTGCCACATACAACTTGGCTAACTTCTATAATGAATAATCAACTCGAACCGGTATAAAATGAGCAGACTTCGTCAACTGATCCACAACTACCCACACTGAATCTTTCTTCGTGGGCGTAAGGGGTAGCCCACTCACAAAGTCTATCATTATCCTTTCCCACCTCCAAAGTGGAATCTTTACTGGCTGTAGCAACCCCGAAGGTAATTGGTGTTCCGCCTTCACCTGTTGACACGTCAAACATTTATCCACCATTCAAGTCACTTCTTACTTTAGACCCGGCCACCAAAACTGTTCTCGCAGATCCTTATACATCTTACTCCCACCAGGATGTATAGCGTATGGGCTACTATGCGCTTCCTGTAAAATATTCTGCCTCAATTCGGAATCCTTTAGCATACAAGCCTTTCCCCGAAAGCACAAAAACCTATCACTGTTCACACTAAAATCTGCTGTCTCACTACCTGCTACTAGCCAAAATTTTACACTTAGCGATTTATCAGACAACTGCTTCTCTTTTATCTGACTGACCTAAGAAGGCTTCACTTGAAGTTCAGCTAGCACACTTCCATCATCATACAAGCTAAGATGGGCGAACATTGCTCTCAAGTCTGATATCACTTTACGACTTAACGCATCTGCCACCATGTTAGCTTTACCCGGGTGGTACTCGATCGAGCAATCATAATCCTTTAATAATTCGATCCACCTCCGCTGCCTTAAATTCAGCTCCTTCTGGGTAAGGAGATATTTTAGGTTCTTGTGGTCTCAGATAGATGATGGATTTCTCCCATACGAGATAATGTCTCCGATCTTCGTGAGCAAACACTATCTGCAGCCAATTCCGCATCATGCGTGGGATAATTCACTTCATGCGATCTCAATCGCCGAGACGCATACACTACCACCTTCCCTTCCTGCATCAACACACATCCTAAACCCATGTGTGACGCATCACAGTAAACGACAAACTCCTTCCTAGCCTCAGGCTGAATTAGTACTGGAGCCTCAGTTAAAATTCTCTTCAACTTCTTAAAACTTTCTTGTTGCTTATCCGACTGCACAAACGGTACCCCCTTTCAGAATAACTTGGTTAACAGGTGCGGCTATTAACGAGAACCCTCAACAAACCTCCCCAGTAGTACCCATTAAATTGAGAAAGCTCAATTTCTCGCCACGACTTAGGCGGTTTCCAATCCAACACAACTTCAATTTTTTCGGGATCTACCCTAATCCCCTCAAAGAGACACAACATGTCCTAAAAAGGTAACTTCCTCACCCGAATTCACACTTCATCGAATTTGGCGTGCACTGCTTTCTCTTCGAATTTGCAGCACCACTCGAAGATGCGAATCATGTTCCTCCTCCGAACTTGAATAGACCAAAATATCAGCTATAAACACCACGACAAACTGATCCAAATAGGGTTGGAATACCCAGTTCATCATGTCCATAAACGCAGCTGGTGCATTTGTTAATCCAAACGGCATCACCAAGAACTCGTAGTGACCATAACGAGTTCGAAAAGCTGTCTTATGAATATCGGCCTCCTTGACCTTAAGCTGGTGATAACCTGACCTCAAGTCTATCTTTGAAAAGACCGAAGCGCCTCGTAACTGGTCAAATAGATCGTCTATCCTAGGCAGCGGGTACTTGTTCTTAATCGTCAACTTGTTCAACTGCCTATAGTCAATGCACATCCGCATTGACCCGTCCTTCTTCTTAACAAATAACACCGGCGCTCCCCACGGTGACACACTTGGTCGGATAAAACCCTGGTCTAATAGTTCCTGAATTTGGGCTTTCAGTTCCACCAACTCTTTCGGCACCATTCTATATGGGGCAATAGACACTGGTGCTGTCCCCGGAATGAGGTCAATATCGAATTCCACCTCACGATCTGGAGGTATTCCTAGAAGCTCTTCTGGAAAAACATCAGAAAATTCCTTTACCGTTCTGACATCCCCTACAGTCAACTCCTTGGCCTCTAAAGCGCACACGAAAGTTAAGAAAGCCTCGCATCCTTTTCTCACCATTCTTTCAGCCTTTAATGCAGATACTACATTAGACAAGTAGTTCATCCTCTCACCTATCACCACCACCTCATTACCCTCAGGAGTCCTTAACACCATGTGCTTAGCAGCACAATCCAAGTTAGCTCGATATCTCACTAGCCAGTCCATACCTAAGATTAAATCGAACTCCCTGAACGGCAGTTCCATCAGATCAGCCGGGAAAACCATCCCTTGAACTTCTAGAGGCATACCCCTAAAGAGTTTGTTCACCACTACAGATTATCCTAAAGGGCTAAGTACAGTCATCTCCTAGAAGTAATCTCGAGTCTATGTTCGAGTTCCGCATACGCACTAGCAACATAGGAATGTGTTGATCCAATATCAATCGCATGTAGAAAAGGTAATCCGTAAATAAGGAACGTCATCGGTTATGACGTCCGGTGCATCGCCCTCCTCTCGGCGTCTAGCTGCATAGACCAACCCAGGCTATCTTGCATCAGTGTTCCCAGCACCTCTGCCCGGTGCTCCACGCCTACGACCAAAACCATTTCCTCTTCTGGCGGGACCACGGCCTCTCTGAGGTTGCTAACCACTCTTACCAGGCTGTACATAATTCTGACCTACTGGCCGTACTCTGATTGGTTCTTGCAGACAATCCTTTACCCGATGATCCACTGATCCACATCTGAAACATCCATTACTTCTTGCCCAGCATTCTCCTAAATGAAACTTCCCACACGTAGCACATTACTGCGGCCGACCAGTAACAACGGGCCTTACGACTCGACCCGGCCCATCCAACCTAGGCCTCTTCTGAAAATTTTCAGTTGATCTTGACGATCCAAAATTCTTTTTATTCCTACCCTTGTCCTTATCTTGGTTCTGCCTTTCAGACCGCTTTGCCTCTTCGGCTATCTTAGATTTTCCACAAAAACAGCAAACTCTCTTTCCCGTTGCGGAGCTATCAGTACTCACAAATCATCCCTCAGGCCATCCTCAAATTGGACACAACGCTCGTGATCCGTTGACACAATGCCTCGGGCATATCAACTAAGATGCAAGAACTCTGCTTCATACTCAGCCACCGACTTACTCCCCTGAACCAAGTTAAGGAATGCGTTCCGCTGAGCATCCATAAAACTCGACCCAATGTATTTCCCCTGGAACGCAGACTTAAAGAAGTCCCAGATAATACGGTCTATTGCTGTACCATCTCTGACCGTGAGCCACCACTGGTAAGCCTCATCTCAGAGAAGAGACACAACTCCTTTCAGTTTTTCTTCCGTGGTGCAGTCAGGATCATTCATAATCCGTTCCACCGCCTCTAACCAGTACTCGGCTACATTATGAGCCACAGTAGAAACACCCCTAAACATTTCAGCCCCATTCGCCCAAAGTCGCTCTGACATAGATTTCCGAGCCGCTGATCCTGTGCTCGCTCCAGCCACCCTCTCCAGAACGCGTAACATAGCCTGAGACACAGCATCGACTCCACCAATTTGGTCCTGAAACTCTACTTCTGCAACTGGCGATGTGGGCACTTCACCTTCCGGCCCATGCCCAGATTTCGAAGGCTCAGCCCCAACATCTCGGCCTCTTCCACGGCCTCGCATACCGCATCCACGTCCTCTAGTACTCATTACTACTATGCGATTTAATCTGATTAAGAGTTTTATGAGTTAGTGTTTTCTTCCACTATTTATTACAGATCAGTTTTATGAAATTATCATTATGAGTAATTTTTGCCAATTCATGCACACCTAAGGTTTCAGTCTCTAGAGTTGCATTTCCCAGTACAAGTGATCATAGCATCTTACACCTAGACAATGTAAAACAACCAAAAGTCAGAAGACTTACCGTGTGGATTTGGTGCCGGAGACTCGAGTGCCATGCTTCCAGAGAACATATATTTCTAAACCGTCTTTTAAAACATTTTTGAACCCCATACCCACGGCCGAGTTTTTGAAACCTAGGCTCTGATACCATAATTGTAACACCCCAAACCCAGTCAAAACGTTACGACCAAATTTGAGTTGTTACAGGGAGGAAATTAAAAAAAAAACTTTTGGCAATATCGGAGTTGAGAAAAACATTTTGATTAGAGAGTTCAAGTCAGGGCATACTATCTTCTCTTTGAGTTAATTAGGTGTTGAAAACGAGTTTATTTTACCAAAATCAAACTCGTAAATTTTTG
This sequence comes from Gossypium sturtianum, assembly GCA_025698515.1. Classification (NCBI taxonomy): domain Eukaryota; kingdom Viridiplantae; phylum Streptophyta; class Magnoliopsida; order Malvales; family Malvaceae; genus Gossypium; species Gossypium sturtianum. The sequence continues at coordinate 91,070,730 of CM046949.1, forward strand.
AAAGGTGATCATCAATGTAAAAGTTGAGGTGCGTAATCATTGGAAATAATATTTTTTCTCAAATTGTTAAGAAAAATCCCATGTTTAAGTTATTTGCACTTTACTGTTCCTTTGTTGAAATTTTAAAAACCTCTATTACGCTTTTTAAGAAAACCCTGCTCTCGATAATTCATAACGTGCATAAAATCAGTATATAAACAAAATCCCCAAAATAGCAATAAATTTAAAGCGGCCTTATTACAGATTAAAATCCCGAAATAAAAGAAGTAGGTTTAAAGTAAAGTTCGAGTTTACTAAAAAAAAGTAGCAACACATGGCCACCTCGAGTCTGTCTCTACTCCAAATTCGCTATCTACTGATTACCTACAAAATTCGCAAAAAGGGGTGAGTCGTCGAGACTCAGTGTGTGTAAATCCTCGTATAACACAGACTGGGCCTTAGCCCTCTCAATATAGCATATGTCACATGCATGCAATACATCCCAATCCCAGTTTAACTCTCTATCCAAACACCCGTGGCATCATGCCACTGTGGTTCATGACCACCGTGGTTCTAGACCACTCGTGACAATAGTCACTCGTGATAATAGTCACTTAATATAATCGTGGGGCCAACCCACTATGGTCTTAGACCACCATGACGGTCTCTGAATAGTTTATGTTTACGTGGGGCCAACCCACTGTGGTCTTAGACCACCGAGACAAGTCACTGTTATAAGCAATCGTGGTATTAACCACCGTGGTACTCAGACCACTCGTGACAATAGTCACTTAATCAATACTTCCCCCTCCTTTCAATTCCCGAGCCCATGCTCTTTACATCGTGAACAATGTGTATGCAATCGTCATCACAATGTATAACAAATACTATTTCATACATGAATAACAATAAACATACATACAGGCATATAATCTAGAATATCAACCATGAAGAACTTACCCGGTGTCTCCAACCTTACCCATAAGGGTATTTTGCCTATCACATCAATCCTTTCGGCTTTTGGCCATTACAGTTAATAACATAACTACAGATAAGTTTGTGAATAGTACACATCTGATAACGTGTAATACCAAGCTATCTACGTCAACGCTTTCCCTAACAGGAACGACAGCTATCTGCCTATCCCAGGCAGACGTTGGCTCTCTACCACAGCCCAGTAAAAAACTCTGAGCTGCCAATACCGTACGACGTTTAAAGTTTGGAATGGATGCTATGGGTACACTCCCCTCCTCGGCTTAACCGTTTCTTGTATCCATGAAAGGTTCTTGATCAGGAAACAGGGTTAAGGCATTGAAAGAGAATAGAGGGAATAAGAACTCAAATCGATGAAGTTCCTTACCTTGATCAACGTAGTTTAACGTTAATAGACTTGGCTTAAGAAACCGTTTGAGCCCCTAAATAATTACCATGTTAGAATCGGTTCTCCAGATAGATCAAAAGGAGTGGCCTTTCGGCCAAACAAGTCGATAAAGAATCCCTACCTCCTATTCGGCCAACGACTACTTGTCAAAACCCCCTTTGAAAATAGGCCACACGAAAAAGAGATGACGGAACACACCCTTCTACAATTGGTCAATGCCCAGGAAGTGAGTCAGAACCTTCGGTTAACCATTGCAACAAGGATTAAGAAAAAGAATGAGATGAAAAGAGAGAAGAGCTTCTTAACACCACAAGAATATGCCGAATGGAGAGTCTATGTTCGGCTTCTATCAAGAATCAATGGAAGGGTGCCGATTCAGTTTTGAAGAAGAAACAAGAGAAGATGAACTAGGGAGATTCGACTATGAAGAACAAGAAGAAAAGAAATGGAGCAAGAAGGTGATTCGGCTTTGGAGAAAAAGTAGAGAAGAAAAGGAATTTCGGCTTGACAAGAGAGAGGATGAGGGTTGATTTGGTTGATAAGAGAAGAGCAAAGAAGATAGCAAAAAGTAATATGGAGGGTGTATGGTAAGGAAATAGTCGGCCAAAGGTGGTTTAATAGCTTTCAAGAACAAGGTGCACGAATGAGAGGTTTGCAGTTCAGAGAAAAAGATGAGAAAAGAGTTGAAAGTCACCAAAAGAAAAATGAGAGAAACCCTTAGGTGATCTTAGGCAATTTCGGCACACAATGCTAGACATCCCAAAACAAAACAAAGGCTCAAAAATTTGCACACCTTCACTAGGAGCTCTCGGTTAGTAAACCCACACTCAATGCCGAAAATCCCCCAACCACAACATCACATAGCCGTCACTCTCTTCCCCCCAAACTCCAACTTTTGGCCAACACTCAAATACCAACCCTCTCCTTGATTTCCTCCACCGAATGCTCCCCATCACCCATTCGAATAGTTTGACCAATTCAAACTCCCCAAATCCCTCATGGCCATTCATTCAAACGGTTTGACTCTTTCAACACCCATCCTTGAAGAGCCCTAGCCGAATCCACCACTCTAGCTCCAAAAATAAAACTCCACAGTGAGGCTTGTGTGATTCAAACCTTCTCCCCGCTGCTACTCCCTTGTGACGCCACTTCCATGCACTCTTAAGTGGCGCCTCCTTGCCACCTTACCACCTCTCCTCGTGTCATCAAACCCAAATATTTATTCTTAAGACCTGCCTCTGCTAGCTTTCCCCCTAAAGTGCCTAAAACATAATTTTCACCAAGGCTCAAGCTTAACCCCGAGCCTTCCCGGGATCCCCCAAACACATAAAAAGAACAAATAAAACATGCCAACACACAGCAACACAAATAATGCCAAGCCCCTAAATCCAGGATGTTACAACCTCATTGCCGAAACACATGAATAAAACACCACCATATATATATATACCATACCATGTGATTACTATCCATATAAGATTAAACCATGACCAAAATAAACTTAAGCCATAATTAAACCAAAACCGAACACAAGCAAGGAAATTAAGCCATTTTCGCATGGCTTTTATACATACACTTTCGAATTAAACTAACTCCAAAGCTAGCCTATCCATGCCATAGTTTCAAAGAAATTTCAGCTTATAAAATACCGAAGTTAGTCGATAGTGTGATAGACTTTGCTGATGATTCCCGAGCTCGTAACTTGACTCCAAAATCTATAAAATAGAGGTAAACAAGAACACACTCATAGTAAGCTATTTAAGCTTAGTAAGTCATAAGCAAACAATAATCATATGAACATTAACACTAAATCAATTAGCCAAGTCAATCCAAACTTTAATTAAATTTACATATATCACACTCTCAAGTTTGTATGTTATCAAATATACATTAGCATTTAACATCATATAACTAAATGCTCAAATACTCATAAACACATATAATTATCACTTTTAAATATCACAACTATATCAATAGGTCGAATCACTTATATTATCACAAATACATCAATAGGCCTAATCTCTTATATGTTCAAATAACGCTAACACATAATTCATATTTCACATAACTTTATATCATCAATTCAAGTATACAATTTACCTTAATTTCATAACATAATATGAATACATACCTGAACCTTTTAATTCGATTTCACATTCGGTCTTTACTTCACATTGCCCGTTGAACCGTTCGGAATTAAAAAGGATACGCGAATAATTGGAAAGCTCGTATAACGCCAACGTCCCAGACGTGGTATTACATGTAATCACATATCGATGCCACCGTCCCGCATGTGGTCTTACACGAATCGATCGATGCCAATGTCCCGCATATGGTCTTACACGTAAACACAAGTCGATGCCAACATCCCGAACGTGGTCTTACACGAAAAAACATATCGAAATCCTATGTCATGACATATGTATCCTAACTATTCCTAGGGTTCGTACGGGACTTTCGGACAACGTATCTCGATCGAATCGAACTCGTAACTTATCTTCCAAGCTTAATCAAAATCGGCCAATGCACATATATATTCTTAAAAATTTAATTCAACACATAAAAAATATATATTTTCAATTTAACAAAATTTATATGCTTATAGACTTACCTCGGATGTTGTCGGACGGTTTAATTGACTATTCGTCTACTTTCGATTTCCCCCGATCAAATTCCATTTTCTTTCGTTCTTGATCTAAATAAATTCAAATTTAACTAATTTAACCACATATTCATTCAATTTAATCCAAAAACACATAAATGGGCAAATTACCATTTTGCCCCTGACATTTTACACTTTTTGCAATTTAGTCTATATTGCATAAAACACAAAATACACAAAATTTCACATCACCATAGCTAGGCCGAATATCACCCATGCCCTTACAAGTCCATACATTTCATTTTTTTCACATTTTAGTCCCTCAAAAATTTATTTTTACAATTTAGTCCAAATTACTCAAAATCATCAAAAATCCCAAGACAAAACATGTTAATTTAAAACATATCTTTATTATTTCATCATCAAACCACAAAAATCACAAGTTATAATCAATGGCAAAACACAAAATCATCATCCAATTCAAAAATTAAGTCATGGGCTTTGAAGATAACTTAGCAACGATCTCAAAAACGTAAAAATTATCAAAAACTGCGTAAAATACATACCTTAACTTAGCTCAACAATGACCGAATGCCCTAGCTCTCTTATTTCTTTTTCTTTTCCTTAGTTTTGGCACCAAAAAGAGATGAGAACATAGTACTTTGTTTTTCTTTTATTTCATTATGTTTGTTTTATTATATTAACCTTATAATATATTATTTATTAAACCATTATGCTTAATAAAATAAGCTATATAATTAAACATAATGCCGCCCACTACTCTCACTTATGGATAAATTACAACATAAAGCCTCCAAATTATAAAGACAACAACAATTAGGCACTTTCTTATTTAACCATCAAATTTTCATTTTACGCGATTAAGCTCTTTTATCAAATTAAGCACTCAAACAATAAAATTAATTCACAAAACTTTCACACATGTAAATTCACACATAATGAACACAAAAAATAATATTAAAATATTTTTTGGACTCAGATTTGTGGTCCTGAAACCACTATTCCGATTAGGGTCAAAATCGGGCTGTTACAGTTACCGGGTTTACCACCGATCCGAGAGGTTGAGTTTGGCATTGAGTTAGTACCGGGAACTACACTGATATCGATAGCTCCGTGCAAAATGGCCCCGACAGAATTAAAAGAATTAAAAGCTCAGTTGCAAGATAAAGGTTTTGCTAGACCGAGTTTCTCTCCCTGGGGTGCGCCGGTATTATTTGTGAAAAAGAAAGATGGCACGATGAGAATGTGTATAGACTATCGACAGCTCAACAAAGTGACGATCAAGAATAAGTATCCTCTGCCCAGAATAGATGATTTGTTTAATCAATTGAAAGGGGCTACAGTGTTTTCGAAAATAGATTTGAGATCTGGCTATTACCAGTTGCGAGTAAAAAACTCGGATGTGCCAAAGACTGCATTTAGAACAAGGTATGGTCACTATGACTTTTTAGTTATGCCTTTCGGACTAACGAATACACCTGCTATCTTTATGGACTTAATGAACCAAATTTTCAGACCGTATCTAGATCGATTTGTCATTGAATTCATTGATCACATTTTGATTTACTCACATGATGAATCTGAGCATGCAGAGCATCTAGAATTGTACTACAGACTCTGCGAGATAAGCTGTTATTTGCAAAGTTCAGCAAATGTGAATTCTGGTTGCGTGAGGTTGGTTTTCTGGGGCATATTGTGTCAGCATCACGTATTCGAATCGATCCGAGCAAGATTTCTGCAATAATGGATTGGAAGCCTCCAAGAAATGTATCTGAAGTCCGTAGCTTCCTGGGACTCGCCAGCTATTATAGACGATTTGTGAAAGGCTTTTCGATGATTGCGACTCCGATGACGACATTGCTTCAAAAAGATGTTAAGTTCGAGTGGTCAGATAAATGTCAGAAAAGTTTTGATCAGTTGAAAGCTTTATTGACATAGGCACCAGTGTTAGTTCAGCCTGAATCGAGTAAAGAGTTCGTTATGTTCAGTGATGCATCGTTGAATGGTCTGGGTTGTGTTTTGATGCAGGAAGGCAAAGTTATAGTTTTTGCCTCATAATAGTTGAAACCGCATGAAAAGAATTACCCGACGCATGATTTGGAGTTAGCAGCTATTGTGTTTGCATTGAAAATTTGGCGTCACTATTTATTTGGTGAGAAATGTCACATCTATACCGATCATAAGAGTTTAAAATATTTGATGACTCAAAAATATCTGAATTTACGACAATGGAGGTGGCTTGAATTACTAAAAGATTATGAGTTAGTGGTCGTTTATCATCAGGGAAAGGCTAATGTCGTTGTTGATGCTTTGAGCCGAAAATCTCTATTCGTACTACGTGCGATGAACACTCAAATAGCTTTGTGTAATGATGGTTCGATTGTGGTCGAGATGAAAGCGAGACCATTATTTTTACAGCAGATTTGCGAAGCTCAGAAAGTCGATAATGAAATGTTAGCAAAACGAGTTCAATGTGATTCGAACCTTGATTCGGAGTTTCAAGTTGATTCTGATAATTGTTTAAGATTCAGAGGCCGAATATGTGTTTCAAGAAATTCAGAGTTGATTCAGATGATTTTGAATAAAGCACATAGTAGTCATTTATCTGTTCATCCGGGACACACAAAAATGTATAATGACTTGAAATAGCTGTATTGGTGGCACGGCATGAAAAGAGATATCTCTGAGTTTGTTTCGAAATGTTTAATCTGTTAGCAAGTCAAAGCTGAGCATCAAGTACCATCAGGTTTATTGCAGCCAATCATGATTCCCGAGTGGAAATGGGATAGAGTGACTATGGATTTTGTATCGGGTTTACCCCTATCTCCGAGAAAAAAAGATGCAATCTGGGTTGTTGTTCGCCGATTGACGAAATCAGCTCATTTCATTCCTGTACGTACGAATTTCTCTATTGATAAGTTAGCTGAGTTATATGTCTCCGAGGTGGTGAGATTGCAAGGGGTACCTATTTTCATTGTTTTGGATAGAGATCCGAGGTTCTCATTGCGATTTTGGAAGAAATTGCAAGAAGCTTTAGGTACAAAGTTGCATTTTAGTACTGCGTTTCACCCGCAAATGAATGGTCAATCTGAACGAGTTATTCAGATTCTTGAGGATATGTTGCGTTATTGTATTCTTGAGTTTGAAGGTAGTTGGGAGAAATATCTACCGCTGATTGAGTTTTCTTATAATAATAGCTTTCAATCGAGTATTAAAATGGCACCGTACGACGCTCTATACGGTCGTAAATGTCGAACACCGTTGTATTGGAGTGAGCTCAGCGAAAATAAGATTCACAGAATTGATCTAATCAGAGAGACTGAAGAAAAAGTGAAAGTATTTCGTGATAGTTTAAAAGAAGCATCGGATCGACAAAAATCTTACGCATATTTGAAACGGAAAGATATTGAGTTTCAAATCGGGGATAAAGTATTCTTGAAAGTGCCACCGTGGAAAAAGATATTACGGTTTGGTCAGAAAGGGAAATTGAGTCCGCGATATATCGGACCTTATGAGATTATCGAGCAAATCGGGCCAGTTGCTTATCGATTATCTCTACCGTCTGAGTAAGAGAAAATACATAATGTGTTTCATGTGTCGATGCTTCGACGATACCGATCCTACCCTTCACACGTCATTTCCCCGATCGAGGTTAAAATTCAGTCTGATATGACATATGCTGAAGAACCAATTTGAATTTTAGCTCGTAAGATCAAAGAATTGAGAAATAAGAAAATTTCATTAGTGAAAGTATTATGGCATCGACATGAGGTTGAAGAAGCTACGTGGGAACCCAAGAATGCTATGAGAAATCAATACCCAAACGTATTCACTGGTAAGATTTTCAGGGACGAAAATCTCTAAGGGGGAAGAGTTGTGAAACACCGCACACCCGGCCCACGAGCCTGGACCGGATCCGGTATGTTCTTTAAGTAATCTGGTTACAAAATTCTTTTATTACCAGAGGAAAACTTGTGCGATTTTTAAAAACTATTGTTTTGGGTTGGGTTTGAGTTAAGAACCCATTGATCTTATTTTAAAGTCCAATTAATTAAGATGAAAAAACAATTAGGGTTTATTTTTAAAGAAATAAATTTTACTTAACTTTAATTGAAAATAATTCGTAACATAGTAATTAAAAATAAAAGTAAAGAAATGTAACTTATGGCCTTATTACATCAAGTAGAATCCCAAAATAAAATTCTAAAATACTTAAATAAATTTAAATATCCATATTGAATAAAACTTCAAGTCGAGCATGGCCATCCCTAAGCTTCCGCCAACCCGGTCCATTATTGATTGTCACTGAAAAATAGTCCCACAACGGGTGAGTCAATGCACTCAATGTGTACACAACACTAAAATTCAATAGATCGCATACATTTTTCATATCCAATACTTATTCATATAACAGATAAAAATGATGATGCAACCCAAACTCCAAACCTAGGTGCCATCCGCTACACATCCCCGTACCAACCTCGCACACCGTGGGGACTACTAAGTCAACCCTCCATCCACTACACACCATCGAAGGTAGTCGCCAGAGTCGACGTGCTCATCGCCCATATAAAAATTTTGTGGCATAGCCACTGATAATTGTGTCATGAGACACCACATTCGGGATAATGTAACCGGTTACCACATTCGATAATGTGACCAAGTCACCACATTCGGATAATGTGACCAAGTCACCACATTCGAGATAGTGAGACCGTAGTTATCACATTCACTTCCCCTTTTTCATATATCCCGAATGACCCATATTATTCATATCATGCATATCATACTTAAATTCACATTCTTATAAATTTTCACATGTTATAAATAACATATTTCATAATCCTAGTGGAAGTAGGAAACGTACCTGAGTACTTTGTACCATATTATGGTACCTTAGCCACATTCTTATAAACATGCATATATTACATATTACCATAAATCTTATTAAAAGTTAGTGTGGGGTACACACCTGATTCGCTTAACAAAGTCCTTGAAATCCCGAAGAACCGATCTACTGATTTAGATCCTTAACTCCTATATTCGGCCAATCATTTAAACACATTAATAAACCTTTTTGGCTTTAAAACCAAATCCTAGTAGGATTTGTATACTGAAAACCTACCTTGTTTCCGATTGACTTAAGAATCAAGTCCCAAAACTTTGTTGTATCCTTTCTTTGTGATCTCAAATCCCGAAAAGTATTCCTTGCTTTCCTAGGGATGTCGAAATTCCTATAATCACATGTTAGGTTTAATCTAACATTAAAAATTAAAACAAGACCTTTGGATCTTATAGTTTCTTACCTTAGATCCCGAAATATTCCTTCTTGTAGTCGACAGTTGTAGAAACCCGAGAGATCCCCTTAATACTTTAGTCGACTACTTCCTTGCTTAGATTCACAGGGAGATTCGGCTATGGCTTTTAATGGAAAAGAAAATATTCCGGCTAGGTTCCAACAATTACTTAATCTCGACTTGACAAAAGAAAAGAAAGAAAAGAAGAGAAGAGAGCACTAAGAATTCGACAAAGAAAGGAGGAAGCACAAATTGATGAGTAGCCCTCCTTCCTTCATTTTATAGCCGAAATTATCATCTAAGGAGTCCCTTACTTGGCCACCACTCCTCTATCTCGATAACTTTATCCTTTAATTATCACTTAAAATAAAAGATAATTCAAAGAACTATCCTTACTTAGCCGAAATTATTAAACTCAAAGTCCCTTACTTGGCCATCACTTCTCCCTTATTTTCCTCTTTATCTCTTTATTCAAATTAAAAGAATTTAATCCAACAATTATCTCTTGAAAAAATGATAAATAAATCCCTTATTTATCCATTATTTATAAAATAATAAAAGCTCCTAATTTATAGCCATGTGCCGCTCCACTTCAGCCTTCCGGAAGCAAAAATAAAACCTCCTTTATTTGCTTCCCAAGTGACTCGAACTCGTGCCCATTCCTCTTGCATATGGCGCCATTTCCATAGGCCCTAAGTGGCATCTTCTGCACCACTTTTCCAAGCCTGCTTTTGTGTGTCAAATTCCACAAACTTTTTCTTTTAAGGCCACCTTGCCTTAATTTCCCCTTTTAAACCTTAAAACTCGTCATTTCTAGGTCATTTCTAAGTTTCCAAAAATTTTCGTCCTACTCAGAAACTTGACATTTTCTTACATTTCCAAGTTTCAAATGTGCACTTTCCTATTTTCCTTACATTTCCTAGTTTCCAAAAATGTTCACCTTCCATTTTTAAACTTAACATTTCCATACATTTTCATACATTTTCGTGTTTCCAAAAATATTCAAAATTTATTCTTAGTACCTAAAACATGTCACTGTAGAACTAAATCGAAAATGCATAGGCCCTTTCCAGATGTTACGCTTCTACCTCTCTTAAAAAATTTCGTCCTCGAAATTTCCTAACTAAAATAATTGAGGGTATTGTTGCCGCATCGCCTCTTCCGGTTCCCACGAAGCTTCCTCCGATCCATGGTTGCGCCATAACACTTTGACTAGAGGAACCGACTTCCTACGTAGCACTTTCACATCACGCCCAATATTTGAATCCCGCTCTTCCTCATACGATAAGTCCGCCTTAGCTCTACTTCTTCGATCGGGTACCACATGAGACGGATCCGATCGGTAACGACGTAGCATGGATACATGGAATACGTCGTGCATCCGTCGCAACTCGTGGCAACTCCAATTGGTATGTCACCGCTCCAACTCGCCTCAAGATTCTATAGGGCCCTATAAACCTTGGGCTTAACTTCCTTGCGACAAAACCTCATTACCTTTTTCCAAGGCGATACTTTCGTAAACACTTGGTCTCCCACTTCAAACTCTATTTCTTTTCGCTTAAGGTCCATGCATCGACTTCGCCTATCGAGAGGCTTCCTTTAATCGTGCTCGAATTGTCTTAACCTTCTCTTCGCTTCCGCCACTAACTCGACCCAAAACTCGACGTTCTCCTAACTCACCCAACAAGTAGGAGTTCGACACTTCGACCATACAATGCTTCATACGGTGCCATCCGAATGCTAGCCTGATAGTCATTGTTGTAGGCGAACTCACTAAAAGGCAAATAGTCTTCCCAACTTCCTCTGAAATCCATCACACAAATTTCTCAACATATCCTCCAACACTTGTATAACTCTGCCTCGCATCGCCTGTCCCGATTGTGGATGAAAAGCCATAGTGAAGTCCAACTTAGTGCCTAAAGCTTGATGAAGTGCCCTCCGTAACCGAGACGTGAACCTTGGGTCTCTATCGAGATGATCAATACCGCATTTCATGTAACCTCACAATTTCCGCCACATATAACTTGGCCAACTTCAAGAAGAGAATAGTCTACTCTTACCGAATGAAATGCACTGACTTGGTCAAACGGTCCACTATTACCCATACCGAGTCCTTCTTAGTAGGCGTAAGGGGAAGCCCACTAACGAAGTCCATGGTAATTCTCTCCCACTTCCATTGCGGAATCTCGATTGGTTGAAGCAATCTCGATGGAACTTGGTGTTCACCTTTAACTTGCGACACGCCAAACATTTCCCCACAAATTCAAATACTTCCCGCTTAAGATCGGACCACCAAAATTGTTCCCTTAGATCTCTGCATACCATCGCCTCGGGATGCATAGCATAAGGGCTATTATGCGCCCCGAAGAATCCTTTGTCTTAACTCCTCGTCTCTCGGCATACGCACTTTACCCTTGTAGCACAATACTCCTTCATCATTGACGCCATAGTCCTTTAATTCTCCGCTCAGTACTTGCTGAAACTTAGCACTTAGGTCCTTATCACCAAACCGTCCCTTTTTCACCTCATTCACCATGTGGGCTTGATTTGTAATTCCGCCAACAAAGCTTCCATCATCATATAAACTCAAGTGAGCGAACATAGCCCTTAGATCCGACACAACCTTCCGACTTAGGGCATCGCCTACCACATTTGCCTTACCCTGGATGATATTCTATCGAACGATCGTGAGTCCTTCAACAACTCCACCCACCTTCGTTGCCTCAAGTTCAACTCCTTCAGTCAACAGATACTTAAGGCTCTTGTGGTCTGTGTAGATCACCGACCTTTCTCCATAGAGGTAGTGCCTCCAAACCTTAAGGGCGAAAAACCATCGCCGCCGGTTCCAAGTCATGAGTTGGGTAGTTAACCTCATGAGGCCTTAGTTGTCGAGACGCATGTTTACTACTTTTCCTTCTTGCATTAGCACACATCCTAATCCCGTGCATGCGGCGCCACAAAGACACCACAAAATCCTTCCCAGCCTCCTACTGAATTAACACTGAGCCTCCGTCAACACCTTCTTAAGGTTGTCAAAGCTCTTCATTTGCTTATCAAACAAATCAAAGGGTACTTCCTTCCTTAGTAACTTTGTCAAAGGCGCGCTATTGACGAGAATCCTTCTACGAACCTTCAGTAATAGCTCACCAAACCTAAGAAACTTCGAATCTCAGCCACGGACCTAGGTGGTTTCCAATCCAACATTGCTTCGATCTTCCTAAGATCCACTCTTATTCCTTCTGCGGATACCACATGTCCTAGGAATGCCACCTCCTTAAGCCAAAATTCACACTTGTTGAATTTGGCATGTAGCTTCTTCTCCTTAATACTTGCAAAGACAATTCGGAGGTGTTCATCACGCTCTTCTTTAGACTTGGAGTACACCAAAATATCGTCGATGAACACAACGACGAACCTATCCAAGTATGGTGGGCCCATAACCCACAGGTCCCAAGATCTAAACTTGGCTCTGATACCAAACTGAAACACCCCACACCCGAACCCCACGAAACATTTCAGCTCCATTAGCTCGGAGCCGCTGTGTATGCACTTACGAGTTCCCGAATTTCCTCCCCGCACTGACCACCAACTCCAAAACTCGCAAAGACACCGCGACACAAAGATCTTCTCCCGTCTGAGCTTGCTGCTCCACACCCACGGCTAGGGGTGGTGGTGGCGGTGGTATCTCGTTGTCAGACCCTTGACCCAATCTAACGGGTTCTCGACACCGTCATCCTTCCTCTACCTCGCCCACGATGACCACGCCCTCTAGAGCTCATTTCTAACGTCGTGTCGATTAAGAAGTTTTATGAATTAGTCTTTCTTTCACTTGTTTACTGCGAAGAAGTTTTATGAAAAAGAATTTAGGAGTGGTTCTTTCAGATTCATACATGCACACAGCCTTTCCATTCATTCGCACATCCATCAAAAAATTATGAACTTTCGCTCATTCGCAGAAACGTTGTAGTTTTCATTGTTATTATTTCTCCACTACCTGTGGTATTTTCGTAATTTTATCCTACAGGGGTATTTTCGTAATTTTTCAAAAGGAAAAAGTTCCTTGGTGATTTTGTCATAAAGTATTTTGGTATTTTTAAATTTCCAGTATTTTGAAAAATTTTGAAATCTAGGGGTATTTCGTGATTTTGGACCTCTGGGTATTTTGGTGATTTTTTTCTCCAAGCCTTTAGTAAATTTGTAAAATCTTATAAATCAGGGATATTTCAAAGGTTGCAAAACTTTGAGGGTTCTTTTTGAGAATTGTACTTTTCAAAACGGTGATGTTGCAAAAATTTTAGAAATCATGGTCATTTTGGTAATTTTATAAGTTAGGGGCAATTTTGAAATTTCCAAAATTCAAGGTTTTTTGATAATTTGCAAATTAGGGTTTTGAAACTTGATAAAATAATGAAATTTTGGCAAAACTGGTTGGGTAGTTGGTCATTTTATAAACCAAGGGTATTTTGGTAATTTTACCACTAGGGGCATTTTTGTATAAATCGGAAATCTTTCGGAAAATTTTGTAAAGATGGTTTTCATGAATTTAGAAGAAAGTTTTAAGAGTTCTAAAACTAGGGTTTTGTTGTTTTTATAAAAACACGGCTAATTCCTTTTCGGTTTTAGTTATTGTGTTTAGCCTATGACCGAGTCCTCTTGGTCGTGGTGAACCAAAGCTACACACCGTGCAGGATTCGAGTGGAGAGGAGGTGAGTCACGCGGATCGCTTAAATACCAAGCTTCCACCGAAATCGTTTCCTAGACATGCGCACGCAGGTTGCCACACCTACCGAGCCCTCCAGGTTAGGGTGAACCGGTTACGCACTGCAGGATTCTGCGAAGAGGAGGTGAGTCACTAGGATCGCTTAAATACTAGGCTCTTCCCGGATCCAATCCTAGACATGCGCACAAGGGTTACCACACCCTAACTTAGTGACTTAGCCATGGGTTTGTTTAACGCTCCTTAAGTCTTATGTGTTTGTGTTTGAGTAGACTAGTCCTAGGGTTCAAGTTCCTATCATGCTTTTCTACGTTCCATTCCTTTTTCTACCCTTCCATATTTCATAACACATAATCACACAAATAGTTAGGGATACTTACCTCGTGGATCATGGTCTGAGACTTAGGAGCCATGCCGAAAACCCGCCTATTTCATAAAATTCTTTCAAAAAGCTTACTTGGCTCGATTTGAAAATGTTTTGGGCCTTAGCCCACAAAAAGCCGAGAGTTTAAAATCGGGCTCGATACAAATCAAAAACCCCACACCCGACCCACGAGCCTCGACCTGATCTGGTATGTTCCTTAAATAATAACTGTTTACAAAATTCTTTTTATTACTAGAGGAAAACTTGTGCGATTTTTAAAAACTATTATTTTGGGTTGGGTTTGAGTTAAGAACCCATTGATCTTATTTTAAAGTCCAATTAATTAAGATGAAAAAACAATTAGGGTTTATTTTTAAAAAAATAAATTTTACTTAACTTTAATTGAAAATAATTCGTAACATGGTAATTAAAAATAAAAGTAAAGAAATGTAACTTATGGCCTTATTACATCAAGTAGAATCCCAAAATAAAATTCTAAAATACTTAAATAAATTTAAATATCCATATTGAATAAAACTTCAAGTTGAGCATGGCCATCCCTAAGCTTCCGCCGAACCCGGTCCATTATTGATCGTCACCAAAAATAGTCCCACAACGGGGTGTGTCAACAGACTCAATGTGTACACAACACTAAAATTCAATAGATCGCAGGCATACATTTTTCATATCCAATACATATTCATATAACAGATAAAAATGATGATGCAACCCAAACCCAAACCTAGGTGCCATCCGCTACACATCCCCGCACTCAACCTCGCACACCGTGGGGACTACTAAGTCGCCCTCCATCCGCTACACACCATCGAGGCGCCGCCATTGCAATGACGTGCTCATCACCATATAAAATTTTGTGGCATAGCCACTGATAATTGTGTCATGAGACACCACATTCGATAATGTAACCGGTTACCACATTCGATAATGTGACCAAGTCACCACATTCGGATAATGTGACCAAGTCACCACATTCGGATAGTGAGACCGTAGTCATCACATTCACTTTCCTTTTTCATATATCCCGAATGACCCATATTATTCATATCATGCATATCATACTTAAATTCACATTCTTATAAATTTTCACATGTTATAAATAACATATTTCATAATCCTAGTGGAAGTAGGAAACGTACCTAAGTACTTTGTACCATATTATGGTACCTTAGCCACATTCTTATAAACATGCATATATTACATATTACCATAAATCTTATTAAAAGTTAGTGTGGGGTACACACCTGATTCGCTTAACAAAGTCCTTGAAATCAAGAACCGATCTACCGATTTAGATCCTTAACTCCTATATTCGGCCAATCATTTAAACACATTAATAAACCTTTTTGGCTTTAAAACCAAATCCTAGTAGGATTTGTATACCGAAAACCTACCTTGTTGCCGATTGACTTAAGAATCAAGTCCCAAAACTTTGTTGTATTCCTTCTTTGTGATCTAAAATCCCGAAAAGTATTCCTTGCTTTCCTAGGGATGTCGAAATTCCTATAATCACATGTTAGGTTTAATCTAACATTAAAACTTAAAACAAGACCTTTGGATCTTATAGTTTCTTACCTTAGATCCCTAAATATTCCTCCTTGTAGTCGATGAGCTGTAGAAACCCGAGAGATCCCCTTAATACTTCAAATGACTACTTCCTTGCTTAGATTCACAGGAGATTCGGCTATGGCTTCTAATGGAGAGGAAAATATTCGGCTAGGTTCCAACAATTACTTAATCTTGACTTGACAAAAGAAAAGAAAGAAAAGAAGAGAAGAGAGCACTAAGAATTCGGTAGAGAAAGGAGGAAGCACAAATTGATGAGTAGCCCTCCTTCCTTCCTTTTATAGCCGAAATTATCATCTAAGGAGTCCTTTACTTGGCCACCACTCCTCTATCTGATAACTTTATCCTTTAATTATAACTTAAAATAAAAGATAATTCAACAACTATCCTTACTTAGCCGAAATTATTAAACTCAAAGTCCCTTACTTGGCCATCACTTCTCCCTTATTTTCCTCTTTATCTCTTTATTCAAATTAAAAGAATTTAATCCAACAATTATCTCTTGAAAAAAAATGATAAATAAATCCCTTATTTATCTACTATTTATAAAATAATAAAAGCTCCTAATTTATAGCCATGTGCCGCCCCACCTCAGGTCTCTCTCGAAGCAAAAATAAAACCTCCTTTATTTGCTTCCCAAGTGACTCAACTCGTGCCCATTCCTCTTGCATATGGCGCCATTTCCATAGGCCCTAAGTGGCATCTTCGCACCACTTTTCCAAGCCTGCTTATGTCAAATTCCACAAACTTTTTCTTTTAAGGCCACCTTGCCTTAATTTCCCTTTAAACCTTAAAACTCGTCATTTCTAGGTCATTTCTAAGTTTCCAAAAATTTTCGTTCGGCTTTGTAAACTTGACATTTTCTTATATTTCCAAGTTTCCATAAATGTGCACTTTCCTATTTTCCTTACATTTCCTAGTTTCCAAAAATGTTCACCTTCCATTTTTAAACTTAACATTTCCATACATTTTCATACATTTTCAGGTTTCCAAAAATATTCAAAATTTATTCTTAGTACCTAAAACATGTCACTTCGTAGAACTAAATCGAAAATGCATAGGCCCTTTCTAGGATGTTACAAGTTGTAACAACCTGGTTTTAGCTAAGTCAGAACAATGGTTTTGAAACCACAAATCCGAGGTCAAAAAATTATTTTAATATTATTTTATGTGTTTACAGCATGATAGCATGTATGTGTGAAAGTTTCGTGATTTAATTTTATCGATTGGATGTCTAATTCGATAAAAGGACTTAATCGCGTAAAATGCAAAAGTGGCATGCTATATGTTAAATGTGTTTAATTGCTATGATTTATTAAATGAGAGGTCCTTATGATGATATTAGACCATTAATATATTTAGTGGACATACATGGACATCATATTTGTATTTTCATGGTTTAATTTAAAGGTTAAATAAGTAAATAGATTATTAAATGATGATTTAATAAAACAAAATACCATTTTATTCTATCATCTTCTTCATAGCCGATTTTCAACAAAAGAAAAAACCATATTAGGGTTTAAAATTTGGCAACTTCAATCTTGGCTATTAAGGTACGATTTTAGCTCGATTTTTGATGATTTCTATGTTTTTGTGATCGTTGCTTTGTATTCTAGCTAGCCCATGCCTTAATTTGTGAAGTTTTCAATGATTTTGTGAAGCGCCATTGATGACTGCTTGAGCTTTTGAATCTTTTATGATGGAAAATGAATATTTGTTAATAGTTATACAAGTTTTGTTAAGTGAATTTTGATAAAAATATCAACTAGGGATTTATTTGTCAAAATGTGAAAATGTGTGGTTAAATGTGTGAATAAATGATAAATATGGGCTGATATGTGCACTAGGAAAATTCAGCTAGCTTAGGAAGGTATTAAATTGCATGAATTTTGTGTATTTGTGAAATAGGGACTAAATTGAATAAATGTGGAACTTTAGGGGCTAAAGTGTAAAAATGCCCAAATATGTGTTTGTGGATTGAATTGAATGATTTGATGAATAAATGAGTTAATTTTGAATGTATATAGATCAAGAACGAAAGAAATCGGATTTAGATCGGGGAAAATCAAAGGTTATCGAATAGTCGATCCATTCTGTTTATCCCAAAAACAAGGTAAGTTCATATGCAAATAAATATCGTTAAATTGAATTATATATGTTTAATTGTCATTAAACTGCTATAAATGTTGAATGATTAAATACAAGCAAGAATTGAAAGGGTTACAATATCTGAAAGTCCCATACGAACCTTAGGAATAGTATAGGATACGAATGTCATGACATTACAATATCTGCTATAAATGTTGTTTTGAATCTCATCAAAACAATCTACGTCAGAGTCGGGAGATATCACACTATCGCAGATTAAATGTGGCATGTATAGCTAGACTCACATACGCTATGGTAGTCCTAGAATCGACTAAACCTTAGCTCTGATACCAATCAAATGTAACACCCCTAACCCATATCCGTCGCCGGATTAGGGTTACAAGGTATTACTGGACATAGCACAGATCAGGATAGACATTTACTACCTTTCTTGTTTCGTAATTCAATCACATCAATACACATACATTTTATATTTAATAACAATATCACACAACTTATAAATCAAAACACATTCAAATTTAATTATTATACATATATTTCACTTAACCATCTAAAACCCAATCATGCTTCACTACTTAAAGTTCATAAGCAAATCATGCTTTAAAAATTTTAAGCATGTCAATATCAATTATTTATCCACATATTCAAAATAACTAATGTGCAACAAAACCATGTTACATGTACTTAATACATATAAGGTTCGAATTATATGACTTCAAAAGTATTGGCAGTTGCTTCCTGAATACATGTTCAAACATATATCCTTACATTTCATGCATCTAATAGTTGTCAATACAATTATCTCATAGACTAACTGTTAATCATATCATTTTTTTATTATTATAAATTTCTGTACATGCACATATTAAAAACATAACAACCATATTACATGGCCTAGTTTTTATTTTGTTCTTATTCATATATGCGGCATTAATAATATAGTACCATGTCCGAACATATTATATACAATTTCTTAAGTCACAGAATAATGCACCATATTTAACTACAAATAATAGATTAATGATATACATAATCTATTAGCATGTTATATGCACATGCACTGCATTTAAATATGTAATCACCATTACAATGATATTCGAATAATAATAATTACTAAAAATCCTTTTTGCTTAATAGGATACTTACTTTTAGTAGATTTAACAAATCTTAACATAAAGCTTAATGAACAAGATCATAAGTAACATACGCAATTATTTAACCTTTCAAAGAACCAAAAACATGCATACTTTCCATTTACAAGCTTGTAACACCTCAAACCCGCCCATTCGTTACTTAATTTAATTTGAGATGCCACCGCTGAAACACGCTTGAAGACTGATTTCACTTTTGGGAAAAACATTAAAAATTTTGTCATTTGAAAACCATGTCCAATTAAAAATTCTAAATAATATAAGCTTGACAAAAATATCCAAATTAAAAGCACTTCCAAATAATAATTTAATGGTCGTCTAGCTTAAACATAATAAAAATGCTCAAATAGAAATACTTAAATACTTTAATCGGGCTTATTACAATAAATAATTAAACAAAAGTTCTTAGTAATAAATCAATAAAATAAAGAAGATGTATTCTCGCATGGGCCACCTCGTATCCACTCCAACCCGGTCCAATCACTACGAATCATCTGCGATGTTTTAATAAAAATTGGGTGAGTCATACGCACTCAAGTGTGTAATTAATCCACCGAATTCCACCCACATGTTAACTACATATTAACCCATATATCGATAACAAATATCATATTCACATGTTAACACATTCTGGCTTGGCCCATATTCATATCACATTCATCTAATAGGGTAGTTAACCACATAATTTCCACATACTCGGGCTTAGCCCATTTCCACACCGATCCACATTCATATACTGGGCTTTGCCCATTTTTACATTAATCCACATATCATATTGGGCTTGGCCCATTTCCACATATGATCACATACGAAATCATGCAATTATGAAGCCCAACCCAAACCTAGGGTCCATCCGCTACACACCCCCTTATCCAAATTTCTACCACACACCAGGGATTATCAAATCACCCTCTCCTTTTCACTCCAAAGGCAATCACTGCCGTCCATGTGCAATTAAGCACAATAGTCCACAACGCAACCTTAGTCAGCGCCAATCCACGATGTAGCCGTAGCTAACACAAAAACCACGATGGGACACATAGTCACTCATCAACCACGATATGGCACATAGCCGATATCAACCACGATGAGACACATAGCCACTCATCAAGCCACGCGAACTTAATCGCAATTAATCCACAATGTGACCTCAGTCAATGTCAATCCACGATGTAGCTGTAGCTAACACCAAAACCACGATGGGACACATAGTCACTCATCAACCACGATATGGCACATAGCCGATATCAACCACGATAAGGCACATAGCCACTCATCAAGCCACGCCAACTTAATCGCAATTAATCCACAACGTGACCTCGACCAACGCCAATCCACGATGTAGCCGTAGCTAACACCAAAACCACGATGGGACACATAGTCACTCATCAACCACGATATGGCACATAGCTGATATCAACCACGATGAGGCACATAGCCACTCATCAAGCCACGCGAACTAAATCGCAATTAATCCACAACGTGACCTCGACCAACGCCAATCCACGATGTAGCTCAAGGCTAACATCAAACCACGTCTTCAAGTACACCCGCATCTTCTTTCATATCCCAACCCATGCACATGCCACATAAAATAATGATACAATGTAATGATGCATGAGCATGTTCATCAAGCATATTATCACATATTCATATTAATAATAATATATCATCGTTTTTGTACTTACTGATTATCGACATACCCCTTGAGGGTATCCTTATCACAATTTCCACCGCACTAGTTAGCACATTCATAACACATACACATTTCACATACATATCATATACCCGTAAAACGGTGGGTTAATCACACACCGATCACTTGGAGAACTATGCTTTCGATCTCGATGCTATCACTAGGCGATACTACGGCTATTTGCCTACTTTCTTGTTCCGACGCTTGGTCCACACCCCTGGCCAATCCCTAACCGCGAGACAGATCTCTTCTTAAACTTCGGGATAGGGACCTTCCCTTTCCCTTCTTGAATGGTATTCGCCTCCATCAACACACTTAATCGTAATAATCGATTTAATCATCAATATACGAATTCTTAACCAAATATCCACAACTTATCATACTTACCGAAAGGGTCTTGAAATCTCAAAGCTTGATCTAATGCTTAGATCCTTAATCCCTACATTTGATTAATCACCTACTACTTTAATAAAAAGCCATTCGCCATAAATCCAAATCCTAGTAGGATTAGTATACTTAAACTTACCTTGTTGCCGCTTGACTTAAGAATCAAGTCTTGAAATCCTAAAAGCTTGATCTAATGCTTAGATCCTTAATCCCTACATTTGATTAATCACCTACTACTTTAATAAAAAGCCATTCGCCATAAATCCAAATCCTAGTAGGATTAGTATACTTAAAATTACCTTGTTGCCGCTTGACTTAAGAATCAAGTCTTGAAATCTCTCGCTATACTCTTCTTGCATTCGCCAAGCATTGAATCAATTAACTTGGTTAGTTTTCGCTTTTGAATAATTAATGAACACATATATTTACCAAACATGGCCTTGGCCGAATACTATAGACACTTACCTTGTGGATTTTAAATCCCGAAACTCACCGAATAACTAGGGAACACGTGGCCTATGGTGTACCTTTTGGAAAAGAACTTCTCCTTCCTTGTAGTCGACACTTAACAAATCCCGAAAGATCTCTTCAAAGTTTCGGCAACAAGATATTAATGGGGTTAGTCCTAGATTTCGGTAAATCTTAAGAAAAAAGGATGAAACCGAATGAGATCTTACCCTTACTTGAAGAAATCGATTGCACCTTCACTTCAACCTTCAGAGATTCAGCTATGGCTAGATGATGATCTAACAACTTTCGGCTTTTGGAGGGATTAGAAAGAAAAGAGAAGGAAGAATAAAGATGGAGGATTCGGCTATGGCTTCTAATGGAGAGGAAAATATTCGGCTAGGTTCCAACAATTACTTAATTTCAGCTTGACAAAAGAAAAGAAAGAAAAGAAGAGAAGAGAGCATTAAGAATTCGGCAGAGAAAGGAAGAAGCACAAATTAATGAGTAGCCCTCCTTCCTTCCTTTTATAGCCGAAATTATCATCTAAGGAGTCCCTTACTTGGCCACCACTCCTCTATCTGATAACTTTATCCTTTAATTATCATAAATAAAAGAGTTTAAATCCAACATTTATCTCTTCAAAATAATCCAATTTAAAAAAATCTTTATTTATCACCCTTTTAATCGAATATTTATGAAAATAAAACACCTCCTTTCTAGAAGCATGTGCCGTCCACCTCAGTCTTCCGGAAGCAAAAATAAAACCTCCTTTATTTGCTTCCCAAGTGACTCAACTCAGGCCCATTCCTCTTGCATATGGCGCCATTTCCATAGACCCTAAGTGGCATCTTCTGCACCACTTTTCCAAGCCTGCTTGTGTGTCAAATTTCACAAACTTTTTCTTTTAAGGCCACCTTGCCTTAATTTCCCCTTTTAAACCTTAAAACTCGTCATTTCTAGGTCATTTCTAAGTTTCCAAAAATTTTCGATCGGCTCTGTAAACTTGACATTTCTTTACATTTCCATGACATTTCCTTACAAGACATTTCCTTACATTTCCATGACATTTCCTTACAAGACATTTCCTTACATTTCCAAGGTTCTAAAAATGTTCACTTTCCTCTTTTAAACTTAACATTTCCATACATTTCCAGGTTTCCAAAAGTGTTCAAAATATATTCATAACACATAAGATATGTCATTTTGTAATATCCCGGGTTAGGGGCTATTTTGTTGTTGCATGATATTGCATGTGTTTGGTGTGCTGTGTTGTTGTTTGAGTTGTATCGGGGCTTAATTGTAGTCTAGGAGTATGCCTGAGTGAATGGGAAAATTTTGGTTTTTGGGTGTTAAGTGAAGGGAGCTGAGGAAGCTGGGGTTTAAGAATTTTACTTGTTGTTTTGTTGCACAAAAAAAGTGAGCTGGCAAGGAGGCAAGCATGCGTTACATGGGGAGCTTGGTGTGGCGTCATCTACATGGAGTGGAGGTCTAGTGTTCGAGCTGCAGAGTCCCCATTTTGGCTTTAATTTTGACGGCATGGGGAAGAGGTAGAAGGCAAGTTGAATTCTACCTTGGACTAAGTCATACCTTTCAAATGAAAGGTGGAGAGCATTTGTAGGAGGGAGACTTGGTCATGTTGTTTCAATGTGTGGAGTGGAGTGTTGTGGGGGATTTGGCCGAATTTTAGGGAGGAGTTGGAGGGGGAGTGACGGCTTGGTGTGGGGGAGGGGTGTGCCAAATTCAATTGGCTTTGTGGGGTGATTTTCGATCACTTTTGGGTTTCAAACAAGGTTCTTCTCATTTTGTCAAAAGCAAGAAACCGAAATACCTAGTCCCTTTAGTTGCCGGGTTGTTTTGCTTCATTTGGTGTGTGTATAGCCGAATGCAAGATTGCATTTCTCTTCTTGTTTTCACTTGAGTAAGCCAAAAGTAAAAGTCTTCTCTTATCATATTTTTCTTCCTTGTTGAACCTTGATAGCCTAACACTCTCTTCTCTCCTTCTCATAATCCATTCTTTTCTCCTAAAGTACTTGTGCCAAAACTCCACCCTTCAAAATACCTCTTTCGTTTCTTTCTTTTTTTTTTTTATTATTTTATTTTTTTTTTTCTCTTTCTTTTGAACTTTTGTAGCCGAATCCTCCCTTGTGCTTGCTAATTTCCCTCTATCATTTGTTGCATTTTGGCCGAATATCAATCCTCACCTAAGAGTTTGCCTTGGCCGAATATTGGTGTAGGGTGGACCTCTCTTGTGTGGTGTCCAATCGGGTTTGGAATAAGGTGAGTGCTATCTGAATGTTCTTTTTCTTTTCTCTCTTGTGCTCTATCGATTTTGGTAAGGCTAAGGATGATTTTGGTCGATTGTTGATCGAAGGCTAATCTGGGTAATCGACTTTGTTGTAGGACATACGGTTTGTCGAGGGAGTTAAGTGAAGCCTCCTTCTTTCGATTAGCTGGTTGGTAAGTAAGGGTAAGTGGTTGATATATTATTATTAGTCCAATTCTTTGGTTTCGATTAAGGCAAGGGTGACTAAGGATTAACTATGTTCTTGATAGGTGTTGGCCGATTATCGAAGAACCATCGTTGGGTTCGGGATTTGGTAGGAAACCAAATCAAGTGTAAAGGTAAGGGTTCAACATTAAACCCTTTGGTTTATTTGGTCTTAGCCGAAAGGTGTGGAAGGCTAACCTATGTTTTGACCGATTGTTATAGGAACAAGATAATCAGGGGGGCTTAGATCAGTTCGTGAGGATTAAGGCTTTTGTTACTGTGTGTGTAAACTAACACACCGATACCTAGTAATGTTATTAATAAACTGCTTGCTGTTAAAAACTATACCAAGATGACGGATAATTGGATACCCAAACGGGGTATGTGTACGTATCCGGTAAGTCTAATTTATTACAAGTTCTATTATGGACACCTTGGGTATTATGATCTATGTTATGTATGCTATGAGATGTAATGCTAGACATGTTGGCATGATATGCATGACTTGTATGATATGCATGATCGCATGAGTTGGTATGATGATGGGTGATATGAGTGGAGGGAGCAGTGATATTTTGTGCTGACGAGCACCAGTGTTTTGGTAACACACTTTGTGACTTTGGGTCACCAGAGGTTTGGCACCTCCAGAGGTTTGGCACCTCATTGCGACTCGTCCCTGTGGTTTGACACCACCGTGGGTTGGCCCCACATGAGATATGGGATCGTCTACTAGTGATTGGGTATCACACGATGGGTTGGCCCCATCATTCGATTATTGTGACTACGGTCACCAAGTGGTTTGGTACCACATTTGTGTCTTTGGGACACCGTGAGGTTGGGCACCTCATTGCGACTCGTCCTCAGTGGTTAACACCACCGTGGGTTGGCCCCACTTTGAGATATGGGATCGCCTGCGCTAGTGATTTGGTATCACACGATGGGTTGGCCCCATCATTGGATTTGTGACTTCGGTCACCAAGGTGCTTTGGTAGCACAAACGTGTCTTTGGGACACCAAAGTGGTTTGGCACCACATTGATGGATATTGTGTCTTTGGGACACCAGTGTTTTGGTAACACATTGTGACTATATGTCACCAAGTGGTTTGGCACCACCAAAGTGGTTGGTACCACATGGGGTAGAAAAAGGAGATACGGATGGTTAGGATCGGGTTGCATTAATTATGTTGCTATGTATGATGTGTGTTAGCATGTTGTTTCATCGGGAGCGGGATTTATGCACTCGAGTCATTCGACTCACCCTCTCCTTTGACATTTCAGTGACCAGTAGACGCGACATGGAGCCTGGTGGACTCGGGATGCACATGCCATGCTTTAATAAAAGTTTTGCTCGCAGACTATTCACTTTGGGTACTTTAGCCTCTTTATTTTTATTTGAAATTTAATTTGGATTTGTAAGAGGCCTTTAAATTATGTTTTATGATGGTTATGTTTTAATTAGATTCTCAACCTGCTTAACAAATAACTTGGTATGAAATTTTACTAAAAATTTGGTAAGATAATGTTTTCAAAACTATAACGCAATGTGTTTTAAACTATACCATCGGGTATCTCGCTATGTTTTGCTATAAAGTAAACTCAAATGATTTTCAAACTAAACTCGATATTCTACTAAGTCAAAAATGTTTCAAAATAGCACTAAGAAACTATTGGAAATGCTAAAAGAAATCAACTCGTTTTTTAACTATATACTTTGGATAAGTTTTCAAAATCTAATCAAACAGCCTACTCCAATTTTCTTCAAGTTCACTATGTTTTCACCCCGCTTTTAAACGAAAAATCTTATCTCTCAAAAACGCTTTTCCCGTAACATACCGTTTCGCACGTGGTGTCCCGTCCGGGTTTGGGGTGTTACAATTGTGGTATCGAGCCAAGTTCAAAGGCTCGATCGTGGGCTGAGGCCCAAAATGTTTTCAAAAGATTGTTTTGTTAGTCTTTGTTCTTAGAGTATGGTTGGAAAGGCATGGCACCGAAGTCTCCGCACCAGATTCGCCTGTAAGTACCCCGACTATTGCTTGTGATTTGACCGGATGTGATATGATCTCGATGAATAGCAATAGTATACTACTCTAGAGATTGAACTGATAGGATTTTGTGAACTCATGCGAGAACAAATCCTCTTTAATGTTCATAAGACTTGCTTTAAAACAGATGGAATAAATATCGATGCATAAAATTCTTAATCGATACGTAGAAAGTTTAGTCATGAGCACTCGAGGCGGACGTGGTCGTAATACTCGTGGTAGAGGTAGGGGTAGGATGACGGTTTACGAACCCGTAGGATCCAGTCGTGGTCGAGAAATGAGATACCGGTTCCGCCACCACCGGAGGTGGTGAGTTCCAAGATCGTACCAGGATGACGCAGCGTCACGAGCGATGCTTTGCGAGTGTTGGAAAGAGTAGCCGTGTAGGTGGTGGTGCAGAGTTAGGAAATCGGTGCTCGAGCGACTTCGGGCAAATGGGGCCGAATTCTTTCGAGGTGTATCCGGTGTTGCTCCTAGCAAAGATCGCTTTGAATATTGGCCGAGAGGCAACCGAGCGGATCATGGATGATCTAGACTTGATGGTGAAGAGAAGTCAAGGGCATCGACGCTTCTTCGGGATGAGTCATATCGGTGGTGGCTCACGGTTCGAGATGCTGTGGCAGCAGAGGATCCGACATGGGATTATTTCAGTATGCATATCAAAAGAAATACATCGGAGCTAGTTATATTGACTCCCAGCGGAAGGCATTTCTGAGGCTTGTTCAGGGGAGTAAATCTGTTTCTGAGTACGAGGCTGAGTTCCTGAAGCTGAGTAGGTATGCCAGGGGCATTGTGGCCACTGAGCATGAGAGGTGTGTTCGTTTCGAGGATGGGTGCGACGACGAGTTGAGATCGCTGATTGCTTGCTCCTCAGCGAGGCCGCGAGTTTGCTTGTCTTAGTTGAGAAGGCTAAGGTAGCCGAGGTGTTAAGGAGTCGCGAGACAGGGGCATGGACAGAAATAGGCATAAGAGGAGCTTTGGGTCTTCTGGATCGTCGGGTAATCCGCAGAAGAGAGCTAGACCGAGTGGGCCGAATCAGTCTGCTAGGTTTGTTGCTGCTAGGCAGGGACCGCCGCAGATGTAATCGCAGGGAAATCTCATTGGGGTGGTTGCTTTGGACCGGAGGAAAGGGTTGCTTTGAGTGTGGTTCTCTCGAGCACCGTGGTGAGGGACTGTCCGCGTAGGTTGGCCAGATTCGGTCCGAGAGTCGTGGCCGTAATCGGTTCGAGAGGTAATAGACCGCCACCGCAGAGGGGCCGTGGTAATGGCGCAGGTGGTAATGGTTCGTCGGGGCGTGGAGCACCGGCGAGGTGCGGTAGTTCGATGCCGCATACCTGGATTAGTGTATGCCGCGAGGCGCCGGAGGAGGGCGACGACCGGACGTCATAACCGAGACGTTTTTGATTTTTGGTTCTCCTTATACCGCTTTGATTGATGTGGGTTCAACGCACTCTTATGTTGCCGAGTAGTATAGTAGAGACCATGGATTTAGACTCGAGATATCTTCTAGGCGGATGATCGTGATTAGCCCTCCGGGTCACTCAGTAGTAGTAGATAAAGCTGTTTAGAGAGGTACCCCTAGAACTCCAAGGGGTAGTGTTTGCTTCTTGATCTGATGGAACCGCCGTTTGGGGAGTTCGATCGATTCTTGGGATGGACCGGTTGGTCAAGTACCAGGCGAGGTTGGATTGCGCGCCAAGCGCATGGTTCTTAAGACGGTTGAGGTGATGAGGTGGCTATGATAGGTAATAGGAGGGATTACTTATCAAATGTGGTATCCGCTCTGAAAGCGCAGAAGATGGTCGGGAAGAGGCCGTGAAGCATATGTAGTTCATGTGTATGTCTTGGAGGCTAAAGAGTCTCTTGTAGAGAAGGTTCGCATCATAAGGAATTTGCTGATGTGTTTCTGAGGAGCTTCCGGGTTGTCGCCGGATCGTGAGGTAGAGTTCGAATAGATCTGTTATCTTTAATCGCTGCGCCGGTGTCTATTGCTCCGTATAGAATGGCGCCAAAGGAATTGGTGGAGCTTAAGGCTCGCATCCGTGAGTTATTGGATCGAGGTTTTATTAGGCCTAGTGTTTCGCCGTGGGTGCGCCGGTACTCTTTGTCAAGAAGAAAGATGGCACGATGCGAATGTGTATAGACTACCGCTTGAGCTGAATAAGTGATGATTAAAAACAAGTATCCGCTGCCACGGATAGATGATTTGTTTGATCACCAAGGGCGCCGCGGTATTTTCAAGATCGACTTGAGGTCCAGGTATCACCGATTAAAGGTTAAGGAGGCGATATCCATAAAACAGCGTTTCGGACTCGGTATGGGCACTACGACGACTCGTAATGCCGTTCGGGTTGACTAACGCACCGGCGGCGTTTATGGATATGATGAATAGGGTGTTTCAAAGATATCTAGATCGGTTCGTCGTGGTTT
The DNA here is from genome assembly GCA_025698515.1 of Gossypium sturtianum. NCBI lineage: Eukaryota > Viridiplantae > Streptophyta > Magnoliopsida > Malvales > Malvaceae > Gossypium > Gossypium sturtianum. Next base: position 91,099,432 of record CM046949.1, read on the forward strand.
TCATAGACGACATTTTGGTGTACTCAGGGCGGAGGAAGAGCATGATGCGCATTTGCGAGTGGTGCTGCGCAGATTTTGAGGAAAAGCGACTCTATGCTAAGTTCGGTAAGTGCGAGTTCGGCTTAGGGAAGTGACTTTCTTGGGTCATGTAGTGTCGGCCGAGGGGATTCGAGTAGATCCTCGTAAGATTGAGGCGCTTTTGGATTGGAAGCCGCTAAGTCGCTGGGCGAGATTCGAGTTTTCTGGTTTCACGGATACTACCGAAGGTTTGTTGAGGGTTTCGTTGATAGCAAAGACCGGCGACCAAGTTGTTGAGGAAAGAAGTTCCGCTTTGTATGGACCGAGAAACAATGAGAAAGCTTCGATAAGTTAAAGAAGATTTTGACCGTGGCTCGGTTCTAATTCAACTCGAGGCCGGTAAGGAATACACAGTCTTTTGCGACGCATCACATACGGGCTTGGGTTGTGTGCTTTGATGCAAGAAGGTAAGGTTGTGGCTTACGCTTCTCGCACCGAGACCACATGAGGTCAACTATCCGACGCACGATTTGGAGCTAGCAGCTGTAGTCTTCGCTTTGAAGATTTGGAGGCACTACTTGTATGGAGAAAGATCGATAGTCTACACAGATCACAAGAGTCTAAAGTATCTTCTGACTCAGAAGGATTTGAATTTGAGGCAGCGCAGATGGGTTGAGTTGCTTTGAAAGATTACGATCGCTCGATTGAGTATCATCCGGGCAAGGCTAACGTGGTGGCTGACGCGTTGAGCCGCAAGGTTGTTTCGGACTTAAGAGCTTTGTTTGCCCACTTGAGTTTGTATGACGATGGGAGTATTCTGGCAGAGTTGCAAGTTAAGCCTACCTGGGTTGAGCAGATCAGAGAGAAACATTTATTGGATGAGGTTCTGAGTGCGCGAAGGTTGCAAGTGCGGGATGGTGGTTTGGAGGGTTACACTTTGTCCGTGATGGGGTTCTGTGTTTTCAAGGTAAAGCTTGTATGCCTAAAGATGTTGAGCTAAGGCAAAAGATTCTTCAGGACGCACATAGCAGTCCTTATGCTATGCATCCTGGAGGTAGCAAGATGTATAGGGATCTTAGAGAGCAGTTTTGGTGGCCTGGCTTGAAGAAAGAGGTGACAGAGTTTGTTGGGAAGTGTCCGACTTGTCAACGTGTCAAGGCCGAGCATCGATTGTCAGTCGGGTTTGCTTGACTGTGAAGATTTCTCGATGGAAGTGGGAAAGGATAACCATGGATTTTGTCAAGGTTACCGCTTCGCAAGCAAGAAAGATTTAGTTTGGGTAGTGGTGGATCGATCGACTAAATCACTCACTTCATTCCGGTGAGGGTTGATTATTCGCTTGAAGCTAGCGGTCGTATGTGTCGAGATAGTGAGGTTGCACGGTGTGCCGCTTCCATAATCTCGGATAGGGATCCCGTGTTTATGTCAAGGTTTTGGAAAGCGTTGCATCAAGCTCGGGTACTCGTTTGATTTCAAAGACGGCTTTTCACCCGCAAATCGACGGTCAATCGTAAAGGGTTATTCGGATCTTAGAGGATATGCCGAGAGGTTGTGTCCTGGATTTAAGGGGGTAGTTGGGAGGAGTTTTTGCCATTAGTCGAGTTTGCCTACAACAACAGCTTACTGCTTTGAGCATCAAGATGGCACCGTATGAGGCGTTGTATGGTAGGAAATGTCGCCACCTACGTGTTGGACGGAGTTAGGTGAACGCCGCTTGTTGGGACCCGAGTTGGTTGGTCGAGACCAAGACAAGGTTATGTTGATTTAGTCTCGATTGAAAGAAGCTTCGGACTGGCAGAAGTCTTATGCCGATCTTAAGCGAAGAGATATAGAGTTCGCTGTGGGGGATCGAGTTTTCCTGAAGGTCTCACCTTGGAAAAAGGTGTTGAGATTCGGGAAGAAAGGCAAGCTAAGTCCGAGGTTCATTGGGCCATATAAGGTTCTGAGACGAGTTGGACCAGTGGCGTATCAGCTTGAGTTGCCAGCAGAGCTTAGTCAGATTCACGACGTATTCCACGTTTCGATGCTTCGGAGGTATCGTTCAGATCCGTCGCATGTGGTAGCAGTGGAAGAGATCGAGGTAAATCCAGATTTGACCATGGAGGAGGAACCCGCATGCATTCTTGATCGAGATGTGAAGGTTCTGCGTAAGAAGTCCTGCGCCTTTGGTTAAGGTACTTTGGCGGAATCATGGCGTAGAAGAAGCTACGTGGGAACCCGAGGATATGATGAGACAAAGAATACCCGCAACTCTTTTGATCGTAATTTCGAGGTCGAAATTTTTTTAAGGGGGTAGAAACTGTAATATCCCGGGTTAGGGGCTATTTTGTTTTTGCATGATATTGCACGTGTTTGGTGTGCCGTGTTGTTGTTTGAGTTGTATCGGGGCTTAATTGTAGTCTAGGAGTATGCCCGAGTGAATGGGAAAATTTTGGTTTTGGGTGTTAAGTGAAGGGAGCCGAGGAAGCTGGGGTTTAAGAATTTTACTTGTTGTTTTGTTGCACAAAAAAAGTGAGCTGGCAAGGAGGCAAGCATGCGTTACATGGGGAGCTTGGTGTGGCGTCATCTACATGGAGTGGAGGTCTAGTGTTCGAGCCGCAGAGTCCCCATTTTGGCTTTAATTTTGGACGGCATGGGGAAGAGGTAGAAGGCAAGTTGAATTCTACCTTGGACTAAGTCATACCTTTCAAATGAAAGGTGGAGAGCATTTGTAGGAGGGAGACTTGGTCATGTTGTTTGAATGTGTGGAGTGGAGTGTTGTGGGGATTTGGCCGAATTTTAGGAGGAGTTGGAGGGGAGTGACGGCTTGGTGTGGGGAAAGGGTGTGCCAAAATTCAATTGGCTTTGTGGGGGTGATTTTCGGTCACTTTTTGGGTGTCAAACAAGGTTCTTCTCATTTTGTCAAAAGCAAGAAACCGAAATACCTAGTCCCTTTAGTTGCCGGGTTGTTTTGCTTCATTTGGTGTGTGTATAGCCGAATGCAAGATTGCATTTCTCTTCTTGTTTTCACTTGAGTAAGCCGAAAAGTAAAAGTCTTCTCTTATCATATTTTTCTTCCTTGTTGAACCTTGATAGCCTAACACTCTCTTCTCTCCTTCTCATAATCCATTCTTTTCTCCTAAAGTACTTGTGCCAAAACTCCACCCTTCAAAATACCTCTTTCAAGTTTCTTTCTTTTTTTATTATTTTATTTTTTTTTTTTTCTCTTTCTTTTGAACTTTTGTAGCCGAATCCTCCTTGTGTGCTGCCAAATTTCCCTCTATCATTTGTTGCATTTTGGCCGAATATCAATCCTCACCTAAGAGTTTGCCTTGGCCGAATATTGGTGTGGGGTGGACCTCTCTTGTGTGGTGTCCAATCGGGTTTGGAATAAGGTGAGTGCTAGCTGAATGTTCTTTTTCTTTTCTCTCTTGTGCTCTATCGATTTTGGTAAGGCTAAGGATGATTTTGGTCGCTTGTTGATCGAAGGCTAATCTCTGGGTAATCGACTTTGTTGTAGGACATACGGTTTGTTGAGGAGTTAAGTGAAGCCTCCTTCTTTCGATTAGCTGGTTGGTAAGTAAGGGTAAGTGGTTGATATATTATTATTAGTCCAATTCTTTGGTTTCGATTAAGGCAAGGGTGACTAAGGATTAACTATGTTCTTGATAGGTGTTGGCGATTATCGGAAGAACCATCGTTGGTTCGGATTTGGTAGGAAACCAAATCAAGTGTAAAGGTAAGGGTTCAACATTAAACCCTTTGGTTTATTTGGTCTTAGCCGAAAGGTGTGGAAGGCTAACCTATGTTTTGACCGATTGTTATAGGAACAAGATAATCGGGGGGCTTAGATCGGTTCGTGAGAATTAAGGCTTTTGTTACTGTGTGTAAACTAACACACCGATACCTAGTAATGTTATTAATAAACCTGCTTGCCTGTTAAAAACTATACCAAATGATGACGGATAATTGGATACCCAAACGGGGTATGTGTACGTATCCGGGTAAGTCTAATTTATTACAAGTTCTATTATGGACACCTTGGGTATTATGATCTATGTTATGTATGCTATGAGATGTAATGCTAGACATGTTGGCATGATATGCATGACTTGTATGATATGCATGATCGCATGAGTTGGTATGATGATGGGTGATATGAGTGGAGGGAGCAAAGATATTTTGTGCTTGACGAGCACCAAAGTGTTTTGGTAACACACTTTGTGACTTTGGGTCACCAGAGGTTTGGCACCTCCAGAGGTTTGGCACCTCATTGCGACTCGTCCCTGTGGTTTGACACCACCGTGGGTTGGCCCCACATGAGATATGGGATCGTCACTAGTGATTGGGTATCACACGATGGGTTGGCCCCATCATTCGATTATTGTGACTACGGTCACCAAAGTGGTTTGGTACCACATTTGTGTCTTTGGGACACCGCAGGTTGGGCACCTCATTGCGACTCGTCCCTGTGGTTAACACCACCGTGGGTTGGCCCCACTTTGAGATATGGGATCGTCTGCTAGTGATTTGGTATCACACGATGGGTTGGCCCCATCATTGGATTTGTGACTTCGGTCACCAAAGGCTTTAGTAGCACAAACGTGTCTTTGGGACACCAAAGTGGTTTGGCACCACATTGATGGATATTGTGTCTTTGGGACACCAAAGTGTTTTGGTAACACATTGTGACTATATGTCACCAGTGGTTTGGCACCACCAGTGGTTTGGTACCACATGGGGTAGAAAAAGGAGATACGGATGGTTAGGATCGGGTTGCATTAATTATGTTGCTATGTATGATGTGTGTTAGCATGTTGTTTCATCGGGAGCGGGATTTATGCACTGAGTCATTCGACTCACCCTCTCCTTTGACATTTCAGGTGACCCGTAGACGCGGACATGGAGCCGGGGTGGACTCGGGGTGCACATGCCATGCTTTAATAAAAGTTTTGCTCAGACTATTCACTTTGGGTACTTTAGCTTCTTTATTTTTATTTGAAATTTAATTTGGATTTGTAAGAGGCCTTTAAATTATGTTTTATGATGGTTATGTTTTAATTAGATTCTCAACCTGCTTAACAAATAACTTGGTATGAAATTTTACTAAAAATTTGGTAAGATAATGTTTTCAAAACTATAACGCAATGTGTTTTAAACTATACCATCGGGTATCTCGCTATGTTTTGCTATAAAGTAAACTCAAATGATTTTCAAACTAAACTCGATATTCTACTAAGTCAAAAATGTTTCAAAATAGCACTAAGAAACTATTGGAAATGCTAAAAGAAATCAACTCGTTTTTTAACTATATACTTTGGATAAGTTTTCAAAATCTAATCAAACAGGCCTACTCCAATTTTCTTCAAGTTCACTATGTTTTCACCCCGCTTTTAAACGAAAAATCTTATCTCTCAAAAACGTTTTCCCCGTAACATACCAGATTCGGACGTGGTGTCCTGTCCGGGATTGGGGTGTTACACATTTCGTACAATTAAACCAAAAATGCATAGGCCCTTTTCAGGATGTTACAAAGCTTGCGTAAATGCGTACACAATTGAGCCATTTTCGAATGTCCATATTTCATTATCACTACAAAGCTAGTCATTACATATTTGGTATTGTTTATACTCCAATCCATAGAATATTTACATAATGTTGTAAACCAAATATCATGCTTATCATTTTAGGCCATCTCCTTAGCCTAATATACATATACAATTAAATTATCATTTCTAAAACAATTTACCCATTTAAAACATGCCATTTCAACTCAATAATAAAACCACAAATTTTAATTCAATACACACTCGAATATATAATCATTCTTTTACCCCATTAATAAGTCGAAATATAGATAGTCTCCAACCTTCATATGCATATTTCAATTCATATGTCATAACCCAAACTCACTTGAAAACCAAATCCAAACATACCACACATATTATTTATATATATATAACACATAACCAAAATCACTAAAAATTAACATTATTTATCTTACTAAAATACACCAAACATACCTCATTTACCTCATTGCCGAAACACATGAATAAAACACCACCATATATATATATACCATACCATGTGATTACTATCCATATAAGATTAAACCATGACCAAAATAAACTTAAGCCATAATTAAACCAAAACCGAACACAAGCAAGGAAATTAAGCCATTTCCGCATGGCTTTTATACATACACTTTCGAATTAAACTAACTCCAAAGCTAGCCTATACATGCCATAGTTTCAAAGAAATTTCAGCTTATAAAATACCAAAGTTAGTCGATAGTGTGATAGACTTTCCTGATGATTCCCGAGCTCGTAACTTGACTCCAAAATCTATAAAATAGAGGTAAACAAGAACACACTCATAGTAAGCTATTTAAGCTTAGTAAGTCATAAGCAAACAATAATCATATGAACATTAACACTAAATCAATTAGCCAAGTCAATCCAAACTTTAATTAAATATACATATATCACACTCTCAAGTTTGTAACATCCCCAAACCCGGCCCATTCACCACGACCGAATCTGGTTATGTTAGTGAAATTTATTTAACTTAGAGAAAAATTTAGCAAAACTTGTTAACTTCTGAAAATCCATGTTTATTTAATATTGTATTAGAAAAACTTTGATATCACATAAATATTATAAAATGCCCAAAAGTGAACTTTAATGAATATATATATGACTAATTTTGAATAAATAAGTTGTCAAAATAAATTCGTTTCCACTCAGTGATTTAATATAATCCAAACATAATTTAAAATAATAATTAAATAACTCCCAAAGTAAATAAAAATCAAAGGGCCTTATAATATCAATGTTTAAAAGATCTAGTACTTAATATAAATAAATTTAAACTCTTCTTTCTGCATGGGCCACCACGTGTCCTCTCCGATCCCGGTCCAATCTACGCATCACCTGAAATGGTTAGAAAATAAAGAGTGAGTCCACTGACTCAGTGCATAATCAAAACACCGATTTCCACACGTATGGGCTTGGCCCATACCCACACAATATTCGTAACAAATCATGCAAGAATGCATTTCAGCCCAACCCTTTGTCCAACCGTACACCAACCTTAGCATACTCCCTGCCTAAGGCCGTGGATAAACCACCACTGATCACATCGTGATCCAAAATCCTTACCTTGGCAAACTCACTGCTCAAGGCCGTGGCTGAGCCACCGATCAACCAAAGTGATCCAAATATCGTAATCTGTCTACGGTGATGCACATAGCAATCAACCGCCGAGATGGGCACCGAGCCACACCTCCCTTGAGGTAGCACAAAGCTAGCCTTCAAGCGCTAATGTAGCCTGAGCTATCATTAGACCACGTACATCCTGTGTACACTTCTTCCTTCTTCAATCCAATCCCATGCCCATGTGTCAATAAATCATGCAAGAATATCATATAGAATGAGTATTTATCACTTATCACTACCACATTGTACATATATAAATGTATATCAAGATTAACTTACCATCACCAGTTACTCATCACTTATGCCATTATAAACGGCTATTACACATAATACACATATAAACATGTTAGCAAACCAAACCACAGAAATAGTGCGATGATTACGCACCTAAATGATACCAAAACCCGAACGCTACTTAACCAAAACTCACGACACACCCTTGATGAATCGAACCTCACGAGTCCTCCCTACCGCTCCTCCCGGCCTTCACAATGACTAGAGCAGAGACCAAACGCTCCACCCCCCTCTGCTTAAGATTCGGCCAACTACCACTAGGACAAGGAGAAAGGTTTCGGCAATAGAGAAAGAAAGAAGGTATGAGGGGACAATATGAAATGGTTTCGGTTTAGGAAAAATGGAGAGAACCAAGTAGGAAAATCGGCTAGGTGACCTTGAAGATTCGGCCAAAGTGCATAGGTGAAGAGAAGGGATATTTTTAGTGTTGGTAGACAAATGGATGAAGGCTTAAGAAAGAACTAGGATTCGACAAAGGGTCCAAAAGGGATTCGCACACAAAGAAATGGAAACAAGTCAAGAAAGCACAAATGGTGAATGAAAATGAGCACCTCCTCCCCTATTTATACTACACGGCCTAGCTCAACCTCCCACAAAAATCCCACTATTTGCTCCTACAATTCCTCCCCAACACCCATTCAAAAGTTTGAATGAGTCAAACCTCTTCCTAGCCAAAATTTAAAAAAAAAACCCAAGTCTTCTCCACCTTTTAAGCCTCCAAAAACCGTCCAATACCCCTCCTCCATGACGCCAAAAAAAACAACCCACAATGCCATCCTTGCAACTCGAACACTGGCCCCCTTCCCCTTCAAGTGGCGTTACACACACAAGCCCTTAGTGGCGTCTCACCTGCCACTTTGCTAGCCCATCTTTTGTGACATAAACTCCCAAATAATTCTCTTAAGACACCCCTCGCCAAGCTCCCCTTTTAACCCCTAAAACTAAAAATTTTCCAAAGCGTTCCCCCACTACCTAGGGTTCTCCGGACCCCTAAAACTACCCAACCACACCCTAGAGTGTGCCAACACCCGAGCTAAGCACCAAACGCCTAACCCCTAAAACCAGGGTGTTACAATTCTACCCTCCTTAAAATAATTTCGTCCCCGAAATTACTTGTTTAAACTAACAGTCCAATTCTCTCCACTATGCTATCGCTGCGCACTCCGATCTTAAAGAGCTAACATACCTTCTAGGCACAGTTTCTAAGTTCATACCCAAGGTTCCAACTACTTTACGAGCAACAATTCAAACAGTCACCAAAGCGAACAAAACTCTGAAGAGTATTCCAGACTTAAGGAACTTACCAGTTGACCCATCGAGCACATCATTATCCTCTCTCCGACGAATCGCATAAACTAGACTGGGGCGCCTTGCCTCGGTGCCACCATTACACGGCTCTCATCACCACGACCTCGGCGAAACCATTTCCTCTATGGTTCGAACCGCGACCCTTATCGCTTGCTTGCCGACCACCTGCTGCTGGTTGTACATAACCTTGGCCTTCTCGCTCGAGTCCCATTCGGATTCTGGGACAATCCTTAATCGATGAGACTTGGACTTGCATCCAAGCACTCTCGAACACGATTCCAAAGATTCGCCAACATGGTACCTTCCACATCGCGCACACGGACGATCCGGATTCCTCTCGCTTGTCTTAACAATATGAACAGAAGTCTCAACCCTCGGTCTCTTCTCGACCCTCTCAACCACTTCGGCGATCCAACACTTCTCTTATCACGGTTCCTTTCCCTATTGAGCCTCTCGGCCTTCTTGACCTCCTCGGCTATTCGAGCTTTCTCCACTAAAACGGCGAAGTCTCTTTCCGATGTGGAGCAATCAAAACTCACAGACTCATCCCGCACCCATCATCTTCAAATCTAACGCATCTCTCATAATCGGTTGCCATGATTCCCCGAGAGCATCTGGGCTCAAACGCAGAAACTCACCGGCCGTACTCGCTATCGATTTTCTACCTTGCACCGCATTGAGGAACGCCTTCCTCTCGAGCATCCACATAGCTCGCTCCGACATACTTCCCCTCGAACTTGATCTTAAAATAACCCCACCACTCGATCCGCCGGGTACTTTCCTTAACCGAGCCACCACCGGTAGGCCTCATCTCGCAAAGAACGAAACAACACCCTTAAGCTTCTCCTCGCAGCTTAAGTCTAAGTCGTCCATAATCCTTTCCATCGCCTCAAGCCGCATTCGCCACGTTCGAGCTACCCGCACACTCCTCACGAAGACCTCGGCCCATTCGCCTAAGCCTTTGGTCATCGACTTCGAGTCCCACGCGCCCCATTGGCTCCTCGCCACTCGCTCAAGCACCGTAGCATAGCTCGCGATCATCGCATCGTCTCCTCCATCCGATCCTGCTGCCCACCTCAACACCGGTGGTGGCGGCACATCGCTCGCTCTCGACCCATGGCGAGACCCAACCGGTTCGGACACCGACATCCCGCCTCTACCACGCCCACGAGTAATGCGACCACGCCCCTAGAACTCATATCTAGCGCCTCAATTTAGTCTGCTTAAAAAGTTTTATGCATTAGAAATTCTTGTTTCACTGCTTTTATCCACGAGAAATTTTATGCGAGAGAAGTTTCCTAGAGTAGTTCTTTCGAGCAATCAAGTTTCCTTCCCTACCCGTGGGTAATTTCGTCATTTTCCTCTGAGGGTATTTTTTTAGAAATTTTAAAACTAAGGGTTTTAAAACAGTGAGAGGCAAATCCCTTTCGGGTTTTAATAATTGGTTTAGCCTATGAACAAGTCCTCTTGGTTAAGGTGAACCGTAGCAACGCACTGCAGGATTCCAAATAAGAGGAGGTGAGTCACGAGGATCGCTTAAGTACCAGTGCTCTTCCGGATCCACTCCTAGACATGCGCACAATGGTTGCCACACCTTAACTCGGCGACTTAGTCGTAGGTTTGCTTAGTAACCTTAAGTCTTATGCATGTGTTTGAGTAGACTAGTCCTAGGGTTCAATAGCCCTAATATTCTACTCTACGAGCCCAAATAAACCCATAACAATTCATACAAACAAATCACTTCAAAAGTCCAAGTACTTACCGTGGACTTCTGCCTGAGGTACAAAGTGCCATGCCAGAGTAACTGAAAATATTTCATAAAAACCCATTTTGAAACGTTTTTGGGCCCAAAACCCTCAAAGCCGAGTTTTGAACCTGCTCGATACCAAATCAGAACATCCCAAACCCGGCCCATTCACCACGAATCGAACTGGTTATGTTAGTGAAATTTATTTAACTTAGAGAAAATTTAGTAAAACTTGTTAACTTCAAAATCCATGTTTATTTAATATTGTATGAGAAAAACTTTGATATCACATAAATATTATAAAATGCCCAAAAGTGAACTTTAATGAATATATATATGACTAATTTTGAATAAATAAGTTGTCAAAATAAATTGCGTTTCCACTCGATGATTTAATATAATCCAAACATAATTTAAAATAATAATTAAATAACTCCCAAAGTAAATAAAAATCAAAGGGCCTTATAACATCAATGTTTAAAAGATCTAGTACTTAATATAAATAAATTTAAACTCTTCTTTCTGCATGGGCCACCAACGTGTCCTCTCCGATCCCGGTCCAATCTACGCATCACCGAAATGGTTAGAAAATAAAGAGTGAGTCCACTGACTCAGTGCATAATCAAAACACCGATTTCCACACGTATGGGCTTGGCCCATACCCACACAATATTCAGTAACAAATCATGCAAGAATGCATTTCACCCAACCTTTGTCCAACCGTACACCAACCTTAGCATACTCCCTGCCTAAGGCCGTCGATAAACCACCACTGATCACATCGTGATCCAAAATCCTTACCTTGGCAAACTCACTGCTCAAGGCCGTGGCTGAGCCACCGATCAACCAAAGTGATCCAAATATCGTAATCTGTCTACGGTGATGCACATAGCAATCAACCGCCGAGATGGGCACCGAGCCACACCTCCCTTGAGGTAGCACAAAGCTAGCCTTCAAGCGCTAATGTAGCCTGAGCTATCATTAGACCACGTACATCCTGTGTACACTTCTTCCTTCTTCAATCCAATCCCATGCCCATGTGTCAATAAATCATGCAAGAATATCATATAGAATGAGTATTTATCACTTATCACTACCACATTGTACATATATAAATGTATATCAAGATTAACTTACCATCACCATTACTCATCACTTATGCCATTATAAACGGCTATTACACATAATACACATATAAACATGTTAGCAAACCAAACCACGTAAATAGTGCGATGATTACGCACCTAAATGATACCAAAACCCAAACGCTACTTAACCAAAACTCGCCGACACACCCTTGATGAATCGAACCTCACGAGTCCTCCCTACCGCTCCTCCTCGGCCTTCACAATGACTAGAGCGAGAGACCCAAACGCTCCACCCCTCTCGCTTAAGATTCGGCCAACTACCACTAGGACAAGGAGAAAGGTTTCGGCAATAGAGAAAGAAAGAAGGTATGAGGGGACAATATGAAATGGTTTCGGTTTAGGAAAAATGGAGAGAACCAAGTAGGAAAATCGGCTAGGTGACCTTGAAGATTCGGCCAAAGTGCATAGGTGAAGAGAAGGGATATTTTTAGTGTTGGTAGACAAATGGATGAAGGCTTAAGAAAGAACTAGGATTCGGCAAAGGGTCCAAAAGGGATTCGGCACACAAAGAAATGGAAACAAGTCAAGAAAGCACAAATGGTGAATGAAAATGAGCACCTCCCCTCCCCCTATTTATACTACACGGCCTAGCTCCAACCTCCCACAAAAATCCCACTATTTGCTCCTACAATTCCTCCCCAACACCCATTCAAAAAGTTTGAATGAGTCAAACCTCTTCCTAGCCAAAATTTAAAAAAAAAGACCAAGTCTTCTCCACCTTTTAAGCCTCCAAAAACCGTCCAATACCCCTCCTCCATGACGCCAAAAAAAACAATCCACAATGCCATCCTTGCAACTCGAACACTGGCCCCCTTCCCCTTCAAGTGGCGTTACACACACAAGCCCTTAGTGGCGTCTCACCTGCCACTTTGCTAGCCCATCTTTTGTGACATAAACTCCCAAATAATTCTCTTAAGACACCCCTCGCCAAGCTCCCCTTTTAACCCCTAAAACTAAAAATTTTCCAAAGCGTTCCCCCACTACCTAGGGTTCTCCGGACCCCTAAAACTACCCAACCACACCCTAGAGTGTGCCAACACCCGAGCTAAGCACCAAACGCCTAACCCCTAAAACCAGGGTGTTACAAAGTTTGTATGTTATCAAATATACATTAGCATTTAACATCATATAACTAAATTCTCAAATACTCATAAACACATATAATTATCACTTTTAAATATCACAACTATATCAATAGGCCGAATCACTTATATTATCACAAATACATCAATAGGCCTAATCTCTTATATGTTCAAATAATGCTAACACATAATTCATATTTCACATAACTTTAAATCATCAATTCAAGTATACAATTTACCTTAATTTCATAACATAATATGAATACATACCTGAACCTTTTAATTCGATTTCACATTCGGTCTTTACTTCACATTGCCTGTTGAACCGTTCGGAATTAAAAAGGATACGTGGATAATCGAAAATCTCGTACAATGCCAATGTCCCAGATGTGGTCTTACATGTAATCACATATCGATGCCACTGTCCCCAGACATGTGGTCTTACACGAATCGAATCTGATGCCAATGTCCTGGACATGGTCTTACACGTAAACACAAGTCGATGCCAACGTCCCGGGCGTTGTCTTACACGAAAACACATATCGAATCCTATGTCATGACATATGTATCCTAACTATTCCTAGGGTTCAGACGGACTTTCTGGACAACGTATCTCGATCGAATCGAACTCGTAACTTATCTTCCAAGCTTAATCAAAATCGGCCAATGAACATATATATTCTTAAAAATTTAATTCAACACATAAAAAATATATATTTTCAATTTAACAACATTTATATGCTTATAGACTTACCTCGGATGTTGTCGGACGGTTTAATCGACTATTCGTCTACTTTCGATTTCCCCCGATCAAATTCTATTTTCTTTCATTCTTGATCTAAATAAATTCAAATTTAACTAATTTAACTACATATTCATTCAATTTAATCCAAAAACACATAAATGGGAAAATTACCATTTTGCCCCTGACATTTTACACTTTTTTGCAATTTAGTCCATATCGCATAAAACACAAAATTCACAAAATTTCACATCACCATAGCTAGGCCGAATATCACCCATGCCCTTACAAGTCCATACATTTCATTTTTTTCACATTCTAGTCCCTCAAAAATTTATTTTTACAATTTAGTCAAAATTACTCAAAATCATCAAAAATCCCAAGACAAAACATGTTAATTTAACACATATCTTTATTATTTCATCATCAAACCACAAAAATCACAAGCTATCATCAATGGCAAAACACAAAATCATCATCAAATTCAAAAATTAAGTCATGGGCTTTGAAGATAACTTAGCAACGATCTCAAAAACGTAAAAATTATCAAAAACCGAGTAAAATACATACCTTAATTTAACTCAACAATGACCGAATGCCCTAGCTCTCTTATTTCTTTTTCTTTTCCTTAGTTTCGGCACCAAAAAGAGATGAGAACATAATGCTTTGTTTTTCTTTTATTTTATTATGTTTCTTTTATTATATTAACCTTATAATATATTATTTATTAAACCATTATGCTTAATAAAATAAGCTATATAATTAAACATAATGCCGTCCACTACTCTCACTTATGGCTAAATTACAACATAAAGCCTCCAAATTATAAAGACAACAACAATTAGGCACTTTCTTATTTAACCATCAAATTTTCATTTTACGCGATTAAGCCCTTTTATCAAATTATGCTCTCAAACAATAAAATTAATTCACGAAACTTTCACACATGTAAATTCACACATAATTAACACAAAAAATAATATTAAAGTATTTTTTGGACTTAGATTTGTGGTCCCGAAACCACTATTCTGATTAGGGTCAAAACTGGGCTGTTACAACTCTTCCCCCTTAGGGATTTTTGTCCCCGAAAATCTTACCGATGAATAGATTCGGATAACGCTCTTTCATTGCATCTTCTGACTCCCATGTTGCTTCCTCAACTCCATGTTTATGCCACAGTACTTTAACTAACGAAATTTTCTTATTTCGCAATTCTTTAACCTCACGAGCCATAATACAAATCGGTTCTTCTTCATATGTCATATCGGACTTAATCTCAATCTCTGTCAGACAAATTACATGTGAGGGATCGGATCGGTATCTACGAAGCATCACAACATGGAATACATTGTGAATCTTTTCTAATTCAGGTGACAACAACAGTCTGTAAGCAACCGGCCCTATACGCTCTATAATCTCATACGGTCCAATAAATCTCGGACTCAATTTGCCTTTACGACCAAAATCTGAGTATTTTCTTCTACGGTAAGACTTTCAAAAACACTTTACTTTCAATCTGAAACTCTATATCATTTCGTTTCAAGTCTGCATATGATTTTTGACAATTCAATACTGCTTTCATACTATCGCGAATCACTTTCACATCATATATTTCAAATTCACACATAGCTTCGAATTTCAAATCTCTTTAATCTCACAACTAAAATTCTGATCTGACTTTCACTGTACATCATCCCTAGCTGAAACTGCTTATAACTGTATTAAATTGTTTCCATTTTCTACTCACATTCTCTGATGATTTTAATCCTATGAATTATTTTCTCACAAAACTCAATCCTGAAGTAATGGAGTTCGATAACTGCTTATAATAGCAACAGTCTTTCTTAGTTACTTTGCAATTCTAAAACATGGTGAAAAATAAATAATTCGAGAATTTGGATTGCGTTTCCTGATTTCAATGCAATTTCATACTCACAGATTACTGTAATCTCTCTCTTAGAATTACCATATAAATTTCAAATCTCAATCCAAAGCAATGATAACTGACACCATAGACATATTTACCAACACAAAAATGAATAACTTAACTGTTTTATCAAAAGAGAAAATCTATACTTACAGAGAGATTTCTTCAGACAGTTATGTAACACCCCAAACCCGGCCCATACGTTATGACCGGATCTGACATGTCACAAGAGAAAAACGTGTTAAATCCCTTTTGATTTGTACTAAAATAGATATTATTTTGTTATAATCAAGAAAACATGTTTAATTAAAAATATTTGATAAAATACTACTAATCCTCGAAAGTTAATTGAGAAATCAAAAATTTGAACTAATGATCTTATAAAACCGTGTCTTTTAAAAATATCGTTTGAAAGTTCGAGTGAAAACTTCCGTGTTAAAATATTTATAAAAGTTTATTTTGAAATCCATTTGTTAATCGATTTTGGAAAACCTTTATTTAAGTTTTTAGAAAATTCTCATTTTAAACAATTTAAACAAAATAATAAGTATAACAACCATAAAGCAAATAATAAAATACTCCAGAGGCCTTATTACAACATAAAAAAAACCCAAAATAGTAAAGTGAACGGAAATAGAAATTTAAAGATCAAAATAAAACACCATTTCTGAAGTATGGCTTCCACCGAGTCATCCATGGCCCAAGTCTACATCACTGAGCATTACCTACAAGGGTTAAGAAAAGGGGGAGTGAGTTACAAGAACTCAGTGTGAAACCCCTTACCGTCATCCATCCACTGGCCTCGAACCCATATAGCAAAAATTTGGGCCTGATCCCATAAAGCATAATCTTGGGCCGGAGCCCATTTTCATAACAGAATATATATATGCAATGTATGTAACCCAACCCATCCATCCAACACACCCCCGTACCAGCCCATCACACCTGTGGGGATCAAGTCAACCCACCCCGCCAATCACACCAAATTGCAGGCAAAATTGCCATTTATAAACGCAGGCACAAAGCCATTTTAAGTATAAACGATGGCACAAAGCCATATTAAGGTTGGCACATAGCCATTATTAGGATTTGTGGCAGAGCCACCAGATTCAGAATGTAACACAGTAATGAACAAATTGTGGCAATGCCACCAGGCTACACTTCTCTTCATCATTTTTCCCAACCCATGCATTATATGAAAATGCAGCATACATAATAAGATATTCATATATAAATAGCAACCATTAATCAAATAATTTATTACAATGACTCGGCCCATTTAGGCAATAATAATCCAGCCCATTAAGGCATTCTAGCAAATCGGTCCTTTAGGGGCATTTCCGTAATTCGGCCCATAGGGGCATTTTCGTAATTCAGCCTATAGGGGCATTTTCGTAATTCGGTAATCTCGCAACCCAGGGGTATTTTGGTAACTTACCCTCCAAGGGTATTTTGGTAATTCCGCAACCTAGACTTAACTACTAATGTGGGGCATAAAAATCGAAACTGTCCATTTACGTCATACTGATTAAATTGACTATAACTCGAGTTAGGAAACTCAAAATTTAGATCCGTAAAAATTTTCCTTGAAACTAGACTCATATATATTCTTACTACATTTTTTCCAGAATTTTTTGCTTAGCCGTTTAGTACAGCTTATTCATTAAAGATTCGCTTGTTTCACTGACCAACGGTTCTGACCTCTCTTACCCAAAATTCAAATATCTCACTGTACGGTTTTCATATGTTGCTCCCACTTGTTTCTATTGAAAATAGGCTCACTAAGGAATCTATACATATAACTTATAACTCATAATTCACTTTGTACAATTTTAAACAATTTTTCCAAGACAGAACAGGGAACCACGAATTCAATCAGAACCAGTCTCACTAAAATTAAGATATCACAGAATATACAATTTCTATTCCTCCTCTGTTTCTTTCATATAAAAATAGACACAGTAAGCTTTATTTCAATATCTTTTTCACTTCCTAACTCCCTTTATCCTATTTTTCGTGATTTTTCAAAATCACATCACTGCTGCTGACCAAACTGCTTCATTGCAAAAATATGGTTACCACTACGAATATACGCACGCCCGAGTGGTCACGGATGCCGGTTTCTGGTTTTCCTTCGATATTTCGACCGAATCACAGAACATTTCATGCAAACTTTCAGAGAGGTATGAGATTACACACCATTTCAAACAGGTATTTGGAAGGGTACGGGATTACACACCTGATTTGGAATTCCTAAAGAACCCCTATTCGTTGACCCTAGAACAATACCAACCAAAAGTTAGCCTCGAAATTCCAAAAGATTTCATACCCAACGTATTACTTACACTTGAATCACTTACCACTACGTGATCTCCCTCTACGGAGTCCTGATATTCAACCCCGCCTTCTGATTGCCACCACACGCTCCTTTACTGCAACTGATGTTAACGATCCTCACCCTTTGATTATCAAAAGAATCGGCAAAAGAGTGTTTTGGCTTAACTTAACTCAGAGAAAAGTCGAATGGAAGAAAAGATTTGGCACAACAGCAAAATGTAAGAACCTAGAACCACTATTCGGTTTTGGGACACACCGCAATGGAAACCGAAAGATGAGAAGAATGGAATCAACCACTTGAAGATTAGGAGGGAAAAATAAGTAGGGGCTTCGGCCAAGAAGAGATTTGCAACACACGGCTCAAGTTGTACTAGCTAGAATTGGATGAAAAGAGAGAAAAGATGAGTAGAAGGAACACTATAGAAGAAGAGGGGATTCCGGCAAGGAGGAAATGTAACAAAAAGAAACAAAATATTAGGTAAAGAAAAAGTGACCCAAAAATGTGAAAATACATGGGAGAGCTAGAGAAATTCGGCTCCCCCCCCCCCCCAAAACCATGTATCATCTCTTCTAAAAGATGAGTGTTGACCCCAAAATATTCTATCCAAAACATCCACCTCATAATAGGCCAACATGTTCCCTTCTCTTACCTTTTTCCTTCATTTCTTTCCTTGTTTTCCCTTGCTTTCCTCCTTACCATATCCTTAGTCTTCTTTCCCAAATTAAAAAGTCTTCCTTACCATAATAAAGCCATGGCCGACACATGGAATGTAGCACAAAAATTAATACAAATTTTCAATAGGTGGGTTTCGAACCTCTTCCCCTAAAGCCCTTCAGGTGACGCCACATCCTCTTTACCATATACTCATTTATGCTAGCAATTTACTCACTTATTTCCTTAAGCCTTGATGCCATTTACCCTCTCTCCTTAAAGTGCTTAAACACAAAATTTACCTATAGCCTAACTTGAACCCGGAACTTCCTAGAAACCTCGTAACTTTCCAAAATCACCTTCCTAATAAGTCCAACTTGAAATAATGCCGTTCTCTTGTTCTCAAAAATTTTAAACACTCCTACTCCCAAGGCCCAATGGGCCCAATTCTACTAGGCCCAAATTTGGGTCGTTACAAGTTAACCATATTTCAGATAACTCCATCTTTTTCAATGATAAAGATAATCCTGATACAAAATTCAGCAACCCTCCATTTCTATAATCAACAAAGTCAGAAATATCACATTTCACACTCATCATCTATATCATATCTCGAACTGTTGTGCATCTTGTTAATCCCATATAAACACCACTGAGAGTTTCTTGTAGCAGTTGTATATTCGTAGAACTTTTCAGTTTGCACACTCTATCTCGAAATAACAAATAATCATTGATACCACATCTGAGGTTCTGAATCAGAAATCAATTTATATTGAACTCCTTTTTAACTTAAAATTCGCTGACACATTTCTGAATTTCACAACTTCACTATATATAAACATTTATTTAGCCTCAAATTCAACTAACAACTATTCATTACCTGATAAGATCAATCACGTATTCATCTCCCAATCAAAACATTCAAAACTATAATCCTTTTCCTCGGATAAGAATCACTTATAGACTTAAAAGTTTTTCGACGATTGAAACTAGCCTTGTTGTGCCAAGTTAATATCTTTCTCTGACATTAGACATTTTAAACTCTTATAATCATCAAATATTCCACATAACTCTTTTTATGCAGCTTTAATTGTATAAAATCATAAGATATCTTTGCACATTCTTGTATTAGAATACATTTCGAACTATTCATTAACATAAGGACGAAAATTGTAATCTCTTTATTGAACTCAAACCAACTGAATCGATATTTCGGTCAAAATTATCTTCGTGCAAAAGAAAACTTCAACAATCAACTAACTTTAATTTATAATAACATTTCCCAGATAGGATTATTCCGATGGATATAATTCGGTATCAAGTCTTCAAGAATACGAGTTTTTCTTCCAGACTATCCCTCAATTAACACATGTACATTCAAAGTTTATTTCCAGTCAGGTGGATAGATTCAGACACATATAACCCAATTATCTTTTCAATCAAATAATTCAAATCAAACTAAGCCACTGAATCAGTCTTTTCGATGAAATCTTTTCTTCTCATTAAAAGGGATAACCCAGACATATTATTTCACGGATTTGATATTATTCTTCTATCATTTTCACTTTTATCAATGTCGGACTTTCATTAGAACTAGAAAAGAGTTTATAATGAAGGTATCTCATATATTAATCATCAAAACTCTGAATTATACTAAAATCACCTTAACCAAATAAAAATCATTAAGCCTTAATTAAAACGATGTCTCAACCCTATAAATAGATATTATCCCGACTGTTAATGAAGCATTTGAACACAGAGAAGTATCAAATATGATTTAAATAGCAACCATTGCAGAAACACAACTTCTATAACTTTGAGGACGGTACCATTGTACTCTCACATTTCAAGCCAGAAATTAAAATTATAATAGAAATAGTCATCTCTGTCAAATAGAGATCTCTTGTAAATAATCACATGGAATCATAAGAAAACCGGAATAGCAAAATTTCAGTATATGGAGTTACATAGGATATCTAAAAATTACAACCCATATATAATGATATAAAATTTCGAGAATATCCCAGAAAGTGTCCAGAAAGAACGATGTCATTCTTAAATACTGAAATCCACAGTAACAGAAGCAATATAATCTTCACGTATATTCAACAGAAAAATAACCAATAGAAACAAAATATTAGCCTCATATAGATTTTACCGTAGACTTTCATATCCACACAATGGAATAAATTATCAGAGAGAGACATAACAATGTCGAACATATCCCAAACATATCAACGATGCTTTCATCTATTAATATGTTTAGCTAATGTTCACATATGATAAAAATTTCATCTTAACATAATCAGCTACATATACCTCTGAAAGTAAATGAGCACATTGCATACTCAGAAGTGATCGTCGTAATTAACTCAACTACAACCACTGTACTCAACCATCAATACAATTCAAACATTAATCTTCTATTTAATTCTGTCATCAAAAATTTTCACATTATCCCATCACTAATGTAAATCAATTCGAAATAGCTTCCAGCTAATACTTTCTTTAGATAACATACCGAATAAGTCATTTAATCGAGTTAACTTCTTCTTTAATGATGACTTTGCATAATCTGAATAGTCTTCAAAATCGCCCAATATCTCTTTTAGTCTTCGTCTTCATTTGCTTGATTCATTCTCCTTTCTCGACCACATTACTAATCTTTCAAACACGGATTTCTATAACTCCACACTCGTGAGCTTATTCATTCCAACTCTTATAATAAAATTGTAACATTTTACTGATAAGAGGGGTGAGGGTAGTAAAGCCTCAAATTTAACTCTCACATAAATGCACATAATACATACTATCAAAAAAATAGTCAGCTTCATTACTAATTTCACATTCTCAAATCATTTAATAAACTTTTGCTTTTAATCACTTTTTTTTCTTAACACATTGTTCATATGCCAACTCAAATCACTATTTCACAATCAGAGCATTTCAGATAGCAATCATAACTCAAATATCATATCTCATATGCTCATATAATTACAACATTTATCAATAACAACATGTAATACAATTTGATTCTTACCTTTATGAGTCTCAACTCATCATCAACACATTTTCACTCAAATATTTGAGTATTTACTTCTATAATATCAGAATTAGCTCAGTTGGAAAACTTATCTATCTCATCAAAACAATCTACGTCAGAGTCGGGAGATATCACACTATCGCAGATTAAATATGGCATGTATAGCTAGACTCACATACGCTATGGTAGTCCTAGAATCGACTAAACCTTAACTCTGATACCAATCAAATGTAACACCCCTAACCCATATCCGTCGCCGGATTAGGGTTACAAGGTATTACTGGACATAGCACAGATTAGGATAGACATTTACTACCTTTCTTGTTTCGTAATTCAATCACATCAATACACATACATTTTATATTTAATAACAATATCACACAACTTATAAATCAAAACACATTCAAATTTAATTATTATACATATATTTCACTTAACCATCTAAAACCCAATCATGCTTCACTACTTAAAATTCATAAGCAAATCATGCTTTAAAAATTTTAAGCATGTCAATATCAATTATTTATCCACATATTAAAAATAACTAATGTGCAACAAAACCATGTTACATGTACTTAATACATATAAGGTTCGAACTATATGACTTCAAAAGTATTGGCATTTGCTTCCTGAATACATGTTCAAACATATATCCTTACATTTCATGCATCTAATAATTGTCAATACAATTATCTCATAGACTAACTGTTAATCATATCATTTTTTTTATTATTATAAATTTCTGTACATGCACATATTAAAAACATAACAACCATATTACATGCCCTAGTTTTTATTTTGTTCTTATTCATATATGCGGCATTAATAATATAGTACCATGTCCGAACATATTATATACAATTTCTTAAGTCACAGAATAATGCACCATATTTAACTACAAATAATAGATTAATGATATACATAATCTATTAGCATGTTATATGCACATGCACTGTACGAAATATGTAATCACCATTACAATGATATTCGAATAATAATAATTACTAAAAATCCTTTTTGCTTAATAGGATACTTACTTTTAGTAGATTTAACAAATCTTAACATAAAGCTTAATGAACAAGATCATAAGTAACATACACAATTATTTAACCTTTCAAAGAACCAAAAACATGCATACTTTCCATTTACAAGCTTGCGTAAATGCGTACACAATTGAGCCATTTTCGAATGTCCGTATTTCATTATCACTACAAAGCTAGTCATTACATATTTGGTATTGTTTATACTCCAATCCATAGAATATTTACATAATGTTGTAAACCAAATATCATGCTTATCATTTTAGGCCATCTCCTTAGCCTAATATACATATACAATTAAATTATCATTTCTAAAACAATTTACCCATTTAAAACATGCCATTTCAACTCAATAATAAAACCACAAATTTTAATTCAATACACACTCGAATATATAATCATTCTTTTACCCCATTAATAAGCCGAAATATAGATAGTCTCCAACCTTCATATGCATATTTCAATTCATATGTCATAACCCAAACTCACTTGAAAACCAAATCAAAACATACCACACATATTATATATATATATATAACACATAACCAAAATCACTAAAACTTAACATTATTTATCTTACTAAAATACACCAAACATACCTCATTTACCTCATTGCCGAAACACATGAATAAAACACCACCATATATATATATATATGCCATACCATGTGATTACTATCCATATAAGATTAAACCATGACCAAAATAAACTTAAGCCATAATTAAACCAAAACCGAACACAAGCAAGGAAATTAAGCCATTTCCGCATGGCTTTTATACATACACTTTCGAATTAAACTAACTCCAAAGCTAGCCTATACATGCCATAGTTTCAAAGAAATTTCAGCTTATAAAATACCGAAGTTAGTCGATAGTGTGATAGACTTTGCTGATGATTCCCGAGCTCGTAACTTGACTCCAAAATCTATAAAATAGAGGTAAACAAGAACACACTCATAGTAAGCTATTTAATCTTAGTAAGTCATAAGCAAACACTAATCATATGAACATTAACACTAAATCAATTAGCCAAGTCAATCCAAACTTTAATTAAATATACATATATCACACTCTCAAGTTTGTATGTTATCAAATATACATTAGCATTTAACATCATATAACTAAATGCTCAAATACTCATAAACACATATAATTATCACTTTTAAATATCTCAACAATTTCAATAGGCCGAATCACTTATATTATCACAAATACATCAATAGGCCTAATCTCTTATATGTTCAAATAATGCTAACACATAATTCATATTTCACATAACTTTAAATCATCAATTCAAGTATACAATTTACCTTAATTTCATAACATAATATGAATACATACCTGAACCTTTTAATTCGATTTCACATTCGGTCTTTACTTCACATTGCCCATTGAACCGTTCGGAATTAAAAAGGATACGTGGATAATCAGAAGTCTCGTACAACGCCAACGTCCCAGACGTGGTCTTACATGTAATTACATATCGATGCCACTGTCCCAGACAGGGTCTTACACGAATTAGATACGATGCCAATGTCCCAGCCATGGTCTTACACGTAAACACAAGTCAATGCCAACGTCCCGGACGTGGTCTTACACAAAAACACATATCGAAATCCTATGTCATGACATATGTATCCTAACTATTCCTAGGGTTCGTACGGGACTTTCAGACAACGTATCTCGATCGAATCGAACTCGTAACTTATCTTCCAAGCTTAATCAAAATCGGCCAATGCACATATATATTCTTAAAAATTTAATTCAACACATAAAGAATATATATTTTCAATTTAACAACATTTATATGCTTATAGACTTACCTCGGATGTTGTCGGACGGTTTAATCGACTATTCGTCTACTTTCGATTTCCCCCGATCAAATTCCGTTTTCTTTCGTTCTTGATCTAAATAAATTCAAATTTAACTAATTTAACCACATATTCATTCAATTTAATCCAAAAACACATAAATGGGCAAATTACCATTTTGCCCCTAACATTTTACACTTTTTGCAATTTAGTCCATATCGCATAAAACACAAAATACACAAGATTTCACATCACCATAGCTAGGCCGAATATCACCCATGCCCTTACAAGTCCATACATTTCATTTTTTTCACATTTTAGTCCCTCAAAAATTTATTTTTACAATTTAGTCCAAATTACTCAAAATCATCAAAAATCCCAAGACAAAACATGTTAATTTAACACATATCTTTATTATTTCATAATCAAACCACAAAAATCACAAGCTATCATCAATGGCAAAACACAAAATCATCATCAAATTCAAAAATTAAGTCATGGGCTTTGAAGATAACTTAGCAACGATCTCAAAAACGTAAAAATTATCAAAAACCGAGTAAAATACATACCTTAACTTAGCTCAACAATGACCGAATGCCCTAGCTCTCTTATTTCTTTTTCTTTTCCTTAGTTTCGGCACCAAAAAGAGATGAGAACATAATGCTTTGTTGTTCTTTTATTTTATTATGTTTGTTTTATTATATTAACCTTATAATATATTATTTATTAAACCATTATGCTTAATAAAATAAGCTATATAATTAAACATAATGCCGCCCACTACTCTCACTTATGGCTAAATTACAACATAAAGCCTCCAAATTATAAAAACAACAACAATTAGGAACTTTCTTATTTAACCATCAAATTTTCATTTTACGCGATTAAGCCCTTTTATCAAATTAAGCACTCAAACAATAAAATTAATTCACGAAACTTTCACACATGTAAATTCACACATAATTAACACAAAAAATAATATTAAAATATTTTTTGGACTCGAATTTGTGGTCCTAAAGCCACTATTCCGATTAGGGTCAAAATCGAGCTGTTATAGTTACCGGGTTTACCACCGATCCGAGAGGTTGAGTTTGGCATTGAGTTAGTGCCGGGAACTACACCGATGTCGATAGCTCCGTACAGAATGGCCCCGACAGAATTAGAAGAATTAAAAGCTCAGTTGCAAGAGTTGAAAGATAAAGGTTTTGCTAGACCGAGTTTCTCTCCCTGGGGTGCACCGGTATTATTTGTGAAAAAGAAAGATGGCACGATGAGAATGTGTATAGACTATCGACAGCTCAACAAAGTGACAATCAAGAATAAGTATCCTCTGCCCAGAATAGATGATTTTTTTGATCAATTGAAAGGGGCTACAGTGTTTTCAAAAATAGATTTGAGATCTGGCTATTACTAGTTGCGAGTAAAAAACTCGGATGTGCCAAAGACTGTATTTAGAACAAGGTATGGTCACTATGAATTTTTAGTTATGCCTTTCGGACTAACGAATACACCTGCTATCTTTATGGACTTAATGAACCGGATTTTCAGACCGTATCTAGATCGGTTTTTCATTGAATTCATTGATGACATTTTGATTTACTCACATGATGAATCCGAGCATGCAGAGCATCTAGAATTGTACTACAGACTCTGCGAGATAAGCAATTATTTGCAAAGTTTAGCAAATGTGAATTCTGGTTGCGCGAGGTTGGTTTTCTGGGGCATATTGTGTCAGCATCACGTATTCGAATCGATCCGAGCAAGATTTCTGCAATAATGGGTTGAAAGCCTCCAAGAAATGTATCTGAAGTCTGTAGCTTACTGGGACTCGCCAGCTATTATAGACAATTTGTGAAAGGCATTTCGATGATTGCGACTCTGATGACGAAATTGCTTCAAAAAGATGTTAAGTTCGAGTGGTCAGATAAATGTCAGAAAAGTTTTGATCAGTTGAAAGCTTTATTGACAGAGGCACCAGTGTTAGTTCAGCCTGAATTAGGTAAAGAGTTTGTTGTGTTCAGTGATGCATCGTTGAATGGTCTGGGTTGTGTTTTGATGCAGGAAGGCAAAGTTATAGGTTTTGCCTCATAACAGTTGAAACCACATGAAAAGAATTACCCGACGCATGATTTGGAGTTAGCAACTATTGTGTTTGCGTTGAAAATTTGGCGTCACTATTTATTTGGAGAAAAATGTCACATCTATACCGATCACAAGATTTTAAAATATTTGATGACTCAAAAATATCTGAATTTGTGACAATGGAGGTGGCTTGAATTACTAAAAGATTACGAGTTAGTGATCGTTTATCATCAGGGAAAGGCTAATGTCGTTGTTGATGCTTTGAGCCGAAAATCTCTATTCATACTACGTGCGATGAACACTCAAATAGCTTTGTGTAATGATGGTTCGATTGTGGTCGAGATGAAAGCGAGACCATTATTTTTTACAGCAGATTTGCGAAGCTCGAAAAGTCGATAATGAAATGTTAGCAAAACGAGTTCAATGTGATTCGAACCCTGATTCAGAGTTTCAAGTTGATTCTGATGATTGTTTAAGATTCAGAGGCCGAATATGTGTTTCGAGAAATTCAGAGTTGATTCAGATGATTTTGAATAAAGCACATAGTAGTCGTTTATCTGTTCATCCGGGAAGCACAAAAATGTATAATGACTTGAAACAGCTGTATTGGTGGCACGGCATGAAAAGAGATATCTCTGAGTTTGTTTCAAAATGTTTAATCTGTCAACAAGTCAAAGCTGAGCATCAAGTACCGTCGGGTTTATTGCAGCCAATCATGATTCCCGAGTGGAAATGGGATAGAGTGACTATCAATTTTGTCTCGGGTTTACCCCTATCTCCGAGAAAAAATTATGCAATCTGGGTTGTTATTCACCGATTGACGAAATCAGCTCATTTCATTCATGTACGTACGAATTTCTCGATTGATAAGTTAGTTGAGTTATATGTCTCTGAGGTTGTGAGATTGCACGGGGTACCTATTTCCATTGTTTTGGATAGAGATCCGAGGTTCACATTGCGATTTTGGAAGAAATTGCAAGAAGCTTTAGGTACAAAGTTG
The DNA here is from genome assembly GCA_025698515.1 of Gossypium sturtianum. Taxonomy (NCBI): domain Eukaryota; kingdom Viridiplantae; phylum Streptophyta; class Magnoliopsida; order Malvales; family Malvaceae; genus Gossypium; species Gossypium sturtianum. The sequence continues at coordinate 91,126,858 of CM046949.1, forward strand.
CATTTTAGTACTGCGTTTCACCCGCAAACGAATGGTCAATCCGAACGAGTTATTCAGATTCTTGAGGATATGTTGCGTTATTGTATTCTTGAGTTTGAAGGTAGTTGGGAGAAATATCTACCGTTGATTGAGTTTGCTTATAATAATAGCTTTCAATCGAGTATTAAAATGGCACCGTACGAAGCTCTATACGGTCGTAAATGTCGAACACCATTGTATTGGAGTGAGCTCAGCGAAAATAAGATTCACGGAATTGATCTAATCAGAGGGACTGAAGAAAAAGTGAAAGTAATTCGTGATAGTTTAAAAGAAGCATTGGATCGACAGAAATCTTACGCATATTTGAAACGGAAAGATATTGAGTTTCAAATTGGGGATAAAGTATTATTGAAAGTGTCACTATGGAAAAAGATATTGCGGTTTGGTCGGAAAGGGAAATTGAGTCCGCGATATATCGGACCTTACGAGATTATCGAGCGAATCGGGCCAGTTGTTTATCGATTATATCTACCGTCTGAGTTAGAGAAAATACATAATGTGTTTCATGTATCGATGCTTCGACGATACCGATCCGACCCTTCACACGTCATTTCCCCGGTCGAGGTTGAAATTCAGTCTGATATGTCATATGCTGAAGAACCAATTCGAATTTTAGCTCGTAAGATCAAAGAATTGAGAAATAAGAAAATTTCATTAGTGAAAGTATTATGGCATCGACATGAGGTTTAAGAAGCTACGTGGGAACCCAAGAATGCTATGAGAAATCAATACCCGAACCTATTCACTGGTAAGATTTTCGGGGATGAAAATCTCTAAGGGGGAAGAGTTGTAACAGCCTGGTTTTAGCTAAGTCAGAACAGTGGTTTCGAAACCACAAATCCGAGGTCAAAAAATTATTTTAATATTATTTTATGTGTTTACAGCATGATAACATGTATGTGTGAAAGTTTCGTGATTTAATTTTGTCGATTGGATGTCTAATTTGATAAAAGGACTTAATCGCGTAAAATGCAAAAGTGGCATGCTATATGTTAAATGTGTTTAATTGCTATGATTTATTAAATGAGAGGTCCTTATGATGATATTAGACCATTAATATATTTAGTTGTAACACCCCAAACTCGGCCCAAAACACCACGGCCGAATTCGAAATTTTACCGGGAAAATGTTTGAAAAGAGTTCTGTCTTGAGGGTGAAAATAAGTGCTAAGTCTTAAAACAATTATTCAGCTTATAAGGGGTTTGTCGTTTGAAAATAGTAATTTTTCGGAGAGTAAAACTTCCAAATTTGAGTAAAGTTCAAGTCATTACTTTCGTGAAATTACGGGAAAACGAGTTGTTTGTGAGTATTCCAAATTTGAAAACTTTAATTTGATTTTTAAGTCGCACATGTTTCCAAGTCATTTTTAATTATTAATCCCCTAATAATTCTAACTTAAAACCATAATAAAAATCCCAAAACATTTAAAGCGGCCTTATTACAATAAAATATCCCAAAAAAAATAATTGAAAATCCAAAATGTATATTGAAATAAAAACAGCTTCTGCATGGCCACCTCGAATCCCCTCCCACCCGGTCCAAAGTATCATGTGCTACCTGCATTGTTTGAAAACCAGGGTGAGTCATTTTGACTCAGTGTGCAATTAATCCACATGTGTCCACAAATGGGCTTAGCCCCTACCCACATCAAATCGATATACCACAGGTTATAGTGCATTATGCTAACCCAACCCAGCCTAGTATCCATCCGCTACACACCACCCGTACATCCAACCACCACACACCGGGGGATTACTAAATCGACCCTCCATCCGCTACACACCTCTTTGGCAGAACACTGCTCAAAGTCCACTTAGTGGTCTAGCCACTGATCCACGTGATTACATCACAAATATCCACGATGAGACTTTAGGTCGTCATCAATCCACAATGAGGCTTGAGGCCATCATCAATCCACGTACATAAATGTACACACTTCCTTATTCAATATATCCCAACCCCATGCACATGCAAGATATTATAATGATATGGCAAGATAATGTATGAACATACTAGATAGGCACATATGACATGCTTACATGTATCCACAATATGTAACCACAACTACAACATAGGTAGTGTACTAACTCAGTTACCGGGTCACCCAAATTAGGTAATAGCATCACCACGACCACTATTTCGCTACCACTCATAATACATAATTTAATTAAAGCAAGTAAACAAACAGTGTGTTAATTACACACCGATAACTCGTAACACCACGCCTCTATGTCTCCACAATCGCACTAAACGACACTATCGCTATTTGCCTACGATCCCGCTCCGACGCTGGCCCACACCCCTGGCCAATCCCGAACCAATAAATCGACCACTTCTTGAATTTAGGGGTAGGGATCGCGTGTCCAACCCCTTTCTCTCCTTGGCCGATACTCGCATCCATGAAACAAAGTCTTGGTCGAAGACCCAGTGTTAAATCGTTGAATAGGAAAGAATAGCGAAACCAATCAATACTAATATCGAAAGAACACTCTTACCAAAGTCGACCCTAAATCCCGAAGGCTCTCACTTGATCTTGAAGGTTGTCGCAATCCCTACACAAGCCATGTTAGATTCAGCCCAACATTTATTGCCTAAACTAAATGGCATTTGGCCGAACCAAAAAGTACACCCTTCTTACCTTGATTGACCAAATCCCGAAAGATCCCTTACTCCCTTAACGTTGGCCTACACCAAGACCTCAAAACCAACCTTCATAGATTCGGCCACACACATAAATACAGAGTTAGGCTTCTAGATTTCGGCAAACCAAAGAGAAGGAAGAAAGATCAAATAAAAGAGAACCCTTACCCCGATTACTAGCAATCGATTGAGAGACTTGACAGAAAATAAACGACAGCACTTCCTTCAGAGATTATCAAACGAAGATGATCACCACCCTCAAGGAGATTCGGCTTTGGAAAATAACAACCACGAAAGAAAAAGAGTGAATAGAGATGGCTTAGAAGGTTCGTTTACCAAAACACAAGGAAAAAGGAGTTATTCGGCTTTTGAAGATAAAGAAATCGATGGAAAGAAAATGAGAAGAGAGGGTTGAGGTTTATGGGGTTTCGGCTATGATGAAGGGTGAATTCGGCTTTTAGAGAGTGAGAGTCTAAGATTTATTAAAAAGAGAAAGAAAAAGAGAATAAGAAGGACATATGGTTCGGCCAAGAGAAGGAAATAGAGAGAAAGAAGATGAATGAAATGCACCAAAATGACCACCCCAACTTTCGGCTTTTGACTGAAGAAAAAGAAGACAATGAAAGGCTTTAGATTAACACTTTCAGCTAAGAAACTAAAGAAGAGAAAATGCCCCAAAATGCATACACTCAAGTTACTAAACTCACACTTTCTTTGACACCCCCACAAAACCGAAAATGCCATCCCCCAACACCCCATATTCGGCCAACTCTCACACCACTCTCCTCATCCCCTCTTTTCTCTCCTAAATTTCCTCTACTCCACTCATTCAAACAAGTTTGAATGATTCAAACTTCTATCTCCCCTCCTAGCTGCATATTTGAGTTGTTGACTCAATCCACACTTCATCCTTGAAGTGTCCTAGCCGATCTCCAACACCTCCCCTTCTGACGCAAAAACAAATCCCCAAAATGCTGTCCATGCTACTCGAACCTCTCCCCCCTTGATCTTCCCCCTTGAAACGCCAACCCCCTTTTCTCCTAGGCGTTACCTTGCCACTCCACCACTCCACTTGTTGTGTCAAAGAACACCACATTACATCCTTTAAGTCCTAGCTCCCCTAGCTCCCCCCTTATCAGCTTAAACCAGAAATTTCACTAAGGCTCCTACCTAACCCCAAGGTTTCCCGAAGCCCCTAAACACTTTCAAACAACACACAAAGCATACCAACACATAGATAGGAATTAAAATGCAAGACCCCCAAATCTCGGATGTTACAGTTCAACCCCCTTAAGAATAATTTCGGCCTCGAAATTACCTAGTCAAAATAGATGAGGGTATTGCTGACGTATCGTCTCCTCCGGCTCCCATGTAGCTTCCTCTGAACCATGGTTCCGCCACAACACCTTGACTAAAGGGACTGATTTCTTCCGTAACACCTTCACATCTCGCTCCAAAATCTGAATTGGCTCCTCCTCATAGGACAAGTCTAGCCTCAACTCAACTTCCTCCACTGGCACCACGTGAGACGGATCCGATCGGTAACGACGTAGCATCGAAACGTGGAACACATCATGCATCTGTTTCAATTCTGAAGGCAACTCTAACTGATACGCCACTGGTCCAACTCGCTTCAAAACTCGATAAGGCCCTATAAACCTGGAACTCAGCTTACCCTTACGTCCAAATCTGATCACCTTCTTCCACGGTGAAACTTTCAGAAACACTCGATCACCCACTACAAATTCTATCTCTTTCTGCTTAAGATCCGCATATGACTTCTGTCTGTCAGATGCCTCCTTCAACCGTGCTCGAATTACCTTAACCTTCTCTTCTGATTACGCCACTATCTCGACCCAAAACATGACGTTCACCCGATTCTGTCCAACAAGTAGGAGTCCGACACTTCCGCCATACAATTGCTTCATACGGTGCCATCCGAATACTAGCTTGGTAATCGCTTGTTGTACGCGAACTCGCTAAAGGCAAGAATTCCTCCCACTACCCACGAAGTCGATAACACATCCTCAACATATCCTCCAACACCGAATTACCCTTTCGATCGCCATCCATGCGGATGAAATGCCGTACTAAAGTCTAACCTGGTGCCCAATGCCTGATGTAACGCCTTCCAGAACCGTGACGTAAATCTAGGGTCCCTATCTGATATGATCAATACCGGCACCCCGTGTAGCCTCACAATTTTCGCAACGTACAACTTAGCCAATCTTTGAAGAGAATAGTCGACACGGACAGGTATGAAATGAGTGGATTTTGTCAACCGATCCACAATCACCCATACCGTGTCTTTCTTAGTAGGCGTAAGAGGAAGCCCACTAACAAAATCCATTGTGACTCTCTCCCACTTCCACTGCGGAATCTTCACCGGTTGTAGCAACCCTGAAGGCACTTGGTGTTCAGCTTTGACCTGCTGACACGTCAAGTGCTTTCCCACAAATTCCGTAACTTCCTGCTTCAATCTGGGCCACCAAAACTGATCTCACAAATCCCTATACAACTTACTCCCCCCAGGATGCATAGCGTATGGGCTACTATGCGATTCCCGAAGAATCCTCTGCCTCAACTCCACATCTTTTGGCATACAGACCCTCCCATGAAAACACAAAACTCCGTCGCTGCTCACACTGTAGTCCTCTAATCCCCCATTCTGAACTTGCAAAAGTCTAACACTCAGAACTTCATCCACCAACTGTTTCTCTTTTACCTGACTTAACCATGTCGGCTTCACCCGCAGCTCTGCTAACAAACTCTCGTCGTTATATAAGCTAAGATGAGCAAACATCGCTCTCAAATCTGATACTACTTTCTGGCTTAGTGCATCCCCCACCACATTCGCCTTACCCAGGTGATATTCAATCGAGCAGTCGTAATCCTTCAACAGCTCTACCCACCTTCGTTGTCTCAAGTTCAGTTCCTTCTGAGTCAGCAGATACTTTAAACTCTTATGGTCAGTGTAGATCACCGACTTCTCTCTGTACAGATAATGTCTCCATACCTTCAAAGCGAAAACCACTGCGGCCAACTCCAGATCATGTGTCGGATAGTTGACTTCATGTGGTCTTAACTGCCGAGACGCATAGGCAACCACTTTCCCTTCCTGCATTAGCACACCACCTAACCCCGTGTGAGAAGCATCACAATACACCACAAAATCTGTCCCTGCTTCAGGCTGAATCAAAACCGGAGCCTCTGTCAAAACCTTCTTTAGCTTCTCAAAACTCTCCTGCTGCTTGTTCGTCCATAAAAAAGATACTTCCTTTCTCAACAACTTAGTCAAAGGTGCTGCTATCGAAGAAAACCTTCAACAAATCTTCTGTAATAGCCTGCTAACCCCAAGAAACTGCGAACCTCCGCCACCGACTTAGGTGGTTTCCAATCCAATACTGCCTCAATCTTCCGAGGATCCACTCTTATTCCCTCTGCAGATACCACATGACCCAGAAAAGCAACTTCTCTTTACCAAAACTCGTACTTGCTAAATTTGGCATACAACTTCTTCTCCCTCAAAATCTGCAGCACAACTCGAAGATGCGCATCATGCTCCTCCTCAGACTTGGAATATACCAGGATGTCATCTATGAACACCACGACGAACTGGTCCAAGTAGGGTTGGAAAACACGATTCATCATATCCATAAACGCAGCTGGGGCATTTGTCAACCCGAACGGCATTACTAGGAATTCATAATGTCCGTATCGAGTTTGGAATGCCGTCTTATGGATATCAGCTTCCTTCACCTTAAGCTGGTGATACCCCGATCTCAAGTCTATCTTCGAAAACACCGCAGCCCCTTTAAGCTGATCAAACAAGTCATCTATCCTCGGCAGCGGGTACTTGTTTTTTATCGTCAGCTTATTCAATTGGCGGTAATCTATGCACATACGCATAGATCCATCCTTCTTCTTCACGAACAACACCGGTGCTCTACATAGAGACACACTGGGTCGAATAAAACTGCGATCTAACAACTCCTGAATTTGGGCTTTAAGTTCAACCTACTCATTTGGTGCCATCCTATAAGGAGCGATGGACACCGGCGCTGTACCCGGTAGCAGGTCGATTCCAAACTCCACCTCACGATCCGGAGGCAACCCTGGAAGCTCTTTTGGAAAACATCCACAAATTCTTTTACCGTTCTAACCTCCCTCACAGACGCTTCCTTTGCATCCAAAGCACTAACAAACATTAAGAAAGCCAAGCACCCCTTCTTCACCATCTTTTCCGCCTTAAGAGCAGACACTACATTAGACAGGTAGTCTCTCCTCTCACCTATCACCAACACCTCATTGTCCTCGGGAGTCTTTAACGTCATGAGCTTAGCAGCACAGTCCAGATTTGCACGATACCTTACTAACCAGTCCATACCTAGGATCAGATCAAATTCCCCGAACGGCAGCTCCATCAAGTCAGCCGGAAACACTGCCCCTTGAACTTCAAAAGGCACATCTCTAAAGAGTTTATCTACCACTACTGATTATCCTAAAGGACTAAGTACTGACATCTCCCTAGAGGCAATTTCAGATTTCACATCCAAAGTTCCAGACACCATACTAGCAATATAGGAGTGAGTTGATCCAACATCAATTAAAGCAGTAAAGGGTAACCTAAAAATGAGAAACGTACCCGTGATAACATCTAGCACATCCCCCTCCTCACGACGTCTAGCTGCATAGACCAACCCAAACTGTCTTGCCTCTAAGCTCCCAACACCTCTGCCCGGTGCTCCACGGCCTCGGCCAAAACCATTCCCCCTTGGTTCTGACCACGACCCCTCGACATCTGTTGACCACCCCTTCCTGGCTGCACATACCCATGACCTACTGTCCGAGTCCTAGCCATGTCCTGAGGACAGTTCTTAATCAAGTGATCCTTGGACCCACACCTGTAACACTCTTTATTCCTTCCCCAGCACTCTCCTACATGAGACCTTCCACACTGAACACACGGACGAAACTGACCTCCAGTTGTAACACCCCAAACTCGGTCAACACACCACGACCGAATTTGGCATGTCACAGAGTGAAAATGATTCGAAGAAAATAGGTTACCGGTTTATTTTTAGTGAAAACTCTTCGATTGCTTGTGTTTGGGGAAAACCGATGTATGTATAGTGGAAAAATGTTAAGTTGCTTTGAAATCATGTGAATTGTATTACCCGATGGTAGAGTTTAGAAAACTCGTTGCGAAGCTTAGTTTGAAAACTTTGATTATCAGGTTATTAAAGCAAATCAAGTAGTTACTTAGTCATATTTAAAACCAAATCCAAAGCAGATAAATAATCCAAAACATAATTTAAAGGCCTTGTTACAAACCCAAATAAAAACCAAAATTTAAAGTAAAATACCCAAATCAAATGTCCATGTAAAACCAAAGCAATTATCGCATGGTCACCTCGAGTCCACCCGGCTCCTCATCCGCGATCTACGAATCACACTGAAAGATAAGGGAGAAGGTGAGTCACCAAGACTCGGTGCATAATCCCCCCCGATTATTGCAACATGCTTACACAAATCATAATCAAGCAAACATATCATGCACCCAAACCTAGCCATCCACAACTCCTTTTTCTACCCCGTGTGGTACCAAACCACTGGTGGTGCCAAACCACCGTGACCCAAAGTCACCGATATCAATAATAATGTGGTGCTAAACCACCGGTGACCCAAAGTCACGAATAATCCATATGTGGCGCCAACCCACGTTGTGATACCAAATCACCGGGCGACAATCCCGTTTTATCAAATGTGGGGCCAACCTTTGTGGTGCTAAGCCACTGGGGGCGAGTCACTATGAGGTGCCAAACCTCTCGGTGACCCAAAGTCACGAAATCAATCGTGGTACCAAACCACCGGGTGGTGCCAAACCACCGTGACCCAAAGTCACAGATATCAATCTTCCCCCTCCTCTCATATCACCCACAATAATGCAATGCACATACAATTCATGCCATCATGCTTAATCATTAGACATATATCGAACATACATAGATAATATCATCGTAAATCATGTACCGTAATCTCAACAAAACGGACTTACCCAAATCCTTGCTCATACCCATAAAGGTATCATATCGAAATCTACACATTCAGACTTTTAACATAGTTTAGGTTATTAACAAGTTTACAACGATTATGAAGTGTGTAAGTTACACACCTGGTTACTAACGCGATCACTGAATCCCGAAGATCCCGATCTAACGTACTAGACCCCCTTTACCTACATTCGGCCAAACCAAGATCATTAGCAAAAGCCATTCGGCTTCACTTGTAAATCCCGAAAAGTTAACGCATCCTTAACGCTTTTCGAATACTAGCCACAACCCGAGATATGCGAGATCTCAGCCTTCCCCTACAATCGGCCAACATTCAACCACATAAAGCAATAGCCTTCGACTTTTCAAAAGAATAAGGGAAAGAATGAATCAGCATGAGACCTTACCACAGCCCTAACGAAACCGATTGGCAGAGAGAGTAGATGACCACGATCCACTGCTTCCAAATCCCGAAGAACCTAGGAGAATTCGATTTCACAGATGAATGAGAATCAAGACAAATGTCGAAATTCGGCTTTTTTTTCCATGTGAGTCGACAGAGAAAAGAGAAGAAAATAGTAAAGATTCGGCCAAGAACACTTACCCACTCCAAAATCGACTAGAGCAGAAGACAAGAGAGATCTACAACGCAACGAGAGAAAAGAAAAGAGAGAGAGATCTTCAGTGGTTGATATTCAGCCAAAGTATTGAAATAAGAAGAGAAAATAGAGAGAGATTTCGGCAATGGTGGTGAATTAATCAAGGGAGATTCGGCTAAAATGAAATAAGGGAATGGAAGGGAAGTATTCGGTTGAATGATGGTGAGAAGAAGATGAAAGAATCAATGGAAAAGAGAGTGGCTTGAGAAAGAAGAAGGTTCGGCCAACCAATAAGAATGGAGAGCAAAAAGAGATGAGATTTAGGGAGAATAGTGTTTCGGCTTCAAAGAAATAAGAGAGGAATTCAAATGGAGATTCGGCTCAATACCAAAGAAAGAAATCGGCAAGAGCCTAAAGTGCTTTCAGCTTTTGGTTTCAAAGGAGAAAAAGAAAGAAAACTCAAATGGTTGTTTTTGGGATTCAGCTAGGTTCTTCAAAAGGGAATTCGACAAGTGCCAAAAGAGGTTTCGGTTCTGCTTCTCAACCGAATGTACCAAAGCTTGACTAGCCGAAAATGTCACTAAGGAATTTCGGCACTCCTCCTAAGTCTTCCAGCCGAATACACCTCCTCACATAATTCAAATTTCGGCAAACTCTTCAAACTTCTCCTGGCCAACCATTCAAATGAGTTTGAATTGTTCAAACTCCTAAATTCTCTCTTCTCCACCCGCTCAAATCATTTGACTTGTCCAACACTATCCATCGAGTTTGAGCCGAGCACAACTCTTTCCTCTCTCGACGTCAAAAAGAATTAGCAACAAAGGGATTTCGCAGCTCGAACCCAAGCTCTCCTTCCCCGCTTGTGGCGTCACCGCTTAAGGCCCTAAGTGGCGCCTTCTTGCCACTTTACCAAGGTAATTCTTGTGCTAAAGTTTACTACAAAATATTCTTAACCCCTAGCTCCTTCACTCCCTTAACCAAAGCTTAAAAATAAAAATTTCCTATAGTTCGGGCCTACCCTTGGCTTATACCTAGACCCTAAAACGTCTCAATTAATATCACAACCAAGCCATACACATGCAAACAGTTCAAACATCATAGCCCCTATTTAAGGATGTTACAGTTCTACCCCCCTTAAAAATAATTTCGGCCTCGAAATTACCTGGTCAAAAGAGTTGAGGGTATTGCTGTCTCATCACATCCTCTGGTTCCCACGTAGCTTCTTCCACGCCATGGTTTCGCCACAACACCTTTACCAAAAAAACTGACTTCTTGCGCAAAACTTTCACATCCCGGTCTAGAATCTGCACTGGTTCCTCTACCATAGTCAAATCTGGGCTCACCTCTATCTCCCCCATCGATACAACGTGCGATGGATCTGAACGGTAGCGTCTAAGCATGGAGACGTGGAACACATCATGTATCTGACTCAGCTCTACTAGCAACTCGAGCTGATAAGCTACTGGTCCCACTCGTCTCAACACCTTATACGGGCCAATGAACCTTGGACTTAGCTTGCCTTTCCTTCCAAATCTCAGCACTTTCTTCCACGGCGAGACCTTCAAAAAGACCTTGTCTCCCACGGCAAACTCTATATCTCTCCGCTTAAGATCGACGTAGGACTTCTGCAGGTCCGAAGCTTCCTTCAAACGAGCCCAAATCAACTTGACCTTATCCTCAGTTTTCGTAACCAACTCCGGACCCAACATCTGACGCTCACCTAACTCTGTCCAGCATGTAGGTGTACGACATTTCCTACCATACAACGCCTCATATGGTGCCATCTTAATGCTTGCCTGGTAACTATTATTGTATGCAAACTCAGCTAACGGTAGAAATTCTTCCCAGCTACCTCTGAAGTCCAAAACACAGCCCCTCAGCATATCTTCCAAGATTTGTATAACCCTTTCTCGATCGCATGCATGTCTCAGATGAAATGTTTGTACTAAAATCCAACCGCGCACCCAATGCTCGATGCAACGCGCTTTTGGAACCTTGACATGAATCTGGGATCCTTATCCGAGATAATCGACACTGGCACACCGTGCAACCTCACTATCTCTGCCACATACAGCTTAGCTAACTTCTGAAGCGAGTAATCAACCCTTACCGGTATGAAATGAGCTGATTTCGTCAAATGGTCCACAATTACCCAGATCGAGTCCTTCTTACTAGGCGTAAGGGGTAGCCCATCGACAAAGTCCATGGTAATCCTTTCCCACTTCCACCGTGGAATCTTCACCGGTGAAGTAAACCAGCGGCAAATCGCTTGGTACTTCACCAACCAGTCCATCCCAAGAATCATATCGAACTCCCCAAACGGCAGTTCCATCAGATCAGCCACAAACACTACCCCTTGGAGTTCTAAGGGTACATCCCTATACAGCTTATTTACTTCTACAGAGTGACCTAGAGGGCTAATTACTGTCATCTCCCTAGAAGTAGTCTCAAAGTCTAGGTTCATGGTCTCTACTATGCTACTAGCAACATACGAATGCGTCGAACCCACATCTATCAAAGCAGTATATGGTAATCCAAAGATTAAGAACGTACCGGTTATGACGTCCGGTGCGTCGTCTTCCTCTCGACGCCTCGCTGCATATACCAATCCAGGCTGTCTCGCCTCGGTGTTGCCTGCACCTCTGCCCGGTGCTCCGCGGCCCCAACCAGAACCATTACCTCCTCTACCAGAACCACGACCCCTCTGCGGTTGCGGTCCCTCATTCCTAAACTGAGCACGACCACGGCCTCGATCAATCTGGCTAACTTCCATGGATAATCCCTCACACGATGATCCAACGAGCCACATTCAAAGCATCCTTTTCCACCAATCCAACATTCTCCCCAATGAGATTTCCTACACCGACACAATCTGCCCGGACCACGATTAGCGATGAATGAGCTCTCCGGATTGATTTGGCCCACCATGCCTAGCCCTTTTCTGAGAATTACCAACCGACCCAGGTGATCCAAAACCTCTCTTATGTCTATTCCTGTCCTGATTCTGCCTCACAGATTCCTTTACCCCTTCGGCTATCTTAGTCTTTTCTACCAACACGGCAAACTCTCGCTCCTGCTGTGGAGCAATCAGCAGTCTCAGCTCATCCCTCAATCCATCCTCGAACCTGACACATCGCTCGTGCTCCGTAGCCACGATACCTCGAGCATACCGACTCAACCTTAAAAACTCTGCCTCGTACTCCGATACGGACTTACTCCCCTGAACCAGTCTTAGAAACGCCTTTCGCTGCGCATCAATGTAACTGGACCCAATATACTTCTTCTGGTACGCTGCCCTAAAATAGTCCCACATGAGATCATCCGCTGCAGCACTATCCCGAACCGTGAGCCACCACTAGTATGACTCATCCCGAAGAAGTGACACTATCCCTTTCAATTTCTCCTCAGCAGTCAGATCCAAGTCGTCCATGATACGCTCCGTCGTCTCCAACCAATACTCAGCCGTATTGGGCGCCACACTAGAAACACCTCGGAATACCTCGGCTCCATTGGCTCGGAGTCGCTCGATCTGCACTTACGAGCTCGTGCCTCCACCTGCTCCAGCCATCCTCTCAAGAACTCGCAAAGATCGCCTTTGATACTGCATCATCCCCGTGTCGATCCTCGGTACTCAACACCGGTGGTGGTGGTGGTGGTGGCATCTCATTCTCTGACCCCTGACCAAATCCCACTGGTTCAGACACAGTCATCCTACCCCGACCGCGTCCACGCGTATTACGACCCCGACCTCGAGTGATCATGTCTAACGTCTCGACTTATCTGATTTAAAAGTTTTATGCGTCAGTCTTTATTCCACTATTATTAAGGCACAGTCTTATGAATAGTTTCTATTACAGAGTTTTGTTTTCGCGAGTCACAGAGTCATATAGGTTCCAGTCTCTAGGGTAGTCCAGTATCACTAGTCGTCCATAACATATATCATCATAAATCATAATCATATGCAAACATCAGTAGGGGTACTTACCTGGGCGGATTGGTGCCAGAGACTCGGTGCCATGCGTTTCAGACCATACATTTTCCAGTAAAACTCTTTGAAACCTTATCTTAAAACATTTTGGGCCTCGGGCCCACAGCCGAGCTGTTGAACTTGGCTCTGATACCAAAATTGTAACACCCCAAACCCGGTCAACACACCACGACCGAATTTGGCATGTCACAGAGTGAAAACGATTTGAAGAAAACAGGTTACCGGTTTATTTTCGGTGAAAACTCTTCGATTGCTTGTGTTTGGGGAAAACCGATGTATGTATAGTGGAAAAATGTTAAGTTGCTTTGAAATCATGTGAATTGTATTACCCGATGGTAGAGTTTAGAAAACTCGTTGCGAAGCTTAGTTTGAAAACTTTGATTATCAGGTTATTAAAGCAAATCAAGTAGTTACTTAGTCATATTTAAAACCAAATCCAAAGCAGATAAAATAATCCAAAACATAATTTAAAGGCCTTGTTACAAACCCAAATAAAAACCAGAATTTAAAGTAAAATACCCAAATCAAATGTCCATGTAAAATCGAAGCAATTATCGCATGGTCACCTCGATTCCACCCGGCTCCTCATCCGCGATCTACGAATCACCTGAAAAGATAAGGGAGAAAGTGAGTCACCAAGACTCAGTGCATAATCCCCCTCCCGATTATTGCAACATGCTTACACAAATCATAATCAAACAAACATATCATGCACCCAAAACCTAGCCATCCACAACTCCTTTTTCTACCCCGTGTGGTACCAAACCACTGGGGGTGCCAAACCACTGGTGACCCAAAGTCACTGATATCAATAATAATGTGGTGCCAAACCACTGGTGACCCAAAGTCACGAATAATCCATATGTGGCGCCAACCCACGTTGTGATACCAAATCACTGGCGACAATCCCGTTTTATCAAATGTGGGGCCAACCCACTGTGGTGCTAAGCCACTGGGATGAGTCGCTATGAGGTGCCAAACCTCTGGTGACCCAAAGTCACGAAATCAACTGTGGTACCAAACCACTGGTGATGCCAAACCACTGGTGACCCAAAGTCACAGATATCAATCTTCCCCCTCCTCTCATATCACCCACAATAATGCAATGCACATACAATTCATGCCATCATGCTTAATCATTAGACATATATCGAACATACATAGATAATATCATCAGAAATCATGTACCGTAATCTCAACAAAACGGACTTACCCGAAATCCTTGCTCATACCCATAAAGGTATCATATCAAAATCTACACAGTTTCGGCTTTTAACATAGTTTAGGTTATTAACAAGTTTACAACGATTATGAAGTGTGTAAGTTACACACATGGTTACTAACGCGATCACTGAATCCCGAAGATCCCGATCTAACGCACTAGACCCTCTTTACCTACATTCGGCCAAACCAAGATCATTAGCAAAAGCCATTCGGCTTCACTTGTAAATCCTGAAAAGTTAACGCATCTAGCAACCCTCCTTACCTTAACGCTTTTCGAATACTAGCCACAACCCGAGATATGCGAGATCTCAGCCTTCCCCTACAATCGGCCAACATTCAACCACATAAAGCAATAGCCTTCGGCTTTTCAAAAGAATAAGGGAAAGAATGAATCGGCATGAGACCTTACCACAGTCCTAACGAAACCGATTGGCAGAGAGAGTAGATGACCACGATCCACTGCTTCCAAATCCCAAAGAACCTAGGAGAATTCGATTTCACAGATGAATGAGAATCAAGACAAATGTCAAAATTCAGCTTTTGTTTCCATGTGAGTCGACAGAGAAAAGAGAAGAAAATAGTAGAGATTCGGCCAAGAACACTTACCCACTCCAAAATCGACTGCTTGTGGCGTCACTGCTTAAGGCCCTAAGTGGCGCCTTCTTGCCACTTTACCAAGGTAATTCTTGTGCTAAAGTTTACCACAAAATATTCTTAACCCCTAGCTCCTTCAGCTCCCCTTAACCAAAGCTTAAAAATAAAAATTTTCCTATAGTTCGGGCCTACCCTTGGCTTATACCTAGACTCTAAAATGTCTCAATTAATATCACAACCAAGCCATACCCATGCAAACAGTTCAAACATCATAGCCCCTATTTAAGGATGTTACACCAGTAGATGGCGCAGAAACGCGAACAGGACCCTCAACCCTAGGCTTTTTCTGAAAACCCCCCGATAATGCTGACGGTCCAAAACTCCCCTTATTCCTGCCCCTATCCCTATCTCTGTCCTGCCTCTCCATTCACTTAACCTCCTTGGCTATCCGAGCTTTTTCTACTAAAGTAGCAAAGTCTCTTTCTCGCTGAGGAGCGATCAACACTCGCAGCTCATCTCGCAGCCCATCCTCAAATCTGACACAGCGCTCATAATCAGTAGCAACAATCCCTCTGGCATACCGACTTAACCGTAAGAACTCCGCTTCATACTCCGCTACTGACTTGCCCCCTTGCACTAAATTCAGGAACGCCTTCCTCTGTGCATCCACGTAACTGGATCCGACGTACTTCCCCTCGAACTTAATCTTAAAGTAACCCCAATCCACTCGATTCGCCGAAGTACCCTCTCTGACAATGAGCCACCACTGGTAGGCCTCATCCCGAAGTAAGGAAACAGTGCCCTTCAACTTCTCCTCGGCCGATGCGATCCAAGTCATCCATGATCCTCTCATTGCCTCTAACCAATACTCTGCCACACTCGGAGCTACCCCAGAGACACCCCTAAATATCTTGGCTCCATTCGCTCGGAGTCGCTTAGAAACTAATTTCCGGGCCCCAGTACCCATATTTGCTCCCGCAACTCTCTCTAAAACCCGCAGCATAGCCTGTGACACAGCGTCGTCTCCACCCGTTTGATCTTGAAACTCAGCTTCCGTAGCTGGCGGCGGCGCTTCATTCCCTGATCCATGACCAGACCCAACTGGTTCCGATATAGTCATTCTGCCTCTACCACGTCTACGTGCACTACGACCACGTCCCTTAGAACTCATGTCTATCGTCGCGTTCTAATCTGATTTAAGAAATTTTATGCATTAGCATTCTCTCCACTTGTTGATTAAAGGAGTAGTTTTATGATATAGAATTTCAAGTTATTCTTTCGTAAAGAGTAGAGAGAATGTCTTAAAGTCTAATATCCACTTCCATAGCAATGCATCATATAACTACTTCCAATCAATTCATTTAACAAGTCAGAAGACTTACCTGGCAGACCTGGGCCGGAAGATTCGAGTGCCATGCCTTCACGAACCCATTCCACGAAAAATTTCTTTTAACCAACTTAAAACACAAAAGTTTGTAAACGTTGTGGGCCTCAAAACCCAAAGGCCGAGTTTCAAACTTGGCTCTGATACCAAATTGTAACACCCCAAACCCGGCCCAAAACACCACAGCCGAATTCGAAATGTTACCGGGAAAATGTTTGAAAAGAGTTCTGTCTTGAGGGTGAAAATAAGTGCTAAGTCTTAAAACAATTATTCAGCTTATAAGGGGTTTGTCGTTTGAAAATAGTAATTTGCCAGAGAGTAAAACTTCCAAATTTGAGTAAAGTTCAAGTCATTACTTTCGTGAAATTACGGGAAAACGAGTTGTTTGTGAGTAATCCGAATTTGAAAACTTTAATTTGATTCTTAAGTCGCACATGTTTCCAAGTCATTTTTAATTATTAATCCCCTAATAATTCTAACTTAAAACCATAATAAAAATCCCAAAACATTTAAAGCGGCCTTATTACAATAAAATATCCCAAAAAAAATAATTGAAAATCCAGAATGTATATTGAAATAAAAGCAGCTTCTGCATGGCCACCTCGAATCCCCTCCCACCCGGTCCAAAGTATCATGTGCTACCTGCATTGTTTGAAAAATAGGGTGAGTCATTTTGACTCAGTGTGCAATTAATCCACATATGTCCACAAATGGGCTTAGCCCCTACCCACATCAAATCGATATACCACAGGTTATAATGCATTATGCTAACCCAACCCAGCCTAGTATCCACCCGCTACACACCACCCGTACATCCAACCACCACACACCGGGGGATTACTAAATCGACCCTCCATCCGCTACACACCTCTTTGGCAGAGCACTGCTCAAAGTCCACTTAGTGGTCTAGCCACTGATCCACGTGATTACATCACAAATATCCACGATGAGACTCTAGGTCCTCATCAATCTACAATGAGGCTCGAGGCCATCCTCAATCCATGTACATAAATGTACACACTTCCCCTTATTCAATATATCCCGAACCCCATGCACATGCAGCATATTATAATGATATGGCAAGATAATGTATGAACATACCAGATAGGCACATATGACATGCTTACATGTATCCACAATATTTAACCACAACTACAACATAGGTAGTGTACTAACACGGTTCTGGGTCACCCAAATTAGGTAATAGCATCACCACACGACCACTATTTCAGCTACCACTCATAATACGTAATTTAATTAAAGCAAGTAAGTAAACAGTGTGTTAATTACACACCTGATAACTCGTAACACCACGCCCTCTATGTCGACACTGTCACTAAACGACACTACCGCTATTTGCCTACGATCCTGCTCCGATGCTGGGCCACACCCCGGTGGCCAATCCCGAACCGCTGAAATCGACTGCTTCTTGAATTTAGGGGTAGGGACTACGTGTCCAACCCCTTTCTCTCCTTGGCTGATACTCGCATCCATGAAACAAAGTCTTGGTCAGAAGACCCAGGTTAAATCATTTAATAGGAAAGAATAGCGAAACCAACTGAATACTAAGATCGAAAGAACACTCTTACCAAAGTCGACCTAAATCCCGAAGGCTCTCACTTGATCTTGAAGGTTGTCGCAATCCCTACACAAGCCATGTTAGATTCGGCCCAACATTTATTGCCTAAACTAAGTGGCCTTTGGCCGAACCAAAAAGTACACCCTTCTTACCTTGATTGACCAAATCCCGAAAGATCCCTTACTCCCTTAACATTGGCCTACACCAAGACCTCGAAACCAACCTTCATAGATTCGGCCACACACATAAATATAGAGTTAGGCTTCTAGATTTCGGTAAACCAAAGAGAATGAAGAAAGATCAAATAAAAGAGAACCCTTACCTCGATTACTAGCAATCGATTGAGAGACTTGACAGAAAATAAACGACGGCACTTCCCTCAGAGATTATCAAACGAAGATGATCACCACCCTCAAGGAGATTCGGCTTTGGAAAATAACAACCACGAAAGAAAAAGAGTGAATAGAGATGGCTTAGAAGGTTCGTTTACCAAAACACAAGGAAAAAGGAGTTATTCGGCTTTTGAAGATAAAGAAATCGATGGTAAGAAAATGAGAAGAGAGGGTTGAGGTTTATGGGGTTTCGACTATGATGAAGGGTGAATTCGGCTTTTAGAGAGTAAGAGTCTAAGATTTATTAAAAAGAGAAAGAAAAAGAGAATAAGAAGGACATATGGTTCGGCCAAGAGAAGGAAATAGAGAGAAAGAAGATGAATGAAATGCACCAAAATGACCACCCCAACTTTCGGCTTTTGACTGAAGAAAAGAAGACAATGAAAGGCTTTAGATTAACACTTTCGGCTAAGAAACTAAGGAAGAGAAAAATGCCCCAAAATGCATACACTCAAGTTACTAAACTCACACTTTCGGCACACCCCCCCACAAAACTGAAAATGCCATCCCCCAACACCCCATATTCAGCCAACTCTCACACCACTCCCCTCATCCCCACTTTTCTCTCCTAAATTTCCTCTGCTCCACTCATTCAAAAAAGTTTGAATGATTCAAACTTCTATCTCCCCTCCTAGCCGTATATTTGAGTTGTTGACTCAATCCACACTTCATCCTTGAAGTGTCCTAGCCGATCTCCAACACCTCCCCTTCTTACGCAAAAATAAATCCCCAAAATACTGTCCATGCTGCTCGAACCTCTCCCCCCTTGATCTTTCCCCTTGAAACGCCAACCCCCTTTTCTCCTAGGCGTCACCTTACCACTCCACCACTCCACTTGTTGTGTCAAAGAACACCACATTACATCCTTTAAGGCCTAGCTCCCCTAGCTCCCCCCTTATCAGCTTAAACCAGAAATTTCACTAAGGCTCCTACCTAACCCCAAGGTTTCCCGAAGCCCCTAAACACATTCAAACAGCACACAAAGCATACCAACACATAGATAGGAATTAAAATGCAAGACCCCAAAATCCCAGATGTTACATTAGTGGACATACATGGACATCATATTTGTATTTTCATGGTTTAATTTAAAGGTTAAATAAGTAAATAGATTATTAAATGATGATTTAATAAAACAAAATACCATTTTATTCTATCATCTTCTTCATAGCCGATTTTCAACAAAAGAAAAAACCATATTAGGGTTTAAAATTTGGCAACTTTAATCTTGGCTATTAAGGTACGATTTTAGCTCGATTTTTGATGATTTCTATGTTTTTGTGATCGTTGCTTTGTATTCTAGCTAGCCCATGCCTTAATTTTTGAATTTTTCAATGATTTTTTGAAGTGTCATTGATGACTGGTTGAGCTTTTGAATCTTTTATGATGGAAAATGAATATTTGTTAATAGTTATACAAGTTTTGTTAAGTGAATTTTGACAAAAATGTCAACTAGGGATTTATTTGTCAAAATGTGAAAATGTGTGGTTAAATGTGTGAATAAATGATAAATATGGGCTGATATGTGCACTAGGAAAATTCAGCTAGCTTAGGAAGGTATTAAATTGCATGAATTTTGTGTATTTGTGAAATAGGGACTAAATTGAATAAATGTGGAACTTTAGGGGCTAAAGTGTAAAAATGCCCAAATATGTGTTTGTGGATTGAATTGAATGATTTGATGAATAAATGAGTTAATTTTGAATGTATATAGATCAAGAACGAAAGAAATCAGATTTAGATCGGGGAAAATCAAAGGTTATCGAATAGTCGATCCATTCTGTTTATCCCAAAAACAAGGTAAGTTCATATGCAAATAAATGTCGTTAAATTGAATTATATATGTTTAATTGTCATTAAACTGCTATTAATGTTGAATGATTAAATACGAGCAAGAATCGATAGGGTTACAATATCTGAAAGTCCCATACGAACCTTAGGAATAGTATAGGATACGAATGTCATGACATTAGGATTATCGAGATGTGAATACGTGTAAGACCATGTTTGGGACATTGGCATCATTATCTGATTTTGTATAAGACCTTGTCTGGGACAATGGCATCGATATGTGATAACATGTAAGACCATATCCGGGATATGGCATTGTACGAGTTAAATGTGATTTTTGAGTATCCTTAACGATTCTGAATGGTTCAACGGGCAAAGCCAAGTCGAGAATGAATGTGTGAATGAGTTAAGTGACTCAGGTACGTACGAGATTCATACGAGTATTGAAAAGGGAAGTATTTGATGAATTCACTTATGATTTTGAATATGTGTTCAATGGGAAAGGTTTGTGAGCTTTTATATGCTTATTCATGATTTTCCTATTAATGAAAATGATATTGATTCATGTGGTAATTTTATTTTTATATGGCTTACTAAGCTTTTAAAGCTTACTTTGTGTGTTCTTTCCCTATTTTATAGATAATCGAAGCTAGCTCGGACTCGGGGATCATCAGGAACATCGTCACACTATCGATCAACTTGTTGGTTCTTTTAATGTTATGTATATATGGTATATGACATGTATAGGCTAGTGTTAAGATGATATGTTTTGAGTTGTGATTTTAGCCATGAGATTCGGCTCATAAATGATGTAAATGCGGGTGTGTATTTGGCCATTTGAGTTGGCTTAATTTATGAATTTGGTAAGTGATATGTGATGTATATATGGCATTGTGTTTTGGCATGTTTGGTATGGTTGAAGATGAAATGGTATGTTGTGGCTTGATTTTAAGATGATGATTTGGTACATTTTATGACATGAATTAGTTGATAAGATGATGAGAAAATGCATAGAGAAGATAGGTGAAATTGTTGGTAATGGCATATTGTTTTAGTATGTTTTGGATTATGATTTGAGTAGTGAAATGGATGGATTTTAAATGGCATGATTTGTATATGAAATAGCATGTTTTGGTTGCCTAAAAATGTGTTGAAATGGTATTATTTGGTTGTTTAGGTGAGCATGAGAAAGGGTGGCAAAATTGGCCTTGCAAATGGCCTATTCTTGTCCACACGGGTAGAGACAGGGGCGTGTGTCTCAGCCATGTGCGACAAACGGTCATGATACACAGTCGTGTGTCCCCTGGTGTTGAAATTAAATTGAAGTCAGTATGCTCCACATGGCCTTACACACGGGCGTGTGACCGGCCATGTTGCACAAGTTAGTATACCCCCTAAATGGCGCACGACCTAGCACACGGGCGTGTGACTTGGCCGTGTTGCATAAGTTAGTATACCCTACAGGTTGGCACGACCTAGCGCACGGCCTGGCACACGGGTGTGTGTGGCCATTTCGAAGGGCACACGGGCTAGACACACGGATGTGTGGTCAGCCGTGTTACCCAAGTCAGTATGTATGCCCTGTTTTCCCACGGCCAAGGACACGGGCGTGTCTGGAGCCGTGTGAGGTACACGGCCTGTTCACACGAGCGTGTGAACCCTGTATGCATGAAAATTTTATAAGTTTCCCAAAGATTTCAAATGTTATCAGTTTTGTCCCGAACCTCTTCCAAGCATGTTTTAAGGTCTTGTAGAGCCTTATAAGGGACAATGTGATTATGATTGAATGGTATTTGAGAATGGATGCATAAATGTATGTTGTATATTGTGATCTAATCGGTAATGCCTCGTAACCCTTTTCCGGCGACGGATACGGGTCAGGGGTGTTACAAACTATATCTCGAATGCTTCTGAAATACTTGAAAGTTTATAGCATGATGAGCTCATCCATGCTTACTTAATGTACATGTGAATTATGTTACTAACTTGATTATTTGAATGTATGTGATTAGGCAAATTCGCTAATTTGTTGGAAAGCATGTTATTGTTATGCTTATTTAAATGAATATGATTGGTAAGTTTACTTTCCGTTATACGAACTTACTAAGCATTAAATTCTTACTAGGTTTTATTTCCTTTATTTTATAGTGTTCAGAAGCTCGTTAAGGTTGGAGAACAGTCGGAGAATCATCACACTATCCTCCAACTTGTTTTGGTATAAAAAGTAATCTTATTGTAATATAATGGCATGTATAGGTTAACTTGGCCTATGTTGGCATGTAAATAGTTATTTGTAACTTAGCTATTGGAATGACTAAAAATGGATTGTTTTGGTATGTTATTATAAGGTTATACATCATGTTTAGCTTATATGTATGTGGTTTAGTTAAATTGAATTAGGGTAAAATATAAATCATTACAAGAAGGTAAGTTTGATCATATGAATATGTGATACTATTTCATACATGTTAATGATGTTTGCTTGATTTATATGACTTGAATTGGTTGGCAAATGTATGCAAATGTTATTGTAGGTTGAAGGTTAAATTTGGGTAAGAAATAAGGCTAAGAAATAGCCTTATTTTGTCCACACGGGTAGACACACGGGCGTGTGTCATGACCGTGTGTGACACACAGCCTGGCACATGGGCATGTGGCTTGCCCGTGTGTCCCCTGCATTTTAAAAATTGAGAAACAGAATGCTCAGAATTTGGCACACGGGCAGAGACACCAGCGTGTGTCTCAGCCATATGTGACACATGGCCTAGAACACAGGCGTGTGTCTTGGCCGTGTGAACCCTGCACTTAATTTTCAAAAATTAAATTGACCACACAGCTTAGCACACAGGAGTGTGGCTGGCCGTGTGACACAAGTCAGAGAGTTACACGGGTAAGGGCACGGGCTGGGACACGACCGTGTGCCTCATATCGAAGACCCACACGGCCTAAGACATGGGCATGTCATCTGGTCGTGTGAGCCACACAGCCTAAGACATGGGCATGTCATCTGGCTGTGTGAGCCACACAGCCTATTCACACGGGCATGTGACCTCTATATATGAGAAAAATTTTGAAATTTTACGAAAAATTCTCTGAGTTCCCGATTTAGTCCCGACTTGATTCTAATGTTTAAATTGGGCCTCGAGAGTCCATTCAAGGGACAATATGATTAGTTTCGGATATGAAAAGTAAATGACATGAATTATATGAAATTACTCTGTAAACACCGGTAATTCTCCGTAACCCTCTTCTGGTGATGGATACGGGTTAGGGCTGTTACAAGAATCCACAATGTCTTCCACGTGTCTATGTTATGAAGGTATATTTCTGACGCTTCACATGTTATCTCTCCGACGGATGTCAAAATTCAGCCTGACATGACATACAGTGAAGAACCGATTAGAATTCTGGCACGAGAGGTGAAAGAATTGAGAAATAAAAATGTAGCTTTAGTAAAAGTTCTCTGACAGCGGCACAGAATCGAAGAAGCTACCTAGGAACCCGAGGAAACTATGAGAAAGCAATATCCGAACCTCTTTTCTGGTAAGATTTTCGAGGACGAAAATCTCTTTAGGGGGAGAGTTGTAACAGCCTGTTTTCAGTGAAATCGGAACAGCGGTTTCAGGACCACGAATCCGAAGTTAGAAAAATTTATTTTTATTATCATATGATCTACTATATGATAGAAATACAATATAAAAATTTTGTTAAGAAATTTTACCGTTTACATACCGATGAAAAGGACTAAATTGCATTAAGTGCAAAAGTTGAGTGCTAATAGCTAAAGGTATTAAATAGCTATAGAATTTGAAATTTGAGGTCCTTATATAGTAAATAGACCATTAAAGTGCTTAGTTGTTAAGCATGAGTAGTCATCATTGGAAATTTAAAAAATTATTAAGGGTAATTTTGGAAATTAGTGGGTAAAGTGATATTAAATAAATTAAAAAATCTATTATCATCATCTACCACCAAATAAAAAAAAAAGAGAAAATAGAAGAAAACCTAGCCATGGAAGCTTGAGATATTAGCAAGCTTATTTTGCTCAAATAGGTATGTATCATTGTCTCGTTTTTAATGATTTCTATGTTTCCGAGATCGTAGTAGCTTAATCTAGCTAGCTCGGGGATTAATTTGTAAAATTGTTAAAATATTAAGGTTTTGCCATTGATGAGTATGCTTGAATTATGAAGTTTTATGATAGAAAATGAAAGGTTGTTGTTAGATAAACAACTTTTATATAGAGAATTTTGATGAAATTATCAATTAGGGATTAAATTGAAAAGATGATAAATTTATGGTAAAAATGTGAAATTGTGAATTATGTGGGCAACTATTAATACGTGTAAAAATTGACTAGGCTTGAGTAAGGATTAAATTGCATGAAAGTCATTTTTCGAGCCTAGGGACAAAATTGCAATGAATTAAAAGTATAGGGCCAAAATAGTAATTTTTCCAAAAATGTGTGTTAGACCAAATTGAATATAAATTATATTGAATTGAGTTAAATTCATTCGTATAGATCTGGTTAGACCTAGTACGGAATTAGATCGACGCAAAGGAAAAATATCGGATTAGTCGCCTTCGTATCTACGTAAACTCGTCGAGGTAAGTTCGTGTAATTAAATTGTACATTAATATGTGTTAAATTGAATTATTGTTTGTGAATTGTACAATTGCCATGAATAAATACCGATTGTATATTCGATGATTACCGAGTCCTATTTGAACCTTATGAAATTCGTAGGATATAAATGACATGTCATTAGGGCTACCGATTTGGTTGGGGTCTTGCATGTGTTGCGGACACACCACAGCTCGTATAAGCTTCCCGTTATACAGCTCGCATGAGTTTCCCGATATTCAGCTCCAATGAGCTTCCCGATATTCAGCTCGCATGAGCTTCCCGATATTCAGCTCAAATGAGTTTCCCGATATTCAGCTCGCATGAGCTTCCCGTTATTCAGCTCGCATGAGCTTCCCGTTATTCAACTCGTATGAGCATACATGAATATGAATTGACAGATTACCGTTCAGTACACCTCGTGTGTACTACCCGTGTATGCAACGATATTTTAAATCGTTCAACGGGCACAATTCTGTTACAAGATTATATGATTTCGATATGAACTATTATTGGTATTTATATGAAAAACATGAAATATGATTATTTGATTTTATAAGTAATTTTCATGGCTAATATGTTGTGATCATGTGTTTAGGCTTTTGGCCAAATTGTTTGAGATATGTTATGTTTTCTTACCTGTTTTATGGAAATATGGTAAGTTAAATTCTGTATTATACGAACTTACTAAGCTTAAATGCTTACTCTGTGTTATTTTCTATGTTTTTTAGTAATTCGGAAGCTCGTTCGGGTTAGAAATTGGTCGTAGTTATTTCACACTATCCATCAGCTCTTTTGGGTACTTTTAGTAAATTAATTCCGGTTATAATGGCATGTATAGGTTAATTTGGCCAATGTTGGCATATAATTGTTTTGTTGAGACTAATCACTTATTTGGCTTGTGTTCGGTATATTTTGATGTATATATATATGTGGCCTTATCATATTTGATGTGTGTTTGATATGGTTGAATGATGGAAAACTTATAGGTATATTGATGATTGGTTTGAAATAGTATGTTTGGTACAATTATGCATATATGTATTTGGTCATTTAGGTAAGTTGACATACTTGGTTGACATGTCTTTAAGTTGTCGTTTGAGGTGCCTAAGGGCATATTGGTTGGATGTGGTGATATTTCATGTTTAAGGCTTGATTTTGACTTATTTTGAATGCCTTGTTATGGCTTGTTGATATGCAAATTGTTGTGTTTAGGTTGATATCAAATTGGGTGAGAAATGTGGCTTGGAAAATCAACTATTTTCGCCCACACAGGCAGAGACACGGGCACGTGTCTTAGCCGTGTGTCCCCTGCATCTTTTAAATTGCACAGGTCAGTATGCTCACACGGCCTAGCACACGGGCGTGTGGCTTGGCCGTGTGGCCTAAGTCAGAGAGTTACACGGGTTGGGACACGACCGTGTGTTCCTATTTCGAATGCCTACACGGCCTGAGACACGTGCATGTCTCCTGACCGTGTGGGTCACACGGCTTGGCCACACGACCGTGTGTCCTCTGTAACTTTAAAAAAATTCATTATTTTTCGAAAAAAAATTTAGTATCCGATCTAGTCCCGACTTGTTTCTAATGCATATTTTGGGCCTCGAGGGGTGTATAAGGGACAATATGTTTAATTTTGATTGGTTTCTAACATGAATGTTATATGATATTAAACGTCTGTTTTTTTTATGTGTAAACTCCGGTAATGCTCTGTAACCCTGTTCTAGCGATGGATATGGGTTAGAGGTGTTACATTTTACAACTAACCGAGAAATGTGACCCCATTTTCTGTCTCCTTAAGAAACATAATCCAGGTGTATGGGATGAGGAATGCCAGAAGACCTTCAACAAAGTTAAACATTATTTGTCCAATGCCCCAGTGCTGATGCCACCTAGCCCAGAAAAACCACTGATACTATACTTGGCAATTTTTGAAAATTCTATGGGATGTGTACTAGGCCAACATGATGAGTCGGGAGGAAAGAAAGAGCAATCTATTACCTTAGCAAGAAGTTCACAGAATGCGAGACAAGATATTCGCCAATCGAGAAGTTCTGTTGCGCCTTAGTCTGCACTACCCGGAGGCTAAGACAGTACATGTTGTACCATACCACTTGGCTCATTTCGAAAATGGACCCTCTAAAGTACATGATGGACTCGACCGCATTGAATGGAAGAATGACTCGATGGAAAATTTTACTCTCCGAATTTGATATAATCTATGTAAACCAGAAGGCAGTAAAGGGGAGTGCAATAGTAAATTTCCTAGCTAGCAGAGCTCTAGAAGATTACGAGCCTTTGAACTTCGATTTCCAAAATGAAGATCTGATGTATGTTGCGACCACTGAAGAAGGTGTTCCAAGAGAACATCCCTGGAAATTGAATTTTGATTGCGCCTCAAATGCTATGGGTAATGAAATTAAGGCAGTCCTGGTATCTCTAGGCGGAGATTACTATCCTTTCACCAGTAAACTTGATTTTGATTGCAAAAATAATATGGCGGAATAAAAAGCATGTATCATTGGTATCCGTGCGACTATAAAACGCAAGATCAAATTGTTGGAGGTATATAGAGATTCTGTACTAGTAATCTATCAACTCAAAAGTGAATGGGAGACGAAAGATCCTAAGCTAATTAATTATTGAAAACTAGTTCTCGAGTTAATTAATGAGTTGATGACATCACCTTCAGCTACCTCCCGCGAGATGAAAATTAGATGGCTGATGCCTTGACTACCTTAGCCTCCATGGTCAAAGTGAACAAACAAGAGGATGTAAAACCTATCCAGATGAGTATTTATGAAGCCTCGGCCCATTGTTACAACATCGAGTAAGAAGAAAAGGATGATCACCCTTGGTACCATGACATAGTGTAATATGTAAAGAATTGTGAATACCCTGAGCAGGCAACCGAGAATGATAAAAGGACACTAAGTAGGCTGGTCAATGAGTATGTCCTAGATAGAGAGATACTATACAAAAGAAGAAAGGATCAGGTGTTACTGAGATGTGTGGACGCTGTTGAAGCCAAGAAAATCCTAGAAGAAGTCCATGAAGGCGTTTTTGGAACACAAGCCAAAGGTTTTACATGGCCAAACAAACCATGAGATTCGGATATTATTAGTACACCATGGAAGCGGATTGTATCAATTATGCTAAAATGTGCCATAAATGCAAAATTTATGGGGACAAAATTCATGTACCTCATTCACCTCTCCATGTGATGACTTCTCCGTGGCCTTTCTCCATGTGGGACATGGATGTCATTAGGCCAATCTCGCCAAAGGCTTCCAATGGGGATCTATTCATCTTCGTGGTCATTGATTACTTTACCAAGTGGGTAGAAGTCGCTTCTTATGCTAACGTCAAGAAATCAACACTTAGCAAATTCTTGAAGAAAGAGATTATATGTCGGTACGAGATGCCAGAAAGGATCATATCTGGCAATGCATTGAACCTGAACAACAGCACGATAGCAGAGGTCTGCAATCAGTTCAAGATCAAACATCACAACTCATCACCATATCGCCCAAAAATGAATGGTGCAGTGGAGGCAGGTAATAAGAACATTAAGAAGATCATGGGAAAATGACAGAGACTTATAAAGATTGGCATGAGAAATCACCATTTGCCCTCTATGCTTATCGAACGTCTATCAGAACCTCCACCGAGGCAACACCTTTCTCATTAGTTTATGAAATAAAGGCAGTTTTACCCATCGAAGTTAAAATTCATTCTCTCTGAGTTTTATCAGAATTAAAGTTAGATGAAGCAGAATGGATCCAATCTCGATATGATCAGTTGAACTTGATCGAAGAGAAAAGGCTGAAAGCTATCCGTCATGGTTAGATGTACCAAAAACAGATGATGGAGCTTATGACAAAAAGGTCAGTCTTAGAGAGTTCCATGAGGGGGACCTGGTGTTGAAAAATATCCTTCCCATACAAAAGGAATTCAGAGAAAAATGGATGTCAAATTGGGAAGGACCTTATGTGGTAAAAAAATGCTTTTCTGAAGGAGCACTGAATCTAACCGAGATGGATGGCAAAGATTTGCCTAATCCCATGAATTCGGATTCAGTAAAAAAATAATTCACCTAAAAAAAAGGAGAGGCCAAGGCGAAAACCCGCAAAGGGCGTCTTGAGACCAAAGGAGTTTTGAGTTAAAAATCCAGAAAGGGCGGCTCAAATTTTGACCAAAGAATGGAAATGTAATAGTCGTTTCCCCTCAAAGGTAGCAAGGAGGAGGAGCTTTACATCTTGGGACATCGACAAAGTACTCTAGATCTCCTCAACACATATCATGCTCAGAATGGTTCCCAACAAGTTTGCTTGGAGAAGCTCATACTGCGATATCTGGGGCCACCTAATTTGATTTTCACTCACTTTGTGTTCTAGCAATGTTTGCCATTTTTCTTTTCATTAAGAGCTTTGCCCTCAATAAATTTCAATCTCGTCCATTTTTACAACCTTTTTCAAGCATTTTTTGAATTGAAATAATGATTAATGGACTAACAATATTAAAGTAAAAGGATTTCTGCATATTTCTCTAAAAGATTTCTAAATAGTACAGGGACCTGAAACAGGACCACTAGTTAGAACTAACCAAATTTGAAGGTTGGAAAGATCTTAGAACGAATAGTCCAGATTGTGATTACCTCTTCGAGTTTCCTGTCAAAGATACTAGACCTGAACAAGAAGGCATGGTAACACATCAGTGATAGAACCTTGACGAACAACGAGCAATGTCAACCTAAGCACTAAAAAGGGGATCATTCTCGAAAATGACATTTTGCATTCATAAAAATATCATTCATATACATTTAGATAGGAGCATTTGATTCATTCTAATCATAACATCCTAATTATTTAGCAAAATATAAGCCTATGAAATGGATCCTGCAGGTCTTGTTCACCAGAGAACGGTGTAACAGATTAGTGAAAAAGTGACTCCCATATACCTGAAGATGCAATGGATTGGATCAAAGTTACAATGGCGAATCTTACCTCCCTAAAGTTGTAGTGGAGCAAGATAAAACTAAAAATCCTATATCCTTGAAATTGCAGTGGAATGGATTAAAATTACAGTAGCGAATCTTATCTCCCTGAAATTGCAATGGAGCAAGAGGAAACTAAAAATCCTATATCCCTGAAGTTGTAGTGGAATGCATTGAAATTACAGTAGCGAATCTTATCCCCTTGAAGTTGCAGTGGAGCAAGACAAAGCTACAAATCCTATATCCCTGAAGTTGAAGTGGCAAGGATTGAAATTACAGTAGAAAATCCTATCTCCCTGAAGGTGCAGTGGAGCAAGGTAAAGCTACAAATCTTATACCCCTGAAGTTTAAATGGGTCAGAATGAAGTTACCATGACAAATCTTATCTCTCTGAAAATGCAGTGGAGTAAGATAAAGCTATAAATCTTACACCTCTGAAGTTGCAGTGGGTTGGAGTAAAACTACAACAACAAATCTTATCTCCTTGAAGTTGCAATGGAGTAAGATGTAACTGTGACACTAAATCTTACCTTCCTAAAGTTGTAGCGAAGCGGATATAGTAGAGTAGAGTAACCAATGAATTGAAAAAAGTGAGTTACTTGAAAAGAGAAGCACCAGAGAAGTCGAGATTCAGTGGGACCAGACAAAATTGGTCCTCTTTCAAGGTCTTTGCTTCCTTCCCGTTACACAACAATGAACAAAGAGGGGCAGCTGTAATAGGCCAAATTCGTCCGGCCCAAACCAAACAAAAAAAAAGTTAAAATTAATAATAATAGTCCATTAGTTAAAAAGGGTCCAGTCCATTTACAATCCCAATGACCCAAATCCATTTACTAACCTAACCCTAAAAGCCCAAAATCTAAAAACTTTTTAGAAAACCTAGCTCCCTCTAAAAGTCTTCAGCTGCCGCTCCCCTCGCCATGTCAGCAGGTGTGCCATCTGAGGCCTGACGCCACCACCTGCAGAAGACATAGAAATGGAAGCAGAAAAGTAGAAAAAGGAAAAAAGGAAAAAGGCAAAAGATAATATGTTGTAATTCAGCTATAAAAAGCCAAAGAAACATTTTTAATTTTTTTCTTTTACGAAGAGATTCAACAGAGAAATACAAAAAGAAAAAAAAAACAAGTTTAAAAGAAGGTATTTTTTTATTATTTTATTTTTCTTTTTAAATTTCGAAAAAAATATATAAAAAATAAAAATCACAACAAAAGATTCATTTTTTTTTTGGTTTACCTGTTAAAGCGTCGTCGTGGAACTCCCCTTTTCTCCGACTTGAGAAGCCTCAGAACCCCTAGGGTTCCATCGAGGGACTCGTTGGAAAAGGGAGAAACTGAAGGGTTTCTTGCTCCATAGCCGAACTTTGGCTAGGTTTTTGGGGACTTTAACCTCGGATCTGTGTTACACGTGTAAAGGGGGCAAGAAAGGGATTTTCTGGGAATTTTCTGGTCACTGGAGGCGGTGGTCGCCGGCGCCGATGACCGGTGGTCGCGGCGGATGTGCGATGACCGGTGGTCGCGGCGGATGTGCGGTGACCTTGTGGCCAGAGGAGAAGGGGTCTTGAGAGAAAAAAAGGAAGAGGGAACAGAGTTGTTTTTTTAAAAAGCTGTTAAAATGATTTTTTTTAGATTTTTTTAAACTTAAATAGCCCTCCAAAACGACGTCGCTTTGGTCTTGGCTTCAGACGCCCAAAACGACGAAATTTCGAGCACAACCCGAAGATCCGGCTCGAATGGTCCCAAGGTCCGCGTGTTTTCAAGGAAGGGGTTTAATTGCTGCCCAAGTCCTTCCGC
Source organism: Gossypium sturtianum (assembly GCA_025698515.1). Classification (NCBI taxonomy): domain Eukaryota; kingdom Viridiplantae; phylum Streptophyta; class Magnoliopsida; order Malvales; family Malvaceae; genus Gossypium; species Gossypium sturtianum. The sequence continues at coordinate 91,158,551 of CM046949.1, forward strand.
TTTTAGGCACTATTTAATATGGTCCTAATTTTGATTTTCTCTTCTTTTTAATTTCGCCATTTAATTTTAATCTGTTTCCACTTTAGTCCTCAGACTATTGACCCCTTCTGGGAATGACACGTGTGTTGGGCCGGGGAAAATAACATCCTGGGCCCCTGAACATTTCTATTTTGTTTTAATTTAATCTTTTTTTTTTGTTTTTTGTTTTCTTGCAATTTGGACTTCAAATTTTTTTAAGGTTTCAATTTACTCCTTTTTTTTAGATTCGGTCCCTTTTACTTTCTGTTATTTAAATTCCAGCATGTTTAAACTTTTATTTATTATTTTTTTCCCTTTAAATTATGAAATTTACGATTTTACCCTCAAATTTCCCGATTATTTTCTCTTAGTCTTTTATTTGCTTCTTTTTTTAAAAAAAAATTACACTTTATATTTCGTTTAAATTTTAATTTAGTCCTCTATTTATTTTATTCAGCATACTTATCTCTTTTTACTTCCCTGCACTTTTAATCTTTGTTATTTATATTTCTGCCCCTTTAAATTGTATAATTTGTTATTTGGTCATTAATTATTATTAATAGCACTAATTAACATTTTATAACATTAAATATTAGTTATGATATATTACATTATTTATGTTCTTATGACATCATATAAAACATTTAAACATACTCGTGTATCTCATACAATGTTTTATGATCGAATAAGTCCATAGTATGTCATATTAGAAGCTTCATTTTCATACATTGTATATTTAGCAATTTGAACTAAGGCGGTGTTCCTTAATTAGGGGATTCGAGAAATTGTGCCTCTAACCTATGGAGTACGATCTTCTCTTTGAACCGAAATAATAGAACGTCCCTCCTTTTTTTTAAAAAAAAGAATAATTTTAAAAATATATTGAGCAATAATTAAACGGTGAGCGTTCTAATTTTTGAGAATTCGAGATTTTGTGCCCCAACTTGCGGGACATGATTTTTCGTCTTGATCGACCCGAAATGAGAAAACCTCATTAAAAATACAATTTAGATAGAGACTTTTTCAATACCATCAAATAACATTGCGCGAAAGGGATTGCATTTTAAATTCTCTTTGAATTCTTAATTTTTGACGTCAAGACATTAAGTAATCAACTAGGTACCAATTTTGGGAGTTATGAGGGTGCTAATCCTTCCTCATATATAACCGACTCTTGAACCCATTTCTTGGATTTTGTAGATCGAAAATAATCATTTTAGTAAATCTAACATTTTATTGAAATGACCAAATTTTGAGGTGATCCAATCACACCTAATTAAAAAGGATTGGTGGTAACTCCATTTTCTTTTTCTTTTTTACAATAAAAAGTCAAATTCAAAAAAAAAATTCGACAGCTAATATCATTAACTTTTCAGTTAAAATGTTACGTGGTTATATATAATTTAAAAGTGAATTTTTAAATCCAAAAATTCGAGAGATTAAATTCTTAAAATAAAAATAAATGAACTAAATTTCAAATCTACGAAGTATAGAAACTTAGAATCATGGTTGTTTGAACCAGATTGGTCGGTCAAATTGAGAACTAGCCAGGGTAATAGTCTAGAGAGGCATCCAACCTGTTGATTTGTGAACCGGTATGGATCGATTGAATCAAGCTAAAAAATCGATTGAACTAATTTTTTATTTTTATAATAATTTAATAATTTATTTAATCCAACCGTACTAACTAATGACACAACTAGTTTAATTATTGGTCCAATTTTAAAATTTTGATTTAAAATATATTTTAACTGTCAAATGTTTAATCCAAATAAATAATCAACCTAATGTAAAACAGGATGGAAAATAATAGTAAATTTTATTTTGGGGGCATAATACATATTAAAAGGGAAGAGAAATTTTGGGGGAACCAGCCCCTCAACTTATATTTAGTGACGTCCATGTTAGATAATAATTTATTTGGTTTTTCAATTTTTTTAAAAAAAATTATTTTAATTTTAATTTTAATTTTTTTTATTTTTAAATTTTTAAATTTATGTTATTTGTCAAATCACCTTAATAATGAACGTTTATTAACTTTGCTAACATGATATACACTTGAATTGTCACGTCATTCCATGATAGCAATTAAATTTTAAAATTTTAAATATATATAAATTATTTAAATAAATATATATATATATATATATAATATTTTTAGTTTTAAAAAAATTAATTAATTGTTTATGTGGATTATCTCTATCTACTTTGAGGAGATTTGACAAACAATGTAAATTCAAGGACCGAAAGAGACGAAAAATTAAATAGAAACTAAAATAACTCTTTTTTGTAAAATTAGAAGAACAAATAAGTTATTATTCCCATGAGATGTTATATGAACAGTAACAATACTCCAATCTCCATCATATTTCTATTCATGTTGTGGTTGGATACTTAATCTTTCTCCTGTGCTCTACCTTTGTTTTTTGATTGAATATTTTGTAGTTATCCTTATGCCCAGGATCAGATATTCTTACTCTGCCAGCCACATGCACCACCTTGCATCTCATGGTTTTTTTGGGGACCTATAATCCTACATCGCCTAGGTACTAGAGGTCATCTTGCAAGTTGAAAGGCCAAGATCAGGCATCAATAACAAGTTATTAGTCCGCAGCCAAGTGCTGTTAACGAACTGGAAGCTTTCCCAAAGAAGAAAAATCCTAACTTTTTAAGTTGTATGATTCAAACTCTATTGCTCACTTCGGGAACGAATTGCCTGGAATCATGTATAGAATTTGCAGAGATGTTTGCTAACCCAAACTCCATTAAAAAAAAAGGTCAGGTTTACTGTTTTAAGGTTAGGTCATGATGGTTTTAATGCTCTTGCAAAGAAAATGTCTACCCCTGCAATTCGTCAACATCCATTTCTTAGTCATTTGCAATCATGCTTTACTTACTTTCTCAAACTGTCCTACCATTCTCAACTCCAACTTAGGAGAGTAGTTGAAGAGATGTAAACAACAGGATCCTCAACATCCTATCAGAGTTAATGAATTACTTCAACTTGCAAATCCTTTTTTATATATATTGCTATCTTTAATCATCTGAAATCATTGGCACATGTGGGAAACTATAGCCAATTCCCAAGTGGAGTTCTACGCTTATTAGGTGGAAGGATGGGATGGTATTTGATTGACGATTCTCACCTTTTCTGAGACAAAAAGACAAGATGACAACTTTTGGGTCCCCCCAACCAGCCACCTCTAAGACAAAATGGAAACTTAAGATGCAATTTTTCCTTGTTTCACTCAATAACTCTAGACGCACACCAAAAAAAAAAAAAAAAAAAAAAAAAAAAAAAAAAGGGCTCAGAAGATCCCCTTTCCGCCTGCTTTTCCTCATTTTCAATCAATTAATCCTGTAGCCTTTTGCAACCCCAACATACATATCACCAAATCAAACATGCATGGAAAATTTTATTTTTAAATATTCCCAACACCACTCACAACTCCATCATAAATACTCCATGGATTCAGTAATGACCTGTTCTTTTTTTCCTTTTTAATTTTCTTCCTTGGCTGTCAAATGAAAAATATTGATTTGAAACAAACAAGATATATAACTAGAACTATGAGATTTCCGCTGTAGGAACTTCTAAGTCTACATTCATGCTTTGTAGCAAGACATCATACCAAGCCTCCTATAACAGAATTTTAGCATGAATGGATACATTTTATGAATTACTTTTAGGTATAACTTTTACCTGTAACTGGTCCGCAACAACAGAGATAAAATTTCAGAAAATTGCGGTCGCTTTGACGGGCAACTATTCCAGCACTTGGTCATCAGAGATTTGAGGATTTGCGGGCAGTCCTTAGGGATATCAGGCCTTAGACCACACGCAGCTATTCCTACCGCTGCTTGCACCGGTGAACATGCAGAATAGGCTGCCTCACCTGTCACCATCTCCCAAATTACCATCCCAAAACTATAGGAATTACTCATCCATGTCTCCGTAACATTCTCTGGGTCCCCAGCAATGATCTGGCATCCAAAAAAAGTTAGGGCCAGAAATGATCAGCTAATGTAAGTTGCACAGAACTGGAATATGAAAAGAAAATTAGATAATGTAGATATAACATATTATTGTGCGTGCCACTCAAATCATGACATAATGCATTCAAACTCTTCTAAATTCTATTATCATGTTATTTTACGCCAAATTATCAACCACTATAAACACTAAACATATTAATTATGGAAATTTGGTATCCAAATAGCATAAGTGTGAAACATCTGAGAACAGTAAAGAGACGCAACTTGCACGGATTAAAAGTTGGAACAAATTTTCATTGACAGAACTCTTCCTGTAAGGTGCCATGCATGTCAGAAAAACAAACAATATAATATGGTATCACTATATGGTCACTGAAATATATGGAATAAATCATAATTTATTTCCTCTAGTTTTGTTCTAAAGATAATCACAACATCAATATCAATTAGGCAAAGTAATAATCACAGTGGCCTCAGGTAAGGAAAAGGACTGTAATCATGCTAAAATTAAAGCTCCAATTAGGCTCCACAGACAATTTGGCAAATGTGGCACTTAAACAGTATTGATGCTTTGTTAATTGAGAATAAAGTAGTGCATAAATAAAGGTAAACACAATATTGAAGTGTAAAGCAAAAACAATAATTAAGACATGTTACGCATGCCCAAACAATGATGTTCTCAATGGGTGACATAAAGTCTCTTTTAGCAAAGATTAACAGTAACAGCTGTACCCGCATACACTAAACCATAAGAACATCACATAAAAACAAGAAAAATCAATCTGAGTTCCGCATAAGTGATAAATCAACTGTTGAATAGGTCTGTTTAGGTGAACTAGTTTACTATAGCTGGACCGTGTGATTGATGAAGTAGACCGGGCATGATGGTTATGAGTTATGACCAACATTGGCAAATAGAATTTGTGCACTTGGGGAGGGGATGGTATGAGGTTATGACCTGACATTAATTCAAAGAAAAGTAAGGTGATGCAAACCTCAGGAGCAAGCCAACGGTAGCCATCGGTTTCATACTCCATTGCTTCACTAACACTCTTGCAAGCAGTGACTATACCCATGTCAGCCAAGCATGCATTACCATGCTTATCTAGCAGAATCCTCTGTGTGTTAAGGTCTTTGTATGCAACACCATGATCATTCATAAACTTGATTCCTTCTGCTACATCAGCAGCAATCCTCATTATCTCCTTAATCTGAAGCTTCTTGTTCTTCAGCATCAAATCATGGACTGATCCACCTTCCATTAACTTGGTCACGACGCACAAACCATTATTCTCATCAACACAAACACCATAGAATTGCAAAATGTTCCTATGCCCACAAGTCATAAGCTCTAAGAGATCTTTTCGAAGTTCAAACTCATAAGAATTCCCCTTGTCACATCCTTTAAGCTTTTCGATTCCAACACGTTTACCCTTGTAGACGCCTTTAAAAGAGTTGGGTGCAATCTGATCAATAAACTCAAGACTGTCGGAGTTCAATAGCCATTTCCCAATCTCGTCTGCCCCTGATTGAATGGTTTGCCATTCATCAACCAATATGACAAACGATGAAGAGGGCAGAGGCATTGGAAGCTGAATCCTGGCATTTGGATTTTCAATCCCATTTCTGTGAGTTTGCTCACTTGGTTCTTCCTCAATTTCCCCAAAGTCTCTCCCTTTAGTACTCTCCTCCTGACATCCACAAAGTCCAAATGGTAGTTTAACAGTGGTCGTCTTGGGCTTCCGAAGAGCAGATTTGAGGGCACTCTCGATATGGGATTTAAAAAACTTGTCTTGGGCGGATTGAACCAAGAAGAGAATAATTCCAAGGGTGAACCCTTTCTTCTCAAATATCTGTATCTTCTTGCAACAGATGGAAGCAGAATCAAGAGCACCAGACATGGCAGACCAAGAAAAGGAAGAATTACAAGCAAATGTGAGCTTAAACACGCAACCTTGTACCTCATCATCAGATGTTTGCTGAATAAATATAGCAGGGTGATCATCCCCTGATGCCTGCTCTATCAATTTTATATGTAGAAATACTTCTTTCATATCAAATCCCGCCTGTGCATAACTGTCAACATAATACCCAATCAAAAGAAAATTACAAAAAAGAAAAGCATAATTGGGGGGGAGAAGAACTAGAACATTTCAGCAGTAACTAAGGCAAGGCCACTTTAAACATTTGAAGAAAATAATAATAGTAAAAATAATTATAAGAAACCCGAACTTTCACTGTTTGAAAGCCAAGGAAAAACAAAAATGAAAAACCCATGCTGATAGGAAACTGCTTTTAGGATCCTGTTGATTGTTGTTGCAATTTTCAGAGTATCCTAAACTGAGTAGGAAGAAAGAGCAAGGGAAGGGAAGGGGACCTGAGAGGCAAGGAATCATAATGCTTGCGGATATTGGAGACAAGCTTCTCAGGCAACTGGCTTCCAGGATAAAGCTGAGTCAAGTTCCGAACAACGGTACCCCAGACCACTTTCCGGCAAACGTCGGCCTTGGAGGAAGATGAAGGGACAGAAGGAACAGGAGGAGGAAGCTGATCACGTGGGGAGGAAGTGTCGAGATTGAGAGAGTTCTTGAGAGAGGCAATGGCCTCAGAGACGTTCCTGCTCAACCTCTGGAACCGTTTGTTCTTGGCGGACGGGGCTTCAAGTTTGGCAGAAGCAGAGGAGGAGGAGGAGGTGTCCTCGGATCGGTCGTTGGAGCGCATCAAAACCTGCTCGACCATGTCGTCTTCGGCAGTGGTGGCTCGGCTGGACCAGCACTCGAGGGCTGCAGCCATGGGCGGAGATCGGAGTGGCTGAGGTCTCCAAATGGGGGATGGTAATGTAGATGGTAAATGGGTTCAAAGTGAAAGGTAGGGGAGAAGGCCAGGGCGGTGGTGTGTGATCTGCTACAGATGTCTGTCTCGTGCTCTACTCTGCTATGCTCGTCGTTGTCTTTTTTTTTTTTTTTTAATTTTATTTTTGAAAAAATTAATAGTATTTATATTAAACTAAAAGGGTGTGTGTTGGATTTCTGACAACGGAGGGAAATGTGGGGGAGACATCGGAGTCGGAGGGGGAGAGGATGAGGTGACACTGAATGAGTTTGAGCCTTAAGGAGGCTGCCTGCCTATTAATTTGACTTCATTTCTTACTTCATACAATGGAAGCACCACAAAAGGACACACTACATCCTTCCCTCTTTGGCCTTCATCTCCATGCTCCATCCATCATCATGCATGCATACTCACTCCATCATTATCCTCACTATTACCATTTTTACTTGCTAATAATACATCAATCATCTCATTATCTGAGTCCACTAAATTACAAATAAAAAAAATAAAAAAACTGTTATTTTATCTATCTCTACCCTTATTTTTTTTAGAAGAAAAAAAAAATATATATATATATACACTTTGCATTGCATTTCTTACTGCAATTTGAGATTGAAAATGGGGAAATGGGCTTTTCTGTAAATTGCAATAGGTGAGAGATGACATGGTATGATGATGGTAAAACGTTAGAAGGGGGGCTCTCTGCCAATGCCATGTGACCCACATTCACGAATCATGTGAAATCAAAACCAATGAAAGAAAAGGGGGGGAGATGTATTTTAGGGGCGTTGATTAAGGTCACTTTAGGACATTTATTTCATTGCAGTTTCCTGGGTCCCACATGTTCCATGCATCAGCGCATAAAATAATCAAAATGCACATCCATCTGGTTAGGTCTACTTGTTTGTCGCCCACCCAATGCATTTTTCTACTATCTAGCAGTAATAAGTTGTGTTAGTTTATTTATTCATTCTTTTTGTTATTGCAAAAATAACATATAGAAATAGGAACACTCACTCCATGAACAAAAATGTTTCTTGTGTCAATCCAACATCAATTAACCCAAACCAAAGATCAGTTACTATAATTACCACAACAAGATTCATTCCATTTGCATCTTATATAATAATACAACACTCTATATGACCTAATAAAAGCTCCTCCTTTGTGCATGTTGATGTTATCTTCTACTTCTAGGTGATAAGAGTAAGCTGCAGTTTAGGGCGGTTGGGTTGGGGTTCCACAACCTCCATGTGGATCCTCACTGATTGCAGTACACTGTAGGAAAGGCTATTACTATTACTATTGTCCATCTTTACAATCTTCTGCTGCTGCTCGTCCACATGCCACTCCCCGCTTCCCTTCTCTCCTCTGCCTGTCAAGTACACCGGGCCTTCTATTCCATATCTGTTCGTTTTATATAACAGACACTCATGTTACTTTTTTCTCTACCCAACAAACACAAGTGCCAAAACATTATCTTTTCTTGCCTAGACACAGCAGATAGAAAAAGAAAGACACGAGGAACATATACAGATAATCCAGCATAAAGGATCTAAGTTCATACTTGGGCACAAACACAATGAACCCGTTGGACCTTATCTTCACTATTCTGGCTTCTGTGTCAGTGGGCCTGCAGCATAAGATAAAAAAATAAATTCAAAACAAGAGCAATTATTCATTATGCTCTATAGAAGGCAGTTTCAATTCCATGGGAGAGGCCAAGGCAGTTACCGTTTTCTGAAGTAAATGAGAGTATGGAGCTCAACAGAGGCCCTGCTTGCCATTTGGGCATTCCTATGTCGATAATTCAGATCTGAAACAGGTAAAATGCATAGGAAGCTGAGAATGGATATCATGGGTATGTGAAGTTTGTTACCCAAATCCATGGAAGCCTCAAAAACAGTATGAAAGGAAAAAAAAACTTACTATCAGCAATGCTAGTTAGTTGAGATCTGTCCTGGAAAACTGGTGGAAGCTTATCGATCCCTAGAGATGCAGCAAGCAACCTGTGCACAATCACATCTGCAAGGAAGGTTCCATACTTGATCAATAGTATCATCAAGTATACATCAGCAAGAAAAGGTAAAGTAACAAACAAATTTTTGTTCACAAACCTGCATATCTCCTAATAGGAGAAGTGAAATGAGTATATAGGGGCGCAGCAAGCCCATAATGATGATATTCTGGAGGGCTGAGATCCCCACTACAGAAATAAACAGCCTAATTTGAAACCAAGGCAAATTAGTACCAAGTTAAAAAGTGCGTAGGTCAAAATCATCTGGTGATTGAAAAAATTTCCTAGCTAACTTTACCTGTGTCATACACCTAGTTGCCAGTATCCGAATCAACTTATTAAAGTAAGGATCATCACGCTGCAAAGCAGTTTTTCTCAGATGTAAGAATCAACTATGAAAGAGAGAGGCCAAACAAATACATGAACATGTCCCAAGTAGCAAAGATGGAAAAAAAAAAGAAAAGAAGCCAGACAAGCAAGAAGTTGGATGAAGAAATGTCTAGAAAAGGAATCATCTGAGGTGGTAAGTCAGCTGAACTGTGAGACAAATATATAATGAATAGGAACCATACCACAGCACGGTCAAGGGAATCAGCCAACGCCTTTGATGATGAAACATCCAAGTCGAGTCCAATGGCAGCAGCAGTGCACAACAAAGGTTCAAGCATTTCTCTGGTGGGAGTTGGATGCCGCCTGAACCAAAAATTAATGTCAGGGAGGCAAGGCCGAGTGTCAAACAACAGCAGTGTCAATGTCAAAGAAATAACCACAACACTGGAATTTTCCATTGATAATCTGGATTGTTGAAGAGATTACACGATGTATAATAGTGGCAATTATCATCCGCTAATGCTAATTTTATGATTAAACACCATCTTGGACCAAGTGGTTCATATTAAAAATACTAACATGCAATCTTATTTATCCTATGATAAATAATTCCAGTGATATAAATTTACGCAGGATCATAAACTGGTTAGGATTTCTGCTGGCATTTACAAAAATAAAATAATTTTTTTGATGGGATAAACCTTATGGTTAAATCATAAGCACAAACCAGAACTAGACAGTAAATGAAAGAAGAGGTACAATAGAAATGCAAGTCCCACAAGAACATTATAGCAAAGAAGTACAGAAAAAACAAGTTTACCTTAGTAGCGAACAAGAAGGAAAATAATCACGGATTTGTTTGGCAACTGAAACATTGGCAGCAAGCATGAATTCCTCAACCATTTGGTTTGCTTCTCGAATCTGATACATGCCTGAATGAATAACTCAGATATCAGACAAAAATTGAGGCATGACCAAAAATGAAAAACATTCTTTCTGGATTTTGGGATCTCAAAACTATTTAATTTAATTAGTATTGTCTTGATCATAATTCTTAATTACTACTGGTCACCATTGGACAAATGAAGAAAAGGCCAAATGCATAGGAATTGAAAGGACAGAAACAGTGAACTAATAGAAGAAAACCAGCGTTATGCAAACCTTTTATTAAACAAAAAAGGTTTACACAGAAAAAGTTCTAAAATATGGTTCCTAAAACATGACATCATAGTCTGCAGAACATATTCTGCTTGCAGCAATTTTTGAGATCACCTTTTCGTTTGTTTTTATGAGAAACTATAAAATCATAATGAACCACAAATGAAATATTAGATTCCATGTTCATGTCTAGTTACTACCTTCAGCACCTCAAACATAGCCAACTACAGGAAGATCTTAATAAATTTTTAAAAAAGATCTAGGGTATGTTATCATGTTGAAAAATTGGGTTAAGAGCAATAATTAGCATCATGATACAATTCCATTGTCTCACTCCAACAACTCATGGTTGCTGACAGACAGACAAAAAGGATCATTTTGTGGATGGACTGATTTTTTCTTCTAATTGATGTTAAAATATCTTGATTCGTGTTCCAGATTAAGAGTAAAACAAATGGCATTAGGCAACAAACCAATATCAAGAGGATCATGAGTCTCAGTATCAATTTGGAATTTGACTTCGGCAGAAGCAAGAGTTAAGGCTCCTCTATCGATACGTCTCTGCCTCATTATCTGCAGTTTCACATGTGACAATAAACATGGAGAAATTAAATTGAAGGCTAATTAACCCCACTATATTGCGATTAAGAGCAGAAGCAGGCTCTTTGATATCAGACCTTAGCCAATGCATTCATATTTCTCAAATCTGTAGTTAACGGGTCCATCAGTCGACTGCAAAAGTACAAAAGCAATCAGAATGCTGAGACACCAGCCACAACTCAAGAAATAGAAAGAAATACATGAATGTACTAAAATGAAAATTTCCAAGATTGTATTCACATTTTTTTTGGACCAACTGAGCAAGAAAGGAAATGGCAAATGTTCTTTTGCCTGGAGTATTCGACGGAGTAAGGAAATAAGTTAAAACTAGGTGGATAAGAAATCATACTTCTACCAAAACAACCATAGAAATGAATAATAGCAAATAACAGTTGAGAAACTCAGACAACTATCAACCTTTAACATAGACAAAACCCTAAAAACCAGCATGCTCCCTATTAGAAGCAAAATAATAGAAGCTCTCTAGCAAATATATAAACTAACATCTTGTAAGATCCAAACTCAACACCCTAAAGGGAATGATCCTTTTGTCTCCAAAATTAACCCAACTAAAGAAATCTAGCTTAAGAGGGAAGCCATGCTGAGCATTTAAGCAAAGACAAGAAATCACAATAACTGAACAAGAAGAAAATGTAGCTCCATAAATCAGATAAGGGTGCAATAAATTAAAATGAGCTGATCTTTAAACGATTAGTCAAAGGGCTACATTAGAGCACCTATCATCCATCCTAGCCTGGGCTTCAACATAAGACAAAGCACCACAAGATTTGATAACACTTTTTGTGAATCTCGTCGAGATAATCTCTGCATCAGGCGTCATTTCCTGGAATTCAGGTGAAAGTAAGTTTTTATTTATTTAAAAAGAATACTAGAACCTAGCCTTAAAATTATTTGAATAATTTAGTAGCACATACCCATATAACTGAAAAGGCTAGCCTTTCTACATCAGCCCTAAGTGAACATATATCTGCAAATAATGACCATTAGTACCTTAATATCAGAAAACAATTAAAAAACCAAGTATAGAATCCAACAAAACCTTTCTATTACCACTAAAACTTATTGGGAAGGGGAAACAGAAATACAAAAATGACCTTCTGTCAAAGGTTTAGGAAGCATGTCAATCCGGCGCTCAACAAGGTAGACAGATGTGCCCCTCTGAGAAGCTTCACCATCCAGTGGGGTGCCAGGGTGAACAAAATTTGTTACATCAGCAATGTCTGATCAGATATTATTAAAGAACATCCAACCACATGAAGAGACTTTAAATACATAAAAGCCCTTTTATGAGGAAAATATAATTGTTGCAAATCTGTTATCATCTTTATACCTTCATATGGAAATGCATCATAGAGGTAGAAAAGGGCTCAACAGAGGAATTTCATTTTTTAAAAAAAGAACATACTACAGCAGTAAAAAGCACGTATTCTTACATAAGAAGAAATAGATTTCAGAGCACTTGATAATCTTTTGTGTATATATTTTAATTTGGAAAAATGGAATAAAAACCCTTCCAACAAACCCTAAAGTTTTATAAAAGGTAAATTGTAAAAGATGCATATCTGTGTCAACTCCATTCATCCCATCACATAAAATGCAAGTCCGATTTTATAAAAAAGAATAAATAGACAGTATATAGGATACGAACTCCAACTTCATAGTTCCCATTAGGAAGAGCTGTACAGTGTAGTGCATCATCAATGTCCTTGCAACCTGCACAAGCAAGAGGCATGTCTATCTGTACGGCATTTGCAAAATACATAATTCACTACAGTCCACTAAGAATACGCACCAGGTGGATCCACGCTAAAGACACGCAAAGATCGTAAATCCTGCCGGATTGAATTTGCCACATCTTCACTAGACACAGACCATGGTAATGGTGGCAGGCAAGCCAAAACTTGGGAAGAAAAGGGCCTTGAGTTTATGTCATTCTCGATCAACACCACCTGCAACACAATATACAAGTATTACTAAGCTAATTAACCAAGACATATATAATATATATAGAGAGAGAGAGAGATGAAGAAGCTATTATCACAGACCTCACTCTCGGTGTCTCTATCACCTATTTCTCCAATGACTCGTACATAATGACCAGAAGGATACCGAGACTGACGGTCCCAAGAATCAACTGCCACAATTATCCTCTTATCCAAAAGATTTTCAAGCTGTCGGGTTTGGATCCGAATCTTAGGAATTCTACGATCTTTGGAGACAAATAGGACAGATGTAAAGCTTCCAGTCCCAGCAGGCATAGACATTGGTTCCAAAGACCCACAATAACTGCAAGTGATCATTTAGACTATAAGCAAAATAACAAGAAATAATCAACATCATTATGCAGGGAAAAATGAAGAACAATTCTTAAGAACATGTTTGATTCAAAAAGCAGTGAAGACACTGAACCCACAAAGATTAAAAGTTTACCACATGACCACACAATAGGATATATGAAGAATACCTCTCAAATTCAATTATTTGAGACTTCACTAAAGATAAAACTTGAACAAACTGATAGAAATACACAATTAAAACTAGAACAGGCTGAACTAGGAGAAAGAAAACAAGTTACAATCATACTTATTTAGTTCATAACTGGGTCCTCACCTGGTTGAAGCAGTTACGAGGTATGCACCAGCAAAAAAAAAAAGAAAAAACAGATATTAAGTGCATTATGTTAATTATGGTAGCAAGATAACTTACGAGTGCCAGTTCCTCTTTATAATACCAACAACACGGCCTGATGGCCGTGATGGAGTGGAGTTCATATCAGTGGCAGAATCTGATACCAGATTCGTAGTTCTAGGGGCATCATCAGCACTGCTTGGAGCTAAATGAACATCATCTTCTTCCTCATCCTCTGAAAGGGAAGAGAGAAAATACTAAGAAACTAGATGCATGTAAAAGAGATAGCAGTATGTTTAGTATTTTGTACCCTTACGCAAGGGAGACCATGATAAAAGTATTTATTTATGGAAGAACCAATAAAGATACCAAGCATCGAGCTTAAAATGCAAACATGTAAGCACCCTTTTACAACATTAATGTGTACCGGAAGCATACTCATAATCACTTATAAACATGAAAAAGCATTAAACGTTTCCAATGAACCCAGAAAACACAAAAACCTTAATACCTTCATCCGCAATGGATAAGTTCTTCTCCTCATGCCACTGATCTTGGGGCAGAAGTTCCACAGCTACTATATCACCATCAAAAGCTCTGTTCATGTTTTGACGTCCATATATAATTATTTCATCACCTATGCTCTCACTTCCAACATATGATTGAAATGGATTGTAACGATTAACACGAAGCTTTCCTTGATGGTATATTCCACGATGCAAGCCCGACGTAATCTCAGACATGGGTTTATGCTAAACAAAGAAAAGATTAAGCCTTAGAGAACCAATTTGTTTCATGGGAACAAATCTTAACCAAATTCATTGTTTACAATTAACAATGGCAAACAGCATTAGCAAACATACTTCTTGATAAACAACTTGTCTCTTGGAAGGTCTCAAATCTTCAACTTCTACCATGACAGTATCTTCAGATTCGGATGCAGGTTGAACAAGCAGGTCAAGCAACTCCGGTTGACCCAATGATTTTACATAGGACTGAACTGAAACAAGTTGGCCATTGAACAGTTAGCATACCACATGAATAATCCTAATAATTTGCAAATAGAGGTGGTATTAAATAATTAGTGGTAACTGGTAAGCCAATATATAAAATATCAAGTTGATAGAAGTTCCTAAGCAAGTAGAGTGTGCATACTTGTGTCAGCAGAAATGCCCTCTTCGCCAGCCCTCCTCTTATTGTCTCTGTCATTGGTTATAAGTAAAACTGTTGCTGCAGTACCAAGATGAGTTTGATACCATCGAGTAGCCACCCGAATTGCTGAAGAACACAGGACGTAGCAAACAAGCTGAATTTCAGAAGCAAATGCTTAGAGAGATATTAAAGTGCAAATCTAACCTCTGTCATTGTAATCATTTGGAGTTTCACCATCCATGCGCTTTACAAATGTGTCTCTGTTAACAAAAAGAAAGAAAACAGTGGATAAGAGGCTGAAAATAAAATCATTTTATTTGCAGCTGTGAGTGAAAAGTAGAGAATTTGATAGGAAATGAATGGCGAGGAATGAGAAAACCAACTTATGGAACTGGTTACTGAAAACATAGAACTTGCGGAGAGGATTGGTGGAAAGAGCTCTAATTCTATTGTAAACGGCCATGTTCTTGTTCTTAACTTCATCCAGCACCACAGATAGCAGCACCGCATTGTCGATGGCAGAGTTCTCAAGCAAGTCGATCTTATAACATATATTAATAATAGTGATAGTTATAATGAAAATGAAACGTTAAAATTTGAGAACACAATGAAAGAATTCAGTATAATTATATTGAAGCCAAAAGAGAAAAAAGAAAAAAAACCTGATGAAGAAGGACATTGGTATCAAGAATGAGAAGGGGAGAAGCAACATCCAAAGGAGCACGTGACGTGGAAGTGTCACACGTTTTGCAAGCGGCAGCTCCACAGTAAATGTCGTCTCTCAGATATATTTCTCTAACTTCCTGTCCCATCCCCATCCCCATGCCACAAGCAATTCAAATACATTCCATTATCATCATTATAAACTAAAGTAAATACCTCTGTTACTTAGTTAGGGTTTCAAAATCTTTTCCATTTTTATATGTAATAAATTAAAACAAAAAGGAGGAGAGGAATCGCAACCTTCTTAATTCTGCCGGCCTTGGTCTTCCTGCTGAACGTGTTGCTCTTCAACATCTTCTCTTCTCTTCTTTGCTGAAGATTTCTGCCTCCAAATGCTTAGCCCTTATCTTTAAACTTGAAGTGGGAGTGTGGAGGCAGGAAAGAATCAAATTACTAGCTAAAGATATAAATTATTGAAAAATTAAACAAAACCGAGTGAACGCCTTCTTCTTCTTCTTCAGTTCTTCTTCTGCCATTTAAAACCTAATAATTGCCCAACCCAGCCCAGCCCAATCACTTACCTATTCCTTTTTTGGTTAATTGCATCAAAACATCCCTAAATTATAGTCTAAATTATACTTCAAATGTTATAATTAAGTCCTTAAAATATTAATATTGTATAAATCGGGTACTTAGGCATTAAATGCTAGCTCGAATATAACATGTGTATCCAATATTTTATATATATGGCTTAGTTATTATAACTATTACAAAGAAAGAAATAGTCCTAAATTTTAATATTTAGATGTTTAAAATTTGATTTGTGTATTTAATATCATAAGCAAATAAAAGGACTTGATTGATATAATATCATACCATGAGCCCTCAATTAGATGGTTTTAAAATTTGGAATGAAAGTAATTAACCAAAAGTAAAAATAATACCTTTCAATTTGCCATTTACTATTTGCACCCATTTATGTAATTTTTCCAAGCCCAACATCGTTGGGAAAGAGAAAAAAACAGTAGGGTAAGCAAAATCAAAGAGAGGCATGTCGACCCTGAAAGAAATCCTAACCCGCCGTCCAGTGGCGGCCACCATCAGGCTGACTGTACCGGCGGGAGGAGCACGACCCGCACCCCCAGTAGGTCCAGCCCTGGGTCAGTACCGACTTAATCTAATGGCCTTCTGCAAAGACTTCAACGCCCGAACCCAAAAGTACAAGCCCGACACCCCC
This sequence comes from Gossypium sturtianum, assembly GCA_025698515.1. Taxonomy (NCBI): domain Eukaryota; kingdom Viridiplantae; phylum Streptophyta; class Magnoliopsida; order Malvales; family Malvaceae; genus Gossypium; species Gossypium sturtianum. The sequence goes on from CM046949.1 coordinate 91,175,203, forward strand.
ATGTCTGTCACTATCACCGCCTTCAAAGACAACACCTTTGAGTTCACTGTCAAGTCTCCATCCGTCACCTGGTACTTGAAGAAGGCAGCGGGTATCGAGTCCGGAAGCAGCCGGCCTGGCCACGTGGTCGCTACCACTTTGTCCGTCAGACATATTTACGAGATTGCCAAGATTAAGCAATCCGATCCATATTGTCAGTACATGTCCCTGGAGAGTATTTGTAAGTCCATTATTGGGACTGCTAATACCATGGGGATTAAGGTGGTGAAGGACTTGGATTAGATTCTTCATTTACTCTTCAATCTAAAAAAAGATGGTAGTGTTCTTCTTAGCTTTTGGATTTGATGCATCTTAGCTGTTCGACATATTGTCTGTGTTGAAAAACCTTGAAACGTTTTTGTTGGATGAATTTCTGCAACTTTCAAACATTATATTAATTCACTGCATCACTTCTCAATTGTTGTTTTCAATATCCAAAATTTTCAAGTAAATTATATACTCCTAGTCCTATTATGGTTGCATTATACTTTGATCATTACATGTTTGTACTCCTAAGCTAGGCTACTCGAATTTGGTGTAAATGTCAGACATATGTATGCATTAGACATTTCTAAAGTTTTGGGACACGATGGCTTGTATGTATGATGAGAAAAATATAAAATTGGAGTCGTATGGTTATATTAAACTTGAGTTGGAGAGTTTCAGCGTTGTCAACTATAGAAGCCAAACTTAATGTAAAATCGCTTCTTTCAAGACTTGCATCCTTATGTTCATGAGCAAATTCACTTTTTAACACTAGACCAGACCAGAAATCAGCCCAAGCAACCTTCCAGTAGCCTTGAAAGCTCCTAAATTTCACCCACTCTCAATCCTCTTACAACTGCTCCAAAAATACCTATGTTCTTAAATAATTTTCTATTCGATGCTGCACCTTATTGTTAAGGAAGATGATGATTTGGCTAGGGCTTTTATTGTTTGCCTATGTTTTTAAACTTTTGTAAGTCATCAAATCTAGCGCTGTAGTGTAAAACCAGACACTCTGGCCTATGACGCTTTGATTCATGCTTTATAAAAATTCTCTGCAATGCTGGTGTCATTTAGCTGAAGCCTTGTAGAGAAAGTTGAGAGCAAGGGAGGTGTTTGTTTGAGAAGGGTTATCATCGAATAGCTAAGGTGAAAGTGGAGCAAAGCTGCCTCCCAAATGCTGACAGTTACAATATAATAATAATAATCTGTGAGTGTGCCATGTTCGATTGTGGTGTGGAGATATTCAATTAAATGAAGACAGATGGGATCAGTTAGAAGTTATTTCACATGCATGAGGAAGGGAGGATAGAATGTTGTGTCAGCGCCGCATATAAGTCCTTGTAATTCTGTGTTGTGGTGTTTATAGGAGAAATGTTTGGAGGGAGAGCTAGATTTTCTTTTCGATATGCAAACTCAACTTATTTCCAAGAAACGTTAATACGACTGAGCATTGGGGTTCTGTGAGTAAGGTCTTGAAATCATTCCACATTGATTACTCTAGGGTGGACTGAAGACAAAAAGTTACTTTTCTCTCATGAGATGACTTTTTTTGAAAGAAAACTCCCAAGAATTGTTTTCACCTTTGAAATATACAATACTTCATCGTGGGCACAAATGGCCTGTAAAAGATGGGATGCGGACAGTGTTGCTGAGTTGTTGATTGATATGGTTGACTTGGCTGTGTTTATTGTTTTGAAGGAATAGGGCAATTGTAGTCAGTAACAAGATACAAAGAGTTTGGGAAAGTGTTGGGCTTGTGCATGGCCCTCTTTTTTTTCTTTTACTGTACGGAGAATTTGGAATTGCGGGATACCTTATTACCTGTGCTTGTGGTGAAGAAACTTTGTTTTGTTTTGTTTTTGTTTTGGCTATGTATATTACTACTACTGTACGTAAATTGTTGTAGAACAACCAAATATCAATCAGTTGATCAACTTTCAAATCTCCAAGGTAATATTTAAAAAAAAAAAAAATTTGCCACCAAGTGTAGGCCACATGAGATCTTTTGTGCTATCAAACCTAACACAATTAGCACAAAATCATCCTCTACTCCATGCCATCAGGAAGACAAACGTTCAGCTAATATAAATATATACTAAAAAAGAAAACCAGAAACCATAACAAAAAAACGGAGTGCATGAGAAATGAGTTTATACAAATTTTACGTTCGATATCGCGTACAATGATTATTACCAACTATTTTGAAACAACAACATTTCGTGAGGCTAGACCTGTCCATGAACAAGGATCATTGAAGCTTCTACAACTAAAAACAACCAGTTCAAAGAAAAGACAAAACGAACAACGGTATAAAGTTGCAGAAAAGAAAAAAAAAAAACAATAAAGACACTGCCACAACCACTCCATTATCAGTCGCTATTTATACTAATAAAAGAATCAAAGCCGCCACACAAATGACCAAAATCTTCTTCACCTACAAGGCTTAACATGATAACCACAACCCCATTAGTCCATTTAATCCAATTTATATTATATTATATACTTTTATATCTAAAACGCACTCCATTTATTGGCATCTCTCCTTGGTGTCTGACTCTCCACTGATGTCCTAAATGGCCCCGTTGACCCAAATGGATCAGCATCATCGAATGATGAGAACTCGTGACCATGATCAAACCCTGTAGTGCTTCGCATAGAATCAAACCTCGTTAGCGAATGTCTTGGAGATTTGTTTAGCCCACTCTCAGGTTGATCACTTGCATTAAATGAATCAAACCTCAATGGGGGGAACCCATAACCCTGATCAAAGTCTGTTGAGCTGCGCATGGAATCAAACCTGTCAAAGGTGCGGGATTGAAACAATCCACCATCTTGCATGTTGAATGAATCAGACCTAGAGAAGCTGTCAAACGAGTAACCATCTGATCCTTCACCAAAACCCTGTTGGGAGCTCCCATAATGATAAGCAGGGGTGCTTGGAACAGAATCTGCAAAAATAGATGAGCTCTTCCCCTTGAACATGTTATCTGCATAGGCAGGAGTGCTTGGAACAGAATCTCCAAATATGGATGAACCCTGACCCTTAAACAAGTTATCTGCATAGGCAGGAGTGCTTGGAACAGAATCTGCAAACAAGGACGAACTCTTCCCCTTAAACATGCTATCTGCATAGGCCGGAGTGCTTGGAACAGAATCTGCAAAAACAGATGAGCCCTTCCTCTGGAACATGTTATCTGCATAAGCAGGGGTGCTTGGAACAGATTCCCCAAAAACAGATGAGCTCTTCCCTTGGAACATGTCACCTGCATAGGCAGGGGTGCTTGCAACAGAATCTGCAAACAATGGACCTTTCCCTGGGAATAAGTTTTCAGACTGTGAGGACTGCGTTTTTATGGGCTTTATGTTGAAGCCGCCAAGACCAAATATAGAGTTATCATCATGCCTCTCAGGATCCATCTCCTGCAAGAAAAGTTCTCTTTAGACCAATTTGTGATTCTCAATAAAATTCTGACAAATCAATCTTTTCAGATAGTGTTTGGGAATTAGGACTTTAGGGTTTGGAATGAATTTGAAATCCTTAAAATATTTTTGGATTTGGCAAATCCATGTTTTTTATACTTTTCTAATATATATTAGATTGAATCTCAACTAATTTGTCTACGGTATATGCATTTCATTATTACCATTTACATAATAAATGAAATCCAAAATTTTCAAATCCAAGTTCCCAAAAGGAGCATCAAGAAACAAACATCCATTAAGAAAAATATTGAAATCAAGACAAGCAAAAGAAACTGGCATCCAAGAGAGAAAACAATACATGGTTTCCTTTGATAAACTAACTCGACACTAAATGGTCCTGAGATATTAAACTAGAAAATGTTGGCACTACTCAGCCTCAGCCAAAAAACCAAAAAAAGAAAAAATCATCATAACTAAAACATAATTCTTTTTCATTGGCAGTAGAACTGAAACAAATAAATGACCAAGAAAACCCAAGTCAAATAGAGAAAATAGGTTTCATTCTCTTGATTTGACTTGAGAGAGAAAACAACATGCAGTTTAATCTGAATGAGTGCTGAAAGACAAAAAATCTGCTTACCGTGCCACCTTCACTGTCAAAGCCCCAAATTGGATCTGTATGCTGAGAATCAAATTTTCCCCAGCTAGGTTCATCAAAACCCTTGTCCTCAGAAAATAAAGATTCGGCACCACCCTGATCACTGTAGAGGTAAATCACCAGTCAGTCAAGACACCTTAAGCTAAACATCAAAGACTTAAGAAAGAAAAAAGGAAAAAGAAAACAAATCCCTACTGCACAGCCATGTGTAGGTTCACTGCTTGCAGGAATTAGATGCAAGAGGAATAGTTGCTGGAGAACTACATAATATTGCAAACTAAACAACATACCTTCTAGACTCTTTAGCGAGAGCTGAGCTATCATTATCACCAGTTTTCTTGGCACGGGGAGATTCATAAGGATCACTCGCCTTCTGAGCATGGGGAGAACCTTCACCACCACTACTTGTCACATGGGAATCCTGGAATTCTTGAGTTTGCGTATCTGTTGTAACAGCTGGATTTCCAGATGAACTTTTTGCCACGCCATCCTCACTGTGGTCAACTGCAAAGTCTTTCTCAGGTATCCTTTCACTTGTATCTGGAGCCTTGTCTGAGTTAGCATCAGCAGCTGTCTCTTTCTGAACTAATGAAGATTTTGGTTTTGGAGGGGCTATGACATTTTGCACATCAAGTGTGAGCTCCTTTAGAAACGTGAATCCTAGAAGGAGAAGTATGACTCATCAGAATACTATACGCCGTATTCAGAAGAAAGCACAATATCAAATTTTATGTAAAGGGCATGCCAAATCCATTCTTGAATGTGGTTCACCAAATGCTAGGTTGGACATCAAAGGATAAGCCCTACAGGCACATACCTTCATCTTCAAACTTGTCCCAATCTTCATCCCAATCAGCTGCGCCTTCTTGGATTCCAGGTTGCCAGCCTAAGAAAAGTTGACAATAAAGTGAAAAATCTTTTAGGTATGTGTTTATAAAAAATAAACATGAGTTTAGCTGCATAATGAATTGTTTTTAAAAAAAAACACAGCCTGATTTAGAAACCAAAATCAACTAAAGCTCTCTAGATATCTTAAATTTACAATATGAAAAAGGAAAAAGGGGGACTTGCGCAAATTAAAAGACAAATAAAAAGTGACATGATTATATTTGTATCACATAATACTTCTTGAGGAGATTAAGAATGGTAGCATAAACAGAACAGAACAAACCACAAACTAAACCAACAAGTATTATTCCCAATATAGTTGGGATCGGCTAAAAGAACCAAGACATAGAAATATTTACATTTGAGTACACGATTCCTCCTCCATAAATCATTCTAATCGACCACCACAGTCTTCAAGGTCTATTCATATCATTATTAACCTCCAACCATGTCTTTTATGTATTTATTTATCAATTCCAGTTCAACCTTTTACCCTGTTCATTGTCAGTTTTCTCCATCCTTCTAAGATATGCATTCTATGTGGCCATACCTTATCTTCTACAGGAATCATTCTAACTTGAAGACAAATATCCTCATTTCTATTATAATCCTTACTAGTTTTCCTATACATCAATCTTAACATTTGAATCCCTCGATATGCATTCAACCTTTCTAACTTTGTTCTTTTTTATATCCACTTCAGCCTTTTACCCTTTGCAACAATTTGCTCCATCTTTCTAACATATGCATCCCCTCAATTTGCATCATATGTGGCCATACCTTATCATCTACAGGAATCATCCCATTTGGACAAAATACCATCATTTCTAGTGTTCATCTCCAAAAGATAGGGAAAAAGAGGTACTGGTACTGCAGATATAATTTCTGACAAAGAAGTCCCTTGGCAGGAACATCATAGAATATCCAGGAAGTACATTGCTCAACCAAATAAGCACAGACATCATATAATAATATAACAAACATATATGAAGAGGAAATAATACCAAATGGAAGCTCAACAAGTGAAGTCGGTTTAGCACGTAATCCATATTGTTTGCAACGCTCATTAACAGACTTCACTAATTCCTCCAGACTTGATCGTATATGATTAGCGCGATCCTACACAAGCCAACAGAAACCATGCTCTTACATACAAGTTTCAGTTTCCATGACCAAATCTAGTTAATTACAATTAGATAATACCTGGAGAGCACCATCCTTACTGTCTCCTTGTTCTAATTTGACAATTGCCTGATACAATTCCATTTTTTTCTCCTGCAAGTGATTGAAGTCAATCTATCAGAAACTTCAAATAGAAACAAAGCACACGAAAATTTTCAGCACAAGGAAACTCAAGCATGGCTATCAAGCCAATCAACCATTAGCTATTACTCAACGCATAGGAAATTCCTAAATACCTGAATATCACGAAACGTGGACTCCTCAATGGTTAACCTAGAGGCTACATCTCCAGACAACCTGTATTTCTCTTCATACTTCTTTGACAACGCTTCAACCTGGAATACAGAATAATTTAACCACCCAATAACAAAAAAACCACATGGAAAGTAGAATTGAATTGTGGAACATTGAAAATAAAAAGCACAGTACCTCTCGTTTGTCAGCAGAGGCTCTTTCAGTAATCTCATTAAGTCGATTGTCACATCTGCTTTTATATAAAATCTATTTCCAAGTGGCAACAAAAGGGCAACAAATCAGTAGTCTGAAGATGCAACATCAAATACACCAAAAAAGAAACATATGCATTTAGCAAAAATATAGTTCAAAGATGATTCCCGCCTAAGGCATTCTTAAGTCTTTAGCAAACTAGCATTCTAGTAGATTAGGGTTTGTGTAATCCCAAAGAGGTCAACTATAGTTGAAAGATGTACAGACAAAAGGAGCATACTCACAAGTTCCTGCATCTTAGCACGGAAGAATTCAGTCTTTGCTCTTGAATCTTGTATCTCCTTTTCCAGCTCTTCAACCTTCAAAAGAAGGGAAAAAAAATTGAGGCTGACTTGAACAAATATCTAGAGAAGATAATACCAGGCATTTCAGAGAAAATAGAGCCTCAAAAGAAGAAATTAAATTAGAACAGTTTATACTGTATCACATTTCACAAGAAATTTCCTAGACAGAGTTACTTCAGCCACCTCTCAAGAATAGTTAACAATAAGAGATGTACTAACCAACTAAGTGCAGGACAGCCCTAAACCTGAGATCACATTTATAGCATTGATTGAGGAAAAAAGAATTAAAATATAAAGAAATTTCAAGGCAATTAAATACAAACGAATCAAAAATGGGAAAGGGTTGGGGGTGGGCGTTTCAATAAATTCCATATTAGCCACTTGAACATAGCAAGTAACGGAGAAAAAGAGGAAATGCCTTTTTATTTGCTTCTGTTGCCTCTTTGAATTTTGAGTTAAGAGCATCTTGCTCCTCTTGGCTAAGTTGATCTACAAGGTTCTTTTCCAGAACTGGAACCTTGGACTTTTGCTGAGTGGGCAGCAGCTGTGCATCAGTCTGAGGAACTGGCCCTGGCCTTGGTGGTCTTCCCCTAGCAGAAGGTAAAGGTGGCCGCGGAGCACTACTAGCTTGTGGTTGCTGGAAACCTATTGCAGATGTTTTCGTAAAAGGAGATGATCCATGAAGAAAACATGGAAAAGCAAAATACAGAATAAATATGACACAATAGGGAAAGAATACCATGAGCAGGCCTCCAAGCTACATTTCCGTATGAAGCTGGAGGATGACCTGGGGTGGACAATAGAGTTTCATCAGATATGATGGTATTTGGGAGCACAGAAGGAAGAGGGCGGCCTTCTCTATAGCGTTCCATTAAATAAAGTGCAGTACAAAACTCTCTCAAAGAAAGCATGCTGTCATTATCTCGATCAGATAGGTCCCACACCTGCTTCAAGACCTCTGAAACACCAATAAGTAATACCAGAATGACCATCATGTCATAAAGTGGCACAAGTTGCCTTTCAAAAGAAACACAAAAATATTTCTGAATGTAAGAGATGTATAAGATTCTAAAAAAGTGGTGTAAGTGCTCATAAGAGAAAAAATAAATAGAGTGAAAAGAAGAGAGAAAAAGGTTAATGTACTAAAAATGAACTAATTTGGTTTCTACTACATAAATTTTTAAACAAATTTTACTGAAAATATTTTGTTAAAATGGTTTCCAAACTGAGTAACCCAAAGCATATGAAAAGAATAAAAATCATTTAAGATCGATGTTCTCAATGATATATCAAACAAGTCCTTACATCAATAACACCTCCAGTAATCAAATTGGTTGATGTAAACCAAAGAAACTGGCTTATCTTTAGAAAGAGGGAGAAGGCAAACCAGAAGGAAAAAGAACACATACACACAGAAAGAGAATATCATAAATCCATTAACTAAAACTGGTAATGAAAGAGAGAACAAAGGTCTTTGAACAGAAAACAAATCTTAATTTTCAATTTTGTTTCCCAAAATCTTACTTTGGCCTTCTTTTTAATTTTTCTTCCTTTTTCTCTCCTTAAAATTACATATAACCTCATTTAACAATTAACACTATACTTATTAAATACAGTGGCCTGACCATTTAAAATTAACAGCTCCAAATAAGAATGATAGATTAACATTTCATCAATCAATAGTAGAATCCATCATTTTACAACAACCCTACCTGCCTATCATGCATTTAAGAATTACTGCAAAGCAATTTTTAATATTTCTTTACTCATTCTGAAAGTTTCAAAAGAAACAAAGAAAACTTTATGCACAAACTCTACTTCTCTGACCTATTGGCTTGGGCCCTATCACTTCAAAATGAACTCTTGTTTTCCATTGTCTCAATATCATGATTTCATTTTTCATTTTTACTAAATTTCTGTTTCATCAAGGATTTTTGTTTATTTTGGCCATTAATACCAGCCATAAATTTTTCAAGATGCTAAAAATTTTATGTTTCATGATTCCACAAGAAGATATTCACTCTAAATAAACTCAGAGAGCAGTACCAAGAATAGAGGTACTTATATAGATGGAGCCTTGAAAGAAGTGATATCAACTGATCAGTTAAAATAATAAAAAAGAATCTCATCTTTAGACTTATAAGTAGTTAAAAAGATTTGTGAATAGCTGTTAAAAAGAAATATCTAAAAAAAAAAAAAAAAAAAAATTAATGATCTGCCAGTTATGCCCATGCAGACTCCACATGATCTATTGCACTATCACCATAAGATTGCAAAAACAGAAGGTACTTAACCAGCAACTGAGCTAGCAGATATAAACCAAAAGCTGACAATCACTTATAGCCTACCTCTTGGAAGCCTCCAGCTTAAGAACAGATTGCGAGCCTGATCACCAGTAATTTTTCCATCTCTATCAGCGTCAACTTGTACAAATACTTTTGTATACTTCTGTATATCAGATTGAGTCATCTTTGGCCATGGGGGTTGAGACTGAGTTGACTGACCAGAAGCCAAGTTCCCAGGTCCAGTAGGAAACCCAGATGAACCAGGTGCAGCATTGCTTTGAACTTCAACCTGCTGGTATTGTCTTCCTGTTGGATGACCTGGGTGATACTGGCCACCCACAGATTGTTGAGAAAGTGTACCCTGCAAAGGCTCAGCTGGGCTTGACTTAGCAGGAGGATAGGACCCAGAAGCTGGAACAGACGTTGCTACAGTGGAGCTAGTTGCAGACGACGTGGTTGCCAAAGAAATTTGCTTTGATTGCAATGAAGTTGCTGAGAAGACATCACCAAAAAGAGAGTCAGAGGCAAACCCATTTCCTGAAACAACCAATGCCTTGGGATTGTCTGCTCCTGACTGGCTGGATGGTATGGATGAATCTTTCGGGTTTGGAGCAGTAGAGGATATCTGCACAGGAGTTGCTTGTGGTCTCGGTTGCATAGAAGATGTCAACACCGAAGCTGTAAGCCCAAATCCTTGGCTTGTAGAAGGACTACCACTTCGGTTATGAACTGGGTTACTGACACCGGTTGGGAATCCACTTCCACTTTGCCAATTAGTTGAGGAGTTTGATGTTGGAAGACGAGGAGGAGCCACCATGTTACTTCCCCTCAGCATGCCTTCTGCAGGAAGTGCTACTTGGGTTTGTGATGCAGTGCTGGGAGGCATGGTTTGAGATGGCCTTGCAACCTGACTTTGCAGCGGTTGTACATACTGCTGATTCACACCCACATTGCCAAGGCCAGGTGCCCCTTTGAGGCCAAAATTTTGGGATGGTACAGATGCATTGCCACTGGCCTGTGAAGGAACTGTAGCTACCTTAGGCTGAGGTGCGGGTGTGGCTGCAATGTTTATCTGGGGAGCAGGAATCTTAGCAGAAGCATGGCCATACAGTGCAGCTTTGACAATATCTGGTGTCAGTTCTCGCTTACTTTGTGCCACAGTTACGAGTTTAAGGGCATTATAAAATTCTTGTCTACCAAGATAACCCAGTTTCTTCTGGTCAGCATACATCCACACCTGCACGGATCAGAAGAAAAATAAACACTCAAGTAACTGCAACAAAAGCTATGTTTCTGCATACTAAGAGCTCCCTAAGTAAAGCAGATACAAGAATTCTCCAAAAAAATCTCCAAACCACTGCTTCGTGTTTCAGATTTTAAAAAATCCGACAGTTAAAAAGAAAAACAAAATCAATAACATTTGCGAATTGAAATCAGATTGGGTTGTTAAGATTAGTGTAAACCCTATGTCAATTATTTGTTTTCCGTCACCCTTTTCTCTCAATCGTCAGATATTTGCCAACATCCAAAAGCAACAAATATGAACGACTGAATCGGGGGAAAAACTCCAAAAGGATTCCACTGGCAGTTAGCCGATCGATTAGAGCCAAATCTGATATAGTCCAACATTTTCAATAACCAATAGCAGCTAGCCCTAATTAAAGAGAAACATTGTAAAATTGGCGGAATGAAAAAAAAAAAAAATCAAATCTGATCTATGCCTCGGAGCCACCAAAGAAGAAAGGTAAGTTGTCAATATGTAGGAGAAATGTGAAAACAAAGAGGGAAATGACCTGAGCGAGAACGTGTTTGGGCAAATTGGAGCCTTGAAAAAATGCAACAGCCTCGGCTCCACTGATCTGGCCGTCGCCGTCCAAATCCGCTTTCCTAAAATAAGCATCGAACAGATCGGTCTGGTTTTGCGCCGCCATTCTTCAATTTCCAGTCAACCCGATTATTTATGCAGCGACCACCAAGCTGGGATTTGAATTTCAATTTGTATTCAAATCCACGAAAACATGGAACAAAAACGAAATCAGAATCAGACGGGAAATGGATCAATAACCATAGACCATCCAGTTCCTCACTTGAAACATTAAACATCAAACTTCAAAAGGCGATGCCAGAGACCAACGAAAGAGAGTGGCCTCTTTTTTTTTTTTTTTTTTTTTTATCTATATTTCTTCCCTTCGTTGATGGCTGTTTGTGCAGTGCACCGGAGGAGAATCAATAATAAAAATTTTAAAATAATAGTAATAATAAGAAAAAAGATTAAAAGCTAAAGGCCTAAGCCAGGCCCACGTTTCGACACGAGGATTGGCTTGGGTTGCAAGCGACGTCGTTTGTGTTGTATTACTGACTGCACGAGTAATTTTTGTTTTGGATGGCCATTTGCCAGCCAATTTGATCAGTGCCAACTGGTTCCTTTTCGGATAGTGATATTCTGATATCTTAACTTAAAATTCTAATAGCAATTTATATTATTATAAGTTTGTATTTAATGTGTGAATCATATTAAAATGCAGAATTATTTTTCATTTTTCTTGAATCTGTATCATCAACGGGTTAGTAATTTAATTAAAGAAATTGCAAAAATATTTTTTTTATAGTTAAAATAAATTATATTATTCGAAAGCACTTTAATTATATAGAATACATTTTTCTTGAGTTGATATCATGCATGAGATGAAGGGCTTTAAAGCATTGTTTACTGACCGAGTTAATAATTGGAGGGCGTCTGCTAGCATGTCGTCTCTACATTCTAAGTTTACTGACCGATATAAGAATTGGAACAAAGAGGTTTATGGTCATATTTTTACTCGTAAAAAGCTTTTGTCTCGTAAACTGGAACATATTGAGATTGAACGTGATAGAACTAACTCGGAGTTTCTTAAGCAAGTCGAGATGGATGTGAGAGAGGAATTGGAGAATGTGCTACATCATGAAGAGGTTCTTTGGCAGCAAAAGACGTGTTGTGATTGGTTGGTTTTGGGGGACCGCAATGCAAAATTCTTTCACTCGCGCACTTTGAGAAGACGTAAACAGAATAGAATTACTGCTTTGAAAAATGGCTTGGGTGAGTGGATTATGGATGATGATCAACTGAAGCTTGAAGCGGTTAATTTTTACTCTAATCTGTATGGCGAGCATCTTGGGCCAAGGAGAGATTTTCCATCTGTTGCTTTCCTGTGCCTTAAAGATGAGGATTTTAATATCCTTAACAGACGAGTGTCGAATGAGGGAATTAAAGCCGCTCTTTTTTATATGGCACCCTTGATGGCTCCAGGAAGTGACGGTTATCATGCCTTGTTCTATCAAAGTCAGTGGGATCATGTTGGTAACTCGGTCTATACGTGGGTTAAGGAGGTCTTTGAAGGAAAAAGCATTGATTTGGAGTTAAATAATTCTTTTATTGTGCTTATCCCAAAAGTTCAGAATCCTGTAGATTTCTCTCAGTTCCGACCAATCAGCTTATGTTACGTTCTTTATAAGCTGGACATGAAGATCATTACCAATCGATTTAAAGTGGTCTTTCCGAGACTTTTAGCTCCTGAGCAAGTTGGTTTTGTTGCAGGACGGAACATCACTGATAACATTATCATTGCTCAAGAGGTTATTCATTCCATGAGAGGTACATAGAAAAACAGGAAATAGATGGCCATCAAAATTAACCTTGAAAAGGCTTATGATCGGGTACGGTGGGATTTCATTGAGGCATCGCTCCAAGCTGCAGGTATTCTTTTTTTTACAAAATGTTATTATGTCTGCAATTTCTAGCTCTACTATGCAGGTTTTGTGGAATGGTGTCCCAACTCAGAAATTTCGACCAGTTAGGGGCGTTCGTCAGGGATGTCTGTTATCTCCTTATCTATTTATTCTCTGCATGGAGTGGTTAGGTCATAGTATCCATAATGCTATTAATGTTGGTAGTTGGCCTCCTATTAGGTTGTCTCGTGGTGGCCTATCGTTATCTCATCTTTTCTTTGCTGATGACTTGATACTTTTTGGTCATGCTGATGATAATCAAGCTCGAGTGATTAAAAGCATTTTGGATGAGTTTTGTGACTATTCAGGGCATCGAATTAATTTGCGAAAGACTAATATCTTTTTCTCAAAAAGTGTGGACGACAACTTGGAGGGCGTATAAGTAATTTCTTTGGTTTTCAAAAAGTTACTAATTTGGGGTATAGCAGCACTTTGCGTTTCATGGTGGAAAGGGTGCGTAGTAAATTGTCTAGCTGGGATGCCAATCAACTTTCTTTAGCTGGAAGGGTTACTTTGGCGCAATCTGTTCTTCTCTCGATTCCCTGTTATTTCATGTAGACAATGATGGTTCCCAAAGGTGTTTGGGATGAGATTGAGCGCATAGTTCAGAAATTTATCTGGGGAGTTCATAACGGCAGCTCAAAGACGGCATTGGTTAGTTAAGATTCGGTGTGCCAACCTAAGTCTCACGGAGGTCTTGATCTCAGACAGTTGAAAGACCACAATACCTCTTTCATGATGAAGGTTGGTTTTAACATCATTTCTAATACCAATGCCCTTTGGATTCAGGTGCTTCGGTCAAAATATAGAGTCCCTAGTGGTTTACTAGAAGATTTATCAAGGAGCTGGTGTTCCATTTTATGGAGATCCATTTCTAAGGTATGGCCTCTCATTCGTGAGAACCTGACCTAGTCAGTCGGTGACGGAATTAGTATCAAATGCTGGCAAGACCCCTGGATTCCTAATTGGGGTCACTTATTAAATTTTATCCCATATTCTGCTATCCTTTTTCTAGATTGTTCCCTTAGTAGTATGGTTGCAGGTGATGGCTCTTAGAACTTGGAACTTTTCAGGCTTTGGGTACCTGAGGAGATTATCAACAAAATAATAGGTGTACCACCGCCACATCCTTCGTCAGGTCCTGATAGAATTATTTGGGGAGCTACCTTGACTGGTTCTTTCTCTCTCAAAAGCGCTTACGAGAAGGTTCGTGAAGGCACTTTTAATTTAAAAGAGCGGCTCTGGGAAATACCTTGGAAGTTTCAAGGCCGTCATCGGATTTGTTTTTTCAGCTGGTTGGCTCTAAAGCAACATCTCTTAACAAACGCTGAAAGGGTAAGGCGCGGCTTTGGGAGTAGCAGTGCTTGTGGCCTTTGTGGACATGATTATGAGGATGTTTTGCATATACTCAGAGATTGTAATGCTGCTAGAGGCATTTGGGATAAGCTTATTCCACAGCAAGGTCTTTCTAATTTCTACACTGGATCTCTTCTTGACTGGATGAGGAACAATTTTTAGAGCAATTTTTCTTCCTCTTTGGATGGAATCGGTTGGCCATGTCTCTTTGGGATTATCGTGTAGCGTATCTGGAAAAAATCACAACTTGTTCATTTTCCAAGGCATTTCATGGAGTGTCGATGAGATCATTAAAATCTCATACAGTTGGGCGAAATAATATTCCTCTAATTCAAGGATTTCATCTCATAAAGCACGAAGTCATCTTCATAATTGGCCTTTACCTAACAATTGGGTGAGTCTGAGCACAGATGGTTCGGTGAGGTTTGATGAAGGCTTCGTTGCAGATGGTGGCTGTGTGAGAGATCATAATGGTGAGTGGTGTTAGAATTGTAAAATAAATCTAAAATAAAACTTAATAAACCAGGATCTATCATTTCAAATCATCAAGAATAAAACTAGATGCGGAAGCGTACCTGAATCCATGAATTCCTTGAATTTTTTTCAGATCTTGGGGATTTGATCTTCCAAATTAGCATACAAGAGATGCAGAGAATATTTTACTCTTTCCTAAGGATGGGATATTAGAAAAAATATCTTGTTGTGTAATTTGGGGACCATAACCCTAATATTTATAACCTTGGCATATTAGTTCTAATTCCTAATTAGCCCATCATTAATTAGAATTTGATTAGAACTTAATTACTAGAGTATCTACACATATTTGACCCATACTTTATTTAATAATTAAAGCCCAATAAAATTTTAACCAAATTAGATCACTTTTAATTTGGGCTAACCTATCATGATAGTAAATAATAACATGTAATTACCCTTATTATATATGTGATGTCCATATTTTCCAACAAGTGGATCATTGGGTTCGCTAAATATTTGGGTAATTGCACTATTTTAGAGGCAGAGCTTTGGGGAATACTGGATGGGTTGAACCTTATTTTGGATAGGCATTTTGAGAGAATCCTAATCCAAACTGATAGTATTGAAGCTATTAATGTAATCCTAGAATATTCTTCGGGGAACTCTAATTCTACCTTAGTTTGGAAAATTCATCATATTCTGAAGAGGGTGGAGCAGTGGAAAATTTAGTATATTCCCAAAGAAGAAAACTTAATTGCTGATAGTCTGGCTAAGTCAGTTCATACTAGGAGACTAGGCTTAAGATTGTTTGAAGATCCTCCTTTGAGGGTCTAAGTCTTTTACTTTGTATCTTTATTTTTTCAACAAAAAAAAAACCATAAAAATGTGCATATGATAGGATTTGAATATACATCCAATTATATTAGTAAAACCTTTAATTTACCATTCAGCTAAAGTTTTGTTTTAATATTTTTGTTTTATTATTCATACTTTATTACTTCCATCAATTGTATATATGATAAATACTTTTTTTCATAAAAAAAAAAAGAAGGCCATCAGTAGCCTTAAGACCTAGTGGTCCTTACGTGAGCTTTCCCAAATTTATCTTCTAGAAGTGTCTTCCTAACAATAGACAAAGCGAAATTGAAAATAACTAACTCAAAATACTTTTAAACACACATTTGTGTTCTATTTTTGTGGTTTTCACACGCATACGCATATGATAGGATTTCTAATATTAATAATGTGTTTGATTGAGTTGGTGTCACAAGCTAACTCCACACCGACTTAATATTGATGATAACATAATGATAAATAATTTAAACAAACATGGTTTTCTATATGTGTAGTTTCCACATGCATGCACATGTGATAAGATTTCTAGTACTATTTATTAAATGTTTTACTGAGTTGGTGTCACCCTCAACCGAGTCACCAACTCAATTAAGAAAATTACGGAAATATTTTTTCGTAATTAAAATAAGTTATATTATTCGAGGGTACTTTTAGTCTTTTTATTTAAAAAATAAAAATATACATATGGTAAAATTTGAACTCGAACCAATTGCATTAGTAAAACTTTTAATTTACCACTCAACTCAAACTTTATTTTAATATTTTTATTCTTTTTAATTTTTATACATTTGTGTTATATATTTGTTATTTCCACACGCATGTGCGTCTGATAGGATTTCTAGTATAAATTAATTATTAAATTTAAAATTATTAATAATTTTTTTCATACATGGTGTCTTGTGATTCATTAAAAGTGTTTTTCATGCACAGCTATAAATTATAGGGATAAATCTCAAAATTACACGTAAATTTTGATTTAATGTGCAATACTATACAAGAACTTTAATTTCATGCAATTTTTTTATTCAATTTCATAAACTACTAACACTATTATTAATATAGCACTATTTTAAGTTTACATATTGCGTACACAAATAATTAATTAATTTATTATAAAAATAAATTGATGTATTTATTTAAATGTATACTATTGATTCAAAATTAAAGTTCCATGTATGTTTTTAAACTACAATCAAAGTTTCACATGTGTAATTACATCAAATCAATGTTCATATATCAAAATTACATATTGGATCAAAGTTCAAATATAAATTTAAAATTTGTCCCTAAACTTGCAATTCTCTTTGCATAGCAAGTACAAAACAAAAAGTTGAGTGAGAAAATAACTCAATTGTTCCAATGAACCAAACCCAAAGAAGGAAAATCATGTTGTATTTCTCCTTCTCTAGCAGGAATCTCTTGTCATTAGGAGCGGTGCAACATAACACATAACTTTTATGTGTAATTTGGTTACTAGTGTAATAATATGAGGAAAAATTTATCTATTACATAAGTATTACAATAGTTACTTACAATAGTTAGACATGAAATAATGAATAGTCAGTACAAATTTAAACTTTAAATTGAAAAGATGAGTAAACAATCTTGTAAAAAATAAAACTTCAAAATAAGCAAAAAAAATTCTCTTTGCTAAAAATAAGTCATAAGACTGACTATATATTACCAATTGAAATATTTTATTGCTAACTTATATATTAAAATATACACAAAAAATAATACTCCAATAAAGCGTAGTATTAGGGTTATATTTTGAAGCATATTTAAAGACAAAATTTAAGGGATTATAGAAAAATAACTAGAGAATGATTCTCTTGGTATGAAGTTAGCTCTGGACAACACAGAAAAAAGAGGGAATGATTTACTTGCAAAGACAAGAAAAGGGTGATGTAGAGTGTTCGATTTAAGTATTTTGTTGTTTTCTCTCTTGATTCTTTTTTTTAATGGATTTTCAACTCGTTCTAAAGAAGTCTTTTAAGTATTATCCATTTGGAGTTGGTGAACCCCTCTACGAGTTGGTATCATCTCCAATTGAAGTTTTGGTCTCTCTACCTTATAGATCACCTGAGTGCCTCTTTAGGTAGCCTCAAACACTCGTGCTTTCGTAAAAAAAAAAGGGACAAAACCACCATCGAAAACTATATTAGATGTGTTGAGGGGTTTATTATACTCCAGATAGACGGCACTTCGAATACTTCTCCTGTAACATCCCAGAATAAGGCTTAGGAGTTTAAGGCCTGGCAAGCTGGGGTTTGCTAGTGGGCCTGGTGAGCTGTAATCGTTGTGTTGGGTCGAGAGTCAAAAGTAGAAGTATTCAAAGGGTAATTATACCAAAATCAGGAAGTCAGCTTACTTTTCTTTTCATAACACCATCCATGCACACAACTTTTTCCTACTTCTACTGTGACTAGGGTTTCCTAAGGACATCGAAACACTTAATGCCTATAAATTAAGCCCTTTTCATTAAAAATTCATATTCTTTTGAACGATAAAACTCTCTAAAATTTCTTCATCGATTATCTTATTGTCAAGTTTCCACAAAAACAAGAACCTATCACTTAGCTCTTAGGATTTAAGGTAATACTCTGTTTCTTTATTCTGTAAGTAATTAAGAAAAGTTCGCAATGAAGGAAACTAGGTTCGCCAAAAAACTAGCATGTGCGAACCTAGGTTAGCTTGTGTTTATGTATGATTTTTAATGTGCTTTGATTGTTAGTGACTTGTGTATGTTTGTGAAATTTATAACTTATAAATGAATCATATGAGTTACTAAATGAGTAAGATGATGCATGGTATGTATGCATGTGAAAGCAAATATGGAAGTGTATGAATTAGTTTGGGGAGTGAATGAATCTGGGTTAGTGTAATTGATGTTAAGTGAGGAATTTATCCATTTGTGATGCCTCTGATATGGCAGGTACATTGCTAACAGGACAGGCAGATCACGTTGATGATAAATATACTCATGGTGTAACCTTCGATGAAATGAAAATCGGACTAGTAGAACACAACATGAGGATGTGTAAGTCCATGTGGCTGAGACCCATGGCATAATACGATAATAAAAATACTCATGGTGATGCCTCTAGTAAAATATGGACTAGGCAGGTAGATCACGACATAAAGTTACGTATAAAACCATGTAGGAGAAACCCCATGAAAACCTTTGAGATTGTCCAACG
Source organism: Gossypium sturtianum (assembly GCA_025698515.1). Lineage (NCBI taxonomy): Eukaryota > Viridiplantae > Streptophyta > Magnoliopsida > Malvales > Malvaceae > Gossypium > Gossypium sturtianum. The sequence goes on from CM046949.1 coordinate 91,194,110, forward strand.
GAACAGTAAACACATAATTCTTTGTGACACCTTCGTGGCGTGTTCTATAAGGCCTTTATGGCGTATTTGATGAAGCCTGTGTGGCTTATTCTATGATATTTGTGTTACATAATCTGTAACGCCCTTGTGGCGAAGTTTGGTCGAATGCTTCTGTGTCATGATCTAGGTAAACTTCGAGACTTCTTTGGTAACTAATGTGATGATAGAGAATTGATAAGTTTGATGATCTTTCTACTTGGTTAGTCTTATAGCAGAATTTGAATGTGATCCAAGTAAAACTTATGAAAGAGTCTCCAGCAGTGTTATCTAAAGGGTGAATCTGCCATAGTAGTCTGTCAGTATAGGAAATCTGGCATATCCGTAACTATGAACAAGTAAATGTTCGACAGTCTCGAGTTTGTCAATGCTGTGTATTGAAGATATTTAAATTCTATTAAATCTGCCAATTTGAGGGCTTTACGCTATATAAAGGTTATCTAAAGTTTAAGTTGTCCGCCAAACTTAGCATTCTCATGATATTTGATATGGTTGTCTGTAATTCTTCTAGATGATCTAGAACATTTCATCATCAGTGTAAGTTTTGATTGGGGGTTGATGCAAGATATAATCTGATTGGTAATCTGATAGTTATCAAACTCAGTATGAGAATCCGCCAAATGTAAGATCAGCTAGTTTAATTAAAGTATTTAGTGTCCGTCTGAGTGAGAGTCTACCGAAGAAGGTTCTATTTGGATATTCTTCTGAGGAGTACATTCGTTTTCCAAGTAAGGAAATAAAGTCTGTATTGAGTGTTAAAGTCTGGAATTAGTTCAAAGAGTGACTTGTGAATAGATTGATCAAGCATGAAAGTTGATGAATATGTATACGCCGTTATGGGAAAGTATCCGCCAAAGATAGAGATGGAACCCAAAGCCTTCAAGATGATTAATTCAATTAGAAATGCTTTAAGGTAATATGGAATCAAACCTCACTAAGTTCGTTTGAACTTACAGGTGTTTGTTTATGCTTCAGGTTCTGCTGTAAGAATAGGTACGCTAGGAGGGACCAAGCCAGGAGTGCGCTTGAGTAGCAACAAGTTTTGATATTATGCATACAAAAGACATCTTAGGAGTATGACACATAGTACATTGCACCATAAGAATATGTTTTTAATAAAGTTTTATGTTGTAACATTTTACGCTGTTCAAAGATTTAATGTTATTATTAATTACCCTCTTTTATGTTAAATAATAGTTCAAAAGAAATAAGAAGTATGTTTTAAAACAGATTACGCCAGATGTATAAATTTTTGTTAAGTGTTTTTGTGTTGTAACATCCGATATCCGGATTTGGTGATTAGGGTCGGGTTGAGGGTGTTACAGGAAATTTTCTCTTTTCTTCATGTGTGACTAATTTTAATAAGATAGGACATTCTTATAATTATTAGCATGTTTAGGGCTATGTATGTGAATGAATGTATGATATTATTTTATTATTATATATGATACATAATTTTTCCAAAGTTGTGCTTCCTAAAAAATTGAATGTAATTATTATTATTTTTTGGGTATGTATAATTAGATCGTGGACTATCAGCTCTATGCAGGATTTATTTTATTGTTATAGAAAAAATCATGTGAGACGAAAATAGGCATAGGACTTTATGTAACCTATAAAGGAACTCGAAGAACCGAGACACATCCAGGCTTGTTGAGACGATGCAAACTCGACCTAACCAAACCGATAGTAGACGAATGGTGGTCTAGCAACAGAGGCTACCAGTGGTTTAATGGTGATGATCGACGACAAGAGCTGATGGTGGAGGTCGGTGGTGGTCGACGGCGGTGGTCCAACAGTGGCTCAAGGCGGTCTGGTGGTGGCCTGTGTTAGATCTGGTGTCCTGAGTGTAGTATTTATTAGTTTGTAAACTTGTAATTTTTTCAAAAAAGATTGGTTAATTAAAAAATTCATGGATTACATTAATGTTCTTTGTATAATTTTCCTCATGTGGTTTTTGCATATAAAGAAAAATAGAAGCAAATATTGGCTCACTGGTTGTCTAATGTTTAAACTAATACTAAGTAGTATTATGTGGTTAGATTGTAATACTGAAAGACAACTTATATTATTTGATGAACCTAAAACATGTCTTTAGTCTAATAGGAAATGAACAAATCGATTAAAAGACTAATATATCGTCTATCAAGTCCAATTGGGGAGATGCTTTGTCTTTGGCATTGAAGCAAATGACTCCCAGAAGATAGAGTCATAGATGTGATTGATTGGACTGACAGTACATCGAATTGGACCCAAGAAGAATAGATCCTGAATCCATTTATAGATTTATTCACTTGTGACGTTCATAGTGTGACATACCTAAATCCTAAGTGGATGATGGACTATGTATGTGTGACTCGTATAGTTTGATACAAGTAAAAGCCCGAGTTCAAATAGATAAGGAATCAAAAGCTGGTGCGTTAGGTGTACGACTTCTGTAGTATGTAGCATCATTCAAAATAGTATAATTCATAGCCTGAGACATGGGTAAATGAAAAGTAAACATGACCACAATTCGTTCGTCTTTGTGATGAATGACTTGATTACTATTTGATAATAATTGACTTTTCATGAAGGAAGAGGTAATGGTTGCCATGAGATAAAATAAGATCATATTGGGAAAACATATTAATCCCAAAAAGGTTAAGGATATCCTATAAGGGTAACACAATTATGACAAGGTCATTACACGAGCATTGATCGAGTTGCTTTCATAATGGTATGCCGTTGGGCAGAGTTCAGTCACGATACTATAGTGGAATGACTTCGTGACTAAATGAGTTTATAATTAATAAGCGAAAAGCTGGAACTTAATTATAAATCATTTGAGTCCTTGAAACACCCTAAACCCGGCCCACAAGCCCCGACCGGATCTGGTATGCTTCTTGAGAAAAACTCGTTTTGTCGGTTTGTAAATCATGTGATTTCGTGGTAGGAAAAATGGATTTGAAGTACGATTTTATTGAAAAAAAACCGTTTTTGTGATTTAAATTGTATCTTATTAAATCATTAAACTTTATGATTTTGTAAATCAAAAGAAGAACTGAATTTAGAATTTATGATTAAGTTGAAAACCATAGTAATTAGGTGTCATAAAATTTTTAGGCGTTACAAAAATATTTAATTATTTGGTTAAAATTAAGCGTTATGTAAATAAAATTTAGAACGTATAAATAAATCGGTTTATATGCGGCCTTATTACAAAACATAATCCAAAATAAATAAAGATAATGTAATAAGTTTAATTATAAAGAAAACCGAATCGAGTTGAGCAATGGCCACCACGTAGTCCTCGCCGATCCGGTCCAAATCAATGTGTATCACCTGAAAAAGTTATCCCACGAAGGTGAGTCAACAGACTCAATGTGTAACAATACACTAAAGGCCCAAACGATCGTGACAAATAAAGCCCGTTACATAACAAATCATATTATCACATGTACATATAAAATGAAAATGCAATCCCGATCCCACCTAGATATCCATCCTGGTACACACCACCCGCACTCGCCAATCACACCGTGGGGATTACTAAATCGACCCTCCATCCGCTACACACCATCGGCGCGCTTCTTTGCAGTCAACATGCACATCGCCCTTATAAATTGTGGAATAACCACCAAATAAGTGTGACAGAGTCACCGGATTCGTAATATGTGACCAAGTCACCGATTCATAATATTGTGACCGGTCACCGGATATTGTGGTAAAACCACCGGAACACTTTCCCTTTATCAATATCACCCATATGCCCATGCAATAAACATATTATTTCGATATCATGCCGTATACCCCAAAATCATAACGGAATCATACTTATTTCATATCCATGCTTATAGCATTATTAACGAAGTATTAGGGGTTTAACATACCTGAAAAGCATGTACCATTGAATGGTACCCGAAGCCATAATCATTCATATTACTTATTAACACATGCTAACATTAATATTATTAATGCATCGGAAATTTAGTGTAGGGCTACACACCTTGTAAACACAAAGAATGATAGAATACTTAAGATTTCCGACTTTGGCCTACAACATCGACAGTACCTACATAACACTATATGAGAAATCGATTATCACTAAAAAGATATGGCCTTTGGCCGATTATCAAGCTTGCTTACCTTGGATCATTCAAATCCTGAATAATCTCCCCTAAACGCCGACTACAGAGAAACCCCGTAACTTTCCTTCAAGATTCGGCCAAAGAAAATAGGGAATTAGAGTTTCGCTTTTCAACCGTCAGAAAAAGAAAGAGATAAAGAAATTAGTCTAAAAGAGATTCTTACCGAAAAGTAATGACCAAAACGCAAATGGTCACTCAACTCCAAGGAATTGACAAGAAGAACTTGAAGTGGAAAAATCAATTTAGATGAGAAAGATGATAGGTTTTGGTGCTTAGGAGCAATCGGTTTCAATGGTGTTAATGAAGTGAAACTTTCTACTTAAGGAAAAGAATAGCAAGGGTTATAGTTTGGATTTAACAAAATAGAAAGAAAGGAAGAGAAAGAAAAAGAAGAAGAGAAATGATCAAAAGGCTATATGGTTTCTAAGTATGGTAGAAATTGAACAAAGAAAAAGTTTTTAATATTGATGCACATACGGTCAAATAAGAAAAAGAATGAAAGAAAAATGCCTTCAAAAGTAATAATATTTCGGTACTAAAAGAAAGAAAAACTTGAGAGGAAAAAAAGAAAAGGGATACCAATATGGTCAAAGATGGTAGCCAAAACAAAACAAAATTTTCACCTAATGCCCATGACAAATTCGGCTAAGGAGAAAGATTTTGGAGAAAAGGAAAAAGATGCACAAAATGCCAAGAATTTGGCCAACTATCTTCCCCTAATCCCATACAATATTCTACCAACCCCTAGCCCCTAAGCCGTCCACATTCATGGTCAAAATGACCAAATTTTTTTTCCAAAACATCACCCATACATCAAGCCTTATGTCCCTTATCCTTCCATAACACCTTGATTCCCTTCCTTAACTAATAACTTGCCTTTTTCCAATAGTCTACTATCCAAAAAATGAAAGAAAATCCATCCATACCAAAAATAGAGTTTGACCGACACAATAGGAAAAAGAACAAGAAAAATAAAAATCCTTCCAATTGCTAACCAAGGGATTCGAACCTCTCCCTTCATGCATCCACCCAAGCGCCAACACCACTTTGCCAATAACTCTTCATGTGCTAATTTCAAACACTTAAATTAACTTAAGCATAATAATCACTTGATCCACTTCACTAAATTCTTCATACTAACAATTATTCTAGCTTCGAATAATTCTAAGCCTTCACAAGATTATATTAGGCACACAATAAAATCATATCCAAGCTATCACAAGCAACAAGATGATACTCAAATTTTAGGATGTTACAGTCCTAATCACATATGTCCAATCAGTCCATTCGCTAGCTCGTTGAAACTAGAATTGAATTTCTAGTTGAATCAAATGAACAAAAATGGATAAAATTGTGAAAATGGGGAAATGGGAAACATTTGTAAATGAATGTGGTTTCTTCAAAATGAAAATGAAAATGGAGAAATGGAAACATTTGGACATGAATGTAGTTTTCTCCAAAATGAAAATGACCGACAAATAAAATTATGGTTTTTAAATTAAATGAAGTTCGAAAATGGAAATAAATCATTTGGTCATTGTAAACTCGTTGAATGTAGAAATATTAAATATATTTTCTCATAGATTATCTTATAGTAAAGCCGTCATGATTTTAACAAAATTAGAATTGGGTTGAGAAAATTATTTAATTGGAAAATTAATTGAGATGTTTATTGTGGGAAATAGAAAAACAAATATTGGGTTGGATTGAATTATAAAGTATTAGATTAAAAGTCCAGAAAGTACTTCTAATTTGACTTGATATGAGAGAGGCCCCAAATTCCCTCATATTAAAAGGAAGGGATAACATACCCTAGTATTATTAACTAGGATTGCCTGCCCCTATACTTCTAGTTAGACTAGGAGTTTGTTTTCTATTTGAAATAGACTTCTATAATTCAATAAGAGTTTTACTTCTTCTCCCTATAAATAGATGGCACCAGTAAGGCAAATTACACAACTTTAAGATATTGTTACTCTACCAGAAAATAGTGAGAGTTTATTCTCTAAGTATTAAATCTATTTTCTGGAATAACAATTCTGTCGGTTTCTATTGAGAAGAGATTTTCATTTTCAAATTAAAAGTAAAGAAAACTATTTCTAGTTCTGTGTTTGATTCGAATTGTTTGAGCCCATACTCGAAGTAGTTTGTGGTACGAGAATAATAGAGAAGGTCATTTAGTTGAAAACTAGGGAACGATAAGGATTCATCTAGTCGAAACACAAGTGTGATTTCAATAAATGGTTTATTTTTATAAATATTACAAATTGACTTGGTTTTCAAAATTTTTATTTTTATTTTGTGTAAGATAACTGTTTATGAACCGGATTTTTTCCAACAATTCGTATCAAAGTGCCAGGTTGTGCTATGTTTATAGTATAAACCGAGACCAAAATTCTCTCTTCTTCATGTATGATTAATTTTGATAAGATATGACATTCTTGTAATTGTATGCATGTTTAGAGGAATGCATGCGAATGAATGTATGCTATTATTTTATTATTATGTATGATTAAGTAATTTTGTCAAAGTTGTGATTCCTAAAAAATTAAATGTAATTTATTAATTTATCGAACATGTATATTCTAGATCATGGACTATCATCTCCATGAAGAATTTGATTTTATTATTTTAGAATAAAATATTTAAGCTAGAAAAGAACATAGGATTTGTGTAGCCTAATTTTTTGAACGGAACTCAGAATCGAGATGCATCCAGGCTGATCGAGATGACGCTGACCCAGCCAAACTTGCAATATGATAATGGTGGTCTGGCAGCAAGAGGCTACCAATGGATCGACGATGATGTTCAACGGCAAGGGTTAGAGGCAGAGGCTGGCAGTGATGGACGATGACGGTGGCCGGTAGCGGTGGTCTGACGGCAGTCGATGGCGACAATAGCAATGACATGAAAATGGCAGCAAAAAGATGATGAAGGAAACGTGAATTGGTGCTGCAACAGATGTCCATGGTGGCAAAATAGTAGACCCAAAGTATGCTTTGGGGGTTAATTTTGTAATTTTTTATTTTTATTTTTCTAGGATGGAATCATGAAAACTTTGGTTGCTTAGGGTCATTTAATTTTTATGCTTTTATTTATGTGATAAGCTTGATGATATTTATTTAACTACGAATGTATGTTCATGCATATGTATGATAAGCATGCCATATAGTTTAGGAAAGAATGTCACATGTACTTATCATGCATATATTGATCATTCATGATTGAAACCAAACTTTAAAATCCTTGCATGTTTTTATAAATATTGAGTGGGAGAAGGTCCCTAAATAAGACCTCTGTTATGATGGCATGACAAATTGAACTACCCCATGATAGGATTGTCGTGTGGACCTCACTAAGGAGATTTCTTGAGTAAGTAGAATTGTCTTGTGATTGTATGATAGTTAGACTGGCCTCCGTTGTAGGTATTATCATGCGATATTTCAAGAAGCTCTGTCTCCAAAGTGGACAACTAGTCACAACATGATACTCGGGGAGATTATCCCATGATGACTCATTTGTGGTGCATGATGCGATAGGTGTTGAGTTGATGGTTATACACTCAAGATCTTCTAGTTAAGTTACTTCCCCATAGCTTTACTTAAGTTAGAATGATACCAAACGTTACACTGTTATTAGTATGTGTGAATGCCTAAGGAATTAGGTTCATATACTAATTAGGCGAAAATCCATGTTCTTACTAGTTGATCATGACCACCCCCACGGTGGTTTAATTCAATGGGTGTAGGAATTATCGTTGCAACGACTTTTAAATTTTATTAAGGTTTAATGCAAGACGCATGCATTATCTTAATGCATATATCATAATGTTGCAAAAATTTTTCAAATATTTTCTTAATACAAAGATATTAATAAATGAACGTTTTATTTTCAGTTCGAAAATGACACCTACTCCTTTATTAAATATCTCACTGAAAACAAACTAAACAAAAATAACTATAGGAATGGAAAAGGAACCTGATGATTGTCCTAATTTGTAAGAAACTTAAAACAGTTCTTGATAACCCTTCAGCCACTCAAGCTGAGGCTGGAAAATGCTGAGAGGAGTCTGATGAGATAGCTCATTGCTATATGCTGACAAGCATGACAAACACCCTTTATAAGCAACTGGAGAGTTGAAAGACTGCCAAAGCGGTTCTAGACAAACTAGAAAACATGTTCGGAGGCCAAGCTACCTTGGCTCAACAATCGGATATTACTAGTTTGATGAATGCCCAACAAAAGGCCAGCACTTCGATCAAAGACCATATGATTAATCTTATGGGATGCTTTGCCGATGTCATGGACAATGAGGTAGATTTGGACCAGAACACTCAGATTGAGATGGTATTCAAAAGCTTGTCCAAGAATTCTTTCGGCTTTCGGGTTGTATAGAACCTTGGGAACAAGACTCTGACACTTACATAACTCATGAAGGAGTTACAATCCTATGAGTTGATGTTGAATGGCGGTCAACCAGTTTAAAGAGTAAAAGCAAACATAGTTGTTGTTTCTTCCTCAAAACGGAAGGGAAAACACACTAAGAAATTAAGTGGGCCACTACAAGTTGAAAGGAAGGGAATAAGGAAGCCTAAAGACTTATCTAAGTTTAAATACTTTTTCTGTAGTAAGAAATGACACTTCAAAGTGAACTGTAAAGAGTGGAAGGAGTACCTAACCACCAAAGGCAAAGGTATGAAACTCTTTATGATAGAAGCTTGTTTAGTGGAATATTCAATAGACCATTGGTTCATTGATTCAAAAGCTACTAATCATGTATGTGTTTCTTTATAGGGGTTTGAGGAGGCGAAAGATCTTAGAGATAATATTCTATCGTTGTGGATAAAAAATGGAACAACTATGGAAGCTGAAGCAGTGGGAGATATACATCTTTATTTTGATAATTTTAAGAATATTATTTTGAGATACATTTTCTATGTACCAAGTTTCAAAAGAAACTTAATTTCTATTGCATGTTTATATAAAGACGACTTGACCGTGACTTTTAATAGTAGTATTGCAAAATTTAGAAATCGCAAACTTATTTGTAATGGATGGATGTCAAATAATCTTTATTTTATCAAATAACAAATGTACACATTACTTGAGATTGGAATTTTAAATAAAAGACATAAAACTTCCCACTCTAATGAGGTGGTACCTTTGGCATTTGAGACTTGGTCATATTAACCAAGAAAGAAATACTAGACTTGTGAAAGATGACACTTTAAGTTTGCTTAAAGAAGTTGATATTCCACAATGTGAATATTTCTTAGAAGGTAAGATGATGACTAAGCGATTTTTTAATGCAAAGGGAATGAGGGTTGTGAAACCCCTAAAACTTGTGCACATTAACGTATGTGGCCTCATGAATTTTAGTGCAATGGGTGGTTATGAGTATTACGTAACCTTTATTGATGATTATTCTGGATATGGGTATGTGTACCTAATGCACTGCAAGAGTGAAACCTTTGATAAATTCAAACATTTTCATATGGAAGTGGAGAAACAACTAGGTTTACCCATAAAGGCACTTTGATCTGATTAAGGTGGGGAATATTTGTCAGATGAGTTCTAAGGGTACCTCATATAGAATGAGATTCTATCTCAGTTAACCGCGTTGGACACTCCACAATAGAAAGGCGTGGTAGAGAGAAGGAATGAAACATTGTTAGACATGGTTCATTCGATGTTAAGTTGTTTGAAGCTACCAATCTCATTTTGGGGATATGTGGTACAAACGACTTTCTATATTCTGAATGATGTGCCAACTAAGGCAACATAGAAAACTCCACATGAATTGTAGCATGGCAAGAAGCCAAAACTAAACCATTTAAGGATTTAGGGGTGTCCGAACCACGTATTGGATAAAGATGCAAGTTGGATTCACGGACAAAATTGTGCATGTTTGTAAGATATCCAAAGGGAATAAAGGGTGGATTGTTTTATAACCCAAAACAACAAATTATAATAGTGTCAACTTATGCTACTTTCTTTGAGGAAAGTTAAATGAATGACTTCAAACCTCAGAGTAAAGAAGTACTCGAGGGACTCTCGAGAAATATATAAAACCCTATGGAAACGCTTCTAAAACCAACTCCTTATAGTTGACTTGCAAATGGTCAGCGACTTGGGGCGCTTTGTCGAAGTGGGAGGGTCTCTCGTAGGCCTGAGTTCTTCCAATCTGGCGGATGTAACATCCTTACATGACCCGGTCACTGAGCCTGGATATGGAGTATCACAATTCAACCAGCTCAATCTAACACTTTAATCAGAAAATTTTCCCAACGACTACTTTATTTCAATTGTTTCTTACAATCAAAACCTTCATCTAAACCTAATTTGAGTACCTTGAAAGTTCAATATTCTAATAAAACTACTTAATTACAATAAATCTAACCCCAAGGTGAAGCCTTAGAAGGTACCCTTTCTATGTGCATGACACTAAATAGACGATGATCCTCAATCTAACACGGTCTGGCTTGGTCTCTCTTTAAGATCCTTAATCACCCAACGAGTCCTGCAAACATAGGCCAAATTCAGTAAATTCAAATGAACTTAGTGTTGGAACGCTAGCACCCCTTGGCGCAGCAAAATAAAATTAATTCCGGCGATCCAAACCATGAATCCATGTGTGAGGAATGAATCAGGGTGAAATAAAGGTTTCAAAATTATCGAAACTTCAATCTGAGTAGACAGCAATGTCTCGGCAACAAGAATTTTGATCTATCATCGAACCAAGCCGCAACCTTTTCTCGATGTCTACCTCTACGTAATCCACCCGGTTTGACTATGAACGGAAGAAATCTCCAAAACTGCTTTTGAGGTTTATTTGCTTGACTACTGCTAGACCTCACAAGCAATCTCTTAGGGTTTATATTAAGCTCTGTATCTTTTATTACCTTTTATAATTGGTATATCTTTAATGACTCATAAAATTAAATAAATACAATAAACTTTTTAACCAAAAATTATAATTACATTAATTATATCCGAAAATTATAATTACATTAATTATAACAAGGATTTTGGTAAACTATATTTATTTAAATTTATATACGAACCAAATTCATATATTAATAGAACTATGTTGTCATTATGTGTACAACATCCTTGTACATATAGTATGTTCAATATTTGATTGCCCAATTAAATTAATTCTTTAATTAATTTAATTCATGTGACAACTAAACACAATACAAACTATGTTTTATTCCGTTCATTTCAACCATAGGGTGTGACCACAGAGGTTCTTGTAACGTTAGCGCAATAATACTAGAACGATTCTAATGTCACAAACAATGAGTGGCATCTAGCAATGCATCATTGCTACCTAAGTTACAAGAAGTCATGATTCGACATAACCTTTTGTGATTAACCTTTCATGCATTAATCCTTAAGTCCTTTATCTCTCGAATGACACAAGTCATGGAATAGTCACACTTGCATAGTCCATCCCATGTTTCTTGATATCTTGAGTAGACTATGATATACAAATTAGTATGACATCTCATATCAATTTATTCGAGCATGGCCATGCATTTCTAGTCTCACTCAATCAAGTGGCCTAAGATATTACTCCTATTATGTAGGAGGGACTTATCCTATATTGATCAACCATATCCTCTACATAGATTGTGGTATATCCAACATCGCCTTTATAGAACAACTCATTACGGTGTACATTTGATCAGTATCAAAATATACAACTCACGATGTTGGGATAATGATGATCTCAAGTCCGAGAATCATATACATATTAATCACTATGAGTAATGTTGTGACAATTACATAACAATCCAAGAAACATACTCATAGCGGTCACCCAATATGTTGTTCTCTAACACACATATTCATGCATTGATTTTGACACTCCATATCAATGACAACTCTTTATCATCAATCAACTACATGTTAGTCTTAATGCATTATTGTTGTCCTAGTCAACAATAATACTTGACTAAGGATCTTTTAAGAATAATCATATTATTCTCAGGACATTATTATAAAACAGTTTATTTGTACACACAGAAAGAAAAACTGAAATAATAATGACAACGCTTTATATTAATAAACATGGTAAATCAAGTATGTTATTACAACCATCTCATGATTGATCTTTGGGCATACTCTTACACTTAGTGAGTTGCTTCACCGCATTACTAAAAAATAGACCCCATCTTGTAGGGTTAGTAAAATGGAAAGAAACTAAATGCATTTAACTCCCTGATTTTTTTAGGATGATTTATCTTAATCTGGGATGGTGGTCTTTGATTCATTTTTCGAACTCTTCTGTTGGCAGATAGATTGATAATCGGTCTCCTCTTGGCCGATCCTATAGCCATCCGTATGGTTTTGGTGATTTTCAAATGTCTCAGAATGATTGCAGGCTCTATCCTTTCTTCGCCTGCATAATTTCTCTTGCCATATATTTATGAGGTTGTGCTCCTAAGTTTCAATCCTAAGGAACCCTTTTGTTATGTCTTCTTTGGAGAAATCCTTCTCTTAGTGTAGTCCTAAATGAGTTGCTAGCATCCCATCAGTTTGGTTATCTAATGAGGAACCACACCACTCTAGTAAGCTTAATCTCATTTCACCCTATACTTAGATTGAAAATTCGTTTGAATTACTTCCTCATAATCCACCCTGTTTGCAATACCTTGCTTTTAAAATGTAACATGACTGTCTGCAATGGACCATTTTGGCCTTAAGTATCTTGCATATTATTTTTTGAGCGACCATTCAAATTTACTATTTCTCTTATATGATGGTTCCCTACAAAAATAACTCTATGGTGGGTGTGCTCGCAATAGTGATCTGCCATAATTTGGTGTAGCAGATTAAACTAGTTTTCGCACTTTAGGAACTTGAACATAAGCATTTTAGTTATGTTTTAATTACATTTCAGCAAGTTTAGTTAAGTGTAATAAAATGTGTTATTTGAGTCTTTTATTGACTTTAGGGGTCGAATGAGGCTTAAGGGTGAGCTAATATACTTTGTGAGTGTGTAGAAGACCATTAGAAGGCATATTAACTCAATACTGGTCGCTAGGTTGCAACACGGAGCATGTGATGTCGCAACATAGGGAGCAAATGAAGAAAAGTCCAAAACTACCTTCAATGTCGCGACACAGCCTGAGGATGTCGCGACATACACCTAAAGACACCCTGAAGCTGAGCATACTGCCCTCGATGTCACGACATAAGACCTAGTGTGTCGCGACATCGCCTCTGCACGAGAAATTAATACGAGCCAAGGATGTTTTGGTCCACACAATCCAACTTTAAGCTTGAGAATGTAAACTGACATAAGGTTAAGGACGACAGCCATCCTAAGTCTATAAATAGGCTCAACTAACCCATGTTATAGACACCTCTTTTCTATTGTATAATTTTCTATTTAGTTTTAGTCTTTTGTTTTTCCTTTCTCTTAGGTTTTAGACTCTATTTCCATTCCTATTATTTACTTTTGAAAAGAAATTTGATTTTGAAGTTATTCTCAAACTCTATGAGGATTCTGCGTTTAAAAGTCAATACAATCAGACTTATTCTAAACTATTACTCTTGAAATTGCTATTCATGTTCATTCTTTCATTCAATTTTATATGGTTTACTAGATCCATGAGAAACTAATCCTCCTATGGGGGATTAGTGAGTGGAGGTATGAATAATTAACTGTTTTGTAGGGATTCCTTAACGGATCAGCTATTCAGGAGAGGAAGAACCTAAAACCTAGGCCTGACAACCCTAGGAAGTCATCAAGGTGGGAATTAACCCAAAATTGTATGGCTTATCCGTGAACACCTTAACCCTAAATCGGTCTGGACTGTGAGGTCAAAAGATATATAGTCCTTACCGAATCAGTATTTTAGCAGATGTATTGAAAGATCCTGTTGGGGTATTGACTAGTTGATTGAACAAGAAAGCCCAAGACAATGGTTGATTATGATTACCAAAGCAAGCTAATCACCCATATCTAGATTTGATATTAACTTCCTTATTCGATTTCTTGCTTTCAATTCATTTAGTTACTTTTATTTATTTTATTATTCTTATTTTATTATAATTGATAACTATTGAAAAGATTTATATTTCATGCCTTTAGACCTATCTAATTGCTTGTACTCAAGTACATTTTGTTGCATTTTAGGACATTTTAGTTAGCATTTTTAATATTGCATTAGGACTTAGACTGTGTGGGAATTGGGTGCTTTTAATTACTTGTGGTGGAGTTTTTTGTGTTGGTATGGCAGGAACAGGTTTTGAAACGAGAAAATAAAGGAGTGAAGTTGTGTCAGGGCAAAGTGCAGACAGTTTGCCAGGACGGATGCCGTGGCAATATTGGGAACACCAAGTCAATATATTTCGCGCAACAGTTCAAATTCAAATTCAAACTTGTACCAGATAAATCACCTAAAAGAGGAGAAGATAATCAAGAGCTGTTAGTCGACCCTAGCTTAATCTATCTATAAAAATCGATGAATGAGACCTTACAAAGGACAAAGAAAAAGTGAGAGAGATCCTTAGGCATGAATAAGGGTTCGAATGCGTAAGGGACAGGAAGTCAAAGGCAGTTCTTCTTAGCCATCACAAGATACTGTGCTGCCGAAGTGTAGACTTGGTAAGTGAAAGCTGCTTCCCAAAGTTCTTTCGTTATTTCCTTCGAAAGATTGAATTGTAGTAGTTGAACGCGATGTCAGATAATATTTTGGTTTGGAATTTTAATTTCCAGCCCATTAGCTAAATCTTATAGGGTTGGGATTACTTCATATGAAACCTTAACTATTTTATGAATGCCGTATATATCTTATTTACTTTGCTGTTTCATTTGATTTTTCTTATTTCTTAATTAAAATTCAACGATCTCTAGACATAGAAGGCTATTCGCATGCTAAAAATTGAGTCTATATCCAAAAGGGTTAGATTGGTTGGATTAAAGTTAAATGAAATGAGTAAGTATTCGATTGGCACTTGTAGTTGACTCTAGACATAGAGTCACGATCGCACAGAAGGAACCCATGCAAGATATCTACAAAGCCTATAGACACAGGCAAGGTAACTTGAGGTTTTGTCTTCGTGAGAGGCAGGCCATTTTAGAACTCTTCTGTGTAGTAAAGTAGATATAATTTTGCCAAGGCATTATTGACAAAAAGGTTCGATTCTGGGTAATCCTAACCTTTCCGAATCAACATCACTCCATCCTTATTCTTTGTCGTAGTAACTTTTCCACAACAGATTTAGTTGTTTATTTTTTTTGTTTACAATTTATTCGGATAATCACTCTCGTTATTGCCATTACATTTCTGCTTTCATTGTTGCCATAACATTTTCAGTTATTCATTAATTGCATGTATTGCTTACATCATTACTCCATTAATTGCCACTGCATACTTATCATTGATTTTTCCATAACATTAATCGCATTTTATTATAATAACTTGACCACTTTTGTGCCTCAAACCGATCCTCGTGGGAACGATACTCACTCATCACTTTATTACAGTTTTTAGCGTCATTGCTGGGGATCGGCAATTTGGTGAAATTTAGTTTGGTTATTTTACTTAGTAGTTTTATTTAACTTAGTGTATTTACTTTTTACAAGTTTGCCATCAGTGCATGAGAAGAGGCATTCCTGCTAACACATAATACCTTTTTGATTCGGAGATTGAAAGAACCTTGTAGAGAAAGAGAAAAGAATTTAGCAAAATGGCTGGAAACAAGAATGATCTTAATGGTAATCCAAATGATTGTAATGAAAATCCTCTCGTTGGATGTGTGGTGCATGAACGAGATAGGCCAATTAGAGAGCATGTGGTTGAATCCAGGGATAGTTAGACCAACCATACAAGCTTAGCAATTTGAGCTGAAACCAATAATTTTCTAGATGTTACAAACAGTAGGATAGTTTGGTGGACTGCCCACTGAAGACCCATGATTACATTTAAGACTCTTTCTAGAAGTATGTGATTCATTCAAACAACAGGGTGTTCCTAAAGATGCCCTACAACTTAAACTGTTTCCATATTCTTTAAGAGGTTGTGTGAGAGCATGGCTAAACGTTTTGCCATCGGGAACAATGGCATCATGGAATGATCTTTGCCAGAGATTTTTGCTACGGTATAACCCGCCTACTATGAATGCCAAGTTGAAAAATGACATTACATTTTTTTTGGCAAATGGAGGACGAGATGTTATTTAAAAATTTAATTTAGAAATGCCCTATGCATGGATTCCAGTACTAGACTCAAATGGAGATGTTTTATAACGGATTGAATGCGCACACAAGAAATGTAGTTGATGCGTTTGCCAATGGTACTTTGTTGGACAAAACTTATAATGAAGCATACGAGATCTTGGAAAAGATAACCAACAACAATTATTAGTATCCGACCCCGAGAGTTGGGAAGTGTAAGAGAGCTACTGGTACCATCGAGCTTGATGCAATCACTTCGTTAACGACCCATGTATATTCTCTAGCTAGTATGATTAAAACCATTAAAAATCAAACTGTAGTCTATGAGGTGAAATCAATAGAGTTGTCATGTGTTTATTATAGGGAAAATCATGTGTTTGAAGAATGCCCATTAAACCTAGTGTCAGTATATTATATGGATAATTCTAATCGAAATAGCAATCCATATTCCAACACCTAAAATTTAGGGTGGATGCAGGATCTGAATTTCTGTTTGGGTAATCAAGGTACAGGAAATTTCAACCATGCCGCAAGACAGAATATCAATAATGCACCGCCTGGTTATAATCATCTTATGCCGAGGCAAAATGCTCAACAAGGTCAGGTATCATTTTTTAATTCTATTGAAGACTTGTTAAAGGAATATATGGCCAAGAATGATGTTGTAATTCAAAGTCAGGCTGCATCTCTCCGAGCGCTTGAAAATCAAGTGGGGCAAATAGTGAATGCTCTAAATTTAAGGCCACAAGGAGCACTGTCGAGTGATATTGAGAATTCAAAAACACAAGGAAAGGAGCATTACAAAGCAATCATCCTTAGAAGCGAAACTTAGTTGAGTGATGTTGATCACGATGCCACGGAAAAAGAATATAGTGCAAGTAATAATCAGGTACAGATCCCAAAATCATCTGAAAAACATACAATTTTTGGAAACGATAAGCAAAAAAATGTTATGGTAGAACCAGATCAGGTTGCCAACAAAAATGCCACAGCAAAACAACATCAGCAACTTAAAAAATGACCACCTCTACCTTTTCCATAGCAATTCCATAAATCCAAACAAGATGTTTAGTTTTAAAGATTTTTGGAGGTTTTGAAGCAACTCCATGTTAACATACTGCTAGTCTAAGCTTTGGAGCGAATGCCCAATTACGTAAAATTCATGAAGGATATACTGTTAAAAAAGCATAGACTGGGATAATTTGAGACTGTTGCTCTCGCTGAGGAGTGCACAACAATGTGGTTGAATAAGTTGCCTCCAAAGTTTAAGGACCCTGGGAGTTTCACTATCCCATGTTCAATTGGAAATCATTATGTAGGAAAAGTATTATGTGATCTAGGCGCAAGTATAAATCTATTCCCTATGTCTATTTTCAGGAAGCTAGGAATTGGGAAAGCGAGACCTACCACAGTAACGTTGCAACTGGTTGACCGATCTTACGCCCATCCGAAAGGTAAAATTGAATATGTATTGGTAAGGGTGGATAAATTTATCCTTCCTACAGATTTTCTTATTTTAGAATGTGAAGCTAACCATGATGTACCAATTAATCTTGGAAGATCGTTTCTTGCTACTGGAAGAACCCTAATTAATGTACAGAAAGGCTAGCTAACCATGAGAGTGATTAACCAGCAGGTTACTTTTAATGTGTAACATCCTTAAATAGGGGCTATTGTGTTTAAATTGTTCTTGCATGTGTATGTATTGATTGTGGTATTAATTGAGGTGTTCTAGGGTCTAGGTATAAGTCGAGGGTAAGCCCGAGCTATAAGAAAAATTTTGTTTTTAAGCTTTGGTCAAGGGGAGCTGAAGGAGCGAGGGGTTAAATATATTTTGGGGTGAAATTAAGCACAAGAATTGGCTTGGGAAAGTGGCAAGGAGGCGCCACTTAGGGCCTTGAGAGTGACGCCACATGCAGGGAAGGGGAGCTCGTGTTCGAGCAAAATGGAGATCCCATTTTCTCGCTACCATTTTGACGCCAAGGAGGGAAGAGTTGTGCTCACTCAAACTCACGATTTGTTGATTAAGTCAAATTAATTTAAACTGGTGGAGAAGAGAAAATTTAGGAGCTTGTGGAATTCAAACACATTTGAATTGTTGGTCGAGAAATTTGAGGTGTTTGTCGAATTTTGAATAGTGGAGGAGGAGTGTTCGGTGGGAACTCGCTAGGTGTGTCGTCCCTCCATAGTTAGCTTAGGAGGACATTTTTGGCTAGTCTAGGCTATAGTGCATTCGGTTGAGAAGCAAACCGAAACTCCTCTTTGCTCATCGATTTTCCCTTAATGCACCATGTTGAAGCAAAAGCCGAAATCCCTTTTTGCACCTGTCAAATTCTCTTGAAAGCACCTAGCCGAATGACCACCTAAACTTCCTTAGTTTTATTTCTTTTTCTTCTTCTTCTCAAGTGCTTGGCCGAATCTCCTTCTCTCCCATCTCTCTTTTTTTTTTCTTTCTCTCATAATTGTTCAAAACCGCATCAACAGTCTCTTCTTCTCAAATCAACAACTTTCCTTTCTCTTCATTCTCTCTTGTCCTGAATCTTTTTCTTTTTCTTCCTCATTTTGCCGAAACTCCCTTAATCTCTTTTCTTTAAACCAAAGCCGAATACCATTCATCTTTTTCCCATTCTCTCCTTTCACTTTAGCCGAATCTTATTTGCTTTTCTCTTCTTTCAGCCATAGCCGGATCACATTGAAGTCCACCACCATTGCCGAAATCTCCTTACTTTCTTCTTGTTTTATTTTGGCCGAATATCAACCAAGCATAGATCTCCCTTGGTTCTTCTCTAATCGGATTTAAAGAGGGTAAGTAATCTTGGCAAACTCTATTCTCACTTTCTTTTTTCTCTGTCGTCATGTGTAGACAAAAGCCGAATTTCGGCATTTATCTTGGCTTTTAATCAACCATGCAATTGGTTCCTTATAGGACCTTCGGGATTTTGAAGCAGTAGGTCGGGGTCATCTATTTCCTGTCAAGCGATTTCGGCAAGTTAGTGGTAAGGTTTCATGCCGATTCGATCCGGTGCCAAGGCTATTAAGATTAAGTGTTAATGTTGGCCGATTGTAGGGGAAAGATCACCTCGCACATCTCGGGTTGTGGTTAGCGTTCAAAGCGCGTAAGGTAAGGGTTGTGTTTGGTTATGCGTTATCTCGCCTTCGATTTGCTAGTAGAGCCGAATGGCTTTTGCTAATGATCTTAGTGTGGGCCGAATGTAGGAAAATGGGATCTAGTGCGATAGATCGGGACCTTCGAGTCGAGAATCGTGTTAGTAATCAGTGTGTACCTTACACACTTCTTAATCGTCAGAAACTTGTTAATAACCTAAACTTTATTAAAAGTCAAATGTGTAGATTTCGATTTGGTACCCTTTTTGGTATGCGTAAGGACTCGGGTAAGTCCGCTTTGATAAGTTTAAGACAATTGATTCGGTTGAAATCGCATATGCTATGTGTCATCAGATGTTTAATGATTAAGCATGATAGCATGATTTGCATGTACATGAGCACTATGGTGGGTGATATGAGAGGAGGGGGAAGATTGATATCTGTGACTTTGGGTCACCAGAGGTTTGGCACCTCCAAAGGGTTTGGTACCACAGCTTGATTTTGTGACTTTGGGTCACCGGAGGTTTGGCACCTCATAGCGACTCGTCCCGTGGGCTTAGCACCACAGTGGGTTGGCCCCACATTTGATAAACGGGATTGTCGCCAAAGATTTGGCATCACAACATGGGTTGGCCCCACAATTGGATTATTCGTGACTTTGGGTCACTGGTGGTTTGGCACCACCAAAGGGTTTGGTACCACACGGGGTAGGAAATAGAGTTGTGGGTGGTTAGGTTGGGTGCATGATATGTTTGATTGATTATGATTTGTGTAAGCATGTTGCAATAATCGGGAGGGGATTATGCATCGAGTCTTGGTGACTCACCTTCTCCCTTATCTTTTCAGTGATTCGTAGATCGCGGATGAGGAGCCAGGTGGACTCGAGGTGGCCATGCGATAATTGTTTCGGCTTTTACATGGACTTTTGACTCGGTACTTTATTTTAAATTTCGGTTTTTTTATCCGGGTTTGTAATAAGGCCATTAGTATTTTTATTTTGGGTTTTATTATATCTGCTTTAATTTTTCTGGATGTTACTAAATAAATTGCTTAAACATGTTTTAAACTACCCGATAACCAAAAGTTTTCTAATCTTTACTTGCATCGAAGTTTTCTAAACGTTACCATCTGCAACAATATTCACAAGGTAATTACAAAGTTAACTTAAATGATTTTCAAACTTAAGTTTTTCCAAGCTCAAGTACAAACGGTTTTGGATTAACTAAATACAATTCACATGATTTCAAAGTAACTTAACATTTTCCACTATACATACATCGGCTTTCCCAAACACAGGCAATCAAGAGTTTTCACCGAAGATAAACCGGTAACCTGTTTTCTTCAAAACATTTTTACTCTGTAACATGCCAGATTCGATCGTGGTGTGTTGACCGGGTTTGGGGTGTTACAATTTTGGTATCAGAGCCAGGTTCAAAAGCTCAGTTGTGGGCCCGAAGCCCAAAATGTTTTAAAACGTGGTTCCAAAAAGTTTTGCTTGAAAATACGGGGTCTGAAAAGCATGGCGCCGAGTCTCCGGCACCAATCTGCCCAGGTAAGTACCCCTAACTGATGTTTGCATTTGATTATGATGATATATGTTATGAACGACTAGTGATAGTGGACTACTCTAGAGACTAAAACCTATAGGATTCTGGGAACTCGCGAAGACAAAACTCTTTAATAAGAACTAATCATAAGACTGTGCCTTAATAATAGTGGAATAGTGACTGTCGGATAAAACTTTTAAATCAGATAAGTCGAGACATTATACATGAGCACTCGAGGTCGTGGTTGTAATACTCGTGGACGCGGTCGGGGTAGGATGACTGTGTTTGAACCAGTGGGGTCTGGTCAGGGGTTGGAAAATGAGATGCCGCCACCACCACCAGCTGTAGATGTTGAGTTTCAGGATCAGACCGGGGATGACGCAGTGTCGCAGGTGATGCTGCAAGTTCTTGAGAGAGTGGCTGGAGCAGGTGGAGGTGCGGGAGCTCAGAAATCTGTATCTGAGCGACTCCGAGCCAATGGAGCCGAGGTATTCCGAGGTGTTTCTGGTGTGGCGCCCAATACGGCTGAGTATTGGTTGGAGGTCACGGAGCAAATCATGGATGACTTGGATTTGACTGCTGAGGAGAAACTGAAAGGGATAGTGTCGCTTCTCCGGGATGAGTCATACCATTGGTGGCTCACGGTTCGGGATAGTGCTGCAGCGGATGATCTCACTTGGGATTATTTTAAGACAGCTTATCAGAAGAAATATATTGGGTCTAGCTACATTGATGCGCAGTGGAAGGCGTTTCTGAGACTGGTTCAGGGGAGTAAGTCCATATCGGAGTATGAGGCGGAATTCTTAAGGTTGAGCCAGTATGCTCGAGGTATCGTGGCTACGGAGCACGAGCGATGTGTCAGGTTCGAGGACGGACTGAGGGATGAGCTGAGATTGTTGATTGCTCCACAGCAGGAGCGAGAGTTTGCTGTGTTAGTAGAAAAGGCTAAGATAGCCGAGGGGATCAAGGAATCTGTGAGGCAGAATCATGATAGGAATAGACATAAGAGAGGTTTTGGATCAGCTGGGTCGGTTGGTAATTCTCAGAAAAGGGCTAGGCATGGTGGGCCGAATCAATCTGGGAGGCCTGTTACTGCTAATCAGGGACCAGCGCAGTGTAATCGGTGTGGGAAATCTCATTGGGGAGAATGTTGGACTGGTGGAAAAGGATGTTTTGAATGTGGCTCGTTGGATCATCGTGTGAGGGATTGTCCACGAAGTTAGCCAGATTCATCCCGACTTCGGCCGTACCGTGCTCGGGCCTCGTAAATGAGGGACCGCAACCGCATAGGGGTCGTGGTTCTGGTAGAGGAGGAAATGGTTCTGGTCGAGGCCGCGGAGCACCGGGCAGAGGAGCAGGCAACACTGAGGCTAGACAGTCGGGATTGGTATATACAGCGAGGCGTCGAGAGGAGGGCAACGCACCAGACGTGATAACCGGTACGTTCTTAATCTTTGGATTTCCATATACTGCTTTGATTGATGTGGGTTCGACGCATTCGTATGTTGCTAGTAGCATAGTAGAGACCATGAACTTAGACTCTGAGATTACTTCTAGGGAGATGACAGTAATTAGCCCTCTAGGTCACTCTATAGAAGTAAATAAGTCAGATAGGGATGTACCCCTAGAACTCCAAGGGGTAGTGTTTGTAGTCGATCCGATGGAACCGCCGTTTGGGGAGTTCGATCCGATTCTTGGGATGGACCGGTTGGTAAAGTACCAGTGCAAATTTGGATTGCGCGGCTAAGCGCATGGTTTTGAAAATGTCTGAGGGTGAAGAAGTGGTGATGATAGGTAATAGAAGAGATTATCTATCTAACGTGGTGTCTACTTTGAAAGCTGAGAAGATGGTCAGGAAGGGTTGCAAGGCGCTTATGGTTCATGTCCGTGCCTTGGAGGCCAAGGAGTCACCGTGGAGAATGTCCAAACGGTGAAGGAATTTGTCGACGATTTTCCGTAAGAACTTCCGTCCGCCTCGGATCGGAAGTCGAATTTGGTATAGATTTGTTACCCGGGACCGCGCGGTGTCTATTGCCCCGTATAGGATGGCGCCAAAGGAATTGGTAGAGTGAAGGCTCGGTTCGTGAGTTGTTGGACCGGGGTTTCATCCGCCAAGTGTTTCGCCTTGGGAGCGCCAAGCTTTTTGTCAAGAAGAAGGATGGTACAATGCGGATGTGTATAGATTATCGCTTGCTTGAATAAGTCGACGATCAAAAACAAGTATCCATTGCCCAGATAGAGGACTTGTTTGATCAGCTTAAGGGGGCATCGGTTTTCTCAAAGATCAACCTAAGGTCAGGGTATCATTAGCTAAAGGTGAAAGAGGCTGATATCCACAAGACGGCGTTTCGCACTCGGTATGGGCACTATGAGTTTCTGGTAATGCCGTTTGGGATGACTAACGTGCCAGCTGCATTCATGGACATGATGAATCGGGTGTTCCAGCAGTATTTAGATCAGTTTGTCGTGGTGTTTATAGATGACATATTAGTGTACTCAAGGTCTGAGGAGGAGCATGATGCGCATTTGCGGGTAGTTTTGCAAATTCTGAGGGAAAAGTAGTTATTTGCCAAATTTAGTAAGTGCGAGTTCTGGCTTAGGAAGGTGACTTTCTTGGGTCACGTGGTGTCAGCTGAGGGGGTTAGAGTGGATCCTCGAAAGATTGAGGCAGTGTTGGACTGGAAACTTCCTAAGTCGCGGCGTGTTCTGAGTTTCCTAGGACCGGCAGTATTACCGCAGATTTGTTGAGGATTTTCTTTGATCGCAGCGCTTATGACCAAATTACCGAGGAAAGGAGTTCCATTTGTGTGGTCCGAGAAACAAAGAAGAAAGTTTTGACAAGTTGAGAAAGATTCTGACCAAGCTCCGCTTTGATTCACTGAGGTAGGAAAGGAATTCACTGGTCTCATCGTGATGCATCACATACTTGGTTTGGGATGTGTGTTGATGCAGAAGGAAGGTAGTGGCATATGCATCTCGGCAAACCGAGATCGCATGAGGTTAACTATCCAACGCATGACTTGGAATTAGCCGCAGTGGTTTTCGCCACAAAAATATGGAGACATTACTTGTATGGAGAGAAGTCGATAGTCTACACGGATCAAAAAAGTCTGAAGTATCTGTTGACTCAGAAAGATTTGAACTTGAGACAGCGGAGATGGATTGAACTGTTGAAGGACTACAACTATTCAATTGAGTATCATCCGGGCAAGGCTAACGTGGTGGCAGACGCGCGTTGAGCCGTAAGGTAGTGTCGGACTTGAGAGCGATGTTTGCTCATCTTAGCTTGTACGACGACGGGAGTCTGTTGGCAGAATTGCAGGTAAAACTGACTTGGGTAGTACAAATTAAGGAGAAACAGTTAGAGGATGAGGGTTTGAATGCTCGGAGGTTGCAAGTTTAGAATGGTGGGTTGGAAGGTTACAGCTTGTCCAGGATAGAGTACTATGTTTTCAAGGGAAAGCTTGTATGCCGGGGACGCCGAGTTAAGGCAGAGGATTCTTCAGGACGCACATAGCAGTCCATATGCTATGCATCCTGGAGGTAGCAAGATGTACCGGGATTTGCGAGAGCAGTTTTGGTGGCCAAGTCTGAAACGGGAAGTAACTGAGTTTGTGGGTAAATGTCTAACGTGTCAGCAAGTCAAGGTCCGAACATCGGGCTTGCCGTCAGTTTACTTTCACCGGTGAAGATTCCACAGTGGAAGTGGGAAAGGATCACTATGGATTTTGTCAGTGGACTACCCCTTACGCCAAGTAAGAAAGACTCACTCTGGGTAATTGTGGATCGTCTGACTAAGTTAGCTCATTTCATACCGGTAAGGGTTGATTACTCGCTTCAGAAGTTAGCAAAGCTGTATGTGGCGGAGATAGTGAGGCTGGACGGGGTGCCAGTATCGAGCATCTCGGACGGGATCCCAGGTTCACATCGAGGTTCTGGAAAGAGTTGCATCAGGCATTGGGAACGCGGTTGGATTTTAGTACGGCATTTCATCCGCAGCATGCATTTGACAACCGAGAGGGTTATACAAATCTTGGAAGATATGCCGAGAGGTCATGTTTTGGACTTTAGAGGCACTGGAAGAATTTCTACCGTTAGAATGAATTTGCGTACAACAATAGTTACCAGCAAGCATTAAGATGGCACCATATGAGGCGTTGTATGGTATGAAGTGTCGTGACACCTGCTTTGGCGGACGTAATTGGGGAGCGTCGGATGTTGGGACCAGAGTTGGTTGGTCGAGACCGAGGATAAAGTCAAGTTGATTCGTGCTCGTTTGAAGGAAGCTTCGCATGCATGTGAAGTCATATGCCGATCTTAAGCGGAGAGATATAGAGTTCGCAGTGGGTGATAGGGTTTTCTTGAAGGTCTCGCCGTGGAAGAAAGTGCTGAGATTTGGAAGGAAAGGCAAGCTAAGTCCAAGGTTTATTGGCCCATATAAGGTGTTGGGACGAGTGGGACCAGTAGCTTATCAGCTTGAGTTGCCAGCAGAGCTGAGTCAGATACATGATGTGTTCCACGTCTCCATGCTTAGGCGCTATCGTTCAGATCCATCACATGTTGTATCAGTGGAGGAAATTGAGGTGAGCCCAGATTTGACCATGGAAGAGGAACCAGTCTGCATTCTAGATCGGGATGTGAAAGTTTGCGCAAGAAGTCGGTTCCATTAGTAAAGGTATTGTGGCGAAATCATGACGTGGAAGAAGCTACGTGGGAACGGAGAGGATGTGATGAGCAGCAATACCTCAACTCTTTTGACTGTAATAATTTCGAGGCGAAATTATTTTTAAGGGGGTAGAACTGTAACATCCTTAAATAGGGGCTATTGTGTTTAAATTGTTCTTACATGTGTATGTATTGATTGTGGTATTAATTGAGGTGTTCTAGGGTCTAGGTATAAGCCGAGGGTAGGCCCGAGCTATAAGAAAAATTTTGTTTTTAAGCTTTGGTCAAGGAGAGCTGAAGGAGCGAGGGGTTAAATATATTTGGGGGTGAAATTAAGCACAAGAATTGGCTTGGGAAAGTGGCAAGGAGGCGCCACTTAGGGCCTTGAGAGTGACGCCACATGTAGGGAAGGGGGAGCTCAGGTTCGAGCAGTGGAGATCCTATTTTCTACTTACCATTTTGACGCCAAGGAGGGAAGAGTTGTGCTCAGCTCAAACTCTGTCAGATTTGTTGATTAAGTTAAATTAATTTAAACTGGTGGAGAAGAGAAAATTTAGGAGCTTGTGGAATTCAAACACATTTGAATTGTTGGTCAGGAGAAATTTGAGGTGTTTGCCGAATTTTGAATAGTGGAGGAGGAGTGTTTAGTTAAGGAACTTGCTAGGTGTGCCATCCCTCCATAGTTAGCTTAGGAGGACATTTTCGGCTAGTCTAGGCTATAGTGCATTCGATTGAGAAGCAAACCGAAACTCCTCTTTGCTCATCGATTTTCCCTTAATGCACCATGTTGAAGCAAAAGCCGAAATCCCTTTTTGCACCTGTCGAATTCTCTTGAAAGCACCTAGCCGAATGTCCACCAAACTTTCTTAGTTTTATTTCTTTTTCTTCTTCTTCTCAAGTGCTTGGCTGAATCTCCTTCTCTCCCATCTCTCTTTTTTTTTCTTTCTCTCATAATTGTTCAAAACCGCATCAACAGTCTCTTCTTCTCAAATCAACAACTTTCCTTTCTCTTCATTCTCTCTTGTGCCGAATCTTCTTCTTCTTCTTCCTCCTTTTGCCGAAACTCCCTTAATCTCTTTTTTTTAAACCAAAGATGAATACCATTCATCTTTCTCCCATTCTCTCCTTTCACTTTAGCCGAATCTTATTTGCTTTTCTCTTCTTTCAGCCATAGCCGGATCACATTGAAGTCCATCACCATTGCCGAAATCTCCCTACTTTCTTCTTGTTTTATTTTGGTCGAATATCAACCAAGCATAAATCTCCCTTGGTTCTTCTCTAATCGGATTTAAAGAGGGTAAGTAATCTTGGCCGAAACTCTATTCTCACTTTCTCTTTTTCTCTGTCGTCATGTGTAGACAAAAGCCGAATTTCGGCATTTGTCTTGGCTTTTAATCAACCATGCAATTGGTTCCTTATAGGACCTTCAGGATTTTGAAGCAGTAGATCGGGGTCATCTATTTCTTGTCAAGCGATTTCGGTAAGTCAGTGGTAAGGTTTCATGCCGATTCGATCTGAAAGGCCGAAGGCTATTAAGATTAAGTGTTAATGTTGGCCGATTGTAGGGAAAGATCGATCGCACATCTCGGGTTGTGGTTAGCGTTCAAAGGTAGTAAGGTAAGGGTTGTGTTTGGTTATGCGTTATCTCGCTTTCCGGGATTTGCTAGTATAGCCGAATGGCTTTGCTAATGATCTTAGTGTGGGCCGAATATAGGAAAAGGGGATTTAGTGCGATAGATCGGGACCTTCGGGATTCATGAATCGTTAGTAATCAGTGTGTACCTTACACACTTCTTAATCGTCGTAAACTTGTTAATAACCTAAACTTTATTAAAAGCCAAACAAAGGTAGATTTCGATTTGGTACCCTTTTGGGTATGCGCAAGGACTCGGGTAAGTCCGCTTGATAAGTTTAAGACAATTGATTCGGTTGAAATCGCATATGCTATGTGTCATCAGATGTTTAATAATTAAGCATGATAGCATGATTTGCATGTACATGAGCACTATGGTGGGTGATATGAGAGGAGGAAGATTGATATCTCAGACTTTGGGTCACGAGAGGTTTGGCACCTCCAAAGGTTTGGTACCACAGCTTGATTTTGTGACTTTGGGTCACGGAGGTTTGGCACATCATAGCGACTCGTCCCCCAGTGGCTTAGCACCACAATGGGTTGGCCCCACATTTGATAAACGGGATTGTCGCCGGTGATTTGGCATCACAACGTGGGTTGGCCCCACAATTGGATTATTCATGACTTTGGGTCACCAAAGGGTTTGGCACCACATGATTATTGATATCGTGACTTTGGGTCACCAGTGGTTTGGCACCACCGGTGGTTTGGTACCACACCTGGTAGGAAATGGCGTTGTGGATGGTTAGGTTGGGTGCATGATATGTTTGCTTGATTATGATTTGTGTAAGCATGTTGCAATAATCGGGAAGGGATTATGCATCGAGTCTTGGTGACTCACCTTCTCCTTATCTTTTCGTGTGATTCGTAGATCACGGATGAGGAGCCGAGTGGACTCGAGGTGGCCATGCGATAATTGTTTTGGTTTTACATGGACTTTTGACTGGGGTACTTTATTTTAAATTTCGGGTTTTTTTATCCGGGTTTGTAATAAGGCTATTAGTATTTTTATTTTGGGTATTATTATATCTCGCTTTAATTTTTCTGGATGTTACTAAATAAATTGCTTAAACATGTTTTAAACTACCCGATAACCAAAGTTTTCTAATCTTTACTTAGCATCGAGTTTTCTAAACGTTACCATCTGCAACAACATTCACAAGGTAATTACAAAGTTAACTTAAATGATTTTCAAACTTAAGTTTTTCCAAGCTCAAGTACAAACGGTTTTGGATTAACTAAATACAATTCACATGATTTCAAAGCAACTTAACATTTTCCACTATACATACATCGGTTTTCCCCAAACACAGGCAATCGAAGAGTTTTCACCAAAGATAAACCGGTAACCTATTTTCTTCAAAACATTTTTACTCTGTAACATGCCAGATTTGGTCGTGGTGTGTTGACCGGGTTTGGGGTGTTACATAATGTGTTTAATGCATTAAAATGCACGGATGAAAATGAGGAATGTCACACCATTGGCTTAATAGAAGCAGGAGTGGACAAATTTACAAAATTTTGCTACGATAATTCTGACAATGAAGACAATTTGTTGGAGCAAGTTGATAAAGTAAGTTTTGAAGAGCTTGGTGAATTTATGGAAGCCCAGCAGATAATGAATAGGCCAAGGAAGAAATTTGAATTCTTGGATTTGATAGAACAATCTTTTAAGCCTCCTAAACCATCTATAGATGAATCTTCCGTTCTAGAGTTAAAGTCTCTGCCATAACATTTGAAATATACATATTTGGGAAATAACAGTACTTTGCTAGTTATAATTTCTACTAAACTAACACCAAACTAACACTTGAGCAAGAGGACATGTTGTTAGAAGTGTTACGGCGATTTATAAGAGCATTCAGTTGGACCCTTGTGTAACAACCCAATTTCAATAAAATCGGAACAGTGGTTTAGGGACCACAAATCCAAGTCGAAAATAAAATTTATTTTAATTTTATTACATGGTCCGTATTATGTTAGAAATGTCATGTGAAAATTCTGATAAGAAAATTTTATCGATTAAGTGCTTAATTACGGGATGGACTAAATCGCATAAAATGCAAAAGTTAAATTCTAGTAGCTAGAAGGATTAGATAGCTATGGAATTCAAAACTTGAGGTCCTAATATGGTAATTAGACGATTAAAGAAAAGTATGTAGATATTTTGGTGACTCATCCATGGAAATTTAGAAAAAGGGCAAGGACTAAATAGGAAATTGAAATAATTTAATTAATTAAAAGATGATAAAAGAATTATCATCTTATTTTATATCATTTTCAACCCCAAAATGCATGGAAACCCTAGGAGAGAGAGAAGAAACTTTATTGGCTTAATTGGGTAAGTTTTCTTGTCCCATTTTTAGTAATTTTGATATTTTTAAAACCAGGATAACTTAATCTATCTATTTGGGGGATCAATTTGAAAAGTTATCAAAGTATGGAAATTAGGTCATGGATGAATATGCTGAAAATTTGAAATTTATGGTAGAAAATGAAAGGTTGTTGATAGATAAATAACTTTTACAAAGTGATTTTTGATGGAAACATGATTTAGGGACTAAAATGTAAAGTTGTGAAAATTGAAGAAAATTTCTAAAATTTATAGAATATATGTGCTGTAAATGGTATATTGAAATTTCAGTTAGGCTTGGAATAGGGAGTAAATTGCATAAATTTCATTTTCCGAGCATAGGGACGAAATTGGAATTTATGGAAAAGTTAGGGGCAAAATGGTAATTTTGTCTTGGATGTAAATTGAGTCCACTTGAATATGAAATGTGATAAATTGATGAATAAATTCATTTATATAGATCCGGACAGCAAAAATTCGAGGTTAGACCGAGGAAAAGAAAAAGTTTCGAATTAGTAGATTTTTAAATGCGAACAAGTGTCGAGGTAAGTTCGTGTAACTTAATCGAGCAAGTAAATATGTTAAATTGAATGTTGTGTTTGTATGGAATGTGACTTATATTGATGTGAATTATTTGATTGCTATAATGGAGAATTGAATACATGTTTGAAATGGTGAAAAAGGGTTAAGTTCCGTTTGAATATTGAATTCCGATGAATATATGTGCTTTCTCGAAATGAATGAGGTCCTGCATTTGTTGCTGACGGGATTTGGCTCGGATGAGTAATCCTATTGACCTTGTTATAGAAAGGATGTATCCCGAACGGGTAATCCTGATATAATCCCTCTCAAGCATATGTTACAGTTAGGATTTAGCCTGGACTTGTAATCCTAATAGAGCTCTTCTGAGCATACGTTACATAAAGGATTTAGCCTGGACTGGTAATCCTGTTATACGATATGTGGCTCGAGAGTGTGTTCATTGATTTGGTGACCTAATGGGTACTCTTGAATAAGAATTGACGGTTATTGAATTGTGTACCTTGAGTGTACTACTTGAGTATCCGTCGGAATTTCAATAATTCAACGGACAAAACTCTTGGCATGATAAGAGAATTATAGAGTGAAATGAATGATGTCTTGAAGGACTATAGTATGATGAGCTCATCTATGCTTACTTGAGGCATATGTGAATATTTATGTGACTAACTTGTTTGATTGAGTGTAAGTGTTTAGGTAAATTTGCCAAATTGATGAAAAGCACGTTATTGAATGCTTAATGTTAATAAATGTGAATTGGTAAGTTTTAATTCCCGTTATACGAACTTACTAAGCATGTAATGCTTACTAGATTTTATTTTCTCTATTTTATAGTGCTCGAAAGCTCGCGAAGGTTGGAGATCAGTTGGAGCATCATCACACTATCCACTAGCTTATTTTGGGTATATATAATATAATCATCCTGGTATGATGGCATGTATAAGATAACTTGGCCATTAGTGGCTTGAAAATGATGCTTGTAATCTAGCCATTGGAATGGCTAGTAATGGTTTGTTTTGACATACTTGTAATGTCATACTATGGTATCTACATATATGTTAAGTGATTGATCAAATTATGTCTACATATGGACTAAACCAAGGTAAGATTATAAACATGTACGCATGTAATGATATTCCATGTTGAATGATAGAGTTTGCTTAATTTGAATGCTTGAAAAGGGTTGGTATTTGGATGTGAGTTTTAGAGCAGGTCATTGGTATGATTTTGGGTGAGAAATGAAGCTAGAAATGGCTTCATTTCGTCCATACGGGCAGACAGGCGGGTGTGTGTCTAGACCGTGTGTGAAACAAGGCCTGGTAAATGGGCGTGTGGTTAGGCCGTGTGTCCCCTGCACCTTAAATTTGAGAAATAGAATGCTCAGAATTGAGCACACAGGCAGAGACATGGACGTGTGTTTCAGTTAGCCGTGTGTACTACACAGCCTAGAATACGGCGTGTGTTTTAGTTAGCCGTGTGTACTACACAGCCTAGAATACGGCGTGTGTCTTGGTCGTGTGAAACCTACACCTAAATTTGAAAAATAAAATTAACCACACGGCCTAGCACAGGGGCGTGTGGCTAGCCGTGTGGCACAAGTCAGAGAGTTACATGGGGTTAAACACGGCCTGCAGCACGGGCATGACCTAGGGTCACACAGGCGTGTGAGCCCTGTAACTTAGAAAATTTTTGAAATTTCACGAAAAATTCTTAGAGTTTCTGATTGAGTCCCGACTCGATTCTAGAGCTCATATTGGGCCTCGAGGTTCCATTGAGGGACGTTACGAACAATTTCAGAAATGAATAGTAATTGACTTGAAATATTTGTAAATATTCTGTAAACTCCAGTAATGCTCTGTAACCCTGTTCTTGCAACGGATATGGGCTAGGGGTGTTACACCTTGCCGATATAAAAAGGATTAGCCCTGCATTTTGTATGCGCAAAATTTTATTGGAAGATTGCCGTAGCAAATATCCATTGAACAGTTGGGACGATTGAATCCAATTATGAAGGAAGTTGTCAAGAAGGAAATTATCAAGTGGCTTGATGCTGGCATTATTCACCCAATTTCCGACAGATGTTAGGTAAGTCCTATGCAATGTGTACCTAAGAAAGAGGGTGTCACGGTAGTAAGTAATGACAACAATGATCTATTATTAAACAATGGCACCAATGTGTACCTATGCAATGACTTCTCTATGTTTGGAAATGATTTTGAAGATTGCTTAAGAAATTTAGAGATGGTTTTATGTCATTGTGAAGAAACGAATCTATTATTAAACTAGGAGAAATGCCATTTCATGGTCTGTGAAGGCATTGTCCTGGGCCATAGAGTGTCACAGCGAGGGATTGAAGTGGACAGGGCAAAGATAGAAGTGATTGAAAAGTTGCCACCGACAACCAGTGTTAAAGGTATTAGAAGTTTTATAGGACACACGGGATTTTATAAAAGATTTATCCAGGATTTTTCAAAAATCTCTAAACCCTTGTATGCTTTACTTGAACAAAATAAACCTTTTAATTTTGATGATCAATGTTTGCAGGCTTTTGAGGAGCTCAAGAAGAAACTTGTAGCAACATCGATTGTGGTTGCTCCAGAATGGACATTGCCCTTTGGAACGACGGAAATGTGCAAGTTTACACAATCGTAATAAGTAATAAAGTGACAAGTAAATGTCGAGTTATCGTACCCACAGGGACTGTGAAAAGAATTATTTATGAATGCAATTTTAAAAACACTTTGGTGAAGAAAAATATTTTGATTTGAAGAAGTAGTTAAAAACTAGGATTTTAAGTAAAATAAATAAAAATAAAATAAAAGTTCCAATGCACGATTTCAAAAGATGATTTTAATCAAGATGACATAATTGTGTTAGATTAATTACATTTCTTAACTTAGAATTATTAAACTCATGTTCATGTTGTTATGAATAAATTCACAGCAACTCGGTAATTTGCTAACTTATGAACATACTTACCTACCAAAATCCATTTATCTCTTGACCATATCTCTACGTCAATTCAACCGATTAAACAAATTTTAATAAGCAAATGTGTTAATGCACATACATACTTATGAAATTAAAATAATCTCTTGTACCTATCTCTATGCCAACTCAAACAATTAACTCAATCTCATAAGCACATAAAAGATTACGTGAGGTAACAATGTATTTCTACCTTGAAACAGTTTAATCACAATAGTCTTGCAAGTTATGCAAGGCTAATGTATCGCTAGATACCGTTGCTAATTTAACCCTCAGCTACCTTAGATGATTAAACGTGCACTGATTAAGTATTTTGTCAATTAATTACAATTTCAATCCGTTTAAATAATTAATTCATTAGTTACCTTACAATTGTAATGCAAGAATAACTTAGTCATGGTTTTACTTAATCAAACATCTTACCGAGGCCTATAACAACACAAACACAATTTTAATAAATCAAGTAGACAAAATGCAATCAACCTAACACAAATTAAATTTAAGCCATATTAATTAACTTAAACATATCTACATCACAATTATTCATAGACATGTTCATCATAACAACAACAAAATTAAAAGGATAGGGAACAAGAATCAAATCTGGTGTTTTCTTCGAGGCTTGACTAGTTTGCTCTACTCCTCCTTCTCCACTTGTTCTTGTCAAACCAAGGCTTCTAAGAACACTTGAATGCTGCTCCAAGTCGTGGTTGATTGACTCTTTTTCAAGAGGTGAAATCGACAAGGGAATGGGGAAGAAAATGAAGAACAATAAAGAGAGAAAAGTGAAAGAGAAGTGAAGAGATGAGAAGGGTTAAGATGTGTTTTGTAATATCCCGGGTTAGGGGCTGTTTTGTTGTTGCATGATAGTGCATGAGTTTAGTGTGCTGTGTTGCTATTTCGGTGTTTTAGGGGTTTGATTGAAGTCTAGGAGTATGCCTGAGTGAATGGGAAAATTTTGGTTTTTGGGTGTTAAGTCGTGGAGCCGTTGGAGCTGGGGTATAAGAGTTTTCTTTGGTGTTTTATTGCACAAATGAAGAGCTGGCAGAGTGGCAAGGGAGGAGCTTGGTGTGGCGTCATCTATAGGTGAGGGAGGTCCAGAGTTCAAGTCGTAGAGCTCCCATTTTGGTTCTCATTTTGGACGGCATGGAGGAAGAGGTTGAGAGCAACTTGAATTCTACCATGGACTTGGTCAAGGGGTGACTTGGATGGTGGAGAGAAATTGGTGGAGGATGACTTGTTCAAACTTATTTGAATTTGCGGTTGGGAGTGAATAGGGGGATTTGGCCGAATGTTGGGGAGTTGTGGAGTGGGTGGACGGCTTGGTGGTGTGTTGTAGTAGGTAAT
Source organism: Gossypium sturtianum (assembly GCA_025698515.1). NCBI lineage: Eukaryota > Viridiplantae > Streptophyta > Magnoliopsida > Malvales > Malvaceae > Gossypium > Gossypium sturtianum. The sequence continues at coordinate 91,228,647 of CM046949.1, forward strand.
GCCGAAATTCATTTGGAGTTATGAGGCATTTTCGGTCAAGTTGGAAGGCTATTCTTTCTTTCTTTTGTCATTGAATTTTCAAGAGAATTTCTCTCATTCTTTTACTCTTGGAACCGTAAGACCAAAACTCAAAATGGATTGCCGAAAGTTTCATTTTATTTCTTGTCTCCTAAAGTGTTTGTAGCCGAAAGTTCTTGAGCCTCAAGCTTGTACTTCTTTTTGTCTCTTTTGGCCGAATGCTCATTCCATTTCTCCTTCTTATCTTCTTTTGGAGCTAAGCCGAAACTAGCCTTCTCATATCTCATTTTTGTTTCGTTTTCTCTCCTTTTTTTGAAACACTAAAGCCGAAATTTACCTTGCCTAAACCGAAAATTCCTATTCATTCCTTCCATTTCTTGTCATCTTAAAAACCGAAAAGCACCTACCACTTTTCCATTTTTCTTTCCTTTCTTCTCAAACTTTGGCCGATTCTTTCTTCTTGATCACATATTTCCCTTGCTTTATTTTAATTCTAGACCGAATTCTCTTTGGTTCAAAGTATTGACCGGATCCATCCCTTCTCCTAGTGGTTGTTGTGGCCGAACATCAATAGAGTGTTGGGGGGGTTTCTTGCTTCAACCGTTTGGAGGTTGGTGAGTCCATGGCCGAATGGTCATTTATTTTCTTTCTTTTCTCAATCGATTTTGGTTTAATTAAGGGCCGAATATGGTCATTTTGGAAGGATTCTAATCTCTTCGTTATAGGATCTTTGGATTGTGGAAGCAAGCAAGAGGAGCCGTTTTCTTCTGTCAATTGATTAGTAAGGGGTAAGTGATTGGTTGTTGTTAGTTTAATCGTCTGGTTTCGATTAAGTCATGAGTGATAAAGGATTAACTGTTATTCTTTTCAAGGTGGTGGCCGATCGTCTTAGAAGGACCATTGTGGTTCGGGGTTGGTTGGAAACCAAGTTAAGAAGTGAAGGTAAGGGTTTGAGATGACTTCTCTTGGTATAAAGCCTTTGGCCGAATGGTTTATGTGTACTAACCCCTATGTTGGCCGATTATAGGAGCCAGATAATCAAGGGACTTAGATCGATTCGTTGGGATTTTTAGACGCGTGTATACCAGGTGTGTAACTAACACACCCATACTTAGTGATATTGTTATTAAACCTGTTTGCCTATTAAAATCATGACAAAGATGATGGATTATTGGATACCCAAACGGGGTATGTGTACGTATCCGGTAAGTCAAGATTGTTACTAGATTACCGATGATCTATATGGTATCATGACTATGTATGTATGTGATATGGGGCATGAGTCAAACATATTAGCATGATATGCATAATTTGTATGATATGCATGATTACATGAGTTGGTTTGTTGATGGGTGATATGAGTGGAGGGAGCTATGATATTTTGTCTTGCCGACGAGCACCACCAGTGTTTTGGTAACACACTTTGTGACTTTGGGTCACCAAAGGCTTTGGTAGCACATTTGTGTCTTTGGGACACCAGAGGTTGGGCACCTCATTGCGACTTGTCCCCGTGGTTAACACCACCGTGGGTTGGCCCCACATGAGATATGGGATCGTCTCTAGTGATTGGGTATCACACGATGGGTTGGCCCCATCATTCGATTATTGTGACTACGGTCACCGTGCTTTGTAGCACATTTGTGTCTTTGGGACACCGAGAGGTTGGGCACCTCATTGCGACTTGTCCCCGTGGTTAACACCACCGCGGGGCGCCCCACATGAGATATGGGATCGTCACTAGTGATTGGGTATCACACGATGGGTTGGCCCCATCATTCGATTATCGTGACTACGGTCACCAGTGCTTGGGTAGCACATTGTGTCTTTGGGACACCAGTGTTTTGGTAACACATTGTGACTATATGTCACCAGTGGTTTGGCACCACCAGTGGTTTGGTACCACACGGGGTAGAAAAAGGAGATACGGATGGTTAGGATCGGGTTGCATTAATTATGTTGCTATGTATGATGTGTGTTAGCATGTTGTTTCATCGGGAGCGGGATTTATGCACTGAGTCATTCGACTCACCCTCTCCTTTGACATTTCAGGTGACTCGTAGACGCGGACATGGAGCCGGGGTGGACTCGAGGTGCACATGCCATGCTTAATAAAGTTTTACTCAAACTCTATCATTTGGGTACTTTAGCTTAATTACTTATTTTGATTTGAGGTTTAATTTGGATTTGTAAAAGGCCTTTAAATTATGTTTTATGATGGGTATGTTTTAAATAGATTCTCAACCTGCTTAACAAATACCTTGGCATGAAATTTTAGTAAAACTTGGAAAGACAACGTTTTCAAAATTATATCGCAACGTGTTTTAAACTATACCATCGGGTACCTCGCTATGTTTTGCTATAAAGTGAACTCAAGTGATTTTCAACCCAAACTCGATATTCGACTAAGTCAGAAAGGTTTCAAAATAGCACTAAGAAACTATTGGAAATGCTAAATGAAATCAACTCGTTTTTAACTATATACTTGGATAAGTTTTCAAAATCTAATCAAACAGGCCAACTCAAATTTTCTTCAAGTTCACTATGTTTTCGCCCCGCTTTTAAACGAAAAATCTTATCTCTCAAAAACGTTTTCCCCGTAGCATACCAGATTCGGACGTGGTGTCCTGTCCGGGTTTGGGGTGTTACAATTGTGGTATCAGAGCTAAGTTCAAAGGCTCGGCTGTGGGAATGAGGCCCAAAATGTTTTCAAAAGGTTGTTTTGTTAAACTTTATTCTTAAAGTATGGTTTGAAAGGCATGGCACCGAGTCTCCGGCACCAGTTCGCCCAGGTAAGTACCCCGTACTATTGCTTGTGAATTGATTGGAGGTGATATGATTTGATGAATAGCAATAGTATATTACCTTAGAGATTGAAACTGATAGGATTCTGTGAACTCGCGAGAATAAATCTCCTTAAATATTCATAAGACTTGCTTTTAAACAAGTGGAATAAATACTGATGCATAAAAATTCTTAATCAGATACGTAGGAAGTTTAGTCATGAGCGCTAGAGGTGGACGTGGTCGTGGACGAGGTTGTGGTAGGATGACGGTTTCTGAGCCCGTAGGTTCTGGTCAGGGTTCAGAAAATGAGATACCGGCCCGCCACCACCGGAGGTGGTGAGTTCCAAGATCGAGCCGACGACGCAGCGGTGTCACGAGCGATGCTTTGCAGTGTTGGAAAGAGTAGCCGGTGTAGGTGGTGGTGCAGAGTTAGGAAATCGTTCTGAGCGACTTCGGGCAAATGGGGCCGAATTCTTCCGAGGTGTTTCGTGTTTGCTCCCAAGATCGCCAATATTGGCCGGAGGCAATCGAGCGGATCATGGACGATCCGGACTTGATCAAGAAGAGAGAAGTCAAGGGCATCGTGATCGCTTCTCCGGGATGAGTCATATCGGTGGTGGCTCACGGTTCGAGACAATTGTGGCAAAGAGAGGATCTAACATGGGATTATTTCGTGGCGACATATCAAAGGAAATACATCTGAGCTAGTTATGTCGACTCCAAATGAAAGGCATTTCGAGGCTTGTTCAGGAGTAAATCGGTTCTTGAGTACGAGGCCGAGTTCCTGGTTGAGTAGGTATGCCGGGGCATTGTGGCCACCGAGCATGAGAGGTGTGTTCGCTTTCGAGGATGGTCTCGCGAGATCGACTTGATGTCGCTTGATTACTCCTCGGCGAGGCGCGAGTTTGCTTCGTCTTAGTTGAGAAGGCTAAGGTGGCCGAGGGTGTTAAGGAGTCGTGAGGCGGGGCATGGATAGAAATAGGCATAAGAGGAGCTTTGGGTCTTCTCGATCGTCGGGTAATCCGCGAAGAGGGCTAAACCGAGTGGGCCGAACCACCGCTGCTAGGTTTGTTCTCGCTAGGCGAGGACCGCCGCAGATGTGATCGATCGCGGAAAATCTCATTGGGGTGGTTCTTTGGATCGGAGGAAAAGGTTGCTTGAGTGTGGTTCTCTGGAGCATCGCGTGAGGGATTGTCCGCGTAGGCTGGCCAGATTCGATCCCGAGAGTCGTACGTGTCGCTTCAGAGGTAATGGACCGCCATCACAGAGGGCCGTGGTAACGCGCAGAGGTGGTAATGGGTCCGTGAGTGGTCGTGGAGCACCGCGCAGAGTGCGGTAGTTCCGATGCCGATACCGGATTAGTGTATGCTTGCGAGGCGCCGAGAGGAGGGCGACGCACCTGACGTCATAACCGATACGTTCTTGATCTTTGGTTCTCCTTTTCTTGCTTTGATTGATGTGGGTTCGACGCATTCTTACGTGGCTAGTAGTATAGTAGAGACCATGGACTTAGACTCGAGATATCTTCTAGGCAGATGACCGTGATTAGCCCTCTAGGTCACTCAGTAGTAGTAGATAAACTGTTTAGAGGGTACCCTTAGAACTCCAAGGGGTAGTGTTTGTCAGCGATCCGATGGAACCGCCGCTTGGGGAGTTCGATCCGATTCTTGGGATGGATTGGTTGGTCAAGTACCGGCGAGGTTAGATTGCGCGACCAAGCGCATGGTTCTAAGACGGTTGAGGTGAAGAGGTGGCTATGATAGGTAATAGGAGAGATTACTTATCTAATGTGGTATCCGCTCTGAAAGCGGAGAAGATGGTCGAGAAGGGTCGTGAAGCGTATGTAGTTCATGTGTATGCCTTGGAGGCTAAAGAGTCCATTGTGGAGAAGGTTCATACTGTTAAGGAATTTGCTGATGTTTTTCCCGAGGAACTTCCGGTTTTGCCGCCAGATCGCGAGGTAGAGTTCGGAATAGATCTATTACCTTAATCGCGCCAATGTCTATTGCTCGTATAGGATGGCGCCAAAAGAATTGGTGGAGCTTAAGGCTCGGATCCAGAGTTATTGGATCGAGGTTTTATCGGCCGAGTGTTTCGTAGTGGGGCGCGCAAGGTACTCTTTGTCAAGAAGAAAGATGGCACGATGCGGATGTGTATAGACTACCGCTTGATTGAATAAGTCGACGATTAAAAACAAATATCCGCTGCCACGGATAGATGACTTGTTTGATCGGCTAAAGGTGTGCGGCGGTATTCTCTAAGATCGACTTGAGGTCCAGGTATCACCGATTAAGAGTTAAGGAGGCCGACATCCATAAAACAACGTTTGGACTCGGTATGGGCACTACGAATTCTCGGTAATGCCATTCGGGTTGACTAACGCACCGGCGGCGTTTATGGATATGATGAATAGGGTGTTTCAACAAGATCTGGATCGGTTAAATCGTGGTTTTCATAGACGACATCTTGGTGTACTCAAGGACGGAGGAAGAGCATGATAAGCATTTGCGAGTGGTGTTGCGATTTTGAGGAAGAGCGCGGCTATGCTAAGTTCGGTAAGTGCGAGTTACGCTTAGAGAAGTGACTTTCTTGGGTCATGTAGTGTCACCGAGGGGATTCGAGTAGATCCTCGTAAGATTGAGGCGATTTTGGATTGAAGCCGCCTAGGTCGTTGGCCGAGATTCGAGTTTTCTGGTTTGGCGGATACTCACCAAGGTTTGTTGAGGGTTTCGTTGATAGCGTGCACCGATGACCAAGTTGCCGAGGAAAGAAGTTCCGTTCGTATGGACCGAGAAACAGCAGGAAAGCTTCGATAAGTTAAAGAAGATTTTGACCGAGGCTCGGTTCTAATTCAACCCGAGGCCGGGTAAGGAATTCACGCCTATTGCGACGCATCACATACGGGCTTGGGTTGTGTGCCGATGCAAGAAGGTAAGGTTGTGGCTTACGCTTCTCGGCACCGAGGCCACATGAGGTCAACTATCCGACGCATGACTTGGAGCTAGCGGTGTGGTCTTCGCTTTAAAGATTTGGAGGCACTACTTGTTCGGAGAGAGATCGATAGTCTACACGCATCACAAGAGTCTAAAGTATCTTCCGACTCGTAAGGATTTGAATTTGAGGCAGTACAGCAGATGGGTTGAGTTGTTTGAAAGATTACGACTGCTCGATTGAGTATCATCCGCAAGGCTAATGTGGTGGCGCACGCATTGAGCCGCAAGGTTGTTTCGACTTAAGAGCTTTGTTTGCCCACTTGAGTTTGTATGACGCACGGGAGTATTCTCGCAGAGTTGCGAGTTAAGCCTACTTGGGTTGAGCGGTCCGAGAGAAACAGATTATTGGATGAGGTTAGAGCGCGGAAGTTGCAAGTGCGTAATGGTGGTTTGGAGGGTTACAGCTTGTCTAGTGATGAGGTGTTGTGTTTCCAAGGTAAGGTTTGTATGCCTAAAGATGTTGAGTGAGGCAAAAGATTCTTCAGACGCACATAATAGCCCTCATGCTATGCATCCCGGAGGTAGCAAGATGTATAGGGATCTTAGAGAGCGCTTTGGTGGCACGGCTTGAAGAAAGAGGTGACAGAGTTTGTTGGGATGTGTCCGACTTGTCGCCAGTCAAGGCGAACATCGATTGCCGTCGTCGGGTTTGCTTCACTGTGAAGATTCCTCGGTGGAAGTGGGAAAGGATAACCATGGATTTCGTCAAGGGGTTACCGCTTCGCCAAGCAAGAAGGATTCGATTTGGGTAGTGGTGGATCGTTCGCCAAATCACTCACTTCATTCCTGTGAGGGTTGACTACTCACTTTAGAAGCTAGCTGTCGTATGTGTCGAAGATAGTAAGGTTGCACGGTGTGCGGTTTACGATAATCTCGGATAGGGATCCTAGATTCACGCCAAGGTTCCTGAAAGCATTGCATCGTCTCGGGTACTGCTTTGGATTTCAAAGACGGCTTTTCACCCGCAGATCGACGGTCAATCGAAAAGGGTCATTCGGATCTTAGAGGATATGCTTTGAGGTTGTATCTTGGATTTCGTGAGGTAGTTGGGAGGAGTTTCTACCATTGGTGAGTTTGCCTACAACAACATATTACTAAGCGAGCATCAAGATGGCACCGTATGAGGCGTTGTATGGTAGGAAATGTCGCTCACCTACGTGTTGGACGGAGTTAGGTGAACGCCGCTTGTTGGGACCCGAGTTGGTTGTTGAGACCGAAGACAAGGTTAAGTTGATTCACTCTCGATTGAAGGAAGCTTCGACCGGCAGAAGTCTTATGCCGATCTTAAGCGAAGAGATATAGAGTTCGCCGTGGGGATCGAGTTTTCTGAAGGTCTCACCTTGGAAAAAGGTGTTGAGATTCGGGAGAGAAGGGCAAGCTAAGTCCGAGGTTCATTGGGCCGTATAAGGTTCTCGAGGACGAGTTGGACCGATGGCGTATCGGCTTGAGTTGCCGCCAGAGCTTAGTCGATTCACGACGTTTTTCACGCTTCGATGCTTCGAGGTATCGTTCAGATCCGTCGCATGTGGTAGCAAATGGAAGAGATCGAGGTAAATCCAGATTTGACCATGGAGGAGGAACCTCGTGCGATTCTTGATCGAGATGTGAAGGTTCTCGCGCGTAAGAAGTCTGTGCCTTTGGTTAAGGTACTTTGGCGGAATCATGGCGTAGAAGAAGCTACGTGGGAACCCGAGGATATGATGAGACAAAGAATACCCGCAACTCTTCGATCGTAATTTCGAGGCCGAAATTATTTTTAAGGGGGTAGAACTGTAATATCCCGGTTAGGGGCTGTTTTGTTGTTGCATGATAGTGCATGAGTTTAGTGTCTTTGTGTTGCTATTTCGGTGTTTTAGGGGTTTGATTGAAGTCTAGGAGTATGCCCGAGTGAATGGGAAAATTTTGGTTTTGGGTGTTAAGTCGGGAGCCGTTGGAGCTGGGTATAAGAGTTTTCTTTGGTGTTTTATTGCACAAATGAAGAGCCGGGCAGAGTGGCAAGGAGGAGCTTGGTGTGGCGTCATCTATAGGTGAGGGAGGTCCAGAGTTCAAGTCGTAGAGCTCCCATTTTGGTTCTCATTTTGGACGGCATGGAGGAAGAGGTTGAGAGCAACTTGAATTCTACCATGGACTTAGTCAAGGGGTGACTTGGATGGTGGAGAGAAATTGGTGGAGGATGACTTGTTCAAACTTATTTGAATTTGCGGTTGGGAGTGAATAGGGGGATTTGGCCGAATGTTGGGGAGTTGTGGAGTGGGTGGACGGCTTGGTGGTGTGTTGTAGTAGGTAATGCCGAAATTCATTTGGAGTTATGAGGCATTTTCGGTCAAGTTGGAAGGCTATTCTTTCTTTCTTTTGTCATTGAATTTTCAAGAGAATTTCTCTCATTCTTTTACTCTTGGAACCGTAAGACCAAAACTCAAAATGGATTGCCGAAAGTTTCATTTTATTTCTTGTCTCCTAAAGTGTTTGTAGCCGAAAGTTCTTGAGCCTCAAGCTTGTACTTCTTTTTGTCTCTTTTGGCCGAATGCTCATTCCATTTCTCCTTCTTATCTTCTTTTGGAGCTAAGCCTAAACTAGCCTTCTCATATCTCATTTTTGTTTCTGTTTTCTCTCCTTTTGAAACACTAAAGCCGAAATTTACCTTGCCTAAACCGAAAATTCCTATTCATTCCTTCCATTTCTTGTCATCTTAAAAACCGAAAAGCACCTACCACTTTTCCATTTTTCTTTCCTTTCTTCTCAAACTTTGGCCGATTCTTTCTTCTTGATCACATATTTCCCTTGCTTTATTTTAATTCTAGACCGAATTCTCTTTGGTTCAAAGTATTGACCGGATCCATCCCTTCTCCTAGTGGTTGTTGTGGCGAACATCAATAGAGTGTTGGGGGTTTCTTGCTTCAACCGTTTGGAGGTTGGTGAGTCCATGGCCGAATGGTCATTTATTTTCTTTCTTTTCTCAATCGATTTTGGTTTAATTAAGGGCCAAATATGGTCATTTTGGAAGGATTCTAATCTCTTCAAGTATAGGATCTTTGGATTGTGGAAGCAAGCAAGAGGAGCCGTTTTCTTCACAATTGATTAGTAAGGGGTAAGTGATTGGTTGTTGTTAGTTTAATCGTCTGGTTTCAATTAAGTCATGAGTGATAAAGGATTAATCATTATTCTTTTCAAGGTGGTGGCCGATCGTCTTAGAAGGACCATTGTGGTTCGGGGTTGGTTGGAAACCAAGTTAAGAAGTGAAGGTAAGGGTTTGAGATGACTTCTCTTGGTATAAAGCCTTTGGCCGAATGGTTTATGTGTACTAACCCCTATGTTGGCCGATTATAGGAGCCGATAATCAAGGGACTTAGATCGATTCGTTGGGATTTTTAGGCGGCGTGTATACCGTGTGTGTAACTAACACACCCATACTTAGTGATATTGTTATTAAACCTGCTTTGCCTATTAAAATCATGACAAGATGATGGATTATTGGATACCCAAACGGGGTATGTGTACGTGATCCGGTAAGTCGGTATTGTTACTAGATTACTCGATGATCTATATGGTATCATGACTATGTATGTATGTGATATGGGGCATGAGTCAAACATATTAGCATGATATGCATAATTTGTATGATATGCATGATTACATGAGTTGGTTTGTTGATGGGTGATATGAGTGGAGGGAGCTATGATATTTTGTGCCGACGAGCACCAGTTGTTTTGGTAACACACTTTGTGACTTTGGGTCACCAAAGCTTTGGTAGCACATTTGTGTCTTTGGGACACCGGAGGTTGGGCACCTCATTGCGACTTGTCCCCGTGGTTAACACCACCGCGGGTTGGCCCCACATGAGATATGGGATCGTCTGCGCTAGTGATTGGGTATCACACGATGGGTTGGCCCCATCATTCGATTATTGTGACTACGGTCACCGTGCTTTGGTAGCACATTTGTGTCTTTGGGACACCGAGAGGTTGGGCACCTCATTGCGACTTGTCCCCGTGGTTAACACCACCGTGGGTTGGCCCCACATGAGATATGGGATCGCTCTGCTAGTGATTGGGTATCACACGATGGGTTGGCCCCATCATTCGATTATCGTGACTACGGTCACCACTGCTTGGGTAGCACATTGTGTCTTTTGGGACACCGTTGTTTTGGTAACACATTGTGACTATATGTCACCAAAGTGGTTTGGCACCACCAAAGGTTTGGTACCACACGGGGTAGAAAAAGGAGATACGGATGGTTAGGATCGGGTTGCATTAATTATGTTGCTATGTATGATGTGTGTTAGCATGTTGTTTCATCGGGAGCGGGATTTATGCATCGAGTCATTCGACTCACCCTCTCCTTTGACATTTCAGTGACTCGTGAGACGCGACATGGAGCCGGGGTGGACTCGAGGTGCACATGCCATGCTTAATAAATTTTTACTCAAACTCTATCATTTGGGTACTTTAGCTTAATTACTTATTTTGATTTGAGGTTTAATTTGGATTTGTAAAAGGCCTTTAAATTATGTTTTATGATGGGTATGTTTTAAATAGATTCTCAACTCGCTTAACAAATACCTTGGCATGAAATTTTAGTAAAACTTGGAAAGACAACGCTTTTCAAAATTATATCGCAACGTGTTTTAAACTATACCATCGGGTACCTCGCTATGTTTTGCTATAAAGTGAACTCAAGTGATTTTCAACCCAAACTCGATATTCGACTAAGTCAGAAAGGTTTCAAAATAGCACTAAGAAACTATTGGAAATGCTAAATGAAATCAACTCGTTTTTAACTATATACTTGGATAAGTTTTCAAAATCTAATCAAACAGGCCAACTCAAATTTTCTTCAAGTTCACTATGTTTTCGCCCCGCTTTTAAACGAAAAATCTTATCTCTCAAAAACGTTTTCCCCGTAGCATACCAGATTCGGACGTGGTGTCCTGTCCGGGTTTGGGGTGTTACATGTTTGAAGTGAGCAGCCAAGGGGGGTATTTATAGATTGAGAAGGCTGCTAAAAATAGCCAAAATCAGCAGCCAAAGACTTCCCCCATGGCCGGCCACACATGTGGCATGTTTGAAGATTTCAAACATGCTATTTTAATGTAGGGGCAAATCTAGAAAGGCATAAATAGTGGAGGGGTTTGAATGCAATTTAAAGGAGTCTTCAAGGGCCTTTTTTCAAGCCAAATAATCATCCAAGCAAGCTGATTGAGTCAGCATGTGGGACAGTTTTGGGCTGCCCAGTGCTCGGTTTGATCAGTTTTCTCGGTTCAGCTCAACTGGGCCCCTTTTCATAATTAATTAACAATAATTTATTTAACCCAAATTAAACTGTATTAAAATTAAAATTAATTATATTATGAATTAATACACATGATTTTGACCGTATTAGGCTGAAAAATTAAGTCGCCTTGATGCTTCAAAATTGCTTCTCAGTTTTGCGCTTCTAGCAGTGTTTGTCGAGTTATTTTTCGCCCTTTGCGCAAATTTGTCGAAAATAATAAAAATAATCAAAACTTGATATAAAATTAATTAAAATTCCATGTGTTCATAATTTGAGTGTAATTTAATTATTTATAATAATTATATTTTTTTCGACAAGAATTTTATCGAAACTGCATGAATTTGAGTTAAAAAGGGCATGAAAAAGTGTGTATATTTTCGTGTTTCCACCCTTTGAACTCATGTGCGACGCCACTGATTATGTTGTGGGAGCAGTTTTAGGTCAAAGGAGAAACAAGGTACTACATGCAATATATTATGCTAGTAGGACGTTGATAGATACATAGCTAAATTATATCACTACGGAGAAGGAATTACTGGTAGTGGTCTTTGCATTCGACAAATTTCTTTCTTATTTAGTGGGAACAAAGGTTGCAATCTACACAGATCACTCGGCTATCAAGTACTTGGTACGAAAAAAAGATGCCTAGCCGAGATTGATTAGGTGGATACTCTTGTTACAAGAGTTTGATTTGGAAATTAGAAATCGGAAGGGAATCGAGAATCAAGCAGCTAACCATTTGTCAAGAATAAAATTAGGGAATGAAGATGAAATAAAGAAATATATTAAGGAAGAATTCCCATATGAAAATTTGCTCAATGCCAAGGCATTACCTTGGTACGCTGACATAGTAAACTTTTTAGTAAGTGGTGTAATGCCACCTAACTTCAATGCTCAAAGAAAACGAAAATTTCTTCATGATGCCAAACAGTACTATTGGGATGAACCAATAACGAGATGCATAGGGTCTTACAACATTGTCACTCAGCCCCATATAGAGGACATTTTGGAGGGATGAAAATAGCTGCCAAGGTGCTCCAGTCAGGATTCTATTGGCCAAGTTTATTTAAAGATGCTCATGAATTCTATAAGTTGTGTGACCATTGTCAGAGAATAGGAAATGTGTCTAGGAGACAGGAAATGACATTGCAAAGTTGTAACACCCCAAACCCGACCTAGAAGTTAGGCCCGAATCTGGTGTGTCACATGGAAGTAAAAACCATCTTTGTGATTATTAAAAACTTTCTTGAGAAATACAGCCTCTTTGTTAAAACCAAAAACACTTAAGCAATTGTTAACTACTTGAAAACGTAATAATCTTTAATAACCTTTTTGGTAGCGAAAACATATTTGAAATGAACAATTTACAAAAATGTGATGTTTAGAAATAGAGTTGCAGAAGCATTTCGAAATCGTTGCGGAAACGTAGATAGAATACAAGTATTTTTGAGAGGTTGTTTGATAAATCGATAATCAAACTAGTAATCTTTTAAAACCGTAACTTTTATAAATATCGTTGAATATTTGTAGGAAAATTCAAGTTAAATTATTTATACAAGTTTGTTTAAAAATTCCATTTGTTGATAAATTTTGGAAAACCATTATATAAGTTTTTTTTAGAAAAATTCTCGTTTTAACAATTTAAGCAAATTAATAAATTTATCAACCATAAAGCAAATAATAAAATACTCCAGAGGCCTTATTACAACATAAAAACCCAAAATAGTAAATGAACGGAAATAGAAAACTAAAGTTTAAAATGAAACACCATTTCTGAAGTATGGCCTCCACCGAGTCATCCATGGGCCCAAGTCCTCACTACGGAGCATTACCTACAGAGATTAAAAAGAAAGGGGTGAGAGTTACAAGAACTCGAGGCATAATCCCCTTACAGTCATCCACCGGGTCCGAACCCATATAGCAATATCATGGGCTTAAGCCCATTTAACATACACTTGGACCGAAGCCCATTTACGAAACAGAATATATTTATATATGTGCAATGTATGAATGTATGCAACCCAAACCAACCTAATAATCCATCCGCTACACACCACCCGTACCATCCAACACACCGTGGGGATCTTTTGTCAACCCACCCCGCCAAACACACCAATCGCAGCATTTAGCCATTTATATCAAATTCAAATTGTGGACAAGCCACCAGAATAACAGAATATACGTGGCTTAGCCACCAGACAAAATGTGACAGAGTCACCAAAATATCATATACGGTAATATAACCGACACACAGCCTTGGTAAAAATGATCGACACAGAGTTGTTAATTCATATGTTAGGCACATAGCTCCGTGTAAATACGCTTAGCACAAAGCCATAATCACGATGGCACAAAGCCATATTTAGGTTGGCACATAGCCATTATCGTAATTTGTGGCGAGCCACCGTAATCGAAATGTATCGTTCAGCAGCAAACCGCTTTTCATAATATTTGTGGCAAGTGCCACTGTAATTTCTTCTCTTCAACATTTTCCCAACCCATGCAAATTCATGTAGATGCATCATACATAGAAAATCATGATATTTACAAATATAACAACAATAATTAAATCGATAAAAGTTCAAATTTCATTAACACTTTACAAAATCGGCCCATTAGGGCATTATATCAAATTGGCTCATTAAGCCATATGTCAAATTGGCCCATTAAACAATATATCAAATTGGCCCACAAAATAATATATATCAAATCGCCCATTAAGCAATTTATCAAATCGCCCCATTATGACTATATAACAAATAACCTCGTTAAGGCAATATAACAAATTAGCCCTTTAGGGCATTTCCGTAATTCGCCCATTGGGGCATTTTCGTATTCGCAATCTTACCCACTAAGGGTAATTTGGTAATCTCGCAACCTGTGGGTATTTCTGCAATTTACCCTCCAAGGGTATTTTGCACCCGCAACCTAAACTTAACTACTAATGTGGGGCATAAAATTTGAAATCGTCCATCTCAAGGCCATACTAACTAAATCGACTATAACTCGAAAGTTAGGAACCTCGAAATTTAGATCCGTAAATTTTTTAGTGAAACTAGACTCATATATCTTCTTACGATAATTTATCCAGAATTTTTGACTTAACCATTTAGTACAGTTTATTCCTAAAAGTTTCCCTTGTTTCACTGTCCAACGATTCTGACCTCTCTTATCTTAATTTCAAATATCTCACTGTACGGTTTTTATATGCTGCTCTCACTTGTTTCTATTGAAAATAGGCTCAATAAGGAATCTATACATATAAACTATAACTCATAATTCACTTTGTACAATTTTATACGATTTTTTCAAGACAGATCAGGGAACCACAAAGTCATTCAGAACCAGTCTCACTAAAATTAAAATATCACAGAATTTAAAATTCCTTTTCCTTCTCCGCTTCTTCCATATAAAAATAGACACAGTAGGCTTTAATTCTATATCTTTTTTGCTTTCTAATTCCCTTTATCCTATTTTTCATTATTTTTCCAAAATCATGTCACTACTGCTGACCAAACTGTTTCTTTGCAAATTATGGTTACTACTATGAACATACGCACTCCCGAGTGGTCACGGATGCCGGTTTCCGGTTTTCTTCAGTATTTTGATCGAATCATAGAACATTTCATACAAACATTCAGAGAGGTATGTGATTACATACCATTTCAAACAAGTATTCGGAAGGGTACGGGATTACACACCTGATTTTGATTTCCTAAAGAATCACTCTCCGTTGATCCTAGAACAATACCAACCAAAAGTTAGCCTCAGATTTCCAAAAGATTTCATATCACTTACACTTGAATCACTTACCACTATGTCCGAAGGTAGAATATATCGAGTGATTTGTCCCTAAAACATATAGTTGATTATTTCAAATTATTACTCCATTAGCAACCAATCGAATATTGAATAATATCAATAATCCATAAGAACTCCTTACCTTAATGATGATAGATCCGACTTCAATCGTTTGACTTAAGACTAGAGAGGAATCGGCAAGAATGTGCTTTCCAACCACACACTAGAACACTATGAAAGGAAAGATGATCACGTTTAGAGAGTGTAGAAGAAATGATGGTCTCGGTCAATATGACCCTCCCAAACCAAGGCATAATTCGGCATTAAGAGAAAGAAAATAAAATGTTGAAGAGAACCACTTATCGATTTATCAAGGAATGAGTGTTAATACGGATGAGAAGGAAAGATAGAGAAGAGATGAAAGTTCGGTTATAGAGGAAAATGTATATTAATATTCGGCTATGGGGATAATCAAACAAGAAGATGTGCTCTTTTGGTGGTGTCGATTTAGAGAAGAGGAAAGATTGAAGGAATGTTTAAAAGAAAGGAATGGAAGGTTGAATGGATGCTAGGTGATTCAGCTATCAAAGGGAGATGAACAAGAGGTGAATATTTTGACCAAATAAAAGAGAAGAAAAATGCACAATTGTGCTAGGAGGATTCGGCAAAGAGGAGAGAATAGAAGAAAAACCAAAACTCACAAAGAGTAGAAATTTTGAGAAAATGACACAATTGATGCCAATGGTATTTTGACCAAAACTAACACTTTAGTCTCACCAAAGCATCAAGCAAAATTCGGCTATCACCCTATAGCCCCAAAACCGTCCATATTCATGCCCCTAAAGGACAAAAGTTTGGCCACCCAAACTTTCCAAAACAATCTCCATGAAATAAGCCACATGCTCCCCTTACTTGCCTTATTCTTTTGATTCCTTTCCCCAACCTCAACCTTTCCTTATTTCTTAGCCACCTTACCAAAAATAAAGAAGTCCAACTTGCCATATATACTTCTTGGCTGACACTTAAGGAAAGTATACAAAAAAAATAGTCAAAATTTTTTTGTACCAAGTGGGATTCGAACCTCTTCCCTCAATGCCTTCACTTGATGCCATAACCTCTTTACTAATTGCTCATTTATGCAAGCAAATTACCCACCTATTTTCATAAGCCTTGATGCCCCTTACTATCTCTCTTTAATAGGCTTAAACACAAAATTTATACTAAGGCCCAACTTGAACCCGAAACTTCCTAGAAACCTCGTAACTTTCCAAAATCACCTTCCTAATTAATCCAATCTTGAAATAATGCCATTCTCTTTTTTTTCTCAAAATTTTAAACACTCCTAAGCCCAAGGCCCAATGGGCCTAATTCTTCTAGGCCCAATTTCGGGATGTTACAAAAGTATATTATAGGTTGAACTGTTTAATGTATGGGGGATAGACTTTATGGGTCTATTTCGACCATTCGTAGGCAAGCTATACATACTTTTGGCAGTAGACTATGTTTCTAAGTGGGTAGAAGCAGTAGCCCTAGCTTCTAATGATGCTAAGTAGGTATTGAAATTTTTGCATAACAACATGTTCCTATGATTTGGTACACCGAGAGCAATTATCAGTGACGAGGGATCCCATTTTGATTGCAAACTGATGGCCAATGCCTTGAACAGGTATGGGGTGAAACATAGAATTGCCACGTCATATCACCCCCAGACGAATGACCCAAGTTGAAATTTCTAATAGAGAAATTAAACAAATTCTGGAAAAAGTGGTGAATCCATCCAGAAAGAACTGGTCTACTAGATTGGATGAAGCTCTATGGGCATACCTAACCACATTTAAAACACCACTAGGGATGTCACCTTTTAAACTTGTTTATGGTAAGCCATGTCATTTACCTATTGAACTTGAGCATAAAGCGTTTTGGGTGATTAAAAAGCTGAACATGGATTGGGCTGCTACTAGCAGCAAGAGTTTGCTAGAATTGAATGAGATGGAACAGTTTTGAACACAAACATATGAGAATGCTCATTTGTATAAGGAAAAGACCAAGCGACGGCATGACGCCAGAATTTTACCAAGGCAATTTGAACCTAGACAACAGGTATTGTTGTTTAATTCTAGGCTCAAATTATTTCCTGGTAAGCTAAAATCTCGATGGTCAGGACCTTTTGAAGTAACTCAAGTGTATCCGCATGGTGCTGTTGTTGTTAAAGACCTAAGAACAGAGGCTATATTCAAGGTTAATAAACAATACTTGAAGCATTATTGGGGTGCTCCTATAGAGCGTGACAAGCAAAGCATTAGCCTTCGTGATGTTTGAATTTTTATTTTAGTTAATACGTAGTTTTTTCATTTTATTTCCCATTATTATTATTATTATTATTATTATTTTTAATGCAATTTCATTTATATTTTTTATTATGAACAGGAGCAGGATAAAGAAGCATAATTTGTTAAAATGTATGCAGATCAATAGTTTACTGGAGCATTACAAAGAAACGTTATGCCATGACAAACTGAATGACGAGGTGTTAATAAAGTTGATCGATTAGAAAATTCCAAAGGAAAGATTTTTTAAACAGTGCATTTAGTAAAAGTTGGGAAACCCAAAGTATGAGGCCCACAATTTAAGGCTTCGTTATTTCATCTTCCCCCCAAAAAAGTCTTGTCAGTTTTTAACCTTTCCTCCACATCATAACCCTTCTCCCTCACATTTCCCATTCCCTAAAAACTGTCATCATTGTCCCTTTTTATTTTTTCCAACTAGTCTACATCTCCCACTTCTCACAAAGTTTACATTTTTACAGTCCTCTTGTCTTCAACCTCTTTGCTATTTGTTTTTTTTTAATCTATTATTTTTATTTTTCTATTTCACTGACCTTTTCTTCATGGCAAGTGTAAGAAATACTTCTAAAGCAGCTGAATCTTCGCGTGCCGGCACCCCATAAACAAAGATATTCTTCAATGCTGTTGCAGCCACAAGGTATTCCACTAATAATCTAAAGTGGCCATTTTGTTTTGAATAGGGATTTTTGCTGAAGGATGAACCCAACATAGGGTACGATGAATCAGTATCATCGATTGTGGAAAAGCACAACTAGAGCATATTTGGTCTACACCCAGGGGATGTTTTGGGTAAAGTGGTAAGAGAGTTTTACGCTCATGTAAATTCCCTAGATTCTCTCTTCATTTATGTGTGGGGTAAATTTGTGCCATTCGACGAAGACCATCTTAATGCCCAGTTCGACATCGAGGAGGTTAGAGATAAGCATTCTAAATTTTCTGAGAATATTACACCAAAGGGGTTGGTAAAAGTATTAGAGGATTTATGTGTTGAAGGAGCGCAGTGGATTATTTCAAGCCAGGAGTATTACACGGTTGAAAGAGCTGCATTAAAACCAATTGGGAAGGTGTGGTATCACTTTTTAAGGAGTCGTCTTATGCCATCTGCGCATAACACGACTGTTTCAAAAGAAAGAATGTTGCTTTTGTATTCTATTGTACAAGGAAGACAGATAAATGTAGGGAAGATTATCTTGCAAAAAGTGCATAGGTGTGCAGATAAAAATGCTGGAAGTTTGAATTTTCCTTCCTTTATTTCTGCCCTATGTCAGACGTCAAATGTGCCTTTTAGATGATGCTGAGGACGTTACACCCAATAAGGGTGGGATAACACGAACAATATTTGCCAAGCTATGAGGAACTAAATTTTTCGCAGCATCCTAGCACAGTCAAGCTTCCCCTACCACACATATTCCCAAAGCAGCATCTTCCGCCTCATGACTTGAAAATTTTGACTTCTCTCAAATAGTTAGAATAGAGGTTGTCTCTATTTGAGGTGTAGTAATACCAGATGTTGGAAGATTTGAAACAAAGCAATGAATGCTAGGCTATGTACTGGTTGTATGTGAAAGATAGGGATTTGACATTAAGAAGATCACTTCAGAAAATTTTTTCGAGACCCATGCTAGAATTTCCTACTTTCCTAGTTACTTTGCTCTCGTCTACGGACTGCGAAAAAGAGCCAGTTCCACCCGCTATTGAAACTAACCCCATGGCTGTAGGAGTGGCTACAGATAAAGGAAAAGCTGTTGAGAAGGAATTAGAAAAGTCAGCCTCTGTCGACCAAGAGAAGGAAGTTGTAATAGTCCGTTTTTAGTCAAATCAGAATAGTGGTTTTGGGACCACAATTCTAAATTTGAAATAATTATTTTATTATTATTTTAATATTTACAACATGATAATATGTTTGTGTGAAAATTTTGTTAAGAAATTTTGTTGTTTAATTAGTCAATTCGATAAAAAGGACTAAATCGCGTAAGGTGCAAAAGTGATGTTCTATTAGTTAAAGGTATTTAATAGCTAAGGAATCTTAAACTCAAGGTCCTTATGTTGTAAATAGACCATTTGAAATGTAAGTGGACATAGATGAACATTATTTGATTGATATTAATGGTTTATAATTAAGGTTAATATGGTAAATGATAATTAAAATGATGATTAAATAAAAACAAAATAGATATTTTGTATTCATCTTCTCCAAAAGAGAAAAACAAACTAATTTATTGAGAAAAAGAGGGCTAGGGTTCGGCATTCCTTTTTCCATCAATTAGGTATGTATTTTTGATCCGTTTTTGATGATTTCTATATTTTTGAGATCGTTGCAACTAGGTCTAGCTATCCCAGGGACTATTTTGCAAAACTGTTAAAGATTTTGAATGATGCCATTGATGAATACATGTGTGATTTGATGTTTGATGATAGATTATGAATGTTTGTTGTGAATTATACAAGTTTTGTTAAGTGATTTTTAGTGAAAATGCAAAATAGGGATTAAATTGTGAAATGTGGAAACTTTGTGGTTAAAATGTGAAATAAATGAAAAATATGGGCTGCTAGGGACCTATTTGAAATTTTTTTAGCATGGGTTGTTGTTAAATTGCATGAATTTGTGATTTTATGAAATAAGGACTAAATTGTAAAAGTTGTGAAATTCTAGGGCAAATGTCTAAAAATGCCTTAAAGTGAATTTTTGGACTAAATTGAATAGTGAGATAATTAAATAAGCTGATTTTGATTACATATAGATCAAGAAAAGTGAAACTCGGATCTAGATCGGGGGAAAAACAAAGTTATCGACTAATTGATTTGTTTCGTCGTTTTTACATCCGAGGTAAGTTCGTATGTTATAAGTTTCATTATAAATGTATTTTATATGCTTTGATATTGCATAAACTGTGAATACGAGACTACGGATATGTTTGATAGTGGTTCGACGACAATTTGGCATTCGAAATCCCGGTTGAACCTTAGGAATAGATTAGGATACTAGTGACATGTCATTAGGGGATACACTGATTTGGCTTTGGGCCATGATATCGGAATTTCGGGTGCGAGCTTCATTGATTTGGCACTTCGGGTGTGAGATACGTTGAGTTGGCTTCGGGCCATGATATGAGCACTTAGTGTGCGAGATTCCTGAGTATCCGACTTCTATTCCGAATGGTTGAACTGGTATATTGAAGATGTGAATTGGTGAGAAATAGATACGTATTGGTACAGGTATGTACGGTAAACTATTTGAGCAATGAATCAAAGGAAGTTGTGAGCTTATGATCAAATATTGTGATTAAATTCATGTTAACTTGGTGTTTAATGCTTTGATGCAATTTATGTTACTTATTTGAAAATGTAAATGAATGGTGATATTTATTTCTTATTATCATACGAGCTTAATAAGCTATAAAGCTTACATTGTTTATTTTTTCGTGTTTTATAGTGATTTCTAAGCTAGCTCGGATTTGGGGATTGTCGGAGACTACATCAAACTATCAGGCTATCAATTTGGTACTTTTAAGCTTATGATTTGAGTGTATGGCATGTATAGGTATTTTGAGTCATTTTGATAATGGGGTGATAATGATTTTGGTCATTTGAAATGGCTTGTAAATGTATATGTTTTGGTTTGTAAATATAGCCATGAGAGTTGGCTTAATTTGGTTGTTTTGGATATATATGTATATATGTGAAAATGGCCTATGGTGTGGTTCATAATTGCTTGCAAATGGTTTGTGGTAGTTTAGCATTTGAGGTAGTTAATGATTGAAAATGGTTATTGTATGTTTGTAATTTTAGGCAAGGTAAAATGTTTGGTTGAAATAATGCATATAGATGTTTTGGTGAATGTGGAATTGTTATGATTTGAATTGGCAATACATGATAATATGAACATGTAAATTGTTGGTATTGAAGTAGTGAATTGAGCTTGGTTGGAGTTGTTGATAAATTCCTATTGATGCTATGTATTGGTGCCTTTGAATTTGATGTAGGTGAGCATAAGTTTGGGTGGCAAATTGACTTGGTAAATAGCCTATTTTTTTCCACACGGGCAGAGACACGGGCGTGTGTCTCAGCTGTGTGTGACACACAGTTATGTTACACGGCCATGTGTCCCCTAGTGTTGAAATTAAAACCAAGTCAGTATGCTCCACACGGCCTCACACACGGGCGTGTGACTTGGCCGTGCGGCATAAGTCAGTATACCCTACAGGTTCGACACGGCCTAGCACACAGCTTGGCACACGAGTGTGTATGGCCATTTTTAGGGCACACGGGATAGCCACACGGGCGTGTGTGCTGGCCATGTGACCCAAGTCAGAGAGTTATACAGGGTCGAACACGGGCTGGGACACGACCATGTGCTCCCATTTTGAATGTCTACACGGCCTGTGACACGGGCGTGTCTGTTGGCCGTGTGAGACACACGGGCGGGCCACATGGGCGTGTGTTCCCTGTTTTTGAGAAAATTTTATAAATGTTAAAAAAAGTTTCCAAAGTTATCGGCTTAGTCCCGAACCACTCCCAATGCATGTTTAGGGCCTTGTAGGCTCGTATTAGGGACAAATTGATTGAGATTGAATAATAAATGCATGAATTGTGAAAATGTATGCTAAGTGAATGTTTAATTGTTTTATAAGTCCGGTAATACTCCGTAACCCTATTCTGATGTTGAATACGGGTGAGGGGTGTTACAGAAGTAGAAGAAGGAAAAGAAGAAACAAGTGTCCCTGCCACTACACCAGCTACTGCCATTGAAAAAGGTAAAACTCCTGAACCAACTTCTTTACCTATCTCCATGACTGCACATGATAAAGCAATCAATCAACTGATTGAAGAACTAACAGTGACGGATAAAGAAGGAGAGGAAGTCGACCTAAGAAAAAGGAAGATGTGATACAAAGTCAGTGCTCGCAAGTCCAAGACAAAGAATTAAATGAAGTACCAACGTTCTAGTCCAAGGAGGTTAAGTTTTGTTTTTCTCTCATGCATTGCATAATTTTTTTTCTTCTTGTTTATGTGCATATTCATACTTGTTATATACTGTTCATGATTTTACATGCATTGAGGACAATGCATCCCTTAGGTTTGGGGGTGTATTGTGCATCTAGGTTGCATTTTGTATGTTCATTTGGTATAGAGGATATTTTTCCATGGCATAATAACTATTGAAATATTGCTTTGTCTATAAGAAGTACAATTTTTCTTTATGATGTTCGATGATGAGATTAATTTTTTTTTCTCGATATACCAAGAATAGTAACAATGGATTTGGTGAAGTTAGCTTAGGCTAAGTTGCTTGGAAATTGATTTCTAAAAATAGGATGTCTTATACTTTGTGGTTTTTTTGGTTTTTCAAAATATGCACTCCAATGCTTAGAGTTGCTAAGTAGGTCAACATCACTTTGTTTGCTCCATCGTGTTGTTGATTAGAATGGAAGACCTAAGTAAGAGTGTGTGGTAATAACTGTAAGGGGCATTCCGCTGTAGCAAAGGACTGAGTAGCTAATGAGGTAGTTGTGTGCTGCATCCATCTTCTTAGTTAAAAGCCTTAGCTTCATGAGTGACTTTTGGTTTAAATTGTGACATGATTGAATACTCGGCAATCTGTTGTATGCTTCATCGTGATTGTCAAGTCAAAGAATGTTGTGACATGATAAATCCCCTAATAATAATTTAATTTGTTTCAATATATATAATATGAAACAAAACATATTTTGATATGGACTTAAAGCAAGTGACTTCTGTTTAGGTAACAAATGAACTAAGTAAATAAAAAATATATTTGTTATAGGATGAAAGAGAGAATGCATGGGCACTTAGAAAATTTTGTTTTTAGGGAGAAATTTTTGCACTGCCTTTGCTGAACAAACCTTTGACAATTGAATCAGTTTTAGGAAAAGAGAAGATTGCTGAGAACGGAGGTATAAATTGTTTTTTTGAATAGCTAGGCAGTATAAGGAAGTATATTTTGCCACGACAAGATGGGTGCATTCATTCATTTAGGTGTATTTCGCTTGAGGACAAGCAATAACTCAAGTTTGGGGGTGTGATAACTCTTGAAAAGAGTTATATTTCATGTCTTTAGACCTAGCTAATTGCTTGTACTTAAGTACATTTTGTTGCATTTTAGGACATTTTAGTTAGCATTTTTAATATTGTATTAAGACTTGGATAATGTGGGAATTGGGTGCTTTTAATCGCTTGTGGTGGAATTTTTTGTGTTGGTATGGCAGGAACAGGTTTTGAAACAAGGAAATAAAGGACCGAAGTTGTGTCAGGGCAAAGTGTAGATAGTTTCCCAGCACGGATGCTGTGACAATATTGGGAAGGCCAAGTCAACATTTTTCGCGTAGTAGATCAAATTCAAATTCAAACTTGTACTAGATAAACCCCCTAAAAAAGGGGAAGATAATCACGAGCTTTTAGCCGACCTTAGCCTAATCTATCTATAAAAACCGATGAAGGAGACCTCACAAAGGACAAAGCAAAAGTGAGAGAGATCCTTAGCCGTGAATAAGGGTTCGACTGCGCAAGGGACATGAAGTCAAAGGTAATCCTTCTTAGCCATCATAAGACACTGTGCTGCCAAAGCGTGGACTGGGCAAGCGAAAGCTCCTTCCCAAAGTTCTTCTGTTATTTTCTTCAAAAGATTGAATTGTAGTAGTTAAACGCGATGTCGGATAATATTTTGGTTTGGAATTTTAATTCCCAGCCCATGAGCTAAATCTCATAGGGTTGGGATTACTTTCGATGAAACCTTAACTATTTTATGAATGCCGTATATATCTCATTTACTTTTCTATTTCATTTGATTGTTCTTATTTCTTAATTAAAATGCAACAATCTCTAGACATTGAAGGTTGTTTGCATGCTAAAAACTGAGTCTAATTCTGAAAGGGTTGGATTGGTTGGATTAAAGTTAAATGAAATGAGCAAGTATTCAATTGACACTTGTAGTCGACTCTAGACATAGAGTCACGATCATACAGAAGGAACCCATGCAAGATATCTAAAAAACCTATAGAAACGGGCAAGGTAACTTGAGGTTTTGTCCTCGTGAGAGGCAGGCCATTTTAGAACTCTTCTATGCAGTAAAATA
Organism: Gossypium sturtianum; assembly: GCA_025698515.1. NCBI lineage: Eukaryota > Viridiplantae > Streptophyta > Magnoliopsida > Malvales > Malvaceae > Gossypium > Gossypium sturtianum. Next base: position 91,252,954 of record CM046949.1, read on the forward strand.
TATATGATTTTGCCAAGGCGTTATTGACAGTAAGGTTCGCTTCTGGGTAATCCTAACCTTTTCGAATCAACACCACTCCATCCTTATTCTTTGTCATAGTAACTTTTCCACAACATATTTAGTTGTTTATTTCTTTGTTTACAGTTTATTTGGATAATTACTCTCGTTATTGCCATTACATTTCAGCTTTCACTGTTGCCATAGCATTTCCAATTATTCATTAATTCCACGTATTGCTTACATCATTACTCCACTAATTGCCACTGCATACTTATCATTGATTTTTCCATAACATTAATCGCATTTTATTATAATAACTTGACCACTTTTGTGCCTCGAACTGATCCTCGTGGGAATGACACTCACTCATCACTTTATTACTTGAGTCAACGTGTATACTTACACAAAATCGCACATCATTTCACACGCGAAAATAATCCAAAAACTCTTCTTTTATCTCTTCATATTATAAACTAATTTGAGTATTAACTAGATCTATTTATATTTAAGTTAAGATTAATTTAGTGCTTGCTTCCCTTGGGTACGATCTTCAGAGTACTCACCTACTCTGCGTAACTATATTACAACTTGACCTGTATACTTGCTGATACCATGTTTCTATATCTTTTGTGCAGGATTTTTACTTTGGACGTTGGTACGTCCGGAGGCAGTCAAGTTGTTGGCACCGTTGTCAGAGAGGTAACTTCACGATATTAATTTTAATTTTTGCATACTAATAGAATAATTAGGAAATTTTTAGGTTATAGTTACGAATTTAATTTTCTTTTCTACTAATTATTTTTTTTGGGTTAGTGTATGACTCATAGTAGGGGGACAACTATAGAGCCAACCACAGATCTAGAAAGAATTATCCGAAGGAATCGTCGACAACACAAATGCAGAACCCACCACCTGCTGTGGGAAACGTACCTCGTGAAAATCTGCTATTAAATGAAGCCAACATTAACCCACCAAACTTACCACCACCACCACAGTTACCTGCAAATCTAAACATGGCACGCAAAGAAAGGACTCTGAGAGAATATACACTACCAAATCTGGATATGGTTCAAGGGAGCATAACGAGGCCAGCTATCATGACCAATAAATTTGATATTAAGCCAGCTATGATCCAGATGATCTAGAACAATTTGCAGTTTTGTGAAACAATGACAGAGGATCCGAGTCAACATTTAAAATTGTTCTTCTAGCTTTATGATTCCTTGAAATACAATGTGGTCATTGATGACGCTATTCATCTTTGATTGTTCCCCTTTTCATTAATTGATAAAGCCTTTTCTTGGCTAGATTTGTAGGCACCAGGATCAATCACGACATGGGACGAACTCGCAGGAAAATTCCTGCAAAAGTTCTTCCCCATTAGTAAAACGGTCCAGTTAAGAAGAGAAATTTCGATGTTCAAGCAGTTAGAAGGAGAAAACCTTTAAGAAGCATAGGAGCATTTCAAGATGTTGATTTAGAGGTTCCCACACCACAGATTACCTGATTGGTTATGACTGCTAACATTTTACAATGTGTTGGATGTGCATTCGAGGTCAGGATTAGATGGAGTAATAGGAGGAGCCTTGATGAATAGAACGTACGAGGATGCATAGGAATTAATAGAGAGTATGAGAACGAACTCCTACCAGTGGTCAACTGAACGTCATACATATGGCCAAAGACCATCTACCATGAAGGCTGTCCAAGTAGATGACAAGTACCAGTAATTATTGGGCAGAATCAACCGAATATATGCTGAAAAGGGTGCACCGAATATCTATAGAAGAGACAAACTGCTCTTCCACTATATTAATAATCCTACCGAGGATGTGAACTACATCAAAAATAGCTGTGGAAATTCCTCTTCAAATACATACAATCCGAGATGGAGAGATCATCCGAACTTGAGATGGGGAGGAAACCAAGGATGAGGTAATAACTCGAATTGTAACACCCCCAAACCCAGCCCAGACATTATGGCCGAATTCGGGAATGTCACATCAAAGGCACAATCTCAAACAATTTTTGCTAAGTTAAAATCTAAGGCCTAAAAGCCCAAAATCCTTGAATCTTGTTAAGTTAAGAAGAAAGCCCATGTTTTAAAATAAAAGCCCATAGGTTATAGTTATTTTGAAAACCTTGTTAAACTTTAGAAATTTATTTAAGTTGAAATAAAAATTAAGCAGCGAAAATAATAATAAAAGCCATAAGTAACGTCAAATTGGAGATACAAGGCCTTATTACAACCAATGAAAATAAAGGATTTAAACTAAAGTCATTCGAAACAAATAAACAAAAAAATTCTAATTAACTTGCAATGTGGCCAACCCCGAGTCCTCTTCCACGCCGAGCCGCTCATCGAGCGTCCACCAAACATTAAAAAAGGGTGTGAGTTTCAAACTCGGTGTGTACGACCCTTGGCAATCAATTTAATATACAATTATCACATTGGGCCTAAGCCCTATCAAAACTGGTGGTCTTGGGCCTTAGCCCACAATGACCTCATATCAGATCATATCATATCATATCACACAGAAACAAGATTATGCAAACCCTCCCCAAAAATCCATCCGCTACATACCATTTCCCTTCCAACCCTACACACCTGTGGGGATATAAGTATCAACCCACCCATCCCTACACACCAAAGGTAGCACCATCAGCGGCACTACTCAATCGTTGCAGCAAAGCTGCTAATCATAAAATGGGCTTAAAGCCACCGGTGGATCCACGGTCGTCAAGCGACTATGCGATCCTCAAAGTCTTCCTCCGTACCATAATTCCCACCCATATGCATCCTAAACAGAATATCGTATGAATGCAACATACACATTTTCACACATTCGGCACTTAGGGATATTTTAGTCATTTCACTACCCAATGGTATTTCCGTAAATCTACTCTACAGGGGTATTTAGATAATTTTGCAAAATATGGGTATTTTGGTAATTTTGTAAGTCAGGGATATTTTGGTGATTCCGCAAATCAAGGGTATTCTGGGAATTTTACAATCAGGGGTATTTTAGTAATTTTGCAAATCTAAGGATATTTTGGTAATTTTCAAACTAAGGGTATTTTGGTCCCTCTCGGGTTTTAGTTATGAACTTTGGCCCATTAACAAGTCCTTGCGGCTAAAGTGAATAGACACTATGCACCAGGTAGGATTCCAGAAAAGAGGAGGTGGGCCACTAGGACCGCTTAAGTACCAAGCTCTCCCTAGATCCACTCCTAGACATGCATATGTTGGTTGCCACACTCCAACCCAGCGACTTTTCTACGAACATGTTTAATTATTAGATTAAGTCTTATGTGGTTTAAGAGTTGTTCAGAATTAGGCCTAAAGTCCATTAAGCCCAAGCATACTTGTCTACGTCCCCATAAAGCCCATCAAGCCCAAATCACATCCTTACGGCCCATTAGGCCCAAATCTCATTCATATGGCCTACTAGGCCCAAAACAATTACAGATCATGTAATATGCATGCCTAACTCAGTTCATATAATCAAATCAATCCATTTCATCAAACTTAGCCTCAGGGCCCACCGGGCCCGTTTAGCCACTTTCGGCTTTTTGGCTTTCCAGCATTGCCGATATCGTGTGTGTAGTGTTTGTACACACCTGGTTACTGCGACGCGCTATACTATCCTTAGCCTTGAACCTACAACCAACCAACCTTCAATCAATTCACACATACCTAATCAAAATATTTACCAAAAGCCGGAACCTTACCGTAACCTTACCGTGTGCCACAAGCTTCTAATAGCTCCTTTCTTTAACACCAACTACGATTAGACCCTAGATCTGTACCAACTTAAACATTAGAGCCTAAGTAATAGATGACTTGCATCCAACACAAGTCACCCTCACAACATATATGACCATTCGGCCAACCCTTAAACCGAAGTAAAGAACACTTACCCTTGCTAACGATCCTACCACGCTTGCGATCTTTGAACCTTATCCTTGTTAACACAGAGTTAATGATAGGTCAGTTAGATAGCCTTTCGGCTTTTAGCAAAACGTACAAGAGAGGTTAACCAAATACTTACCAAATCCACTTTTGATCCTGTGGCCTAAATTCAACTTTTGAAATTAGTATGGTGACAGAGACAATTCGGCACCAATAGGGAGAAGAAGAGGAGAAGTGATCGGCTAGAACTAAAGGTGAACAAGAAAAGGAATTTAAGAAGAGAAGGTGTGGGGAATTCGGCTAGAGAGAAAACCAAAATTCGGCAAAGGAATGATGGTTTTTTTTCGGCAAATGGAAGAATTCGGCTAAGGAGGAGAAAAAGAAAAGTAATGGAACCCAAGGAACCTCTCAAAGGAATTCGGCACCTCCTTTTATAGCCAATAGCCGAATCCTACCTTCCCCCACAGTCCAATTCGACACCAACTCTTCCCACTTCTCATCTCCTAATTTTTCTCCATGATATCTCCCTTATCTCATCCAAAATTCCCTCCTTTATCAGCTCACAAGACCAATTCAAACACTTCAACGAAAGAGTCCAAATTCCACACAACTCTGGCCGTCCACTATGAAAAATTAAACAGTCTAAAAACAATTTACCACTACTCAAACCTTGGACCTCTTCACGCCACCTTGTAGCTCCCCTAGTGATGCCACCTTGCCACTGGACCACAAGCCTATTTGTCCTATTTTCCCCTTAATCTACTTAAGAGGCCTAATGCCTGAGACTAGGGTCCACTAAAGCAAGAAAAATATTTTTTTCCCTATGGTCTTCCCTATATCTAAGACTTCAAATAATCCCGATAATACCTTAAAATTAATATTCTAAGTGCTACTCATACATACCAACCTCAATGCACAGAAATTTAAAGTTTCAGGATTTTTGGGGCGTTACAACCCAATAAACCCAAATCTACTAGGCCCAAATTCGGGGCGTTACACGAATCAAGTTAAAAACACTAACTATCAACCTCTTTATTTGAAGAAACCTCAAGATAGGGCTAGCCCAAGTGACCATATAGTATGTGATCAACATTTGGATAGAATCGAGGAGGAGATGCAATCAATGAGGACGAGCGTGAAGCAGGTGCAGTCTGAGTGCGCCAACTAAACAAGAACATTAACTAAACTTGAAGATCAAATGAGCCAATTGATGAGCATGATGAGTGGCATCAAAATACAAATTGGCACAGGTATTCTCAACAATACAGAAAATAATCCTCGTAGGGAAGGGAAGGAGCACGTGAAAGCAATAGCATTTTGATCGGGCAAAGTACTGAGTAGCCCAGAAAACCCCACTCAAGAGGTAAATACGGTGAATACCGATGATCTTCAGGAAAGACCCCCAGAGGCTGAAGATGAACAGAAATCGAATAAGGTAATTGCACCGGTAGCTGAGCCAGAAAAAGAAACTAAAGATTCTGTCATTGCAAAGATACCATTCCCTTCAAGACTAGATGAAAAGTAAAAGCGGGATGAGGACAAATTTGTAAGTTTGCTGAACTTTTTCAAAGCGTTAAACATTAACCTGCCTTTAATTGAATTAATTGAGAAAGGTCCTAAATATGCCAATTTTTTAAAGGAAATTATGTCTAGGCGTAGGAAAATTAAGGTAGGTGAACAAGTTAATATAAGCGTTTCCTGTAGTACTATTATTTTGAGATAGGTTCCCCAAAAATTGAAAGACCCGAGAAGTTTTACTATTCCCATAGATATATGGAGCATTCATTTTAATAGAGCTCTATGTGACTTAGGAACTAGTATTAATTTAATGCCTTCATCCATTATTGAAAAACTCGGGTTAGGGGACCTAAAAAATACTCATATAACACTACAGTTGCTCAACAGATCCTCAGTGCATCCAAAAAGAGTACTGGAAGATGTGTTAGTCAAAGTGCACATTTTTATCATCCGGATAGATTTCGTAGTTCTAAACTTTGAAGAGGATCGTGAAATACCTATCATGCTAGATGGACCTTTCTTAGCTACCTCAAGGTCCACTATTGATTTAGAAAAAAATGAATTAACCATGAAAATCAATGGTGAGACTAAAACTTTTAACTGTGGTCACTAACTGAGCGAGGAAGGTAGGAGGAAGTCAGGGGAGCATCGCAAGGAATTATTTATTTCTAACCCTCCCGAATCAAGGGACATACTTCCTTTAATCTATACAGGTAAAAAAAACATGTGCAAGGGAAGACATAAGAAGAATAAGGTGGAATGGCATGATGAGCAATGGACCAACACTAACAAAACCAGAGAATTGTCCTTTTGTGAAATAATGATGCTATCGAATGAACCTGACAATAAAACTTGAACTTTCTAAATTAACACTTAATTTTTTGTAAATTATTGTATATTTAGCTAACTGTTTAGTCTAGATTTTAATTTTTACGAAATTTATGTTTCATAGAAACTGTAACACTCTAGAAATTGAAATTTTGGGTGAAAACAGAGCCAGTATTGCAACACGGTAGCCTCGTTTTGCAACACCAAAGGTAGAGTTGATGGAATTAAAGAAATCACTTCGATTTCGTGACACAGACTTTGTGTGTCGTGACACTGAACCCAGTATACCCAAGAATCCAAAAGACTAGAGTGTGTCGCGGCATCGAACCCTAATGTTGTAACAACGGTAAACTGCCGGGGATGTTGCGACATTGCTGTAATTTTCTGCAGGGTTGACCTGATCGGATTGCGCAACCCAATTTTTGACCCTCAAAACATTAGTTTTTATCATAAAACCCTCTCATCTCACATTCTAACCTTAACATCTTAAACTTCTTAAAACTCTCTAAAGCCTTAAAACCTATTTTCATTAAAACTCTAAATTTATAAAACCTTTTTTTTGCTATTTGGTATATTTGTGGATGCAGGATCAATATAACTGATTGGGAACAAAGTAACAAAGGCTACAACATCGAGGTTAAGTGTTCAAAACTTTCTCTATATTGTTACATTGGGAATATTGCTTGATATCTCATTCGTATTAGCATAGATTATAGTAAAAAATGCCACCTAGGAAGGTTAAAAGGATGATTGTGAAAGAACCACTGACGGTTTTGAATTCGTTAAAATTTCAAAACCAAAATGCCGAGAAGTACTACCTTAAACTTCAAGGCAAAAATTTTATTCAAGAAAGGGGATTCGAACCATCAATGGTTCTTTGTAATGAAATATGGTCCTTTGTACGGTATCATAGATGGGAGCAATTCTGTGTCACTTCCAAAGAGATAGCTGTTATTCCACTTGTACAAGAATTTTATTGTAACATCCTGAAATTGGGCCTAGGAGAATCGGGCCTATTGGGCCCCGAGCGTAGAAGCATTTTAAAATTTTTTGGATATGAGAACGGCATTATTTCAAGTTGGACCTATTAGGAGGGTGATTTTGGAAGGTTACGGGGTTTCTATGAAGTCCCGGGTTCAAGTTAGGCCATAGGTAAAATTTTGGTTTTTGGCTCTTTAGGGGAGAGAGCTAGCAGAAGCTGGACTTAAGGAAATTTGTTGGTGTTTTGCTAGCACAAGTGGAGCAGGTGGCAAGGTGGTGTGGCGTCAAGGGGAGTGCAAGGAGGTTGGAGGTTTGAATCTCACAAGTGTTATTCTAGTGGCTATTATTTTGAGTTTGAGAGAGGAAGAAGCAGAGTTGAGTTCAAACTCTGCCAGGGTAGTTGAAGAATGAGTCAAACAGTTTGAATGGGAGGTGGAGAGCAATTTGTGGAGCAAAAAGGGGAAAAAATCGTGGGATTCAAGTGGAAGGAGGTGTTGGCCGAATGTGGGGGTCTCTAAGGGGGAATTTCGACTAAAGTTGGGGATTGGGTAGCATATTCGGCTTTGAGAGGGAAGGAGTGTCGTTTTTCTCAAGTCCAATTTGGGGTGTGTTGCTTTTTGGACATTTTGATTATAGCATTCGGCGTTCATTTTCTCATTTTGGCCTTTTTCGAATTGTTCAGCTTCATCCTTCCTCTCTTGTTCATTTTGTTTTGATATTTTGTTTTCTCTACTTGTTACCTAAACACCTTTTGGTTGAACCTCTCCCTTCCACCTCTTTTTGCACATTCCTTTCTACTCTCCTCCCACCTTTTCTCTCTTGTGTTCACCATAGCCGAAACCTTTCTTCTTCATTGTTTTCTACTCTTCTTCATCAATCAAATTTCCTCTTTTTCTCATTTGAATCGGTTTCTCTTTTCTTTTGTTAATAACCGAACACCTTGTAGCTGGAAGCTTGGTGTTCTTTGGTCTGCCGAGTCTGCCTGGTCTATTCGGTTCTTCTGTGATCACAAGGTAATGTTTCTTCTTCTCTGCCCTTCCTCTCTTTAGCTGTATTTGATTCTTTTGTTTTGTTACCAAGTGCCGAGTGGTTCCATCTTTAACTCGTGGCTGCTTTTCATAGTGGCCGAATCTTCCTTCCATTCGGGTTCTCTTTGATCGAAGGTATTGGGCTTCCTTTCTGTCATCCTCTTCTCCTCTCTCGTTGCTTTGTCAAACCAAAAATTCTAACTCCATCTCATTTTGCCTAGGTCGATTTTGGTAGGGATCGATCTTATCTTCTTCGCTATTCATTCGGCATTCAGATTCGGTAGGTATTTGGTAAGTGAAGCTATGGCCGAATAGAGGGAGTGGATGGCCGTTCTCCATTTTAGCTTCATTCAGGCCGAAAGGCCGTTTCTTTGTTACTTTGAAACAACATCACTAACTCGTACTCTTCTTTAGGGACGCAATTTCGTAATCAGAGGGAGTAAACCGAACATTCAAGCATAGCAAGAAGTTGCCGTCGTTCTTGGTAAGTGTTGTGGATTGTGATATCAATTTCAATTTTAGGATTACCGAACAAGGAGACTAACTGATAGCCAATTATGTCCTTAGGTGCTTCGGAGAGTATCGTGATACGTAATCCAAAACAGGTGTGTAATCTCACACCCTTCCGAATGTATGCTTGCAATGTTCTGTGATTCAGTCGAAAGCCTAAAAGCTAGAAAACCGAAATCTGTGACCACTCGAGCGTGCGAACGCTCGTAGTGGTAAATTGAAATACGAATAATGAAGGTAAGTCATTGAGAGTGTCACGAGCACTCTCGCGAAGCTTAGGCTGTAAAGGGCCTGATCGAGTCGAACGGGCCAAATGGGCCCGATGGGCTATCCGGCCCACTGGGGCAAAATTGTTGGAAAACTATCAAACGATAGGTTCAATTGTGAAATTTGCAAATGTTAAACCGAAACCATGCGTTTTGGGCCACACGAGCGTGTGGGCCCGTTTGGGCCTGAAATGGATTTTAGGCCCAATAGTTCCGTAGTGACCTAAAAGGGTCCTGTGTCGCTCGAGGCGACAGTAGGCCTTCGGAAAGGCCGTTAAATGATAAAATTACCAAAATACCCCTAGAGGGTAAATTACTGAAATACCCCTGGTGGGTAAATTACTGAAATACCTTCGGTGGGTAAAATTTCTGTTATACCCTCAAGGGTTGATTAGTATGATTGTGTGTATTCTGTTTAACTGGTTATGATGGTAATTTATTTCATACATCATTTTTTATATGTGCTTTGCATACATGAAATTCTGCATGGGATTGGGATATTGATGATCGGAGGAAGTGTATTTTGGTGGCTCTGCCACATTTTGATTCTGGTGGCTCTGCCATATTCTGTATAGTGGCTATGCCACGTATATTCTCTTATTCTGGTGGCTCCGCCACAAATTCTATGATTAGCAGCTTGTCTGCCATATTGGTGTGTTGGGTTGGGTGGGTTGACTTGGTCCCCACAGGTGTGTTGGGCTGGTACGGGGGTGTGTAGCGGATGGATTATTAGGTTGGGCTGTATGCATTATCTGCTTTATCATGTTTATAGGGCTAAGGCCCAGTCTATTACAAAATAGGGCTTCGGCCCAGTTTGCTTCTGTATGGGCTCAGGCCCAGTTAATGACCGATTAGGGGATTACACACTGAGTTCTCGTAACTCACCCCCCTCTGCTTTAACCTTGCAGTGATCCCGAAAGATTAGAGGATTTGGAGTCATGCGAGGACTCTGTGGTGGCCATACGTCGGAGTATTTCTCACGAACTTTAGTAAATTTCATTTTTGCTTTATTTTAAGATTATTTTAATTTGGGTTTAATTTTATGTAATAAGGCCATTGGATTTTATTTTTCTTTTAACTTTCAATTTGGTTACTTTTAAATTGTTAAATGATTGAATACTGAGTTTTCTTAAAACGACGATAACTATTTTCAAAATATCACATCCTCGCAATTCACTGAATCTGATTTCTGTTATAAACAAAGTTTTCAGAAATAATAATAATAAGAACAATTTTTACAAGAAAACCATAAAAATAAATCTGAGTTTCAAAAACAACAAAGCTCGAAGTTTTCAAAAAGAATACGAACTTTTAAACGAATGCGCAGTTTTAAACAACCTTTCTTTGTGACATGCTAGATCCGGTTGTAATGTCTAGGCCCTAACAAAAGCTAGAAATGCCTCACACCCTTTACGCACCATCTTTTCAGCCTTTAGTGCCGAAATCACATTGGACAGATAATCCCTTCTTTCTCCTATCACAATCCCTTCCTCGTCCTCTGTGGTCCTTAATACCATACATGATATTTAACCACAATCAGTATTATAAGTATAAACAGTATGAATAAAAATCACATACACGATATTTAACCATAATCAGGGGTATAACGGTCATTTTATCACCTAAGGGTATAACGGTAATTTTCACCCCTTTGGGGGTGTTTCAGTAATTTTGCAAATCAGGGGTATTTCGATAATTTTCCAAACTGTTAGAGGCTGTGGAGTGAATTATGGATGACCTGGACTGCACTGTAGAACAGAAATTGAAGGGAGCAGTGTCTCTACTGCGAGATGAGGCATACCAGTGGTGGCTCACTGTGAGGGAAGGTACACCAGTGGATCATATAACCTGGGACTTCTTTAAGACAGCTCTCGCTTGAGGTGTTACATTTATGCCACTCTTAAAGATAAGGAAGCTCGGCGTCCTTGTGAACAACTGTGGAAAATAGTATCGGTGAGAGGAAAAGATATACCATTCTCTCCAAAAAAGATTTGCAAATATTATGATGCCACATACTATGAATCAGATTATTTACAAAATATTGATTTAATGGAGTTTAAAGAATGAGATAGGGAAAGCATCATAAAATACTTTACTGAAAATTGAGGAGAATGGAACGTCCGATGATATACTAGACTACCGACTAATTTCAATCAAGCTATAATGTTTCTGGTAGCTAAAATGTGGGTACAATTTATTTGCACCAGAATTACACCTGCCCTTAATGGTTCTAATGTCAATACATTCTGAGTATTTTTGTTATATGGTATTTTACAGAAAAAGCAAATACGCATTGGAGAATGGATCCATCAAAACATGAAGCATTGCATTAGTGGCCAGAAGGTTGGGATTTTCTTTCCCCATCTCATGACGACCCTTTGTAAAAGCGCAGAGGTTCTAATGGATGAAAATAAACAATTCATGAAGCCAACAAGAAGCATAATTGGAGATTATCTATACACGTAATATGTTGAGCTCCAAAGAAAACAAATTATCAATTAGAACTAGAGAATGAAAGAAAAGATGGATGTTCCAACATTGTTTAAACGAAAAGAACAATCGAAAGCTTGAAAAAGAGTTATTGGAAGCACTTAAGAAAAACTCGATGGAATGATCAGATGGATGTAAGAGACAGGCCTGGTTCTCTAAGAATTTGCCTGGCAGAATGGGTTGAGAGCTCCAAATTATTCGCCAAATATGTTCGATCACACACATTATAGAGTCGAAGAAAAGGAGCCTACTTCATGAGATGACGGTGAGGGGGATGAACACGATCTTCCAGGATAGGATGAAGACTATGAGGCGGTATTCCAACCGCAATACTCTACACCAAAATGGCTTATCATCCAAAGCCCAACCCACCATGCACCTTCAACGGGTGGGAGCTTCCTTCAAGAATATGATTTGGGAAAGAGAAAAGCTCCAATGGAAAGGGGACATTTGCCTTGGTTTGATGATTCAGACTTAAAACTGAATGTTTATATTTTGGAGTTGTATTAATTTTTGGATGATTTTAATTTAACTTTGTAGGAGTAGGATTAATTGTATATTATTACTTGTTTTGTGTTTTGTTCTAATTTTCTATCTAGGAACCCAAAATGAAGGAGACAGATAATTCGAGCTTGAAACAATCAAAGGAGGAAGCACCCACCAATAGTTTATGTGTAACACCCCAAACCCAGCCTAGACATTATGACCGGATCTAGCATGTCACATAAAAAGGTTGTTTAAAAGCTATGTGTTCGTTAAAAACTTCGTATTCAGTTTGAAACTCCGAACTTTGTTGTTTGTGAAAATCCGATTTGCTTTAATTGTTTTCTTGTAAAAACGTTATTATTATCTTTGAAAACTTTGTTTATTGCTGAAGTTTAATTGAGGAATTGCGGAAATGTGACATTTTGAAAACGGTTATTGTCGTCTTAAGAAAACCCCGAGTTTAATCATTAATAATTTAAAAATAGCTGAAATAAAAGTTTAAAAGGAAAATAAAATCCAATGGCCTTATTACATAATATTAACCCCAAATTAAATAATCATAAAATAAAATAGAGCCGGATTTACTAATTTTCGTGAAAAGTAACTCCAATGTATGGCCACCACCGAGTCTTCCGCAGCATCAAATCCTCTAACGCTGGGGATTACCTGTAAGGTTAAGAGAATGAGGTGAGTTACGAGAACTCAGTGTGTAATCCCCTAAACGGTCACTAACTGGGCCTGAGCCCTTATGGCATCAATCTGGGCCTATGCCCCATAGTCAAGATAATGCAAATAATAAAATGCAACCCAACCCAATCCAACCAAACACACCCCCGTACCAACCAATCACACCGTGTGGGGATCAAGTCAACCCACCCCGCCAAACACACTAATATTGCAGACAAGCTGCTAATCACAGAATTTATGGCTGAGCCACCAAAATAATAATATATGTGGCATAGCCACTACACAGTATGTGGCAGAGCCACCAGGCTACGCTTCCTCCGATCATCAAACCCAACCCATGCAGCAAGTTATTTATGAAATGCATCAAAGTATAAACAGTATATATAAATATTCACATACACATTGTTTATCCCCAAATAAGGGTATAACGGTCATTCTCACCCCTTTAGGGTATTTCTGTAATCCTACCCATCAAGGGCATTTTGGTAATTTGTCCACTAAGGGCATTTTGGTAATTCACCCTCTGGGGTATTTTGGTAATCTAGGCATTTAACAGCCTTTCCGGAGGCGTAATGTTGCCTCGAACGACTCGGGACCCCTTTTGGGCCTTTACAGCGCAATTAGGCCTAAAATCCAGTTCAGGCCCAAATGGGCCCACACGCTCGTGTGGCCCATTTGACACATTTTTGGTCTCGGTTTCATAGACTTCGCAGTCGCATCAATTGTTCGGTCATTTTCTATCAATTTTTCCCATGTGGGCCCATTAGCCCATTGGGCCAATTTAGCCCGATTCGGCTCGAGCAGGCCCGTTACAGCCTCAATTTCGCGAGAGTGCTCGTGACCCTCTCAACGATCTACCGACATCATTCGTGACTCGGTTTACCACTACAAGCGCTCGCACGCTCGTGTGGTCACGTTTGCCGATTTTCTGGCTTTTCGGCCTTCGGCCGATTCACAGAGCAACACATGCATTCATCAAGATTGGTGTGAGATTACACACCTGATCACGTAGAGTATTATACAATCACGAACATCGTCACCTATACCAAACATAACACACAGTTAACTCTATTAACAAAAGAGTTGGGAGATCTTTAATCTAAACACCTAACTATGAGATTACTAACACTTGCCTTCACTAGAGCGAGCAACTGCGGTTTGTCTAGTGAAACCAGATGCCGACGCCCTTCCACAACCAGGTGGAAAGTCCCGAACCGTCGACACCTAACGCCGCTTAAACTTGGGAGTAGGGGCTACTAGACCATTTCCATTAGGCACTCTTCCTGATCCCCCTCAGACTGGCTATCACCTGCCTCCATGAAGAACTCTTGATTAGCGAGCGCCAATCTCCTACCACTCCTCGAGTGACCCCACAGATTCGGCAAAGACAGATTCTTTAAACAAACAGGAGTTGAACATGCACGGCCCTCAGTGATGATAATAAACTAGAAAAGAGAGATTAGTTTCGGCTTAACCAAAAAGAGAACAAAAGATGAAGTGTTGGGGAAGGATAGATTCAGCTAAAGAGAACCCGGAAGAGAAAGTGCAAGTTCGACTTTTAGGAGAAAATAGAAAATAATGAGTATGATGGAAAATGGGAAGGGAGATGTGTTGGTTGAGAAGATGAGAATTGAGGAGAAGGAAGAAGAAGAAAAGAGTAGAACCTTAGCAATTTGGCACCTTCAGAAGAAATGAAAAAGAAGGAAGAAGTGAAGGAGAATACTTTCGGCAATTTGGAAGAGAAAGAAAAGAGAAGGAACAAATGCAATAGAGTGAATTCGGGAAGAAAAGAGAAGGAACAAATGTAGCAGAGTGAATTCAACAGAGGTTCACAGTGGGAAAAAACAAAAAAATGACTTGAAACGTCCCAAAGTGTTAAAATGACCATCGTTTTCCCAAAGACAATACAAAGAAAATTCGGCACTTCCCCTTGACATAACCGAATATGCACTTTTAAAAAAACCAAGTCTTTTGGTCGAAATTCCCTATCCACTTCCCCATATTTGGCCAACTCTACCACACTCCCCCATCCCTTGATTTTCTCCACCTTCTCATCCTAATTTTGCTCCCCATCATCCATTTGAACCAATTGACCAAGTCTCCAACTCCCTTAATAGAATTTGATCCAAACTCAGCTACCTTCTCTCCCAAGGCATAAAATAAAAGCCTTCATTTGTGATCTGTGGGATTCAAACTCCTTCCCCCCTTGCTCACTCCTTGATGCCACAGCCACCTTGCCACATGCTCACTTGTGTCTCCTAAATGCACCTAGTTATACTTAAGCCCTACTGCTAACAACCCTATCCACTGAAGGGCCAAAAACCAAAATTCTCCTATGGCCTAACTTGAACCCGGGACTTCATAGTACCCTCTAAAAACTCCAAAATCACACACCTAATAGGTCCAACTTGCATTATTGCCGTTCTTTTGTTCTCAAAAATTTTAAAAGCTCCTACGCCCAAGGCCCAATGGGCCCAATTATTCTAGGCCCAATTTCGGGGCGTTACACTATGGAACTATCTTGATTAATCGTGTAACTTCTGTAATTACCTTATTAGGGGCTACACATTGAGGACAATGTGTTATCTAAAGTGTGGGGGGTAACATAGAAAATTTGTTTTACATTTTTATGTTTTTCTTTGATTTTTCTTTTCATTTGTGTGCTTGAGCTTGTAGAAATACAAGTGATTAGTTAGGAGCATGTACATAGGTTGCTTCTATTTACAATAAATTTGGCATGAGAATAGGTGATTTTAAATTTTAATTATTAGACTAGTAATTTCTATATATTATACAGTAAATAGGCATTAAAGCAATTGAATGCACCAAATGATATAGAGAATACAAGGAAACGAGCATGCTAGTATGGATGATATATAGTTGTGAATATTGAGACTAGGAATGACCTAAGGCATTGTTTGGAATACACCCAGAGCCAAAAAGCTAACCCTATTATTTATCTTTAGTACCTATTTTTTTAGCCAAAAAACACTTCTGGATGAACCTTTAATACAAAACTCGAGCCAAAATATCAATTTGTACTTACCCTTTTTATTTCGTCCTAAACTGTACGACTATAGATGTCCGACCATATGTATTGAGGGTTAAATAGATACATCATGGCAGATTTTTTAAAAATAGAGTGAAATAGGAGGGATCAGTGTGATATAGTGATTATAGGTTAGCCAATATGTTCAACAAAAGAAAATTTCAAGAAGAAAATCAAAAGGAGTAGGACAAGTACTTGAATAGTAAAAGCATTTATGAGTCAGATGTCCTAGAAAAAGAAATTTGACAAAGTCACAAAAGTACAAAAGCTCATTCATTAGTGCACAAAAACTCGTGAGCTAATAATGATTGTTATATTATGCTATGACTTCCTATGTGGAGAAATAAGGAAGGTGAGAGAAGGAGAAATAAGGCGGTGAGCGGGAAAGGGTTATAAGGGGGAGAATAGGGGACAATATGATATGCTAAACTATTTTGTTGCTTGAAACTATTTGATGCTTACTATTCTTGAAATTCATACTTGTCCTAAGCTTCAAAATGTTATAAGTCACAAAGTCCTATGTGATCTAGGTAGACTTATTCATAATTTAAAATCATATTGAATAATTGCATTTATGATTTTTTGTATTCTGCTATGATAATCAAATTAATTTTATAATTTATTGATTGATTCTTACATTTGAGACCCTTAATGCTTGTATGCTTTGTAATATACTGAACTTAGGTGTTTGATATCAAAAGTGGTAAGTCAGTTATATCTCATGCCAAGATTATGTGTGAATATAAAATGCCTATTCATGTGCTCCAAAGCTAACATTTGTACTATACTTGTTCAAGGGTCGTCTTTTCATTTCTTGTTTTTGTTGTGTTGCTTGAGGACAGGCAGTGACTTAAGTACGGGGGAGTTTGATCTACCGTAATTTGGTGTAGCAGATTAAACTAGTTTTCGCACTTTAGTAGCTTGAACATAAGCATTTTAGTTATGTTTTAATTACATTTCAGCAAGTTTAGTTAAGTGTAATAAAATGTGTTATTCGAGTCTTTTATTGACCTTAGGGACCTAATGAGGCCTAAGGGTGAGCAAATATACTTTGTGAGTGTGTAAGAGACCATTAGAAGGCGCATTAAATCAATATTGGATGCTAGGTTGCAACACAAAGCATGCAATATCGCATAATAGGGAGCAGAACAAGAAAAGTCCAAGATTGCCTTCAATGTCATGGCATACCCCTGAAGACACCCTGAGGTTGAGCATACTACCCTCGATGCCACGACATAGGATCTGGTGTGTCGTAACATCGCCTCTGCACAGGAAATTAATATGAGTCAGGGATGTTTTTGTCCACACAATCTAATTTAAGGACGGGAACGTCAGCTGACCTAGGGTTAAGGACGAAAACCATCCTAAGTCTATAAATAGCCTCAGCTAACACATGTCATAGACACCTATTTTCTATTGTATAATTTTCTATTTAGTTTAGTCTTTATTTTTTCCTTTCTCTTAGGTTTTAGGCTTTATTTCCATTCCTGTTATTTACTTTCGGTAAGAAATCAGATTCAGAAGTTATTTTCAAACTCTGTGAGGATTCTTCGTTTAAAAGTCAGTACAATTAGGCTTATTCTAAACTATTACTCTTGATATTGCTATTCATGTTCATTCTTTCATTCAAGTTTATATAGTTTACTAGATCCATGAGGAACTAATCCTTGTGTGGGGGATTAGCGAGTGCAAGTATGAATAATTACCTATTTTGTTGGGATTCCTTAACGGATCAACTGTTCATGAGAGGAAGAACCTAAATCCTAGGCTTGACAACCCTAGGAAATCATCAAGGTGGGAATTAACCTAAAATTTGTATGACCTATCCATGAACACCTTAACCTTGAACCGGTCTGGACTGTGAGGTTAGAAGATAAGTAGTCTTTGTCAAATCAAAATTTCAATGGACGTATCAGAAGATCCTGCTAGGGTATTGATTATTTGATTGAACAAGAAAACCCGAGACAACAGTTGATTATGATTACTAAAGTGAGCTAATCACCCACGTCCAGATTTGATATTTACTTCCTTATTTGGTTTCTTGCTTTCCATTCATTTAGTTACTTTTATTTCTTTTATTATTTATTATAATCCAAAAACTCTTCTTTTATCTCTTCGTGCTATAAACTAATTAGAGTATTAATTAGATCTATTTATGTTTAAGTTAAGATTAATTTAGTGCTTGCCTCCTTTGGGTATGATCTTCGGAGTACTTACCTACTCTGTTGTAACTATATTACAACTTGACTCGTATACTTGCAGATATCATTTTTCTATATTTTTTGTGCAAGATTTTTACTCTGGACGCTGGTACGTCCGGAGGCGGTCAGATAATTTCCCCTCAAAGAGGAATAATCTTGATAGACATACCTATCACTTGGATAATCTTTATTAGTACCTCTTTCTATCCTTAGGTTCCAAGTAATCCCCTCTTTCAAAACTTAACTGTTCGGGGTACATACGATTTCATCAAAGCCTTACACTTGAAGTAAAACTCTCGTTAACCTTCTAAGGTCTTCCTTTAGCATTCAGAGTTCCTTGAGCACTTTCTAGCAGTTCCTAATGACGGATCCTTACCTGCGATCCATGGATAAATCCATTTTTGTTTACCTTTACACAAGGCATCGTTGGCATGGCTTCCCATAATTGATTCTAACTGGGTTACGACCTTACGCCCTACAAGCTTCCTTGTTCACTGCTTTGGTAGACTTTTCCATTCCCGTTACTATTGCCCCTTTTTTTGGCGCATTCCTCATATTCGATGGCTAGCTATCGGTTGTCAATACTTGTATTTTTCCTTGTTTGTATGATTTTCCATGATCACTGTCCTAGTGGACTGTAACGACCCTGATCGTTGTTTTCGCGATGTCAAAGTCTTAAAATTTATAAAAAAGAATGATCGAACCTGGAAACTAACTATGAAAACGATTTGAGGCAAGCGCACCTATCGAACAGTAGTATAGTTTAGTGGCAAGACCGGAATGTCGAACCCAAAGGAACTAAAAGTACTAATACTAACTTTCTTTTTATTATCTAGCCTAAAATAAAGGGAATTTGTGTGTTTAATCTAAATTAATTAACTACTAAACTAAAGACTCTAAGACAAAGAAGAATGAATTTGGGAAAATAACTTGAGGAAAAACCAATTGATTAAGACGACACCCAAGGAAGAATCCATCTAGACTTCACTTGTTATCTAACTCTGAACTGCATTTATTTATTCATTTGACTTGATCCGTAAGATTCCCTAATGTATATTAAACCCTCTCTCGAAGCGAATAACGTCTAACCCTAGATTGATTAATTGAAATCTCTTTCTAATTAAAACCCCTAGAATTGCATTAACTCGATCTATGGAATCCCATATTAGGTTTTACCCTAATCCGGCAAAATCTCGTCACCCTATCTCTAGGTGCGCGATCAACTTCGCTTAACTATGCTAGATCTACTCTTAGGCAGGGACTTTTGCTCCTCCACCTAAGCACATCAAACTTGGATCAATATCCCGGAAATATCAACACAAGAATTAAGAACACATAATTAAGAACAAGTCAAATATTTATCATATAGTTCAAGAACGATAACAAAATTCATCTAAGTTTCATCCCCTCGGTATCTGAGGGTTTAGTTCATAACAATAAAAGAAAAATCTCGAGAAGAAAAGATAAAACAAAACATAAGAAATCCCTAAAACTCCTGAAGGAATTGAAGGAGAGTCCTCCGTCTTGAGTATAATTACGCTTCTAGAGATGAATCAACTGGCTATCCTCGAGTGAATCCCCACAAATCGCCTTCTACGGCCTAGCAAGACGCCCTAGACGATAGCCTTGGGCTCCCCCTTTTAGGTCATACTTAGGGTGTATATATAGGCTTTTGGAATGTGTTTCTTTGCCCCTAAGTATCCCAATCCGAATGAAACTTTTCTTTGCCACGACAGGGGCACGGCCATGGCACACGCCCGTGTGAATCGTGGCCAGGCCGTGTTGGACTCTATTAATGAGGCACGGCCGTGTGGTCTTGGGTCCAGGCCGTGCCAATTTCGTGATCTGGCCCAATTGACCCGTTTTAAGCCCGTTTTCGATTCTCTTCATCCTCCGGTGCTTCCCTGAGTATAAAACATGAAAATAAAGGATTAAGAGCACCAAATTACATAAAATAAGGGATAATTCATCCAAAAGCATGCTAAATGTGGGATTAAAATATGTTACTTTTACGGTTTATCAGACCTGAAAGTCAGTGGTGTCAAAAATAGTGGTTTCTGAACCCCATTTCTGATATTCAAGTCCGTAAATATTAAATATTTACGAGGTTAGTGTAAAGTTTAATTAAAGTTTGGTCCTCTAATTTTGTCAACTTGATAGTTAATTAAGGTACAAGTGTTTCAACCCTAAAGTTAGTGGTGTTGGAAATGAGGTATTTGGACATCATTTCTGTAAACCAAACCTGTAAGTATTTTTATTAAATATTTAGAAGTTATATAATAGGTGAATTGGATTTTGGATAGGTAATTTTATCGAATTAGTGTTTAATTAAAGTACAATAACTAAATTGTAAAAGTGGTAATAGTGTAATTGATAACAAATCTTTAATTACAACATGGAAAAAGGACTTAAGTGGCAATTAAACCATCATTCTATTAAGAATGGACGGTAGTGGTTAGATTAGTGATGATTAACTTTATAAAGTTTAATTAAATTAAATAAAACATAAAATAAAGTAAAATAAAACAAGTAATAAAACAAGTAAGTGGAAAGAAAGAGAGAAACATCACCTCTTTTATCTTCTTACACCGATTCTCCATGGCCAAGGAGAAGAAAAATTTTGACAATAGGGTTTGTGACTTTGAAGCTTTAATTGGTTAGTGCAATTTAGTCATTTTCTTGTCATATGTTTTTGAAATCTCGGGAGCTTAATCTAGCTAACTCGTGTGTTATTTTTTAGAACTGTTAAATTTTTAGAATGATACCATTGATGAATCTTTGAAGTTTTATGTAACACCCCTCACCCGTATTCAACGCCGGAATAGGGTTACATAGCATTACCGAACTTTTAACATATATAACAGTACTTTTCTCATACATTCAACCATTTTATACAATCATCATTCAATTTGTCCCTTACAATAGCCTACGAGGCCTTAAACATGCTTTAGGCGCGGTTCAGGACTAAACCGATAACTTATAAAACTTCTACAAAACTTTGAAAATTTTTCTCAATACGGAGGACACACGCCTATGTGACCAGGCCATGTGTCTCACACGGCTACCAGACACGCCCATGTCTCCAGCCGTGTGAAAACAGGGGGTACATACTGACTTGGGTCACACGACCAACCACACGCCCGTGTGTCTAGCCCGTGTGCCCTTCGAAATGGCCACACACGCCCGTGTGCCAGGCCGTGTGCTAGGCCGTGTCAAAACTGTAGGGTATACTGACTTATGCAACACGGACAAGTCACACGCCCGATTGCTAGGCCGTGTGCCAATTAGGGGGTATACTGACTTGTACCACACGGCCAGTCACACGCCCGTGTGTGAGACCGTGTGGAGCATACTGACTTGGTTCTAATATCTACACCAGGGGACACATGGCCATGTAACATGACCGTGTGTCGCACACGGCTGAGACACATGCCCGTGTGGAAAAAAATAGGCTATTTGCAAAGCCATTTTACCACCCTATTTTCATATACCTACACAAGTGTATTATGCAACATTTCATAACCCAATAGGCAGCCAATCCACAAAATTTCAAACACATTTTATACCAATTCAACATAGTATTCAAATACCTAATTTATAACATGCATTTTCCATCCATAAGTCTACTACTTATCAAGACAACTGATAAACCGTAATAGTAACATATTTTATCTCCACATTTAGCATGCTTTTGGATGATTTATCCCTTGAATTATGGAATTTGGTGCTCTTAATCCTTTAATTTCATGTTTTATACTCAGGAGAGCATAAGAGGATGAAAAGAATGGAAAACGGGCTTAAAATGGGCCAAATGGGCCAAAGTAAAAAATCAACACGGCCTGGGCCCAAAGCACACGGCCGTGCCCCTTTAGTAGGCTCAAACACGGCCTGAAGTCGATTCACACGGGCGTGCCACACGGGCGTGTCCCTGCCGTGACCAAGAAGAATTTTATTCGGATTAGGGTACTTAGAGGCAAATAAAGACATTCCAAAAGCCTATATAAACACCCTAAAGGCCAACCTTTAGGGAGGCGTCCAGCTAGGCCAAGGAGCCGAGCCAGAGAGGTCAGAATCGTGGGATTTACTCGAAGAAAGCCAGTTGATTCATCTCAAGAAGCCAAAATCATACTCAAGACGGCGTATCTCTCCTTCAATTCCTTCAGGGGGTTTTAAGGTTTTTTTATGTTTTGTTTTATCTTTTCTTCTGAGAAGTATTCTTTTATATTTATGAACTAAACCCTCAGATACCTGAGGGGGATGAAGCCTAAGACGGATCTTTTTATTGTTTTCTGAACTATATGATAAATACTTGATTTTTTCTAAATTATGTGTTCTTAATTCTTGCTTTGATATTTCAGGGTATTGATTCAAGTATTGATGTGCTTAGGTAGTGGAGCAAAAGTCCGTCTAAGAGTAGATCTAGCATAATTAAGCGGAGCTGATCGCAACCCTAGACATAGGATGACGAAAATCTACCGGATTAGGGTCAAACCTAATATGGGATCGAGTTAATGCAATTCTAGGGGTTTTAATTAGAAAGAGATTTCAATTAATCAACCTAGGGTTAGATGTTAGTAGCCTCGACGGAGGTATTAATATACATTAGGGAATCCTACGGATTAGGTCAAGTGAATAAATCATCTGGTTCAGAGTTAAATAACAAGTGAAGTCTAGGTGGATTCTTCCTTGGGTATTGTCTTAATCAATTGGTTTTTCCCACAAGTATTTCCCCAATTCATTCTCTTTGTCTTAGTGTCTTTAGCTTAGTAGTTAGTTAATTTTAGATTAAATAATAATTCACTTCAACTCTTAGGCTAAATAATAGAAAGAAAGTTAGTATTAGTACTTTTGGTTCCTTTGGGTTCGACATTCCGGTCTTGCCACTAAACTATACTACTGTTCGATAGGTGCACTTGCCTCAATCGTTGTCACAGTTAGTTTCTAGGCTAGATCATTCATTATATAAATTTTAAGACTCTGACATAACGATCAAGTTTTTGGCGCCGTTGCCGGGGAACTAAAATATTAAGAAAACTTGATTTTTATTACTTTAGCCATTTTATTTATTTACAATTTATTTTTATTTTATTTTAACTTTGCTAATTTTTCTCTTTCTTTGCTTCTGGAAGGTATTTCTAGTTTATGACTAGAGGAAACCCGTCAGGACCCTTGATTTTTGACAGTGAAATAAAACATACCACTCATGAAACGAAGAGATGTCATCAATAATTATCAATGGCAAGACATGAGGACAATGCCTAATAAAGCGGCCGGTGTTTTCAACCTTGACGCGGTCACCATGTTATCTAACCAGTAGAGCTTTTAAATAAAAATTTGATGGTTGGTATGGTTCTACACAGTACATCAGTAATACAAAGATGCGATACAAATGGAGGAGGGGTGAACAACACGAATATCTATCCTACAACCCTAGCACGGAGAAACGAACAAGTCAACTATATGGGTAACTATTCTAGACCTCAAAATAATCCCTATAGTAACACTTATAATGCAGGTTGGTGGAACCATTCCAATTTCTCGTGGGATGGCCAAGGACATCGGAGACAACAACCCCTTCCAGGCTTTCAACAACCACCTTACCAGCAAGAAAAGAAGCCGAACCTTGAGGAGATGCTAACAAAATTTATCACGGTGTCAGAAACTCGTTTCCAAAACAACGAGACAATGTTCAAAAATCAGTAGGCATCAATTCAAGGATCAAGAACCAAATAGGTCAGCTTGCTAAGCTGATCTCAGAAAGACCACAAGGTATCTTGCCTAGCAACACCAAAACTAACCCAAGAGAGCAACCGCAAGCAATAACTGCTCACGATAGTGAAGGGTTAGATGAACCCAAATTGAAGCAAGAGAATGTGGTAGAGGAAGGTAAGGTTGAGGTAAGCCATGATAAACCAAAACCGGTAATTACAGAGTACCAACCTCGTGTGCCATACCCCAATGCGATAAAGAAAGACCACATAGAGGAACAATTCGGTAAATTTCTTAAACTTCCAAAGAAATTACATATTAACTTGCCGTTTCTTGAAGCTCTTTCACAGATGCTAGATTCAAGGAAATTTTCAAAAGAGTTTTTGACAAACAAACGAAAGTTAGACGATACGTCGTATGTGGAGCTAAACGCAGTGTGCCCAGCAATTCTACTAAATAAACTACCACGTGAGCTCACATTTCGTGTAAGTGACGAAACGATCACTCTTTAGGTTCTTGACACGGCTAGGACATCGAGTATTAAAGGTGGAACCAATCACTTCAAAGTTGGGGACCAGGTACTGTCAGATACAACCGACCCTCGAGTAGCCGCTTTAGAGCTTAATAAAAATGGTGCGACTCCTTTTACGGTACTTAAGGTCTTTCCATACGGAACGGTCGAGGTAACACATTCTAATTTCGGCACTTTTGAGGTAAATATTACCCGACTCAAACCATATGTTGATAGAATTGATAGTAATAAAAAGGAGTTTCGAATCCGTAAACCACCATGGCCATACGAATAACAGGTAAGTCTAGCCCAAGACTTTAAACGAGTGCTTCTCGGGAGGCACCCCGAGCACTAACCCCACTAACGTCCATATTTTCAAATTTTAGCATCTAACTAAAAACTAACCAAATTTTTAGGCGTACCACACGGCCTTGCACACGGGTGTGGCTGTGGCCGTGTGGACAAAACGAGTATGCATATCGGCGTGGCAAATATCGTGCAGAAACAGGACGAAAATTTTCCCCAAGACACGGGCTCCGACTAAATGCCACGGTCGTGCAACGCGGTCGTGGTCGAAACTACCTAAAGAACACGGGCTGAGATAAACCCACACGGCCGTGCGAGGCGGCCGTGGTCGATATTATCAGCTTTTTCACATATTGCCGCCACCATCACCTCGAGATCACTCCGATGATGAGGACCTTTGAGTCTTTTTTTTATTTTCTTTATTCTTATTCTTATTTTTATTTATTTATTTTTATTTTAGTTCATTTTCCTTTATAATTAAACTCTTTAAATTTTTAAGTATAATTTAATTTCTTTTATCTCTGGCTGTTTAACTCTCGAGTAACTATAACAAGCGTCCATTAAATAAGAACTCCCTAAAAACTTTACTGATGACTTCGCAGTTTAAAAAGGTTCAAGGTGCCACTCAAGGAACTAACACACCACCGGAGTATTCTCCACCACCTTCACCTATGCCTAGTCATCATGTTCATCATTGATCATCCTCCAAGGATTTCATCCATAATTCAGGAAGTTTCACTTCTCCCTCTTTTGATTTTCTTAAAATATTGTTCATATATATCTTTGTACATTGAGGACAATGTACATCTGAAGTGTGGGGGGTGAATTTTATCGTGAAAAAGTGCCTAACTTTTTGCATTATTCTCAAACCTGAATTATGTCTTATTCTTAAATCATTTTCTCATATTACGATTAAAATGAAATTTCCTTTGATTTATGATTTTCATTGATATGTTTCGGATTAAGTCATTGATAATTGTGCATTGATGATTTAAACTTTAGGGGACTAGAGAATCAAGCATGATAAGTCTATTTTTCAGAAGTAAAAATTTTGTTAGGTTGTCTACCCGAATCTAATGATTATCTTGAAGTTTGAAATTTACAAGGTTGATATCAAAAAGCCCATAATTTTTGTGAGATTTTGAGCCTTTTAGAGCATATTTTTTTTCTTGCTCACTTTATTGATTATGAGTGTGTCAACATTGATTTGTTATTCTAGAACTTGCTTCGATTATACATGTCGAGACCACACCTTTGATTTGATATACTAAGATGATAAAGGCACCTAGGTTTTAACCCACTTACTCCCAAAAAGCCTACCTTCATAATTAACCCCTAGTGAACCCCTTTGATCCTAACACCCCTTTTATTGACTCACCCTCAACATTAACCAAAAACCATTATTGTTGAAATCCCTTTAATTAATTTGACCCACATTAAGTCAAGGTCTGATTTGAACAG
This sequence comes from Gossypium sturtianum, assembly GCA_025698515.1. Classification (NCBI taxonomy): domain Eukaryota; kingdom Viridiplantae; phylum Streptophyta; class Magnoliopsida; order Malvales; family Malvaceae; genus Gossypium; species Gossypium sturtianum. The sequence goes on from CM046949.1 coordinate 91,278,898, forward strand.
ATTACTTAGCTAAACCATGCTTTCCATTTCAGTTGTTAATTATGATTTGTTCTTAAAAAAAAAATAGGAATCTATTCATTTTTACTTCTATGTTATTTGAGCTTAAACTGTTAGCTTCATTATCTTTAGAAGAAGCTCGTGTTATTAGTATTAGTATTATAAGTCTCCAATTGATGTAATTATTTATTATCAGTTCGTCATTTCTAGTTAGGTAATTTGTCAGGTCAATCTTGATTCTAACCCTCTAATCAGCCTTTATCCACACCTTTAACCCAAGCCTCGTCACAACCCTTTTTAAAGACCTTTTGATTTGTGTATCATCTCATATTATAGTGGTGGAGATTTGATTTTCATGCAAGCCTATGGGATTAACTTTTCATGTTTGACTTTTGAGTGCTTAATTTTGAACCTTAAACACTTCGAGTGATTTGAGTGAATCTTTAGTGAGGATGTCAACCCTTGTCGATTTTGAATTAGAGGTAATTATTTAGGTGAGGGGAAACACCTATGTTTTCAGGCTACAAAAACATATGACTTAGATTGTTTGAATCTTTAGGAACCTTCCGATTAAATTATCAATGTATGAGTTACCTATGAATTATGATGAAACACTATTGATGAAGGTTATGAATTGAGGAAGCTCGTTTTAATTGTGAGTTGAGAATTTTGCTTGAGGACAAGCAAAAGCTTAAGCGTGGGGGTATTTGATAAACCGTAATAGTAACATATTTTATCTCTACATTTAGCATGCTTTTGGATGATTTATCCCTTAAATTATAAAATTTGGTGCTCTTAATCCTTTAATTTCATGTTTTAAACTCAGGAGAGCATAAGAGGATGAAAAAAATGGAAAACGAGCTTAAAACGGGCCAAATGGGCCAAAGTAGGAAATCAACACGGCCTAGGCCCAAAGCATACGACCGTGCCCCTTTAGCAGGCTCGAACACGGCCTGAAGTCGATTCACACGGGCGTGTCCCTGCCGTGACCAAGAAGAATTTTATTCGGATTAGGGTACTTAGAGGCAAAGAAAGACATTCCAAAAGCCTATTTAAACACCCTAAAGGCCAACCTTTAGGGGGGCGTCCAGCTAGGCCAAGGAGCCGGGCCAGAGAGGTTAGAATCGTGGGATTTACTCGAAGAAAACCAGTTGATTCATCTAAAGAAGCCGAAATCATACTCAAGACGGCGGATCTCTCCTTCAATTCCTTCAGGGGGTTTTAGGGTTTTCTTATGTTTTGTTTTATCTTTTCTTCTGAGATGTATTCTTTTATGTTTATGAACTAAACCCTCAGATACCTGAGGGGGATGAAGCCTAAGACGGATCTTGTTATTGTTTTCTGAACTATATGATAAATACTTGATTTGTTCTTAATTATGTGTTCTTAATTCTTGCTTTGATATTTCAGGGTATTGATTCAAGTATTGATGTGCTTAGGTAGTGGAGGAAAAGTCCCTGTCTAAGAGTAGATCTAGCATAATTAAGCGGAGTTGATCGCAACCCTGGACATAGGATGACGAAAATATACCGGATTAGGGTCAAACCTATTATGGGAGTCCATAGATCGAGTTAATGCAATTCTAGGGGTTTTAATTAGAAAGAGATTTCAATTAATCAACCTAGGGTTAGACGTTAGTAGCCTCGACGGAGGTATTAATATACATTAGGGAATCCTACGGATCAGGTCAAGTGAATAAATCGTCTGGTTCAGAGTTAAATAACAAGTGAAGTCTAGGTGGATTCTTCCTTGGGTATTGTCTTAATCAATTAGTTTTTCCCACAAGTATTTCCCCAATTCATTCTCTTTGTCTTAGCGTCTTTAGCTTAGTAGTTAGTTAATTTTAGATTAAATAATAATTCACTTCAATTCTTAGGCTAAATAATAGAAAGAAATTTAGTATTAGTAATTTTGGTTCCTTTGGGTTCGACATTCCGGTCTTACCACTAAACTATACTACTGTTCGATAGGTGCGCTTGCCTCAATCGTTGTCACAGTTAGTTTCTAGGCTAGATCATTCATTATATAAATTTTAAGACTCTGACATAACGATCAACAACATTTGCATATTCCATTCCATCTGCTACTAGCCAAAATATACCACATTTGAACACTTATACACAACCAAAACATTACACCAAGTTAAGCCAAATCACATGGCTTTAACTTATACTACATTATGTACCAAAATCACTATCTTAAATAACCATAACTATCATCTTTATAACTAGCCTATACATGCCATATTTACAAATATCCAAGAGTTCAAAAGTACCAACAGCAACTGGATAGTGTGATGCGTAATTTTGACTTTATCCGTATCGAGCGAACTATCGAACCTCTATAAAACATGGAAAAGAAACAGAGTAAGCTTTAAAGCTTAGTAAGCCCGTATAATTCAAAATTTAACTTGCCATTTATACATAATCAAACAATTAACTAAAGTATACAAAATTCACTTGCCAAATGCCTATACACAAGCATTTATCAACAAGTTAGTCATATAAGTGCATGTAATCATCCATTATCTCAATTTAATACTCAAACATTGTATCATATCAAATACACATATATCATGTACATCATTTATAAAATTTCATTCTTAATCATATAAACGGTAATTCATTCAATAACAGTAACAGTAACTCATCCATATAACACATATCTTTTTCACATAACCAATAACAGAATTTATGCCCGTTGAACCTATTAGAATATCGGGTGGTATACATAACATACAAATCAGTAATCCGTCAGTTCATTATCTTTTTCGCTCTTTTGAGCTATGATCAGTAAGCTCCTCCTGAGCTAATGGACAGTAAGCTCTATTGAGCTGAAAATAGTAAGCTCTGACGAGCTAAAAACAGTAAGCTCTTATGAGCTGATATATCGGTAAGCTCATACGAGCTATGGTGAGTCCACAACAAATGTAGGAGCTCGACCGAAACGGTAACCCTAGGGACATGTCACTCGTATCCTACGAATTCTTACGGTTCAAACGGGGCTCGGTAACCATCATAATATATCAATAAGGCATTTGAATTTCAAGTAAATCATTTACTCAATTACATACATTCATTTCAAATAATTACAAGTATTTAAAAGTTTGATTCTAATTATACGAACTTACCTCGAGTTGCTCGGATAGCAAATATCGGCTATTCGTTCACTTTTCTTTTTCCCCGATCTAATTTCGATCTTGGCTTATCTTGATCTATATAATATCAAAACTAACTCATTCAATATTCATTCCATTCAATTTAGCCCAAAAATCACCTTATGGTAAAATTACACTTTCGCCCCTACTATTTTGACATTTTTACAATTTAGTCCTTAGCTCGTAAAAATGCAAATTCATGCAATTAGACCCTTAACTATGCTAGCCAAATTTTAATGGAGTCCCTAGAAGCCCATATCTTTTGTTTAATCACACTTTTACCCACATAATTTTATAATTTCACAATTTAATCCCTTTTTGACATTTTTGTCAAAAATCACTTTACAAAACTAGTTTAACTATCAACAACTATTCAAAATCCATCATCAACCATAAATTTACTCAAGCATTCAACAATGGCAACATGATAAATCTTTAACAATTTCAAAATCTAAGGTACGAGCTAGCTAGAATACAAAGCAACGATCTCAAAAACATAGAAATCATTAAAAACGAATCAAAAATTGAGCTTACATGCAAGGAGAGAGATGGCCGAATGCTTGAGACAAGAACAATGGTGTTTTCCTTAGGTTAATTTCGGCTAGAGGATAAAGAAAGATGATAACCATTTGTTTTCTATTATTTTACTAACATATTTTTTACACACTTACCATATTAACCTTAAAAATAAACCATTAATTCACCTAAACAATGGCCATACTTGTCCACTCATTAAAAAATGGGTTAATTACCACATAAGGACTTATACTTTAAGGTTCTATAGCTATTTAATACCTTTAGCTAATATAACATGCATTTTACATTTTATGCGATTTAGTCCTTTTTACCGAATTAAGCATTCAAACAATAAAATTTCTTTACGAAACTTTCACACAATAATTCTATCATGCTGTAGACCTTATTAAAATAATAAAATAAGTATTTTGAATTTATACTTGTGGTCTCAAAACCATTGTTCCGATTTGACTAAAAACGGGCTATTACAACTCTCCCCCTTAGGGATTTTCGTCCCCGAAAATCTTACCGGTAAATAGGTTAGGGTACTATTTTCTCATAACTTCCTCGGGTTCCCATGTAGCTTCATCGATCCCGTGTTTATGCCAAAGAACCTTTACTAGGGCTATGCATTTATTTCTCAATTCTTGGATTTCACGAGATAAAATCTTGATCGGTTCTTCGCTATACGTCAAATCAGTCTGTATCTCAACATCTACAGGAGAAATCACATGTGACAGATCATATCTGTATTGAAGTAGCATAGAAACGTGAAAGACATTATGAATCTTTTCAAGTTCTGACGGTAAAGCTAGTTGGTAATAATCTCATACGGTCCGATAAATCACGGACTCAGCTTTCCTTTACGACCGAATTGAAGAACCTTTTTCCACGGTGATACCTTTAGGAACACTCGGTCCCTGACTTGAAAATCAATTTCTTTACGTTTTAAATCCGCGTATGATTTCTGTCGATCCGAAGCTGCTTTCAAACTATCGCGAATTAGTTTCACTTTTTCTTCAGTTTCTCTAATCAGATCAACCCCGTGAATCTTATTTTCTCTAAGCTTAGTCCAGTACAATAGTGTTCTACATTTACGACCGTATAGAGCTTTGTACGGTGCCATCTTTATACTCGATTGGAAGCTATTATTATAAGCAAATTCAATCAGCGGTAGATATTTCTCCCAGCTACCTTCAAACTCAAGAATGCAACAACGCAACATATCCTCAAGTATCTGAATAACTCGTTCGGATTGACCATCCTTTTGTAGGTGAAATGTAGTACTAAAATGCAGCTTCGTACCCAAAGCTTCTTGTAATTTCTTCCAAAATCTAGATGTAAACCTCGGATCTCTATCCGAAACAATAGATAGGGGAACACCATGTAATCTCACAATTTCAGAAATATATACCTCAGCTAATTTATCAAGCGAGAAATATTTACGTACCGGAATGAAATGAGCTGATTTCGTTAATCTGTCAACAACAACCAGATCGCATCTTTCTTTTTTGGAGATAATGGCAAACCCGATATGAAATCCATTGTTACTCTATCCCACTTCCACTCAGGAATCATAATAGGCTGTAATAAACCTAACGACACTTGATGCTCAGCTTTGACTTGCTGACAAATCAAACATTTTAAAACAAATTCTGAGATATCTCGTTTCATGCCGTGCCACCAATAAAGTTATTTCAAATCGTTATACATTTTCGTGCTTCCCGGATGTACTGATAAAAAACTATTGTATGCTTCGTTTAAAATCTTCCGAATGAGCTCAGAATTTCTTGGTACACATATTCTATCATGAAACATCAAACAATCATCGGGCCCTATTCGAAACTCTGAATTAGAAGTCGACTCACACTAAGCTCATTTTACTTGCAATTCATTATCAAATTTTTTAGCCTCACAAATCTACTGTAGAAATAACGGTCTCGCTTTCAACTCGACTACTATCGAACTGTCGTCAGACAAAGCTAATTGTGTGTTTAAAGCACGTAAAACAACTAAGGACTTTCAGCTCAAAGCATCAGCAACTACGTTCGCTTTCCCCGGATGATAGTCAATCACTAACTCATAGTCTTTCAACAATTCTAACCATCTCCGCTGTTGCAAATTCAAATCTTTCTGAATCATCAGATATTTTAGGCTTTTGTGATCGATAAAAATATGGCATTTCTCACCAAACAAGTAATGACGCCAAATTTTCAATGCGAACACTATCGCAGCTAACTCAAGATCGTGCGTCGGATAATTCTTTTCATTCGGTTTCAACTGTCTCGAGGCATAAGCTATAACTTTGCCTTCCTGCATCAAAACACAACCCAGGCCATTTAACGATGCATCACTGAAAACTATGAATTCTTTACCTGACAGGCTGAACTAACACTGGTGCCTCTGTCAATAATGCTTTCAACTGCTCGAAGCTTTGTTGACATTTTTCTAACCACTCAAATTTAACATCTTTTTGAAGCAATCGTGTCATCGGTGTTGCAATTATCGAGAAGCCTTTCACAAATCGTCTATAATAGCCAGCTAGTCCCAGAAAACTATAGACTTTGGATACATTTCTCAAAGGCTTATAATCACAGAAATTTTGCTCGGGTCAACTCTGTAATATCCCAATTTTGGGCTTAGTCAGAATGGTGGTTTTGAGACCACAAATATGAAGTAGAAGCAATGATTTTATGATTATTTGATGGTCTATGATATGATTGTATGTTTGCGTGAAACTTTGTGAAGAAATTCTATGTCTAAAATGTCCAATTGAAAGTTAAGGACTAAATTGAATAAGTTGCAAAATACATGTTCTAGAAGCTTTTTGTATGAAATTGCTTTGGATTATGAATTAGGAGCCCTTAAATAGCAATTTTACCAAATTTTAAAATTTTGGACAAAAATGGGCTTGTGTGGTAAAATATCTAAGAAAGGCATTAAGGGTATTTTAGTAATTTGGCATATAAAGCCAAAATAGCCTAATAAAAAAAAAGATGTCATCTTCTTCATTCTTTTATGTTGTTGTTAGAAAAACCATACCATGGCCATGGTTTGAGGTTTTGTCCAAGCTTTCCAAGATCAATAGTAAGTTCGTTCTTGCCCGCTTTTATTGATTTTCGTATTTTTGAAATCCTTGTACCATAATCTACCTATTTCTAACCATATTTTGAGATATAGTTAAAGTCTAAAATTTTACCCATGATGGATAATTGTGTATTTTAATGTTTGATGGTAGATTATGCATGTTTATGAGTAGAGGAACGATTTTTACTAAGTGATTTTCGGTGAAAACGAGTAAAATGAGCTAATCGGTAAAAGTTGTTATTGTTCATAAGTATGTGTTATGGTAAGAATTTGAAGTTGCTATAGAAGGGAAAAATGTTCATCATGTCATAAAACATAAGAAAAAGGAATAAAGTTTAATTTACGAGCCTAGGGGTAAAACTATAATTTTTAAAAAGTTAGGGGGCAAAATTATAAATTTGCCATAATTTGATATGTAAATTGAATTGATTAGTGTGTTGATAAAATATGTTAAATGAGTGTTATTTGACATGTTAGATCAAGAAATTATGAAATTTGGACTAAGATTGGGGAAGAACAAAGTTGTGGGCTAAGTCGGGAAAATTAGCCGTTTCGGCATTCGAGGTAAGTTCGTATTTTAATAAACATTAAAAAATTATGTTATAAATGCATATTATTTGTATGATTGAATTCAATGCCGAATGGTAATGCAAATGTATGTATTTTAAATAAGTTATATATATGTTATTATGATATTGAATTATTCGAGAAGCAGGATATATGAATACGAGAAAGTTCCGATAACATAACGATGTCCGAAAAGCCCTGTTCGAACCCTAGGAATAGTAGAGGATACATATGTCATGACATAGGATTCCGAGATATGATTTCGTGTAAGACCACGTCTGGGACGTTGGCAACGATTTGTGATATCGTGTAAGACCGTGTCTGGGACACTGGCATCGATCAGAGATTACGTGTAAGACCATGTCTGGGACATCGTCATCGTATATGATTTCGTGTAAGACCCTGTCTGGGACAGTGGCATCGATATTTAATTACATGTAAGACCACGTCTGGGACGTTGGCATTGTATGAGCTTTCCGAGCTATCCGAGTATCCTTATTTATTCCGAATGGTTCAACGGGCATTCCGAGAAATAAATGGTTAAGTGAATGACATTCCGATTCAGGTACGTTGAAAATATATAATATGTTTGAAAATGAAAGGTAAGTCTTTAAGCAATTAAACATCATTAAATTGAAATGTAGTTTATTAATATGTTGAATTGAAATTGTGGAATTGTTAGTGAGCTTGCCGAATATGTGAAATAGCATAAAAGAGAATATTGTGTTTGAGTTATATTGATTAAGATATAATAATTGAAAGTTCGTATGAATTATGTGAAATATCTGAAATATTCGATATATAAAATGTGTATGAGTTAGTCTATAGTATTGTTATTCGGGCTTTGGGCCTAGCAAGCATTGTGCTGGTGAAAGGAATCAGGTCGTGTAACCTTCAAACTAGGGACACACGGACGTGTCTCAGCCCGTGTTCTCACCCGTGTAACTCTCTGAGTTTGGTCATAAGGCCGTGTCACACGCCTGTGTGCCAGGCCGTATAACTCTCGAAGTTGCCCCACATGCTCGTGTGCCAGACCGTGTGTTAGGCCGTGTAACTCACTGACTTGTATACAAATGGCCATCAGATGTCACACGACCATGTCGCAAGGCCGTATTCCTCACACGACCGAATCACACACCCGTGTCTCAGGCTGTGTGAGCCAAAATTTACCCATTTCTTGCTCAACTTCACTCCTTTATGGCATAGGTACCTACACACTTTCAAATACACATATAGAAGGTGCAATTCAACTTCAAACATTCTCAAATATAATCATATACCCATTCTCAACTTTTAATCCCAACACAATTATCTTTTTAAACATACATCCATTTCATTACAAGCATTAAGGTAACCTATAGCATACCATTTCATACAATGACCTATCAAACATATTTAAGTAACAAGTAGGAAATCACAAGTTGATCAAGTGCACAACATGTAACAACATTTACTCAAAAACTAGGAATTTGACATAACAATACATAGGGTCCTAGTACATGCCATATATCAAAACCAAGAAATTAAGTCTACCAAGATTCCTAGATAGTGTGATTCCTAGCATTGACCCGATCTTCTTAGCCTTCAAAATGTGATCTACAAAATGAAAAAAATTAAAGGTAAGCTTAAATGAAGCTTAGTAAGTTCGTTTAGAAATTCATAAACTTTTCAATCTAACATAGATTTATTCAACTTAAGCATAGAGATTTCTATTATACATATTTTATAGCAGTAATCACAATCACTTCAGTAGTTTAGTATACTCAGTGAGCATTGCTTGATTGAACTTTTCATCAGTATATCCGTAGATTTTTACTCATTTGGGCTTCACTCAGTATAACAGTAGAATTTGTTCAATTTAAACATCAGTCAGTAAAACAGTAATATTTCCTAAGTTAAGCTTCATTCGGTATAACGGTATGATTTGCTCGATTGAGCTCCATTCAGTATAATAGTAAGATTTGGCTTGATACAGCGTACTTCCAGCATATGAAACAATGTTCATTAACAACATGTTAACAAGAATGTAAGCATTTAGGAGTATAATTAAACATACGAACTTACCAGACTATTTTGCAGAAGAGTCCAAAGTACAGGGACTACTCCGCGATTTTCCCTTTTCCACGATTATCGGCACGTTCTTAATCTAAAAATGATAATTTCATTCCATTAATTAGAATAACAACATAACTTAGTCTATTTAATGCAATTGAGTCCCTTTTGGTAAATTTACATATTTACCCATTAATTTTTCATTTTTATTCAATTTAATCTTTAGGCCCTAATCATGCAAATTATCTATTTCCTTAATACCCATGTTAGTCGATTGTTCCCTATCTTCTTATCAGCTCTTATTTGCAATAATTTCACCTCAAGTACAAGCAATTTATCATTTGAATCAATTTAGTCCCTAAACATCAAAATAACTCAAAATCACTTTACAAAATAGTCCACCCAAACAATAAGGTTTCATATTTCCATTATAAACTTCAAAGAATAACTCAACTAATCAATGGAAAATTTTATAACATTTAACAGTTTTACAAAATGATCCTCGGGTTAGCTAGATCAAGCTAATACGAACTCAAAAACATAAAAATTACTAAAAACGGGCTAGAATTCACTTACAAATTGAAGCTTCAAAGCTTGGAAGCTAAAACCCTAAAGTTCTCACCTTTTTTGTGAAGAAGATGAGTTAATTCATCCAATTCCATATTTTAATTTTTCTAATTTTGTTTTATATAGCTAGGTTTTTTTGTAATTATTATAACTTTCATAATTAAATTCTTAATTAGCCATGATTAAGCCTAATTAAACCATTTTTACTTAATCAAATCATCATTCTAATCCACTAACTAAATTCCAAGGTTTAATTATCCTTTTAACCCTTTTAATTTAACTTCTCAACCTTTGCAGTTTTTACAATGCAGTCCTTTTTACTTATTAAACTATCCAAACTATTAAATTTTTCAACCAAAATTTAATATGACTCTAGAGACCTCATACTTATACTAATTAAATAATATTCACAAAGTATTTCGTTGGAATTATGGTCTCAAAATCACTATTTCTGACACCACTGAATATCAGGCTGTTACAATTCATATGGTTTAAGTTGCCTCGATGTATAGGCCACAACCTTAACATCTTGCATCATCACACAACCAAGACAAGTATGGGACGCATCACTATAAAACACATAATCATTTCCAGACTCGGGCTAAATCAAAACCGATGCTTGAGTCAACACAGACTTAAGCTTCTCAAAACTAGCTTGCTGCTCCTCGATCCACTTAAAATGAGCACTCATCCTTAATAGCTTAGTCATAGGGTTCGCAATAAAAGAAAATCCCTGAACAAACCTCCGATAATAATCGACTAATCCAAGAAAAATTTGGATCTCATAGACATTCTTAGGTTGCTTCTAATTCAAAATGGCTTCAATCTTCTTCATATCAACATGAATACCTTCAGTAGATACCACATGCCCCAAAAACATCACTTATTTAAGTAAGAATTCACACTTACTAAGCTTAGCCTAAAGCTTCATCTCACGAAAGATCTGTAGAACAATCCTCAAATATTCATCGTGCTCAGATTCAAACTTAAAGTAAATTAAGATGTCATCGATAAAGAAAATGACAAACTAGTCAAGATAAGGCTGAAATAGCATGTTCATCAAGTTCATGAAAGTAGCTGGAGCATTCGTAAGACCAAAGGGCGTCATCAAGAACTCATAATGACCATATCGAGTCATGAATGCAGTCTTAGGCACATAAGATTCCATTACCTTCAACTGATAATACCCGTACCTTGAATCAATCTTAGAAAACATTGTAACACCTCTAAACTGATCGAACAAGTCATCAATCCTAGGTAAGAGATACTTGTTCTTTACAGTCAACTTGTTCAGTTGTTGGTAATCGATACAAAGCCTCATTGATCAATCCTTATTCTTGACAAACAAGACCGAAGATCCACAAGGTGAAACACTTGGTCTTATGAAACCACAGTCCAAAAGCTGTTGAAGTTGAACCTTAAGCTCTTTAAGTTCTTTAGGTGACATGCGGTAGGGAGCAATAGACACTAAAGTAGTCTTGGGCAACAGATCAATCTCAAACTTGACCTCTCGATCCAGAGGTATTCCAGGCAACTCTTCTGGAAAAACATCTGAAAACTCCCTCTTAGTTCGGATTCCATCCATAACTGACCCATTTGCACTTGAATCTAGAATTTAAGCTAGATAAGCCTCACAACCTTTTCGAACCAGTTTTCAGCCACCATAACGAAGATCACATTAGACAAGTAATCCATATGCTCACTTACCATCATAATCTCCTTACCAAAAAAATGTCTTTAGAGTGACCCTCTTAGAAGCACACTCTAAACTGGCTTGGTGTTCCACTAACCAGTCCATACATAGGATTAAATCAAATTCCCCGAAGGGTAATAACTCCATCAGATCTGCCAAAAACACTTCCCCATGTACTTCTAATGGAAATCTTTTATATCTTTTATTCACAATGACAGATTGTGTAACGCCCCAAACCCGGCCTAGACGTTACGATCGAATCTGATGTGTCACATCGAAGTGTTTTTCTAAATCAGGCTTGTTGAGAGAAAACTGTTTTTAAATGATCGCCATGTTTGTTACTGTTGGTTTCTTAGTTGGTTAAAAACCAGCAGAAGCTACTCTAATTAATGTCATTTTGAAGTTTGAAAATGTGTGTTTGTCTTTTAAAATAGTTGTTATTTTTGAAAACTTATTTGTATCAGTTTGGCAGTTTCAAAATAAGAAATTAAACCCATTTAAAAGAAATTAAAATCACCAGAGGCCTTATTACATAAATATCAACCCAATATAAAAGTTTAAATAACTAGGTCTAAAATAAAATATTAGCGAACGTGTGGCCACCTCCGAGTCCCTCGCAGCTCCAAATCGTCTAAGGCTGGGGATTACCTGTACAGTTTAAAAAGAAAGGGTGAGTTTACGAAAACTCAGTGTGTAATCCCCTATCATGCGATGCTGATGCAGGCCTAAGCCTTATTCGATAATGATGCAGGTGTGGGCCTTAGCCCATTACAGAAGTCAATGTGGGCCTAAGCCCAATACAGTATCAGTATGGTGCAAATATGCAACCCACCCCAATCCAACCAACACACCATGTGGGGATAAAATCGACCCACCCAGCCAACACACCAATATTGCAGCATTGCCGCCACGATTAATAATAACGCGTGAGTGCCAATGACGATATATGTGGCAAAGCCACGATGCGATATTGCGGCCGAGAGCTGCTAATATCAGTATCATAGCAAAGCTACCAGTAACAGTATTTATGGCAAAGCCACTAGTAACAGTACACTTCCTCCATAACAGTATCCCAACCCCATGCAGTATGCCATGTCATAAATCATACGTGTATACAGAATGTCATATTCAGTAACAGTCATATACAAATCATGAACACATCAGTCAACCTACCCTTAGGGATATAACGATCATTTTATCCTATGGGGGTATTTCGGTCATTTTACCCTATGGGGGTATTTCGGTCATTTTACCCTACGGGGGTCATTTTACTCTTTAGGGGTATTTCAGTCATTTTACTCTTTAGGGGTATTTCAGTCATTTTACTCTTTATTGGTATTTCAGCGCAGATAACAACCTTTCTGAAGGTCTACAGTCGCCTCGAGCGACACAGATAACCTAAATGGTCATAACGGTGTAAATAGGCCCAAGGCCCAATATTCGGCCCAAGTGGGCCTACACGCTCGTGTGGCCCATGTAGCCCAAATTCAGTTGCGGCTATGTGAACTACATAGCCCAGTCCAGTATTCGCCAATTATCGAGGATTTCGTCCTTGTGGGGCCCACGAGCCCAGTGGGCCCACACGGCCCATTTCAGCCAAACGAGGCCCATATCGGCCCAAGAGCACGAGAAGCTCGTAGTGGCCTCTATAGTCTATTGCCACAGTTTGTGGGCTCGATTTACCACACGAGCGATCGCACGCTCGTGAGGCCTCAAATGCCGAAGTTTTGGCTTTTCAACTTTTCGGCTTTTGCCGATTCACAGAAAAGATAGTGTGGTTACACACTTGATTACGATATTGCTCCACGCTCCATGAGCACCCAACCTAGATTCAAACAAGATCCAAAGTTAGTCCTTTAACCGATAGGGTAAAGCACCCTCTTATTGCCTCTTAATCTGAAACACCCTTCTTACCTTGTTTGAATGATGGTGACCTTAGTCCCTCTACGATCGCTGTTCAGAAACGATCACACGCCCTTGTTGGTTTCCTATAGTACAATAAAAATCTGATTAGTAAGTGATAGGGCACATTCGGCCAACCCCAAAGAATATAAGGTAACACTTTTACCTTACCTGTACGTTGAGGACGAAAGTGTGACTCCTCCAAACCGTTCACACTTCACCACTCCTTGAGGAAGACCCTAGGATCGCAATGAGTACAGTATGTGAAGGAGGAAATGATAATCGGTTAGCAAGAGGGGGTATTCGATTTTGGAAAAAGAAAAAGAAGAGCATGGTGTATTCAGTTTTTAAAAGAAAAGCAGAGGATAGATTTTGAACACTTACCGATAGTCAGAACTTTTGCAGTAGATCGACGCAGAGAGGGATTAACAATAGTGATATTCGGCCAGACTAGAATAGAAGATGAACAGAAGTTAAAGAAGAGAAAGGGAAGGTTCGGGTAGGCTATGGAAGAATCTGATTGCAGAAGAAAAGGGGTAAGGGAAAGTAGATGTTAGGTTCGACCAAGAAGAGAGGAAAAGAATAGCAAAGATGCAAAGAAGGAATGACATGAATGGTCAGTTTTGTAGCACAAAGAAAACTAGAGAGAACCTGAAATGCAAAAAGTGCAAAAACCTAAACTGCCAGCACGGAAATTCGGCAGCTCTCCTATCAACACTCACAAAATCAAACAAAGAAATGCCTAATGCCGAAAATGCTCCCTATTTTCCCCCTAGCCGAATTCCACTAAAGCCTTAGAGTCCTAATCGGCCACAACACTTTACCAACCTCCCATTTCAAAATTCCTTGATTTTCTCCCCAATCTCCTCCTTGATTTGCTCCACAAAACCCTCCAAGACCAATTCAAACTTCACCTTACAGAGTTTCAGTCTAACTCCACTTCTCCTGCTGTAAGGAAATAAAATAAATACTCCCTTGCGCATCATGAGACTTGAACTTGAGCTCCCTTGTAGCCTTAAACACGCCACTTACCACTAAACTATAGGTTCTTTTGTGTCACATTTCTGCCACAATTATTCTTAAAGCCTACTCTCCAGAACCAAGGCCTTATTCACTTGAAAATTAATTTTTTTGCTAAAGCCTAGGTTTGAACCCAGGACTTCCCAAACATCCCCAAACACTCCAAACTCACTTAACCATTAAGGCAAGCATTCAATTGTGCCATTTTCTTGCACAACTAAATACCTATGTGCAGTCTCCTAACTGTTCCCTTGTTCCAAAGCCTATTTCTCCTAGGCCCAAAATTTGGGGCATTACAACTCTACCTCCCTTAAAGAAATTTCGTCCTCGAAATTTCCAACTATCAAAATGGTCGTATATATAGACTACACTGCTACACTCCCGCTGCGCACTCTAGTTCCAAATTAGGTATATAGTATATTATGGATAAAGAACGCACGTCTGCAGATTCACATCCAGGCGCTCTCTCTCAAATGCGACAAGCAAGATATACTGTGTGGTCGGGCCGCCTAGCCTCAGCATGAGGTGCTCCACGATAACAGCCCATACCATTTCCACAGCCTCTAGGTGGCTACTGACTACCCCTCGGCGGTTGTATATTACCCTGTCCTGCAGCTTGCATCTGAACAGGCCTTTGAGGATAATTCTGAACCTGATGATCCATGGACCCGCATTTGAAGCACGCCCCAATCCTCTTACAGCACTCATCCTAGTGAGATCTCCCTCAATCAGCGTAAAGCTGCGGTCTAGCAATAGTAACAGGAACTCCAGTCCGAACTGGCCCATCAAACCTAGCCTTCTTTATAGTCCTTCCAGAAGAACCTGAGGGCCCAGAATCCCTTTTTTCTCTGCCCCTATCTTTCTCACGGTTTTGGCGTTCAGAGTGCTTCACATCCTCAGTAATTTTTGCCTTTTCTATAGGAGCAGCAAAATCTCGCTCCCTCTGCGGAGCTATCAATACCCTTAACTCGTCTCGAAGGCCATCCTCAAAACGCACACAGTGTTCATACTCAGTTGCTACTATCCCTCGAGCATACCGACTCAACTGTAAGAACTTCGCCTCATATTCTGCCACTGTCTTATTCCCTTGGGTCAGGTTCAGGAATTCCCTTCTTCGGGCGTCTACATAACTTGCACCCACATATTTCCCTTAGAAGGCCGCCTTAAAGAAATCCCATGTCATTCGGTCGGCCTGCGTACCCTCTCTCACGGTGGGCCACCATTGGTAGGCCTCATCTCGCAGTAGGGACACTGCCCCTTTTAATTTTTTCTCCGTAGTACAGTCAAGGTCGTCCACTATCCGTTCGGTAGCCTCTAACTAGTACTCTGCCACATTTGGGGCTACTCTAGAAATACCCCTGAAGATTTTCGCTCTATTAGACCGGAGTCGCTCTGAAATTGACCCTCGGCCCACTGTTCCAATACTAGCTCCAGCAACCCTCTCTAAAACACAGAGCATCGCTTGGGATAGAGCATCATCCCCAGCTGCTCGATCATAAGACTCCGTCTCAGTTACTGGTGAAGCTGGTGCTTCCCCAGCAGGCATATGGCCTGATGCTGACGATCCGGCCTGAGCACTTCCTCGGCCTCTACCGCGACCCCGTGTACCCCTTCCATGAGTACCTCTTGTGGTCATTTCGATATACGCTTTATCTGTTTTAAAAGTCTTATGTATCAGATTATAATTTTAGTAATTATTACCAAAGGTATTATGAAAAATAGTCATTAGGGGTTTATTTTCGTAGATCGAGGTCTCACTACAGTTTACAGTCTCCTACGGTCTCAGTTTCCTCTATCTAGAGTTTCACAGTATAACAGTAATCAGAATTAGAGAACTTACAGATTTGGTGTCGGAGACTCGGTGTGCCACACTTGTCCATCTTTCAAAAACGTTTCAAATCTTTAAAATATACTTTCAAAAAAACTTTTCAAAACCCATTTCACGGTCGAGTTTTGCAACTTGGCTCTGATACCACTAAATGTAATGCCCCAAACCCGGCCTAGACGCTACGACCGAATCTAACGTGTCATATCGAAGTGTTTTTCGAAATCAGGCTTGTTGAGAGAAAACCGTTTTTAAACGATCGCCATGTTTGTTACTGTTGGTTTCTTAGTTGGTTAAAAACCCGCGGAAGCTACTCTAATTAATGTCATTTTGAAGTTTTAAAATGTGTGTTTGTCTTTTAAAACAGTTATTATTTTTGAAAACTTATTTGTATCAGTTTGGCAGTTTCAAAATAAGAAATTAAACCCATCTAAAATAAATTAAAATCACCAGAGGCCTTATTACATAAATATCAACCCAATATAAAAATTCAATGTGTAATCCCCATCATGCGATGCTGATGCGGGCACAGAGCCCTATTCAAGAATGATGACAGTGTGGGCCTTAGCCCATTACAGAAGTCAATGTGGGCCTAAGCCCAATACAGTATCAGTATGGTGCAAATATGCAACCCACCCACCCCAATCCAATAAACACACCACCCGTACCATCCAACACACCATGTGGGGATAAAATCGACCCACCCAGCCAACACACCAATATTGCAGCATAGTTGCCAGTAATAATAACGCAGTAGAGCTACCAAGAATAATGATATGTGGTAAAGCCACCATGATAGTATTGCAAAGGAGTCACAAGATCGATGTCGATATTGCGAGAAAAGCGCGCGATGCAGATATTTGTGGCAAAGCCACCAAGATGTGATACACTTCCTCCATAACAGTATCCTAACCCCATGCAGTATGCCATGTCATAAATCATACGTGTATGCAGAATATCATATTCAGTAATAGTCATATACAAATCATGAACACATCAGTCAACCTACCCTTAGGGGTATAACGGTCATTTTATCCTATGGGGGTATTTCGGTCATTTTACCCTATGGGGGTATTTCGATCATTTTACCCTACGGGGGTATTTCGGTCATTTTACTCTTTAGGGGTATTTCAGTCATTTTACTCTTTAGGGGTATTTCAGTGCAGATAATAACCTTTCCGAAGGTCTACAGTCGCCTCGAGCGACACAGATAACCTAAATGGTCATAACGGTGTAAATAAGCCCAAGGCCCAATATTCGGCCCAAGTGGGCCCACACGTTCGTGTGGCCCATATAGCCCAAATTCAGTCGCGGCTATGTGAACTACATAGCCCAGTCCAGTATTTTCCAATTATCGAGGATTTCGTCCGTGTGGGGCCCACGAGCCCAGTAGGCCCACACGGTCTATTTCAGCCAAACGAGGCCCATATCGGCCTAAGAGCACGAGAATGCTCGTGGTGGCCTCTACAGTCTACAGCCATATTAATTAAATTAAACATATAAACATCACAAATATTCATAGATATGTTCATCATAACAACAAAAAAATTAAAAGGATAGGGAATAAGAATCAAATCCGGTGTTTTCTCCGTGGCTTCACTAGTTTTCTCCACTCCTCCTTCTCCGCTTATTCTTGTCAAACTGAGGCTTCTACAAACACTTGAATGCTGGTCCAAATGGTGGTTGATTTAATCTTTTTCAAGAGGTGAAATCGGTAAGGGAATAGGGGAAGAAAATGAAGAACAATGGAAGGGAATGAAGAGAGAAAAATGAGAGAGAAGTGAAGAGATGAGAAGGGTTGAGATGTGTTTGAAGTGAGAAGCCAAGGGGAGTATTTGTAGGTTGAGAATACTACTAGAAATAGCCAAAATCAGCAGCCAAATACTCTCCCCATGGCCGGCCACACATGTGGCTTCAAACATGCTATTTTAAGGTAGGGGCAAATCTAGAAAGGCATAAATAGTGGAGGGGTTTGAATGCAATTTGAAGGAGCCTTCAAGGGCCATTTTGCAAGCCAAATAATCAGCCAAGCAAGCTGATTAGGTCAGCATGTGGGACGGTTTTGGGCTGCCCAGCTCTCGGTTGGATCGGTTTTCTCAGTTCAGCTCAACTGGGCCCCTTTTCATAATTAATTAACAATAATTTATTTTACCCAAATTAAATTGGATTAAAATTAAAATTAATTATATTATGAATTAATACACATAATTTGGACCTTCTTAGGCTGAAAAACTAATTCACCTTGATGCTTCAAAATTGCTTCTCGGTTTTGCGCTTCTAGCAGTGTAACACCCCAAACCAGGTCTATGCGTTAAGACGAGATTTGGTTTGTCACACTGAACGAACATCCAAATTTTTTTCTAATGATTTAAGTAAAACAGTAATACAAAACCTTTAGAAATAAGGATTTAATAAAAACTAAGTACAATTATATATTAGTCAAAACCTTAACGTAGTTTTAAAAGAATTTGAACGAATTTGAAAAGTAATTTAGGTGTCCAAAATTGTTATAAAACACAATATTTTTAAGAAAACTTTATAGATTTTAACATACGCCCATATTAAGAGTCTTAAAATAAAATTAAATCCTTCCACACATAAAAATCCATAAAAATATAATTAGAGGCCTTATTACAACATACCCAAAATAGTAAATAAAATAAGTAACTTAAATAGAGTTCATAGTTTATAAAACCCAAGCTCGTAGTATGGCCTCCACCATGTCATCCCCTACCCAAGTCCACATCAATTTCCATTACCCGAGATGGATAATAAAACGGGGTGAGTTACAAAGAACTCGAGTGTGTAACTCACTTACCACCATTATTGGGCCGGACCATCAAGGCATTAATTTGGGCTTGAGCCCAATTACAAATTTTAACAATATAAAATGAAATAACATATATAAAATGCATGTAAAATGAATTTCCCAACCAAGCCTAATTCCATCCGCTACACACCCCGTACCAACCAAAGACACCTGTGGGGATCAAGTCAACCCACCCCGCCAAACACACCAATCGTAGGCATTTAGCCTTTTAAATAATATTGTAGTGCACTACTCGAACTAGATTGTGACATAGTCACCGAACTAGAGGCATTAAGCCAAATTTTGTGGCAGAGCCACCGAACTAGATTCATGGCCACAGCCTTACTTCTCTTCATCATGTATCCCATCCCATGCAATTATGTATGAATAACAAATCGTAATCATAAATAATTTATCAAGTGATCCATAATACAAATGAGTTTTTAATTAAACTTTTCATTTGGGTCCATTAAACAAAATAGTATTTAGCCCTTTTAGCAATCTAGCGAACTTAGGCCCAAATGTCGAACTAGAAGGTTTTTGGCCCATTTCGCGATCTAGCGATCTTTGACCCAATTTATCGATCTAGCGCTTTTTCGCCCAATTTAACAATCTAGCGCTTTTTCGCCCAATTTATCGATCTAGCGCTTTTTCGCCCAATTTATCGATCTAGCGCTTTTTCGCCCAATTTATCGATCTAGCGCTTTTTCGCCCAATTTATCGATCTAGCAATTTTTCGCCCAATTTAACAATCTAGCGCTTTTTCCGACTTTAACTGCTTTTCATGCATTTACACAAAAGTGTTAATTATCACATAAATTTCGATTTTTGCCATTTTTACGATTTATCAAAATACTTACTCGTTTAGTATCTAACCCGAAAGATAAGTGTGAAGTTACACACCGGTTATGGTGAGAACTAGACTTTCCCGCTCGTCAACACCTATACATATCACGATAACTTATGATCATTATAATCTAATAATAAAACCGATCTAAACATAACGATCTAAAATTTACCCTCGGATTTTTGAACTACTTCCACTTGCGGTTTCTCCTCGATTGATGGTTCGTTAACCGAATCAAATCCACGAACAAATAATGGTTCGGGAGTACGAACTACTTCAAACAATTGATTCTCCTCGGATGAACGTCCACAACCCGGTGGGAAATCCCGGATTCTTTGTCTGATCCTTTGTTTATACTTAGGGGATTAATGGTACCACCCTTCTTCCGAACACTATGTACGGCCCGTTTCTTCCCTATCTTGTTTGTCTTCAAAGACAAAGATCGTTAGCACATCCTAATCATATATATATATAGATTATGACTAAAGGCTTTGAGAACGAGATTTCCTTACCACAAATATTCTTGTTCCACAAGGGAAATCGATCCAAGCGTACTATGTCACACATGACCTCTTGATTTCCAATCTTCCGTTATCGCACTAAAGTATAACAAAAATAAACGTTAATAGAATGAACGTTTATTTTGATCTAAGAAAGCCTTCAAACCACCATCCATATTCGGCCAATACTATAAACTAATCGAAGACGAAAAAAAAAAAAAACCTTACCTATTTTCCACGGTTGAAAAGAAACGATTGAGAATGTTGCTTATGAATAGAGAGATATTCGGCTATGAAGAATCAAAGAAAGAAAAAAAAAAGAGAAAATGGTTCGGTTAAGGTACACTAACATTCGGCCATGAAGAGATTAAAGGAGAAGTATTGATTGAAAAGAAATCAAAATAAGAGAATAGGGATGATGATAATTCGGTCTTCAAAGAAAACAAAAGAGAAAGAAAGAGATGGGTTTAAGATCAAGGCACATTCGGCAATGGAGAAAAGGAGAGAAAAGAAAGGAATGGTCTTTTGATGTAGGTGATTTCGGCACTAATGAGAAAAAGGCACAAAAAGAATACCAAATGATGTGCAATAATGACCAAATGGTCAAAAAAATCAAGGCTTACCAAGGATCAAATTCGGCCAAGGAGAGAGGTTGAGAGAATTTGCAAAACTTATGCACAAAACTAAGAATGACCAAAAGAGACTTCAAATCCTAGCCAAACTAACACCAAAAATTCGGCTCCCCTAGACCATATTGCTTAGTCCCAATGCATGGTCAAATGGCCATGATTATATTTGCAAAACACTTTCCTTGATACTTGCCCTATGTCTCCATATCTTTCCATATTTTCTTGATTCCCTTCCATAAATTAACAATTTCCTTAATCCTTTGATACTAACTAAAAATAACAAGGTCAACACTTACCATATATGCACTTGGCCGACACTTGCTATACATGTGCAGAAAAATTAAAAATAAAATTCATCTAGATGCTAAACAAGGGATTCGAACCTTCTCCCTCATGCACTAACTCATGCGCCAACACCACTTTGCCATATACTCATCTTATGCTACTATTTAACACTTAATTCAACTTAAGTGTCAATGCCACTTGCTTCACTTCAATAAATTCTCAAACTAAAAATTATTCCATACCCGAATAATTCTATACTCTTCTTCCGAACTATAGTAGGCACAAAAAGAAATAAGAAAATTTTTCCTACATAATCTAAACACCAAAACATGCAATAATCGATACTCGAATTTTAGGGTGTTACAACTATACCCTCCTAAAAAAAAATTTCGTCCTCGAAATTTACCTGGTTGAAAAAGGTGAGGGTATTGTTGTCGAATTGCATCCTCAGGCTCCCACGTAGCTTCCTCCACCCGTGGTTACGCCATAAAATCTTGACCAACGGCACGGTTTTCTTTCTTAGCACCTTAACATCTCGGTCTAAGATTTCCACTGGTTCCTCCTCAAAAGACAAGTCTGACTTCAACTCCACTTCTTCTACCGGTACTATGTGCGAAGGATCCGATCTATAGCGCCTCAGCATGGAAACATGAAAAACATTATGAATTTGGCTCAACTCCGAGGTAATTCGATCTGATAGGCCACTGGACCAACACACTTCACCACACGGTATGGTCCAATGTATCTAGGACTCAATTTGCCCTTCTTCCCAAACCTAAAAATCTTCTTCCAAGGTGAGACCTTTAAGAACACTTGATCCCCCACAGCATACTCGATACTTCTACGCTTGGGATCTGCATACGACCTTTGTCTATCTGAAGCTTCCTTTAACCGTGCTCGAATAGCTTTTACTTTTTCTTCCGTTTGAGAGATCACCTGGACCTAACATCCGTCGTTCGCCCAATTCAGTCCAACAACTAGGAGAACGACACCTCACGACCATATAATGCCTCGTAGGGTGCCATCCAATGCTAGATCGATAGCTATTGCTTGTAAGCAAATTACGCCAATGGTAGAAAATCCTCCCAACTACCTTTGAAGTCGATTATACAACCCCCTTAACATGTCTTCCGAAATCTGAATTACTCTTTACGATTGACCATCCGAGGATGAATGAAAAGTCGATCGTTTAGCTTTGTTCCCAAAGCTTCATGCAATGCTTTCCAAAACCGTGGCGTAAACCTAGGATCCCTATCTCGATATAATAGACGCGGTATCCCATGCAACCTCACGATTTCGGATACGTGCATGCTTAGCCAACTTCGTAACGAGTAATCCGTCTGGCCCGGTAGAAAATGAGCGGTCTTCGTCAAACGATCAACAATTACCCAAACAGAGTTTTTCTTAGTAGGTGTTAAAGGTAACCCACTAACAAAATCCATTGTTATCCGCTCCCATTTCCAAAGAGGAATCTTTACCGTTGTAATAATCCCGACGGCAATTGATGTTCCGCCTTCACTTGCGACAAGTTAAACATTTTCCCACAAATTCGTAAATTTACGCTTCAACCACCGCCACCAATATTGTTCACGAAGATCCCGATACATCTTATTTCCTCCGGGGTGCATAGCATAAGGGCTACTATGCGCCTCTCGAAGAATCATTTGTCTCAGATTTGAGTCCTTAGGCATACAGACTTTTCCACGAAAGCACAACACACCTTCCGTGTTTATACCAAAATCCTCTATTCCTCCATTTTCAACTTGTTGAAGTAAAGGTCCCAACTTTTCATCTAATATTTGCTTTTTCTTAATTTGCTCCAACCACAGAGGCTTCACCTGAAGTTCCGCTATCAAACTACCATCCTCGTACAAACTTAAATGGGCAAACATTGCTCTCAAATCAGATACCACCTTACGACTTAATGCGTCTGCTACCACATTAGCTTTTCCAGGATGATACTCGATTGAGAAATCATAGTCCTTTAACAGCTCCACCCATCTTCGTTGTCTCAAGTTTAATTCCTTCTGAGTAAGAAGATACTTAAGACTCTTGTGATCCGTATAGATGATAGACTTTTCACCGTAGAGGTAATGCCTCCAAATCTTTAGAGCAAACACTACTGCAGCTAACTCCAAGTCATGAGTAGGGTAGTTTACTTCGTGCGGTCTCAACTGACGAGAAGCATAAGCTACCACTTTCCCATTTTGCATCAATACGCAACCTAATCCCGTATCGACGCATCACAATAAATCTGTAACTCCTTTCCACCTCGGTTGAATCAATACCGGCGCTTAGTCAAAATCTTCTTCAATTCATCGAAACTTTCTTGCTGTTTTTTTAGTCCATATAAACGGTACTCCTTTTCGCAAAAGCTTAGTTAGGGGTGCAAAGAATCAACGAAAACCCTCAACAAAGCGTCTATAGTAACCAGCCAAACCCAAGAAACTCCGAATCTCGACTCATCGACTTTGGTGATTTCCAATCCAATACACCCTCAATCTTCCGAGGATCCACCCTTATTCCTTGGTGACACCACATGACCCAAGAAAGTCACTTCCCTTAACTTGAAATTCACATTTCATCGAATTTGGCATACGATTGATTATCTCGAAGTAATCGCAATATAATTCATAAATGCGAGTCATGCTCTTCTTCATTCCTTGAATATACCGAATGTCATCTATGAATACCACCACAAACCGGTCTAAATATTGTTGAAAGACCGGTTCATCATATCCATAAATGCAAATGGTGCATTGGTCAACCCAAACGGCATCACCAAAACTCATAATGTCCATAACGAGTTCGGAAAGCCGTCTTGTGAATATCCGCTTCTTTCACCTTAAGTCGATGATAACCCGATCTCAAATCAATTTTGGAGAAAATCAAGCTTCCTTCAATTGATCAAACAGTCGTCAATTCTTGGCGAGAGGTACCTATTCTTGATCGTCAATTTATTTAATTGCCTCGTAGTCAATACACATACGCATCGACCCATCTTTCTTCTTAACAAACAAAACCGGTGCTCCCACGCAGACACACACTTTCGGTCGAATAAAGCCTCGATCTAGCAATTCTTGAATTTGAGCTTTAAGCTCCGCCAACTCCTTCGGTGCCATTCTATAAGGAGCAATGGACACCGGAGCTGCTCCGCAAAAGCTCAATACCAAATTCCACTTCCGATCTGAGGTACACCGGAAAGTTCTTCCGAAATACATCCGGAAATTCCTTCACCGTCCTCACATCTTCCATCGACAACTCTTTGGCATCTAAAGCACTAATAAATGCTAAAAATGCTCCATACCCTTTTCGCACCAACTTTTCTGCCTTAAGTGCAGATACCACATTTGTCAAGTAATTCCTTCGCTCGCCTATCATAATTATCTCTTTATCCTCCACCGCCCTTATTGACATTCGCTTTTCAGCACAATCCAATTTCGCCCGGTGCTTAACCAACCAATCCATGCCCAAAATGATATCGAACTCGCCAAAAGGCAATTCCATCAAATTTGCCAAAAATATTTCTCCTTGAATTTCTAATGGCACATCTCTAAACAATTTATTTACCAATACCGATTGTCCTAAAGGACTAATTACCTTCATCTCATTATCAGAAATTTCAGAGTCTAATTTCAAGTTTCCAGGTATGGTGCTAGCAACATACGAATGAGTAGAACCAATATCTATCAAAGCAATAACAGGTACATCAAAAATGAAGAACGTACCAGTTATCACATCAGGTGCATTGCCATCCTCACGGCGTCTAACTGCATATACCAATCCTGGCTGTCTTGCATCTGTGTTGCCTCTAGGACCATTTCCTCGACCCGCTGCACCTTGACCACGTCCAGCCCCATTACCACCACGACCTGGTCCACGACCTCTCGGTGGTTGCTGAATTCCTCTTGCCGGTGGTGCATCAGTATTACGAGCTTCCTGAGTTGTATCCATTCGACGAGGGCAATTCCTATATTGATGATCCATCGACCCGCATTTATAGCAAGCACCCGTTTTCTTCCAGCACTCTCCAGAATGCCTTTTCCCACAATCAGCACAATCTCGACTCTGATTCACAGCTACAGGTGTTCTTCCTTGAGCTGGTTCCTCATTCCGAGGCCTCTTCGTAAACCTTTTTGAAGAACCTGAATACTTCATATCTCTCTTGCCTCTAGCTCGTTCCCGATTCTGACGTTCCGAGTTCTTAACCTCTTCGGCTATCTTGGCCTTTTCCACAAGCGTGGCAAAAGTTCTAACTTGTTGTGGGGCTATCAAAACCCGCAATTCATCGTTCAAGCCATCCTCAAAGCGTACACAACGCTCATGATCTGTTGCCACTACTGTTCGAGCATAGCGACTCAAGCGCAAAAACTCAGCTTCATATGCTGCCACCGTCTTATTTCCTTGCACCAGGTTCAAGAATTCCTTCCTTTGGGCATCCACATAGCTTGTTCCCACATATTTCCCTTGAAAGGAAGCCTTGAAGAATTCCCAATTAACTAATGCACATCGATGCCTTCTCGGACAATAAGACACCATTGGTATGCTTCGTCCCTTAACAATGACACCGCTCCTTAATTTTTGTTCCACAAAGGCACTCAAGATCGTCCATAATTCGCTCCACCGCCTCAAGCCAATATTCAGCGACATTTGGAGCTACACCGAGACACATCCGAAAACCTCAAAGACCACTTGATTTCAATCGTTTCGATATCGACCCCACGAGTGTTGGCCCAGGTTCTAGCTCCAAATGACCCTTTCAAGGACTCGCGGCATTGCTCGCGTCACCGCATTATCTTCTTCCATATGATTATGTGATCCCGTCTCACTTTCGAGTGACGCAGTGCATCCATTTCGGCATATGATCCGGTGCTTCGGTTGCGCCTCTAACACCTCGCCCTCTACCACGGCCACGTCTACCGCGTCCCACGACCACGTCCTCTAGAGCTCATAATGACCGATTTAATCGATTAAGAGTTTTATGAATCAAAATACTATTTCGATTGTTTATTAACAATGTTTTATGATATGAAAGAGATAGAGTTGTTTTCAAACCATATCCTATTGTCTCAATCTCTACGGTTTTCAACACCTAAAACTAGAAGTTCTAGAGTATTTCTTATGATCATATCACAATGATAATAAACAATCAATATCTGAGATACTTACTTGACTTGGCGCGGGATGCTCATGGTGCCATACTACCTTTAAATCATAAAGTCTAGAAATTTTGAATTGTTTTTCAAACAAACATCATTATTGAACCCACACCACAGCCGAGTTTTAAAACTGGGCTCTGATACCATTAAATGTAACACCCCAAACCAGGTTTATGCGTTAAGACGAGATTTGGTTTGTCACACTGAACGAACATCCAAAATTTTTCTAATGATTTAAGTAAAGCGAATGCAAAACCTTTAGAAATAAGGATTTAATAAAAACTAAGTACAATTATATATTAGTCAAAACCTTAACGTAGTTTTAAAAGAATTTGAAAGAATTTGAAAAGTAATTTAGGTGTCCAAAATTATTATAAAACACAATATTTTTAAGAAAACTTTATAGATTTTAACATACGCCCATATTAAGAGTCTTAAAATAAAATTAAATCCTTCCACACATAAAAATCCATAAAAATATAATTAGAGGCCTTATTACAACATACCCAAAATAGTAAATAAAATAAGTAACTTAAATAGAGTTCATAGTTTATAAAACCCAAGCTCGTAGTATGGCCTCCACCATGTCATCCCCGGCCCAAGTCCACATCAATTTCCATTACCTGAGATGGATAATAAAACGGGGTGAGTTACAAAGAACTCGATGTGTAACTCACTTACCACCACTATTGGGCCGGACCATCAAGGCATTAATTTGGGCTTGAGCCCAATTACAAATTTTAACAATATAAAATGAAATAACATATATAAAATGCATGTAAAATGAATTTCCCAACCAAGCCTAATTCCATCCGCTACACACCCCGTACCAACCAAAGACACCTGTGGGGATCAAGTCAACCCACCCCGCCAAACACACCAATCGTAGGCATTTAGCCTTTTAAATAATATTGTAGTGCACTACCGAACTAGATTGTGACATAGTCACCGAACTAGAGGCATTAAGCCAAATTTTGTGGCGAGCCACCGAACTAGATTCATGGCCACAGGTGCCTTACTTCTCTTCATCATGTATCCCATCCCATGCAATTATGTATGAATAACAAAAGCTGTAATCATAAATAATTTATCAAGTGATCCATAATACAAATGAGTTTTTAATTAAACTTTTCATTTGGGTCCATTAAACAAAATAGTATTTAGCCCTTTTAGCAATCTAGCGAACTTAGGCCCAAATGTCGAACTAGAAGGTTTTTGGCCCATTTCGCGATCTAGCAGTCTTTTGACCCAATTTATCGAACTAGCAGTTTTTCGCCCAATTTAACAATCTAGCGAGTTTTCGCCCAATTTATCGATCTAGCGATTTTCGGCCCAATTTATCGATCTAGCAGTTTTTTGGCCCAATTTAACAATCTAGCAGTTTTTTCGACTTTAACCGTTTTCATGCATTTACACAAAAGTGTTAATTATCACATAAATTTTGATTTTTGCCATTTTTACGATTTATCAAAATACTTACTTTGTTTAGTATCTAACTTAAAAGATAAGTGTGAAGTTACACACCGGTTATGGTGAGAACTAGACTTTCCCGCTCGTCAACACCTATACATATCACGATAACTTATGATCATTATAATCTAATAATAAAACCGATCTAAACATAACGATCTAAAATTTACCCTCGGATTTTTGAACTACTTCCACTTGCGGTTTCTCCCGATTGATGGTTCGTTAACTAGCAGAATCAAATCCACGAACAAATAATGGTTCGGGAGTACGAACTACTTCAAACAATTGATTCTCCTCGGATGAACGTCCACAACCCGGTGGGAAATCCCGGATTGCTGATCCTTTGTTTATACTTAGGGGGATTAATGGTACCACCCTTCTTCCGAACACTATGTACGGCCCGTTTCTTCCCTATCTTGTTTGTCTTCAAAGACAAAGATCGTTAGCACGTCCTAATCATATATATATATAGATTATGACTAAAGGCTTTGAGAACGAGATTTCCTTACCACAAATATTCTTGTTCCACAAGGGAAATCGATCCAAGCGTACTATGTCACACACGACCTCTTGATTTCCAATATTCCGTTATCGCACTAAAGTATAACAAAAATAAACGTTAATAGAATGAACGTTTATTTTGATCTAAGAAATCCTTCAAACCACCATCCATATTCGGCCAATACTATAAACTAATCGAAGACGAAAAAAAAAAAACCCTTACCTATTTTCCACGGTTGAAAAGAAACGATTGAGAATGTTGCTTATGAATAGAGAGATATTCGGCTATGAAGAATCAAAGAAAGAAAAAAAAAGAGAAAATGGTTCGGTTAAGGTACACTAACATTCGGCCATGAAGAGATTAAAGGAGAAGTATTGATTGAAAAGAAATCAAAATAAGAGAATAGGGATGATGATAATTCGGTCTTCAAAGAAAACAAAAGAGAAAGAAAGAGATGGGTTTAAGATCAAGGCACATTCGGCAATGGAGAAAAGGAGAGAAAAGAAAGGAATGGTCTTTTGATGTAGGTGATTTCGGCACTAATGAGAAAAAGGCACAAAAGAATACCAAATGATGTGCAATAATGACCAAATGGTCAAAAAAATCAAGGCTTACCAAGGATCAAATTCGGCCAAGGGAGAGAGGTTGAGAGAATTTGCAAAACTTATGCACAAAACTAAGAATGACCAAAAAGAGACTTCAAATCCTAGCCAAACTAACACCAAAAATTCGGCTCCCCTAGACCATAATGTCAGTCCCAATGCATGGTCAAATGGCCATGATTATATTTCCAAAACACTTTCCTTGATACTTGCCCTATGTCTCCATATCTTTCCATATTTTCTTGATTCCCTTCCATAAATTAACAATTTCCTTAATCCTTTGATATGCTAACTAAAAATAACAAGGTCAACACTTACCATATATGCACTTGGCCGACACTTGCTATTCATGTGCAGAAAAATTAAAAATAAAATTCATCTAGATGCTAAACAAGGGATTCGAACCTTCTCCCTCATGCACTAACTCATGCGCCAACACCACTTTGCCATATACTCATCTTATGCTACTATTTAACACTTAATTCAACTTAAGTGTCAATGCCACTTGCTTCACTTCAATAAATTCTCAAACTAAAAATTATTCCATACCCGAATAATTCTATACTCTTCTTTCGAACTATAGTAGGCACAAAAAGAAATAAGAAAATTTTTCCTACATAATCTAAACACCAAAACATGCAATAATCGATACTCGAAATTTTAGGGTGTTACAAGCAGTGTCTGCTGAGCCATTTTTCGCCCTTTGCACAAATCTGTCGAAAATAATCAAAATTTGATATAAAATTAATTAAAATTCAACATGTTCATAATTTTAGTGTAATTTAATTATTTTATAATAATTATATATTTTTTGACAAGAATTTTATCAAAACTGAATGAATTTGAGTTAAAAAGGGTATGAAAAAGTGTGTATATTTTCGTGTTTCCACACCCCAAACTTAATCCATTGCTCGTCTCGAGTAATGCACAAATTTGAAAACAAGAAATTTTATATTTACGCTACTTATGTATACATATCATTCAAATTAATCTTAATTAATCTTATGATAGCAAAAATAAACTAAATGCTTCCTCAATAAAGACATGCTAAATTCCTACCAATTTGATTTTATTCTCGTATTCAAGTTTAAGTTGCAATCATTAAGTTTAACTTATGCCTTCATATGTTAAACATAGCAATTTCTCTCTACTAATGTAGGTAGCATAGAAACTTGAATCAATAGGTCTTTAAAAAGGTTGTAATGTGGCTAGGCTAGGGGTGGGTAAAAGATAGGTAAATTTAGGCTAAAACCCTAGACTCAGCTTGAATCGGCCCTTCGAAATAATTATCTTCAATTCACCAACTTACTTTTCTTTCACATGCTCTTTTGTACATCTATTTTCTTTCAAGTACATATGCTCTTCTTTTCTTCTTTTTTTTTCACGAGCATTTTAGTGTATGTACTGCAATTTTTTGAGCATTTGATACTTCTTTTCAACTCCCCCAAACTTATTTTCAAGGAACATTCTGAATAGTACTGAGTCTAGTGTTTGGGACAATTTAAAGATAATTGAGAGAAAAATGATGGCTAAATATTAGAAAGGTTCAAATAAAATTAGGCCATATAGTCTCAAAGTTGGGTTTCAAAGGATAAAAATTCATCAAGGTAGGCTTGAAAGGCTCAAACGGTCCAAACAAAAGTTGCCTAAATCATTTTCAACATTCCATGCTTCCTAGGATTTCGCCTCAAGAAACTACTAAGTCAATTCTAGAGACTTAAACTTTCATGCATGCCTAACTTTCCTAAGGAACTAAAAATTTTATGGTATGATTTGCATGCTTTATTAAAAATACATTTATGTCATATTTCAATTAACATAACAATTATTGAAATAATCGAACTTTATTCATACTGAAGTTTGGCACACTTAACAAAATTTCAAATTTTTGAACAAAATATAACCTAATCATAACTGAAAGAAAAATTTATTTTGAATGGAAATAATTTCAATTTTTCAGTCCCCCCACTTAAGATGAACAATGTCCTCATTGCTAAAAGTGAATAGATACTATACACCAGGTAGGATTCTAAAAAAGAGGAGGTGAGTCAATTTGACTGCTTAAGTACCAAGCTCTCTCTAGATCCAATCCTAGACATGTATATATCTATTGTCACACTTTGTACATTGCAACTTGTTCATTTTTATTTATGATTTCCACCTCTTGTTTTATTATGCAAAAATAAAAATTCATAATAAAACCTAATCCTATTAAATAACCTAAGAACAAAAATAAAATAAAGTCAAGATCCTCCCCTTTTTATTTATTTGCAGATCCCTCCGAATTTGACTCATCTTTTGCTCCATCGTCTTCTTTTTGCATGAATCGCTCCGTTCCCTCTTCAATAGTGGACTCCATGGTTCAAATATGAAATTTGGAAACTCAAGCACAAAAATAAATGGGTCATTGTATATTTTCGTAAGAGCGCTTCTCATTGAGTCATCCCGTATTTTTGAATATCTCCAGTAAGCTTGTTGCTACCACTACATATGTTGCATGATGTCCATCAATTTTGACAGCTCATCTCGAAGATCTGGGCGAGGCGATTGAGTCCTGAACATTGAAGTTGCAAAGTTGTAAACTGAAAAATATATAGGATTTTTCCTATGTAATTTATCACCTTTTTACTTAAATTCGTTGTTAAAACTAAGTAATTAGGACATAGAAAGTATTAAAATGTGGTTTTATGCTTTATTATATAGTTTTCATGCATAAAATGGCTTATTTTATATTTATTTGAGCATATATTTTTAAGACATAAAATGGGTCATGCATGATTAAATTAAATAATAAAATATAAAATTATATTTAATAATTCATTTTAAAATATTTCATTAATAATTTGGGTTTTAATTAATTAATTATTTTATTCTTTGGTCCTTTAGTTTATTGATTTATTTTGGACAGGTCTGATAGCTTTGTTGGATTACAAAAAAAACCGTCCAAATTGAAGACCAAGTCAACCCAATTTCGGCTACACATGGCTGTCCACATAAACCACTTTTTGGTTTAAATACATAAGGTCCTTGCAATGTTGAAGAAATTAGAGATTTGCCAGATGATTTACATTTGACCGAGTCTCAGTCCTGAGTTGTTATGACATTTAAATTGCTTAAAAATCAAGCAAAATTCAACTCAAAATCCACTAATCATGGCCAGCCACTCATTGAAGAAGCTTGAAGAGACTAACCCTTTCTATTTTTAGCAAACTACTCTCCTCTCTTCACCTATAAATAAGACTTCATTTCACCATTCGTAAGCATCCCTCATCCCTCATCATTCTCTCTTTTCTCTCAATTCTCTTTAGCATTTTCCTTTCCCCACGCCTCGCATCATCTCTTCATAGAGATTTTAGCAATTAAGCCTCTTAAAGAGCCCTTGGTCGGCCACCTTGGAGAGCCATCAGCAGAGGAGTAAAGCGAAGGAGCCTCGTCGATCAGAGTCTTGGGTGACAACCACTTTGATTTGGGTTTAATCTTTCTTTTCTTTGATTTAATTTGAAAATGTTTGCTATGTGTTCTTTGTTCTTGTTTACAACAATGTTAGCTTAATTTTATTTAAGTTAGGATGATTGCTTTGATTAAATAATATTTATTTGATTCATGCTTATAATGTTTGTGCCACAATCGATCATGTTTTCAATTAAAAATAAGTCTGTATTTCGTTCATACGTTATTGAAATGCACCTAAATTAGCTGAGCGATCCTAACCAGACAACGTCTAGTGGACACATAATTAAAATGTGCATGCTCAATTTAGATCCTAACCTGATTAAATTGCAGGTTGCATAACAACTATAACCAAGCTCTGTTATCTGCATAGTTTTTAGATTTGTGTGATTAAACTGTTTCAAACCTAACACGTCCCTGTTACCTCACACGAATGCTAAGAAACCCTTAGTAAATAAGGATCAGTAAAATGTGTATTTACTAAGTAAAGGATTCCGAAAGGGCCTAATATGGTTTCCAAACTCATGAAAGATCGAGTTGCCATGGAATGTTTTTCTGAATGTTATTAAGCATGTTGATAATAAATTGAGTTTAATTAAAGTAATTGTCCTAGTTAATTTATGTTATAATTGTTGCAAATTGTATTTAATTTTGCTAAAATCTATTTCATTCATATAGTTTGCATATTTAGGATAATTTGCATTAGGGATCATTGCTATTAGTTTAATATATTTAATTTTAATCATCACTTCTCAATCATATTGTGTTTTTATTTACCAAGTTGTTAATGTAATTTTACAATTAAGTGATTTAACATAAATACAATCCTTGTGGAGACGATAACTCGATACTTACTTATTACAAGCTTTTGGCGCCGTTTTCGGGGATTGTTAACTGTTGCCATAGTCTTTTTTTTTTGTGAAATTATTTACTCCCAATTTGGTTATTTCTAACATTACTAACTTATTCTTTTTAATTTATTGATTTTATTTTGAGGTGTTTATGAGCATAGATCGGATTATCGATTTACTCCCAGAGAGTTACGAAAGATACAGTTGCGAGATCTGAAGCTGGAGCACCTGCCAGAGCTTACGCTATTTGAGCTCGTGAGGAAGCTTCATCTCCAGATGTTATTATGGGTACATTTACTCTTTATGATACTTCTGTGATTGCTTTGATAGATTCAGGGTCTACTCAGTCGTATGTATGCATGAACTAAGTATCCAGTAAGACTTTGCCTGTAGAGTCTACTGAATTTGTAATTAGAGTATCGAACCCCTTAGGTAAAAGTGTCTTGCTTGACAAAGTGTGCAAGAATTGTCCGTTGATGTTTCGAGATATTTGTTTTTCGGCTGATCTGATGCTATTACCTTTTGATGAGTTTGATATAATTTTGGGTATGGATTGGTTAACATTGCATGATGCTGTTGTGAATTGCAAAAGAAAGGCTATCGATTTGAGATATCAGAATGATGAAATATTTCGGATTGAATCTAATGATGTAAATGGGTTACCGGCTGTGATATCAGTGATGAAAGCTCAGAGTTATGTGAAAAAGGGTTGCGAAGCCTATTTTGCCTATGTGATTAATTCGAAAGTGAGTGGAAAGAAAGTTGAATCTGTGCCAGTTGTTTGTGAGTTCCCTGATGTATTTCCTGAAGAATTACTGGGATTGCCTCCGATACGAGAAGTTGAGTTTGGTATTGATTTAGTACCGGGGACGACTCCTATCTCGATAGCTCCGTATAGAATGGCACCAACAAAATTAAGAGAGTTGAAGTCACAGTTGCAAGAGTTGATCGATAGAGGATTTGCACGACCGAGTTTCTCACCTATGGGTGCTCCCATTCTATTTGTGAAAAAGAAAGATGGCACGATGAGAATGTGTAACACCCCAAAGTAGTTAGGCCCGAATCTGGCGTGCCACATTGAGGTGCTTTTCGAAAACCAAGTTTTTTTGTAGAGAACCTTTATTGTGAATAAAATCCCAGTTGCAACGGTTTATTACTAATATTATTCGAGATTTATTAATGAGTTATTACCCTCAAAACCTAGTTCGTTGCGGAAGCTTAATTTAAAATAATTGACTTATGAAAACGTGATATTTACAATTTTGTTGCGAAAGCGTGGTGTTTTGAAAACAAATATTGTTTTGGAAAATCACGATTCAATGTTTAGCAGTTTTAAAATATAATAAGCTAAAAATCCCAAATTAAAAATCCCAAATAAAGTAGAATAAAATACTAAAATTTAAGCTACTCGTAGTGTGGCCACCTCCGAGTCCTCCTGCACGTCGAACCGCCTACTGAGGATTACTTGAAAAAAATTAAAGAGAGGGGGTGAGTTTATGAAAACTCAGTGTGTACAACCCTCATCAGTAAGAACATGAATCACAACAATCAATCCGGCCAAGCCCATTTCAAGAACGTGGTGGCAATTGGGCCTTAGCCCATAAAAGCCTCAGTTGGGCCTTAACCCATATCAAATGTCACATATCATAATTATCTGGGCCTAAGCCCGTCTCAATATTAAAAACCATATATGCAATGCATTAATGCCCATACCAACCCTGCACTCCGTCTCTTGTCCAACCCTGCACTCCTGTGGGGATTTAATCGACCCACCCATCCCTACACTCCTTATGTAGCACCGGTTGCGGCACTAACTTATCGGTGCAGCAAGGCTGCTCGGTGGCTAAAAAGCCTTCAGTAGCGGTATTACAATTGGCACAAAGCCATCAGTCACTGTATTATGTTTGGCACAAAGCCATCAGCGACGGTAATATAATCGGCACACAGCCTTGCGTAAATATGATTAACACAGAGTCATCAATATATAAGTTAGGCACATAGCCACGGTAAATACGATTGGCACAAAGCCATAATATCTGGACAAAGCCTTCGGTATTGGCACAAAGCCCATAATTACGGCACAAAGCCCATATTAATGGCACACAGCCCTCGGTAACATTATCGGTGCAGCATGGCTGCTCGGTGGCTAAAAAGCCTACGGTGGCTATAAAGCCTTCGGTGGATCCACGGTCGTCAAGCGACTATGCGATCCTCACATATCTTCCTCCGTATCAATGTCCCAGCCCCATGTAATATGTCGTGTATGTCATGCTCAATCATTACACGTGTATGCAAAATGGCCATGCTCAGTAACAATCATTTAAACATGTAATAAAAGCATATCAGTCATACAACCACAGCCAAATTAGTCAACTCATTGCACAAGTCGGTCATTTATCTACAAGGGCAAATCAGTCATTTTACCCTATAAGGGTATTTCGGTAATTCTACCCTACAGGGGTAGTTCGGTAATTCTACTCATAACCAATCCATGTATGCAGTGCATCTCAACCATAATCAATCATACAATTAACACATACAACGCTAGTACTACCACGAGGGTACAATGGTCATTTTGTCGTTTAGGGGTAAAATAATAATTTCACCCCTTGGGGGTATTTCAGTAATTTTGCAAATCGAGGGTATTTTGGTAATTTCACAAACCAGGGGTATTTTGGTAATTTTGCAAACCGGGGGCATTTTGGTAATTTTGCAAATCGGGGGTATTTTAGTAATTTTGCAAACTGGGGGTATTTTGGTAATTTTGCAAGTCGGGGGTATTTCGGTAATTAGCCGATTCACAGATATGATATTCACATAGACCAGTCCAATATCTACTACACAATCATACAATTTATTCATATGGGCCCACGGGCCCATTGGGCCCACCTTGGCCCATCATGGCCCAAGCAGCCTCAACCTACAAGAATACTCATGGTGGCCTCGACTATTACGTCGAAGCTCCCACACGTCTTTCATGCGCGCTCGTATAACTACCATTGCCATGTGGCCGGCTTTTGGCATTCGCCGCTCTGCTAGAGTAGAGAGAGGCGTTACACACGATAGGAATCTGATGCTAATCCGCGCTTCGACCACTCCTGTGCCCAAACGCCCACCAAGGTATCTTAACCCTCCTCATATACTGCTCTATATATAGCTAGCTTCTCACCTTCCTTCTTGCTATCTTTCCGATGTGGGATCCCTCCGTCAGGAGAGTTTAAATCCAACTCAAACTCTTGCCGTCCAATCCGCAAAATAAATACTCCCTTGCTTGTCATGAGATTCGAACTCAGGCTCCCTTGTAACATAATCCACGCCGCTAGCCACTAAGTACCAAGCTCCTCTTGTGTCTAAAATCATGCGCAACTAAATATAAATCTATGGCTAAAGTCCAAGTTCATTTAAAAAGAAAATCAAAATGCAAGCGCCAAGACTTGAACCTTGGACCCCCTTCCTTCCTTGTGGCGTCATTCTCTTGCTCCCTAAGTGGCGTCACTTTGCCACCACACCACACTCCTTTTTGTGTCATTTTTCTCCACATTTTATTCTTAAAGCCTACTTTCTAACTCCCAGGGTTTTATTCACCTAAAACCAAAATTTTCCTAAAGCCTAAATTTGATTCCGGGACTTCATAGAAGCCCTCTAACCTTCCAAAATCACTCACCGAATAGGTCCAACTTGTATTAGAGTCGTTCTCTTGTTCTTAAAAATTTTAAATGCTCCTTCGCCCAAGCCCAATGGGCCCAATTCTACTAGGCCCAAATTCAGGTCGTTACAGAATGTGCATTGATTACCGTAAGTTGAACAAAGTGACAATAAAGAATAAATATCCTCTACCGCGAATTGATGATTTGTTTGATCAGCTGAAATGAGCCACCGTGTTTTCAAAGATAGATCTAAGATCGGGATATTATCAGTTGCGAGTAAAAGATTCAGATATTCCAAAAATTGCTTTCAGAACGAGGTATGAGCATTATGTGTTTTTAGTTATGCTTTTCGGACTAACCAATGCTCCTGCTATTTTTATGGATTTGATGAACAAAATTTTCAGACCGTATTTAGATTGGTTTGTTGTTGTATTCATTAATGACATTTTGATTTATTCGCGTGATGAAATTGAGCATGCTGAACATCTGAGAATCGTGCTACAAACTCTGCGAGATAAGCAATTATATGCAAAGTTTAGTAAATGTGAATTCTGGTTGCGTGAAGTTGGTTTTCTGGAACATATTGTGTCAGCATCTGGTATACGAGTCGATCCGAGCAAGATTTCAGCTATTTTGGAGTGGAAGCCTCCGAAAAATATGTCTGAAGTCCGTAGTTTTCTGGTACTTGCTGGTTATTATCAACGGTTCGTAAAAGGATTTTCGACGATTGTAACTCCATTGACGAGATTGCTTCAGAAAGATGTGAAATTTGAGTGGTCTGAAAAGTGTCAGAAAAGTTTCGATCAGTTAAAAGCCCTTTTGACTGAAGCTCCAGTTTTGGTACAGCCAGAATCGGGTAAAGAGTTCGTGATTTATAGTGATGCTTCATTGAACGGACTAGGATGTTTTTTGATGCAGGAAGGAAAATTTATAGCTTATGCTTCGAGACAATTGAAACCGCATGAAAAGAATTATCCGACACACGATCTTGAACTAGCTGCAATTGTGTTCTCTTTAAAGATCTGGCGCCACTATCTTTTTGGTGAAAGATGCCATGTGTTTTCGGATCATAAAAGTCTGAAATATTTAATGACTCAGAAAGACCTGAATTTACATCAGAGAAGATGGTTGGAACTATTAAAAGACTACGAGCTTGTGATAGATTATCATCCAAGTAAAGCAAATGTTGTTGCTGATGCATTGAGTCAGAAATCACTGTTTGCATTATGTGCGATGAATGCTCATTTAGACTTGTCTGATGATGGTTCAGTTTTAGCTGAGTTGAAAGCGAAACCGTTGTTCTTACAGTAAATATGTGATGCTCAGAAAGTTGATAATGAAATGTTAGCGAAATGAGCTCAGTGTGATTCGAACTCTGATTCTGAATTTCGAGTTGATGTTGATGATTGTTTGAGATTTCGAGATAGTATTTGTGTTCCGAGGAACCCAAAGTTGATTCAGTTGATATTGAAAGAAGCACATATTAGTCGTTTATCTGTTCATCCGGGAAGTACAAAAATGTACAATGATTTGAAACGACTTTATTGGTGGCCTGAAATGAAGCGGGATATCTCAGAGTTTATTTTGAAATGTTTAATTTTTCAGCAAGTTAAAGTTGAACATCAGGTTCCATCTGGTTTGTTACAACCGATAATGATTCTCGAGTGGAAATGGGATAGAGTGACAATGGATTTTGTTTCAGGGTTGCCTTTGACTCCGAGAAAAAAAGATGTAATTTGGGTCATAGTTGACAGATTGACGAAATCAGCTCATTTTATTCCGGTACGATCTGATTACTCACTTGATAAATTAGCTGAGCTATATATTTATGATATTGTGAGATTGCACGGGGTGCCACTATCTTTTGTATCTGACATAGATTCGAGGTTTACTTCACGATTCTGGAAGAAACTGCAGGAGGCTTTAGGTACTAAATTGCATTTTAGTACAGCTTTTCACCCACAGACAGATGGTCAATCTGAGCGGATTATTCAGATTCTCGAGGATATGTTGAGATGTTGCATTCTTGAGTTTGATGGTACATGGAAATAATATTTGCCTTTGATTGAGTTTGCGTATAATAATAGTTTTCAATCGATCATCAAAATGGCACCTTATGAGGCTTTGTACGGACGCAAATGTCGAACCCCTTTGTATTGGACTGAGCTAAGTGAAAATAAGATACACGGAGTCAATTTGATCAAAGAAACTAAACATAAAGTGAAAGTGATTCGTGATAGTCTGAAAGCCGCAGCAAATCGTCAGAAATCTTATGCAGACTTGAAAAGAAAAGATATCGAGTTTGAGATTGGTGATAAAGTTTTCTTGAAAGTGTCTCCGTGGAAGAAAATACTTCGTTTTGGCAGAAAAGGAAAATTGAGTCCGAGGTTCATTGGGCCGTATGAAATTATCAAGCGTATTGAACCTGTTGCATACAGATTGTTGTTTCCACCACAACTAGAAAGGATTCACAATGTGTTTCACGTGTCAATGCTTAGACGATACAGATCTGACCTATCACATGTAATTTCTCCGTCTGAGATTGAGATCCGATCCGATATGACTTACGAAGAAGAACCGATTCGTATCTTAGCTCGCGAGGTTAAAGAATTGCGAAATAAGAAAATTTTGTTAGTAAAAGTATTGTGGCATGACACGGGGTTGAAGAGGCTACGTGGGAGCCTGAAGATGCAATTAGACAACAATATCCGGATCTATTCAACGGTAAGATTTTTGAGGATGAAAATCCCTAAGGGGGGAGAATTGTAACAGTCTGGTTTAGACCCTAGTCGGAATAGTAGTTTTGGGATCACAAATTCGAGTCAAAAAAATATTTTAATATTATTTTCTGTGCTTATCGTATGTGAATTGACATGTGTGAAATTTCTGTGATTTAATATATCTGTTTGTGCGCTTAATTTGATAAAAGGACTAAATCGTGTAAAGTGCAAAATTAGCATGCCATGTGTTAAAAGTACCTATGTGCTATGTCTTTAGTAATATGAAGTCCTTATGATTTTATTATGCCATTATTAAGTTAGTGGACAATTATGTCCATAGTTTAAATGTTCTTCCATTAATATTTCATTAAGGGTAAAAGTGGAAATAGACAATTATATGTTAATTAAATAAAACAAAGGCATAAATTAAGCCATATTATGTTCATCTAGCCGAAAATACAAAGAAAAAGAAAAAGAAAAAGCTTGTTAGGTATTCGGCCCTTGTTCATCTTGATTGAGGTATGTTTTTTACTTGGTTTTTGATAATTTCTACGTTTTTGTGATTGTTGCTTCGTGTTCTCTCAAGCCCATGTTTTAATTTTGGAATTTGATGATGATTTTGAAATGTGCCATTGATGAATGCTTGAGTTTTGTGATAGTTGATGATAAAATATGAAATATATGTGTTAAATTAACATATTTTGTCTTTGGATTTTTGATGAATTTGAGTAATTTGGACTAAATTGTGAAAAAAATATTTTGAGGGACTAAAATATGAAATAAATGAAATATATGGGCTTAAATGAAGCATATGAAAATTCGGCTAAGCATGGGTACAAAGAAATTATGTGTATTTTGTGATTTTGTGAAATAAGGACTTAAATGTCAAAATGTGAAAA
Source organism: Gossypium sturtianum (assembly GCA_025698515.1). Classification (NCBI taxonomy): domain Eukaryota; kingdom Viridiplantae; phylum Streptophyta; class Magnoliopsida; order Malvales; family Malvaceae; genus Gossypium; species Gossypium sturtianum. Next base: position 91,319,651 of record CM046949.1, read on the forward strand.
TGTGAGGGCTAATTTGTAAAATGCCCTAAATGTGTGTTTTTGGATTGAATTGAATGATTTGGTGAATAAAAGAGTTAAATTTGAATATGTATAGATCAACAACCAAAGAAAACATATTTAGACCGAGGAAAGTCGAAAGTGATCGTGTAGTCGTTTCGGTCCGTTCATATTCGTACGAGGTAAGTCTATATACAAATAAATGTATTTAAGTTGATTTATTCATGTTTATATATTATTGAATTGTGATGAATGGCTTTGGAAGATATACATGTGAAATCTGAGGAAGTATCGACAATGTGTCAATGTCCGAAAAGTCCCGTACGAACCTTAGGAATAGATAGGATTAATATGTCATGACATAGGGTTTCGATATGTGATATCGTGTAAGACCACGTCTGGGATGTTGGCATCGATTTGAGAGTTACGTGTAAGACCATGTCTGGGACATTGGCATCGTATATGATTTTGTGTAAGACCCTGTCTGGGACAGTGGCATCGATATTTGATTACATGTAAGACCACGTCTGGGATGTTGGCATTGTACGAGTTGTAACGCTCCGAATTTGGGCCTAGAAGAATTGAGCCTATTGGGCTTTGGGTATCAGAAAATTTTTAAGTGAACGAGAAAATGACAATTGGCATGTGAGCTTTGAGGGTTAGTGAATTTGGAATGTCTAGGGGTGTTGGAGATGTCCTGGGATCAAGTAAGGGTATAGGAAAAATTTTGGTTTTAGCCCCAAGGGAACTATGACTTCAGTTGGTAGGCCTTTTAAATAAATGAAAAAGAAAAATGACACAAAAGAGCTTGTGGTGTAGTGGCAAAGTGGCGCCACTTAGGGAGCAGGGAGGTGGCGTCATTGGCAGGCAAGGGAATCCAAGGTTCAAGTAGTGGCATTGTATTTTATTGGGGTATTTATTTTGCTGTAAGGACGGCTAGAGGTTGTGTTGCAGTGAAAGTCTGATGGATGAGAAGTTTGAAATGGTCATGGAGAGATTGTTGGAGCTTATCTTGGAGAAAATTTAGGAGCTGAGAAGTGTGAAGAGTTGGTGTCGTTTTGGGAAGTGGAAAGTGTATAAATTCGGCTTAGGAGGGTGAATGAGTGCCGTTTTTGGGTCTTTTAGGGGGTATTACGAATTTTCATTGTGGCTTTCGGCATTTGGAGAGTTTTGCAAATAGGTCAGTCGTTCTTTTCTTTACCGAATATCCTGTAGTTACCCTCACACAAGCACATTTGATCTTTTTCTTTTCTTTTTGTTACCTCTTTCAAACCCTCTAAAGCCGAATAATTCCACCCTCCCTTTGCCGAAATTCTTTTTGTGCCGTCACTATTTTTCAACCTAGCCGATTCTTGTGTAAGTACTTTACTATTTCAATTGATCTTGCTAGAACCGACTTCTCCTCTCCCTCACTCTTTCTAAATCGATTTTGGTAGGGGATTGATATCGAATCTCTGTTCTTCAGATATCTGTCGAATTACTCTTTATACGTTTCGAATTTGGGTAAGTATTCTTCACTGTTGGTTTTGAAGGTTGGCCGAATGGTCGTAAGTAGTGTAAGGGTGACTTAAGATGGATATAAGTCAATTATGGTTCAGTTTTTAATAATTAAGATTGATGCAGATTTAAGAAGTACTCGTGATTAGTGATCGAGGAAAAGCTATTAAGGCTTGGTGTTTCAAGTAAGGTTAAGGTGAGACTTCGGCTTTTGGTAAGGTATTCGATAAGTATATGTAACACCCCAAACCCGGTCAAAATGCTACGACCGAATTTGGCATGTCACAGGGAAGAAAATGTTTTTGGAAAACAAGTTGTCGCCTCAATGTTGAAAAGAAAACTTTTGATTTTATAAAACTCGAGTTGTGTTAAGCCATTTGTTAAAATTCTTCCAAAACTTAGTTTTAAAGAAAGACAATGTTGCCTTGTTATTATTAAGCGTGTTTGATGAATACCCGACGGTAAAAATTTTGGACACCTGAAAATTCGTTAAAGTTTTAAAACGTCCATTTCTACGAGTTTATTAGGCATGCCTTTAGTGTTTAAGCGTCGGTTTAAAGAAATTTAACAAAATGAATAATCCCAAAATAAAAATCTAAATGGCCTTATTACATAGCTGAAATCCAAACTTAAGGTAAAATAAATCCGAAATAATCATTAAAATAAAAACCCGAAATATTGAGCATGGCCACCTCGAGTCCACTCTGGCTCCATGTCCGCGATCTAGGAATTATCTGCAAAATGTAACGGAAGGGGTGAGTCACCGAGACTCAGTGTATAAATCCCCATCCCAAAAGATGTTAAGCTCTCACACAGTTTCATATGCAAACATGTATGTCATGCAACCCATCCAACCTATCCATCCGAACTCCCATTTCTACCCCTTGTGGCACCTAACCACTGGTGGTACCTAACCACTGGTGACCGAAGTCACAAATAATCAAGTGTGGGGCCAACCCACTTGTGGTACCTAACCACCGGTGACGATCCCTTATCTCGATATGTGGGGCCAACCCAACTGTGGTACCAAACCACCGGGGACAAGTCACGAGAAATAAACATATGTGGTACCTAACCACTTTGGTTTCCAAACCACTTTGAGACTTAGTCACGGGGATAGTAATATGTGGGGCCAACCCACGTGTGGTACCTAACCACTTGGTGACACCGATAATCATACCTTCCCCTCCTCTCATCATACCCATTCTCATGAACATGCTTTTCAATACAATATAATCATGCTTAACATTTAGGAGTAATCTAATATGGCATATGCAGTTTTAACAGAGGCAGTGCGTTAGCCACCAAGATGGACTTACCGCGATCTGCGCTTTTACCCCAAAGGGTAACTTATAGATTCCTCTGATTATTTGGCTTTTGACAGATTACAAATAACACACATTAAACATATGAAGTGTGTAAGAGTTACACACACGATTACTCGTAAAACCACGCTCTCTATGTCGACACTATCGTTAATCGACACCACCGCTATCTGCTACTACTTTGCTCGGATCTTGCGGCCCATAACCCGTGGCCAATCCCGAACAGCATACTTGCCCATTTCTTAAACTTAGGGTGGGTTTACAGATCCAACCCCTCCTACCGCTTGGTGGCATTAGAGTCCATGAACACACCTTGATCACTAAACGGATTAAAGCAGGGAAAACAAATCGTAAGGAACTAAGACCCAAGGTTAAAACCCTTACCTAAATCGTTAGATCCCGAGGCTCTAGGCTTGATTCACAATCCAAACGAATCAGAAGTATGCGCCACCACTTCCACCTATAATCGGCCAAGCATTCAACATGAACCCAAGTAGCCATTCGACTTTGGCAAGAAACCCGAAAGAGAAGATAACGATCCCAAAGAAATCATCACTAACCTTAACACAAGAGATCCTGTTGACACCCAAGAGGATTCGGCACTAGCACAAAAGAGAAGAAGATTCGGCAAAGCAGACACCACAGAGGATATTCGGCTTCAACCCTAAGATGATGATTCGGTTTTGATGAAACTTCGGGAAAAGAAAAACAAACAGAATAATTCTGAGATCTAAGAGGTTTTGGTTACAAGCAAAAGAAAATGTGATCTTCGGGTTTTAGTGATTGAAAGAAGATTTAAACTAAGGTGATGAGATTCAAGGGGTTTCGGCTAACAAGGAGTTGTGAAAAGAATAACAAGATGGAAAAGAAAGAAAAGTGGTGATTCGGCTTTGGGAAAAAGATGGAGAGAAAAGGGTAGGAGAGATTCGACTATGGGCAAAAGAAGAGGAAGAGAAGAACTCGAAAGAGAGGGAGGGGTGATGGTTTCGGCTTTGGTACAAGATGAGAATAGAGGAGAAAAGTCTAAGTGTTTTTCGGTACAAGAGAGATTGAGAGAAGAAAAACTAAGCTGAGAAGTGAACCCCTCCTAAATGCCGAAAATACCATACCTTAGTAGCCCAAATTTGGCACTCACCTCTCAAGACCCGAGATTGCACCTAAGAAACGGCATCACAAGGTCCTATGACCAATGTGAGTTTCGGCACACCTAGCCACACCCAAAAACCCAAAAACCGATTCCCCCCTTTCCTATACAGAGTTCAAGATTCGGCCAACTCTAAGCTCCCATTTCCATCCCTCTCTTCTCTCCACAATTTTCTCCTGACCACTCATTCAAATTTGTTTGAATGTTTCGAATTCCTAAATTTCCTCTCCTCCACTCATTCGAACCTGTTGACTCCTTCAACACTCATCCACCAGAGTCCATCCTGAGTGCAACTCCTCCTAATCTTGGCATCAAAAATAACAAGTAGAAAGGGGATTTTCGCAGCTCGAACCAAGGCTCTATCCACTCACATGAGGCGTCACTTCCCTGAGCCTTAAGTGGCGCCTCCTTGCCACTTTACCAAGGCACTTCTTGTGTCAAAACATACCACCAACTACCCTTAACTCCTGTCCCATTCAGCTCCCCCTTCAAAGTGCCAACAAGAAAATTTTCGCTAAGGCTCTAGCCTACCCCTAGCTCGTGCCTGGTCCCCAAAATACCCTAAACTAGCATGACAACCATACCACCTACATGAAATCAGATAAAACACAAAGGCCCTGATTTAGGATGTTCTGATTCTACCCCCTTAAAAATAAATTCGGCCCGAAATTACACGGTCAAAAGAGTTGAGGTATTGCCGCCGCATCACATCCTCTAGCTCCCACGTGGCCTCTTTCTGTTCCATGATTCCGCCATAACACCTTCACCAAAGGAACTGATTTCCTACGCAGCACCTTGACATCCCGATCCAAGATCTGCACTGGTTCCTCCTCAAACGACAAATCTGGGCTCACTTCAATCTTACGCGGCACAACATGAGACGGATCACGAGCGATAGTGTCTAAGCATGGAAACATGAAACACGTTATGGATCGACTCAATTCGATGGTAACTCGGTGATAAGCTCTTCGGTCCCACACGCTTCAACACCCTATAAGGCCCGATAAACCTTGGGCTCAGCTTGCCTTTCCGACCAAATATCAGCACTTTCTTCCACGGCGACACTTTCAAAAAGACCTTGTCACCTACCGCAAATTCTATATCCTTCCGCTTAAGGTCGGCATAGGATTTCTGCCTATCCGAAGCTTCCTTCAAACGAGTTCGAATCAGCTTAACCTTATCCTCTGTTTCAGTAACCAACTCTGGACCCAACAATTGCCGTTCACCCAACTCCGTCCAACACGTAGGGGTACGACACTTCCGCCCATATAGTGCTTCATACGGTGCCATCTGAATACTTGCCTGGTAGTTGTTGTTATACGTGAACTCCGCCAACGGTAGAAATTTTTCCCAACTACCCCTGAAATCCAAGACACAACCCCTTAACATATCTTCTAGAATCTGAATCACCCTCTTCGACTGCCCATCTGACTGTGGATGAAACGCCATACTGAAATCCAACCTCGTACCTAATGCCTGATGCAATGCCTTCCAAAATCTTGACGTAAATCTAGGGTCTCTGTCTGAAATAATCGACACTGGCACCCCATGCAATCTCACAATCTCTGCTATATATAATCTAGCTAACTTCTAAAGAGAGTAATCCACACGCACAGGTATGAAGTGAGCAGACTTTGTCAGACGATCAATAATCACCCAGACCGAATCCTTCTTACTAGGCGTAAGGGGTAGCCCACTGACAAAATCCATCGTAATCCTTTCCCATTTCCACTACAGAATCTTCACCGGTTGCAACAATCCCGAAGGTAACTGATGTTCTGCCTTCACCTACTGACACGTCAAACACTTGCCCATAAATTCAGTTACTTCTCGCTTTAGACACGGCCACCAAAACTGCTCCCGCAAATCCCGGTACATCTTACTACCTCCAGGGTGCATAGCGTATGGACTGCTATGTGCCTCCTAAAGAATCCTCTGCCTCAACTCCACATCTTTTGGCATGCAAACCTTTCCCTGAAAACATAACACTCCCTCGCTGCTCAAGCTATACCCCTCTAATCCACCATTCTACACTTGCAAACATCGAGCACTTAAGACTTCATCCACTAACTGTTTCTCCTTAACCTGGTTCACCCATGTCGACTTCACTTGCAGTTCCGCTAACAGACTTCCATCATCATACAGACTAAGGTGGGCAAACATGGCTCTTAAATCTGCTACCACCTTGCGGCTCAACGCGTCAGCCACTACGTTAGCCTTACTCGGATGGTACTCAATCGAGCAGTCAGAATCCTTCAACAGCTCAATCCACCTTCGCTGCCTCAAATTCAATTCCTTCTGAGTGAGAAGGTATTTCAAACTCTTATGATCCGTGTACACGATAGACTTCTCCCCATACAAGTAATGTCTCCAAATTTTCAGGGCGAAAACCACTGCAGCCAACTCCAGATCATGCGTCGGGTAATTCACTTCGTGAGGTCTCAATTGTCGAGAAGCATACGCCACTACCTTCGCCTCTTGCATCAGCACACATCCTAGAGCCGTATGTGACGCATCACACTAAACCGTGAACTCCTTCCCTGCTTCAGGCTGAATTAACACCGGAACTTCTGTTAAAATCCTCTTTAACTTCCCGAAACTTTCTTGTTGTTTGTCTGACCATACAAACGGAACCCCTTTCCTCAACAACTTTGTTAACGGTGCTGCAATCAAGGAAAACCCTTCCACAAACCTTCTGTAATACCCCGCTAAACCCAGAAAACTCCGAACCTCTGCCATAGACTTAGGTGGTTTCCAGTCCAGTACAGCTTCAACCTTCCGAGGGTCTACTCTAATCCCCTTAGCTGACACCACATGACCCAAGAAAGTAACTTCCCTTAGCCAGAACTCGCATTTACTAAACTTTACGAATAACCGCCTTTCCCTCAGAATTTGCAAAACTACACGAAGATGTGCATCATGCTCCTCCTCGGACTTTGAGTACACCAGAATATCATCTATAAACACTACGATGAACCGGTCCAAATACGGTTGAAAAACCCGATTCATCATATCCATAAACGCTGCTGGTGCGTTGGTCAATCCAAACGGCATCACCAAAAATTCATAGTGACCGTAACGAGTACGAAACGCCGTCTTATGGATATCCGCCTCCTTAACTTTAAGTTGATGATACCCCGATCTCAGATCTATCTTCGAGAAAACTGATGCTCCCTTAAGTTGATCGAACAGGTCGTCTATCTTCGGCAACGGATACTTATTCTTAATCATCAACTTATTCAGCTGGCGGTAGTCTATACACATTCGCATCAATCCGTCCTTCTTCTTAACAAAAAGCACGGGTGCTCCCCAAGGAGATATACTTGGCCGGATAAAACCCCGATCTAATAACTCTTGAATCTGCGCTTTCAGCTCCACTAACTCCTTCGGCGCCATTCTATATGGGGCAATAGACACTGGCGCGATTCTTGGTAAAAGCTCGATACCAAACTCAACCTCGCAATCTGGAGGCAAACCCGAAAGCTCTTCTGGGAAAACATCAGAAAACTCTCTCACCGTTCGGACATCCCCCACCGTTGACTCCTTAGCCTCTAAGGCACACACATAATCCACAAATGCCCTACATCCTTTCCTCACCATTTTCTCGGCTTTCAAGGCGGACACCACATTAGATAGGTAGTTCCTTCTCTCACCTATCATCACCACCTCTTCACCCTCGACAGTTCTTAGCACCATGCGCTTGGCTGCACAGTCCAAACTTGCTTGATACTCCACTAACCAATCCATCCAAAAAATCAAATTGAACTCCCCAAATGGCAGTTCCATCAGATCAGCCAGAAACACTACCCCTTGAAGTTCTAGGGGTACATCCTTATACAGTTTATTCACTACCACAGAATGACCTAGAGAACTAATTACAGTCATCTCCCTAGAAGAAATCTCATAGGCTAAGTTCAGAGTCCCCGCTATACTACTGGCAACATAAGAGTGCGTAGAACCAACATCAATCAAAGTAGTATAGGGCAATTCATAAATTAAGAACATACCGGTTATGACGTCCGGTGCATCGCCCTCTTCTCGACGCCTCGCTGCATAGACCAACCCTGGCTGTCTTGCATCAGTATTCCCGGCACCTCTACCCGATGCCCCACGACCTCGTCTGTTACCATTACCACCCCTGGCTGATCCCTGACCCCTCTGTGGTTGCTGACCATCTCTTCTGAATTGTGTACGTCCTTGACCCTCAGACTGAGTCCTAGCTGTCCTCCGCGGACAATCCCTTATCCGGTGATCCATCGACCCACACTCGAAGCACCCTCTGTTTCCTGTCCAACACTCCCCCGAATGAGGCTTCCCACATCGAGCGCACCATGGCGGCCACTGAGTAGCAGCAGCAGGCTTTGCAGCTTGACTCGATCCGCCAAATCTAACCCTTTTCTGAGAATTCCCAGCGGACCTTGATGGCCTAAAACTCCTCTTATCCCTATTCCTTTTCTGATTCTACCTCTCGGTCCGTTTCACCTTCTCGGCTATCTTAGCCTTCTCCACCAGGACAGCAAATTCTCTCTCCCACTGTGGAGCAATCAACACCCGCAGCTCATCTCTCAGCCTGTCCTCAAATCTGACACAGTGCTCGTGTTCCGTAGCCATGATACCCCGGGCATAACGGCTCAACCTTAAGAATTTCGCCTCATATTCAGATACTGACTTACTCCCCTGGACCAGATTCAAGAACGCCCTGCGCTGTGCGTCTATATAACTAGACCCAACGTACTTCCTCTGGTAAGCCGCCTTAAAGAAATCCCAAGTGATATCATCGACCATCGCACCATCCCTGACTGTGAGCCACCACTGATAAGACTCATCCCAGAGAAGAGACACTATCCTTTTGAGCTTCTCCTCAGCCGTAAAGTCCAAATCGTCCATTATGCGCTCAGTCGCCTCTAGCCAATACTCAGCTGTGTTGGGAGCTACACCGGAAATACCCCTAAATACTTCTGCTCCATTAGCCCGGAGTCGTTCAGACACAGATTTCTGAGCCCCTGCTCTAACACCTGCACCCGTAACCCTCTCCAGAACCCGCAGCATCGCCTGCGACACTGCGTCATCACCACCCGTTTGTTCTTGAAATTCTGCGCCCACAGCTGGCGGCGGTGGCACCTCATTCTCTGACCCATGACCAGACCCTACTGGTTCCGACACGGTAATCCTACCCCTACCACGACCACGCACATTACGCCCGCGTCCTCGAGTGCTCATGACTAGCGTTCACATCTTAATCTGATTTAAAAATTTTATGAGTTAGCTTCTTCCACTATTTATTACGGCACAGTCTTAGGAGCAATTTGTTAGAGTAGTTGTTCTCGCAAGTTCATACAGTCCTACGGCTTCAGTCTCTAAAGTAAAGGTCCTACTACTAGCATTCATAGTGCAAGCATTTAAACCGTATAAATAGTAGTTAGGAGACTTACCGTCGTAGACTGGTGCCAGAGACTCAGGTGCCATGCGTTCCAAAACATGTTCCTCATTCAACCATTTCGCAACCCCTTTTATAGAAACATTTTGGGCCTCAGGCCCACAGCTGAGCTTTTGAACCAGGCTCTGATACAACAATTGTAACACCCCAAACCCGGTCAAAATGCTACGACCGAATCTGGCATGTCACAGGGAAGAAAACGTTTTTGGAAAACAAGTTGTCGCCTCAATGTTGAAAAGAAAACTTTTGATTTTATAAAACTCGAGTTGTGTTAAGCCATTTGTTAAAATTCTTTCGAAACTTAGTTTTAAAGAAGACAGTGTTGCCTTGTTATTATTGCGTGTTTGATGAATACCCGACGGTAAAAATTTTGGACATCCTGAAAATTTGTTAAAGTTTTAAAAACGTCCATTTTACGAGTTTATTAGGCATGCCTTTAGAGTTTAAGCGTCGGTTTAAAGAAATTTAACAAAATGAATAATCCCAAAATAAAAATCTAAATGGCCTTATTACATAGCTGAAATCCAAACTTAAGGTAAAATAAATCTGAAATAATCATTAAAATAAAAACTCGAAATATTGAGCATGGCCACCTCGAGTCCACTCCGGCTCCATGTCTGCGATCTAGGAATTATCTGTAAAATGTAACGGAAGGGGTTAGTCACCGAGACACAGTGTATAAATCCCCATCCCAAAAGATGTTAAGCTCTCACACAGTTTCATATGCAAACATGTATGTCATGCAACCCATCCAACCTATCCATCCGAACTCCCATTTTTACCCCTTGTGGCACCTAGCCACTGGTGGTACCTAACCACTGGTGATCGAAGTCACAAATAATCAAGTGTGGGGCCAACCCACTTGTGGTACCTAACCACTAGTGACGATCCCTTATCTCGATATGTGGGGCCAACCCACTGTGGTACCAAACCACTGGGACGAGTCACAGAAATAAACATATGTGGTACCTAACCACTGGTGGTTCCAAACCACTGAGACTTAGTCACAAGATAGTAATATGTGGGGCCAACCCACGTGTGGTACCTAACCACTGGTGACAGTTTGATAATCATACCTTCCCCCTCCTCTCATCATACCCATTCTCATGAACATGCTTTTCAATACAATATAATCATGCTTAACATTTAGGAGTAATCTAATATGGCATATGCAGATTTAACAGAGGTAATTAACGTTAGCCACCAATATGGACTTACCCGGAGTCCGCGCTTTTACCCCCAAGGGTAACTTATCGACTCCTATAGTTATTTCGGCTTTTGACAGATCACAAATAACAGCACATTAAACATATGAAGTGTGTAAGAGTTACACACCTGATTACTCGTAAAACCACGCTTTCTATGTCGACACTATCGTTAATCGACACCATCGTTATCTGTCTACTACTTTGCTCAGATGTCGAGCCACAACCCGGTGGCCAATCCCGAACTGCTGACACTGCCCGTTTCTTAAACTTAGGGGCTGGGTTTACAAATCCAACCCCTCCTACCGCTTGGCTGGCATTAGAGTCTATGAACACACCTTGATCACTAAATGGATTAAAGCAGGGAAAGCGAATCGTAAGGAACTAAGACCCAAGGTTAAAACCCTTACCTAAATCGATAGATCCCGAGGCTCTAAGCTTGATTCACAATCCAAACAAATCAGAAGTATGCGCCACCACTTCCACCTATAATTGGCCAAGCATTCAACATGAACCCAAGTAGCCATTCGGCTTTGGCAAGAAACCCGAAAGAGAAGATAACGATCCCAAAGAAATCATCACTAACCTTAACGCAAGAGATCCCTTTGACACTCAAGAGGATTCGGCACTAGCACAGAAGAGAAGAAGATTCGACAAAGCAGACACCATAGAGGATATTCGGCTTCAACCCTAAGATGATGACTCAGTTTTGATGAAACTTCGGGAAAAGAAAAACAAATAGAATAATTTTGAGATCTAAGAGGTTTCGGCTACAAGCAAAAGAAAATGTGATCTTCGGCTTTTAGTGATTGAAAGAAGATATAAACTAAGGTGAAGAGATTCAAGGGGTTTCGGCTAACAAGGAGTTGTGAAAAGAATAACAATATGGAAAAGAAAGAAAAGTGGTGATTCGGCTTTGGGAAAAAGATGGAGAGAAAAGGGTAGGAGAGATTCGACTATGGCCAAAAGAAGAGGAAGAGAAGAAGTCAAAAGAGAGGGAGGGGTGATGGTTTCGGCTTTGGTACAAGATGAGAATAGAGGAGAAAAGTCTAAGTGTTTTTCGGCACAAGAGAGATTGAGAGAAGAAAAACTAAGCTGAGAAGTGAACCCCTCCTAAATACCGAAAATACCACACCTTAGTAGCCCAAATTCGGCACTCACCTCTCAAGACCCGAGATTGCACCTAAGAAACGACATCACAAGGTCCTATGACCAATGTGAGTTTCGGCACACCTAGCCACACCCAAAAACCCAAAAACCGATTCCCCCCTTTCCTATACAGAGTTCAAGATTCGGCCAACTCTAAGCTCCCATGTCCATCCCTCTCTTCTCTCCACAATTTTCTCCTGACCACTCATTCAAATCTGTTTGAATGTTTCGAATTACTAAATTTCCTCTCCTCCACTCATTCGAACCTGTTGACTCCTTCAACACTCATCCACCAGAGTCCATCCTGAGTGCAACTCCTCCTGATCTTGGCGTCAAAAATAACAAGTAGAAAGGGGATTTTCGCAGCTCGAACCAAGGCTCTATCCACTCACATGAGGCGTCACTTCCCTGAGCCTTAAGTGGCGTCTCCTTGCCACTTTACCAAGGAACTTCTTGTGTCAAAACATACCACCAACTACCCTTAACTCCTGTCCCATTCAGCTTCCCCTTCAAAGTGCCCAAAAGAAAATTTTTGCTAAGGCTCTAGCCTACCCCTAGCTCATGCCTGGTCCCCAAAATACCCTAAACTAGCATGACAACTATACCACCTACATGCAATCAGATAAAATGCAAAGGCCCCGATTTAGGATGTTACAGTATATGTGATTAATCATTGAGTGACATCGTTTGTAGGATCGTGGCTATGGAGATCGCAGTGCGTTTTGTTATCAGGTGTGTACATACACTATACACACACAATGGATTGGGAAATCCTGAAATCCCAAAAGTTTGGCTTCGGTAGTCTTGCGAGTGTGCAAACATTCGTATGAGGGAAATGGAATCGATACGTTATTAGAGGCCCCATGAGCGATCTCATGGTATTGGGCCGTGTTTTGGCCAATCGGGCCAGAATGGGCAAAAAGGCCCGATGGGCCGTAGGCTTAAAATAGGCGAATTTGATGATTTGGTAATAAGTGATGAATTAGTCATGCTGGTTACATGGCTTGGAATTGATTTGGGCCAGGTGGGTCATATGAATGTGATTTGGGCCTAATGGGCCATACAAATGAGATTGGGCCTGGAAAGCCATATAAACGTATGTGAATTTGTTTGGCTTTTTAAGGGGTCTTGGGATTAGTATTTGGTAAATTGCTTAGCCTTACATAAAACTTAAACTATTAACTAAGTTATGACCGTGGACAAGTCATAAGGTTAAGGTGTGGCAATAGGTAGATGCATGTCTAGGATTGGATCTAGGGAGAGCTTGGTACTTAAGCTGTCTTAATGACCCACCTCCACTTCTCTGGAATCCTACCTGGTGCATAGTATATGTTCACTTTAGCCAACGAGGACTTGATAACGGGCCAAGGTAAGTAATAAACCCATAACAATGAGAAAAGACTGAAATGCCCCTAAGGGCAAAAATGACTAAAATAGCCCTATATGTTGAAGGTAAGATTTATGGATGTTACATGTACATTTGCTGCATTCATATGATATTCTGTTTAGGTTGCATATGGGTGGGAATTATGGAACGGAGGAAGTATATGAGGATCGCATGGTTGCTTGACAATTGTGGATCCATCGATGGCTTCTTAAGCCCATTATATGATAAGCAGCTTTGCTATAATGTTAGGTAGTACCGCAACCGGGCTACCCTTGAAGTGTATCGGATGGGTGGGTCGATTTAGAAATCCCCACAGATGTGTTTCGGTTGGACAGAGACGAAGTGTATCGGATGGATTATTTGGGGAGGGTTTGCACAGCATTGCATGTATGATATTATTATGTTGATAATATGATATGTATGCTATTTGTTTGTCGGCGTCGTACACACCGAAGTTTTCAAAACTCACTCCCTCTTTAATTTTTCTCAGGTGATCCTCGGTAGGCAGTTCGACGGATGGAGGGACTCAGAGGTGGCCAACTATCAAGACGATTAGAATTGTTTTCTTAATATCTAAATTCTAGATTTTAAGTTATTCATTTTAATTTAATTCATTTCGGATTGTATAAGGCTTTCCCTCTAGTTATTATTCCATTACTTTCACTATGCATTGAAAATTTGAAACTGAACCTGGATTTATTTCTTTTAAACGTATTTCAAGGTTTTTGAAAATAATTGTGTTTTAAGAACGAGCTTCTGCTGTCAAAGGAAATTTTTACTTAGTAACAAGGAAATGGTTTTTGGCTACGCCTCGTTTTGAAAGCAAACTGGATTTTACTTAACTTTTCTCTAGAAGGGTTTTCAATGAAAACAAGGTTTTCGCAAAAACACTTCAATGTGACACGCGGGATTCGGGCCTAACTTCTAGGTTGGGTTTGGGGTGTTACACGAGTATTCCGAGTTATCCGAGTATCCTATTTGATTCCAAATGGTTCAACGGGAAATTCTGAGGATTGAATGATTAGGTGATATGTGTATCCGATATAGGTACGTTGAAATGTATACATTTTTTTATTATATAAGGTAAGTATATGTGAAATCGCAAAAGTGAGATTTATGCATAGTCTTGTTGAGATAAAATGTGATATATGTATGAATGGGATATGATCCAAAGAAATACATGGAAATGTGATTTGTTGACAAGCAAATGGTTAGATACCATTGAGGTAAAGAAGAAATATGAATATGCTATTGAGATGTATTAAAGTTCTTGTAATTGTAATGGTTATATATGTTTATTATGTTAAGTTTATTTGTATATGGCTTACTAAGCTTTTGAAAGCTTACTGTGTGTGTGTTTGCATTGTTTTTAGATCGTTAAAGCTACGGAAGGCTCGGGGATAGTCGAGGATCGTCACCGCACTATCAAACTCTATTTTGGTACCTTTTGAATGTGTACATAGCTAAGTATGGCATGTATAGGCTAGTTGTTTTGGATTATGTTTGAAATGTATACATAAGCTATGTGATATGGCTTGTAAATGGGATGTGAATATGGTTTTTATCATATATATTTTGTGATGCAAAGTTGGTATATTTTGGTTGCATTTTGAGGGCATGAAATGTGTTTGTTTATGCTTATAGGAGTGACCCTAAATGGGTGGCAAATTGGCCTTGCAAATGGCCTATATTTGCCCACACGGTTGAGCACACGGGCGTGTGACTGGCCGTGTGAAGCAAGTCAGTGTTGACCACGGGTGAGGCACACGGGCGTGTCCTCGGCCGTGTGGACAAGTTAGTATGTATGCCCTATTTTGCCACGGCTTGGACACACGGGTGTGTCTGAGGCCGTGTGAGGCACACGGCCTATCTACACGGGCGTGTGACCTCTGTAACTTTGAAAAATATTTGATTTTTGGAAAAATTTTGTATGATCCTGATTTAGTCCCGACCCCTTTCTAATGCATGTTTAAGGTCTCGTAGACCTCATTAAGGGACTATATGCTTTTATGTTGCTATGATATGATGATGATATACTTATTGATGTGAAATGTTCATAAAAGTTTCTGATTTGTCCGATAGTGCCTCTTAACCCTAGACCGGTGATGGTTACAGGTTAGGGGTATTACAATGGGTCAGTTAGCTACGAAGCTTCGTAATAGACCGCAAGGAACCTTGCCGAGTGATATTGAGAATCCAAGAAATTTGGGTAAAGAGCATATCAAGGCAGTGGCATTACGAAGTGGTAAAATTCTGGAACCCCGATCGATTGATGTCGAAGATAAGCCCATTGAGAAGAATCAACCATCTGTTGAAAGTCCTACACCAAAAGAGTCGGAATCTGCAAAGGCTGGCAAGGTAAATCCTAACTTAGTGAATTCAGATACTTTAACTTCTTCTTTGGATGCAGATTTACCTACTCAGAAGAGTTATCTAATTCAACCAAAAGTTCCATCACCTCTATATCCGCAAAGATGCCAGCAACACAAGAAAAAACAGGAGGTGCAAGTCAAGAAGTTTTTTGGATGTTCTGAAGCAGTTACACATCAATATTCCATTGGTGGAGGCTTTGGAACAAATGCCAAACTATGTGAAGTTTATGAAGGATATACTATCCAAGAAGAAACGACTGAGTGAGTATGAGACTATTGCCTTGACAAAGGAGTGCAGTGCGTTCTTACAGAACAAACTGCCACCGAAATTGAAAGACCTAAGAAGCTTTACTATACCCTGTAACATTGGTGAATCTTACTGTGGTAAAGCTTTGTGTGATTTAGGAGCGAGTATCAACTTGATGCCTAAGTCTATTTTCAAAATGCTAGGGATAGGTGAAGTAATACCTACAACTATGACGCTTCAGCTAGCGGATCGATCTTTAACATATCCCAAGGGAAAGATCGAGGATGTTTTGGTAAGAGTCGATAAATTTATTTTTCCTGCTGATTTCATTGTCTTAGATTTTGAAGCAGATAAGGAAGTGTCAATCATCCTTGGGAGACCTTTCTTAGCCACGGGAAGAACGTTAATTGATGTGCAGAAAGGTGAACTCACCATGCGAGTTCAAGATGATCAGGTAACCTTTAACATTCTTAAAGTGATTAAATTTCCCGATCCGACAGAAGAGTGTTCAGTTATGGAAGAGATAGAAACCTTCGTTTCTATGGAAAGCAATTTTGAAGAAGATCCATTAGAGAAAGCCTTAGATCTTGATCCTTTGGAGGATGAAGAAGGTGAAGAAAACATGGCTTTGATAGAAGCCAATCCGAGAAATTTTATTCAATCTACATGGTTCGAACCGTTAGAGTTAGAAGTCATAGAATTTGTGCAACCCAAGTTGTCAATTGAAGAACCACCTAAACTCGAACTAAAGGTACTTCCTTCCCATTTGAAATATGTTTATTTAGGTGACTATTCCACTTTGCCTGAGATTATTTTAGCAGAACTGACAAAAGATCAAGAGGAGCAACTAATCGCTGTTCTAAAGAAATTTAAAAAAGCAATTGGTTAGACCATAGTTGATATTCGAGGTATAAGTCCTTCTTTTTGCATGCATAAAATTATTTTAGAAGAAGGTGAAAGAGCTCGAATTGATGGGCAAAGGATGCTTAATCCTATTATGAAAGAAGTTGTGAGAAAGGAAGTGATCAAATGGTTAGATGCAGGAATCATCTATCCTATTTCAGGTAGTTCGTGGGTAAGTCCGGTGCAGTGTGTGCTGAAGAAAGGTGGAATCACGATTGTTGAAAATGAGTGTAACAACGAGAATTGTTACTTGTTGGAGAATTTGTATTGATTACATAAAGTTTAATAAAGCCACTCGGAAGGACCATTTTCCATTGCCTTTTTATGGATCAGATGTTAGATTGACTGGCAGGTAATGAATTCTATTGTTTTTTAGATGGCTATTCGGGATATAACCAAATAGTTGTAGCTCCGGAGGGCCAACATAAAACAACCTTTACTTGTCCATACGGTACGTTTTCTTTTAGCCGAATGCCTTTTGGTTTATGCAATGCACTTGCAACATTTCAACGATGCATGATGGCAATATTCACTGATTATAACAGTCCGATTTATACCCTAGTCGAAACAGTGGTTTCGAGACCATAAATCCAAGTATAAAAAAATATTTTAATATTATTTTATGTGCTTAAAGTATGTGAATTGACATGTGTGAAATTTTTGTGATTTAATTTAATCATTTGAGTGCCCGATTTTGATAAAAAGACTAAATTGCAGAAAATGTAAAAGTTGTGTGCTACTTGATATGTGTGCTGAATTGATATGGTTTATTAGATGGGAAGTCCTTATAACACAATTTGACCATTGAATTTATGAGTGGACATAAATGACCATCCATTATATGTTATGATATGTTTTTATTAAAGGTTAATTATGTAAAATAGTTAATATGTTAGATTAGATAAAATAAAACATAAAATTACTTTTATCATCATCTTCCACTACCGAATATAGAGAAAAGAAATAGCCATTGAAGCTTCATTAAGTTCGGCCCTTGCATGATTTATTAGATCAAGAACCAAAGAAAACAGAATTAGATCGGGGAAAATCGAAAGTAGTTGAATAGCCGTTCGTTTCCGTTCTTTCCCATACGAGGTAAGTCGATATACAAATACATGTGTTTAAATTGGATTATTAATACTTTTATGTGAATGAATTGTGATATATGGCTATTTGAGCTGAATATGTGAAATCTGGAAAAAGTTTTGATATTGTGACGACGTTCGAGAAGTCCCGTACGAACCTTAGGAAGTAATTAGGATACGTATGTCAAGACATAGGATTCCGATATGAGTTATCATGTAAGACCACATATGGGACGTTGGCATCGATTTGAGATTTACATGTAAAACCATGTCTCGGACATTGGCATCGTATATGATTTCGTGTAAGACCCTGTCTGGGACAGAGGCATCGATATTTAATTACATGTAATACCACGTCTGGGACGATGCCATTGTACTAACTTTCCGAGTTATCCCAGTATCCTTATTGGTTCCGAACGGTTCAACGGGCATTCCGAGTAATGAAAGTGTATACAAATGTACATCCAAAATTCGGTACGTATGTATGTATATAAAATTTGGTATTAAAAGGTATGTATGAATATGATCATTTGATATGTGAGCTACATTATATGATATATGTGATTATGAGCAAGTGAACATGATTAATTGAGATATAAGAGAAATATGACATATGATTGCATTATGTCATGAACCATATGTATGAAATGGTTTATAAATGTTTTACATGATAAGTTTATTTGTATATGGCTTACTAAGCTTTTGAAAGCTTACTTTGTGTGTGTTTGTATTGTTTTATAGATTATCGAAGCTACTGAAAGCTCGGGGATCGTCGAGGATCATCACCACACTATCGAACTATACTTTGGTATCTTTTGAAAATGTACATAATGAAGTATGGCATGTGTAGGCTAGAGAACTTTGTTTATGTTGTGAAATGTGTAAATATAGCCATGTGATATGGCTTGATAATGAATGTGAATATAGGTGAATTTTAGTCCATGCTATGTGATGCAAAAGTTGGGGTGTTTTGATGTGTTCATGAATGGCCAATTTAGTATGTTTTTGGTTGCCTTTGGGTCATGGATTAATGCTTATTTGATACTTGTAGGTATGACTCATAGTGGGTGGTAATTTGGCCTTGCAAATGGCCTATAATTGCCCACACGGTTGAGCACAAAGGCGTGTGTCTCGATAGTGTCCTTCACTGCTTCAATTCGAAACAAGTCAGATTTGCACACGGACCTGAAAAACAAGTGTGTGACAGGCCGTGTGATTCAAGTTAGTTTACAACATGGGCATGAAGCACGGGCGTGTTCCAGATCGTGTGACTCAAGTCAGAATTGTACACGGGCTGAGACATGGTCCAAGGCACTGCCGTGTGAGGCACACGGCCTAGCCACATGGGCGTGTGTCCTGTTTAATAAGAATTTTTTTTTGAGATCAGCAAAGTTTCCATACGAGATTGGTTTGGTCTCGACCCCTTCCCAAATTATGTTTAAGGTCACGCAGACCTTCTAAAGGGACTCTATGTGTATATTTTGCTATGGAATGTTTGTGATTACTTGATGTTAAGGAAATGTTGGTGATATGATCCGATATGTCCGGTAATGCCTCTTAACCTTAGTCTGGGGACAAATTCGAGTTAGTGGTGTTACAATTTGTTGGTATCAGAGCTACAGTTTAGTCGATTCTAGGACTAACGTAGCGTATGTGAGTCTAGCTATACATGCCATATATTTTAAACAGTGATAGTGTGATGAATCCTGACAGATAAAATGTGTTTTTCGTATAGTAAATGGATCCCGAACGAGTCGTAGCTGACGATGTCGAAAGTAATGCACCTGCTCCCGCTTAAGGGACAGCGCCGTCTGATTTTAGACCGGTTACTAGCGGTCAGGAAGGAGAGGCTAAACAAGCCTTCTTCCAAATGATGAATGAGTGGTTCACTCAGTTTATTAGAGCAAATCCGGCTGTTCCTCAACCTCCGCCCCCGCAAGTTCTTGTAGCTTCTCAAGTTATAGATCCGATTCGTCTGAATAAACCTTCGATTGATAAGATTAGAAAGTATGGGGCTGAAGAATTCCGTGCTACCACTGATGATGATGCAGAGAGAGCTGAGTTTTGGCTCGAGAATACAATTCGAGTCTTTGATGAGATGTCATGTACCCTTGATGAATGTGTGAAATGTGCCATTTCTTTGTTAAGAGCTGCAGCTTACCAATGGTGGAAAACTTTGACTTCTGTTGTTTCGAAAGAACGAATTACCTGGGACTTATTTCAATCTAAATTCTGAAAGAAATATATTAGCCAGAGATTTATTGATCAAAAGCGAAAAGAGTTTCTTGAATTGAAACAGGGTCGTATGTATGTTATAGAATATGAGCGAGAATTTGTGAGGCTGAGCCAGTATGCAGGAGAATGTGTCTCGACTGAGGCAATAATGTGTAAAAGGTTTAAAGATGGCTTGAATGAAGATATCTGTTTGCTAGCTAGAATTCTGGAAATAAAAGAGTTTGTTGTGCTTGTAGATCGAGCATGTAAGGCCGAAGAACTAGGGAAAGATAAAAGAAAAGCTGAATTAGAAGCTAGAGATGTGAGAAAGAGATCCTCAAGTAAATCATTTCAGTCTGCATCAAAGAAATTTTGAGATGAGTATAACCGTTCAAAGGCTAATGTGGGACATTCGAGCAGAGATTGTGTTAGATCACATTCGAGCTTCAAAACTCCAGCTACTTCGATAGCTAGTGTTGGAAATGTCAGATCTGATCGACCTGAGTGTAGACATTGTGGTAAAAGACATTCGGGCAATTGTCGATTACATGATCGAGCTTATTTCAAATGTGGATCTTTAGATCACTTTATCCGAGACTGTCCCGAGTCTGTTGAGCAAGGGATTGTACAGAATCCAAAGTCGAATAATGCTTCAGCTAAAGGTAGACCTCCCAGAAACACGAGAAATGCGAGTGGTAGCCAAAGAGTTATGAAAGATACGGCTATGAGATCTAAGGCGAGAGCACCTGCCAGAGCTTATGCTATTCGCGCTCACGAAGAAGCTTCGTCTCCAGACGTTATTACCGGTACTTTTACTCTTTATGATACTTCTGTGATTGCATTGATAGATCCAGGGTCTACTCATTCATATATATGCATGAACTTAGTATCCAGTAAGACTTTGCCTATAGAGTCTACTGAATTTGTAATTAGAGTATCGAACCCCTTAGGCAAGTGTGTTTTGGTTGACAAAGTGTGCAAGAATTGTCCATTGATGTTTCGAGATATCTGTTTCCTGGTTGATCTAATGTTATTACCCTTTGATGAGTTTGATATAATTCTGGGTATGGATTGGCTAACATTACATGATGCTGTTGTGAATTGTAAACGGAAGATTATTGATTTGAGAAGTCAGAATGATGAAATAATTCAGATTGAATCTAGTGATTTAAATGGGTTACTGGCTGTAATATCTACGATGAAAGCTCTGAATTATGTGAAAAAGGGATGTGAAGCTTATCTTGCGTATGTGATTGATACGAAAGTAACAGGAAAGAAAGTTGAATCTATCCTTGTGGTTTGTGAGTTCCCTAATGTGTTCCCTAAAGAATTATCGGGATTGCCTCCGATATGAGAAGTGGAGTTTGGCATTGAGTTAGTGCCGGGGATGACCCCTATCTCAATAGCTCCGTATAGAATGGCTCCGACAAAATTGAAAGAATTAAAGTCTCAGTTGCAAGAGTTGACTAATAGAGGATTTGCACGACCAAGTTTTTAACCTTGGGGTGCTCCCGTTTTGTTTGTAAAAAAGAAAGATGGTACTATGAGGATGTGTATTGACTACCGACAGCTGAACAAAGTGACTATTAAGAATAAGTACCCTCTACCGCGAATTGATGATTTGTTTGATCAGTTGAAAGGGGCTACAGTGTTTTCGAAAATAGACTTGAGATCAGGTTACTATCAGTTGAGAGTAAAAGATTCAGACATTCTGAAAACAGCTTTTCGAACGAGGTACGGACATTATGAATTTTTAGTTATGCCTTTTGGACTAACAAATGTTCCTGCTTTCTTTATGGACTTGATGAACAGAATTTTTAGATCATATTTAGCTCAATTTGTTGTTGTATTTATTTACAACATTTTGATTTATACGCGTGATGAAATTGAGCATGCTGTGTAGCACCCCTAACCCAAGACCGTCGCCGGAATAGAGTTAAGAGGCATTACCAGAAAATCAGAACGTTTCATTATTATTTCACGACACAAAGTCAAACATCAATCAAACATATTCATTCATAAGTATATAGTCCCTTATGGAGGTCTTCGAGACCTTAAACACGTGTTAGAAAGGGGTTGGGACTAAACCGGAAAACATATAGAAATTCTCAGAAATTTAAAACTTTTAAAAGTTTCAGGGGTTACACCCCCGTGTGGGCAGTTTGAGTGCCTCCCACGGCTGATAGACACCCCCGTGTGTCTTCCCCGTGTTCGAACCTGACTTTACTCCACGGCCACTAAGCACGCCCGTGTACCTTGGCCGTGGTCAATTCTGACTTGGCTCCACGGCCACCAAGCACGCCCTTGTATGTTGGCCGTTGTCGATCCTGTTGAAACCACACGGCTACCAGGCACGTCCGTGTGCCAAGGCTGTGTACTCTTAGCCAGCTACTGACTTAGCCCCACGGTCACTAGGCACGCCAGTGCCATAATCGTAGACAAAATAGGCCATTTACAAGGCCAATTTGCCACCGACACAAGGGTCAATCCTACAAGCACATTTAAGCATAATCCCCCACACAATTTAGCAACCAATTTCATGTCAAGTGATCATCATATCATCACATACAATCCTCATTACTAAATATGTCAACTCATATACCATCTTGCTCAACCAAATCACATACATTATCAAGCATGACTCATCCACAAAATCATTATATTATTATGGCATCAATTCTTCACTAATCTTACCATACTTAAAAACATATCATTATCACCAAGCCATACCAAAATGTACTTCACATATCATAAACATAACTCATTCATAAGTTAACATCATTTCACTTCCAAGCCAACTCACATGGCAAGGATTAAACATTCCCAAAACATACCATAACTTCTAGCCTATACATGTCATATTTCATCTATTTACATCTTTCCAAAAGTACCAAATTAGATTGCTGATAGTGTGATAAAGATGCTGACGATTCCCGAATCCGAGCTAGCTTTGCTGGCACTGTAAAACAGAGAAATAATCACACAGTAAGCTTTCAAAGCTTAGTAAGTTTGAAATACAATACCATTATCTCATCATATCAACCAATGTATATAATTAAACCATCACATAGTTCAATTATCTTATATTCATACCATATCATCCATAGCTAAAATAATCATTCATCCATTCATGGCTTTATCTATAAACTCGTCAACCATAAAGGTTCAATACATACCTTAGCTAACACATAGTTATTCAATGCTCGATATTACACGTCGATCATCCTCTGATATTCGTCTAATTTAATCGCACACCCAGTGCCATATACATAATTGAAGCATATTCGTCATCGCACACTTAGTGCCTATTCTTTTAACCGACTTATCTCGGTATCGCACACACAATGCCAAATCAATAAGCCGAAGCTTTCATAACATCACACACACAGTGCTATTCATGTCTGTTTCGATTTCGATTTCGCACACTTAGTTCCATCCAATTTAATTTTGCACATAACATCTCAAATCTCACAATCATATACTTATTCATTCTATAATACTAAAACATATCTTAGTAACATGTATTATATCCGAACTTACCTCGGATGTCGAACTATCGAAACGGTCGATTAATCGAGCACTTTATCTTTGCCTCGATCTCGATCCAAACCTCTCCTTTCTTGGTCTATACACATTCAAATTCAATCCATTCAATCACCAAATCATTCATTTTAGTCCAAACACACATATTTAGGGCATTTTACAAAATAGCCCTCACATTTTCACATTTCGACACTTTAGTCCTTAATTCATAAAATCATCAAATACACATAATTAGCTTGCACCCATGCCTAGCCAAATTCTCACTATATTCATACAAGCCCACATATTTCATTTATTTCACATTTTAATCCTTCAAAATGTTATTTTCTCAATTTAGCCCTAATTAGCTAAATTCATCAAAAATTCAAGAACAAAACATGTTCATTAAACACATATCTTTCATTTAACACCAAAACTCATCACAAAGCTCACCATTTCATCAATGGCACATTTCATAAACATCATCAATTCACAAAATTTAAGCATGGGTTTTAAAGAGCACAAAGCAACGATTACGAAAACGTAAAAATTAATAAAAACTGAGCAAAATCTAACCTTGAATCAGGCCAATTCCTAGCTGAAATTACCAAAGCTTAAAACCTCTCTTCTTTCTTCAATATTCAGTGCAAAGATGAATAGAAAATGGCTTATTTTGATGCTTTGTTTTATTATAAATTAACTTAATAATCTAATACCAATTTTGCCCTTTTATTAGTCATATAAGACAAATTTACATTATGGTTATCTAGTCATTTAACCATCCACTATCTTAAAAATGGGTTATTAACAACATAAGGCCTCCACCTTAAAAAACCAACAACAATTAAGTATATAACAATCGGCACACAGCATTTTACACTTTATGCAATTAAGTCCTTTCTCACAATTTGACACACAGTCAATAAAATTTTCACACAAAATTTTCACATAGGCTATATCACATATAATTCACACCAAAAATAATATTAGAATATTATTCCGACCTCAAATTTGTGGTCTCGAAACCACTATTCCGACTAGGGTCTAATTCGGGCTGTTAAAACTCTTCCCCCTTTAGGGATTTTCGTCCCCGAAAATCTTACCGGTGAATAGCTGCGGATATTGCTCTCTCATAACATTCTCAGGCTCCCACGTAGCCTCTTCAATTCTGTGCTTGTGCCACAATACTTTCACTAAAGAGATTTTCTTATTTCTCAACTCTTTGGTCTCTCGTGCCAAAATTCGGATCGGTTCTTCACTATACGACAAGTCTGACTGGATCTCAACCACAGTAGGAGCAATCACATGAGATGGGTCTGATCTATACCGTCGAAGCATTGACACATGAAACACGTTATGAATCTTTTCTAACTCAGGTGGCAACATCAATCTGTAAGCAACCGGGCTAACTCGTTCAATAATCTCATATGGTCCAATGAACCTCGGACTCAGCTTGCCCTTCCGGCCAAATCGAAGTATCTTCTTCCACGAAGATACTTTCAAAAATACTTTATCACCCACCTCAAATTCAATATCTTTTCGTTTCAAATCTGCATAAGACTTCTGACGGTCTGAGGCCGCTTTCAAACTGCCATGAATTACTTTCACTTTACTCGCTCAGGTCTCTTTTATAAGATCAACCCGTGAATCTTATTCTCACTCACTTTCGATCCAATACAATGGAGTTCGACACTTTCGACTGTAGAGAGCCTCATATGGTGCCATTTTAATGCTAGATTGAAAACTATTGTTGTATGCAAACTCAATCAATGGTAAATGCTTTTCCCACGCACTTTTGAATTCAAGAATACAACATCTCAACATATCTTCAAGAACTTGAATGATCCGCTCGGACTGACCATCCGTTTGCGGATGAAACGCAAATCTTGAAATGCAATTTTGTGCCTAAAGCCTCTTGCAATTTCTTCCAAAATCGCGAGGTAAGTCTCGGATCTCTATCAGATACAATAGATAGCGGCACCCCGTGCAATCTCACAATTTCAGCAATATACATTTCAGCCAATCTATCGAGTGGATAATCTATTCTCACCGGAACAAAATGAGCTGATTTCGTCAATCTGTCAACTATCACCCAAACTGCATCTTTCTTTCCCAGAGATAAAGGCAATCCGGACACAAAGTCCATCTGTAACACCCCATACCCAAGTCCTAGACTGAGACTGAATACGAGACGTTACCATACTTGAACTTAAGTAAATATATACTTACGGGCTGTAAAATTTTGTTTCAAAACAGAAACTTCTCTTTCTTAATCAAACCATACGTTTCATGGGCCTAAGAGGCCTTAAACACCTATCCAGAAACTTTCGGAACTCAACCGGGAACTTTTCCTCGAAATAGGGGTCACACTCCCATGTGACTTGGGACATGCCCATGTACCCCTAAAACATGCCCGTGTCTTCCACCCGTGGTCAACACTGACTAAATTCACACGGCCTTGACACACACGTGGCTTTGGCCCGTGTGCTAAACTTTGGTATTCTGACTTATCCACACGGTCCATACACACGCCCGTGTACTTCAGCCGTGTGGCAATTCAATTTACAAGTGCAAGGTGCAGACTTCACACGGCCAAGGCACACGCCCATGTGCTAACTGTGTGTCACACACAGCCTAAACATACAGCCGTGTGATTAGCCCGTGGTCTATTCTGACTTAAAACACTACTGTGCAGGGGACACACGACCTAGACACACGCCCGTGTGTCTATCCGTGTGGGCACCTAGAGGCTATTTTCCAAGCCAATTGCCACCCTGAGATCAAGATCAATCCAATACCCAATTCAATAACTCAAGTATTACATCTAACACGAACAAGGATGCATACTTCATTGATAGATAAAAACATACATACTTAATCATTCATGACCCATCTCTTTGGCCATATACAAAAAGAATACTAAGCTTGATAGCCAACACTTTGGCTAATTCTAAAACATAACTCAAAATGAAATGCTTCCTATACATGCCATACTTAATATAAACAACTTGGCTATACCAAAAAAGCGATTGATAGTGTGCTCCGAGCTCTGGATGACGATGATCCACGAGATTAGCTTATGGGACTACATGGAAAGAAAGAATTAAAGACGTAAGCATTCCACTTAGTAAGTTTGCATGTAATGCATATAACAACGTATATATATATATACTTAACATACCCATTCATCATAAGCAAAGGCATTGCTAAGTTCACATGCTTGAGCTTACTTACTCTTAATGATTCTTACACTTATCATGGTACTTACTAGTCTCGTGCTTGTAAGGTAAACAAGGTATCTGTATCACTTAATCATATAGATTAGCATACTTTGTTAAGGTAAGCATAATCTTAACTTCATCATTCATAACATGAATAATACTCTTAGTTCACTATGACTAGCATACTTTAATGATAGCTTTACTTGCTTAACTTTCTTGCTTTCTCATTTATTCTTTACTCATTTGCCCGATGAATTACCATGAATAACCGAGGATACTAAATCTCTTCTCACAAATATCTCGATGCCAAAGCCATACCCTATATATGGTCTTACATGGGATCTCTCAACTTGGCATCGATGCCATGTCTTGACATGGACTTACACGAAGTCTTCCTTGTGTGTTCCATTGGGAACTTACCATTGCCATATCTTGACATGGTCTTACTTGGTATCTTTACTCATGAACGGGTTAATGCCGAGCCTTGGCTTGGACTTACATGGAATCTTCCTTGTTACTCACCAATGCCATGCCTTGGCTTGGACTTACATTGGATCTCTATCTCATGATAGCTTTTCAATGCCAAGACTTGTCTTGGACTTACATGACATCTTTACATGGAGACTCACCAATGCCATGCCTTGGCTTGGGCTTATATGGGTCTTCATCTCATAATAACTCTTCAATTCCAAGACTTGTCTTGGTCTTACATGATAACATGCTTGATTGCCGATGCCATGCCTTGGCTTGGTCTTATACGGACTTCCTTGTCTCATGTGATAGATCGAGTATCCTAAGTAATTCAACTTCAATCGGGACTTTCTCATACTTAATCTCATTGATGTCTTTGTTTAGCATAGCATCAAAAATCTCATGGAATTAAGATATATTCTACGTCATACTAAGCAATTCAATGATATTAATCATAAAGCTTAGAAATCATACAAACTTACCTCAATGTACAAAATGTATGTAGAAATGCAATTTAGTCCTCGACTTTGTTCTTACCTCGGTTTCGATCCGGGCTTCGTTTTTCTTGATCTATAATAATAATTTAGCTCATTTAATACACACATTGACTAAATTGACTCTTAACTCATACTTCGGCAAAATTACCATTTTGCCCCTAAACTTTCTCATAATTACACTTTTGCCCCAAGGCTCACAAAGTGATTTTTATTCAACTTTTGTGAACTTGATGCTTAGCTGATTCATTCTTTTAACTATAGCAACAATCAATTCTCACTATTTCTATCATGTATGACAAATTTCACAACTTTTACAAACTAGTCCTTACTAGCATTTTTCATGAAATTCATTTAGGAAAAGATGTTTATCTAACATCAAACTCTCATAATCTTTAATAAAACATCATTTTACAAGCATGTCATACATGGGTAGATTTATGAACATGAATTCTAGCTCAACTTATAGCTATAAATAGCTAATTCATAATACGAGGACTCTAAAAATACGAAGAATATTAAAAACGGGGCTAGGATGCACTTACTAGCAAGCTTCAAAAATTGAAGAACCCTAGCTATGGAGTCTCTCAAATTTTCGACACAAGGGGAAGAAGATGAATAAGATTTTTGTCATCTTTTTCCCTTTTTAATCATTTAATTGATAAATGACCAAAATGCCCTTCTCACTAAACTTTCAAAATTTCTAACTCATGTCCATTTTTGTCCAAAAATTATAATTTGGGAAAATTGCTATTTAAGGACTTCTAATTAATATTCCAAAGCTATTTCATACTAAAAGCTTCTAGAATCTCAATTTTTGCAACATTTGCCATTTAGTCATAATGGACCATTCAATGACAATTTCATAAAATTTCTACATGAAACTTTCATACTATCATGCAAACATATCTTAAACCTTAAAACTCATTTTACTACTTCAGATTTGTGGTCTTGCACCACTGTTCCGACTAGGCCCTAAATCAGGATGTTACAATTCTCCCCCTCTTAGGAATTTTCGTCCTCGAAAATCTTACCAGCAAATAGGTTTGGGTACTGGTTTCTCATGATCTCTTTTGGTTCCCACGTAGCTTCCTCTATCCCATGTCTTTGCCACAACACTTTCACTAGGGCAATACTTTTATTTCTTAGCTGTTTTACTTCCCGAGCTAAAATCTTAACTGGTTCTTCACCATAAGTCATGTCGAGATGAATCTCTATCTCTGACGGGGCAACTATATGTAAAGGGTCTGATCGGTGGCATCGCAACATGGACACGTGAAACACATCATGTATCTTTTCTAACTCTGATGGCAAAGCCAATCGATAAGCTACTGGCTCAACTCTCTCAGTAATCTCGTATGGTCCGATAAAACATGGACTCAACTTGCCTTTACGGCCAAATCTGAGAACCTTTCTCCATGGTGACACTTTCAAGACAACTTTATCCCCGACCTGATACTCTATCTCTTTTCTTTTTAAATCCGAGTAGGATTTTTGTCTGTCAAAAGTAGCCTTTAAACTTTCTCGAATTACTTTCACCTTCTGTTCGGTTTCTCTAACCAAATCAACCCCGTGAATCAGGTTTTCCTTGAGTTCAGTCCAATATAAAGGCATTCGACACTTACGCCCATATAAAGCCTCATAAGGCGTGATCTTCAAGCTCGACTGAAAACTATTATTGTAGGCAAATTCTACTAATGGGAGAAACTTTTCCCAACTGCCTTGGAATTCAAGAATACAACACCGAAGCATATCTTCGAGTACTTGTATTAACCTCTCTGACTGACCGTCAGTTTGAGGATGAAAAGCTGTACTAAAACTCAATTTTGTACCCAATGCCTCTTGTAACTTCTTCCAAAATCTGGAGGTGAATCTCGGATCTCTATCCGATATGATTGACAAAGGAACTCCATGTAGCCTTACTATTTCTGAAACATACAAGTTTGCCAACTTGTCAAGTGAGTAATCCACTCGTATAGGTATGAAATGGGCCGATTTCGTAAGTCTATCAACCACAACCCATACAGCATCTTTCTTGCTTGGGGACAACGGTAAACCCGTTACAAAATCCATGGTGATACGGTCCCATTTCCACTCGGGAACCGAAATGGGTTGAAGCAAACTCGAAGGTACTTGGTGTTCAGCCTTTACTTGCTGACAAATCATGCATTTGGAAACAAACTCTGAAATATCTTTCTTCATTCTTGGCCACCAATATTGTTGCTTCAAGTCATTATACATCTTGGTACTACCCGGATGTACAGATAAACATCCGTTATGTGCCTCATGCAACATTTTTTGAATAAGCTCTTCTTTTCTCGGTATGCAAACTCTATCTTTGAACATCAGACTTCCATTGGAACTAATCCGGAAATCGGACTCAACATCTGACTCGCACTGAACTCTCTTTGCTTCCAATTCACTATCCTCTTTCTGAGCCTCAAAGATCTCTTGAAGGAATGTTGGTCTAGCTCTCAACTCAGCTAGAATAGAACCACCGTCAGATAAGGTCATCCACGAATTCATTGCCCTTAATGCAAATAGGGACTTTCTACTCAAAGCATCAGCGACAACATTTGCCTTTTCGGGATGGTAGTCAATGACCAACTCATAGTCTTTTATCAACTCTAACCATCTCCGTTGCCTTAAGTTTAACTCTTTCTGCGTCATCAAGTACTTCAAACTTTTGTGATCGGTGAAAATCTGACATCTTTCACCATATAAATGGTGTCTCCAAATCTTCAATGCGAAGACTATGGCAGCCAACTCTAAATTGTGCGTCGGATAATTCTTCTCATGGGGCTTTAGCTGTTTTAAGGCATAAGCAATCACTTTGCCTTCTTGCATAAGTACACAGCCTAATCCGTTTAAGGATGCATCATTGTATATCACAAACTCTTTCCCTGTCTCGGGTTGTACTAAAACCGAAGCTTCTGTCAATAATGCCTTTAGTTTCTCGAAACTTTATTGGCATCTTTCTGTCCACTCAAACTTCACATTTTTCTGTAACAATTTCATCATCGGAGTTGCAATCATGGAAAACCCCTTGACAAATCGTCTATAATAGCCAGCTAGGCCTAGAAAACTTCTAATCTCAGAGACATTCCTCGGTGGATTCAAGTCCATTATGGCCAAAATCTTACTTGGATCTACTCGGACTCCATCTCCCGAGACAATATGTCCCAGAAATCCTACTTCTTTGAGCCAAAATTCACTTTTACTGAACTTGGGATAAAGCTGATTTTCTCGTAGAGTCTGTAAGGCCGTTCATAGATGCTCAGCATGCTCATTCTCATTTTGGGAATAAATCAATATGTCGTTGATAAAAATGACTATAAACTTGTCGAGGTATGGCCTGAAGATACGGTTCATTAAGTCCATGAATACCGCAGGAGCATTGGTTAAACCAAAGGGCATGACTAAAAATTCATAATGCCCATACCTCGTTCGAAAAGTGGTATTGGATACATCTGAATCCTTTACTCTCAACTGGTAGTACCCAGATCTCAAGTCTATCTTAGAGAACACAGTGGCCCCCTTCAATTGATCGAACAAATCATTGATCCTTGGCAATGGGTACTTGTTCTTTACTGTCACTTTATTAAGCTGGCGATAATCTATGCACAATCTCATGGTGCCATCTTTCTATTTCACAAATAAAACTGGAGCACCCCATGGAGAACAACTTGATCTTGCAAAACCTTTATCTGTCAAGTTTTGCAACTGTGACTTCAACTCTCTCAACTCCGTTGGAGCCATTCTATAAGGAGTAATAGATATTGGTACAGTACCAGGAGCTAGCTCAATGCTGAACTCAACCTCTCTAACTGGTGGTAATCCTAGTAATTCCTTGGGAAAAACATCCAAGTACTCACATACTATCGGCACTGGCTCAACCTTTAACTCTATTTCTCTATCATTCATCACAAAGGCCAAATATGCCTCATACCCTTTTCTTATGTATTTCT
Organism: Gossypium sturtianum; assembly: GCA_025698515.1. Lineage (NCBI taxonomy): Eukaryota > Viridiplantae > Streptophyta > Magnoliopsida > Malvales > Malvaceae > Gossypium > Gossypium sturtianum. The sequence goes on from CM046949.1 coordinate 91,351,289, forward strand.
GTGCCATCATATGAGAAATCATTACCGGTGATCTACCTTGTTCGTCTGATTCTACATGGAGAGTGTTCCTATTCTCACATCTCATCTCAATATATTTCTTCCCACAATTTACTATTACATCATGAGTGGTCAACCAGTCCATACCAAGAATGATGTCAAACTCATCAAATGGTAACAACATAAGGTTTGCTTTAAAATAATGACCTCTAATCATCAATGGGCAATCATTACATACTTTATCGACCAGCACACTTTGGCCTAATGGATTAGACACTTTAATAACAAATTCTGTAGACTCTATAGGCATACTCATACTGGATACTAGTTTCATGCAAATGTAAGAGTGTGTGGATCCGGGATCTACTAAAGCAATAACTTTAATATAATGAAGAGAAAAGGTACCCGTAATAACATCAGGAGAAGATGCCTCTTCGCGAGCACGAATGGCATACGTCCTTGCAGGTGCCCTACCCTCGGGTCTCTCAACTTGCTCTTTAGGGTTACCTCTACCACTTGCTCTACCACCTCTACTACTTGAGGGGCTACTGGGATAGGTTGAGGAATAGGCGGGGGTGGACGGGTTTGAGCATTCGGGTTCGTACGAACGAACTCTGTATATCACGTGTTCATCATATGGAGGAAGGCTTCTCTAGCCTCTTCTCCTCCTATCTGACTCACCGTAGTGGGTCTATTCTCATTCTCGTTAGGCACCATCCATTTACTATATGTATAAACATAATTTAAGTCGTCAGGAGTCGTCACACTATCATTATAAAAATAATCTTACGTATGGCATGTATAGCTAGACTCGTGCTCATGCTACGTTAGTCCTAGAACCTACTAAACCGTAGCTCTGATACCACTAAATGTAACACCCCATACCCAAGTCCTAGACTGAGACTGAATACGAGACGTTACCATACTTGAACTTAAGTAAATATATACTTACGGGCTGTAAAATTTTGTTTCAAAACAGAAACTTCTCTTTCTTAATCAAAACATACGTTGCATCGGCCTACGAGGCCTTAAACACCTATCCGAAAACTTTCGAAACTCAATCGGGAACTTTTCCTCGAAACAAAGGTCACACGCCCATGTGACTTGGGACACGCCCGTGTACCCCAAAGACATGCCCGTGTCTTCCACCCGCAGTCGACACTAACTAAATTCACACGGCCTTGACACGCCCGTGGCTTTGGCCCGTGTGCTAAACTTTGGCATTCTCGACTTATCCGCACGGTCCATACACACGCCCGTACTACTTCACCGTGTGGCAATTCAATTTACAAGTGCAAAGTGCGGACTTTCACACGCCAGGGGCACACGCCCATGTGCTAACCGTGTGTCACACACGGCCTAAACATACGGCCGTGTGATTAGCCTGTGGTCTATTCTGACTTAAAACACTACTGTGCAGGGGACACACGACCTAGACACATGCTCGTGTGTCTATCAGTGTGGGCACCTAGAGGCTATTTTCCAAGCCAATTGCCACCCTGAGATCAAGATCAATCCAATACTCAATTCAATAACTCAAGTATTACATCTAACATGAACAAGGATGCATACTTCATTGATAGATAAAAACATACATACTTAATCATTCATGACCCATCTCTTTCGCCATATACAAAATGAATACTAAGCTTGATAGCCAACACTTTGGCTAATTCTAAAACATAACTCAAAATGAAATGCTTTTTATACATGCCATACTTAATATAAACAACTTGGCTATACCAAAATAGCGATTGATAGTGTGCTCCGAGCTCCGATGACGATGATCCACGAGATTAGCTTGGCGGGACTACATGGAAAGAAAGAATTAAAGACGTAAGCATTTCGCTTAGTAAGTTTGCATGTAATGTATATAACAACGTATATATATGCTTAACATACTCATTCATCATAACCAAAGGCATTGCTAAGTTCACATGCTTGAGCTTACTTACTCTTAATGATTCTTACACTTATCATGGTACTTACTAGTCTCATGCTTGTAAGGTAAACAAGGTCTCTGTATCACTTAATCATATAGATTAGCATACTTTGTTAAGGTAAGCATAATCTTAACTTCATCATTCATAGCATGAATAATACTCTTAGTTCACTATGACTAGCATACTTTGATGATAGCTTTACTTGCTTAACTTTCTTGCTTTCTCATTTATTCTTTACTCTTTTGCCCGATGAATTACTATGAATAACCGAGGATACTGAATCTCTTCTCACAAATATCTCGATGCCAAAGCCATACCCTAGATATGGTCTTACATGGGATCTCTCAACTTGGTATCGATGCCATGTCTTGACATGGACTTACACGAAGCCTTCCTTGTGTGTTCCATTGGGAACTTACCATTGCCATGTCTTGACATGGTCTTACTTGGTATCTTTACTCATGAACGGGTTAATGCCGAGCCTTGGCTTGGACTTACATGAAATCTTCCTTGTTACTCACCAATGCCATGCCTTGGCTTAGACTTACATGGGATCTCTATCTCATGATAGCTTTTGGATGAATTATCCCTTATTTTATGTAAAAAGGTGCTCTTAATCCTTTCTTTTCATGAAATATACTCAGGAAAGCACCGGAGGATGAAAAGAACTAAAAACAGGCTTAAAACGGGCCAAATGGGCCAAAGCACGAAATCAACACGGCCTGGGCCCAAGACCACACGGCCGTGCCTCCTCAATAATCTCGAACACGATCTAGCCACGAGATACACGGCCGTGCCTCACTAACGGAGTCCAACACGGCCTGGCCACGATTCACACGGGCGTGTGCCATGGCCGTGTCCCTTCCGCGGCCAAGAAAAGTTTTGCTCGGATTTGGATGCTTGGAGGCAAAGAAACACAATCCAAAGTCTAATTAAACCCCCAAATAGGAATTGCACTCAAATTAGGATACTTGGAGGCCAAGTAAGGCATCTCAAAGCTTATATAAACACCCTAGGGGGCAACTTATTCGGGGAGTTCGACAGAAACCCTCTGTCGAGGGAGGCCCAAAGCCATCGTTTAGGGGTGTCTTGCTAGGCCAGAGAAGGCAGATTTGTGGGGATTCACTCAGGAATAGCCACTTGATCCATCTCAAGAAGCCGAAATTCTACTCAAGACGGAGGATCTCCTCTTCAATTCCTTCAGGGGGTTTTAGGGATTTCTTATGTTTTGTGTTATCTTTTCTTCTGAGATGTTTTTCTTTATTGTTATGAATTAAACCCCTCAGATACCCGAGGGGGATGAAACTTAGATGAATCTTGTTATTGTTTTCTGAACTATATGATAAATACTTGATTTGTTCTTAATTATGTGTGCTTAATTCCTGTGTTAATATTTTGCGGATATTAATTCAAGTTGAATGTGCTTAGGTGGTGGAGCAAAAGTCCCTGCTTGAGAGTAGATCTAGCATAATTAAGCGGAGTTGATCGCACGCCTAGAGATAGGGTGACGAGATTTTGCCGGATTAGGGTGAAACCTAATATGGGATGTCCATAGATCGATTTACTTCTATTCTAGGGGGTTATTATTCGAGAAAGAGATTTCTGTTAATTAACCTAGGGTTAGACGTTATTCGCCTCGAGAGAGGGTTTAATATATGTTAGGGAGTCCTACGGATCAAGTCAAGTGAATACATCGTGCTGTTTGAGTTAGATAACAAGTGAAGTCTAGGTGGATTCTTCCTTGGGTGTCGTCTTAATCAACCGAGTTTTTCCCAAGTTATTCTCCCAATTTAATTCTTCTTTGTCTTAGAATTTTTAGTTTAATAGTTAATTAATTTAGACTAGATAAACAACTCCACTTATTCTTAGGCTAAATAATAAAAAGAAGGTTAGTATTAGTACTTTTAGTTCCTTTGGGTTCGATAATCCGGTCTTGCCTAAGCTATACTACTGTTCGATAGGTGCACTTGCCTCAATCGTTGTCGTAGTTAGTTTCCAGGTTCGATCATTCTCTTTATAAATTTCAAAACTCTGACTTCACAGTGATTATGTTTTTGGCGCCGTTGCCGGGGAACTAAAATATTAGAAAGCTCAATTTTTATTACTTTAGCCATTATTATTATTATTATTATTATTTTACTTTGCTAAATTTTCTTTTATTTGATTTTGGCAGATAGAGAAAATGTCATTGAATAACTATCAGTGGCAAGTTACAAGGACAAGGCCAGCCAAAGCAGCCAGTGTCTTCAACCTCGACGTACACCCAATAATGCAATATGACTCAAATCTAGGAGGCGTGGCGAATCCTGAGTACCCACCCTACGGATATGGCATGGAGAACGAACAAGTCCACTATATGGGTAACTATTCTAGACATCAAAATAATTTTTATGATAACACTTATAATGCAGGTTGGAGGTACCATTCCAATTTCTCGTGGGATGATCAAAGTAGCCAAAAATTGGAACTTCCTCCATACTTTCAACAACCACCTCACCAACAGGAAGAGGAGTCGAACCTTGAAGAGATGCTGACAAAATTCATGGCAGCTACAGATAACCGTCTCCAAAAAACTGAGACAACACTTAATGACCAACAAGCATCGATCAAAGGGGTCAAGAACCAAGTTGGGGAACTTACTGAGTCAGTTGGGAAACTTACTAAGTCAGTTATACAACTTGCTAAGCTGATCTCAGAACTAACACAAGGAAGCTTGCCAAGCAATACTGAAACTAACCCGAGAGAGCAAAATCAAGCCATTTACGATAGTGAAGGGTTAGACGAACCAAACACAAGGGAAGAACCTGTGGTAAGTGAAGGTAAGGTTGAAGTGTGCCATGATATACCAAAACCGGCAATTACAGAGTACCAATCTCGTCTGCCATATCCCGATGCAATAAAGAAAGACCACACAGAGGAAGAATTTGGTGAGTTCACACTTCGTGTAGACGACAAAACAATCACTCTTCAAGCTCTTGACTCAGCTAGGACATCGAGTAATAAAGGTACGAACGTTAATTCTATTGATAACCATTTGGTTCAACCTTCTTTATAGGAAGCATCACAAAATCACCTAGGTGAGCTAGATCTTAGACCTTGTACCCATAAAGAAATAATTCATGAAAGACTAAGGCTTCAGGTCGATGAACTAGACGAGTGGAAAACACACTTTAAAGAGAAACTAGGAATACACAAAGTGAAACCAAAGAAAACCCTGATTTAGTGATAGGAACAACAAATCACTTCAAAATAGGGGATCAGGTATTGTTGAATAAGGAAGACCCTCGAATCACCAATTCAGACCTCAAGACAAACAAAGAAATCACTTTTGAGGTACTTAATGTCTTCCTATACGGCACAGCCGAGGTAAGCAATCCTAAATTCAACACTTTTGAGGAAAACATTACTCGACTTAAACTATATATCCATAATTGAATTGATTGCATGCGAAAGGATTTTCACCTCCTCAAACCACCATGACCATACGAATGAGAGGTAAAGTCTAGCTTAAGAATATAAACGAGCGCTTCTCGGGAGGCAACCCGAGCACTAACCCTACTAATTAGTTTAGTTTTATTTCTTTAGGCGCAGGTTTCCATACCCACACGACCTTGCACACGGCCGTGGCCGTGGCCGTGTGAACACCACGGGTTGGCACATGGGCGTGGACCGTATCACTATTTAATTATTCACTTTTATTTTTATTTTTATTTTCATTTTTATTTTCATTTTCATTTTTATTTTCATTTTTATTTTATTTTCATTTTTTTATTCTTAATTTTATTTTTATTTTTATTTTTATTTTTATTTTCTTTTTTATTTTCTTCTTATTATTCATGCCATTTAGATTTAGTTTAGGATACAATAAAACCAGACCACTCTACTTTTTGAGGATTCAAGTTCAAACGGCTCGAGGCACTCCCTACGTTTCTCTTCATTAACTCCATCCAAAATTCAGGAAGTTTCACTTCTCTCCCTCCCTTTTGATTTTCTTACTATATAATCATTATCTATCTTTGTACATTGAGGGCAATGTACATCTTAAGTGTGGGGGGGGGGGGGGTTAACCATAGTATTATTTGAAAATCCCTGAATTATGCCTTGTCTTAAAGTAAGTTTCTCATGTTATGATTAGAATGAAATTTCCCTGATTTATGATTTTTTTTGATATGTTTTGGATTAAGTCATTAATAATTGTGCATTGATGATTAAATTTGAAGGATACTAGAGAATCAAGTATGATAAGTCTATTTTTCAGAAATTAAAAATTTTCTAGGTTGTCTACCTGAATTTGAATATTACTTTGAAGTTTGAAATTTACAAGGTTGACATCAAAATACCCATAATTTTTGTGAGATTTTGAGCCTTATAGAGCATATATTCCTTTTCATGCTCACTTTATTGATTATGAGTATGTCAACATTGATTTGTTATTCTAGAACTTGCCTCATTTATACATATCGAGACCACACCTTTGATTTGATAAACAGAGATGATGAAGGCACCTAGGATTTAACCCACTTACTCCACTAAAAAGCTTACCTTCACAATTTACCCCTAGTGAACCCCATTTAATCCTAACAACCCTTTTTATTGACTCACCCACTAATATTAACCTAAAACCCTTTGTATTTGTTATCACCATCCTTCTTAACTACCCTTATGTCGAGATTTGATCAGTTGCCTAACTATGATCTTTATTTCAGTAATTTATCCTTTATTATGTATTTATGATTTGTTCTTAAAAAAATGAACGATGTATATTCATTGTTAGTTTTGTGATTAAAGGAGCTTATACGTCTAAATTCCAAATATTGAAGAAGAAGGTCGTATTAGTAGTATTATTAATGTAATTACTTTTATTCAGTTCGTTGTTTCTAGTTAGGTAATTTGTCAATTCAATCTCGATTCTAACCCTCTAATTTAGCCTTTATCCACACCTTTAACCCAAGCCCCGTTACAACCCTTTTAAAGACCTTTTGATTTGCGTATCATCTCATATTATAGTGGTGGAGATTTGATTTTCATGCAAGCCTATGGGATTAACTCTTCATGTTTGACTTTTGAGTGCCTAATTCTGAACCTTAAACACCTCGAGTGATTTGAGTGAATCTTTAGTGAGGATGTCAATTCTTGTCAGTTTTGAATCAGAGGTAATTATTTAGATGAAGGGAAACACCTATGTTTTGTGCTACAAATGTATGACTTAGACTGTTTGAATCTTTAGGACTCTTTGAATTGAATTATCCATGTATGAATTATCCTTGACTTATGACGAAACATTATTGATATATATTATGAATCGAGGAAGTCTATTTTAATTATGAGTTGAGAATTTTGCTTGAGGACAAGTAAAAGCTTAAGTGTTGGGGTATTTGATAAACCGTAAAAGTAACATATTTTAATCCCACATTTAGCATGCTTTTGGATGAATTATCCCTTATTTTATGTAAAAAGGTGCTCTTAATCCTTTCTTTTCATGAAATATACTGAGGAAAGCACCAGAGGATGAAAAGAACGAGAAACAGGCTTAAAACGGGCCAAATGGGCCAAAGCACGAAATCAACACGGCCTGGGCCCAAGACCACATGCTCGTGCCTCCTCAATAATCTCAAACACGGTCTAGCCACGAGATACACGGCCGTGCCTCACTAACGGAGTCTAACACGGCCTGGCCACGATTCACACGGGCGTGTGCCATGGCTGTGTCCCCGTCGCGGCCAAGAGAAGTTTTGCTCGGATTTGGATGCTTGGAGGCAAAGAAACACAATCCAAATTCTAATTAAACCCCCAAATAGGAATTACACTCAAATTAGGATATTTGGAGGCCAAGTAAGGCATCTCAAAGCTTATATAAACACCCTAGGGGGCAACTTATTCGGGGAGTTCGACAGAAACCCTCTGTCGAGGGAGGCCCAAAGCCATCGTTTAGGGGCGTCTTGCTAGGCCAGAGAAGGCAGATTTGTGGGGATTCACTCAGGGATAGCCAGTTCATCCATCTCAAGAAGTCAGAATTTTACTCAAGACGGAGGATCTCCTCTTCAATTCCTTCAGGGGGTTTTAGGGATTTCTTATGTTTAATGTTATCTTTTCTTCTGAGATGTTTTTCTATATTGTTATGAACTAAACCCCTCAGATACCTGAGGGGGATGAAACTTAGATGAATCTTGTTATTATTTTTTGAACTATATGATAAATACTTGATTTGTTCTTAATTATGTGTGCTTAATTCTTGTGTTAATATTTCGCAGATATTAATTCAAGTTGAATGTGCTTAGGTGGTGGAGCAAAAGTCCCTGCTTGAGAGTAGATCTAGCATAATTAAGCGGAGTTAATCGCACACCTAGAGATAGGGTGACGAGATTTTGCCAGATTAGGGTGAAACCTAATATGGGATGTCCATAGATCGATTTACTGCTATTCTAGGGGGTTATTATTTGAGAAAGAGATTTCTGTTAATTAACGTAGGGTTAGACGTTATTCGCCTCGAGAGAGGGTTTAATATACGTTAGGGAGTCCTACGGATCAAGTCAAGTGAATACATCGTCTGGTTTAGAGTTAGATAACAAGTGAAGTCTAGGTGGATTCTTCCTTGGGTGTCGTCTTAATCAACTGAATTTTTCCCAAGTTATTCTCCCAATTTCATTCTTCTTTGTCTTAGAATTTTTAGTTTAATAGTTAATTAATTTAGACTAGATAAACAACTCCACTTATTCTTAGGCTAAATAATAAAAAGAAGGTTAGTATTAGTACTTTTAGTTCCTTTGGGTTCGATAATCCGGTCTTGCCTAAGCTATACTACTGTTCGATAGGTGCACTTGCCTCAATCGTTGTCGTAGTTAGTTTCCAGGTTCGATCATTCTCTTTATAAATTTCAAAACTCTGACTTCACAGTGATTATGTTTTTGGCGCCATTGCCGGGGAACTAAAATATTAGAAAGCTCAATTTTTATTACTTTAGCCATTATTATTATTATTATTATTATTTTACTTTGCTAAATTTTCTTTTATTTGATTTTGGCAGATAGAGAAAATGTCATTGAATAACTATCAGTGGCAAGTTACAAGGACAAGGCCAGCCAAAGCAGCCAGTGTCTTCAACCTCGACGTACACCCAATAATGCAATATGACTCAAATCTAGGAGGCGTGGCGAATCCTGAGTACCCACCCTACGGATATGGCATGGAGAACGAACAAGTCCACTATATGGGTAACTATTCTATACCTCAAAATAATTTTTATGATAACACTTATAATGCAGGTTGGAGGTACCATCCCAATTTTTCGTGGGATGATCAAAGTAGCCAAAAACCAGAACTTCTTCAAAACTTTCAACAACCACCTCACCAACAGGAACAGGAGTTGAACCTTGAAGAGATGCTGACAAAATTCATGGCAGCTAAAGATAATCGTCTCCAAAAAACGTAGACAACACTTAATGACCAACAAGCATCGATCAAAGGGGTCAAGAACCAAGTTGGGGAACTTACTGATTCAGTTGGGGAACTTACTAAGTCAGTTAAACAACTTGCTAAGCTGATCTTAGAACTACCACAAGGAAGCTTGCCAAGCAATACTGAAACTAACCCGAGAGAGCAAAATCAAGCCATTTACGATAGTGAAGGGTTAGACGAACCAAACACAAGGGAAGAACCTGTGGTAAGTGAAGGTAAGGTTGAAGTGTGATAAACAGTAAAAGTAACATATTTTAATCCCACATTTAGTATGCTTTTCAATGAATTATCCCTTATTTTATGTAATTTGGTGCTCTTAATCCTTTCTTTTCATGATATATACTCAGGAAAGCACCAGGGGATGAAAAGAACGCAAAACGGGCTTAAAACGGGACAAATGGGTCAAAGCATGAAATCGACATGGCCTGGACCAAAGATCACACGGCCGTGCCTCATTGATCATCTAGAACACGGTCTTCGCTCGATTCACACGACCGTGCCTCATTAAAGAAGTCCAAACACGGCCTGTCCACGATTTACACAGGCGTGTGCCATGGCCGTGCCTCTGCCGTGGAGAAGAGCCATTTCATTCGGGAAAGGATACTTAGGGAGAAAGAAACGTATTTCAAAAGCCTATAAATACACCCTAAGTATGACCTGAAGGGGGAGCCCAAAGCCATCGTCTAGGGGCGTCGTGTTAGGCCAGAGAAGGCAGCTTTGTGGGGATTCACTCAGGGATAGCCAGTTGATCCATCTCGAGAAGCCAGAGTTATACTCAAGACGGAGGATCTCCTCTTCAATTCCTTCAGGGGGTTTTAGGGATTTCTTATGTTTTGTTTTATCTTTTCTCTTGAGATGTTTTCCTTTATTGTTATGAACTAAACCCTTCGGATACCCGAAGGGGATGAAACCTATGATGAATCTTGTTATTTGATTATTTGAATTATATGATAAATACATAGTTTGTTCTTAATTATGTGAGCTTAATCCAAATTTAATGTGCTTAAGTGGAGGAGGAATAGACCCTTCCTAAGAGTAGATCCAACATAATTAAGCGGAGTTGATTGCACGCCTAGAGATAGGGTGACGAGATTTTGCCGAATTAGGGTGAAACCTAATATGGGAATCCATAGTTTGATTTACTACTATTCTAGGGGGTTATTATAAGAGAATGAGAGTTCCACTAATTAACCTAGGGTTAGACGTTATTCGCCTCGAGAAAGGGTTTAATATACGTTAGGGAGTCTTACGGGTCAAACTAAGTAAATAAAATCATATGGTTCAGTGATAGATAACAAGTGAAGTCTAGGTGGATTCTTCCTAGGGTATTGTCTAAATCAACTGAGTTTTTCCTAAGTTATTTTCCAAATTCATTCTTCTTTGTCTTAGAGTCTTTAGTTTAGTAGTTAATTAATTTAGATTAATAAACAACTTCACTTATTTTAGGCTAAATAATAAAAAAGAAAGTTAGTATTAGTACTTTTAGTTCCTTTGGGTTCGATAATCCGGTCTTGCCTAAACTATACTACTGTTTGATAGGTGCACTTGCCTTTAATCGTTGTCAAAGTTAGTTTCCAGGTTCGATCATTCTTTTATAAATTTTAAAACTCTGATTTACAGCGATCAAAGTGTGCCATGATATACCAAAACCGGCAATTACAGAGTACCAATCTCGTGTGCCATATCCATATGCAATTAAGAAAGACCACACAGAGGAAGAATTCGGTGAATTCACACTTCGTGTAGACGATTTAAACAATCACTCTTCAAGCTCTTGACTCAGCTAGGACATCGAGTAATAAAGGTACGAACGTTAATTCTATTGATAACCATTTGGTTCAACCTTCTTTACAGGAAGCATCACGAAATCACCTAGCTGAGCTAGATCTTAGACCTCGTACCCATAAAGAAATAATTCATGAAAGACTAAGGCTTCAGGTTGATGAACTAGACGAGTGGAAAACACACTTTAAAGAGAAACTAGGAATACACGAAGTGAAACCAAAGAAACCCTGCAGACGAGCCGATAGGAACAACAAATCACTTCAAAATAGGGGATCAGGTATTGTTGAATAAGAAAGACCCTCGAATCACCAATTCAGACCTCAAGACAAACGAAGAAATCACTTTTTAGGTACTTAATGTCTTCCTATACGGCACAGCCGAGGTAAGCAATCCTAAATTCAACACTTTTGAGGAAAGCATTACTAGACTTAAACTATATATCCATAACCGAATTGATCGCATGCGAAAGGATTTTCACCTCCTCAAACCACCATGACCATACGAATGAGAGGTAAAGTCTAGCTTAAAACTATAAACGAGCACTTCTCGGGAGGCAACCCGAGCACTAACCCTACTAATTAGTTTAGTTTTATTTCTTTAGGCGCATGTTTCCATACCCACACGACCTTGCACATGGTCGTGGCCGTGGCCGTCTGAACACCACGGGTCGGCACATGTGCGTGGACCGTATCACTATTTAATTATTCACTTTTATTTTTATTTTTATTTTTATTTTCATTTTCATTTTTAATTTTATTTTTATTTTAAATTTTAATTTTCTTTTATTTTATTTTCATTTTTTTATTCTTAATTTTATTTTTATTTTTATTTTTATTTTTATTTTCTTTATTATTTTCTTCTTATTATTCATGCCATTTAGATTTAGTTTAGGATGCAATAAAACCAGACCGGCTACTTTGAGGATTCAAGTTCAAACGGCTCGAGGCACTCCCTATGTTTCTCTTCATTAACTCCATCCAAAATTCAGGAAGTTTCACTTCTCTCCCTCCCTTTTGATTTTCTTACTATATGATCATTATCTACCTTTGTACATTGAGGGCAATGTACATCTTAAGTGTGGGGGGGTTAACCATAGAATTATTTGAAAATCCCTGAATTATGCCTTGTCTTAAAGTAAGTTTCTCATATTATGATTAGAATGAAATTTCCCTGATTTATGATTTTTGTTGATATGTTTTGGATTAAGTCATTAATAATTGTGCATTGATGATTAAATTTGAAGGATACTAGAGAATCAAGTATGATAAGTCTATTTTTTAGAAATTAAAAATTTTCTACGTTGTCTACCTGAATTTGAATATTACTTTGAAGTTTGAAATTTACAAGGTTGACATCAAAATATCCATAATTTTTGTGAGATTTTGAGCCTTATAGAGCATATATTCTTTTTCATGCTCACTTTATTGATTATGAGTATGTCAACATTGATTTGTTATTCTAGAACTTGCCTCGTTTATACATATCGAGACCACACCTTTGATTTGATATACAGAGATGATGAAGGCACCTAGGATTTAACCCACTTACTCCACTAAAAAGCTTACCTTCACAATTTACCCCTAGTGAACCCCATTTAATCCTAACAACCCTTTTTATTGACTCACCCACTAATATTAACCTAAAACCCTTTGTATTTGTTATTACCATCCTTCTTAACTACCCTTATGTCGAGATTTGATCAGTTGCCTAACTATGATCTTTATTTCAGTAATTTATCCTTTATTATGTATTTATGATTTGTTCTTAAAAAAAACGAACGAAGTATATTCATTGTTAGTTTTGTGATTAAAGGAGCTTATACGTCTAAATTCCAAATATTGAAGAAGAAGCTCGTATTAGTAGTATTATTAATGTAATTACTTTTATTCAGTTTGTTGTTTCTAGTTAGATAATTTGTCAATTCAATCTCGATTCTAACCCTCTAATTCAGCCTTTATCCACACCTTTAACCCAAGCCCCGTTACAACCCTGTTAAAGACCTTTTGATTTGTGTATCATCTCATATTATAGTGGTGGATATTTGATTTTCATGCAAGCCTATGGGATTAACTCTTCATGTTCGACTTTTGAGTGCCTAATTCTGAACCTTAAACACCTCGAGTGATTTGAGTGAATCTTTAGAGAGGATGTCAATTCTTGTCAGTTTTGAATCAGAGGTAATTATTTAGATGAGGGGAAACACCTATGTTTTGTGCTACAAATGTATGACTTAGACTGTTTGAATCTTTACGACTCTTTGAATTGAATTATCCATGTATGAATTATCCTTGAATTATGACGAAACATTATTGATAAATATTATGAATCGAGGAAGTCTGTTTTAATTATGAGTTGAGAATTTTGCTTGAGGACAAGCAAAAGTTTAAGTGTGGGGGTATTTGATAAACCGTAAAAGTAACATATTTTAATCCAAAATTTAGCATGCTTTTGGATGAATTATCCCTTATTTTATGTAAAAAGGTGCTCTTAATCCTTTCTTTTCATGAAATATACTCAGGAAAGCACCGGAGGATGAAAAGAACGAGAAAAGGGCTTAAAACGGGCCAAATGGGCCAAAGCACGAAATCAACACGGCCTGGGCCCAAGACCACACGGCCGTGCCTCCTCAATAATCTCGAAAAGGGTCTAGCCACGAGATACACGGCCGTGCCTCACTAACGGAGTCCAACACGGCCTGGCCACGATTCACACGGGTGTGTGCCATGGCCGTGTCCCTGCCGTGGCCAAGAGGGGTTCTGCTCGGATTTGGATGCTTGGAGGCAAAGAAACACAATCCAAAGTCTAATTAAACCCCCAAATAGGAATTGCACTCAAATTAGGATACTTGGAGGCCAAGTAAGGCATCTCAAAGCTTATATAAACACCCTAGGGGGCAACTTATACGGGGAGTTCGACAGAAACCCTCTATCGAGGGAGGCCCAAAGCCATCGTTTAGGGGCGTCTTGCTAGGCTAGAGAAGGCAGATTTGTGGGGATTCACTCAGGGATAGCCAGTTGATCCATCTCAAGAAGGCGGAATTCTACTCAAGACGAAGGATCTCCTCTTCAATTCCTTCAGCGGGTTTTAGGGATTTCTTATGTTTTGTGTTATCTTTTCTTCTGAGATGTTTTTCTTTATTGTTATGAACTAAACCCCTCAAATACCTGAGGGGGATGAAATTTAGATGAATCTTGTTATTGTTTTCTGAACTATATGATAAATACTTGATTTGTTCTTAATTATGTATGCTTAATTCTTGTGTTAATATTTCGCGGATATTAATTCAAGTTGAATGTGCTTAGGTGGTGGAGCAAAAGTCCCTGCTTGAGAGTAAATCTAGCATAATTAAGCGGAGTTGATAGCACACCTAGAGATAAGGTGACAAGATTTTGCCGGATTAGGGTGAAACCTAATATGGGATGTCCATAGATCGATTTACTGCTATTCTAAGGGGTTATTATTCGAGAAAGAGATTTTCGTTAATTAACCTAGGGTTAGACGTTATTCACCTCGGGAGAGGGTTTAATATACGTTAGGGAGTCCTACGGATCAAGTCAAGTGAATACATCGTCTGGTTCAGAGTTAGATAACAAGTGAAGTCTAGGTGGATTCTTCCTTGGGTGTCGTCTTAATCAACTGAGTTTTTCCCAAGTTATTCTCCCAATTTCATTCTTCTTTGTCTTAGAATTTTTAGTTTAATAGTTAATTAATTTAGACTAGATAAACAACTCCACTTATTCTTAGGCTAAATAATAAAAAGAAGGTTAGTATTAGTACTTTTAGTTCCTTTGGGTTCGATAATCCGGTCTTGCCTAAGTTATACTATTGTTCGATAGGTGCACTTGGCTTAATCGTTGTCGTAGTTAGTTTCCAGGTTCAATCATTCTCTTTATAAATTTTAAAACTCTGACTTCACAGCGATCACTTTTCAATGCCAAGACTTGTCTTGGACTTACATGACATCTTTACATGGAGACTCACCAATGCCATGCCTTGGCTTGGGCTTATATGGGTCTTCATCTCATACTAACTCTTCAATGCCAAGACTTGTCTTGGTCTTACATGATAACTTGCTTGATTGCCGATGCCATGCCTTGGCTTGGTCTTATACGGACTTCCTTGTCTCATGTGATAGATCGAGTATCCTTAGTAATTCAACTTCAATCGGGACTTTCTCATACTTAATCTCATTGATTTCTTTGTTTAGCATAGCATCAAAAATCTCATGGAATTAAGATATATTCTACATCATACTAAGAAATTCAATGATATTAATCATAAAGCTTAGAAATCATACAAACTTACCTCAATGTACAAAATGTATGTAGAAATGCAATTTAGTCCTCGACTTTGTTCTTGCCTCGGTTTTGATTCGGGCTTCATTTTTCTTGATCTATAATAATAATTTAGCTCATTTAATGCACACATTGACTAAATTGACTCTTAACTCATACTTTGGAAAAATTACCATTTTGCCCTTAAACTTCCTCATAATTACACTTTTTCCCCAAGGCTCGTAAAGTGATTTTTATTCAACTTTCGTGAAATTCATGCTTAGCTGATTCATTCTTTTAACTATAGCAACAATCAATTCTCACTATTTCTATCATGTATGACAAATTTCACAACTTTTACAAACTAGTCCTTACTAGCATTTTTCATGAAATTCATTTGGGAAAAGATGTTTATCTAACATCAAACTCTCATAATCTTTCATAAAACATCATTTTACAAGCATGTCATACATGGGTAGATTTATGAACATGAATTCTAGCTCAACTTATAGCTATAAATAGCTAATTCATAATACGAGGACTCGAAAAATACGAAGAATATTAAAAATGGGACTAGGATGCACTTACTAGCAAGCTTCAAAAATTGAAGAACCCTAGCTATGGAGTCTCTCAAATTTTCGGCACAAGGGGAAGAAGATGCATAATATTTTTGTCATCTTTTTCCCTTTTGAATCATTTAATTGATAAATGACCAAAATGCCCTTCTCACTAAACTTTCAAAATTTCTAACTCATGTCCATTTTTGTCCAAAAATTATAATTTGGGCAAATTGCTATTTAAGGACTTCTAATTAATATTCCAAAGCTATTTCATACTAAAAGCTTCTAGAATCTCAAATTTTGCAACTTTTGCAATTTAGTCCTAATGGACCATTCAATGATAATTTCATAACATTTCTACATGAAACTTTCATACTATCATGCAAACATATCTTAAACCTCAAAACTCATTTTACTACTTCGAATTTGTGGTCTCGCACCACTATTCTGACTAGTCCCTAAATCAGGATGTTACAATTCTCCCCCTCTTAGGGATTTTCGTCCTCGAAAATCTTACCAGCAAATAGGTTTGGGTACTGGTTTCTCATGATCTCTTCTGGTTCCCACGTAGCTTTCTCTATCCCATGTCTTTGCCACAACACTTTCACTAGGGCAATACTTTTATTTCTTAGCTGTTTTACTTCCCGAGCTAAAATCTTAACTAGTTCTTCACCATAAGTCATGTAGGGATGAATCTCTATCTCTGACGGGGCAATTATATGTGAAGGGTCTGATCGGTAGCGTCGCAACATGGACACGTGAAACACATCATGTATCTTTTCTAACTCTGATGGCAAAGCCAATAGATAAGATACCGGCCTAACTCTCTCAGTAATCTCGTATGGCCCGATAAAACGTGGACTCAACTTGCCTTTACAGGAAAATCTGAGAACCTTTCTCCATGGTGACACTTTCAAGAAAACTTTATCCCCGACCTGATACTCTATCTCTTTTCTTTTTAAATCCGAGTAGGATTTTTGTCTGTCAGAAGCAGCCTTTAAACTTTCTCGAATTACTTTCACCTACTGTTTGGTTTCTCTAACCAAATCAACCCCGTGAATCTGATTTTCCTTGAGTTTAGTCCAATATAAAGGCGTTCGACACTTACGCCCATATAAAGCCTCATAAGGCGTGATCTTCAAGCTTGACTGAAAACTATTATTGTAGGCAAATTCTACTAATGGGAGAAACTTTTCCCAACTTCCTTGCAATTCAAGAATACAACACCGGAGCATATCTTCGAGTACTTGTATTAACCTCTCGATCGATCACGGTTTGAGGATGAAAAGTCAGACTAAAACTCAATTTTGTACCCAATGCCTCTTGTAACTTCTTCCAAAATCTGGAGGTGAATCTCGGATCTCTATCCGATATGATTGACAAAGGAACTCTATGTAGCCTTACTATTTCTGAAACATACACGTTTGCCAACTTGTCAAGTGAGTAATCCACTCGTATAGGTATGAAATGGGCCGATTTTGTAAGTCTGTCAACCACAACCCATACAGCATCTTTCTTGCTTGGTGAAAACGGTAAACCCGTTACAAAATCCATGGTGATACAGTCCTATTTCCACTCGGGAACCAAAATGGGTTGAAGCAAACCCAAAGGTACTTGGTGTTCAGCCTTTACTTGCTGACAAATCATGCATTTGGAAACAAACTCTTAAATATCTTTCTTCATTCTTGGCCACCAATACTGTTGCTTCAAGTCATTATACATCTTGGTACTACCCGGATGTACAGATAAACATCCGTTATGTGCCTCATGCAACATTTTTTGAATAAGCTCTTCTTTTCTCGGTATGCAAACTCTATCTTTGAACATCAGATTTCCATTGGAACTAATCCGAAAATCGGACTCAACATCTGACTCGCACTGAACTCTCTTTGCTTGCAATTCACTATCCTCTTTCTGAGCCTCAAAGATCTCTTGGAGGAATATTGTTCTAGCTCTCAACTCAGCTAGAATAGAACCATCGTCAGATAAGGTCATCCACGAATTCATTGCCCTTAATGCAAATAGGGACTTTCTACTCAAAGCATCAGCGACCACATTCGCCTTTCCGGGGTGGTAGTCAATGACCAACTCATAGTCTTTTATCAACTCTAACAATCTTCGTTGCCTTAAGTTCAACTCTTTCTGCATCATCAAGTACTTCAAACTTTTGTGATCGGTGAAAATTTGACATCTTTCACCATATAAATGGTGTCTCCAAATCTTCAATGCGAAGACTATGGCAGCCAACTCTAAATCGTGCGTCGGATAATTCTTCTCATGAGGCTTTAGCTGTCTTGAGGCATAAGCAATCACTTTGCCTTCTTGCATAAGTACACAGCCTAATCCGTTTAAGGATGCATCATTGTATATCACAAACTCTTTCCCTGTCTCGGGTTGTACTAAAACTGAAGCTTTTGTCAATAATGCCTTTAGTTTCTCGAAACATTGTTGGCATCTTTCTGTCCACTCAAACTTCACATTTTTCTATAACAATTTCGTCATCGGAGTTGCAATCATGGAAAACCCCTTGACGAATCGTCTATAATAGCCAGCTAGGCCTAGAAAACTTCTAATCTCAGAGACATTCCTCGGTAGATTCAAGTCCATTATGGCCGAAATCTTACTTTGATCTACTCGGACTCCATCTCCCGAGACAATATGTCCCAGAAATCCTACTTCCTTGAGCCAAAATTCACTTTTACTAAACTTGGCATAAAGCTGATTTTCTCGTAGAGTTTGTAAGGCTGCTCGTAGATGCTCAGCATGCTCATTCTCATCTTGGGAATAAATCAATATGTCGTCAATAAAAACGACTACAAACTTGTCGAGGTATGGCCTGAAGATGCGGTTCATTAAGTCCATGAATATCGCAGGAGCATTGGTCAAACCAAAGGGCATGACTAAAAATTCATAATGCCCATACCTCATTCGAAAAGTGGTCTTGGATACATCTGAATCCTTTACTCTCAACTGGTAGTACCCAGATCTCAAGTCTATCTTAGAGAACACAGTGGCCCCCTTCAATTGATCGAACAAATCATCAATCCTTGGCAATGGGTACTTGTTCTTTCTCACACTTTATTAAGTCGACGGTAATCTATGCACAATCTCATGGTGCCATCTTTCTTTTTCACAAATAAAACTGGAGCACCCCATGGACAACAACTTGATCTTGCAAAACCTTTATCTGTCAAGTCTTACAACTGTGACTTCAACTCTCTCAACTCCGTTGGAGCCATTCTGTAAGGAGTAATAGATATTGATGCGCATGCAAGAGCTAGCTCAATGCTGAACTCAACCTCTCTAACTGGTGGTAATCTCGATAATTCCTCGGGAAAAACATCCAAGTACTCACATACTATCGGTACTGACTCAACCTTTAACTCTGTTTCTCTATCATTCATCACAAAGGCCAAATATGCCTCATACCCTTTTCTTATGTATTTCTGTGCCGTCATATGAGAAATCATTACCGGCAATCTACCTTGTTCATCTGATTCTACATGGAGAGTGTCCCCATTCTCACATTTCATCTCAATATATTTCTTCCCACAATTTACCATTACATCATGAGTGGTCAACCAGTCCATACCAAGAATGATGTCAAACTCATCAAATGGTAACAACATAAGGTTTGCTTTAAAATAATGACCTCTAATCATCAATGGGCAATCATTACATACTTTATCGACCAGTACACTTTGGCCTAATGGATTAGACACTTTAATCACAAATTCTGTAGACTCTATAGGTATACTCATACTGGATACTAGTTTAATGCAAATGTAAGAGTGTGTGGATCCGGGATCTATTAAAGCAATAACTTTAATATCATGAAGAGAAAAGGTACCCGTAATAACATCAGGAGAAGATGCCTCTTCGCGAGCGCGAATGGCATACGTCCTTGCAGGTGCCCTACCCTCGGGTCTCGCAACCTGCTCTTTAGGGTTTCCTCTACCACTTACTCCACTACCCGGGTTCTTCTACGGCCTTCCTCTGACCATACTCCTAGATTTCGGGTTCTGAGTTCTCTCTTCTTTCATCATCTCAGGACAATCTTTTATAAAGCGATCCTGAGAACCACATCTGAAACAAGCATTTTCATACGCTCGGCACTCACCAAGATGACGTCTACCGTACTGTGGGCATTCCGGTCTATCAGATCGAATGTTCCCCACACTAGCGACTGAAGTAGCCTGTGCCTTATTTCCTGAATACTGTTTACCCTTGTTTCTACTTGAAAACCCTTTGGATGAAGCCGATCGGGTGGAGAAATCACTTGACTTCTTGGAAGAGGGTTGGAATGACTTATTCCACTGTCTCTTTCTCGAGTCACGAGACTCCATTTTAGATTTTCTCTTTTCTTTTACTAGCTCTTCGGTTTTACAAGCCCGCTCCACTAACACAACAAATTCTTTTAATTCTAGGACAGCAACAAAAAACTTAATGTCCTCATTTAGTCCATCTCCGAATCTCTTGCTCATGATGGCCTCGGTGGATACACACTCTCGAGCGTATTTACTGAGTCATACAAACTCACGCTCATAATCAGTTACGGACATCTTGCCTTGCTTCAGTTCTAGAAATTCCTTTCTCTTCTGATCGACAAATCTTTGACTGATATACTTCTTTTTGAACTCTTCTTGAAAGAACTCCTACGTGATCTTTTCTCGTGGTACCACTTACACTAAGGTGTTCCACCATTGGTAAGCAGAATCTCTTAAAAGAGAGACTACACACTTCATGCATTCCTCAGACGTGCATGACAATTCATTGAATACCCTGATGGTATTCTCTAACAAGAACTCGGCCTTTTCCAGATCATCATCCTTTTTAGCCCGAAATTTTTCTGCCCCATGTTTCCTGATCCTATCAACCGGAGGCTTCTCTCCTCTTACAACCTCTACTACTTGAGGGGCTACGGGGATAGGTTGAGGAATAGGCGGGGGTGGAGGGGTTTGAGCATTCGGGTTTGTACGAACGAACTCCGTATACCACGTGTTCATCATAAGGAGGAAGGCTTCTCTAGCCTCTTCTCCTCCTCTCTGACTCATCGTAGTGGGTCTATTCTCATTCTCGTTAGGCACTGTCCTTTCAGCGGGAGCCGGCACGTTACTTTCTACGTCATCCGCTACAACTCTTTCGAGATCCATTTACTATATGTATAAACATAATTTAATTCGTCAGGAGTCGTCACACTATCATTATAAAAACTTTCTTACGTATGGCATGTATAGCTAGACTCGTGCTCGTGCTACGTTAGTCCTAGAACCGACTAAACCGTAGCTCTGATACCACTAAATGTAACACCCCATACCCAAGTCCTAGACTGAGACTAAATATGAGACGTTACCATACTTGAACTTAAGTAAATATATACTTACGGGCTGTAAAATTTTGTTTCGAAATAGAAACTTTTCTTTCTTAATCAAAACATACGTTTAATGAGCCTACGAGGCCTTAAACACCTATCCAGAAACTTTTGGAACTCAATGGGAACTTTTCCTCGAAATAGGGGTCACACGCCCATGTGACTTGGGACACGCCCGTGTACCCCTAAGACATGCCCGTGTCTTCCACCCGTGGTCGACACTGACTAAATTCACACGGCCTTGACACGCCCGTGGCTTTGGCCCGTGTGCTAAACTTTGGCATTCTGACTTATCCACACGGTCTATACACACGTCCGTGTACATCAATCGTGTGGCAATTCAATTTACAAGTGCAAGGTGCAGACTTCACACGGCCAGGGCACACACCCATGTGCTAACCTTGTGTCACTCACGGCCTAAACAAACGGCCGTGTGATTAGCCCGTGGTCTATTCTGACTTAAAACACTACTGTGCAGGGGACACACGACCTAGACACACGCCCGTGTGTCTATTCGTGTGGGCACCTAGAGGCTATTTTCCAAGCCAATTGCCACCCTGAGATCAAGATCAATCCAGTACTCAATTCAATAACTCAAGTATTACATCTAACATGAACAAGGATGCATACTTCATTGATAGATAAAAACATACATACTTAATCATTCATGACCCATCTCTTTCGCCATATACAAAAAGAATACTAAGCTTGATAGCCAACACTTTGGCTAATTCTAAAACATAACTCAAAATGAAATGCTTTCTATACATGCCATACTTAATATAAACAACTTGGCTATACCAAAATAGCGATTGATAGTGTGCTCCGAGCTCTGATGACGATGATCCACGAGATTAGCTTGGCGGGACTACATAGAAAGAAAGAATTAAAGACGTAAGCATTTCGCTTAGTAAGTTTGCATGTAATGCATATAACAACGTATATATATACTTAACATACTCATTCAGCATAAGCAAAGGCATTGCTAAGTTCACATGCTTGAGCTTACTTACTCTTAATGATTCTTACACTTATCATGGTACTTACTAGTCTCGTGCTTGTAAGGTAAACAAGGTACCTGTATCACTTAATCATATAGATTAGCATACTTTGTTAAGGTAAGCATAATCTTAACTTCATCATTCATAACATGAATAATACTCTTAGTTCACTATGACTAGCATACTTTGATGATAGCTTTACTTGCTTAACTTTCTTGCTTTCTCATTTATTCTTTACTCTTTTGCCCGATGAATTACTATGAATAATCGAGGATACTGAATCTCTTCTCACAAATATCTCGATGCCAAAGCCATACCCTAGATATGGTCTTACATGGGATCTCTCAACTTGGTATCAATGCCATGTCTTAACATGGACTTACACGAAGTCTTCCTTGTGTGTTCCATTGGGAACTTACCATTGCCATGTCTTGACATGGTCTTACTTGGTATCTTTACTCATGAACGGGTTAATGCCGAGCCTTGGCTTGGAATTACATGAAATCTTCCTTGTTACTCACCAATGCCATGCCTTGGCTTGGACTTACATGGGATCTCTATCTCATGATAGCTTTTCAATGCCAAGACTTGTCTTGGACTTACATGACATCTTTACATGGAGACTTACCAATGTCATGCCTTGGCTTGGGCTTATATGGGTCTTCATCTCATAATAACTCTTCAAGGCCAAGACTTGTCTTGGTCTTACTTGATAACTTGCTTGATTCCCGATGCCATGCCTTGGCTTGGTCTTATACGGACTTCCTTATCTCATGTGATAGATTGAGTATCCTAAGTAATTCAACTTCAATCGGGACTTTCTCATACTTAATCTCATTGATTTCTTTGTTTAGCATAGCATCAAAAATCTCATGGAATTAAGATATATTCTACATCATACTAAGCAATTCAATGATATTAATCATAAAGCTTAGAAATCATACAAACTTACCTCAATGTACAAAATGTATGTAGAAATGCAATTTAGTCCTCGACTTTGTTCTTGCCTCGGTTTCGATTTGGGCTTCATTTTTCTTGATCTATAATAATAATTTAGCTCATTTAATACACACATTGACTAAATTGACTCTTAACTCATACTTCGGTAAAATTACCATTTTGCCCCTAAACTTCCTCATAATTACACTTTTGCCTCAAGGCTCGTAAAGTGATTTTTATTCAACTTTCGTGAACTTCATGCTTAGCTGATTCATTCTTTTAACTATAGCAACAATCAATTCTCACTATTTCTATCATGTATGACAAATTTCACAACTTTTACAAACTAGTCCTTACTAGCATTTTTCATGAAATTCATTTAGGAAAAGATGTTTATCTAACATCAAACTCTCATAATCTTTCATAAAACATCATTTTACAAGCATGTCATACATGGGTAGATTTATGAACATGAATTCTAGCTCAACTTATAGCTATAAATAGCTAATTCATAATACGAGGACTCCAAAAATACAAAGAATATTAAAAAAGGGGCTAGGAAGCACTTACTAGCAAGCTTCAAAAATTGAAGAACTCAAGCTATGGAGTCTCTCAAATTTTCGGCACAAGGGGAAGAAGATGAATAAGATTTTTGTCATCTTTTTCCCTTTTTAATCATTTAATTGATAAATGACCAAAATGCCCTTCTCACTAAACTTTCAAAATTTCTAACTCATGTCCATTTTTGTCCAAAAATTATAATTTGGTAAATTTCTATTTAAGGACTTCTAATTAATATTCCAAAGCTATTTCATACTAAAAGCTTCTAGAATCTCAAATTTTGCAACTTTTGCAATTTAGTCCTAATGGACCATTCAATGACAATTTCATAAAATTTCTACATGAAACTTTCATACTATCATGCAAACATATCTTAAACCTCAAAACTCATTTTACTACTTCGGATTTGTGGTCTCACACCACTGTTCCGACTAGGCTCTAAATCGGGATGTTACACCATCGTGACCCTTTCCCATTTCCACTCAGGAATCATAATCGGTTGCAACAATCCAGACGGAACCTGATGTTCGGCTTTAACTTGATGACAAATTAAACATTTCGACACAAAGTCAGATATGTCTCGTTTTATACCATGCCACCAATAAAACTGTTTCAGATCATTATACATTTTCGTACTCCCAGGATGTACAGTTAATCGACTATTATGAGCCTCTTTTAAAATCGCTTGAATCAACTCTGAATTTCTCGGAATACAAATCCCATCTCTAAATCTCAAACAATCATCACTATCAACTCGAAATTCTGATTCAGCATTCGATTCAAATTGAGTTCGTTTAGCCATCATTTCAACATCACTTTTACGAGCATCACAAATCGATGTACAAACATCGACTTTATTTTCAACTCGCCATAACCTCACTATCATCACACGGATCTTTCTCGAGCATTCATTGCTCGCAAAGCACATATGGACTTTCGGCTCAAAGCATCAGCTACAACATTAGCTTTACCCAGGTGGCAATCTATCACAAGTTCGTAATCTTTCAACAACTCTAACCATCTTCTCTGTCGCAAATTCAATTCTTTCTGAGTCATCAAGTACTTCAAACTCTTGTGATCTCAGAAAGATATGACACTTCTCACTAAATAAATAATGACGCCATATTTTCAATGCGAACACAATCGCGCCAATTCAAGGTCGTGCGTTGGGTAGTTCTTTTCATGCGGCTTTAGTTGCCTCAAGCATAAGCAATGACTTTACCTTCTTGCATCAAGACACACACCCAAACCATTCAACGAGGCATCATCAGTAAACTATGAATTCTTTGCCCGATTCGAGTTGAACCAACACTAGTGCTTCATCAACAACACTTTCAATTGTTCAAAACTCGATGGCATTTTTCTGACCACTCGAATCTAACATCTATCTCGTAGCAACTTCGTCAACAGAGTCGCAATCATCGAGAAGCCTTTCACAAATCGTCTATAATATCCCGCTAGTCCCGAAAACTACGGACTTGACACACATTTCTGGGGGCTTCCATTCTAATATAGCGGAGATTTTACTAGGATCAACTCGTATCCCTAATCCGACACAATATGCCCTAAAAACCAACTTCACGCAACCAAAATTCACATTTACTAAACTTAGCATACAACCTGCTTTCTCACGCAGAGTTTGTAGCACGGTTCTCAAATGCTCGGCATGCTGTGTCTCATCACACGAATAGATCAAAATATCATCAATGAACACCACTACAAAGCGATCCAAATACGGTCTAAATATCTGATTCATCAGATCCATAAACACTGCAGGAGCATTTGTTAGTCCGAAAGGCATCACTAAGAATTCGTAATGTCCGTACCTCGTTCTGAAAGTAGTTTTCGACACATCGGA
Organism: Gossypium sturtianum; assembly: GCA_025698515.1. NCBI lineage: Eukaryota > Viridiplantae > Streptophyta > Magnoliopsida > Malvales > Malvaceae > Gossypium > Gossypium sturtianum. The sequence continues at coordinate 91,377,033 of CM046949.1, forward strand.
TTCTTTAACTCTTAACTGATAGTAACCTGATCTCAAATCTATCTTTGAAAACACTGTAGCTCTTCTCAGCTGATCAAACAAATCATCAATACGAGGCAACGGATATTTGTTCTTTATCGTTACTTTGTTCAACTATCTGTAATCAATACACATCCTCATCGTGCCGTCTTTCTTTTTCACGAATAACACAGGAGCACCCCAGGGCGAGAAACTCAATCGTGCAAATCCTCTATCAGTCAACTCCTACAACTGAGACTTTAACTCTTTCAATTCTGTTGGTGCCATTCTATACAGAGCTGTCGAAATGGGAGTGGTCCTCGGCACTAATTCAATACCAAATTTGACTTCCCGAATTGGAGGTAATCCCAGTAACTCTTCAGGAAACACATCTGGAAACTCACATACCATAGGCACAAATTCAACTTTCTTTTCCGACACTTTTGTATCAATCACGTATGCCAAATAAGCTTCACAACCCTTTTTCACATAGTTCATAGCTTTCATCGCAGATACAACAGCTGGTAATCCTTTCATATCATTGGATTCTATTTGAACTAGCTCACCATTCTGACTTTTCAACTCAATACTCTTTCTTTTACAATTCACGATGGCATTATGCAGAGTAAGCCAATCCATACCCAGAATTTTGTCAAACTCACCGAATGGTAGTAACATCAAATTAACCGGAAAACAAACATCCCAAAACATCAATGGACAATTCTTGCACACCTTATCCACCAAAACACACTTGCCTAAGGGATTCGATACTCTAATCACAAATTCAGTAGACTCAACAGGTAGAGTCTTACTTGATACTAGATTCACACACACATATGAATGAGTAGATCCTGGATCTATCAATGCAATGACATCAGTATCAAATAAAGTGAAAGTACCGGAGATGACGTCTAGAGATGATGCTTATTCTCGTGCACGTATAGCATAAGCTCGGGTAGGTGCTCTCGCTTCTGACCTCACAGCTGTGTCAGTAGTCCCCCTTTGGCTTCCACTCACATTTCTGGTGTTTCTGGGTGGTCTACCTCTAGCCGTCACATTACTCGGTCTTTCATTCTGAACATTTTCCTCTTTGACCATCTTTGGGCAATCTCGAATAAAATGATCTCGGGATCCATATTTATAACAAACTCTATTGTTGTACTTGCCCCAGCATTCTCCCACATGTCATTTTCCACACTGTCTATACTTAGGTTTGTTACTCTTAACGCTGCCAATACTTGATTCAATCGGAGCTTGAGTTCGTGGACCAGCACTTTGTCTCGAACGATCTCTACTTGGATGTCCAAATGAAGCATTTGAACGATTGCTTGCATCTCTAAATCTCTTCATCGAAGGTTGAGAAAACTTATTCATCGATCTTTTTCTTTCATCACGAGCTTCAGAATCAGCTTCTTCTTTTCTTTACTGAGCTCCTCAGCTTTGCATGCTCTTTCAACTAACACAACAAATTCATTTATATCAAGTATTCCAACCAACAATTTAATATCTTCATTCAATCCCTCTATGAAGCGTTTGCACGTAATAGCTTCGGTTGAAAGACATTCTCTCGCGTATTGACTCAATCTTACGAATTCTCGCTCATATTCAGTAACGGACAAACGACCTTATTTCAGTTCAAGGAACTCTTTACGTTTCTGATCAATGAAGCGTTGACTGATATACTTCTTTTGAAACTCAACTTGAAAGAAATCCCAAGTGATTCTCTCCCTCGGAACCACGGATGTCAATGTTTTCCACCAATTATAAGCCGTATCTCTCAACAAAGAAACTGCACACTTGATACATTAATCAGGGGTTAAAGACATCTCATCAAATACCCGAATTGTGTTCTCGAGCCAAAACTCAGCTCGCTCAGCATCGTCGTCAGCTGTGGCCCTAAACTCTTCAGCCCCATACTTCCGGATCTTATCCACAGGAGGTTTATTCAATCGAATCGGATCTATCACTTGTGGCACAAAAGGTACTTGTGGGGGTGGAGGTTGTGGAGCAGCCGGGTTCATTCGAACGAACTCCGAAAATCACTCACTCATCATACGGAAGAAGGCTTGCTTAGCCTCTCCTCCCTCACTACTTTCATTTGGCCTAGATGTGGCCGGCGTTGTCCCTTGCGTGGGAGCAGGCGCGTTACTCTCTACATCGTTAGCAACTGCTTGATCGGGATCCATTACTATATGAAAACACATTTATAACTGTCAGAATTCATTACACTATCTCAATTTCATATATGGGATGTATAGCTAGACTCACACACGCTACATTAGTCCGAGAATCGATTAAATCGTAGCTCTGATACCAATAAAATGTAACACCCCTAACCCGAGACCGTCGTCGGAATAGAGTTAAGAGGCATTACCAGACAATCAGAACGTTTCATTACTATTTCACGACACAAAGTCAAAAATCAATCAAATATATTCATTCATAAGTATATAGTCCCTTATGGAGGTCTTCGAGACCTTAAACACGTGTTAGAAAGGGGTCGGGACTAAACCGAAACACATACAGAAATTCTCAAAAATTTAAAACTTTTCAAAGTTTCAGGGGTTACACGCCCGTGTGGGCAGACCGTGTGCCTCCCACGACTGATAGACACCCCCGTGTGTCTTCCCCGTATTCGAACCTGACTTAACTCCACGACCACCAAGCACGCCCGTGTACCTTAGCTGTGGTCAATTCTGACTTGGCTCCACGGCCACCAAGCACGCCCTTGTACTTTGGCTGTGGTCGATCCTGTTGAAACCACACGGCTACCAGGCATGTCCGTGTGCCAAGGCCGTGTACTCTTAGCCAGCTACTGACTTAACCCCACGGTCACTAGGCACGCCCGTGTGCCATAACCGTGTGACAAAATAGGCCATTTACAAGGCCAATTTGCCACCCACACAAGGGTCAATCCTACAAGCACATTTAAGCATAATCCCACACACAATTTAGCAACCAATTTCATGTCAAGTGATCATCATATCATCACATACAATCCTCATTACTAAATATGTCAACTTATATACCATCTTGCTCAACCAAATCACATACATTATCAAGCATGACTCATCCACAAAATCATTATATTATTATGGCATCAATTCTTCACTAATCTTACCATACTTAAAAACATATCATTATCACCAAGCCATACCAAAATGTACTTCACATATCATAAACATAACTCATTCATAAGTTAACATCATTTCACTTCCAAGCCAACTCACATGGCAAGGATTAAACATTCCAAAAACATACCATAACTTCTAGCCTATACATGCCATATTTCATCTATTTACATCTTTCCAAAAGTACCAAATTAGATTGCCGATAGTGTGATAAAGATGCTGACGATTCCCGAATCCGAGCTAGCTTTGCTGGGCAATCAGAAACAGAGAAACAATCACACAAAGAAGCTTTCAAAGCTTAGTAAGTTCGAAATACAATACCATTATCTCATCAGATCAAACCAATGTATATAATTAAACCATCACATAGTTCAATTCTCTTATATTCATAACATATCATCCATAGCTAAAATACTCATTCATTCATTCATTCATGGCTTTATCTATAAAACCGTCAACCACAAAGGTTCAATACATACCTTAGCTAACACATAGTTATTCAATGTTCGATATTACACGTCGATCATCCTCTGATATTCGTCTAATTTAATCGCACACCCAGTGCCATATACATAATTGAAGCATATTCATCATCGCACACTTAGTGCCTATTCTTTTAACCGACTTATCTCGGTATCGCACACACAGTGCCAAATTAATAAGCCGAAGCTTTCATAACATTGCACACACAGTGCTATTCATCTCTGTTTTGATTTCGATTTCGCACACTTAGTGCCATCCAATTTAATTTTGCACATAACATCTCAAATCTCATAATCATATACTTATTCATTCCATAATACTAAAACATATCTTAATAACATGTATTATATCCGAACTTACCTCGGATGTCGAACTATCGAAACGGTCGATTAATCAAGCACTTTATCTTTGCCTCGATCTCGATCCAAACCTCTCCTTTCTTGGTCTATACACATTCAAATTCAATCCATTCAATCACCAAATCATTCATTTTAGTCCAAACACACATATTTAGGGCATTTTACAAAATATCCCTCACATTTTCACATTTCGACACTTTAGTCCTTAATTCATAAAATCATCAAATACACATAATTAGCTTGCACCCATGCCTAGCCGAATTCTCACTATATTCATACAAGCCCACATATTTCATTTATTTCACATTTTAATCCTTCAAAATGCTATTTTCTCAATTTAGCCCTAATTAGCTAAATTTATCAAAAATTCAAGAACAAAACTTGTTCATTAAACACATATCTTTCATTTAACACCAACACTCATCACAAAGCTCACCATTTCATCAATGGCACATTTCATAAACATCATCAATTCACAAAATTTAAGCATGGGTTTTAAAGAGCACAAAGCAACGATTACAAAAACGTAGAAATTAATAAAAACCGAGCAAAATCTAACCTTGAATCAAGCCAATTCCTAGCCGAAATTACCAAAGCTTAAAACCTCTCTTCTTTCTTCAATATTCGATGCAAAAATGAATAGAAAATGGCTTATTTTGATGCTTTGTTTTATTATAAATTAACTTAATAATCTAATACCAATTTTGCCCTTTTATTAGTCATATAAGACAAATTTACATTATGGTTATCTAGTCATTTAACCATCCACTATCTTAAAAATGGGTTATTAACAACATAAGGCCTCCACCTTTAAAAACCAACAACAATTAAGTATATAACAATCGGCACACAGCATTTTACACTTTATGCAATTAAGTCATTTCTCACAATTTGACACATAGTCAATAAAATTATCACATAGAATTTTCACACAGGCTATATCACATATAATTCACACCAAAAATAATATTAGAATATTATTCCGACCTCAGATTTATGGTCTCGAAACTACTATTCTGACTAAAGTCTAATTCGGGCTGTTACATGCTGAACATTTGAGAATTGTGCTATAAACTCTGCGTGATAAGAAATTGTATGCAAAGTTTAGTAAATGTGAGTTCTGGTTGCACGAAGTTGGCTTTTTGGGGCATATTGTGTCAGCATCCGGTATACGAGTTGATCCAAGCAAGATTTCAGCTATTTTAGAATGGAAGCCTCCGAAAAATGTGTCTGAAGTCTGCAGTTTTCTGGGACTTTCTAGTTATTACCTACGGTTTGTAAAAGGCTTTTCGATGATTGAAACTCCACTGACGAGATTACTCCAGAAAGATGTGAAATTTGAATGGTCTAAAAAGTGTCAAAAAAGCTTTGATCATTTGAAAGTCCTTTTGACTGAAGCTCCAGTTTTGGTACAGCCAGAATCGGGTAAAGAGTTCGTGATTTTTAGTGATGCTTCGTTAAATAGTCTGGGTTGCGTCTTGATACAGGAAGGTAAAGTTATAGCTTATGCCTCGAGACAATTGAAACCGCATGAAAAGAATTATCCGACACACGACCTTGAGCTGGCTGCGATTGTATTCGCTTTGAAAATTTGGCGTCACTATCTGTTTGGTGAAAGATGTCACGAATATTCAGATCATAAAAGTCTGAAATATTTGATTACTTAGAAAGACTTGAATCTGCGACAGAGAAGATGGTTAGAACTATTAAAAGAATATGAGCTTGTGATTGATTATCATCCAGGAAAAGCAAATGTTGTTGCTGATGCTTTGAGTCAGAAATCAATGTTTGCGCTAAGTGCGATGAACGCTCATTTAGTTCTATCTGATGATGGTTCAGTTTTGGCTGAATTGAAAGCAAGACCGATGTTCTTACAACAGATTTGTGATGCTCAAAAAGTTGACAATGAAATGCTAGCAAAATGAGCTCAATGTGATTTGAAATCTGATCCAGAATTTGATGTTGATGATGATGATTGTTTGAGATTCTGAGGTCGGATTTATGTTTTAAGAAATCCAGATTTTATTCAGATGATTTTGAACGAAGCTCATAGTAGTCGTTTGTCTGTTCATCCGGGAAGTACGAAGATGTACATTGATTTGAAATAGTTTTATTGGTGGCCTAAAATGAAAAGGGATATTTCAGAGTTTGCTTTGAGATGTTTGATCTGTCAGCAAGTTAAAGCTGAACATCAGGTGCCATCTGGTTTATTACAACAGATCATGATTCCTAAGTGGAAATGGGAGAGAATCACTATGGATTTTGTGTCGGGATTACCCTTATCTCCGAAAAAGAAAGATGCAATCTGGGTGATAGTTGACAGATTGACAAAATCAGCTCATTTTATTCCGGTGAGAACTGATTATTTGCTTGATAAGTTAGCTGAGTTATATATTTATGATATTGTGAGATTACACGGGGTGCCATTATCTATTGTGTCTGACAGAGATCTGAGGTTTAATTTGCAATTTTGGAAGAAACTGCAAGAGGCTTTAGGTACGAAAATGCATTTTAGTACTGCTTTTCATCCACAGACGGATGGTCAATCCGAACGGATTATTCAGATACTCGAGGATATGTTGAGATGTTGCATTCTTGAGTTTGAAGGTACGTGGGAACAGTATTTACCATTGATTGAATTCGCGTATAATAATAGTTTTCAATCGAGCATTAAAATGGCACCATATGAAGCCTTGTATGGTAGGAAATGTCGAACACCTCTGTACTGGTCTGGACTTAGTGAAAATAAGATCCATGGGATTGATTTGACTAAAGAGACTGAACAGAAAGTAAAAATGATAAGAAATAGTTTGAAACCAGCGTCTGATCGACATAAATCATATGAAGATTTGAAACGAAAAGATATTGAATTTGAGATCGGTGATAAAGCATTTTTGAAAGTGTCTACGTGGAAAAAAATACTCTGATTCGACAGAAAAGGCAAATTGAGTCCGAGATACATCGGGCCGTATGAGATTATCGAGCGTATTGGGCCAGTTGCTTATAGATTGTTGCTACCATCTGAGCTAGAAAAGATTCACAATGTGTTTCATGTATCGATGCTTCAACAATACAGATCAGATCCTTCGCATGTAATTTCTCCGTTTGAGATAGAGATCCAGTCCGATATGACTTATGAAGAAGAACCAATCCGTATCTTAGCTCGTGAGATTAAAGAATTAAGAAATAAGAAAATTTAGTTAGTAAAAGTAATGTGGCAATGACACGATTTTGAAGAGGCTACATGGGAGCCCGAAGATGCTATGAGACAGCAATATCCGAATCTGTTCAACGGTAAGATTTTTGGGGACAAAAATCCCTAAGGGGGGAGAGTTGTAACAGTCCGATTTATACCCTAGTCGGAACAGTGGTTTCAGGACCATAAATCTGAGTTTGAAAAAATATTTTAATATTATTTTCCGTGCTTAAAGTATGTGAATTGACATGTGTGAAATTTCTGTGTTTAATTTAATCATTTGAGTGCCCGATTTTGATAAAAGGACTAAATTGTAGAAAATGTAAAAGTTGTGTGCTACTTGATATGTGTGCAGAATTGATATGGTTTATTAGATGGGAAGTCCTTATAACACAATTTGACCATTGAATTTATGAGTGGACATAAATGACCATCCATTATATGTTATGATATGTTTTTATTAAAGGTTAATTATGTAAACTAGTTAATAAGTTAGATTAGATAAAATAAAACATAAAATTACTTTTATCATCATCTTCCACCACTGAATATAGAGAAAAGAAATAGCCATTGAAGCTTCATTAAGTTCGGCCTTTGCATGATTTATTAGATCAAGAACCAAAGAAAACGGAATTAGATCGGAGAAAATCGAAAGTAGTTGAATAGCCGTTCGTTTTCGTTCTTTCCTGTACGAGGTAAGTCGATATACAAATAAATGTGTTTAAATTGAATTATTAATATGTTTTTGTGAATGAATTGTGATATATGGCTATTTGAGCTGAATATGTGAAATCTGGAAAAATTTTCGATATTGTGACGACGTCCGAGAAGTCCCGTACGAACCTTAGGAAGTAATTAGGATACGTGTGTCATGACATAGGATTCCGATATGAGTTATCGTGTACATTGGCATCGATTTGAGATTTACGTGTAAGACCATGTCTGGGACATTGGCATCGTATATAATTTCGTGTAAGACCCTGTTTGGGACAGAGGCATCAATATTTAATTACATGTAAGACCACATCTGGGATGTTGGCATTGTATGAACTTTTCGAGTTATCCGAGTATCCTTATTGGTTCCGAACGGTTCAACGGGCATTCCGAGTAATGAAAGTGTATACAAATGTACATCCAAAATTCGGTACGTATGTATGTATATGAAATTTGGTATTAAAAGGTATGTATGAATATGATCATTTGATATGTGAGCTACATTATATGATATATGTGATTATGAGCAAGTGAACATGATTAATTGAGATATAAGAGAAATATGACTTATGATTGCGTTATGTCATGAACCATATGTATGAAATTGTTTATAAATGTTTTATATGACAAGTTTATTTGTATATGGCTTACTAAGCTTTTGAAAGCTTACTTTGTGTGTGTTTGCATTGTTTTATAGATTATCGAAGCTACTGAAAGCTCGGGGATTGTCGAGGATCGTCACCACACTATCGAACTATACTTTGGTATCTTTTGGAAATGTACATAATAAAGTATGGCATGTGTAGGCTAGAGAACTTTGTTTATGTTGTGAAATGTGTAAATATATCCATGTGATATGGCTTGATAATGAATGTGAATATAGGTGAATTTTAGTCCATGCTATGTGATGCAAAAGTTGGTGGGTTTTGATGTGTTCATGAATGGTCAATTTAGTATGTTTTTGGTTGCCTTTGGGTCATGAATTAATTCTTATTTGATACTTGTAGGTATGACTCAAAGTGGGTGGTAATTTGCCCTCGCAAATGGCCTATAATTGCCCACACGGTTGAGCACACAAGCGTGTGTCTTGGTAGTGTCCTTCACTGCTACAATTTGAAACAAGTCAGATTTGCACACGGGCCAGAAACACAGGCGTGTGACAGGCCGTGTGATTCAAGTCAGTTTACAACATGGGCATGAAGCACGGGCGTGTTCCCGACTGTGTGACTCAAGTCAAAATTGTACACGGGTTGAGACATGGTCCAAGGCACGGCCGTGTGAGGCACACGGCCTAGCCACATGGGCGTGTGTCCTGTTTAATGAGAAAAATTTTCTGAGATCAGTAAAGTTTCCATACGAGATTGGTTTGGTCCCGACCCCTTCCCAATGTATGTTTAAGGTCACGTAGACCTTCTAAAGGGACTCTATGTGTATATTTTGCTATGGAATGTTTGTGATTACTTGATGTTAAGGAAATGTTGGTGATATGATCCGATATTTCCGGTAATGCCTCTTAACCTTAGTCCAGCGACGGATACAGGTTAAGGGCGTTACACTGATATGGTTGAAAATTTTGTTAAGGTTTTCATGGATGATTTTTCTGTTTTTGGTAACACTTATGATATTTGTTTAAGTAATTTGGCTAAGGTACTCAAAGAGATGCGAAGAGACGAATCTTGTCCTTAACTGGGAAAAATGCCATTTTATGGTTAAGGAAGGGATTGTCTTAGGGCATAAGTTCTCAAAGAGAGGAATTGAAGTCGATAAAGAAAAGGTGGACGTAATTGAAAGATTACCGACCCTAATTAATGTGAAAGGAGTCAGAAGTTTCTTAAGCCATGCTAGTTTTTACCGAAGGTTTATCAAAGATTTCTCGAAAATTTCTAAACCGTTGTGCTTGTTGTTAGAGAAAGATACAGTGTTTGATTTCAAAAAAGCATGTTTGGAAGCTTTTGAAGATCTAAAAAAAAGGTTAATCTCAGCCCCCATAATCATTACACCTGATTGGAGCTCACCTTTTGAGTTGATGTGTGATGCAAGTGATTATGTCGTTGGAGCTGTGACGGGTCAAAAAAGAAACAAAGTGTTTCACCCTATTTACTATACAAGTAGAACTTTTACGGGAGCCCAACTCAATTATACGATAACCAAAAAGGAACTCTTTGCTATAGTTTTTACTTAAGACAAAATTCGCTCATATCTTATTGGTACCAAAGTTACAGTATTTACTGACCATGTGGCCATTGAATACTTGCTCACGAAGAAAGATGCGAAACCAAGGCTAATTCGTTGGATACTTTTACTCCAAAAATTTGACCTTGAGATACAAGATAGAAAAGGTGTAGAAAATCAAATAGCTGATCATTTTTCGAGGTTGGAGCAAGATGAGGTAACTCGAACATGTGTGCCTATCAATGAGAATTTCCTAGATGAACACTTATTTGAGGTAAGCCGAATTCATGAAACACCTTGGTTTGCTGGTTTTGCCAATTATCTTGCATGTGGAATAATTCCTCAAGAAATGACATACCAACAAAGGAAAAAATTCCTTCATGATAATCGGTATTATTTTTGGGAGGATCCATTTTTGTTTAAACAGTGTGCAGATAATATAATCCAAAAGTGTGTAGCTGAAAGTGAGATTGCTGAGATCTTGTATCATTGCCATTCATCTCCAAGTGGGGGACACTTTGGTGGTTCACGTACTGCAGCAAAGATTTTGCAAGCAGGTTTCTTTTGGCCTACATTATTTAAAGATGCTTATGCTTATGTGAAGAACTGTGATAAATGCCAAAGGATTGGAAATATATCAAGGAGGAATGAGATGCCCTTGACAAACATTTTGGAGATTGAATTATTTGACGTATGGGGCATTGAATTCTTAGGCCCGTTTCCTTCTTCATATGGGAACAAATATATCTTAGTTGTTGTGGACTATGTATCCAAGTGGGTTGAAGCTGAAGCATACCCTACAAATGATGCTAAGGTAGTCATGTGATTCCTATATAAGCATGTGTTTACACAATTTGGGACACCAAGAGCTATTATTAGTGATGAAGGTTCTTACTTTGTGAACAAATGTCTTAAATGGTTACTTGACAAATATGATGTGAAGTATAACATTGCTACTGCCTATCACTCCCAGTCCAATGGGCAAGTTGAAAGAGTGAACCGTGAAATCAAAGGTATCCTTGAAAAGGTAGTACGCCTTAGCAGAAAAGATTGGTCTCGAAGGCTCGATGATGCTTTATGGGCCTATCGAATAGCATTTAAGACTCCGTTAGGAATGACTCCTTATCAGTTAGTCTTTGGAAAGGCATGTGATTTGCCATTAGAGTTGGAGAATAGAGTTCACTGGGCTTTGAAGCAGTTGAACTTTGATCTTAAGCAAGCTGGTGAGAGAAGGATGTTACAACTTGATGAGTTGGAAGAGCTAAGGTTGTTTTCCTATGAGAATGCCAAAATGTGTAAAGAAAGATCAAAGAGATGGCATGATAGTCATATACAACCTCAAGAGTTTAAAGAAGGTCAGAAGGTTTTGTTGTTTAATTCAAGGTTGAAGTTATTTCTTGGGAAGCTTCAATCCCGATGGAAAGGACCCTATACCATCTACCGAGTTTATCCTTATGGAGCTATTGAATTATACAACAATTACGGAGGTATGTTTAAAGTTAATGGTCAACGTCTCAAACGCTACTGGGATGGTGAAGTTGAGCGAGTTGAATCCTCGTTCAAATTAACAGACCCTTGATTTTTCATGAACTCGTTTTGGAAATAAATAAATAATTAGAACTTATTTTCTTAACTTATTACATTTAATTAATTCTGTCTAAGGAGATTGGAACTTAAGCGGGACCACTGTGACCCCTCCAACCTTTCCTGGGAATTAATTTAATGTAATTTGTTAAGAAGAAATTTTCTAATTAATTCTGTCTAAGGAGATTGGAACTTAAGCGAGACCGCTGTGACCCCTCCAACCTTTCCTGGGAATTAATTTAATGTAATTTGTTAAGAAGAAATTTTCTAATTAAGATTTAAATTTTTTAAGTTTCATTTGTTTTGTTTAAATTTTATATTTTTATGTTAATAAAGGGGGTCAAATTTGGCCCAAGTACTAATCAGTTTTTTTTTCTTGAGTAAGTTTGTAAATACAGTCTGAGTTTGAGGCCCAAGACAGCAAAAAGGAGGGAAAAATCCATACTTTGCCGCCACTCCCATTACTTGCCGCCCAAGTAGCCCTAATGTAGCTAAATTTTCGCTACATGTTGCCCTAATTTTTCCCTATATAAACTCCTCTTCGTTCTACTATTTTTCATATCCCTCAAAGCAATTTGCTTAACCTTAAAAATCCCTAAATCTCCCTCTTGTGCTGCTAGCCTCAAATCCCGAAAAAAACCCTAATTTCTCTTCCCTTTTTTTCGAAATCACTTATTGTCGCCGCAAGAAGATTGCCTAAGCACCAACGTTGCTGCTGCACATCGCTGTTGTCATCCCCGCACACTGCCATTGCTGTCACGCACTGTCATTGCTGCCGCACCATCCTTGTTGTCACAAGATTTTCGTCGTAGCAAGTCCTTACGCACCTTGCCGATTTCTCTTTTCCCCCTTGTGTAGAAACTTTTCCAAATTCTCAAGAAAAGAAACCATGTCTCGCAAAAGAACTAGATCTTCAAAGACTACTCCTGAAAATTCGATTTTGATCGATGAAGAAGTGAAAGAAAGATTTGATTCAATCTTCAAGCATCAACCTATGATGCCGAAAAAAGGTTTTAACTTGAAGAGTCATGATTTGATGGTTGTTCCTATACCGATTAGAAAGAAAATCAATGCTCTCAAGTGGGAACAATTTTCTGATGCTCGTTCACTTCCTGATGATGAACTAGTTCGAGAATTCTATGCTAGTTTGAATATGCAAGGTGCTACTGAGGTCATCATTCGAAAGAAAAAGGTACCTCTTATTTCTAAGTCCATCAATGATTTGTTTAACTTGCTTGATGTTGAAGAAGATGAGTACTACCCTATGATGAACAATATCAATTGGGATTTTCTTCAACAAGTGCTTGATGTTGTGACAAATCTGGGATCCCAATGGATTATAAGAAAGTATGGGAGCCATTCTTGTCGAAGGGAATACCTAAAACCAATAGCAAAGGTATGGTTTTATTTCGTTCGCCATAGTTTTATGCCTATCTCACATTGTTCCACAATCTCGATAGAACGGATGCTCTTGTTATATTCAATTTTGACAGAAAAGTCCATTAATGTTGGGAAAATTATTCTCAAGGAGATTCATGATTGTGCTAAAAAGAAGACAGGAAGTGCTTATTTCCCATCATTAATCACTTCACTTTGCTTAAGGGCCCATGTTAAAACACAAGCAAATCTGAAGGGGCAATATGTTCAAGGGTGCATTACAAATCATGATCTTGAAAGGTTAGTAGAGAAGGTGCATGAGCTGAATCAAGGCGAGCAAGAAGAGCCAACTGAGCCAAATACCGAGGAGTCAACAAATGAAACTGAAACTGAAGCTAATTCAGTTACAGACACTGAAGAAGAAGAATCTGATAAGGAACCGAACAATCCTAAACCAGTTGAAGGATTTGTAACGTTTGAGCCAGAAGAAGAAACAGTCAAGCTAAGTATTGAACCTAAATCTACAACTCCTATGCCGACTTCTGGAAGTACTTCAAAGAAATCGGAGTTGTCAGTTATGATGGATATGTGCAAGCTCATGCACAATCAACAACAAACTTACTGGAAATATGCAAAAATTAGAGATGACTCAATTCAAAATACTTTTAAAAATATCTCTAATACTTTTGTTCCTGAGTTCCCAGATGCTATTTTTGAGACATGGACGGAAGATACTGACTATGCAAGCGGAGATGGAGCTGAAAAAGACAAGGGGAATGAGTCAAAAAAAAATAAAAGGGGGGATTCTTGTCTTGTTATTTATTTAATTATTTTTAGGTCTTTAGGAATTTATTTCTTTCGTAATTAGGATTTAATTTCTACAGAATAAAACATAACAAGCATGAATAAACTTAACACTTCTTTAGAAAGAAAAAGACTAAGTGATGTGGTAATGGTAATGAACATGTCTAGGATTGGGTTATTAGGAAAGACTTGGTATTTAAGCAGTCTTAATGACTCACCTCTCTTTCTTTACAACCCTACCTGATGTTCAGTTTTCATTCATTACTTTGTTCTTGCAATGAGGATATTGCTTCTTTTTAAAGGGGGTAAGGCAAATAAATTGCTCAAATTTTTAAAAATTTTCAAGTATGTTTCAATCTTTTATTTCATAAGTATGTTTTAATAAATGAATGTTCAGAGACATTTTTTTTTTGTTAATGAGATAATTTGTATGCAAGTATGAATGATGATTATATCTAAGTGAAAGTATGTTATCATGAATAATGGAATTCTTGTATGATCTTAGTCTTAGTAATGTTTGCCATGAAAACTTAGTTTCTCTTAAGATTAGAAATGCATGAAGGTTTATATCTTTAGAATTGACTTAGTAACTTTCTTGAGGCGAAATCCTAAGAGACATAAAAATCTAAAATGATATAGGCACTATTTCTTTGGATCGTTTGAGCCTTTTCGAGCCAACCTTATGATATTAGACCCTTGAAACTGTAATTTTGAGCTTAAAGGCCTGTTTATTGCAATGAACCTCCACTATAAGCCACATTACCATCTTTTTAAGTTATCCTAATTTTATGCACCCATCTTAACTAAAGTTGTCTTGGTAATCAACATTTGAGGAAATTTTCAAAAAGATGTATGTGTTCATGCTTAAAAAAAAAAGACAAAGAAAGAGCGAAGAAAAGTTTGCTCAGTCTCCAAAAAGAAAAGTGTATGAGCATGAGTTCAAAATAAGTTTGGGGGTGTTCCAAAGGTTCACTTAAAGAAAAAGGCTGTATTTCGAGAAATCCAAGACAAAGTTAAAGGTTAAGATTTTGAAACCGAAATGTCTAATCTCTTAAAATCCCTACCTTTAACCGAGCCCCATTACAACCTTATAAAAGACCAATTGATTTGATGATTATGTCACCTACATTAGTGGAGAGGAAGTACTAAGTTCAACATATGAAGATCATAAATAAGCCTTATGATTGTTTGCTTGATTGATAAGAAATTATGTTGAATGAAGAATATTATCTGTGGCTGTGACATACATACAAACTATGATTCATGTTGGCATATTTTTAAACTTAGTATAAAATTCTAAAGATGTTTGCATATGAATTACTTGTTAATAAAGGAGATCTATGAACATGAAGTTATTAATGCATGATTATGGGACAAAGATTGATGCTGCTTACACAGTTAGCAATTTTGCCTTAGCAAAACCTTTTACTGTGCATAAACATTACTCGGGACAAGCAATAATTTAAGTTCGGGGGTGTGTAAACTGAAAAATATATAGGATTTTTCCCATGTAATTTATCACCTTTTTACTTAAATTCGTTGTTAAACTAAGTAATTGTTTAATAAATTAGTGAAATATGTGAAAATATGAAATTAGGACGTAGAAATTATTAAAATGTGGTTTTATGCTTTATTATATAGTTTTCATGCATAAAATGGCTTATTTTATATTTATTTGAGCATATTATATTTTTAAGACATAAAATGGGCCATGCATGATTAAATTAAATAATAAAATATAAATTTATATTTAATAATTCATTTTAAAATTTTCATTAATAATTTGGGTTTTAATTATTTATTTATTTTATTCTTTGGTCCTTTAATTTATTGATTTATTTTGGACAGGTCTGATAGCTTTGTTGGATTACAAAAAAAACCGTCCAAATTGAAGACCAAGTCAACCCAATTTCGGCTACACATTGATGTCCACATAAACCACTTTTTGGTTTAATTACACAAGGTCCTAGCAATGTTGAAAAAATTAGAGATTTGCCCGAAGATTTACATTTGACAGAGTCTCAGTCCTGAGTTTTTATGGCATTTAAATTGCTTAAAAATCAAGCAAAATTCAACTCAAAATCCACTAATCATGGTCGGCCACACATTGAAAAAGCTTGAAGCGTAACACCCCATACCCGAGTCCGAGGCTCAGACCGGATACGAGACATTACTATGCTTGAACATACTTAATCATGACATTACGGATATAAAATTCTGTTCCGAAATTAAAACTTCTCATTCTTAAACAATTCGTACATTTCATGGGCCTACGAGGCCTTAAACTCGTACTGGTAAACTTTAGAAACCTTATCGAAAAACTTTTCTTTGAAACAGGGGTTACACGCCCATGTAATATAAGACACGACCATGCATAGGCATACACGCCCATGTCCTCAGACCGTGCCCTAAAACTCAGTATTCTGCCGATTTCCACACGGCCATGACACGCCCGTGGACTTAGACTGTGTACTATATCTTGATATACTGACTTATTTCACACGACCGAGCACACGCCTATGTTCTAACCGTGTGTTATACACGGCCTTAACACACGGCTGTGGGATTAGTCCGTGGCCTATCCTTATTTATAAGACTAAGGTGCAGTTTACGCACGGCCTAGACACACGCCCGTGTGTCCAACCGTGTGGGCACTTAGAGGCTATTTACCAAGCCAATCACCACCCTGAAACTAAGATCACATTCATACTCAATTCAATTACTCAAATTACTACATCTTTCATTGATATCAAAAAGCATACATACTTAGTCGATTTGGCCAATTTCTCTAGCCATATACAAAAAGAATAATGAACAAGATAGCCTATACTATGGCTCTTCTTAAAACATATACTCAAAATGAAGTGCCTCTTATACATGCCATACTTAATAAAACAACTTTGCTATACCAAAATGGCGATTGATAGTGTGCTACGAGCTCCGACTTCAATGATCCACAAGTTAGCTTGGCGGGACTACATAGAAAGAAAGAATCAAAGGCGTAAGCATTTAGCTTAGTAAGTTTGCATATAATGTACATTATTGCTTGATATAAACCATTTAACATAATAATGGTATCATAGATTTCAGCTATAAAGCTTACTTACTCATACTTGATTCATACATATCTCATGAAACTTACAAATCTCATGCTTGAGATGTAACTAAGGTACCTGTATCACTTGATCACATTGATCAGCATACTTTAACATAATAATCATTATCTATCATTCATCATTCATAACGCAAATAATGCTCACTTTCATCTTGATGCTAGCTTTGCTTTCTTAGCTTTCTTGTTATCTCATTTTAACTTTACTCGTTTGCCCGATGAATTTCTGCGAATAACCGAGGATACTAAATCTCTTCCCACGTAACATGATGCCAAAGCCATATCCTAGATATGGTCTTACATGGAATATCTCATCTTGGTTTCAAGGCCATGTCTTGAAATGGACTTATATGAAGTCTTTCTCTTGATAACTTGTTCAATGCCAAGCTTGCCTTGGACTTACATGATAACTTGTTCAATGCCAAGCTTGTCTTGGACTTACCTCAATGCCAAGCTTACCTTGGACTTACATGATAACTTGCTCAATTCCAAGCTTGCCTTGGACTTACATGATAACTTGCTCAATGCCAAGCTTGCCTTGGACTTACATGATAACTTGCTCAATGCCAAGCTTGCCTTGGACTTACATGATAACTTGCTCAATGCCAAGCTTGCCTTAGACTTACATGATAACTTGCTCAATGCCAAGCTTGCCTTGGACTTACATGATAACTTGCTTGATTTGTCGATGCCATGTTCCAAACATGGTCTTACACTGGCTCTCATAATGTGGTAGATCGAGTATCCTAGGAAATTCATTTTCAATCAGGACTTGCTCATACTTAATCTCACTGATTTCTTGGTTGAACATAACATCAAATAATTCATGAAAATAGTGTACATTATACTAAGCAATTCAATGATAAAAATCATAAAACTTAGAAATCATACAAACTTACCTCAATATACAAAATGTATGTAGATGTGCAATTTAGTCCTCTAATTTGTTCTTGCCTCGGTTTCGATCCGGGCTTCATTTTTCTTGATCTATAATCATAAATAGATCATTTAAAGCTCACATTGACTAAATTGACTCTTAACTCATACTTTGGCAAAATTACTATTTTGCCCCTATACTTTCTCATATTTGCACTTTTGCCCCAAGGCTCGTAAAATAATTTTCATTCAACTTTCTTAGACTACATGCTTAGCTGATTTATTTTCTATACTATAGCCATTATCAATTCTCATTATTTCTAATAGGTATGACTAATTTCAAAACTTTTACAAACTAGTCCCTATGCTCATTTTTCATGAAATTCACTTAGAAAAAGATGTTTATCTAACATCAAACTCTCATAAACTTCCATAAAACATCATTTAGCATGCATGTCATTCATGGGTAGATTTTTGAACATGCATCTTAGCTCATTTTATAGCTAAAAATAGCTAATTCATAATACGATGACTTCAAAAACACGAAGAATATTAAAATCGGGACTAAGATGAACTTACTAGCAAGCTTGAAAGATGAGCAAACCCTAGATATGGTTTCTTTGAAAATTTCGGCAATGAGGAAGAAGATGATAATGATTTTTGTCATCTTTTTCCTTTATTAATAATTTAATAGGTAAATGACCAAAATGCCCTTCTCTTAAAAATATCACCATTTACTAACTCATGTCCAATTTTGTCCAAAAATTATGATTTGGGAAAATTGCTTTTTAAGGACTTATAATTGCTATTCTAGAGCTATTTCATACAAAATGCTTCTAGAAACTCACATTTTACAACTTTTGCAATTTGGTCCTTTTTGACCATTCAACTTCAATTTAGCAAAATTGCTTCATGAAACTTTCACACTAACATGCAAACATGGCATGAACCTTAAAAACTCATAAATTCACCTTGGATTCGTGGTATCGCACCACTATTTTGACTAGGCCCTAAATCGGGTTGTTACAATTCTCCCTCTTAGGGATTTTCGTCCTCAAAAATCTTACCTGCAAAAAGGTTTGGATACTGGTTTCTCATACTCTCTTCTGGTTCCCATGTGGCTTCTTCTATTCCATGTCTTTGCCACAATACTTTCACTAGGGAAATACTTTTATTTCTTAGCTTCTTGACTTCCCGAGCCAAAATCTTGACTGGTTCCTCACCATAAGTCATGTCGGGATGAATTTCTACCTCTGACGGGGTAATTACATGTGAAGGGTCTGATCGGTAGCGTCGCAACTTAGACACGTGAAACACATCATGTATATTTTCTAATTCTGATGGCAAAGTCAAACGGTAAGCTACCGGCCCAACTCTCTCAAAAATCTCGTAAGGTCCGATGAAACGTGGGCTTAACTTGCCTTTCCGGCCAAATCTGAGAACTTTTCTCCATGGTGATACTTTCAAGAAAACTTTATCCCCGACTTGGTACTCTATCTCTTGTCTCTTTAAATCCGAATAGGATTTCTCCTGTCTGAGAGCGACTTTTAAACATTCTCGTATCACTTTCACTTTCTCTTCAGCTTCTCTAACCAGATCAAACCCGTGAATTTGGTTTTCCTTGAGTTCAGTCCAAAATAAAGGCATTCTGCACTTACGCTGAAACACCCCACACCCGACCCACGAGCCCGAACCGGATCTGGTATGTTCCTTGAGTAAACCGGTTTCAAAATTCTTTATTTCTTAGAGAAAATTTGTGTATTTTTAGGAAAATTTCGTTTTGGGTTGGGCTTAGATTAAAAACCCATTTATTTAATTTTATAAATCCAATTTAATTAAGGTGATAAAAGAATTTTTGAGTTCATTTTTAAGAAAAGTAATTTTGTACTTACTTACATCCAAACTAGTTCGTGACATAATATCCAATAGTAAAGCAAAAAGAAATAAAGAAATTCACTTGGGCCTTATGGCCTTATTACATCAATCAAAACCCAAAAAAATAATAAAATTTAAGTACTTAATATGAATAACAGTCCCAAATAATAAAAGTCTTTCCTTGCTATGCATGGCCACCTTTAGCTCCGCCGAATCTTGGTCCATTACCGATCATCTCTGAAAAATATTCCCCAACGGGATGAGTCAACAGACTCAATGTGTACACAAACTAACATTCAATAATTTAGGCATACATGTTCATATCAAAGACATATTCATAAAAAGAATGATGCAACCCAAACCCAAGCCTATTTGTCCATCCGCTACACACCACCTGCACTGCCAAATACACACCGTGGGGACTACTAAGTCAACCCTCCATCCGCTACACACCATCGAAGGCGATCATTGCGATCGACGTGCTCATCGCCCATATAATTTGTGTCATTAAACACCATATTCAAATAGTGTAACCGGTTACCAAATTCGGATAATGTAACCGAAGTTACCATATTCAAATTCTCGTGACCGTAGTCACCATATTCCGCTTAGTGAGACCAAGTCAACACCTTCTTCCCCTTTCACATATATCCCGAATGCCCCATATATTTTATATCATGCATAACATACTTAATTTCTCATTATTCACATGTAACAATATACATATTCATAATCCTATCAAAAGTAGGAAACGTGCACTGGTACTTTTACCATATTTATGGTACTTAGCCATATTCACATTCTTATGCATATTCATATGTTAAAATAATTGCCATATGATATATCGAAAGTTAGTGTAAGTACACACCTGATTTGCTTAATAGATTCCTTGAGATCCCGAAAATCCCGATTTAGGCTTTAGATCTGTTAATTCCTATATTCGGCCCATCATACATAAACATATTAATAACCTTTTCGATTTTAAAACCAAATCCTACTAGGAATGGTATTACTAACACTTACCTTGTTTGCCGATTTGATTGACAATCAAATCCCGAAGATTTGTGTTCTTCCCTTGAATTCGGCTTGAGATGAGATCTCAAAATCGATTCCTTGCTCCCTTTAGTGATATTGAAATTCCTATAATTCATATGTTAGATCTAACATATAAAACGTAACCTTCGACCAAATATATACTTATCTCACCTTAGATCCTTGATCCTTGTTTTCAACGATTATAGAGACCTGAGAGACCCCTTGCAGATTCAGCCAAAAAAAACAAGAATAGGGATTAGACCCTTCTCTTTCGGCAAATAGAAAAGAAAAATAACTTGAATGATGCTTAACCTTACCTTTAATGCCTTTAGCCGATTGCTTCCTTGCCTAGAGTCACAGAGATTCGACTATGGAGATTTAACAGGGATCAAAGAGTGTTTTGGCTCGACAATAGCAAAGGAGAGGAGAAGAAAAGATGGAGTTTTGCTTAGGAAAAATTTCGTGAGAGAGAGAAAGAGGGCTAGGAATTTTCGGCACACTTAGGAAAAAGATGAGAGAATAGCCTAACTCTCCTCCTTTAGCCGAAATTACTAGGCCAAGAGTCCTTGACTTGGCCACCACTCTTCCTTGTGATAATATTATCTCTTTTATTTAAAAATAAAAGTGTTTAATCCATCTTTTATCTCCTCAATAATTATATTAAAAATTAATCCTATATTTATCACTTATTATTCACATATTAATGAGAATAAAACACCTTTATTTCTAGAAGCATGTGCCGTCCACCTCAATATTCCAGGAAGCAAAAATATAGCCTTCATTATTTGCTTCCCAAGTGACTCGAACTCAGGCCCAACACCTTGCATGTGGCGCCATTTCCATAAGCCATAAGTGCCATCTTCAGGCCACTTTTCCTGGCCCGTTTTTGTGTCAAATTTTACCAACTTTTTCTTTTAAGGCCCCCTTGCCTTAATTTCCTATTCTAAACTTTAAAACTCATCATTTTAGGGTCATTTCCAAGTTTCCTAAAATTTTCGATCGGCTCTGTAACTTGCCATTTTTCTTACATTTCCAGGTTTCCCGAAATGTTCACTTTCCATTTTTGAAACATTTCCAAAAATGTTCAGGTTTCCAAAAATGTTCAAGTTTCCAAAAATATTCAGGTTTCCAAAAATGTTCAAGTTTCCAAAAATGCTTAGGTTTCCAAAAATGTTCATTTCCATTTCTATGCATTTCTAGAATTCCAAAAATACCAAAAATTTATTCATAGTGCTTAAGACTTTTCATTTCGTACAATTAAACTGAAAATGCATAGGCCCTTTCGAGGACGTTACATACGCCCATATAGAGCCTCATAAGGTGCCATCTTTAAACTTGACTGAAAACTATTGTTGTAGGCAAATTCTGCCAATGGGAGGAACTTTTCCCAACTGCCTTAGAATTCTAGAATGCAACATCTGAGCATATCCTCAAGCACTTGAATTACCCTCTCCGACTGGCCGTCAGTTTGAGGTTGAAAGGCCGTACTAAAGTTCAACTTTGTACCCAGGGCCTCTTGTAACTTTTTCCAAAATCTGGATGTGAACCTCGGATCTCTATCTGATATGATTGATAAAGGGACTCCGTGAAGTCTTACTATTTCTGAAACATACAAGTTTACCAATTTGTCGAGTGAGTAATCTACTCGTACAGGTATAAAATGGGTTGACTTAGTGAGTCTATCAACTACAACCCATATAGCATCCTTCTTGCTTGGTGACAACGGTAAACTCGTTACAAAATCCATAGTAATACGGTCTCATTTCCACTCGGGAACCAAAATGGGTTGAAGCAAACCCGAAGGTACTTGGTGTTCAGCCTTTACTTGCTGACAAATCAAGCATTTGGAAACAAACTCTGAAATATCTTTCTTCATTCTCGGCCACCAATACTGTTGCTTCAAGTCATTATACATCTTGGTACTACTCGGATGTATAGATAAACTTCCATCATGTGCCTCGTGTAAAATTCTCTGAATAAGCTCTTCTTTTCTCGGTACACAAACTCTATCTCTAAACAACATGTATCCATCAGAATTAATTCGAAAGTCAGATTCAACATCTGACTCGCACTGAACTCTCTTGACTTGCAATTCGCTATCTTTTTTCTGAGCCTCAACGATCTCTTGGAGAAATACTGGTCTAGCTCTCAACTCAGCTAGAATAGAACCATCATTGGATAAATTTATCTGTGAATTCATTGTCCTTAATGCAAAAAGGGACTTCCTGCTCAAAGTATCGGCGACCACATTCGCCTTGCCAGGATGGTAGTCAATAACTAACTCATAGTATTTTATCAACTCTAACCATCTTTTTTGCCTCAAGTTTAATTCTTTCTGCGTCATCAAATACTTCAAACTTTTGTGATCAGTGTATATCCGACATCTCTCACCATATAAATGATGTCTCCATATCTTCAATGCGAAGACTATGGCTGCCAACTCTAGATCGTGTGTTGGATAATTCTTCTCATGAGGCTTCAACTGTCTTGAGGCATAAGCAATCACTTTGCCTTCTTGCATAAGCACACACCTAATTCATTTAAGGATGCATCAGTAAACTATGAACTCTTTCCCCATCTCAGTTGTACTAAGACTAGAGCTTCATCAATAATGCTTTCTTTCTCAAAACTGCACTGCAGCATCTTCTGTCCACTCAAACTTCACATTTTTCAGAATAATTTCGTCATCGTGGTTGCAATCATAGAAAACCCCTTGACGAATCGTCTATAATAATCGGCTAAGCCTAGGAAACTTCTAATCTCGAGAGACATTATTCGATGGTTTCAGTCCATAATGGCCGAGATCTTACTTGGGTCTACTCGAACCCCTTCTCCTGAGCCAATATGTCCCAGAAATCCTACTTCATTGAGCTAAAACTCACTTTCACTGAAATTGGCATACAACTGATTTTCTCAAAGAATCTGTAAAACTGTCTGTAGGTGCTCAGCATGCTCATTCTCATCTCGGGAATAAATCAGTATGTCGTCAATAAAAATAACTACAAACTTGTCGAGGTATGGTCTGAATATGCGGTTCATTAAGTCCATGAATACCGCAGGAGCATTGGTCAAACCAAAAGGCATGACTAAAAATTCATAATGCCCATATCTTGTTCGAAAAGCAGTCTTGGATACATCTGATTCCTTTACTCTTAACTGGTAATACCCCGATCTCAAGTCTATCTTAGAGAACACGGTGGCTCCTTTCAATTGATCGAACAAATCATCGATCCTTGGCAATGGGTACTTGTTCTTTATCACACTTTATTAAGTCGACGGTAATCTATGCACAATCTCATAGTGCCATCCTTCTTTTCACAAATAAAACCGGAGCACCCAGGAGAACAACTTGACCTCGCAAAGCCTTTGTCTCATTAACTCTTGCAATCGTGTCTTCAACTCTTTCAACTCCGTTGGAGCCATTCTGTAAGGAGTAATAGATATTGGTACAGTACCGGGAGCTAGCTCAATGCTGAACTCAACTTCTCTAATTGGAGGTAATCCCGGTAATTCTTCAGGAAAGACATCCAAGTACTCACATACTATCGGCCTTGACTCAATCTTTGACCCGATTTTTTTATCATTCATCACAAAGGCCAGATATGCCTCATACCCTTTTTTCATGTATTTTTGTGCCGTCATATGGGAAATCACAACCGGCAACCTACTCTGTTCATCTGATTCTATGTGAAGGGTGTCCCCATTCTCACATCTCATCTCAATGTATTTCTTCCCACAATTAACTATTACATTATGGGCAGTCAACCAGTCCATACCGACAATGAGGTCAAACTCATCAAATGGTAACAACATAAGGTTTGCTTTAAAACAATGACCTCTAATCATTAATGGACAATATTTACATACTTCATCAACTAACACACTCTTGCCTAAAGGATTAGACACCTTAATCATAAATTCTGTAGAGTCTATAGGCATACTCAAATCGGATACTAATTTTATGCAAATGTAAGAGTGTGTGGATCCGGGATCTATTACAGCAATAACTTTGATATCATGAAGAGAAAAGGTACCCGTAATAACATCATGGGAAGATGCCTCTTCGCGAGCGCGAATGGCATAAGTCCTTGCAGGTGCTCTACCCTCGGGTCTCGCAGCCTGCTCTCTAGGGTTACCTCTTCCCCTTGCCCCACTTCCTGGGTTACTCTATGGTCTTCCTCGGACCATACCCCCGGATCTCGGGTTCTGAGTTCTTTCTTCTTTCATCATCTCTGGATAATATTTTATATAGTGGTCTTGAGAACCACATCTAAAGCATGCATTTTCATGTGCTCGACATTCTCCAAGATGACGTTTGCCACACTGTGGGCATTCGGGTTTGTCGAATCTAATGTTCCCAACACTTGCAATCAAGTAGTCTGTGTGCTTTATTCCTCGATATTTGCTTGCTCTTGTCTTTCTTTGAAAACCCAATGGAAGTAGCCGATCGGGTAGGGAAATATCTTGACTTCTTAGATGAAGATTGGAATGACTTATTCCACTGTCTCTTTCTAGAGTCACGAGACTCCATTTCAAATTTCTTCTTCTCTTTTACTAGTTCTTCGGCTTTACAAGCCCTTTCGACTAGCACCACAAATTCTTTCAGTTCTAGGATAGCAACAAACAGTTTGATGTCCTCATTCAGCCCATCTTCAAATCTTTTACTCATGATGGCTTCGGTGGACAATAGTTTGATGTCCTCATTCAGCCCATCTTCAAATCTTTTACTCATGATGGCTTCGGTGGACACACATTCTCGAGCGTATTTGCTAAGTCTTACAAACTCCCGCTCATAGTCAGTCACTGACATCTTGCCTTGCTTCAGTTCTAGGAATTCTTTCCTTTTCTGGTCCACAAACCTTTGACTGATATACTTTTTCTTGAACTCTTCTTGGAAGAATTCCCATGTGATCTTCTCCCTTGGTACCACTGATACAAGGGTGTTCCACCTTTGATAGGCAGAATCTCTTAAAAGGGAGACTACACACTTCATGCTTTCCTCAGGTGTGCATGATAATTCATTAAATACCCTGATGGTATTTTCTAACTAGAACTCAGCTCTTTTTGGATCATCATCTTTTCTAGCTCGGAATTCTTCTGCCCCATGTTTCCCGATCCTATCAACTGGAGGCTTAACTCCTCTTGCCACCTCTACTACTTGAGGGGCTATTGGAATAGGTTGTGGAACATGTGGGGGTGGAGGGGGTTGTACATTTGGGTTCGTACGAACGAACTCTAAATACTACATAATCATCATATGGAGGAAGGCTTCTCTAGCCCCTTCTCCTCCTTCTTGACTCACCGTAGTGGGTCTATTCTCATTCTCGTTCGGCACCATCCCTTCAGCGGGAGCCGGTGCATTACTTTCTACGTCATCTGCCATATCTCTTTCAGGATCCATTTACTAAATGTATAAACATAATTTAAGTCGTCAGGAGTCGTCACACTATCATTATAAAAACATTCTCACGTATGGCATGTATAGCTAGACTCGTGCTCATGCTATGTTAGTCTTAGAACTGACTAAACCGTAGCTCTGATACCACTAAATGTAACACCCCATACCCGAGTCCGAGGCTCAGACTGGATACGAGACATTACTATGCTTGAACATACTTAATCATGACATTGTGGCTATAAAATTCCGTTCCGAAATTAAAACTTCTCATTCTTAAATAATTCGGACATTTCATGGGCCTACGAGGCCTTAAACTCGTACTGGTAAACTTTCGAAACCTTATCGAAAAACTTTTCTTTGAAACAGGAGTTACACGCCCGTGTAATATAAGACACGCCCGTGCATAGGCATACACGCCCATGTCCTCAGACCGTGCCCTAAAACTCAGTATTCTGGCGATTTCCACACGGCCATGACACGCCCGTGGACTTAGACCGTGTACTACATCTTGATATACTGACTTATTTCACACGACCGAGCACACGCCCATGTTCTAACCGTGTGTTATGCACGGCCTTAACACACGACCGTGGGATTAGTCCGTGGCCTATCCTTATTTATAAGATAAGGTGCAGTTTACGCACGGCCTAGACATACGCTCGTGTGTCCAACCGTATGGGCACTTAGAGGCTATTTACCAAGCCAATCACCACCCTGAAACTAAGATCACATTCATACTCAATTCAATTACTCAAATTACTACATCTTTCATTGATATCAAAAAGCATACATACTTAGTCGATTTGGCCAATTTCTCTAGCCATATACAAAAAGAATAATGAACAAGATAGCCTATACTATGGCTCTTCTTAAAACATATACTCAAAATGAAGTGCCTCCTATACATGCCATACTTAATAAAACAACTTTGCTATACCAAAATGGTGATTGATAGTGTGCTACGAGCTCCGACTTCAACGATCCACAAGTTAGCTTGGCGGGACTACATAGAAAGAAAGAATCAAAGGCGTAAGCATTTAGCTTAGTAAGTTTGCATATAATGTACATTCTTGGTTGATATAAACCATTTAACATAATAATGGTATCATAGATTTCAGCTATAAAGCGTACTTACTCATACTTGATTCATACATATCTCATGAAACTTACAAATCTCATGCTTGAGTGGTAACCAACGTACCTGTATCACTTGATCACATTGATCAGCATACTTTAACATAATAATCATTATCTATCATTCATCATTCATAACGCAAATAATGCTCACTTTTATCTTGATGCTAGCTTTGCTTTCTTAGTTTTCTTGTTATCTCATTTTAACTTTACTCGTTTGCCCAATGAATTTCTGGGAATAACCGAGGATGCTAAATCTCTTCCCACGTAACATGATGCCAAAGCCATATCCTAGATATGGTCTTACATGGAATATCTCTTCTTGGTTTCAAGGCCATGTCTTGAAATGGACTTATATGAAGTCTTTCTCTTGATAACTTGTTCAATGCCAAGCTTGCCTTGGACTTACATGATAACTTGTTCAATGCCAAGCTTGTCTTGGACTTACATGATAACTTGCTCAATGCCAAGCTTACCTTGGACTTACATGATAACTTGCTCAATGCCAAGCTTGCCTTGGACTTACATGATAACTTGCTCAATGCCAAGCTTGCCTTGGACTTACATGATAACTTGCTCAATGCCAAGCTTTCCTTGGACTTACATGATAACTTGCTTGATTTGCCGATGCCATGTTCCAAACATGGTCTTACACTGGCTCTCATAATGTGGTAGATCGAGTATTCTAGGAAATTCATTTTCAATCGGGACTTGCTCATACTTAATCTCACTGATTTCTTGGTTGAACATAACATCAAATAATTCATGAAAATAGTGTACATTATACTAAGCAATTCAATGATAAAAATCATACAAACTTACCTCAATATACAAAATGTATGTAGATGTGCAATTTAGTCCTCTACTTTGTTCTTGCCTCGGTTTCGATCCGGGCTTCATTTTTCTTGATCTATAATCATAAATAGATCATTTAAAACTCACATTGACTAAATTTACTCTTAACTCATACTTTGGAAAAATTACTATTTTGCCCTTATACTTTCTCATATTTGCACTTTTGCCCCAAGGCTCGTAAAATAATTTTCATTCAACTTTCTTAGACTACATGCTTAGCTGATTTATTTTCTCTACTATAGCCATTATCAATTCTCATTATTTCTAATAGGTATGACTAATTTCAAAACTTTTACAAACTAGTCCCTATGCTCATTTTTCATGAAATTCACTTAGAAAAAAGATGTTTATCTAACATCAAACTCTCATAAACTTCCATAAAACATCATTTAGCATGCATGTCATTCATGGGTAGATTTTTGAACATGCATCTTAGCTCATTTTATAGCTAAAAATAGCTAATTCATAATACGAGGACTTCAAAAACACGAAGAATATTAAAATCGGGACTAAGATGATCTTACTAGCAAGCTTGAAAGATGAGCAAACCCTAGCTATGGTTTCTTTGAAAATTTCGGCAATGAGGAAGAAGATGATAATGATTTTTGTCATCTTTTCCCTTTATTAATCATTTAATAGGTAAATGACCAAAACGCCCTTCTCTTAAAAATATCACCATTTACTAACTCATGTCCAATTTTGTCCAAAAATTATGATTTGGGCAAATTTCTATTTAAGGACTTATAATTGCTATTCTAGAGGTATTTCATACAAAATGCTTCTAGAAACTCACATTTTACAACTTTTGCAATTTAGTCCTTTTTGACCGTTCAACTTCAATTTAGCAAAATTGCTTCATGAAACTTTCACACTAACATGAAAACATGGAATGAACCTTAAAAACTCATAAATTCACCTCAGATTCATGGTCTCACACCACTATTCTGACTAGGCCCTAAATCGGGCTGTTACATGAAGAGACTAACTCTCTCTATTTTTAGCAAACTACTCTCCTCTCTTCACCTTTAAATAAGACTTCATTTCACCATTCCTAAGCATCCCTCATCCCTCATCATTCTTGTAACACCTCTAACCCATATCCTTCGCCAGTGTAGAGTTACGAGGTAATACTAATCAATTCACAACATATAGGATATATTTATCAAACATAAATCATTCATTCTCATAAATCATTCAACACAATTACATTGTCCCTTATAAGGGCCTACGAGGCCTTAAACATGCTTTAGAAGTGGTTCAAAACGAAACCGATAACATATGAAAATTTTGGAAACTTTAAAAAAAATTCAACCATACAGGGGCACACGCCCGTGTGAACAGACCGTGTGCCTCACACGGCTTCAGACACGCCCGTGTCTCAGGCCATGTGGAAATAGGGCATACATACTGACTTGGGTCACACGGCTAACCACACGCCCGTGTGTCTAGCCCGTGTGCCCTTTGAAGTGGCCACACACGCCCGTGTGCCAGACCGTGTGCTAGGCCGTGCCAAACCTGTAGGGCATACTGACTTATGCAACACGGCCAAGTCATACACCTGTGTAACATCCTAAAATTTGGAATTTTGTGTGTTGCATTATTTTGGTGCTAAGCTAGTTAAATTGTTAACTGTGTATGTTTAGGGGATCCTGAGAAGGCTCGGGGTTTATTTGGTCCTAGTAAAAAAATTTGCATTTAGCACTTTAAGGAGATAGAGTAAGTGACCTTAAATCGCTTTAAAAGATGTTATTGGAATAGTGGTGATTAACCGATTATAATTATAGAGATTAAATCGCTCGATCTATCCAACCGTTGATCACTCAGAATTAGTGGTAAGCCGATCTTTACCCTTTGACAATCCATATTTTATCGTAATATCAATCGATATAAAATCTAATCGAATGGAGGCTTATGGTACTGATTCGAAAGGAAAGTCGAGTGCAGATCTCAAAAGGAGCGGATTAGCGATCCCTACTCCTAAATTCAAGCGAAGGGCAGTATCGATGATTCGGGACTTTCTACCGGGTTGTGGACCATCATCCGGTGAGAATCGACTATTCGAGGTCGTTCACAATTTTGAGGCATCAGCGATTCGGGATTTTCCATCGGGTTGTGGACCGTCAACCAGGGAAAACCGACAAATCGTGGTCATTCACGATTCCAAGGGTAAGTACTGTAGATCGTTCATTTTACTGTTGATTATTAAATCGCATATGTTGGCTAATCAAGTGTTATAATATTTTAGGTGTCGACGATCAAGAAAGCTTAGTGCTTACCGTAATCAGGTGTGTAATCTCACACTGTTTCTCGTGGGTTTAAGGTTGATATAGTATCGAAAACGAATCGCTACGACTAAAATTGTAATAAGGCGTAAATCGGAAACATTGGCCTAAGATATATTATTTTGATAAAATTGGCGAAATTGGTAGTATCATTGTGCAAATGGTGAAAATACCCCTAAAAGGGCCGAAATATGAAATTGATTATGGGCCGAATTGACATATTACTTTATGGGCCAAATGGACATATTGATTAATGGGCCAATCTGTTATTTTGCTAAATGGGCCAATCTGATATTTTGCTAAATGGGCCAATCTGATCTTATGGCTAGATGGGCCAATTTGATACTTTTGCTAAATGGGCTGATCTGTTATTTTGCTAAATGGGCCGATCTGTTATTTTGCTAAATGGGCCAATCTGTTATTTTGCTAAATGGGCCAATCTGATATTTTGCTAAATGGGCCAATCTGATATTTTGCTTAATGGGCCTATTTGATAAATTGTTATAATGGGCCTTAATTTTGTAATAAATATCCGAATAAATTACTGTTGTTATATTGTGATTTGTTATGCATTATATACATGATTTTGCATGGGATGGGATAATATTGAAGAGAAGTTATGGTGGCTCTGCCACATATTTTGGTGGCTCTGCCACAAATCTGTATAGTGGCAATGCCACGTATATTCTGTTATTCTGGTGGCTTGTCCACAATTTGAATTTGATATAAATGGCTAAATGCCTACGATTGGTGTGTTGGCGGGGTGGGTTGACAAAAGATCCTCGCAGGTGTGATGGATGGTACGGGTGGTGTGTAGCGGATGGATTATTAGGATTGGTTTGGGAATTGCATTTCATTTACATGTTATTATCGATACATTATTTTGTAAATGGGCTTGGTCCAAAATATTGCTAAATGGGATTCAGGCCCAGTGGACAATGGTAAGGGGGTTATACACTGAGTTCAAGTAACTCACCCCATTTTTCCTTACCCCTTTTCAGGTAATGATCAGTGATGGAGACTTGGGCCATGGATGACTCGGTGGAGGCCATACTACAAAAAAACGGTTTAATTTGGAATTTGGATTTCTTTTTAGTATTTTTAATTACTTTACTATTTTGAGTTAAGGCTGTAATAAGGCCTCTAGATTAATTTTTGTTTTGTTTATTGTTTGATGAATTTATAATTTGCTCTAAGTACTTCAAATTGAGGTTTTTCTAAAAAATTAAATAGACGTTTTCTTAAAATGGATATACAAAAAGGGTTTCATAATAAACTTTCATAAATATATTTTTTTTTACTCAGAAATTTCTCAAATTATTTTCATCAACACTTTTTGAAAATTATTTCCAAATTCTTCTCGAACTATTAACAATATTTCCAAAGTCACGGTTTATAAGATTTTTATCTTAAATTTATCATCAATCAATTATTCAATAATACTTTATCAAAATTTTTTAAATGGGAGCTGTTTTAAATGATTTTAAATCTAAATCTTTTTATGTACAAATGAAAAAGGACTTAGTAGTATTTTTCTCATGTGACATGTCAGATCTGGCCTTAACGCATGGGCCGGTTTGGGGTGTTACAACCCGTGTGCTATGCCGTGTGCCAATTCGGGGGGTATACTGACTTGTACCACATGGCTAGTCACACGCCCGTGTGCGAGACCGTGTGGAGCATACTGACTTCAATTCAATTTCAACACCAGGGGACACACGGCCGTGTAGCATGACCGTGAGTCACACACGGCTGAGACACACGCCTGTGTCTCTACTCGTGTGGACAAAAATAGGCCATTTGCAAGGCCAATTTGCAACCCCAACTTCAATGTACCTACACAAGGCAAAATGGTACCATTTCCATACACAAAAAGGCAGCCAAATCAATCCCAATTCATGCACAATTCATGATGTACAAATACAAACATTTCACTTACTCAAATATATACCAAAATAACATTATCTTTAACCTTAATTCATACAATATATATATACCAACTTAATATTCACAATCGAAAACCATCCTCAACTCAATCAATTCATTCACTGTAATACATACTATTTAACTACCAATTTGACATATAAGTTCATGCCACAATAAGACCTTTCTCAAGTTTTCATCCACCATAATTCAAATAACCATTTTAACTTCCATAATGTCTTGGTTACAACCATGCCAAAACAATCCATCTCACAAGGCATTATAAACATCTTACAAAATTCATTAACAACCATTTCTAATAGCCAAACACACATTAATATTAACATCATTTACAAGCCAAATCTCATGGCTATAATCACAACCAAAATACCACATCTAGCCTATACATGCCATATACCATAAATGTATAATTCAAAAGTACCAACTTAGATGTTTGATAGTGCGATGATGTTCCCGACGACTCCCGGATCCGAGCTAGCCTTGATTCACTATAAAACATAGAAAAATAACATGAAGTAAGCTTCATAGCTTAGTAAGCTCGTGTGTGAATAACTTATTTCATCGAATAAATGCAAATCAACCAATTACACATGACAAAACCATATACACATTAACTACAAACCTTTCTCATGTCTTAAAACATGATCAAATACAAACTCATCGAACTTTCACTATTTAATATTCGAATAGGTTATGTACGTACTTGTATCGCCTCGTACTAACCTCTTTCTCAACCACATCATTCGTTTACCCGTTGAACCATTTAGAATAGAATCGGATACTCAAGAGTCTCGTACGATAAGTACCTATACCATGGCCCGTAACCAAATCAAGGTAACTTATCCGAAGAACTATTATCATGGCCCGAAGCCAAATCGGTAAAATACGCACCCGAAGTGCTAATATCATGGCTTGAAGCCAACTCAACGTATCGCTTATTGACATGTTAATAGTATCCAAAACTATTCTTAAGGTTCAATCGGGCTTTCACACTTTTTGTTTCTATCATCGAATGCATCTGTAAAGTCATTTTCACAACTCATACATTATCCATAATCCCGTTTTAACAATTAATGCAATATTAAAGCATTTTAACATAAATTTATAATGTAATCATCACATAAGAACTTACCTCGTATTCGGAATTGACGGATCAGGTCGACTACTCGATAACATTGCTTTTCCCCCGATCTAAATTCGAATTCTTTCTTTCTTGATCTATATGAATTCAAAATTAACTTATTTATTCATCTACTCATTCAATTAATCCAAAAATACACATTTGGGCATTTTTACATATTAGCCCCTAAACTTTTGCATTTAATCAATTTAGTCCCTATTTCACAAATACACAAAATTCACACAATTCAAAAAAAATCATGCTTGGCCGAATTATATATAGGTCCCTAGCAGTCCAAAACTTTCATTTATTTCACATTTCAACCACACAATTTGCACATTTCACAATTTAATCCCTATTATGCATTTTCATCAAAAATCACTTAACAAAACATGTAAAACTATCATCAAGCTTTCATATTTCAACATTAAACATCAAAGAACACATAGATTCAATAATGGAAACTCTCAAAATCTTTAACAGTTTGCAAACTAGTCTCTGGGC
This sequence comes from Gossypium sturtianum, assembly GCA_025698515.1. Taxonomy (NCBI): domain Eukaryota; kingdom Viridiplantae; phylum Streptophyta; class Magnoliopsida; order Malvales; family Malvaceae; genus Gossypium; species Gossypium sturtianum. Next base: position 91,410,985 of record CM046949.1, read on the forward strand.
TAGCTAGACCTAGCTGCAACGATATCAAAAACGTAAAAATCATTAAAAACGGAGCTAAAAATAGACTTACATGTTCAAGACACCATAACCGAATGTTCCAAGCTCTCAAATGGTGTTTTACAAGCCGTAATTTCGGTGGTGGTGTTTTATGAAGATGAAGACAAAAATGTTTTTATCATTTTTAACTTAAGTTATTTTATAATTACTATATTAACCTTTAATAAATAACCATTAAAACTATTTATAACATGTCCATAAATGTCCACTCACCAATTTAATGGTATAATTACAACATAAGGACCTTAACTTTAAGGTTCTATAGCTATTTAATACCTTTAGCTATTAGAACATTACTTTTGCACTTTCCGCGATTTGGTCCTTTTTATCAAATTGACCAATCAAACGATAAATTTTCTTAACGGAATTTTCACAAAAGCATATTATCATGCTTTATACATTAAAATAATAATAAAATAATAATTTTGACTTCAGATTTGTGGTCCTGAAACCACTATTCTGATTTGACCAAAAATGGGCTGTTACAATTCTCTCTTTTCTCTCAATTCTCTTTAGCATTTTCCTTTCCCCACGCCTAGCATCATCTCTTCATAGAGATTTTAGAAATTAATCCTCTTAAATAGCCCTTGGTTAGCCACCTTGGAGAGCCATCAGCAAAGGAGCAAAGCAAAGGAGCCTCGTCGATCAGAGTCTTGGGTGACAGCCACTTTGATTTGGGTTTAATCTTTCTTTTCTTTGATTTAATCTGAAAATGTTTGCTATGTGTTCTTTGTTCTTGTTTACAAAAATGTTAGCTTAATTTTATTTAAGCTAGGATGATTGCTTTGATTAAATAATATTTATTTGATTCATGCTTATAATGTTTGTGCCTCAATCGATCATGTTTTCAAATAAAAACAAGTCTGTATTTCGTTCATACGTGATTGAAATGCACCTAAATTAGCTGAGCGATCCTAACTAGATGACGGATAGTGGACACATAATTGAAATGTGCATGCTTAATTTAGATCCTAACCCGATTAAATTGCAGGTTGCATAACAACTCTAACCAAGCCCTGTTATCTGCATAGTTTTTTGATTTGTGTGATTAAACTGTTTCAAACCTAACACGTCCCTGTTACCTCACACGAATGCTATGAAACCCTTAGTAAATAAGGATTAATAAAATGTGTATTAACTAAGTAAAGGATTCTGAAAGGGCCTAATGTGGTTTCCAAACTCATGAAAGATCGAGTTGCCATGGAATGCTATTAAGCATGTTGATAATAAATTGAGTTTATTTAAAGTAATTTTCCTAGTTTATTTATGTTATAATTGTTGAAAATTGTGTTTAATTTTGCTAAAATCTATTTCATTCATATAGTTTGCATATTTAGGATAATTTGCATTAGGGATCATTGCATTTAGTTTAATATATTTAATTTTAATCATCACTTCTCAATCATATTGTGTTTTTATTTACCAAGTTGTTAATATAATTTTACAATTAAGTGATTTAACACAAATACAATCCCTATAGAGACGATAACTCGATACTTACTTATTACTTGATAACGATTGTGTACACTTGCACAAACCTACGTGTTACAGAAGTCAGGTTCAGTTACTAGTTCCATTGGTTCTACCTTATCAGGGATTTCAGCTTACTGCCTTTGTCCGATCTCTGTGGGCTCTTCTTCTTCTCCTTCAGGATCCTCGTTCTCTTCAACTTGTTGCTATAGAATAGAGTCTTCAGCTATTCGGTAGAGGTCCCAATCTGTGATTGTGACGTGGCTATAACCTGTCTTCTTTACGTTTGCAAGAATTTTAGCTTTCAAGCACAAAATTGTTATCGTAAAGGGAAAGTAAGTTGGGCCAGAATGTCTAGCGGCACAATTCTGCATTTCTCTCAGGATGATTTTTCCCACATCAATGGTCTTTCCAGTTAAAATAGAGTATAATAAGACCATTTGCTCTAATGAAATTGTAGTCCCATGTGAAATAGGCATAAGGCTGAACCGAATGAAATAAAACAATACCTTCGCTAGTGGTGTCAAATATTCTCTGCGACAAGTGTGAATTCCTTACTTTGACACAGTTCACTTAGAACCTGGAACTGTAAGTTCCTCGAGAATTTCTTGCAGATTTTCAGACTCAATATTGCTCATCAAGGAAGAATATTCGTCGTCTTCGAAACCAGGTAATTCAAAGAATTCATTAATAGCATTTGAGGTTATCGGTATCTTGATTCCGTGAACAGAAACTTCTGTCAATTCGCTTGAGGTCAAATTCACGTAAAATTCATGAACTAACTCATCATTTGTACTAGGTCTTTTCTCACCAAATATCTCCCAATTGAGAGCTTTAGCAATTTTTCGAATGCGTGCCATGAAATCAACATAGTTGCTTTCTTTCAGCGTAAAGCCTTTTTCTAGGTGCATCTGTTGATTCTTGAAAACGCTTTCGTATCTCGCTTTGGCTTCTTCACAGTGGGATTTATTTTGTGATTCGTCAATTTGGGCAAAGGCACGAGTTCTCTTGCGAGGCATGATTAACCTGAACATAAGATGGAAACAAATATTTTCTCAAAAATTTAATTAGTATAAAATATTAATAATTCAATAAATTGGAAAATTAAATAATTAAATAAAATAAAAATTTAGGAAAAAAATTGTCTTACCACCTTTTTATAAAAATTAAGAACTCAAAGCAAATAAATATAAAGCAAAACGGGTTGGTTTAGGGATGGTTGTAGGGTGTCTTGATGGTGTGGTGCGATAGGCAAGGGTGTTGGTGCGAGCAGATGCGCGGGCAGCAGACGGCACTGTCAGGCGGTCCTTGCGCGAGCAACAGGGCATTCATGTGCCGCGCAGATGCGAGGAAGTGGGCAGCAAGCAGGTGCGTCGAGTAGGCCTAACGAGCTGCTGGAGCTAGATGTGCCGCAGGTGCAGCGACAAGGAGCAGGTTTTTGGTACACACGTGTGCGTGGGGGTTGTTGGGTGCGTGCATGAGCTGCTGGCTGAATGGGGCTACCGCAAGGCGTGAGGGTGATGTGCGGAGCCGGGCGGTGTTGTGGCTAAAGAGTTTGGCACTAGGTGATTTGGTACTTGGTGGGTTTTGGATGCTAGGATTGATGGAGGGATGAGTGAAAAAAATTGCAAAGGTGGGTGAAATTTATAGTGAAAGGAGTAAGAGTTTAATTAGAATTCTTAGAACAAATTAATAATTAAGATATTCTAAGTTCTAACTCTACATAGAGTTAACACCAATTAATAATTAATATAATGCATATTAAATTATTATTTGCTATTAATTTATTAAAAATAAATACTTATAAAATAAAATATGATCAAATTTAAAATAATCCTAATTCTATGCAAAGTTGATAATAATTAATATATATTATAATAGATATAATTATATATTAAAGATTATCATATTATTTATTAAATTAAAAACATTTATTCTAGATGCCTTTTGAAAATATTTACAAGAAGAGACATCTAATTTTTAGTATTTACAAAAAGAGCAACCAAATTTTGAAAATAGTTCAATTAAGTACCTAGACTTAAAGAAAATTTGAAATTGAGTTGCAATTTAAAACTTGGATAAAAATTGACCCTTTTATTTGAAAACTTAAAAATTTATTTTGCCATTTAGGGAATAATTTCTCAGAAGATTATGTTAAAATCAATTCCCAAGAAAGATTGGAGGGGTCACAAGCGGTCCCGCTTAAGTTCCAATCTCCTAGACAGAATTGATTTAAACATACTAATCCCGAAAATATACCCTAAATAATTTATTAAAAATAAGAAAAATTAAATATATGATAAAATGAAAGAGATTTGGTCCCGTTCAATTTTATCCCCCTAGTAATGTTTTAAGCGCTGAGCATTGACTCGAAAATTACCTCCCTTACTTTGAAGTTCGACAACTCCGTATAGATAAACTTGGTGAATCATAAATAGATCGGACCAACGTGATTTTAACTTACCCGGAAAGAACCTTAATCTGGAATTGAATAACAAGACTTGCTGACCTGCTTCAAATTCTCGAACTCGAATGTGCTTATCATGCCATCTCTTAAGTCTTTCCTTGAGTAATTTGGCATTCTCTTATGAGAACATTCGGAATTCTTCTAGCTCATTGAGTTGGAGCATCTGTTTCTCTTTAGCAAGCTTAAGATCCAAGTTGAGTTGTTGGAGAGCCCAATAAGCTTTGTGCTCTAACTCCAAGGGCAAATGACAAGCTTTCCCAAAACCAACCTATAGGGTGACATCCCTAAAGGTGTCTTGTATGCTGTCCTATAGGCCCATAAAGCATCATCCAGTCTTTTAGACCAATCTCGTTGGTTCGGGAAAACTACCTTCTCGAGTATGCCTTTGATCTCTTTGTTTGCTAGTTCAGCTTGCTCATTTGTCTGCGAGTGGTAAGCTGTGGCAACCTTGTGCTTCACTCCATGCTTGTCGAGTAACCATTTCAACCACTTGTTCACAAAATGGGACCCTTCATCATTGATGATAGCTCTAAGGGTTCCAAACCTTGTGAACACATGCTTCTGCAAAAACTTCATCACAACCTTAGCATCATTCGTCGGATATGCCTCAGCCTCAACCCACTTAGACACGTAGTCTACTGCTACCAATATGTACTTGTGGCCAAAAGTTAGAGGGAAAGGATTGAGAAAGTCAATACCCCAAGCATCAAATAATTCTACCTCAATGATGTTTGTTCTAGGTATCTCATTTCTGTTTGTGACATTTCCAACCCTTTGACATCGATCACAGCTCCTTACGTAAGCATACGCGTCTTTAAATAGTGTTGGCCAAAAAAATCTGGCTTACAATACTTTGGCTACAGTACGTGTACCTCCAAAGTGTCCCCCACTCGGAGCTGAGTGGCAATGATATAGAATCTTATGTACTTCATCTTCTGCCATGCATCTCCTGATCATTTGATATGCACACTTTTTAAACAAGTATGGTTCTTCCCAGAAATAGTACTTCACATAATGAAAAAACTTTTTCTTTTGATGATACATCTTATCAATTGGCATCAAACCACAAGCTAAATAGTTAGCAATATCAGCAAACCAATGGGTATTATGGACATGATTTACCTTCAGTATGTGTTCATCTAGAAATGTCTCTTGAATGGGTATAAGTGGAGAATTCCCTTCTTGCGGCTCCAATCTGGACAAGTGGTCTACTACTTGGTTTTCTACTCCCTTTCGATCTTGAATTTCTAGATCGAACTCTTGAAGTAGAAGTACCCATCGAATCAGTCTCGGCTTAGCATCTTTCTTGGCAAGTAAATACTTAATTGCCGGGTGGTCCATATAGACAGTCACTTTGGTACCTACAAGATAAGATCGAAACTTGTCAAAAGAAAACACAATAGCAAGTAACTCTTTTTCTGTTACCGTATAATTCAGTTGAGCTCCTGTTAGAGTTCGACTTGCGTAGTAGATGGGATGAAAAACTTTGTTCCTTCACTGGCCCATGACAGCTCCTATCGCGAAGTCACTTCCGTCACACATCAATTCAAATGGTAAATCCCAGTCTGGTGTGACGATTATGGGTGCCGAAACTAACCGACTCTTCAAATCTTTGAAAGCTCTTAAGCACTCCTCATCAAATTTGAACGTTGTGTCCTTCTCCAATAATTTGCATAAGGGTTTAGCAATTTTGGAGAAGTTATTGATAAATCTTCGATAGAAACTGGCGTGACCCAAAAAGCTCTTAACAATCTTTACAGATGTTGGAGGTGGGAGTTTCTCAATAACGTCTACCTTTGCTTTATCTACCTCAATTCCATGTCTCGTTATCCGATGCCCTAGAATAATACCTTCTCGTACCATGAAATAACAGGTAGGATGTTGTCTTGTGTTGATCTTCTGGTGCTACTGTAATCTGATTATACCCCGAGTATCCATCAAGAAAATAGTAACAGTCTCGCCCCGTGAGTCTATCCAGCATCTGGTCCAAAAATGACAAAGGAAAGTGATCTTTCCTAGTCGCCTTGTTCAGCTTCCGGTAATTGATGAAAATTCTCCATCCTGTAACCGTTCTAGTCAGTATCAACTTGTTATTCTCGTTTTCAATGACCGTAATACCTCCTTTCTTTGGCACGCACTGGACCGGACTTACCCATGAACTGTCTGAGATGGGGTAAATTATACCTGCATCTAACCACTTGATAATTTCTTTATTTACCACGTCCTTCATGATGGGGTTCAGTCTTCGTTGTCCATCTTCTAGGATGATCTTGTGCATGCATACAAACGTTATTGCCGTGAATATCGACTATGGTCTATCTGGTAGCCTTCTTGAATTGTTTCAATACTAAGATGAGTTGCAAGCTGGCCCATTTGGTTTTCCAGGTTTTCCAATGTAGCTGCTAGGCTTTGGATTAAGGCATCATTCTTGGCTATGTATGCCTCAACAAGTTTTCTAAGCCATTGGATGGTTTAGCTTGAGGTTGTTTCTGAACTTGTTGGGTAAAACTAGGTGGTTGGGTCGGTCTAGGTTGGGCGTATGTGTTACTGGGTCCAGCCCCTTGGTTACTCCAGGAGAAATTAGGGTGGTTTCGCCACGATGGGTTATAGGAATTGGATTGTAATCCTTGCCTTACTCGGTTTTGGTTCTGGTTACCCATGTAATACATGGATTCTGGGTTCGATGGACATTCTTCGAACAGATGTCCTTCCCCACAATAGATACAGGCCACATTTTCAAATTGATTTGGTGGCTGTGCTGCAAAACTATTAAACCCATTAGTGGTAAAAAATTTAAGCATTGAGGATATTGAGGATACCTGAGATGCGAGTGAAGTAAGAGTGTCTACTTCATGTATTCCAGTGACTCGACTTCCTGATGCTGCTCGATTGGTTGGCCATTGATAATTGTTACTAGAAATGCTCTCGATGATTTCATAAGCCTCATTGTAAGACTTAGAAAGGAGAGCACCGTTAGCAGAAGCGTCCACTAACATTCTCGTGTGAGCATTGAGACCATTATAAAAAGTCTTAAGTTGGATGCAATGTGGGATTCCGTGATGAGGGCACTTCTGTAATAATTTTTTGTACCTTTCCTATGCCTCATACAAGGACTCATCATCCATTTGTTGGAAAGCGGTGATCTCGTTCCTTAACTTAGCATTTTTGCTAGGTGGTAAATACTTCATGAGGAATCTTTCTGCTAACTCTTGCTATGTGGAAATTGAATTTGGTAGCAATGAGTTCAATCAGGCTCGAGCTCTGTCCCTTAGCGAATATGGGAACAGCTTCAATCGTAATGCATCTTTGGGTACTCTGGCTAACTTGAAAGAATCGCTCACCTCCATGAACAATCTTAAGTGCAGGTGCGGATCTTCGGTAGGCATTCCACTAAATTGGCCCACTGTCTGAAGCATTTGGAACATGACTAGCTTCAGCTTGAACTGTTGTGCCTCGATTTCAGGTCTCCTAATACCCGGATTAAGATCGTGAAACACTGACATGGCATACTGTCTTAGAGCTCTATCCCTATCATCAGCGATAAGGATAGGATTTTGAGCAGGGTTTGCTCCGTTTCCTTGATTCGGATTTTCAAAGTTCATCTCTTCAGTCCTTCTCTGACTTGTTTGTCTTCTTCGTTGTCGAAAAGTTCTTTCTATCTTAGGGTCTATAGGGAGTAAATCCATAATTCGGTCAATACTCATAAACACCTGAAATAAACACAGAAAAATTAATTAAGTTAAAATTGAACAGGAATATAAACCAAAATGCAAAATTAATAAATTCACAAATAATGACTTTTTAAAACAGTCCCCGACAACGGCGCCAAAAACTTGGAACGACAGAAATGTACAAGTGTACACAATCGCAACAAGTAATAAAGTCGTACCCACAGGGACTGTGAAAAGAATTATTTATGAAATTAATTTAAAACACTTTGGTGAAGGAAAATATTTTGATTTGAGGAGGTGATTAAAAACTAGGATTTTAGCTAAGTAAAATAAATAAAAATAAAATAAAAGTTCCAATGCACGATTTCAAAAGATGATTTTAATCAAAATGACATAATTATGCTAGATTAATTGCATTTCTTAACTTAGAATTATTAAACTCATGTTCATGTTGTTACGAATAAATTCACGGCAACTCGGCAATTTGCTAACTTATGAACATACTTACCTACCAAAATCCATTTATCTCTTGACTATATCTCTATGTCAATTCAACCGATTAAACAAATTCTAATAAGCAAATGTGTTAATGCACATACATACTTATGAAATTAAAATAATCTCTTGTACATATCTCTATGCCAATTCAAACAATTAATTCAATCTCATAAGCACATAAAAGATTACGTGAGGTAACAATGTATTTCTACCTTGAAACAGTTTAATCACAATAATCTTGCAAGTTATGCAAGGCTAATGTATTACTAGATACCATTGCTAATTTAACCCTCAACTACCTTAGATGATTAAACATGCACTGATTAAGTATCATGTCAATTAATTACAATTTCAATCCGTTTAAATAATTAATTCATTAGCTACCTTACAATTGTAATACAAGAATAACCTAGCCATGGTTTTACTTAATCAAACATCTTACAAAGGCTTATAACAACACAAACACAATTTTAATAACTCAAGTAGACGAAATGCAATCAACCTAACACAAATTACATTTAAGACATATTAATTAAATTAAACATATCAACATCACAAATATTCATAGACATGATCATCATAACAACAACAAAATTAAAAGGATAGGGAACAAGAATCAAATCCGGTGTTTTCTCTGTGGCTTGACTAGTTTGCTCCACTCCTCCTTCTCTGCTTGTTCTTATCGAACTGAGGCTTCTACGAACACTTGAATGCTGCTCTAAATGGTGGTTAATTGACACTTTTTCAAGAGGTGAAATCGGCAAGGGAATAGGGGAAGAAAATGAAGAACAATGGAAGGGAATGAAGAGAAAAAAATGTGAGAGAAGTGAAGAGATGAGAAGAGTTGACATGTGTTTGAAGTGAGCAGCCAAGGAGGTATTTATAGATTGAGAAGGCTTCTAAAAATAGCCAAAATCAGTAGCCAAAGACTCCCCCCATGGCCGGCTACACATGTGGCATGTTTGAAGATTTCAAACATGCTATTTTAAGGTAGGGGCAAATCTAGAAAGGCATAAATAGTGCAGGGGTTTAAATGCAATTTGAAGGAGTCTTCAATGGCCATTTTGCAAGCCAAATAATCAGCCAAGCAAGCTGATTGGGTCAGCATGTGGGACGGTTTTGGGCTGCCCAGTACTCGGTTGGATCGGTTTTCTCGGTTCAGCTCAATTGGGCCCCTTTTAATAATTAATTAACAATAATTTATTTAACCCAAATTAAATTGGATTAAATTAAAATTAATTATATTATGAATTAATACACATAATTTGGACCGTCTTAGGCTGAAAAATTAATTCGCCTTGATGCTTCAAAATTACTTCTCGGTTTTGCGCTTCTAGCAGTGTCTGTCGAGCCATTTTTCGCCTTTTGCGCAAATCTGTCGAAAATAATCAAAATTTGATATAAAATTAATGTTAATAATTTGAGTGTAATTTTATTATTTTATAATAATTATATATTTTTCGACAATAATTTTATCGAAACTGCATGAATTTGAGTTAAAAATGGCATGGAAAAGTGTGTATATTTTCATATTTCCAGTTATTATTTTTGAAAATGGTTTGAAGGTGATTTGGTAAGTATACATTATGTAAGTTAACTATGTTGGTACATTTGATGCCTTGTTAGTTTGTGTCATTGTGACTATATTATGTTGTATGTTTTGAATGGCTCAAATGGCATGTTTTGTAATGGAATAGTAATGGTCATATTTGTGGTTTGATTTGTTAGAAGTTGAATTAGGTTTGATGATGGAAATTTGATCAAATAAATGCATGTTTAGGTAAGTTTAAATGTTTGCATTCGAGGTGTCTTGATTGGCATATTGGTTGATTGATTTGGGATCATTAAATTGGTCATTATATGTATGTTTTGGTAAGGTTTGATGCTTTGATAATGTGCACTAAAAGTCTTTAGGTGGATGCATGAATTATTGTTGGAAATGGCTTGAATTTGGCCAATTTCATGTCCACAAGACCTGAGACACGGGCATCTGACTCAACCGTGTGTAATACACGGTCTGGCAAAACGGTCGTGTATCCCCTGTAGGTTTTAATGCATGCAAGTCAAACTATTACACGGCCTAGCACACGGCCTGGGACACGAGCGTGTGTAGCTATTTTGAGAGTACACGGCCTGTCACACGAGCGTGTGGCTTGGCCGTATGACCCAACTCAGTGAGTTACATGGGCACGGACACGGGTTGGGACACGGCTGTGTGTCCCTATTTCGATTGTTACACAGGCTTGTGTCTCAACCATGTGAGTCACATGGCCTGGCCACACGGTTGTGTGACCCCTGCAGTCCAATTTTTCTAACTTTTTCCTGAACTTTCCAAATGTTTTCAATTTAGTCCCGATTTGTTTCTAAAGTGTTTTTAGGGCCTCGAGGGCTCGATTAAGGGATGATAAGCATGTGAATGAATAATTATTAATGTATGAAATATGTGTTTTTATACTAAATTTTTATGGTAATGCTCTGTAACCCTATTTCGGCGACGGATAGGGGTTAAGGGTATTACACCCATCCTCCTCCAAAAATCACTTGACTGTTGCTTACCACAATAAGCACAGTCTAGAGTCTTGCCTCTGGTACCAACTACCGTATTAAAGGCCTATCCTCTCGGACCCGCTTTATGGGTTGTAAAGTCGTAATAGTGGGACCTACATCGCTCTTAATCAAAATCTTAGTCTTATCTCTCTTCTCATGCTCCGCATGCTTAATCTCCTCCACAATTTTGGTTTTCTCAACAAGAGTCTCAAAAACCCTCTCTTGGTGTGGAGCGAACTAAATCATCAGATCATAACACAGCCCGTTCTCAAATCTAACACAGTTTTCCTGTTTAATTGCAACCATCCCCTGAGCATAACGACTAAGTCTCAAGAATTCAACCTCATACTCGGCCGTAGACATGTCCCCTTGCTTTAGTTTAATAAATCCAAGCCTGTGGGCCTCCACATATCTGGTTCCCACATATTTCTTCTGGAAAGCCTTTCAGAAATAATCCCAAGTCAATCTCTCTGCCAGTGTACCCCTCGTCACGGACTGCCACCATCGATAAGCCTCATCCCTTAATAGTAATATTGTATCTTTCAATTTTTGTTCGAGGGTATAATCCATGTCATCCAAAATCCTTTCCGTAGCCTCCATCCAATATTCGGTTACAGTAGGTGTCGTCTCGACAATACCCCTAAACAGTTCAACTCCATTGGGTCAGAGCCTCTCAGGTACGGACCCACGATTGCTAGATTCGGTTTGGGCTTTAACCACCTACTAAAGAACCCTGAGAATAGCCTACAATACAACATCATCCATAGGCTCCTGCTGACTACCACCAAAAAAATATGCATTTTTAACATGCTCGGCTACAAGTTCAGGGGTACGCACTTGAGATGCAGAAGACTCAATTTGGGCCTCACGCCATTGCGCTCCACGGGCTCGCATACCATGGGTTCATACACCTCGGTTATTCATATCGTTATCGTGAGTCTGAATTTTTATGTATTTATCTACATTTTAGAAATAAATTTCTCATTATTTATCCTGAGTATTTTCAATCTAATAGTTTCAATTATAGTTTACAACTTACAATCTATAGTTTATTTATAGTTTCAGCAGTAAGAGCACTTATCTAGGATCGACTTTGGAGTCTCGGCTTTTTGTTTTTGAAAAATAAACTTTATAAAATAAAATCTATTTGTGGCATGGTTTCCAAAATATGCCTTTAAAAATATGCATGCAAATTTAATTCGGTCATATTACCTTCAACCAGCCAACTGCCACGTGCACCGTCTGAAGCACCTGGTTTTTTCCTAGAATCTGCATGGCCTACAGTAGCTGTATCCAAGTGATTTTTTCTAGATGGACTGTAATTGTTTTAGTCGAATCCCCTTGGGCCTCATTAGTAACTATTGGCCGGTAGTCCTTCCCAGGCCCAAACGTTTTAACCAAGTTAACAAACTCCATTTCATTTACCTGGGCCACCTCCTTACAATGAGCTTTTGAAGTTGAGTCCACTGTTCCATTCTTATTACCTAAGCCCACTATATTGGCCTACCTAGATTCCCTCATCTAATTTATAGCATTCTATTTGTGTCCCCTAGCCTTAGCTGCAACCATGAATCCCTTCTCTTTATTGCTTCCCTCATGTACAGCTTCTAAATCTGATTTCTTTCATTCTTTACTTTAATTAACGGTAGCAAGAATGTTGAAACTTGATTCTCCAATCTTAATCCCTAAATTTACGTAACCATTTCTCTGGGAATCCCGGATTACCCCGTTGCCTCCTCTCAATGATCATCCATGGACCGTAAGCCCCTCCTTCATCCATCATATCGTCATCCAGCATGACCGCATCAGCACCCGAAGCTTCTCCACTGTCTGACGATCCCTTCACATCAACCCTTGGAGTAGTTTCCTTCTTTGGACAAAAGTCTTTTACATGTCCATAATAGCCATACAAGAAACAAGCCAGTGGAAAATGTTCATACTCTACCCGTTGAAGAATTCCATTGATCTAGACTTGGGATACCAATATCTAATTCAAATTCACATAAACCATAGCGAAACGACCTCTTACTCCAACATCGGTCTTAAAATCTAGCTTCGTGACTTTTCCCACCGTTGCTTCAATATCCCACAAAATCTTTCAATTGTACATGTGACCCGGAAGACCTGGAAAATGGATCCACGACATTACAACACTTGGATAAGGTTGAGTAGGATTGAAATCTATAGTCCACGGTTGCACCATTAAATATTGTCCATAGATAACCCAAGGACCCTAACAAAACACCTTTTCAAAGTCTTCATTGTTCTGGAATTTAGCCAAAAAAATATTCATTCTTAATATCCATGAGTTGGAATAGCAAAGAAGTTTTCCAGAGGATTGAAACCTTACTCTGTAGATTAGTATGACCAATATTTCAACAAAAGCTTGACCACTACTGTATCAGCCATATCTTTAACTAATAAGTGTTGGACCCTCTCTGAGAAGACAATCAAAGGGATGCCATTGACAAAAGACCTCTTAATGTCCCCATCCTTAAAATCAAAATAATCTTCTACTCCCAAGCTCGCTACAACATTCCCGTTTTTCGATTCAACAAAACATTTCCCCACTAATCTCTCTTTCCAAGATAGTGGTGGATCAAGGTTTGGATCCACTGCCATTCCAACATCCGGTTCAATTCCTTGCTCCTTGAGACGTACTTTTTTAATGATACAATCCTCAACTGACCGTGCCTTATCCCCATCACTCTCGCAAGAAGAAACCATTGCAAAAAATTTTGTCTTTTAGTGTCTACTCTTTAATGGACCAAGACTATCTAGCACTGAAGACTCGATGTCTAATCAATCAAAATCTTGGAACAACCTATGTGATATATTGGCTTTTTTACTTGGGCCTTCACAAGTGTTACTCCATAAGCAAATAAGTCTAAAAATGTATTTTATTTCGTCTCAAACAATGGTCGAATTTGGATGGTTGAAGGAACTACGAGATCGATATGTCTTATCCCATAAGGTTTATCCTTATTCGTTAAGCTATTTATTTGGTGATTTATCTACTCATTTTATTTGGTTTAAAATGTTTTATTTTAGAATAATTTTTGGAGATAATTTAAAGAGATATATTCAAATTATAATTAAAAGTTATTAAGACTACATGGAGACGTCAATTTATAGCCTATAAGTAGGTTGTTGTGCCGCACATTTAATTGTCTTTTGGAGTGATTTTGGTTGGTTATTTGTTTATCTTTTACTTTGTATTTTTTGCACTCTTGTGTTAAGCTTTTATTGGAGAATTTATACTTTGATGTAAGTGAGTTTTTCTGGACGAGTAATTTGTAACAATTGAAGTCAATGTTGGGGTTGCAATTACTTCTTATACGGATAGATTGGGCCTAAATGATTTTGAATATTGTTGAATAAGAATCGATTATTGAACGAGGCTCCACAGAGTACGATTGTTTCCTAACTAATTAACAAATCTCTTATATTTATTTCTTCCCTTTTCTTATTTTACTTACTGCTTGTATTCTATTCGAACTCGTGTCAAATATCTATTTCAACAATCTCGATCTAAATATTGAATTCAGCAAATTGAGATTTACCCTAAAATCCACTAATAAGATAAAAATGGAAGAAATCGATGTCAGTGAATCATTCAGGAAACATCCAAATCATACGAATCAACAGGAAAATGGATTACAAATACATTAGGAACTTTTACACACCAAGTCGGTATCAGCAATTGGTGAAGAAATTACCACAAATTCTACAAGAACGATAGAGATTTTATCAGACCCAAATTTCCGCAACCTTAAATCCCAAAATTCTCAATCAAATCAATAATGATAGGGAGTTTGAGATTTTATCAACCCTCTTCTTCATTAAAGTTTCGGTTTTTTTTTTCTTTTATTATATAGCTTTTTCTTTTAAGATTCTTTTTTAAATTATATGGAAAAAAGTCAATAAAATGACGTGGATAAGTTGTCCACATGTCAAAACTTAATTAGTTTTACATGCCAAATAAGATTTTTTTTTTTTAATATAAATATGAAATGGAGTAACAGTATAGTTGGAACTAGAGGTGTACATGGGCCGGGCCTAATTAAAAATTTAGGCCCGTTTTGTAGGCCCGGGCTCGGGCCTGGCCCGACCCGAATTATGGGCCTGAAAAATTGTCCAAGCCCGGCCCGACATGGAATTGGTAAGCCCGAGCCGGCCCGGCCCGTATTATTTTTTTATTTTATTAAATAAAAAATAATGAATCAAATACATTTAAAGAAAATAGATGTTTATTTTCTACTTTGAATCTCATAATGATACTATTCTACCATTTAATTTTGTACTTTACGAAAATAGATGCTTAATTTGTTTAGCTTAATTTATTAATAATTTTTTCATATTCTCAAAAATTCAATTTTAAAGAAATTAAATATGGAATAAAATAAACACATGTTCTAAAGTTAAAATTTTATTAATAAAAAAATAAAAAATAATACTAAAATATTTCGGGCCCGGGCCAAAAAATCATACCCGAGGCCCGGCCCGTTTTTTAAACGATCCTCATTTTTTTGCCCAAGCCCATTTTTCGGGCCTATATTTTTACCCGAACCCTCCCATTTTTCGGGCGGGCCTTCGGGCTGGGCCGAGTAGCCTGGCCCATGTTCAGCTCTAGTCGGAACCATAATATAGGGAAACTGACAAAATTTGTTTGAAATACCAAACTATAAATTTGTATGTAATACAGGGCCCAAAGTAAATATTAAGATATTAAAATACAATATTCAATAAAATATATCCAGATTTTAGATTTTGTACGGATTAAAACAAGAGTTAGTATATGGTACATTGGTAATGTCTTCTTTTATTTATTTCACAAACAACCTTAAAAATTTGTAATATATATTTTTTAGATATTTATTTATTTTTTATATTTTAGGACATTTGTTAATTCTCCGATTTTAGAGTCTAGCAGTGCATTAAAACAAATAATTAAAAAAATAAACAATTTTAAGTTATTTGACCTATATTGTTGTATTTTCTTTTCCGCAACCGGAAATACAGCTTTTCTTAATATAGTTCTATGTGATATATTATTTAATATACATTTCTTTTTACAATATATTTTTTTATTTATTTTAAGAGTTTATGCAATATATATTTTTAAATTTTCAATTCTTTTACAATTGCTATCTGTAATTGGTTATTGTTTTGTCCGCAACAAGGTCGCATTCTAGTATAGATAAATTAATCTTTTTCTTCAGTTTGAATCTAGAAAATTTGCTGTAGATTTTAAAGAAGACAAAACAGAAATTACAAAATAGAATGCAACGGTGTCACTGCAGATCAACCCACTTGGTCCAGCTGGAAGCATGTGCACAGATGACTTGTAAACTCACAAAATTTAGAAGTTGGGTTCAGCTGATCCACTTGTCCGAATCTTTTGACCCAACATATGTGGTGTTGTCTTTTTTGTCAGAGATGTCATAAGGGTCTGATTATGTTTAGCGTGTAGGCCGGTTGGATTCGTGTTGAGGGTAAGCTCTCTGAGTGTTTCATGAATAAAACTAGACCAACTCTTCTACCATTTTACCCAACAAGTCTCTGATTAATACCATGTTGTAATGATGGAGATGGATAATACATTATAATTGGCATGAATTAAACAGCAGCTATGGTTTAAATATTTTAGACAAGACACAGATTATGAATTATTAAGCAACTACCTTGAAACAAGATTAAAAAAGAGGAGAGAGAGAAGAAAAATAATATAAATAATTCAACTGCTGAAAAAAACAATACCAAAGGCATTAAAGTTGGAGTACATCTAACATGGATCATCCCAGAAAGCAGGATGAATATGCAAAAAGTAACAAGGAAGAAACATCTAATATTTATTGCATTGCATCCCTCTTTACCTCAACTTCAATTATTGCTGTTATTCTGTTAGAGGCAAGCAATTTGAACATTCAAATGTACATTCTGTCAAATTCAACTACAAAACCGGAGATGAGCAAAAAAGATAAAACGGAGTGTGAACTCCATTTCTATAAAAAGACAACTGTGAATCCTACCTCAGCTATTGTCTCTAACAATTGAAGCCACCTGCTATATGAACATAACTCAAATTTATGGTTGCATGACGTACTTCTGTTCGATACATGCAGGGGCCTTGAAAACCATCAGCAGAGGGTTCCAGAGAAAAACACAGGCTTAACAACAGCAGTCGAATTGCCCATGTTCTTAGTAATCATCTCTTCCTTGAGATTCACTCGATCCCTATAGGAACAAATGCTCAAGGGCAACTTCTTTAGCTTCACTCTTCCTCTCTTTTTACCAGAGGAATACGCATCTTCGTTGGCTTTTTCCTTCAGATAACCTGATTCTGCTTCACCATTATCCAACATTGACGGTCTGGATTTTTTGTAATTGGCCACCTTTGCCTCCACTTTAACATGCTCCTCAACCAAGTCATCGGAATCAATTTCAACTGCTGTCATACCTCCATTGCAGGTAGAAGATGGGCTTCCTCCCAACATGATACCCCCATTGGAAACCTTTGTGTTATCAAAGGTTGGCAAGCTCTTAGGCCTTTTCTGTTGATGACCTCTCCATTCAGATTTTGGTGAATCCTTTGAGATTCTTGGAGAACTATTGATTGCCCGGTTCAATCTAGTGACTAGATCTTCATCCACCCTAGAATTCTCAATTGGCTGTTGGTCTTTTTTGTACAAGGCTTGAACAGGGACATGCTTCTTGAGCTTATTCCTTTTTAGGTATCTATCCTTACTACCAGCATCTTCAGAAAATGTTGCTACCAAGTCCAATGCACTCTTAGCTGCAGCGATGGCTTTAGCTGCAATTGCAGCCTTCTCCTCTGCTGCAGCTCTGGCAGCCTCTGCAGCCTTAGCAGCAGCTATTGCTGCAGTTCTCGAGGCCTCAAAAATCTTCTCAGGAGAAAGGTTTGGGTCATTGACATGGGAACTCAATAGATTATTAAGATGAATATTAACATCAGTTGATGAAGTAGCAGATGATGGTGAAGGTGATGGAGGAGATGAAGTGGAAGAAGCAGCTGTTGGCTGATCTGAAGCACCATTAGCATTCGAAGCCTGTTTCTTAAAACCTGCTAACAGGCGCTTCCTAGGAGGCAAAAGAACATCGGCATCTAAGTGATTAATGTCACAAACGTTAGCCTCCATTAAATCCAGTTTATTATAATCTGAAGCACCAGATGAGGAGTAATTCTGTACAAGGAAAATTACAACCGCTCCAATTCACATCGATTCTATAACATCAATAATGACAGATTCAGTGTTAAATGGTAAACGAAAACCCAAAAAGAATATCTGAATTGTGAAGCAAAATAAACAAATAAAAATAAATCTCAGAAAACCCATGTAATGTTTCATTCGATGCAAACGACCTAAATAACTCAAGTCTGAAAACCCTATCTGTAGATTCTGTCGTAGAAATTACCCAGTAAAACCAATGGGAAAAAAATGATGATCATGCAATTAAAATGAATAGCAAGAAAATTGAAAGAGGAAAGGCGTGCGATTAAAACGAAGGGCAAACAACGTAAATTCGGAGATCGATAAAAGGGAAGATGATGTAATAATGCGAATGAAAATTATGAGATTTAAATGAAAAATGATCGAACGTTGATTAAATACCTGATTATTTATCCGGAAAACAAAGAAAGAGATTTGGTTTAGGATTGTAGAGAAAATTAGGGTTTTTTGTTTGGGGGGGGGGGGGATTTGAAATACCAAAAGAGAGAAATGGTATTTCAAGCTTCTGGAAAATGAAGGGTTCCGAAGGCGAAGGAGGGAGAAGGAGAGGGAATGAGAAAGAGAAGGGAAGGGGAGGGGAAGACTAAGATTGAGTGAATTTGAGGAGGAGATTTTTGGATTTCCATTTCTATTTTTTCAATTAACATTTTCCCCCATTTTCTTTTTCTTAGAGATAGGTTTAGTAAAAAAAAAAAAGCTAATTAAAAATAATAATAAATAAAAAACCTTACTCCATTTCTATTTAAGTGCCATTTTGCAAAGAAAGAAAGCATATTATATATCATATGTTGATCAAAAGGTAAAATATTTACACAAATGTTGAAATTTTCATTATCGTATTGTTTTGTTGAGCAAGCTTTTTTTATTATTATGCTATCTTAGCATTTGTGGATTGTGTCTCTTTTATTCGATTAAACAATAAAGGCTTTACTTTCAATTCAGGTTATAAACTGTCATCATCACATATACTCAATTGAATAAACATCGATCTTAGCTCAACTATTGACTTTTGATTTAAAGCAATAGCCACTACATTCACTTTTCTAAGGTGGTAATCAATTATACAATCATAGTCTTTCAGCAATTCAATCCAGCGACGCTATCACAAATTTAACTCCTTTTGGGTGAGGAGATATTTTAAACTTTTATGATCCGTATAGATATAGCACTTTTCGCCATACAAATAGTGCTTCCAGATCTTCAGAGCAAATACTATAGCGGTCAGCTCTAAATCATGCGTCGGATAATTGCGTTCATGTGGCTTTAACTGCCGAGACGCATAAGCAATTACCTTACCATCCTACATAAAGACACAACTCAATCCACTCAGTGAAGAATCACTAAATATTACATATTCTTTCCCTGATTCAGGTAAGGTCAAAATTGACGCTTCTATCAATATTGCATTCAATTTCTCGAAACTCTCCTAGCATTGGTCATTCCACACGAATGATATGTTCTTTTGCAAAAAAAAAAAAAATATTCATAAGCAATGCTATTTTGGAAAATCCATTTACGAATTTTCTATAATATCCAACTAGACCCAGGAAGCTTAGGATTTCTGACACATTTTTTGGCGATTTCCATTGCAAGATAGCTTCAATCTTTTTAGGATCCACATGGACTCCCTCGGCCGATACTCAAATCAATCTTGGAGAAAATTTATGCACCTTTCAACTGGTCAAATAGAATGTTGATACATGAAAACGGATATTTGTTCTTGATTGTCAACTTATTCAACTACCAATAACCAATACAGAGTCGCATCAATCCATCTTTCCTTTTGAAAAATAGCACTGAAGCTCCCTAAGGCAGTATACTAGGACATATAAAGCCTCGGTCCAGAAGATCTTGCAATTGAATTTTCAGCTCTTTTAGCTCTGTTGGGCCATACAGTACAGAGCAATAGACACTAGATTTGTACTCGAGTAAACTTCAATTGCAAATTCAAGCTTATGATCAGGAGGTAATCTTGGAAATTCTTCTAGAAACACATCCGAGAATTCACATACTATATGGATCTTATCCAATTTGCTTTCATTTGAATTTGAGTTAATAACATAAGTCAAATATGTTTCATAGCCTTGATTCAGAAGCTTCTTAGCTCGAATCGATGACATGATACGAGTAGAATCACTCGATCTCATGCCTTTGACTTTAATTATCTCACCTTCATAACTTGGAATAGAGAACTTCTTTTGAAAACAGTCTAAGATTACATTATTCTCGGTCAACCAGTCCATTCCTAGAATTACATCAAAATCGCCAAATGACATGATCAACAAATCAACTGGGAACAATTTATGTTTGATCTTTAATGAACAACGTCTGCACACTTAATTAACGAGCACAAATTGTCCCAAAGGGCTTGTAACAGCCCGAATTAGACCCTAGTCAGAATAGTAGTTTCGAGACCACAAATCCGAGGTCGAAATAATATTCTAATATTATTTTTGGTGTGAATTATATGTGATATAGCCTGTGTGAAAATTCTGTGTGATAATTTTATTGACTGTGTGTCAAATTGTGAGAAATGACTTAATTGCATAAAGTGTAAAATGTTGTGTGCCGATTGTTATATACTTAATTGTTGTTGGCTTTTTAAGGTGGAGGCCTTATGTTGTTAATAACTCATTTTTAAGATAGTGGATGGTTAAATGACTAGATAACCATAATGTAAATTTGTCTTATATGACTAATAAAAGGGCAAAATTGGTATTAGATTATTAAGTTAATTTATAATAAAACAAAGCATCAAAATAAGCCATTTTTCTATTCAAATTTGCACCGAATATTGAAGAAATAAGAGAGGTTTTAAGCTTTGGTAATTTCGGCTAGGAATTGGCTTGATTTAAGGTTAGGTTTTGCTCGGTTTTTATTAATTTCTACGTTTTCGTAATCGTTGCTTTGTGCTCTTTAAAACCCATGCTTAAATTTTGTGAATTAATGATGTTTATGAAATGTTCCATTGATGAAATGGGGAGCTTTATGATGAGTGTTGGTGTTAAATGAAAGATATGTGTTTAATGAACATGTTTTGTTCTTGAATTTTTGATGAATTTAGCTAATTAGGGCTAAATTGAGAAAATAGCATTTTGAAGGATTAAAATGTGAAATAAATGAAATGTGTGGGCTTGTATGAATATAGTGAGAATTCGGCTAGGCATGGGTGCAAGCTAATTATGTGTATTTGATGATTTTATGAATTAAGGACTAAAGTGTCGAAATGTGAAAATGTGAGGGCTATTTTGTAAAATGCCCAAAATATGTGTGTTTGGACTAAAATTAATGATTTGGTGATTGGATGGATTGAATTTGAATGTGTATAGACCAAGAAAGGAGAGGTTCGGATCGAGATCGAGACAAAGATAAAGTGCTCGATTAATCGACCGTTTCGATAATTCGACATCCGAGGTAAGTTCGGATATAATACATGTTATTAAGATATGTTTTAGTATTATGGAATGAATAAGTATATGATTATGAGATTTGAGATGTTATGTGCAAAAATTAAATTGGATGGCACTATGTGTGCGAAATCGAGATCGAAACAGAGATGAATAGCACTGTGTGTACGATGTTATGAAAGCTTCGGCTTATTGATTTGGCACTGTGTGTGCGATACCAAGATAAGTCGGTTAAAAGAATAGGCACTAAGTGTGTGATGACGAATATGCTTCAATTACGTATATGGCAATCAAAAGCGATTAAATTAGACGAATATCAGAGGATGATCGACGAGTAATATCGAGCATTGAATAACTATGTGTTAGCTAAGGTATGTATTGAACCTTTGTGGTTGACGAGTTTATAGATAAAGCCATGAATGGATGAATGAGTATTTTAGCTATGGATGATATGGTATGAATATAAGAGAATTGAACTATGTGATGGTTTAATTATATACATTGGTTTGATCTGATGAGATAATGGTATTGTATTTCGAACTTACTAAGCTTTGAAAGCTTACTATGTGATTGTTTCTCTGTTTTACAGTGCCAGCAAAGCTAGCTCGGATTCGGGAATCGCCAGCATCTTTATCACACTATCGGCAATCTAATTTGGTACTTTTGGAAAGATGTAAATAGATTAAATATGGCATGTATAGGCTAGAAGTTATGGTATGTTTTGGGAATGTTTAATCCTTGCCATGTGAGTTGGCTTGGAAGTGAAATGATATTAACTTATGAATGAGTTATGTTTATGATATGTGAAGTACATTTTGGTATGGCTTGGTGATAATGATATGTTTTTAAGTATGGTAAGATTAGGGAAGAATTGATGCCATAATAATATAATAATTTTGTGGATGAGTCATGCTTGATAATGTATGTGATTTGGTTGAGCAAGATGGTATATAAGTTGACATATTTAGTAATGAGGATTGTATGTGATGATATGATGATCACTTGACATGAAATTGGTTGCTAAATTGTGTGTGGGATTATGCTTAAATGTTCTTGTAGGATTGACCCTTGTGTGGGTGGCAAATTGGCCTTGTAAATGGCCTATTTTGTCACACGGTTATGGCACACGGGCGTGCCTAGTGACTGTGGGGCTAAGTCAGTAGCTGGCTAAGAGTACACGGCCTTGGCACACGGACGTGCCTGGTAGTCGTGTGGTTTCAACAGGATCGACCACGGCCAAAGTCCAAGGGCGTGCTTGGTGGCCGTGGAGCCAAGTCAGAATTGACCACGGCCAAGGTACACGGGCGTGCTTGGTGGCTGTGGAGTAAAGTCAGGTTCGAACACGGGGAAGACACACGGGGGTTTCTATCAGCCGTGGGAGGCACATGGTCTGCCCACACGGGCGTGTAACCCCTAAAACTTTGAAAAGTTTTAAATTTTTGAGAATTTCTGTATGTGTTCCGGTTTAGTCCCGATCCCTTTCTAACACGTGTTTAAGGTCTCGAAGACCTTCATAAGGGACTATATACTTATGAATGAATATGTTTGATTGATGTTTGACTTTATGTCGTGAAATAGTAATGAAACGTTCTGATTGTTTGGTAATGCCTCTTAACTCTATTTTAGCGATGGTCTCGGGTTAGGGGTGTTACATTTTATTGGTATCAAAGCTACGGTTTAGTCGATTCTCGGACTAACGTAGCATGTGTGAGTCTAGCTATACGTGCCATATATGAAATTGCGATAGTGTGATGAATTCTGACAGTTATAAATGTGTTTTCGTATAGTAATGGATCCCGATCGAGCAATTGCTGATGATGTAGAGAGTAACGCGCATGCTCCCGCTCAAGGGACAGCGCCGGCCACATCTAGGCCAAATGAAAGTAGTAAGGGCGGAGAAGCTAAGCAAGCCTTCTTCCGTATGATGAGTGAGTGGTTTTCGGAGTTCGTTCGAACGAACCCGGCTGCTCCACAACCTCCACCCCCACAAGTACCTGTTGTGCCACAAGTGATAGATCTGATTCGATTGAATAAACCTCCTGTGGATAAGATCCGAAAGTATGGGGCCGAAGAGTTTAGGGCCACAGCTGACGACGATGCTGAGCGAGCTGAGTTTTGGCTCAAGAACACAATTAATGTATTTGATAAGATGTCGTTAACCCCTGATGAATGTATCAAGTGTGCAGTTTCTTTGTTGAGAAATACGGCTTATAATTGGTGGAAAACATTGACATCCGTGGTTCCGAGAGAGAGAATCACTTGGGATTTCTTTCAAGTTGAGTTTAGAAAGAAGTATATCAGTCAACGCTTCATTGATCAGAAACGTAAAGAGTTCCTTGAACTGAAACAAGGTCGTTTGTCCGTTACTGAATATGAGCAAGAATTCGTAAGATTGAGTCAATACGCGAGAGAATGTGTTTCGACCGAAGCTACTATGTGCAAATGCTTCATAGAGGGATTGAATGAAGATATTAAATTGTTGGTTGGAATACTTGATATAAATGAATTTGTTGTGTTAGTTGAAAGAGCATGCAAAGCTGAGGAGCTTAGTAAAGAAAAGAAGAAAGCTGATTCTGAAGCTCGTGATGAAAGAAAAATATCGATGAATAAGTTTTCTCAACCTTCAACGAAGAGATTTAGAGATGCAAGCAATCGTTCAAATACTTCGTTTGGACATCCAAGTAGAGATCGTTCGAGACAAAGTGCTGGTCCACGAACTCAAGCTCCAATTGAATCAAGTGTTGGTAGCGTTAAGAGTAACAAACCTGAGTGCAGACAGTATGGAAGACGACATGTGGGAGAATGCTGGGGCAAGTACAACAATAGAGTTTGTTATAAATGTGGATCCCGAGATCATTTTATTCGAGATTGCCCAAAGATGGTCGAAGAGAAATCTAACACCCCATACCCGAGTCCGAGGCTAAGACCGGATACGAGACATTACTATGCTTGAACTTTATTAAACATGTACTTACGGGCTATAAAATTTCGTTCCGAATTAAAAACTTCTATTTCTTAGTCAAATCAGACATTTCATGGGCCTACGAGGCCTCAGACTTATGTCCCAAAACTTTCGAAACTCATCTGGAAACTTTCTCTCGAAACAGGGGTCACACGTCCGTGTGACTTGGGACACGCCCGTGCACCCCTAAAACATGCCCGTGTCTTTCACCCGTGGAGGATACTGGCAAAATCCACACGGCATAGACACGTCTGTGGCCCTGGCCCGTGTGCCAAACCTTGGCATTCTGACTTATCCACACGGTCTGTACACACGCCCGTGTGTGACAGCTGTATGACAATTGAATTTCTAAGTGTCAAGTGTAGACTTCACACGGCCTTGGCACACGCCCATGTGCCAACCGTGTGTATCACATGGCCTGAACAAACGGCCGTGTGACCAGCCCGTGGTCTAATCTGACTTAAGATACTAAGGTACAGGAGACACACGGCCTAGACACACGCCCGTGTGTCTATTCGTGTGGGCAGTTAGAGGCTACCTAACCAAGCCTTTTACCACTCCCGTTTGCATACATTCATATACTACTTCAAAACCTTCTCAAATCATCCATTAAAACACATGAATTAACACATTTAATCATTAAGGAGATAAAGTCTTTATCCCATACACTAGGGAGAACTACTCCCAATACAAATACAACCAACTCTAGATTCTCTTAGGCCAATACAATTTGGCTACATCGGTTAGAACTTAATCAACTTTAAAAGAATCCCTATACATGCCATGACTCATAAGGATTTGATACCTCATACCAAGGGTCTGCTCGATAGTGTGAAAACATCTCTGGCGACCTCCAACCCAAGCTAGTTAAAATAACCTATTAGGGATGAGAAAAGTAAAGGAGTAAGCAATAATGCTTAGTAAGCTCATATGCATAATGTGTCAAATATTGATATTCATTGAATATACATAATTACAAAGAATCATGAAGAGTGTCTCTCATAAACTCATGGTTACTTGCTCAAATATTCTTGAAACTTACTCATTCAATCTCTTACCACATTCTTACCATGTCACAAGCCAATTGCTCGTTCAATTAGCATACATTCCTGCACTGATCACCACATGATCATATAAAACAACACATCAAGCATTTTCAATAAGCCGCTCATGCTACTAATATCTCGGTGGTTTCGCACTTAGCACACCATTGAATCTCTAATAGGGTGGTATCGCACACAGCCCACCAATCATTTATACTTATGGTGATTTCGCACTTAGCACACCAATCATTTATACTTACGGTGGTTTCGCACTTAGCCCACCTTTCATTTTACATTCATGGATTGTAATCCACCTGTATATCTCTATTTCATGTATTCATCCGAGAACATTCTCACACGCTTCTATTCTTACTTAACTTTCTATGATACTCGTTTGCATTCACACAATACATTAATAAATCTATCTCATGCAACTAAGGTGTATTAAATACACATAACCCACTAAGGGTTCATCATATACTGAATCCATATCAATTCAATTCTAACACACACTTGTGCTTTTCGTGGTACAACCACATACTTTCTTTCTTTCAACATATACGTTGAATCACTCAAGTTATTAAATAACTCTCTTGAGTCTCATACTCATAATGTCACATAGAATTTATACCCCAATAGGGTCTTACTTGTATTAACATGTCGATGCCATGTCCTTGACATGGTCTTATATGAATTCTTATATCGAGGCCATATTCCAATATGGTCTTACACGAGGCCTTAACTATCATCATATCACTCTACATATATTTCCCATTACTCTTAGATTCAATTCTTTTGATCTCTCATCAAAGATATTTCATACATTCATAGAGTAAATATATATTCCATACAACATTGGAACATTAAACTAACTCATACATAATTGCAACATTTGCACATGAACTTACCTCGATGTTGAAAGGGCCAAAAGGGACCTTTTTTGCCCACATTTCTCTTTTCATCCGTTCTAGGTCCAAAGCTCGTTTTCTTTGATCTAGAATAATGAAATTTACTGATTTAATCATTTATAAATCATATTACACCATAATATACACTTTAGGCAAAAATGACTATTTTGCCCCTACACTTTGGCAAAATTACGGTTTTGCCCCTAGGCTTGTAAATAAATTTTCATCTCAATTTCTTATTAAGCAAGCCTAGCTGAACATTTAATCCTCTGAAAACTATCCACAATTCCATCTATTTCATGCCTTAATGAATAAATTACAACTTTTGCATTTTAGTCCCAATTAGGTGTTTTCATGACAACACCTTTCACAAAAGTTGTTTCTCATCATCCTATCATTCATTTTCTTCCATAAAAACTCATCAAACAACATAAACTCTATCATGGTAAGTCCCTAGACTTTCAACCATATTGCAAACTAGTCCTCCCATTAGCTAGCTTAAGCTTTGGGGACTCCAAAAATGCAATTTTCATCAAAAATAAGCATCAAAATCACATACTTGAATGGAGCAAAGCTTGCTGAAATTTGAAGCTTTCAAACCCCTCCCGTGGCTGATATTTTCGGTTGAAGAAGAGAAGAAATAAAAAAATGATAGCTTTTTGCTTATTTCATCTAGTTTATTTCTTTTTAATTACCTAACATGACAACATTTAATGCCCTTGTCCCATTTGTCTTCTTTGACCGGCCAAGCTAATTCCCATGGCCTAATTGCACATTTGGGACCTCTAATTTATAAACCATAGCTTTTTGGTACCTCTAGCAATTAAAATAGAACTTTTGCACTTTATGCGATTTAGTCATTTTTCACAATTTACCTAGAAATCGCTAAAATTAAGGCACCAAAATTTTCATGCATCCTTATAAACATGTTATAACACATAACATATCATGAAAATAATTTTCTCTAACCTCAAATAAGTGATTCCGAGATCACTGTTCCGACTAGCCCCTAAATCGGGTTGTTACAAGGAAAATGTTCAGAATGAAAGACCGAGTAATGTGACGGCTAGAGGTAGACCACCCAGAAACACCAGAAATGTGAGTGGAAGCCAAAGGGGACTAATGACACACCGTGAAGTCGTCGAGCGAGCACCTGCCCGAGCTTATGCTATACGTGCACGAGAGGAAGCATCATCTCCAAACGTCATCTCCTACTTTCACTTTATTTGATATCGATGTCATTGCATTGATAGATCCGGGATCTACTCATTCATATGTGTGTGTGAATCTAGTATCAAGTAAGACTCTACCGTTGAGTCTCATCGAATTTGTGATTAGAGTATCAAATCCCTTAGGCAAGTGTGTTTTGGTGGGTAAGGTGTGCAAGAATTGTCCATTGATATTTCGGGATGTTTATTTCCCAGTTAATTTGATGTTACTACCATTCGATGAGTTTGACATAATTCTGGGTATGGATTGGCTTACTCTGCATAATGCCATCGTGAATTGTAAAAGAAAGAGTATTGAGTTGAAAAGTCAGAATGGTGAGCTAGTTCGAATAGAATCCAATGATATGAAAAGATTACCAGCTATTGTATCTGCGATGAAAGCTATGAACTATGTGAAAAAGGGTTGTAAAGCTTATTTGGCGTACGTGATTGATACAACAGTGTCAGAAAAGAAAGTTGAATCTGTGCCTGTGGTATGTGAGTTTCCAGATGTGTTTCCTAAAGATTTACCGGGATTACCTCCAATTCAAGAAGTCAAATTCGGTATTGAATTAGTGTCGGGGACCACTCCCATTTCGATAGCTCCGTATAGAATGGCACCAACAAAATTGAAAGAGTTAAAGTCTCAGTTGTAGGAGTTGACTGACAGAGGATTTGCACGATCGAGTTTCTCGCCCTGGAGAGCTCATGTGTTATTTGTGAAAAAGAAAGATGGAACTACGAGAATGTGTATTGATTATCGACAGTTGAACAAAGTAACGATAAAGAACAAATATCCGTTGCCTCGTATTGATGATTTGTTTGATCACCGAGAGGAGAGCTACAAAGTGTTTTCAAAGATAGATTTGAGATCGAGTTACTATCGCTTAAGAGTTAAAGAATCCGATGTGCCGAAAACTGCTTTCAGAACAAGGTACGGACATTACGAGTTCTTAGTGATGCCTTTCGGACTAACAAATGCTCCTGCAGTGTTTATGGATCTGATGAATCGGATATTCAGACCGTATTTGGATCGCTTTGTAGTGGTGTTCATTGATGATATTTTGATCTATTCGTGTGATGAGACGCAACATGCCGAGCATTTGAAAATCGTGCTACAAACTCTGCGTGAGAAACAGTTGTATGCTAAGTTTAGTAAATGTGAATTTTGGTTGCGTGAAGTTGGTTTTCTGGGGCATATTGTGTCAGCTGCCGGGATACGAGTTGATCCTAGTAAAATTTCTGCTATATTAGAATAGAAGCCTTCGAGAAATGTGTCTGAAGTTCGTAGTTTTATGGGACTAGCGGGATATTATAGTCGGTTTGTGAAAGGCTTCTTGATGATTGCGACTCCGTTGAAAAAGTTCCTATAGAAAGATGTTAGATTCGAGTGGTCAGAAAAATGCCATCAGAGTTTTGAACAATTGAGAGTGTTGTTGACAGAAGCACCAGTGTTGGTTCAACCTGAATCGGGCAAAGAATTCATAGTTTACAGTGATGCCTCGTTGAATGGTTTGGGCTGTGTGCTGATGCAAGAAGGTAAAGTCATTGCTTATGCTTTGAGGCAACTAAAGCCGTATGAAAAGAACTACCCAACGCACGACCTTGAATTGGCCGCGATTGTGTTCGCATTGAAAATATGGGGTCATTATTTATTTGGTGAGAAGTGTCATATGTTTACAGATCACAAGAGTTTGAAGTACTTGATGACTCAGAAAGAATTGAATTTGCGATAGAGAAGATGGTTAGAGTTGTTGAAAGATTACGAACTTGTGATAGATTACCACCCGGGTAAAGCTAATGTTGTAGCTGATACTTTGAGCCGAAAGTCTATATGTGCTTTTCGAGCAATGAATGCTCAGAAAGATATGTGTGATGATAGTGCGGTTATGGTCGAGTTGAAAATAAAGTCGATGTTTGTACATCAGATTTGTGATGCTCAGAAAAGTAATGTTGAAATGATGGCTAAACGAACTCAATGTGAATCGAATGCTGAATCAGAATTTCGAGTTGATAGTGATGATTGTTTGAGATTTAGAGATCAGATTTGTATTTCAAGAAATTCAGAGTTGATTCAAGCAATTTTAAAAGAGGCTCATAATAGTCGATTAATCAGTACATCCCGGGAGTACAAAATGTATAATGATCTCAAACAGTTTTTATTGGTGGCATGGTATGAAACGCAGAGACATCTCTCGACTTTGTGTCGAAATGTTTAATTTGTTAGCAAGTTAAAGCCAACATCGTTTCCGTCTGGATTGTTGCAACCGATTATGATTCCTGAGTGGAAATGGGAAAGGATCACGATGGACTTTGTGTCGGGATTGCCTTTATCTTCGGAAAAGAAAGATGCAATTTGGGTGATAGTTGATGATTGACGAAATCACTCATTTTGTTCCTGGTGAGAATGTGATTATTCACTCGATAGATTGGTTGAAATGTATATTGCTGAAATTGTGAGATTTCACGGGGTGCCGCTATCTATTGTATCTGACAGAGATCCGAGACTTACCTCGTGATTTTGGAAGAAATTGCAAGAGGCTTTAGGCATAAAATTGCATTTCAGCACTGCGTTTCATCCGTAAACGGATAATAAGTCCGAGCGGATCATTCAGGTTCTTGAAGATATGTTGAGATGTTGTATTCTTGAATTCAAAAGTGCGTGGGAAAAGCATTTACCGTTGATTGAGTTTGCGTACAACAATAGTTTTCAATCTAGCATTAAAATGGCACCATATGAGGCTCCCTACGGTCGAAAGTGTCGAACTCCATTGTATTAGACTGAGCTGAGTGAGAATAAGATTCACGGGGTTGATCTTATAAAAGAGACTGAGCAGAAAGTGAAAGTAATTCGTGGCAGTTTGAAAGCGGCCTCAGATCGTCAGAAGTCTTATGCAGATTTGAAATGAAAAGATATTGAATTTGAGGTGGGTGATAAAGTGTTTTTAAAAGTATCTCTGTGGAAGAAGATACTTTGATTTGGCCGGAAGGGCAAGCTGAGTCCGAGGTTCATTAGACCGTATGAGATTATTGAACCAGTTGGCCCGGTTGCTTACAGATTGATGTTGCCACCTGAGTTAGAAAAGATTCATAACGTGTTTCATGTGTCAATGCTTCGATGGTACAGATCAGACCCGTCTCATGTGATTGCTCCTACTGAGGTTGAGATCCAGTCAGACTTGTCGTATAGTGAAGAACCGATCCAAATTTTGGCACGAGAGACCAAAGAGTTGAGAAATAAGAAAATCTATTTAGTGAAAGTATTGTGGCACAAGCACGGAATTGAAGAGGCTACGTGGGAGCCTGAGAATGTTATGAGAGAGCAATATCCACAGCTATTCACCGGTAAGATTTTTGGGGACGAAAATCCCTAAAGGGGCAGAGAGTTGTAACAGCCCGAATTAGACCGTAGTTAGAATAGTGGTTTTGAGACCACAAATCCGAGGTCGGAATAATATCTAATATTATTTTTGGTGTGAATTATATGTGATATAGCCTGTGTGAAAATTCTGTGTGATAATTTTATTGACTGTGTGTCAAATTGTGAGAAATGACTTAATTTCATAAAGCGTAAAATGCTGTGTGCCGATTGTTATATACTTAATTGTTGTTGGCTTTTTAAGGTGGAGGCCTTATGTTGTTAATAACTCATTTTTAAGATAGTGGATGGTTAAATGACTAGATAACCATAATGTAAATTTGTCTTATATGACTAATAAAAGGGCAAAATTGGTATTAGATTATTAAGTTAATTTATAATAGAACAAAGCATCAAAATAATCCATTTTTCTATTCATCTTTGCACCGAATATTGAAGAAAGAAGAGAGGTTTTAAGCTTTGGTAATTTCGGCTAGGAATTGGATTGATTCAAGGTTAGGTTTTGCTCGGTTTTTATTAATTTCTACGTTTTCGTAATCGTTGCTTTGTGCTCTTTAAAACCCATGCTTAAATTTTGTCAATTGATGATGTTTATGAAATGTTCCATTGATGAAATGGTGAGCTTTGTGATGAGTGTTGGTGTTAAATGAAAGATATGTGTTTAATGAACATGTTTTGTTCTTGAATTTTTGATGAATTTAGCTAATTAGGGCTAAATTGAGAAAATAGCATTTTGAAGGATTAAAATGTGAAATAAATGAAATGTGTGGGCTTGTATGAATATAGTGAGAATTCGGCTAGGCATGGGTGCAAGCTAATTATGTGTATTTGATGATTTTATGAATTAAGGACTAAAGTGTCGAACTGTGAAAATGTGAGGGCTATTTTGTAAAATTCCCAAAATATGTGTGTTTGGACTAAAATTAATGATTTGGTGATTGAATGGATTGAATTTGAATGTGTATAGACCAAGAAAGGAGAGGTTCGGATCGAGATCGAGGCAAAGATAAAGTGCTCGATTAATCGACCGTTTCGATAATTCGACATCCGAGGTATGTTCGGATATAATACATGCTATTAAGATATGTTTTAGTATTATGGAATGAATAAGTATATGATTAGGAGATTTGAGATGTTATGTGCAAAAATTAAATTGGATGGCACTAAGTGTGCGAAATCGAGATCGAAACAGAGATGAATAGCACTGTGTGTGCGATGTTATGAAAGCTTCGGCTTATTGATTTGGCACTGTGTGTGCGATACTGAGATAAGTCGGTTAAAAGAATAGGCACTAAGTGTGTGATGACGAATATGCTTCAATTATGTATATGGCACTGGGTGTGCGATTAAATTAGACGAATATCAGAGGATGATCGACGTGTAATATCGAGCATTGAATAACTATGTGTTAGCTAAGGTATGTATTGAACCTTTGTGGTTGACGAGTTTATAGATAAAGCCATGAATGGATGAATGAGTATTTTAGCTATGGATGATATGGTATGAATATAAGAGAATTGAACTATGTGATGGTTTAATTATATACATTGGTTTGATCTGATGAGATAATGGTATTGTATTTCGAACTTACTAAGCTTTGAAAGCTTACTATGTGATTGTTTCTCTGTTTTACAGTGCCAGCAAAGCTTGCTCAGATTCGGGAATCGTCAGCATCTTTATCACACTATCGGTAATCTAATTTGGTACTTTTGGAAAGATGTAAATAGATTAAATTTGGCATGTATAGGCTAGAAGTTACGGTATGTTTTGGGAATGTTTAATCCTTTCCATGTGAGTTGGCTTGGAAGTGAAATGATATTAACTTATGAATGAGTTATGTTTATGATATGTGAAGTACATTTTGGTATGGCTTGGTGATAATGATATGTTTTTAAGTATAGTAAGATTAGGGAAGAATTGATGCCATAATAATATAATGATTTTGTGGATGAGTCATGCTTGATAATGTATGTGATTTGGTTGAGCAAGATGGTATATAAGTTGACATATTTAGTAATGAGGATTGTATGTGATGATATGATGATCACTTGACATGAAATTGGTTGCTAAATTGTGTGTGGGATTATGCTTAAATGTGCTTGTAGGATTGACCCTTGTGTGGGTGGCAAATTGGCCTTGTAAATGGCCTATTTTGTCACACGGTTATGGCACACGGGTGTGCCTAGTGACTGTGGGGCTAAGTCAGTAGCTGGCTAAGAGTACACGGCCTTGGCACACGGACGTGCCTGGTAGTCATCTGGTTTCAATAGGATCGACCACGGCCAAAGTCCAAGGGCGTGCTTGGTGGCCGTGGAGCCAAGTCAGAATTGACCACGACCAAGGTACAAGGGCGTGCTTGGTGGCCGTGGAGTGAAGTCAGGTTCAAACACGGGGAAGACACACGGGGGTGTCTATCAGCCGTGGGAGGCACACGGTCTGCCCACACGGGCGTGTAACCCCTAAAACTTTGAAAAGTTTTAAATTTTTGAGAATTTCTGTATGTGTTCCGGTTTAGTCCCGACCCCTTTCTAACACGTGTTTAAGGTCTCGAAGACCTCCATAAGGGACTATATACTTATGAATGAATATGTTTGATTGATGTTTGACTTTGTGTCGTGAAATAGTAATGAAACGTTCTGATTGTTTGGTAATACCTCTTAACTCTATTCCAGCGACGGTCTCGGGTTAGGGGTGTTACATTTTATTGGTATCAAAGCTACGGTTTAGTCGATTCTCGGACTAACGTAGCGTGTGTGAGTCTAGCTATACATGCCATATATGAAATTGCGATAGTGTGATGAATTCTGACAGTTATAAATGTGTTTTCGTATAGTAATGGATCCCGATCGAGCAGTTGCTGACGATGTAGAGAGTAACGCGCCTGCTCCCGCTCAAGGGACAGCGCCAGCCACATCTAGGCCAAATGAGAGTAGTGAGGGCGGAGAGGCTAAGCAAGCCTTCTTTCGTATGATGAGTGAGTGGTTTTCGGAGTTCGTTCGAACGAACCCGGCTGCTCCACAACCTCCACCCCCACAAGTACCTGTTGTGCCACAAGTGATAGATCCGATTTGATTGAATAAACCTCCTGTGGATAAGATCCATAAGTATGGGGCCGAAGAGTTTAGGGCCACAGCTGACGACGATGCTGAGCGAGCTGAGTTTTGGCTCGAGAACACAATTAATGTATTTGATAAGATGTCGTTAACCCCTGATGAATGTATCAAGTGTGCAGTTTCTTTGTTGAGAAATACGGCTTATAATTGGTGGAAAACATTGACATCCGTGGTTCCGAGAGAGAGAATCACTTGGGATTTCTTTCAAGTTGAGTTTAGAAAGAAGTATATCAGTCAACGCTTTATTGATCAGAAACGTAAAGAGTTCCTTGAATTGAAACAAGGTCATTTGTCTGTTACTGAATATGAGCGAGAATTCATAAGATTGAGTCAATACGCGAGAGAATGTGTTTCGACCGAAGCTACTATGTGCAAATGCTTCATAGAGGGATTGAATGAAGATATTAAATTGTTGGTTTGAATACTTGATATAAATGAATTTTTTGTGTTAGTTGAAAGAGCATGCAAAGCTGAGGAGATCAGTAAAGAAAAGAAGAGAGCTGATTCTGAAGCTCGTGATGAAAGAAAAATATCGATGAATAAGTTTTCTCAACCTTCGACGAAGAGATTTAGAGATGCAAGCAATCGTTCAAATGCTTCATTTGGACATCCAAGTAGAGATCGTTCGAGACAAAGTGCTGGTCCACGAACTCAAGCTCCAATTGAATCAAGTGTTGATAGCGTTAAGAGTAACAAACCTGAGTGCAGACAGTGTGGAAGACGACATGTGGGAGAATGCTGGGGCAAGTAAAAAAATAGAGTTTGTTATAAATGTGGATCCCGAGATCATTTTATTCGAGATTGCCCAAAGATGGTCAAAGAGAAATCTAACACCCCATACCTGAGTCCGAGGCTAAGACCGGATACGAGACATTACTATGCTTGAACTTTCTTAAACATGTACTTACGGGCTATAAAAATTCGTTCCGAATTAAAAACTTCTATTTCTTAGTCAAATCAGCCATTTCATGGGCCTACGAGGCCTTAGACTTACGTCTCGAAACTTTCAAAACTCATCTGGAAACTTTCTCTCGAAATAGGGGTCACACGTCCGTGTGACTTCGGACACGCCCGTGCACCCCTAAAACATGCCTATGTCTTTCACCCGTGGAGAATACCGCAAAATCCACACGGCCCGACACGCCCGTAGCCACGCCCGTGTGCCAAACCTGGCATTCGACTTATCCACACGGTGCGTACACACGCGCAAAGCGACACCGTGTGACAAGTGATTTTCTAAGTGTCAAGTGCATACTTCACATGGCCTTGGCACACGCCCGTGCCAACCGCAGGTGTCACATCACTGCCTGAACAAACGGCCAGTGTGACCAGCCCGTGGTCTAATCGACTTAAGATACTATGGTGCGAGAGACACACGGCCTAGACACACGCCCGTGTGTCTATCCGTGTGGGGGCACTTAGAGGCTATCTTACCAAGCCTTTTACCACTCCCGTTTGCATACATTCATATACTACTTCAAAACCTTCTCAAATCATCCATTAAAACACATGAATTAACACATTTAATCATTAAAGAGATAAAGTCTTTATCCCATAGACTAGGGAGAACTACTCCCAATACAAATACAACCAACTCTAGATTCTCTCAAGCCAATACAATTTGGCTACATCGGTTAGAACTTAATCAAATTTAAAAGAATCCCTATACATGCCATGACTCATAAGGATTTGATACCTCATACCAAGGGTATGCTCGATAGTGTGAAAACATCTCTGGCGGCCTCCAACCCGAGCTAGTTAAAATAACCTATAAGGGATGAGAAAAGTAAAGGAGTAAGCAATAATGCTTAGTAAGCTCATCTGCATAATGTGTCAAATATTGATATTCATTGAATATACATAATTACAAAGTATCATGAAGAGTGTCTCTCATAAACTCATGGTTACTTGCTCAAATATTCTTGAAACTTATTCAATCTCTTACCACATTCTTACCATGTCACAAGCTAATTGCTCGTTCAATTAGCATACATTCCTGCACTGATCACCACATGATCATATAAAACAACACATCAAGCATTTTCAATAAGCCGCTCATGCTACTAATATCTCGATGGTTTCGCGCTTAGCCCAC
Source organism: Gossypium sturtianum (assembly GCA_025698515.1). Classification (NCBI taxonomy): domain Eukaryota; kingdom Viridiplantae; phylum Streptophyta; class Magnoliopsida; order Malvales; family Malvaceae; genus Gossypium; species Gossypium sturtianum. Next base: position 91,447,063 of record CM046949.1, read on the forward strand.
CATTGAATCTCTAATAGGGTGGTATCGCATACAGCCCACCAATCATTTATACTTATGGTGATTTTGAACTTAGCACACCAATCGTTTATACTTATGGTGGTTTCGTACTTAGCCCACCTTTCATTTTACATTCATGGATAGTAATCCACCTGTATATCTCTATTTCATGTATTCATCCAAGAACATTCTCACACGCTTCTATTCTTACTTAACTTTCTATGATACTCGTTTGCATTCACATAATACATTAATAAATCTATCTCATGCAACTAAGGTGTATTAAATACACATAACCCACTAAGGGTTCATCATATACTGAATCCATATCAATTCAATTCTAACACACACTTGTGCTTTTCGTGGTACAACCACATACTTTCTTTCTTTCAACATATACGTTGAATCACTCAAGTTATTAAATAACTCTCTTGAGTCTCATACTTATAATGTCACATAGAATTTATACCCCAATAGGGTCTTACTTGTATTAACATGTCGATGCCATGTCCCTGACATGGTCTTATAAGAATTCTTACATCGAGGCCATATTCCAATATGGTCTTACACGAGGCCTTAACTATCATCATATCACTCTACATACATTTCCCATTACTCTTAGATTCAATTCTTTTGATCTCTCATCAAAGATATTTCATACATTCATAGAGTAAATATACATTCCATACAACATTGGAACATTAAAATAACTCATACGTAATTACAACATTTGCACATGAACTTACCTCGATGTCGAAAGGGCCAAAAGGGACCTTTTTTGCCCACATTTCTCTTTTCATCCGTTCTAGGTCTGAAACTCATTTTCTTTGATCTATAATAATGAAATTTACTGATTTAATCATTTATAAATCATATTGCACCATAATATACACTTTAGGCAAAAATGACTATTTTGCCCCTACACTTTGGCAAAATTACGATTTTACCCCTAGGCTCGTAAATAAATTTTCATCTCAATTTCTTATTAAGGAAGCCTAGCTGAACATTTAATCCTCTAACAACTATCCACAATTCCATCTATTTCATGCCTTAATGAACAAATTAAAACTTTTGCATTTTAGTCCCAATTAGGTGTTTTCATGACAACACCTTTCACAAAAGTTGTTTCTCATCATCCTATCATTCATTTTCTTCCATAAAAACTCATCAAAAAACATAAACTCTATCATGGTAAGTCCCTAGACTTTCAACCATATTGTAAACTAGTCCTCCCATTAGTTAGCTTATGCTTTGGGGACTCCAAAAATGCAATTTTCATCAAAAATAAGCATCAAAATCACTTACTTGAATGGAGCAAAGCTTGCTGAAATTTGAAGCTTTCAAACCCCTCCCGTGGCTGATATTTTCGGTTGAAGAAGAGAAGAAATAAAAAAATGATAGCTTTTTGCTTATTTCATCTATTTTATTTCTTTTTAATTACCTAACATGACAACATTTAATGCCCTTGTCCCCTTTGTCTTCTTTGACCGGCCAAGCTAATTCCCATGGCCTAATTGCACATTTTGGACCTCTAATTTATAAACCATAGCTTTTTGGTACCTCTAGCAATTAAAATAGAACTTTCGCACTTTATGCGATTTAGTCCTTTTTCATAATTTACCTAGAAATCGCTAAAATTAAGGCACAAAAATTTTCATTCATCCTTATAAACATGTTATAACACATAACATATCATGAAAATAATTTTCTAGTATGTGTGTGTGAATCTAGTATCAAGTAAGACTCTACCTGTTGAGTCTACTGAATTTGTGATTAGAGTATCGAATCCCTTAGGCAAGTGTGTTTTGGTGGGTAAGGTGTGCAAGAATTGTCCATTGATATTTTGGGATGTTTGTTTCCCGGTTAATTTGATGTTACTACCATTCGATGAGTTTGACATAATTCTGGGTATGGATTGGCTTACTCTGCATAATGCCATCGTGAATTGTAAAAGAAAGAGTATTGAGTTGAAAAGTCAGAATGGTGAGCTAGTTCGAATAGAATCCAATGATATGAAAGGATTACCAGCTGTTGTATCTGCGATGAAAGCTATGAACTATGTGAAAAAGGGTTGTAAAGCTTATTTGGCGTACGTGATTGATACAACAGTGTCAGAAAAGAAAGTTGAATCTGTGCCTGTGGTATGTGAGTTTCCAGATGTGTTTCCTAAAGATTTACCGGGATTACCTCCAATTCAAGAAGTCAAATTCGGTATTGAATTAGTGTCGGGGACCACTCCCATTTTGATAGCTCCGTATAGAATGGCACCAACAAAATTGAAAGAGTTAAAGTCTCAGTTGTAGGAATTGACTGACAGAGGATTTGCACGACCTAGTTTCTCGCCCTGGAGAGCTCATGTGTTATTTGTGAAAAAGAAAGATGGAACTACGAGAATCTGTATTGATTATCGACAGTTGAACAAAGTAATGATAAAGAACAAATATCCGTTGCCTCGTATTGATGATTTGTTTGATCAGCTGAGAGGAGCTACAGTGTGTTCAAAGATAGATTTGAGATCAGGTTACTATCAGTTAAGAGTTAAAGAATTCAATGTGCCGAAAACTGCTTTCAGAACAAGGTACGGACATTACGAATTCTTAGTGATGCCTTTCAGACTAACAAATGCTCCTGCAGTGTTTATGGATCGATGAATCGGATATTCAGACCGTATTTGGATCGCTTTGTAGTGGTGTTCATTGATGATATTTTGATCTATTCGTGTGATGAGACGCAGCATGCCGAGCATTTGAAAACCGTGCTACAAACTCTGCGTGAGAAACAGTTGTATGCTAAGTTTAGTAAATGTGAATTTTGGTTGCGTGAAGTTGGTTTTCTGGGGCATATTGTGTCAGCTGCCGGGATACGAGTTGATTTTAGTAAAATTTCTACTATATTAGAATGGAAGCCTCCGAGAAATGTGTCTGAAGTTCGTAGTTTTCTGGGACTAGCGGGATATTATAGTCGGTTTGTGAAAGGCTTCTTGATGATTGCGACTCCATTGACGAAGTTGCTACAGAAAGATGTTAGATTCGAGTGGTCAGAAAAATGCCATCGAGTTTTGAACAATTGAGAGTGTTGTTGATGAAGCACCAAAGATTGGTTCAACTCGAATCGGGCAAAGAATTCATAGTTTACTGATGATGCCTCGTTGAATGGTTTGGGCCAACGTGTCTTTGATGCAAGAAGGTAAAGTCATTGCTTATGCTTCGAGGCAACTAAAGCCGTATAAAAAGAACTACCCAACGCACGACCTTGAATTGGCCGCGATTGTGTTCGCATTGAAAATATGGCGTCATTATTTATTTGGTGAGAAGTGTCATATCTTTATAGATCACAAGAGTTTGAAGTACTTGATGACTCAGAAAGAATTGAATTTGCGACAGATAAGATGGTTAAAGTTGTTGAAAGATTACAAACTTGTGATAGATTACCACCCGGGTAAAGCTAATGTTGTAGCTGATACTTTGAGCCGAAAGTCCATATGTGCTTTTCGAGCAATGAATGCTCAGAAAGATCTGTGTGATGATAGTGCGGTTATGGCCGAGTTGAAAATAAAGTCGATGTTTGTACATCAGATTTGTGATGCTTAGAAAAGTGATGTTGAAATGATGGCTAAACAAACTCAATGTGAATCGAATGCTGAATCAGAATTTTGAGTTGATAGTGATGATTTTTTGAGATTTAGAGATCGGATTTGTATTCCAAGAAATTCAGAGTTGATTCAAGCGATTTTAAAAGAGGCTCATAATAGTCGATTAACTGTACATCCTGGGAGTACAAAAATGTATAATGATCTGAAACAGTTTTATTGGTGGCATGGTATGAAACGAGACATCTCTGACTTTGTGTCGAAATGTTTAATTTGTTAGCAAGTTAAAGTCGAACATCAGGTTCCATCTGGATTGTTGCAACCGATTATGATTCCTGAGTGGAAATAGGAAAGGATCACGATGGACTTTGTGTCGGGATTGCCTTTATCTCCGGGAAAGAAAGATGCAATTTGGGTGATAGTTGACAGATTGACGAAATCAGCTCATTTTGTTCCGGTGAGAACATATTATTCACTCGATAGATTGGCTAAAATGTATATTGCTGAAATTGTGAGATTGCATGGGGTGCCGCTATCTATTGTATCTGACAGAGATCCGAGACTTACCTCGCAATTTTGGAAGAAATTGCAAGAGGCTTGAGGCATAAAATTGCATTTCAGCACTGCGTTTCATCCGCAAACGGATGGTCAGTCCGAGCGGATCATTCAGGTTCTTGAAGATATGTTGAGATGTTGTATTCTTGAATTCAAAAGTGCGTGGGAAAAGCATTTACCGTTGATTGAGTTTGCGTACAACAATAGTTTTCAATCTAGCATTAAAATGGCACCATATGAGGCTCTCTACGGTCGAAAGTGTCGAACTCCATTGTATTAGACTGAGCAGAAAGTGAAAGTAATTCGTGGCAGTTTGAAAGCGGCCTCAGATCGTTAGAAGTCTTATGCAGATTTGAAAAGAAAAGATATTGAATTTGAGGTGGGTGATAAAGTGTTTTTGAAAGTATCTCCGTGGAAGAAGATACTTCGATTTGGCCGGATGGGCAAGCTAAGTCCGAGGTTCATTAGACCGTATGAGATTATTGAACGAGTTGGCCTGGTTGCTTACAGATTAATGTTGCCACCTGAGTTAGAAAGGATTCATAACGTGTTTCATGTGTCAATGCTTCGACGGTACAGATCAGACCCGTCTCATGTGATTGCTTCTACTGTGGTTGAGATCCAGTCAGACTTGTCGTATAGTGAAGAACCGATCAAAATTTTGGCACGAGAGACCAAAGAGTTGAGAAATAAGAAAATCTCTTTAGTGAAAGTATTGTGGCACAAGCACGGAATTGAAGAGGTTACGTGGGAGCCTGAGAATGTTATGAGAGAGAAATATCCACAGCTATTCACCGGTAAGATTTTTGGGGACGAAAATCCCTAAAGGGGGAGAGTTGTAACAGCCCGAATTAGACTCTAGTCGGAATAGTGGTTTTGAGACCACAAATCTGAGGTCAGAATAATATTCTAATTTTATTTTTGGTGTGAATTATATGTGATATAGCCTGTGTGAAAATTCTGTGTGATAATTTTATTGACTGTGTGTCAAATTGTGAGAAATGACTTACTTGCATAAAGTGTAAAATGCTGTGTGCCGATTGTTATATACTTAATTGTTGTTGGCTTTTTAAGGTGGAGGCCTTATGTTGTTAATAACTCATTTTTAAGATAGTGGATGGTTAAATGACTAGATAACCATAATGTAAATTTGTCTTATATGACTAATAAAAGGGCAAAATTGGTATTCGATTATTATGTTAATTTATAATAGAACAAAGCATCAAAATAAGCCATTTTTCTATTCATCTTTGCACCGAATATTGAAGAAAGAAGAGAGGTTTTAAGCTTTGGTAATTTCAGCTAGGAATTGGCTTGATTCAAGGTTAGGTTTTGCTCGGTTTTTATTAATTTCTACGTTTTCGTAATCGTTGCTTTGTGCTCTTTATAACCCATGCTTAAATTTTGTGAATTAATGATGTTTATGAAATGTGCCATTGATGAAATGGTGAGCTTTGTGATGAGTGTTGGTGTTAAATGAAAGATATGTGTTTAATGAACATGTTTTGTTCTTGAATTTTTGATGAATTTAGCTAATTAGGGCTAAATTGAGAAAATAGCATTTTGAAGGATTAAAATGTGAAATAAATGAAATGTGTGGGCTTGTATGAATATAGTGAGAATTTGGCTAGGCATGGGTGCAAGCTAATTATGTGTATTTGATGATTTTATGAATTAAGGACTAAAGTGCCGAAATATGAAAATGTGAGGGCTATTTTTTAAAATGCCCAAAATATGTGTGTTTGGACTAAAATTAATGATTTGGTGATTGAATGGATTGAATTTGAATGTGTATAGACCAAGAAAGGAGAGGTTCGGATCGAGATCGAGGCAAAGATAAAGTGCTCGATTAATCGACCGTTTCGATAATTCGACATCTGAGGTAAGTTCGGATATAATACATGTTATTAAGATATGTTTTAGTATTATGGAATGAATAAGTATATGATTATGAGATTTGAGATGTTATGTGCAAAAATTAAATTGGATGGCACTAAGTGTGCGAAATCGAGATCGAAACAGAGATGAATAGCACTGTGTGTGCGATGTTATGAAAGCTTATGCTTATTGATTTGGCACTGTGTGTGCGATACCGAGATAAGTTGGTTAAAAGAATAGGCACTAAGTGTGTGATGACGAATATGCTTCAATTATGTATATGGCACAGGGTGTGTGATTAAATTAGACGAATATCAGAGGATGATCGACGTGTAATATCGAGCATTAAATAACTATGTGTTAGCTAAGGTATGTATTGAACCTTTGTGGTTGACGAGTTTATAGATAAAGCCATGAATGGATGAATGAGTATTTTAGCTATGGATGATATGGTATGAATATAAGAGCATTGAACTATGTGATGGTTTAATTATATACATTGGTTTGATCTGATGAGATAATGGTATTGTATTTCGAACTTACTAAGCTTTGAAAGCTTACTATGTGATTGTTTCTCTGTTTTACAGTGCCAGCAAAGCTAGCTCGGATTCGGGAATCGTCAGCATCTTTATCACACTATCGGTAATCTAATTTGGTACTTTTGGAAAGATGTAAATAGATGAAATATGGCATGTATAGGCTAGAAGTTATGGTATGTTTTGGGAATGTTTAATCCTTGCCATGTGAGTTGGCTTGGAAGTGAAATGATATTAACTTATGAATGAGTTATGTTTATGATATGTGAAGTACATTTTGGTATGGCTTGGTGATAATGATATGTTTTTAAGTATGGTAAGATTAGTGAAGAATTGATGCCATAATAATATAATGATTTTGTGGATGAGTCATGCTTGATAATGTATGTGATTTGGTTGAGCAAGATGGTATATAAGTTGACATATTTAGTAATGAGGATTGTATGTGATGATATGATGATCACTTGACATGAAATTGGTTGCTAAATTGTGTGTGGGATTATGCTTAAATGTGCTTGTAGGATTGACCCTTGTGTGGGTGGCAAATTGGCCTTGTAAATGGCCTATTTTGTCACACGGTTATGGCACACGGGCGTGCCTAGTGACCATGGGGCTAAGTCAGTAGCTAGCTAAGAGTACACGGCCTTGGCACACGAACGTGCCTGGTAGTCGTGTGGTTTTAACAGGATCGACCACGGCCAAAGTACAAGGGCGTGCTTGGTGGCCGTGGAGCCAAGTCAGAATTGACCACGGCCAAGGTACACGGGCGTGCTTGGTGGCCATGAAGTAAAGTCAGGTTCGAACACGGGAAAGACACACAGGGGTGTCTATCAGCCGTGGGAGGCACACGATCTGCCCACATGGGCGTGTAACCCCTGAAACTTTTAAAAGTTTCAAATATCTGAGAATTTCTGTATGTGTTCCGGTTTAGTCCTGACCCCTTTCTAACACGTGTTTAAGGTCTCGAAAACCTCCATAAGGGACTATATACTTATGAATGAATATGTTTGATTGATTTTTGACTTTGTGTCGTGAAATAGTAATGAAACGTTCTGATTGTCTGGTAATGCCTCTTAACTCTATTTCGGCGACGGTCTCGTGTTAGGGGTGTTACAGGGCTCATGACAATTATTGCCATACTTCATGATTCGTATTTCAATTTTCTCGATTTTAAGAAGCTAGAATTAACATATGAATGCTAGAGGCAAGGTTAATTAAAGCATGAACAGGTGCAAAACATAAAAGAAATATAACTACTATAACATCGGTAGCATCACCCTCATCTCTGGTTCGGACCATAAAGGCTCGGGCAGGAGCTTTAGCTTCAAAATGTTGTGCTGTAGAATCAGTTTCTTTACTTTTAATACCCCTTGCAATTGAGCGACCACGGGTGATTCCGCAACCTTTAACTGCAGGAGCAGATCTCTGAGTAACAGGGGGAGAGTTGTAACAACTCGTTTTCAATGAAATTGGAATAGTGGTTTCAGGACCACAAATCCGATATCAATATATTTATTTTATTAATATTTTAATGTCTACAACATGTTAGTAGAGTTGTATAAAAATTTCGTTAAGAAATTTTATCGTTAGCATGCTTAATTTGATAAAAAGGACTAAATTGCATAAGGTGCAAAATTTGAGTTCTATAAGTAAAAGGTGTCAAATTGCTATGAAATTGGAATATGAGTGGCCTTAAAATGTAATTAGACCATTAATATTAATAGTGGAGAAAGATGGACAACTTTTTAATGGCTTTAAAGGTTATTACTTAGGGTTAATTTGTAAATTAATAAAAACAACTTAAAATAATAAAAAAAGGTAAAAGAAAGATATCATCTTTCTTCTTCTTCATCAACCGAATTTAGCACCTAAGGAAGCCATTAAAGACCTTTCAAGGTTCGGCCATACTCCATCTATGCATGTAAGTGCATTTTTGTTCCGTTTTTAATGATTTTTCTGTTTTTAGAGTCGTTATAACTTAATCTAGATAGCCCGGGGATTAATTTGCAAAACTGTTAAAAGTTTAGGGATTTACCATGAAAGTATATTTATTGTTTTTTATGTTTGATAAAAGAAAATGGTTACTTGTTGTTAGATAAAAAAACTTTTATTAAGTGATTTTTGATGAAATTGTCATTTAGGGATTAAATTAAAAAATAAAAAATATACATGGTGAAATTGTGAAATAAATGAAATGTAGGGCTTACTAGGGACCTACATGAAATTCGGCTATGGTGGGTTAAAAGTGAATTGCATGAATTTTCATTTTTATGAGCTAGGGACTAAATTGTAATGAAATCAAAATTATAAGGGGAAAAATGTAATTTTGCTAAAAGGTGAATTTGGATTGAATTGAATAGAATAGTTATTAAATTGATCGAATTTATTCATTTAGATCAAGATAGAACACGTAAGGCTCTAGATTGAGGCAAAGAAAAAGCTTCGAATTAATCGACTCAATTTCTACGTTTCGTCGAGGTAAGTTCGTACGTTTAAATAGCATTTTAAATTATGTTTTAAATGCTAATAATTTATATAATTTCAAATTATGTTTCGGTGGAAAAATCCAATAGCGTATCGACGGTCAACGGCTAATGAAAAGGGATAGCTTCGGCTATCAAAATAATGAAAAGGGATGGTGACGACCATCAATAATGAAAAGGGATGGTGACGACCATCAAATAATGAAAAGGGATAGCTTTGGCTATCAAACTGTGAAAAGGGATAGCTTCGGCTATCGAGCTATGAAAAAGGTTGGAACAACCATCGTGATTTTATTCGTGTCACCTTCGGTAAGAATTATCGATGCAATTTACCTCATTACTATGGAAACTAATAAGTATGTGATATCCATGGCAATAAGAAGTATAAATTCACTTGAATTAAGTTTGTGAATAATTTATTCTTATGTTGAAATGATACATATGTAATTTAAGATTATGCAACGTATTGATACGCATAGATTAAATACTACAAACTTACTAAGCATAACACGCTTACCTTTTGTTTATTTTTCTATGTTTTGTAGTTATTGGGAGCTCGTTTGGGTTGGAAAGTCATCCGAGACCTATCACACTATCCATCGGCTATACTGGTAGATTTTGATGTTTTTATGTCTTGGTTATAATGGCATGTATAGATGTTTTGGTTGATGTTATAGCCATTATGTTTTGGCTTGTAAATTTGGTATTTTGAATGATGAAATGGTGTTAAGTTGGCATGTATATATATTTGGCCTTATAATGGTTGTTGTTTTGGTGTTTAAGGTAACTATATGATGGAAGTTAAAATGGTAGTTAAACATGTTTGTTATAAATTATCTTTCGATATGTTTAAATGTGGTGATTTGGTATATTGATTATAAATGACATATATGGTTAATGGTGCTAGGTGTTAAATAGCATACTAGGTACTTTTGGTGTGAATTTGATTGGTAAACAAAGTGGTAAGTTTTGGCATAAACTTAGTTATATGTTAGTTGAACTTTTGGCCAAACTATGCATATTGTAACATCCCAAAGTTGGCCTAGTAGGATTGGGCCCAATGGGCCTTGGGCATAGTAGCGTTTAAAATTTTTGAGAACAAGAGAACGGCTTGTTGGACCTATTGGGTGAGTGATTTTGGAAGGTTAGGGGGCTTCTATGAAGTCCCGTTATTAAACTTGAGCTTTAGGAAAATTTTGGTTTTAGGTGAAAAAAACCCTGGGAGTTGGGTAGGCTTTAAGAATAAAATGTGGAGAAAAATGACCCAAGTGGAGGTGTGGTGTAGTGGCAAAGTGACGCCATTTAGAGGCAAGGGAGTGTCGCCACAGGGAAGGAAGGAGGTCCAAGGTTCAAGTCTTGGCTCTTGCTTTTTGGTTTTCTTTTTAAATGGACTTTAGAATTTGGCTATAGATTTATATTTAGTTGCGCATGGTTTAAGACACAAGAGGAGCTTGTGGCTTGGTGGCAAGTGGCGTGTTGAACTATTGAAGGGAGCCTGGGTTTGAATCTCATGAAAAGCAAGGGAGTATTTATTTTGCGAATTGAACGGCAAGAGTTTGAGTTGGATTTAAACTCTACTGACGAAGGGATCCCACATCGGAAAGATACAAAGAAGGAAGGTGAGAAGCTAGCTATATATAGAGCATTCTATGATAGGAGGAAGGATACCTTGGAGGGCGTTTGGGCACAGGAGTGGTCAGAGCGCGGATTAGCACCAGATTCCTATCAGGTGTGTAACTCTCTCTACTCTAGTTGTAGAGCGGCAAATGCCGAAGTACCGGTCATGGCAATAGTAGCCACACGAGCGTGCGAACGTACGTGTGGGGCTTCGACGCGATAGTTGAGGCCATCAGTAGTATTCTTGTGGGTTGAGGCTGCTTGGGCCACGATGGGCTGAAGTGGGCCCAATGGGCCCGTGGGCCCAATGGGCCTTTGGGCCCAATTGAATAAAATGTATGATGGTGTAGTATATAGTGAACTAAACTAGGTGAATCTCATATACGTGGCTAGATTTGTGTTAGGTGGGCCACACGAGTGTGTGGGCCCGAATGGGCCGAAATCGGGTTTTAGGCCCAATAGTCCGGTACGATCGGAAATGGTAGTTGAGTAGCTCGAGGTGACATTAGGCCTTTGGAAAGGCCATTGCAGGTGCGAAATTACTAAAATACCCCTGGTTTGTTAAATTACCGAAATACCCCCAGTTTGCAAAATTACCGAAATACCCCTGGTTCACGAAATTACCGAAATACCCCCGGTTTGCAAAATTATCGAAATACCCCTAGGTTGTAAAATTACCAACATACCCCTGGTTCGTGAAATTACTGAAATACCCCTGGTTTGCAAAATTGTCGAAATACCCCTGGTTTGTAAAATTACCGAATACCCTCGATTTGCAAAATTACTAAAATACCCTCGATTTGCAAAATTACCGTTTTACCCCTAAACGACAAAATGACCATTGTACCCTCGTGGTAGTACTAGCGTTGTATGTGTTAATTGTATGATTGATTATGTTTGAGATGCGTTGCATACATGGATTGGTTATGATTAAAATTACCGAACTACCCCTGTAGGGTAAAATTACCGAAATACCCTTATAGGGTAAAATGACTGATTTGCCCTTGTAGGTAAATGATCGACTTGTGCAATGAGTAGACTAATTTGGCTGTGGTTGTATGACTGATATGCTTTTATTACATGTTTAAATAATTGTTACTGAGCATGGCCATTTTGCATACACGTATAATGATTGAGCATGACATACACGACATATTGCATGGGGTTGGGATTATTAATACGGAGGAAGTGCTAATAGGATCGCATGGTCGCTTGACGACTGTGGATCCACCGAAGGCTTTATAGCCACCGCAGGCTTTTTAGCCACCAAGCAGCCATGCTGTACCGATAATGTTACCGAGGGCTGTGTGCCATTAATATGGGCTTCGTGCCATAATTATGGGCTTTGTGCCAATTCCAAAGGCTTTGTGCCGATATTATGGCTTTGTGCCAATCGTATTTACCGTGGCTATGTACCTAACTTATATATCGATGACTCGCGTGTCGATCATATTTACCCAAGGTTGGTGTGTGCCGATTATATTACCGTCGATGGCTATGTGCCAAATATAATACGATCCACCGATGGCTTTGTGCCAATTGTAATACCGCTCATCAAGGCTTTTTAGCCACCGAAAGCGAGCAATGCTTTGCACCGATAAGTTAGTGCCGCAATCGGTGCTACATAAGGAGTGTAGGGATGGGTGGGTCGATTAAATCCCACACGAGTGTAGGGTTGGACAGGGAGGCGGAGTGCGGGGTTGGAATGGGCATAAACGCATTGCATATCTGGATTATATTACTGAGATGGGCTTAGGCCCCGATTTATATGTATGACATGTGACATTTAACTTGGGTTAAGGCCCAACCGAGGCTATTTTGGGCTAATGCCCAATTGCCACCGTTACTTTAATGGGCTTGGGCCCGAATTATTTTGATGCATGTTCTTACTGATGAGGGTGTACACACTGAGTTTTCGTAAACTCACCCCCTCTTTTTATTAAATGTTTCAGGTAATTCCCAGTGATAGAGGATTGGGAGCCATGAAGGACTCGGGGTTGGCTATACATCGGAGATACTACTCGTGAAATTTAGTAATTTCGATTTTTACCTTATTTTAAGATTATTTATTTTGGGTTAATATTTTGTAATAAGGCCATTGGTTTATTTTTTCTAGGTTTTCATTTATAACTGTTAAACTTATAAATACGGGGTTTTCTTAAAACATTAGCAATCGTTTTCTAAAATATCATGTTTACGCAACAATGCAAGTTCAACTTTCATAACAAAACAATTTTTCAAAATAATAACAACTTTTAAACGGTCATTTAGCAAATCGCGTTTTTCTCAAACAAACAATGAACTCGGAGTTTAAAAATCCGATAAAACTTTTCTAAATAATTGCTTAGCTTTTCAACTTCCTTCAATGTGACACGCTAGATTCGGGCCTAACTTTTAGGCCGGGTTTGGGGTGTTACACATATGGTTATATATGGTTAATTGTGGTGATTGAGGTGCGTTTTAGGCATATTGGTTGTATGCTTATGTACCTTATTTGGATAGCTTGATTATGCATGTTTTTAGTACAATTTGAAGGCTTGCTTATATGTGGAAAATTGATTGTAGGTAAATGCATGAAAGGGTGAGAAAAATGGCTTGGAAATGGCCTATTTTTCGTCCACACGGGCATGTGTCTCAGCCGTGTGTGACACACGGCCATGCGACACGCCCGTGTGTCCCTTGTAGCTTACAAAAGGGTTGCTAGTCAGGCAGTTACACAGCCTAGCACACGGCTTGGTACACAGGCATGTCAGGCCGTTACGAAGGGTATATGGCCTGGCAGACGGGCGTGTGGCTTGGCTGTGTGACCCAAGTCAGAGAGTTACACGGGCACGGACACAAGCTAGGACATGACCGAGTGTCACTACTTCGAATGTCCATACGGCCTGAGACACGGACGTATATCTTAGTCGTATGAGTCACATGGCCTGGTCACACGGTCGTATGACCGCAGCAGTTTGAAAATTTTCACCTTTTGCCAAAAAATTCTATATATTTCCGATTTAGTCCCAATTTGTTTCTAATGTGGTTGTAGGGCCTCGAGGGCTCGAATAAGGGATAATATGTAGGACTTCGATTGGTTTTGCTATGATTGATGATGTGAATTGAATATTTTAAATTTTTGATCGTTTTGAATTGAAATTTTCGCTAATGCTCCGCAACCCTATTTCGATGACGGATACGAGTTAGGGGTGTTACAGGAACTGCCTTCTTCTTCTCCCTTGTGTTTTTTCCTTCTTCTCAACCGTTATCCTCTACTCCCGTCCAAGGAACATTTTTTTCAATTGTCTCCTTAAGCGTCTACCTTTTTTTTTTCTTTTTCTTCTTGAGTTTTATATCTCTTCCTCTAGAGTAGGCCCATGATCCCATGATCTTTTTCCTCTTTTTTAGGTTGATTTTTCTAGTATACGTACAACAGGGTTGATAACGGTTAAGTGTTGACTGGGTCTCTTCCTGGCATTGCCACGGCATTCGTGTTGGCAAACTATCCAGCCTTTTGCCACGACAAACCTTCTCTCCTTTACTCAATTTTCCTCATTATGCACCTACCCTCAATCAACAAACAAATCCTTCCCGCAAATAATTAAAAGTAACATATAATAACATTTAAGTACAGTCCAAGCTCCCTAATGCCCTAAAAAATACTAATATAATATCCTAAAATGCAACTAAATTCACCTGAATACAGACAATTAACCAAGTCTAAAGGCATGACATAATACTCTTTTCAAGAGTTATCACACCCCCAAACCTAAGTTATTACTTGTCCTCAAGCAAGATACGCATGAATGCATGAATGTACGAATTGCCATGGCAACATAATCACTTTTGTACTGTTAGACCATCAAAAGAGCATCATGTACTTCAGTTCTCAGCAATCTTCTATGTCTAAAAATTTGATCAAGTTTCATAAACTTATTCAGCAAAGGCAGTGCAGAAAATATTGCCCTAAGTACTCATGCAACTTTCACTATAGCAAGTTTCTCCTAATTTACTTAGTTCATCTTTTAACTAAACTCAATGTGCTTTTTAATGGCCTTTTCTTTTCTTTTCTTTTTTCTTTTATTAATTTTTTTCGAAACAGGGGTTTTAGCATGTCACACAATTCTTTGACTCGATAATCAAAATGGAGCATACACTAAACTACCGAGTACACAACCATGTCCCAATTTGCATAAAAATCACTGATGAAGCTAAAGCTTTTAACTTAGAAGGTGGATGGAGCAAACAACTACCTCCTTAGTTACTCAGCCTGTTGCTACAGTGGAGTGCCCCCAATTTTCTTTACTTTATTACACACTCTTACTTAAACTTTCTTTTCTAGCCAACAGCACGATGGAGCAAACAAAATGTTGTTGACTTACTTGGAAATTCTAAGTATTGGAGTATCTACTATTATCACTTTAAATAATGATTTGGCAATTTTTTTTTTTTGAGTTTAGCTACAAGAATCTCTACGTTTATTAAAAGAAATTTGCTATAGTTCAAATATAACTAAATTCAAGACATCTCCCTTTTAGGAGGTAATTTCCAAGTAACCTCACCTAAGCTAAATTTACCTAATCCACTGTCACATGTTCTAGATTTATTGAAGAATTTAAGCTCATAATCAAACATCACAAGTAAAAGTTGTACTTATCATAGTCAAAACAATCCTTGTCAGGTACGTGGTAAAACAAAATTCACTAAAATGAACATGCTTACTAAATATAAACAAAGTATTTACTAAATAAAATGAACATGCTTACTAAATATAAACAAATTTTTTACTAAAGAAACATAAATGCTCAATACACCCCCAAACCTAAAGGGTGAATTGTGATACGATCTCGTCTCATGAGTTGATTTTGAATAGTAGTGTTGCCCAATCGTAAAATAGAGAAGTTTCATTCAATTTGGAGTTGAGTGAATTCAGCTAAGTGTAGGCTAAAGCAAAGATGGTTTTTAAGTGTTTTGGAATAGTCTAAGTGAATGTTTCGGTTAAATAAAAAAAATAAGATAACTTTGAAAGGAATAATTCGGATGGATGGAAAAAGGCTTAAGGTCCAAGAAAGAACCAATACTATAAGGAGTATTGACCCGAATCTTATATTGACTTTTAAGGTGGAAAGGTTGATAATTAAAAAAAGGACCTTGACCCACTATCTATGAGGAGATAGGAACCAAAGGTATCGGGGTTGAGTGCCACACTCAAAGAGTGATAAGTTCGCAAAGAAAACAAGTTGGACGCCACTAGCAATGCTAGATAAGTCAGCTTGAGTCTTAGAAGAACAATGAGAGTTGAATTAAACTCACAAAGATGTAGAAATTCATAAAAAAAGTATCAAAAGTTTTTCTCACCAAAATAATGTCTTCTTACAATCTATTTATAGGCACTATTATGACTATTTGAATGCCTATTTGTGACATTTCACCTTTAGCAATTAACTAAGCTTATTACAAGCTTTAATTTCGTTTTTAACTTATGTAGGAAATCCAATGGTCATGTCTCTTCATTTGATCCTGGTGTAGATGAAAAGGCATGACTCTATCTATTAATCAAGACTTAAAGTATCCTAAATGTGTTTGATTGATGTCCCTACGGCTCCCTTGTAACCTCATGATAAAAGCTTGTGTAACATCCTCTTTAATGGGACCATGATGAAGACTTAAGACTCCAAAAACGTTCAGACTTGAAGAGTCTCTTTTGGTCCATTAAACAACCTTCTTAATGTTCTGTTAAAAGCTTTGAAACTGTCCAACTTTGAAGAGTCTTTGATCATATGAAAAGTCACCTGCAAAATAGATATTTAAGATTAAATTATACCTTAAAACACTAATAAAAACAACATATTTAATAACACTCATACACATGAATTAATTGAACATGCAATTTAAATCACCTTATTAAAATGAAAATAAACACACTTAAATTTATGCATTAAAAAGTAACAGCCAAATTAAATAACATACTTAAATAAACAAACTCAAACATATTTAACAACTAGGATGCTTAAATGCATGGTCTAAGATGCTAACTAAATGAACAAATGAGTTACTTAATGCATAACTTAATTTAACGATGCAAACTTAACTAACATAAAAGTTACATAATGCATGACTTTATTAAATGCAGAACACATATTAATGATGTTCAAACTATGACATAATTAAAGACTCATATTAATGATGTTCAAACTATGACATAATTAAAGACACAAACTAAAATAACTAAAATGGATTGAAATCCTTATTTCCAGCAACAAAATATTGCTAAGTTAAAACGAGCTGGAGTTAAGCTCAATGGGCTATGAATGAACAAGATGGGCTTGTAAAAGGTTGCAAGGCTTGCTCGGGTGACTTGTCCACGTTCGTTCGATGAGCCCAGCAATGTTCTCTCCCCATACTCCATCAACTAGAGCCGAAATAGCCTCTTTGAATCTTTTGGCTCGAGCTCAAGTTATCGGTCCTAAGGGCAACTCCAAAGGTTCCTTGTCAGCCCTTGGTGAGTCTCGGGGCTTGGCCATATCAAATTATCCTCAATGCATGTACATGCATGAAACATGAATGCAAGAAGATATATATGTACAAAAAATGACATGGCAAAACAAATGGAATGCATGATATAAGGAAAGAAATAAAACTTCCCTGTCTTGGAGCTTAGTATGGTTACTTCATTCTTTTTTGTGGGTAGATTTGCATGCATTATGCTTATAACGCATTTTTCTTTTTAATGAGTTGAGTGGTACGTCCTCCTATTAATCATCAAATTTGATGATTTCATCAATAATCCCATTGATCTCGTGATCTTGTTCAGTCATTGGTTTAGTAGAGGGAGGTGGAACAGCTGCAGTGCTGTCCACTGGTAGTGCAGGTGTGGGATTTGCTTCTTCTTCTTCCTCACGATCAGTCACAATGTTGATTGATTATGTTTTCTCTGTTTCTTCCTCTGGTTCTTTGGTTTCTTTCTTAATAGTGCCAGGGTCTGTTTCAGTTGGTTGGGTTTCACCAAACCCTTCTGCTACATCTGCCTACAATTCCTTAGGGAAGTCAGGAAAAGCAGGCATTAGCTTGGTGAAATTCTTTTAATGGGACCTTTTCAGAGCAATGTCCCTCCTCTCCACATAGGCCTAGTAGAGAGCCAATTTGTCCTGCACTTTTGCCAAATTCGCAGCAAGCTGAAGTTGCTGAGTCTCGAAAAGATTATTTTGCTTCTGCAACTTCACTAATGAACTGAGCACTTGTTGCTCAAATAAACTGTTAGAAGTGGAGGTGGTTGTAGTGGCAATTTTTGGCGTAAAGGATGTTAAGGCTAAGCTAGGAGGTTATTTCCGTGGCAAATCCTACGCAGAAATCTTTGCAATAGTCGATCTTGTAATGGCCCCTTTATTTGGGATGACATCCTCATTGGCTTAGATTAAGACATTAACATGCTAGCAAAGCGTGATGATTAAAGAAGGAAATTTTGGACTCCCGACATTCTTCTGTGCGCACCGATGGACTTCTTTGAATATAATCTTACCCACATAAATCTTCCTACCCTACATGATGGAATGGAGCAACAGCACCCGCTCCTTAGAAACTATTGAGTTATGGGTAGAAGGGAGTAGGCGCGTCTTAAGGAAGTGATACCAAACCCTGCACTTGGGCTTAAAAAATGCCCTTTCTATGGTGTAACAATCTTGCCTCGGCACCGTCCATTCAGTTTTCGCTAAACATAGGTCTTGAAGAACCTGAGTCAACCCATTAGTAGTGATGGTTGCAGCAACCCCGATATGCTCATTTTGAATATCAGAAAGACCATACTGAGCATTAATAGTGTCTTCATCAAATAAAATTGAGATTCCCCGCACATATATAAAAGCAGTATTTAGGAAGGTAAGGTGAGCATAGAACTCTCAAAAATCTTGGTCAGAATATCCTCCAGATGCAAACAAAAAATTTTCCATCCATGTTGCTCGACGAAAAAAGAAATGGAAGCATCGTATCCCATGAAAGACTTTTACTTAAAAAGAAAACCTTTTTTCCAAGTAAAAGGTTCAGTTGGAGATGTTGTTCTGGTACTGCTCTTCTACAAAGTGCAGGGTGGCATAAATATTTGGAAAACAAATTCTGATGGGCCAACGGGTAACGTATGGCCCGACCTCACTATTGCTGTTATGAAAAAAAATACCAGTAATACAAAGAAATAAAAATTATTAAACAAAATAAATAAAATAACTAAGAGAAATTTAAAATCAGCAAAAATAAAATGAAAAGGAATTATCGAAATGTTGAAGTTAAACATCTCGGAGACCAATGGACTGTTTATCCCGAGTTACATGAGCACCCTAGTAGTGCTTCAGGCGTTGTTGATTAACTTTAAATGTGACATCCATTTTCATATCTTTGACATCAACAGCTCCATGAAGGTATACTTGAGCTACTTCGAAGGGACTTGACGAACGAGATTTTAGTTTGCCAGGGAACAATTTGAGCCTAGAGTTGAACAACAATACCTATTGTCTTGGTTCAAATTGCCTTGGCGTAATCCTTTTATCATGCCAACGCTTGGTCTTCTCCTTGTACAGTTTAGCATTCTCATATGCTTATGCCCGGAATTCCTCCATTTAATTCAGTTCTAACAACCTTTTATGGCTAGCAGCGATCCAATTCATATTCAAATTTTTAATAGCCCAAAATGATTTATCCTCTAGCTCAAAAGATAGGTGACATGGCTTTCCATAAACCATCTTAAAAGGTGACATCCCCAATTGTAACAACCCGATTTGGGGCCTAGTCAGAATAGTGATTGCGATACCACAAATTCGAGGTAGAATGTATGTTTTATGATCTTTATGAGGCTTATGATATGTTTGCACGATTATGTGAAAATTTCATGAGGAAATTTTATTAATTAGTGATCAATTTGTCTATTAAGACTAAATTGCAAACATTGGAAAATATGAGATTCTAAAAGGTTTAAGTATGAAATAGCATTAGAAAAATTATTAGAGGTCCTTATTTAGCAATTAGACCAATATATGTCAAGATGGACAAAAATAGACACGGGAAGGAAAAATCTCAAGAAAGGGGCCTTAAGGGCATTTTTGTCATTTGGTTAATAAAAGAATTAAAAGGAAAAATAAGCTAGAAATCATGTCCATCTTCATCCTCCATAGCCAAAAATTACAAGGACTCCATAGCTAGGGTTTCTTCAACTTTCAAGCTTGATTGTAAGTACCTCCTAGCCCCATTTTTAATGTTATTCGTATTTTTGAGATCCTCGTAGCTCGATTTAGCTATTTCTAGCTATATTTTGAGCTAGGGTTTATGTTCAAAAATTTACCCGTGTATGAAATGCATGTATTTTGATGATTTATGGAAGAATATGAAAGTTTGATGTATGATAAACATCTTTTTCTAAGTGATTTTCATGAAAAATGCATAAAAAGAACCAAATTGTAAAAGTCATGAAAATGGTCATACATGAGTGAATTAGTGGAAATTGGGGGCTGTTGTAATTATGAAAATGATTCAGCTAGGCTTAAAATGCAAAGAAATTGAATGAAAATCATTTTACGAGCCTAAGGGAAAAAGTGTAATTATGTGAGAGTTTAAGGGCAAAATCGTAAATTTTTCCAAAGTATGATTCATGGGTTAATTTAGTCAATGTGAGTATTAAAAAGGTGAAATTGCTATTATAGATCAAGAAACATGAAGCCCGAACCGAAACCGAGGCAAGAATAAGGTTGTGGACTAAATCGAACAACTATACGTATTTTGAGTATCGAGGTAAGTTTGTGTGAAATTAAAGTTACATAATGTTATTATGTTTTTAATTACTTTATATTATGAGAAATGTATATTATTTCCATGAAGTTGATTAATGATGCCTCGATGAAATGATAATGAGATCATGTTAAGTTGAAGTCCCGGTTGAACATTTGGAATAACCAGGATACCTGTTTCACAACATGAGATAAGAAAGGTCCCGTATAAGACCATGTCTGGGACATGGCATTGGCACCAAATGAAGGAGGTCCCGTATAAGACCATGTCTGGGACATGGCCCCAGCACCAAAGGAAGATCTCGTGTAAGACCATGTCTGGGACGTGGCATCGACATCTATATACGATCTCGTATAAGACCATATATGGGATATGGAATCGACATCGAGATATGAGATCCCGTGTAAGACCATATATGGGATATGGCATCGGCATCAAGATGTGACCCCATGTAAGACCATATCTGGGATATGGCATTGGTATTGTGATACATGTAACATCCTAAAAATATTAGAGTATCATCTTGTTATTTGTGTTAGCTCGGATATGATTGTTATTGTGTGCTTAGTATATTTGTGTGAAGGCTTGGAAATATTAGCTAAGCTAGAATAATTTTTAGTGTGGAAAATTTAGTGAAGTGGATTAAGTGAGCTTGACACTTAAGATAATTTAAGTGTTAAATTAAAGCACATGAGGAGTTAGTGGCATAGTGGATAAGGAGCTTGAAAGGTTGCTTGAGGGAAGTGGTCCGAGTAGCATGGAAAGCATATTGAGGATTTTATTTTTTGTACATCCTAGCATTAAGTGTCGGTCAACTATACATATGGATAAGATGGACAACTTTCTTTTTATGACAAGAAGACTTAAGGTTATGGTAAGCATGAAATAAGGGATAGAATTGCTAGATTTTGGGGATAAAATTCCTTCAACTTTGGAATGTAGAGGATCTCAAGGCTTGGCTTAAGAAAGATGTTTTGGAAACTATTCCAAGGCCTTTAGTGCATGTATGTGGACGGCATGTATGGCTAGGGGGGTGGCCGAATATTGATAGGAGGTTTGGGGAAGGATAGTTGGCCAACTTTAGCATTTGTGCACCTTTTGGCATTTGTTTCTTTTCTCTCCAAAAACTCCTTCTTTGGCCGAATGTACCTAGGCATTTTTGTGCAAATTTGCTTTGGATTTTAGCTCTCATTTTTGTGTTGAACGAAATACCATTCTCTTTCTCTCATTTTTCCTTTTGAAACCGAAACTACATTTGAACTTTGTGCATTTTTGTGCACTTTTCTTCTTTGGTAAAATAGGAGTTGGCCGAATCTCTTAATCCCATTTTCTCTCTTTTCTTTATTTTGAATATTTTTCAAAATCACAACATTTCTTTTACTTTCTTCTTGGCCGAATCTCTTTCTTCCCCTTTCCCCTTGATTTTTCTTTCATTAGTTGCTAAAGCCGAATCATCCTTCTTCCCTTTTCATTTTTTTTTCTTTTTCTTTCCTTCTTTGCCATACTAATTCTTCATCTCTTTTGAGCCGAATATCAATTGTTTTCTTTCAAAATCATAGCCGAAACTCTTATATCCTATTTGATTTGTCTTGGCCGAATTTCTTCAAGGGTAGGACTTCATTTGGTTTTCTTCAATCGGTTTTGGAAGATAGGTAAGTGTTATGGCCGTTTTTCCTTAGTCTTTTTATTGTTTCTATGTTGTTCCTCTGGTGGACAAAGGCCGAATTTTGGGCAATTGTTGCAAGGTTCTAATCATTCTTAGAAATCGATTTCTTTTAGGCTCCTCGGGACGTTGGAAGCAATCAATCTAAGCCTCGTTTCTTTGTCAAATCGTTTTGGGTAAGCTTTAGGTAAGACTTGGTATTTCAAGTGATAACTCATTGGGATTTAGTAGTATGGCCGAATGGCCTTTGTTTATAATTTAAATATTGGCCGATTGTAGGACAAGGTGATCTAGTGCGGTAGATCGGGTCTTCAGATTTTAGTACTTGCGGTAGTGAAAGGTGTGTATCTTACACACTTTATAACTTGGTTTATATATATATATATTTGTGTGTGTTAAATAACTATTCAAGTTGTTAAAGCCGAAACTATGAGATATTGATATGATACCTTGATGGGTATGAGCAAGGATACGGGTAAGTCCGTTTCGATATGATGTTGCTATATGTTGTTTAATATCATGATCTACGATATGTATTGGTTATATGTTCATATCAAAGTATATTGACATGATTTGTTTATCTATTGCATTGGTATGGGCAATATGAGAGGAGGGGGAAGATTGATATTCGTGTCTTCTGACACCGTAGGTTTGGCACCTCCAAAGTGATTTGGTATCACATTTGTGTCTTTGGGACACCGCAGGTTTGGCACCTCATAGCGACTCGTCCCCGTGGATTAACACCACCGTGGGTTGGCCCCACTTTTGAGATATGGGATTGTCGCCAGTGATTTGGTATCACACGTGGTTGGCCCCACAACTTGATTATTCGTGACTTTGGTCACCAAAGTGATTTGGTATCACATTTGTGTCTTTGGGACACTGTGAGGTTTGGCACCCCATAGCGACTCGTCCCTGTGGATTAACACCACCGTGGGTTGGCCCCACTTTTGAGATATGGGATTGTCGCCAGTGATTTGGTATCACAAGTGGGTTGGCCCCACAAATTGATTATTTGTGACTTTGGTCACCAGTGGTTTGGCACCACCAGTGGTTTGGTACCACACGGGGTAGAAAAAGGAGTTACTGGATGGCTAGGTTGGGTGCATAATATATATATTTCTTGGTTATAACTTGTGTAAGTATGTGGTATTTACCCGGAGAGGGAATATGCACTTGAGTCTTGGTGACTCACCTTCTCCCTTACTTTTTCTGTAATTCGTAAATTCGCGGATGAGGAGGCGGGATGAACTCGAGGAGGCCATGCAATGAAATTTGGTTTTACATGAACTTCCATTTGGGTACTTGATTTTAATTTGGTTTTCATTTTTATGGGTTTGTAATAAGGCCTCTTTAATTATGTTTTTGGATTATTTATATTCTTTGGATTTGTTTTAGGAATAACTTGCAAATTACATGATTGATTTAATGATATGTGAACAAAGTTTTCTAAAATACAAAGCGCGATGGTTTTTTAAAACGTTACCATCGGGTAACCTAAATAAATTGATAATTTTTAACAACTTAAGTATTTTCGATAACTCAAACTATTTTACAAAACTTAAGTTTCCAAATTTCTATTAGATACGATTTTCAACCTAATTGCTTTAGTTTCTCTTTAATTTATAAATGGTTTACGAATCTAAGCTGCGACTAAGTTTTTAAAAAATCTATTTACGGAATTGCAAAGTAAAATATCAGTTTTCAACTTAATAATAAAAAGTTTTTCACTAAAATTTAATCGGTAACTCGTTTTTCCTCAAAACGTTTTCCCCTGTGACATACCAAATTCGGTCGTGGCGTATTGACCGGGTTTGGGGTGTTACAATACATGTATGATGAGATTGAGTATCCTTCGATGTTCTGAGTAGTTCAACGGGCAAAGAGCTAAGTTTATGTACAGATGACAAAGAGCTAAGTCTATGTTTAAGAAAATAAAAGTGCTAAAGTTGTGTGATGAAGTGATACAGGTACCCATGAGTAACTTACGAGATATAAATGCAAAATGTGATGTGTGATTTGGTAAGTTTGTGCATGAGTAAGTTATGTTGAGGTATTTGAGAACTAGTGTTGCTATTATGTAATGAGATGAATGGATGAAATCATAAGTTTTTATGTTGCTAGTTATTTCATGTAAACTT
Source organism: Gossypium sturtianum (assembly GCA_025698515.1). NCBI lineage: Eukaryota > Viridiplantae > Streptophyta > Magnoliopsida > Malvales > Malvaceae > Gossypium > Gossypium sturtianum. The sequence goes on from CM046949.1 coordinate 91,471,272, forward strand.
ACTAAGCTTTATGCTTACCCTTCTCTTTTCCCTTTTCCTTGTAGTATCACCAAGCTAACTTGGGGATCGTAGGACGTCGGAGTTCGGATCACACTATCAATACTCCTTTGGTATAGTAAAGTTGAATTATTTTGAGTATGGCATGTATAGGAACTTGGTCATTTTGATTATGTCATAATTGTTAGCCAAAGGGTTGCCTCTTAATGTTATGCATTTATTTTGTAAATGGCCATTGGGAATTGGCCAATACTTTTTTAGTTTTATATATATATCCAATGATGATGATATTCATGAAGTGCAAGTTCGTGTAATTGATCGAGTAAAATGTGAAGTGAATGCGTGATGAATTAGTGATTCTTCATGGTATTATTGATATGTTATGTGTTGCTTGTGGTGGTATAAGTGTGTTTTTTTTTAGAGTGGAAATTGGCTTGGTAAATAGCCTTATAATTTTCCACACGGGTAGACACACGGGTGTGTGTCTAGGCCATGTGTGACACACAGCCAACCCCATGGGTGTGTTGTTAGGCCGTGTGTCCCCTGCATCAAAATTACGAAAATTCAATTCGTTACACGGGCCAGCCCACGGGCGTGTGACTAGGCCGTGTGCCCCTAAGTGTTTGCTGTCGTCATAAACAGAATACTAAGGTTTTCACACACGGGTGAGGGCACAGGCGTGTCTTGGCCGTGTGAAGGACACGGGCCATAGACACGGGCATGTGCCAGGCCGTGTGAAAACCCCTGTAGGTTCGAAATGAAAAATAAAATCCACATGGGTTATGAACATGGGTGTGTGTGACCACACGGCCTGTCCAACGGGCGTGTTCCATCCCACACGGGCGTGTGACCTTATTTTAAGCAAAAAAAAATTCTAAAGGTGCGAAAGTTTTCGGTTTAGTCCCGAACCATTTCGTATGTATGTTTAGGGTCTCATAGGCCCATAATAGGGACATTATGAGCATGAATGAAAAAGTTTTATGTTGAAACGAAATTTTATGGCCTGATGTTGTATGTTTAAATAAGTTAAGTTCGGTAATGCCTCGTATCCGGTTCCGGCGTTGAACACGGGTAAGGGGTGTTACACCAATGGTGTTTTGAATGTCGTACGATAAGCACACAAGGCTTCATCCAGCCGAGAGGACCAATCCTTTCGAATTGGGTTCACCACTTTTTCCAGAATCTATTTAATTTCTATGTTAGAGATCTCCTCTTGTCCATTTGTTTGGGGATGATATGTCGTGGCAATCTTATGCTTCACCCCATACATGTGCAAGGCATTAGAAACTAATTTGCAATCAAAATGAGAACCTTCATCACTGATAATGGCTCGAGTTGTACCAAATCTTGTAAAAATGTTCTTGTGCAATAACTCCATCACTGACTTTGAATCATTAGCATGGAGAGCAACAACTTTGACCAACTTACAAACGTAGTCCACTACCAAGAGTATGTAGAGATTGCCTAATGATGGTGGAAATGGACCCATAAAGTTTATTCCCAAACATCAAATAACTCAATCACAAAAATGTTTTGCAGCAGCATTTTGTGTCTCTTAGGTAGATTTCCTCTCCTCTGGCAACGGTCACATGACTTATAAAATTCATGGGCATCCTTAAACAAACTTGGCTAACAAAAACCAAATTGGAGTAACTTAGCAGCAATTCTTATTCCTCTAAAGTGTCCTTCGTAAGGCGCTGAGTGACAATGCTACAGAATGTTATGTATTTCGTCATCAGGGACACACTTCCTAATTATCTTATCAACACAATGCTTGAATAGGAAGGGTTCATCCCAATAATAATTTTTGGCATCATGAAGGAACTTCCATCTTTTTTGGCTGTTGAGATCAGGTGGCATCAAACCACTTACTAAGAAATTCACTATATCGGCATACCAAGGTTGTAACACCCCTAACCTGTCTCTGTCGCCGGATTAGGATTAAGGAATATTACAGAAACATAAGAACATTTTATTAATCAGTATAATAATCATATCATAAACCATTCATACTCATGCAAAATGTCCCCAAATCGAGCCTTCGAGGCTCTAAAAATAACCTAGAAACAATTTGGGATCAATTTGAAACAGTTTAAAAATTTTAGGAAAAAGATGCAAAATTTGCAAAACAGGGGTCACATGGCTGTGTTGTAACACCCCTAACCCGTAACCATCGCCAGTTTAGGGTTATGAGGCATTACCGAACAATCAAAAACTTTTACAGACATTTCATAGCATATATTGACTAACCACATCAAAGTGTCCCTTAAATAGGTCTACGAGACCTTAATCATGCTTTAGAAAGGGGCCGGGACTAAACCGAACACATACAAAAATTCTCGAAAATTTAAAAATTTTTCAAATTTACAGAGGTCAGACGCCTGTGTGGGCAGGCCGTGTGCCTCCCACGGCCTCAGACACGCCCTTGTGTCTAAGCCGTGTCAAAACAGGGCATACATACTGACTTGTCCACACGGCCATGGACACGCCCGTGTGCCTCACCCGTGGTCAAGCCTGACTTGCACCACACAGCCAGTCACACGCATGTGTGTCCAGCCCGTGATCGAGTCTGACTTGTTTTAAAATACAACCACGAGGGACACGGTCGAGCCACACGCCTGTGTGCTCAACTGTGTGGGCAATTATAGGCCATTTTCAAGGCCAAAATGCCACCCACACTTGGGTAATCCCTACAAGCATTCATACCAATACAATTCATGTCAAAAACAACCAATTTTCCAAGCATACAAAGGCATCTCAAGCACAACATCTTATACAACAATTAGCTCATTCTATTCACAATCATTTTCAAGTGTAATTCATCACAAACATATCATTTCCTTATAACAACCATTCATCATGTATATGCTTACCTTGCATAAATGATCCTACCCATATTTTGACCATTTCTTAACCATGAAACCATACCAAAACCAAGCATCATATAGCATGACTCATCATTCATAAAACATTTATCTAGCCATATAACATGGCTATTACATAACTTAAACATATTCCAAAAACAACTAGCCTATACATGCCATATTTAGTATATACACTTTCAAAAAGTACCAAAAATAGGATTGAGTCGTGTGATGACGATCCTCGATGATCCCCGAGCCTTTCGTAGTTTTGACGACCTATAAAATAGAGTAAACACACACAAAGTAAGCTTTCCAAAAGCTTAGTAAGCCATATACAAATAAACTTAACATATAGGCATTTATTATTCATAACAAATATGAGTTTACTACTAGCTCATTTGCACATTCATGATTCTTCTTGGATCATTTATCTAGCCATTTGCTTACCAACATATTTGTCACCATGTACTTCTTTAGATCATAGCTCATTCATACATATAACACATTTTACCTTATCAAATATATTCACATATTTCATCTAGGAAAGTTTATATAAACACTTACCTTTCATACACTTGCTTAGTATACAATTCAAACGTACCTGATTTGTTTATACATTTCACGTAGACTTTCATTTCTCAGATTTGCCCGTTGAACCATTCAGAATCAAATAGGATACTTAGAATGCTCAGAATAGTCGTACAATGCCAACGTCCCAGACATGGTCTTACATGTAACAAGATATTGATGCCACTGTCCCAGACAGGGTCTTACACGAATCAATACGATGCCAATGTTCCAGACATGGTCTTATACGTAAATCTCAAATCGATGCCAACGTCCCAGACGTGGTCTTACACGATGTCTCATATCGATTCCAACGTCCCAGACGTGGTCTTACACAATATCACATATCGGACACCTATGTCATGACATATGTAATCCTATCTATTCCTAGGTTCGTAGGGACTTTTTCGGATATTGACATCATGTCGATACTATCTCGGATTTCATATACTCATCATCCCATATATATTCATCATTATAAATTTTCATATGAACATACATTTATCAATGTAAATACATTTATTTGTATATAGACTTATCTCAGATTCGGATAAATAGAAACGAACTCGGCTACTCAATTACTTTCGATTTCCCATGATATAAGTTTGTTTTCTTCAGTTCTTGATATATACATATTCAAATTTAACTCATTTATTCACCACATCATTCAATTCAATCCAAAAACACATATTTAGGGCAATTTACAAATTAGCCCTCACATTTTTACATTTTGACATTTTAGTCCCTATTTCACAAAATCATAAAATACACATAATTTGCTTATACCCATGCTTAGCCGAATGTTCACTATAATCATACAAGTCCATACATTTCATTTATTTCACATTTTAGTCCCTCAAAATCTTATTTTCTCAATTAAGTCCAAATTACTCAAAATCACCAAAACTCCAAAGACAAAACATGTTAATCTAACACATATATTTCATATTTCATCATCAAACATCACAAAACTCATGAATTCATCCATGGCACTTTTAAAAATCTTCATCAATTCACAAAATTGAAGCATGGGATTTGAAGAACACAAAGCAACGATTACAAAAACGTAAAAATTATCAAAAACTGATCAAAATCCATACCTTAATCAAACTCTTCAATGGTCGAACCCTAAGAAGCTTTATTTCTTTCTTTTTCTTTGATAATTCGGCAAGATGGATGATGATAATGGCTTATTTTTCATGCTTTTATTTTATTTAACATAATAATATACCTTTTACTATATTACCCTTATTATTTAACATATAAAACATATGTACACAAGGTCATTAATGTCCACTAACCATGTTAATGGTTTAATTACAACATAAGGCCACCACATTTATAAAGACATAACACATTGGTGCTTTTAACATATGCATGCAATTTTGCATCTTTCACAATTAGATCCTTTTATCAAATTAAGCACCCAAATAGATAAATTAAATCACAGAAATTTCACACATGCTTAATCATATAATGCAGACACAAAAAATAATATTAAAATATTTTCTGACTCGGATTTGTGATCCCAAAACCACTATTTCGACTAGGGTCTAAACTGGACTGTTACATGTGTGGCCAGGCCTTGTGTCTCACACAGCCGTGTGGTCAGGCCATGTGTCTCACACGGTTGAGACACACGCCCGTGTCTCAGACTGTGTAACAATCAAACTAGGGACACATGGTCGTGTCCCAGCTCGTGTCCTCACCCGTGTAACCCTCTGAGTAGGGTCACACGGCCGTGTCACACTCCCATGTGCCAGGCCATGTAACTCTCTAAGTTGCCTCACACGCCCATGTGCAAGGCTATGTGTTAGGCCGTGTAACTCATTAACTTGCACCATAAACAACTCATCAAATGACACACAACCGTGTTGCCAGGCCGTGTGTCTCACACGGTTGAGTCACACTCCCGTGTCTTAGGCCGTGTGGACCCAAAATGAACCTTAAACAATTTTACAAATTCAAGCTTATTTGGACTCTAAGTAATCCATTTACCAGCCAAAAGACCTATTCAGAGTGACCTTAAACAAGCTAAAAACATGCTAAATCAACCATCCTAAGTGTCTAACCAATGTATCCTCATTAATACCATAAGTATATACAATTTTACAACAAAAAGAACTATCATTCAAAGTATTTTAAATCACACCATCTAACATTCAACCAATATGCCAAACATAGGAACCTCAATCACAACATTCCAATCACACTTACCATAAACTTGCACATAAACATCATACCTCATTCACATATATCATATAAGTTGACTATTAGCACTTAAGATCATATTTTAACATTTTACATATCAAAACAATAGTAATGACATACAAGCCTATTACATGCCATATAATCCAAAATGAACGTTCCAAAAACTATAAAAAATGAGTGGATAGTGTGAATTGAATGTTGATTCAATCATCCAACCTTCGAAGTATCTACAAGAACAGAAAATAACATAAGTAAGCTCATTGAAGCTTAGTAAGTTCGACGTACTAAAACAATAAATCTTACTGAAGTAAGTACAACAAATCAAATAATAATAATACAACCATATGTGTTCCCTTTCAACCACAATCTCAACGGTGAATTGTAAAATTCAATTCAAAACTCAAATACATGACAAAACCATCAAAGATACCTAAACAAGTTAACTTGCTGGGATTTACAATCTAATCAACGACTTACGGATAAGAGTACATCGATATTCAAACTGAAACACACCAAATGCTCATAAAAGCTAATCCATCCGAAACACACCAGATGCTCATAAAAGCCAATCCACCCGATAACACACCAATGGCTCCGAAGAGCTAGTCCAACTGAAACACACCAAAATAGGGAGTATAACAAGAAAGTTCACAACAAATGTTGAACCTCGGTCTACTCAGGAAACATATATATATCAATCCACAACAATCTCCACTCTAATCCACCATAACACACTATATCTCGACTGTACTCTATCCCGCGTTTAATCTGATCCAAGTATTGAATTTCAACAACTTTTCTCGAATAACTTTACATCATTTATAATAAAATAAATATATTATATCACATTATATAATCAAACATTTCATATAGTTGTTAAATTATAAACTGTACGAACTGACCTGGACTGAATTGTAGTAGTTGCAGAAGTTCAGAAACTAATCCGTAATTTTTCCTTTTCCACGAATATCAACATGGTCTTGATCTAAAATGCAAAATTTATCAATTATTAGCTTACATTTCACCTTCCAAATCACTTTACATTTTATACCCTTTTATTTTTCAAATTTACATAATTACCCTAACTTTTACAACTTTTGCAATTTAGTCCCTTAACCCGAAAATCATCAAATTAACCATTTTTATCAAGTCAACATTTCAACCGAAAATACTAGGCCCTAAAATAGTCCCTATTAAACATCAAATTAACTATCAAACCCTAAAATTTTAACGTTTTCACAATTTTATCCTAAAATTAAAATCTAACCAAAATCACTTCACAAAATCACCAAATAACACAATCAAAGCTTCAAATACATAGTTATCATAATAAAACATTCAATATTCATCAATGGAAACTTTTAAAATTTTTAACAGATTCAAAAACGAAGGTACGGGCTAGCTGGACCTAGTTACAACGATCTCAAAAACATAAAAATTACAAGAAACGGGCACAAAAATCACTTACATGCAAAGGAATTAAGCAAACCGAAGCTCTTTTACTCCCTAGATATGGCTTTTGGCAATTTGAATAAGAAATGAAGTAAATTTTTTTAATTCATTCTTTAATTTTTGTTTTAATTTTGTTTAAACTTTCATTAATTACAAAATTCCCATTGAAACACATTATTTTATCACTTTCAATTAAATTATCGTCCCACCATAATAATTAGGGCATAATTGCTACTTAAGTCCTTCCTCATTTATTAATTTAGCCATTTGATCACCTAAATGCTATTATTACTATGTTTTGCACCTTTTACAATTTAGTTGTTTTTCTTTAATTAACTATTTAAACGTTAAAATTTCTTAACCAAATTTTAATATGAAAGTAATGACTCCATAAATATTCTAAAATAATATGTACGAGTCAACACGGTAGAAATTTGTGGTCCCGAAACCACTGTTCCGTCATCACTAAAAATTGGGCTGGTACAACTCTCCCCCCTTAGGAAATTTCATCCTCGAAATTGTTACTTGAGAATAGATTCGAATACTGTAGTTTCATTGATTCTTCGATTTCCCAAGTAGCTTCTTCTATTCCATGACAATGCCACAAGACTTTTAGTAACGGTACCCGTTTATTCCGCAGCTCTTTAACTTCCCTAGCCAAAATTTTCATTGGTTCCTGAGAATACGTCAAATCTGGCTGCAATTCAATATCACTATGAGGAATCACATGTGAATGATTAGATATATACCGTCTTAGCATTGAAACGCAGAACACATTATGAATTTTCTCGAGTTTAGAGAGCAAAGCTAAGTTGTTGGCTACAAGGTCGATTCTTTCAACAATCTAGTACGGCCCGATAAATCTCGGACTCAGATTCCCTTTCCTGCCAAAACGTAGTACTTTCTTCCATGGAGAAATTTTTAGAAATACTCGATCGCCAACAGTAAATTCTAGATCTTTTCGTTTCAGGTCCATGTACGATTTCTGACGATCAGATGCAGCTTTCAAACAATCTCGAATAATTCGAACTTTGTCTTCAGTTTCTTAGATCAAATCAATTCCCACCATTTTGGATTCACTCAATTCAGACCAATACAACGGTGTTTTACACTTTCTTCCGTAAAGAGCTTCAAACGGTGCCATTTTTGTACTAGATTGATAACTGTTATTATAAGCGAATTCAGCTAACGGTAGGTACTTTTCCCAGCATATCTTCCAGAATCTGTATCACTCGTTCTGATTGCCCGTCTGCCTGAGGATGAAACGCTGTACTGAAATTGAGTTTAGTGCCCAAAGCCTCGTGAAGTTTATTCCAAAATCTCGATGTAAACCTCGGATCACGATCAGAAATGATAGATATCAGAACCCGTGGAATCTTACAATCTTTGACACATATAATTCCGCTAATCTTTCAAGTGAAAAATCTGTTCTAACTTGAATAAAGTGTCCCGATTTAGTCGATTTGTCAACAATCACTCAGATCGAATCTTTCTTTTTCGGAGTTACAGGTAAACCAGATACGAAATCCATCGTGTCTCATTCCCACTTCCACTTAGGAATCGTAACATGTAACACCCCTAGCCCGTATCCGTCGTCGGATTAGAGTTACGAGGTATTACCAGAAGAATACACTTTCATATAATCACATGATCACATAAATCTTATTCGCAATTATATATAATAAACCTTTGCTAACTAAACATGTAAATCATACTTCATAGTTCAATCCAATTTCATTTCAAACATATATCATATTTACAAACAATGCACATGTAACATCCTAGATTAGGGGTTATGCGTTCGTGCATAATTCATGAGTTAGTAGGTCTTGGCAGTGTTTGGAAGTGTATTAAGGGTTTTCAGAACTCTAGGATGAAGGTGGAAGCTTTGGAAAATAATTGGATTTTAAGTTAAGAAGGGAAGTTGGGCTAAGGAAGCCTTAAGAAAATTTGTGTTGGATTTATGACACAAGGGTTGGCCTGGTAAAGTGGCAGCAAGGCGCCACTTAAGGCTTGGGCAGGTGACGCCATAAGCTGGGAGGAAGGGAGAAGGTTCGAGCGACGTGGGAAGCAATGGGCTTGTATTTTTGCGTGTTGAAGGGGAGCAAGGCCAGGGAAGCCTTAAGGGAAAAATTGTAGGCGTTTTTGGAATAAAGTAGGCCTTGGTAAAAGTGGCTGCAAGGCGCTACTTAAGGGCCTGGATATGACGCCATAAGCTTGGTGCAGGTCTGGAGTTCGAGTCTTGTTGGCAGTAGGGAGGCGTGGTTTATTTTTGCTTTTGGCGTTAAAGGGGGAGCTAGGTGAAGGAGGTCTTAAAAAGAAATTGTGGGGAGTTTATGTCACAAAGGATCCAGCAGCAAAGTGGCTTGGGGCGTTATCTGTAGCCTGCGTCAAAGGGGTTCCAGCAGGTCGGGAGTTCGAGTCGCGTGGGAAGTAGGATTTTGGTGTTTTATTTTGCATGTGACGACAAGGCAAGGGAGAAGAGTTGGACGGCTTTGGGACTTCAAATGGATGAGATAAACCTTGTATTATCTTGAATTTCGGCTGGATAAGTAGTAGATAATAACTATTTTATTTTTATTTAGTTAAATAAGTTGATAAGAGATAAAGTAGGAGATTAATAAGGGATATGATATGAGGGGATATAGTGGCCGAATATAGGACTCTAGGAGCTTGTATTTTCGGTTTAAATATGGTGCTAGTGTGTGCTAAATTTCCTCTTTCAAAACCTTTCTTTTTCATCCTGGTTACTGCCGAAAATTGTTGTTCATCTTTTAATCTCCATTGCTGAAATTTTAAGTCAAGAGAGTTCTTTCTTTTTTCTTCTTTCTTTATTTGTTCTTAGTCGAACCATATAAGCTTTCCCATCTTCATTATAGGTGTTCAAAAAAGCTGAAATACATTGGTGATTGTCGAATTATCCTATGCTTCTTCTTCTTTTTACTTTTAAAAGCCGAAGCTCAAAGGTGTTCATTCTCTATTCTTTTCCTCTTCATTAATAAGGTGTCGAAACACCATTGTTATTCTCAAAAGCCGAATCCCCAAGGTAGGTGTTGTCGACTATTTACTTTTGGTCTCTCTTCAAGCAACTTAGGGTGGTAAGTATTTAAGTATTCGGTTTGTTTCTTTTTATTGTGTGACGAAATCAAGTGAGTGAGGCTTTGGTTTTAGTCATGGCCGAATGTTCATAGTGTCCTTATAAGTGTTTCTTTGTGTAGCCAACGTTAAGGAAGCATCAAAGGAGTTTCGTGGATTCGATTCGTTAAGGTAAGCAGATATTTCGGGACTTGGAAAAGCTAGGTAAGGTGATAGTAGTATTCGGCCACAGGCCATTTGGGTTATTAATATTAGCCGATCTTGACCATGATGTGTAGGGCCAAACCGACAGGGATTACAAGGAGCTTTCGGGATTTCAAGACCCTTTCGGTAAGTATGATAAGTTGTGGATATTTGGTTAAGAATTCGTATATTGATGATTAAATCGATTGTTCTGATTAAGTGTGTTGATGGAGGCGAATACCATTCAAGAAGGGAAAGGGAAGGTCCCTATCCCGAAGTTTAAGAAGAGATCTGTCTCGGCAGTTCGGGATTGGCCACCGGGGGTGTGGGCCAACATGGGAGAGAGAATTATAGGCAGATAGCCGTAGTATCTCTTAGTGATAGCATCGGGATCGAGAGCCTAGAACTTCAAGTGATCAGGTGTGTGATTAACCCACCGTTTTTCGGGTATATGATATGTATGTGAAATGTGTATGTGTTATGAATGTGCTAACTAGTGCAGTGGAAATTGTTATAAGGATACCCTCAAGGGTATGTCGATAATCCGGTAAGTACCAAACCTGATGATATGTGATTATTAATATGAATATGTGATAATATGCTTGATGAACATGCTCATGCATCATTACATTGTATCATTATTTTATGTGGCATGTGCATGGGTGGGATATGATATGAAAGAAGGTACGGGTGTACTTCGAGTACGTGGTTTGATGTTAGCCTTGAGCTACATCGTGGATTGACGTTGGTCGAGGTCACGTTGTGGATTAATTGCGATTTAGTTCGCGTGGCTTGATGAGTGGCTATATGCCTCATCGTGGTTGATATCGGCTATGTGCCATATCGTGGTTGATGAGTGACTATGTGTCCCATCGTGGTTTTGGTGTTAGCTACGGCTACATCGTGGATTGAGCCGACCGAGGTCGCGTAGTGGACTATTGTGCTTAATTGCACGTGGACGGCAAAGTGATTGCCTTTGGAGTGAAAAGGAGAGGGTGATTTGATAATCCCCGGTGTGTGTAGGTGGATAAGGGGGTGTGTAGCGGATGGACCCTAGGTTTGGGTTGGGCTTCATAATTGCATGATTTCGTATGTAAACATATGTGGAAATGGGCCAAGCCCAATATGATATGTGGATTAATGTGGAAATGGGCAAAGCCCAGTATATGAATGTGGATCACAGTGGAAATGGGCTAAGCCCGGATGTGGAAATTATGTGGTTAACTACCCTATTAGATGAATGTGATATGAATATGGGCCAAGCCCGAGAATGTGATAACATGTGAATTTGATAATTGATATCCGATATATGAGTTAATATGTGGTTAACATGTGGGTGGAATTCAAAGTGGACTAATTACACACTCGAGTCCGTATGACTCACCCAATTTTTATTAAACATCGCAGTGATCGTGATTTTTGGACCGGGTTGGAGTGGATACAAAGGTGGCCATGCGAAGCATTTCCATGCGAAAAGATATTTTAATTAATTAAGTAGTTATATTTTCATATTTTGATTAAGTGTTTATTGTAATAAGGCCCATTAAAGTGATTGAACATTTTTATTATGTTTAAGCTAGACGACCATTAAATTATTATTGGGATGTGCTTTTAATTTTGGCAACTTATATTTTAAAAGCTTATAATAAAGTTTTAATTTGGATATTTTTATCAAGCTTATATTATTTAGAATTTTTAATTGGACATGGTTTTCAAATGACAAATTTTTAATGTTTTTCCCAAAAGTGAAATCACCCTTCAAACGTTTTTCCCAATGTTGGCATTTCAAATTCTATCGTAACGAATGGGCCGGGTTTGGGGTGTTATTCTTTGGTTTCGTAGCCCGGTTCAAAACTCGGCTTTGAGGGTTTTGGGTCCAAAAACATTTTTTTAAATGGGCTTTTTCAAAATATGGGTTTTATGAATTATTTTTCAGTTATTCGCATGGCACTGTATCTCAGACCCGCACCACCGGTAAGTACCCTTGACTCATCAAGTGAAATGTGTATGTGAATGTTATAAGTATGAAGGGAACGAGATTAGTGAACTAGGATCTGTTGAACCCTAGGACTGGGCTACTCAAACACAAGTGCATAAGACTTAAGGACCATTAAACAAACTCCGTGAACTAAGTCGCCGAGTTAAGGTGTGGCAACCACGATGACGCATGTCTAGGATTGGTATTCGGTGAAGAGCTTGGTACTTAAGCGGTCCTAGCGACTCACCTCCTCTCTACTCGAATCCTGCCGTGCGTAGCTAGCTACGGTTCACCCTAACCAAGAGGACTTATTCACTGCTAAACCCGATAATTAAAACCCGAAAGGGACTAGCCATGCAGCTTTATAAAAACCCTAGTTTTAAAATCCCTAAATTACCCTTTTAATTGTAGTAAAAGATTATTGTGAAAAATTTTCAAAAATATCTCCGATTTACAAAATTACAAAAATGCCCTCAGTATTGTAAATTACTAAAATACCCTTAGTTCTTAAGATTTTCAAAAATACCTCGACATTTGCTACAATATTTCTACTTTACAAAAATACCAAAACTTCTGCTTTTACAAATAACAAGATACCTGATTTGGAGAGTTTACTTTAATCGCCTTCGACTTCCAAAATTACCAAATAACTCTCGATTTCTGAAATTTTTACAACACCTCTGATTTGGAAAACAAATTTTCAAAATAAACCCTGATTTTTTGTAAATTTTGAAATAACCTTTGATTTGTAAAGATTTTTAAATTGACCCTGATTTATTACGAATATACCCTGGTAGGACGAATGACGAAATTACCCCTAAGTTGGGAAAGGACTGAAATGACCATAGAAGTGTAGTGAATGAATGTGTCTCTGTTTATGAATGTGAATGTGACCCTCTGAATTAGAGTAGTGAACTTGAGCTGAAACTTTATTGATCGAAAGAACTACTTCTAAATACTTTATTTCATAAAACTGTTCGTGGATAATCAGTGGAACAAAATTCTGATGCATAAAACTTTTTAATCAGATAAATCGCGACGTTAGAAATGAGTTATAGGGGACGTGGTCGTCGTGGATGCGGTAGAGGTAGAATGGTAGTATCGAAACCAGTAGGGTCTGGCCATGGGTCAAAAAACGATGTGTCGCCGCCAGCAGTGGGCGCGTAGGATCAAGATCAGACAGGAGGCGATGACGCAGTATCGCGGGCTATGTTGCGAGTGCTCGAGCAAGTGGCTGGAGCTAGTGTAGGAATCGGAGTTCGGAAGTCAGTATCGGAAAAGCTTAGGTCGAACGGAGTCGAGATTTTTAGAGGAGTATCTGGAGTAGCTCCGAACGTAGTGGAGTATTGGTTGGAAGCAGTCAAAAGAATAATGGACGATTTGGACTGTACCGATGAGGAAAAGCTGAAGGGTGCGATTTCGTTGCTCCGGGATGAAGCTTATCGATGGTGGCTCACTGTCAGACAAGGTGTCCCGGCAGATCGAGTGGATTGGGAATATTTTAAGGTTAAGTTTGAAGGGAAATATGTTGGAGCTAGTTATTTAGACTCGCAAAGGAAGGCGTTTTTAAACTTTGTTCAAGGAAGTAAGTCGGTAGCAGAATATGAAGCAGAATTTGTGCGGTTAAGTCAGTACACCAAGGGGATCGTGGCTACTGAGTATGAAAGGTGCGTCCGATTCGAAGATGGGTTGCGTGATGAGCTACGAGTGTTGATTGCTCCGCATAGAGAAAGAGACTTTGCCATTCTAGTGGAGAAAGCTCGGATAGCTGAGGAAGTTAAGAAGACTGTAAGGCAGAACCGAGATAAGGAAATGAATGGGAATAAGAGAAGTTTTGGGCCGTCAGTATCATTTGAAGATGTTCAGAAAAGACCAAGGATCGAGAATTCTGTACGTGCACATGTGCCAGTTTCTGAGAATCAGAGTCGTTCATGTGCTCAGTGTGGAAGAGCTCATGCAGGAGAATGTTGGGGAAATAGTAAGGAATGTTTCCGGTGTGGGTCTAAGGCTCATTTGGTTAAGAAATGTCCGCAAGTGATGGATAGGGCTCGAGGCCAAGGTCGTGGAACACCCGGCAGAGGAGCTGAAGGTTCGGATGTGAGACAACCAAGGATGTGATAGCGAGTAAGTTCCTTGTTTTTGGAGTATTATTTATTGCTTTAGAGATAGTTCATTGTTGTATTGCTAGTGAAGTGTATGAAACCTTGGATGTGAACTTTAAAACTGTGCCTAGAAGGTAAGATAGTTTTATTAAGATCAGAGTGCGCAGCATAAGCGTAGTGCGGTGAGTTAAGATGTACGATTATTCGTTAGTAAGTAATTTCGAGGACGAAATTATTTTTAAGGAGGGTAGAACTGTAACATCCTAGATTAGGGGTTATGCGTTCATGCATAATTCATGAGTTAGTAGGTCTTGGCAGTGTTTGGAAGTGTATTAAGGGTTTTTAGAACTCTAGGATGAAGGTGGAAGCTTTGGAAAATAATTGGATTTTAAGTTAAGAAGGGGAGTTGGGCTAAGGAAGCCTTAAGAAAATTTGTGTTGGATTTATGACACAAGGGTTGGCCTGGTAAAGTGGCAGCAAGGCGCCACTTAAGGCTTGGGCAGGTGACGCCATAAGCTGGGAGGAAGGGAGAAGGTTCGAGCGACGTGGGAAGCAATGGGCTTGTATTTTTGCGTCAAGAAGGGGAGCAAGGCCAGGGAAGCCTTAAGGGAAAATTGTAGGCGTTTTTGGCATAAAGCGAGCCTTGGTAAAAGTGGTCATGCTGCGCTACTTAAGGGCTGAAATGACGCCATAAGCTTGGTGCAGTCCGAGTTCGAGTCTTGTTGGTAGCAGGGAGGCGTGGTTTATTTTTGCTTTTGGCGTTAAGGGGGGAGCTAGGTGAAGGAGGTCTTAAAAAGAAATTATGGGGAGTTTATGTCACAAAGGAGCCAGCAGCAAAGTGGCTTGGGGCGTTATCTCAG
Source organism: Gossypium sturtianum (assembly GCA_025698515.1). Taxonomy (NCBI): domain Eukaryota; kingdom Viridiplantae; phylum Streptophyta; class Magnoliopsida; order Malvales; family Malvaceae; genus Gossypium; species Gossypium sturtianum. The sequence continues at coordinate 91,486,582 of CM046949.1, forward strand.
TAGCTGCGTCAAAGGGGTTCCAAAGCAGGTCGGGAGTTCGAGTCGCGTGGGAAGCAGTATTTTGGTGTTTTATTTTGCATGTGACGACAAGGCAAGGGAGAAGAGTTGGACGGCTTTGGGACTTCAAATGGATGAGATAAACCTTGTATTATCTTGAATTTCAATTTGGATAAGTAGTAGATAATAGCTATTTTATTTTTATTTAGTTAAATAAGTAGATAAGAGATAAAGTAGGAGATTAATAAGGGATATGATATGAGGGGATATGGTGGCCGAATATAGGACTCTAGGAGCTTGTATTTTCGGTTTAAATATGGTGCTAGTGTGTACTAAATTTCCTCTTTCAAAACCTTTCTTTTTCATCCCAGTTATTTCGCGAAAATTGTTGTTCATCTTTTAATCTCCATTGCCGAAATTTTAAGTCAAGAGAGTTCTTTCTTTTTTCTTCTTTCTTTATTTGTGCTTAGCTGAACCATATAAGCTTTCCCATCTTCATTATAGGTGTTCCAAAAAGCCGAAATACATTGGTGATTGTCGAATTCTCCTATGCTTCTTCTTCTTTTTACTTTTAAAAGCCAAAGCTCAAAGGTGTTCATTCTCTATTCTTTTCCTCTTCATTAATAAGGTGCCGAAACACCATTGTTATTCTCAAAAGCCGAATCCCCAAGGTAGGTGTTGTCGACTATTTACTTTTGGTCTCTCTTCAAGCAACTTAGGGTGGTAAGTATTTAAGTATTCGGTTTGTTTCTTTTTATTGTGTGACGAAATCAAGTGAGTGAGGCTTTGGTTTTAGTCATGGCCGAATGTTCATAGTGTCCTTATAAGTGTTTCTTTGTGTAGCCAACGTTAAGGAAGCATCAAAGAAGTTTCGTGGATTCGATTCGTTAAGGTAAGCAGATATTTCGGGACTTGGAAAAGCTAGGTAAGGTGATAGTAGTATTCGGCCACAGGCCATTTGGGTTATTAATATTAGCCGATCTTGACCATGATGTTTAGGGCCAAATCGACAGGGATTACAAGGAGCTTTCGGGATTTCAAGACCTTTTTGGTAAGTATGATAAGTTGTGGATATTTGGTTAAGAATTCGTATATTGATGATTAAATCGATTGTTCTGATTAAGTGTGTTGATGGAGGTGAATACCATTCAAGAAGGGAAAGGGAAGGTCCCTATCCCGAAGTTTAAGAAGAGATCTATCTCGGCGAGTTCGAGATTGGCCACCGGGTGTGGGCCAAACATAGGGGAGAATTATAGGCAGATAGCCGTAGTATCTCTTAGTGATAGCATCGGGATCGAGAGCCTAGAACTTCAAGTGATCAGGTGTGTGATTAACCCACCGTTTTCCCGGTATATGATATGTATGTGAAATGTGTATGTGTTATGAATGTGCTAACTAGTGCAGTGGAAATTGTGATAAGGATACCCTCAAGGGTATGTCGATAATCCGTAAGTACCAAACTGATGATATGTGATTATTAATATGAATATGTGATAATATGCTTGATGAACATGCTCATGCATCATTACATTGTATCATTATTTTATGTGGCATGTGCATGGGTGGGATATGATATGAAAGAAGGTACGGGTGTACTTCGAGTACGTGGTTTGATGTTAGCCTTGAGCTACATCGTGGATTGACGTTGGATCGAGGTCACGTTGTGGATTAATTGCGATTTAGTTCGCGTGGCTTGATGAGTGGCTATGTGCCTCATCGTGGTTGATATCGGCTATGTGCCATATCGTGGTTGATGAGTGACTATGTGTCCCATCGTGGTTTTGGTGTTAGCTACGGCTACATCGTGGATTAGCGCCGATCGAGGTCGCGTTGTGGACTATTGTGCTTAATTGCACGTGGGCGGCAGATGATTGCCTTTGGAGTGAAAAGGAGAGGGTGATTTGATAATCCCCGGTGTGTGGTAGGTCGGATAAGGGGTGTGTAGCGGATGGACCCTAGGTTTGGGTTGGGCTTCATAATTGCATGATTTCGTATGTGAACATATGTGGAAATGGGCTAAGCCCAATATGATATGTGGATTAATGTGGAAATGGGCAAAGCCCAAAGTATATGAATGTGGATCGGTGTGGAAATGGGCTAAGCCCAAAGATGTGGAAATTATGTGGTTAACTACCCTATTAGATGAATGTGATATGAATATGGGCCAAGCCTGTAATGTGCTAACATATGAATTTGATAATTGATATCCGATATATGAGTTAATATGTGGTTAACATGTGGGTGGAATTCAATGGACTAATTACACATCGAGTCCATATGACTCACCCAATTTTTATTAAACATCGCAGTGATCGTGATTTTTGGACCGGGTTGGAGTGGATACAAAGGTGGCCATGCGATAGATTTCCATGCAGAAAGATATTTTAATTAATTAAGTAGTTATATTTTCAGTATTTTGATTAAGTGTTTATTGTAATAAGGCCCATTAAAGTGATTGAACATTTTTATTATGTTTAAGCTAGACGACCATTAAATTATTATTGGGAAGTGCTTTTAATTTTGGCAACTTATATTTTAAAAGCTTATAATAAAGTTTTAATTTGGATATTTTTATCAAGCTTATATTATTTAGAATTTTTAATTTGACATGGTTTTCAAATGACAAAATTTTTAATGTTTTTCCCAAAAGTGAAATCAGTCTTCAAACGTTTTTCCGCAGTGGCATTTCAAATTCGGTCGTAACGAATGGGCCGAGTTTGGGGTGTTACAGTTTGGTATCAGAGCCAGGTTCAAAACTCAGCTTTGAGGGTTTTGGGTCCAAAAACATTTTTTTTAAATGGGCTTTTTCAAAAATATGGGTTTTATGAATTATTTTTCAGGTTATTCTGGCATGGCACCTGTATCTCCGACCATGATCCACCGTAAGTACCCTTGACTCACCAAGTGAAATGTGTATGTGAATGTTATAAGTATGAAGGGAACATAGATTAGTGAACTAGGATCTGTTGAACCCTAGGACTGGGCTACTCAAACACAAGTGCATAAGACTTAAGGACCATTAAACAAACCTGTGAACTAAGTCGCCGAGTTAAGGTGTGGCAACCATAGTACGCATGTCTAGGATTGGTATTCAAAGAAGAGCTTGGTACTTAAGCGGTCCTAGCGACTCACCTCCTCTCTACTCGAATCCTACAGTGTGCGTAGCTACGGTTCACCCTAACCAAGAGGACTTATTCACTGCTAAACCCGATAATTAAAACCCGAAAGGGACTAGCCATGCGATTTTATAAAAACCTAGTTTTAAAATCACTAAATTACCCTTTTAATTGTAGTAAAATATTATTGTGAAATTTTTTCCAAAATATCTCCGATTTACAAAATTACAAAAATGCCCTCAGTATTGTAAATTACTAAAATACCCTTAGTTCTTAAGATTTTCAAAAATACCTCGACGCTTGCTACAATATTTCTACTTTACAAAAATACCAAAAATTTGCTTTTACAAATAACAAGATACCCTGATTTGGAGAGTTTACGGAACTGCCCCTGACTTCCAAAATTACCGAAATAACCTCGATTTCTGAAATTTTTGCAACACCTCTGATTTGGAAAACAAATTTTCAAAATAAACCCCAATTTTTTTGTAAATTTTGAAATAACCTTTGATTTGTAAAGATTTTTAAATTGACCCTAATTTATTACGAAAATACCCTGGTAGGACGAATGACAAAATTACCCCTGGGTTGGGAAAGGACTGAAATGACCATAGAAGTGTAGTGAATGAATGTGTCTCTGTTTATGAATGTGAATGTAACCCTCTGAATTAGAGTAGTGAACTTGAGCTGAAACTTTGTTGATCGAAAGAACTACTTCTAAATACTTTATTTCATAAAACTATTCGTGGATAATCAGTGGAACAAAATTCTGATGCATAAAACTTTTTAATCAGATAAATCGCGACGTTAGAAATGATTTCTAGGGGACGTGGTCGTCGTGGATGCGGTAGAGGTAGAATGGCAGTATCGGAACCAGTAGGGTCTGGCCATGGGTCAAAAAATGATGTGCCGCCACCAGTAGTGGGCGCGGAGGATCAAGATCAGACAGGAGGCGATGTCACAGTATCGCGGGCTATGTTGCGAGTGCTCGAGCAAGTGGCTGGAGCTAGTGTAGGAATCGGAGTTCGAAAGTCAGTATCGGAAAAGCTTAGGTCGAACGGAGCCGAGATTTTTAGAGGAGTATCTGGAGTAGCTCCGAACGTAGTGGAGTATTGGTTGGAAGCAGTCAAAAGAATAATGGACGATTTGGACTGTACCAATGAGGAAAAGCTGAAGGGTGCGGTTTCGTTGCTCCGGGACGAAGCTTATCGATGGTGGCTCACTGTCAGACAAGGTGTCCCGGTAGATCGAGTGGATTGGGAATATTTTAAGGTTAAGTTTGAAGGGAAGTATGTTGGAGCTAGTTATTTAGACTGGCAAAGGAAGGCATTTTTAAACTTTGTTCAAGGAAGTAAGTCGGTAGCAGAATATGAAGCAGAATTTGTGTGGTTAAGTCAGTACGCCAAGGGGATCGTGGCTACTGAGTATGAAAGGTGCGTCCGATTCAAAGATGGGTTGCGTGATGAGCTACGAGTATTGATTGCTCCGCATAGAGAAAGAGACTTTGCCATTCTAGTGGAGAAAGCTCGGATAGCTGAGGAAGTTAAGAAGACTCGTAAGGCGCGTAACCGAGATAAGGAAAGGAATGGTAATAAGAGAAGTTTTGGGCCGTCAAGATCGCTTTGAAGATGTTCGAAAAAGACCAAGGATCGAGAATTTCAGACGTGCACTGCGCGCCGAGAATCGAGTCGTTCATGTGCTCGTATGGAAGAGCTCATGCGAGGAGAATGTTGGGGAAATAGTAAGGAATGTTTCCTGTGGGTCTAAGGCTCATTTGGTTAAGAAATGTCCGCAAGTGATGGATAGGGCTCGAGGCCAAGGTCGTGGAACACCCAGTGAGAGGAGTCAAGGTTCGGATGTGAGACAACCAAGGATGTGATAGCGGGTAAGTTCCTTGTTTTTGGAGTATTATTTATTGCTTTAGAGATAGTTCATTGTTGTATTGCTAGTGAAGTGTATGAAACCTTGGATGTGAACTTTAAGACTGTGCCTAGAAGGCAAGATAGTTTTATTAAGATCAGAGTGCGCAGCATAAGCGTAGTGCGGTGAGTTAAGATGTACGATTATTCGTTAGTAAGTAATTTCGAGGACGAAATTATTTTTAAGGAGGGTAGAACTGTAACATCCTAGATTAGGGGTTATGCGTTCGTGCATAATTCATGAGTTAGTAGGTCTTGGCAGTGTTTGGAAGTGTATTAAGGGTTTTTAGAACTCTAGGATGAAGGTGGAAGCTTTGGAAAATAATTGGATTTTCAGTTAAGAAGGGAAGTTGGGCTAAGGAAGCCTTAAGAAAATTTGTGTTGGATTTATGACACAAGGGTTGGCCTGGTAAAGTGGCAGCAAGGTGCCACTTAAGGCTTGGGCAGGTGACGCCATAAGCTGGGAGGAAGGGAGAAGGTTCGAGCGACGTGGGAAGCAATGGGCCTGTATTTTTGCGTCAAGAAGGGGAGCAAGGCCAGGGAAGCCTTAAGGGAAAAATTGCAGGCGTTTTTGGCATAAAGCAGGCCTTGGTAAAAGTGGCTGCAAGGCGCTACTTAAGGGCCAGGAAATGACGCAATAAGCTTGGTGCAGGTCTGGAGTTCGAGTCTTGTTGGCAGCAGGGAGGCGTGGTTTATTTTTGCTTTTGGCGTTAAGGGGGGGAGCTAGGTGAAGGAGGTCTTAAATAGAAATTGTGGGAGTTTATGTCACAAAGGAGCCAAGAAAGAAAAGTGGCTTGGGGCATTATCTCAGTAGCTGCGTCAAAGGGGTTCCAAAGAGGTCGGGAGTTTGAGTCATGTGGGAAGCGATATTTTGGTGTTTTATTTTGCATGTGATGACAAGGCAAGGGAGAAGAGTTGGACGGCTTTGGGACTTCAAATGGATGAGATAAACCTTGTATTATCTTGAATTTCTTTGGATAAGTAGTAGGTAATAGCTATTTTATTTTTATTTAGTTAAATAAGTAGATAAGAGATAAAGTAGGAGATTAATAAGGATATGATATAAGGGGATATGGTGGCCGAATATAGGACTCTAGGAGCTTGTATTTTCGGTTTAAATATGGTGCTAGTGTGTGCTAAATTTCCTCTTTCAAAACCTTTTTTTCATCCTGGTTATCACTAAAATTGTTGTTCATCTTTTAATCTCTATTGCCGAAATTTTAAGTCAAGAGAGTTCTTTCTTTTTCTTCTTTCTTTATTTGTTCTTAGCCGAACCATATAAGCTTTCCCATCTTCATTATAGGTGTTCAAAAAGCCAAATACATTGGTGATTGTCGAATTCTCCTATGCTTCTTCTTCTTTTTACTTTTAAAAGCCGAAGCTCAAAGGTGTTCATTCTCTATTCTTTTCCTCTTCATTAATAAGGTGCCGAAACACCATTGTTATTCTCAAAAGCCGAATCCCCAAGGTAGGTGTTGTCGACTATTTACTTTTGGTCTCTCTTCAAGCAACTTAGGGTGGTAAGTATTTAAGTATTCGCTTTGTTTCTTTTTATTGTGTGACGAAATCAAGTGAGTGAGGCTTTGGTTTTAGTCATGGCCGAATGTTCATAGTGTCCTTATAAGTGTTTCTTTGTGTAGCCAACGTTAAGGAAGCATCAAAGGAGTTTCGTGGATTCGATTCGTTAAGGTAAGCGCAGATATTTGGGACTTGGAAAAGCTAGGTAAGGTGATAGTAGTATTCGCCACGTGCCATTTGGGTTATTAATATTAGCCGATCCTGACCATGATGTTTAGGGCCAAATCGACAGGGATTACAAGGAGCTTTCGGGATTTCAAGACCCTTTTGGTAAGTATGATAAGTTGTGGATATTTGGTTAAGAATTCGTATATTGATGATTAAATCGATTGTTCTGATTAAGTGTGTTGATGGAGGCGAATACCATTCAAGAAGGGAAAGGGAAGGTCCTTATCCCGGTTTAAGAAGAGATCTGTCTCGGCACTGGGATTGGCCACCGGGTGTGGGCCAATGACAGAGAGAGAATTATAGGCGGATAGCCGTAGTATCTCTTAGTGATAGCATCGGGATCGAGCCTAGAACTTCAAGTGATCAGTGTGTGATTAACCCACCGCTTTTCGGTATATGATATGTATGTGAAATGTGTATGTGTTATGAATGTGCTAACTAGTGCAAAGGGAAATTGTGATAAGGATACCCTCAAGGGGGTATGTCGATAATCCTAAGTACCAAACCTAATGATATGTGATTATTAATATGAATATGTGATAATATGCTTGATGAACATGCTCATGCATCATTACATTGTATCATTATTTTATGTGGCATGTGCATGGGTGGGATATGATATGAAAGAAGGTACGGGTGTACTTCGAGTACGTGGTTTGATGTTAGCCTTGAGCTACATCGTGGATTGACGTTGGATCGAGGTCACGCTGTGGATTAATTGCGATTTAGTTCGCGTGGCTTGATGAGTGGCTATGTGCCTCATCGTGGCTGATATCGGCTATGTGCCATATCGTGGTTGATGAGTGACTATGTGTCCCATCGTGGTTTTGGTGTTAGCTACGGCTACATCGTGGATTGGCGCCGATCGAGGTCGTGTTGTGGACTATTGTGCTTAATTGCACATAGACGGCAATGATTGCCTTTGGAGTGAAAAGGAGAGGGTGATTTGATAATCCCCGTGTGTGTGTAGGTTGGATAAGGGGGTGTGTAGCGAATGGACCCTAGGTTTGGGTTGGGCTTCATAATTGCATGATTTCATATGTGAACATATGTGGAAATGGGCCAAGCCCAATATGATATGTGGATTAATGTGGAAATGGGCAAAGCCCAAAGATATGAATGTGGATCACAGTGGAAATGGGCTAAGCCCGGTTATGTGGAACTTATGTGGTTAACTACCCTATTAGATGAATGTGATATGAATATGGGCCAAGCCCGAATGTGATAACATGTGAATTTGATAATTGATATCCGATATATGAGTTAATATGTGGTTAACATGTGGGTGGAATTCAGTGACTAATTACACACTCGAGTCCTGTATGACTCACCCAATTTTTATTAAACATCGCAGTGATCGTGATTTTGGGACCGGGTTGGAGTGGATACAAAGGTGGCCATACGTATGCATTTCCATGCAGAAAGATATTTTAATTAATTAAGTAGTTATTTTTTCAGTATTTTGATTAAGTGTTTATTGTAATAAGGCCCATTAAAGTGATTGAACATTTTTATTATGTTTAAGCTAGACGACCATTAAATTATTATTGGGAAGTGCTTTTGATTTTGGAAACTTATATTTTAAAAGCTTATAATAAAGTTTTAATTTGGATATTTTTATCAAGCTTATATTATTTAGAATTTTTAATTGGACATGGTTTTCAAATGACAAAATTTTTAATGTTTTTCCCAAAAGTGAAATCAGTCTTCAAACGTTTTTCCGCAGTGGCATTTCAAATTCGGTCGTAACGAATGGGCTGGGTTTGGGGTGTTACAGCACATATCACAAAGCCGTACCAATTACCTTATAAAATATATAAGTATAGATCATGAGTTTTATAGTCAAAAACCATATACGGCATCTAAATGATTAGTAAGAGCAAACTTACATATCATATCTAGTAAAAACAAACATACCTAATTTGATTACAAGTTCATTCACATATAATCATATTATTATTCAATCATGCAATTCATCATTTCCGAATAAGATCAATAGACATCAAAGTACACCTCAGTCATTAGCATACTAGCATGATAATAACATCCCAATTTGTCTTTGCTTGACTAAATCATTGCAATAGCCTTTTTGACCTATGTGCATATATAAATATTTATAAACATAAATATATTAACATATAAACAACTGAAACCAAATTCTCATTCACATTATAGCATAACCACAACTTCATGAAAATTTAAATCAAAGCCGAGTGTACTTATACCATAACCGAACTATCAAACCAATCACTCAATTATTTATGTAACACCCCAAACCCGGTCAAGACACCACGACCGAATCTGGTATGTTACGAGGAAAACGTATTTGAGAAGTTGGGTTTTTGTTTAAAAACTTGATGAAAATTTTGTGAAAAGTTTTGAACGTGTAGAAATCTTGGGCATGATTGTTGAAAACTTCATGCGTCATTTTGAAAACTCAGAGATTTCGGAAACTTAATCAATTAAGAAGTTAAACAAGTTTATTTCATTTAGAAATTCAAGTTGCTTCTTGATGTTACTCAAACATTTAGACTTAGTAGGAAATCGAGTTTAGGTTTGAAAATCATTTGAGTTTCCTTGATACCAAATCATAGTGTGATACCCGATGGTATAGTTTAAAACACATTGCGTTATAGTTTTGAAACCGTTGTCCTTCCAAGATTTTAGCAAATTTTAACTCAATTAATTTGTTAAGGCATATTAGAAAGCTACTTTAAGCATAAACATAGTAAAACCTAATTTAAAGGCCATTTACAACCCAAAACAAAACCAAATAGTAATAAATAAGCTAAAGTACCGAATTTTATAAAGTCTGAGCAAATCTTTATTAAAGCATGGCATGAGCACCTCGAGTCCATCCCGGCTCCATGTCCGCGTCTAAGTGTCACCTGAAATGTCAAAGGAGAGGGTGAGTCGCAAGACTCAGTGCATAAATCCCACTCCCGATAATACAACATGCTAACACACATCATATCATAGCAACATAATCAATGCACCCCGATCCTAACCATCCATATCACCTTTCTACCCCGTGTGGTACCAAACCACTGGTGGTGCTAAACCACCGTGACCCAAAGTCACGATATCCATAAGTGTGGTGCCAAACCACCGTGACCCAAAGTCACGAATAATCCAATGATGGGGCCAACCCATCATGTGATACCAAATCACTAGCGACAATCCCGTATCTCATAAGTGGGGCCAACCCACGGTGGTGTTAACCACAGGGACGAGTAGCAATGAGGTGCCAAACCTCCGTGTCCCAAAGACACAAAGCAGATACCAAATCACCGGTGACCGTAGTCACAAATGGATGATGGGGCCAACCCATCGTGTGATACCAAATCACTAGCGCCAATCCCGTATAATCAATCGTGGGGCCAACCCACCGTGGTGTGTAAGCCACCGGGACGAGACGACGAGGTGCCAAACCTCCGTGACCCAAAGTCACAAAATATATCATCTGTGGTACCAAACCACCGAGGTGCCAAACCTCCGTGTCCCAAAGACACAAAGTGTCCCAAAGACACGGATATCATCATCCCCCTCCCTCTCATTTCACCCATCATCATGCCATACTCATGTAAATTATGCATATCATACAAGTCATGCATATCATGCCAACATGCTTAGCATTACATTTCGTAGCATACATAGCATAGATCATAATATTAAATATATCATCAATAAAACTCGTAATGCTACAGACTTACCCGGATCCGTACATATACCCCATTTGGGTACCAAATAATCCATCATACTGTTTTGGTTTTAACAAGGCAATCAGAGTTATTAGCAGTATTACTAAGTATGGGGTGTGTTAGTTACACACCTGGTATATAGCAAGCCTAAACCCCAAAGAACCCGATCTAACCCACGATCCTCTTGCTCCTAACAACAATCGGCCAAAACATAGGTTAGCCTTCTACACCATTCGGCTAAGACCAAATAAACCAAAGGGTTTAACTTTGATCCCTTACCTTGCTATTGGTTTGGTTTCCTACCAAACCTCGAACCCACAGTGGTTCTCCTCCCAACAATCGGCTACACCTTAAAAAGAGAACGGTTAATTCTTTGAACCCTTAAGCTTAATCGAAACCAAAAGATTGAACTAATAATAATAGTACCCAACACTTACCACTACTTACCAATCGGTTTACAAAGAAGGAAGACTCTCTTGATTACTTCCAATATCCAAAGACCCTATACGAGATGATTAAACAGGTGATTAACTCCTTTCAACCACAACCAACGCAAGCTTTAAACAAACCGAAATCAACATAGTACTAGAGAAGAGAGAAATGGCCATTCGGCCAAACACACACTTACCCAACACCAACTATATTCGGCCAACAACACACTAGGTGAGGGGATAGGTTCGGTCACCACCTTGAACCCGAGGGAGAAGAAGATTCGGCACTCCTATGTTCGGCTTAGGGTGAGAAGAGAAAAGAGAATATGTGAATAGGGAGTATAGCTTCGGCAAGATAGTATTGAGAAAAGAAAATGAAGATTAGGGGAACAAAATAAGATGGTTTCGGCTTAATGAAATGGTAAGAAACAAATGAAAGATTCGGCTAAGAAGGAGATATGGATTCGACACAAGAGTTGTAAAAGAATGGGAATATGAAAAAGAAGGATTACTAGTTTCGGCTTCAACAAATGAATAAAAGAAGGGAGATGGTTGAGAACTTTCGGCCACACCAACTCAAAAGGGCAACACAGATTCGGCAAATGAGAAATTGACTTTCGGTTTGCAAAAGAAAAGATGGAGAAACTCACTTGAATTTTCGGTTTCAAGAAGTGAAGAAAATGAGAGGAAAACCTTGGAAAATTCGGTTTGCAATTGACAAAAGAGAAAGAACTTAGCTTACTAACCCTTGACCGAAAAACACCAAAATGCCAAAATGAAATTCGCACACCTCTCCTACCCACTACCAAACCTACCACTCACTCCACACACACCCCAATATTCGGCCACTACCTCCAATCACTCACAACCACCCAATTCAAACTAGTTGAACTAGTCTTCCTCCTAAATTCACTCTCCACCCTTCTTTTGAATAATTTGACTTGGTCCATGGTAGAGTTTGAACTACCAACAACTCCTCCTCCTTGAGCCGCCAAAATGGAAGCCAAAATGGGAAATTCGCAGCTTTGAACTCGTGGACCTCTCGCTCCCGCACTGACGCCAACACTGCAGCTCCAAGTGGCGCATGCTTTGCCACTCCACCAGCTCCTCTTTTGTACTCTAAAACACCAAATAAAATATAAAACCCCAGCTCCCTCACTCCTCTCTCACCTAAGGCTTAAAAACTAAAATTTTCCTACCCGCTCGTGCATAGTCCTAGCCTACAATTAAGCCCCTAAGACACCAAAACAGCAACATAGCAAGCTCCTAACATGCAAATTATGCCATAACAAAAATAGCCCCTAACCCGGGATATTACAATTTAATTAAAAACTTATAAAATCAAGTTTAAACCAAAGGGTCAACCCACTTTCGCAAAGTACCATGAATCATTACTCTTAACTTTAAACTAAATAAAAGACTAATTAAATCAAGTATATCACTCACATATATTTGTACCATGAAATGAACCTTCAAATTAAGCTTATAGCAAGACCGAATAACCACAACATTAACAAGTCATATTCATACATAGAAACATAGCCATTTTCGTATGGCATATATTTACATCATTTGAATCAAAATATAAGTATTTTATCCTATACATGCCATAGACTTAAAGCTCATTCACAAAAAGAGATACCAAAATATCGATGATAGTTGATAGTGTGATCGACTTTGACGATGATTCCCGAGCTCGAGCTTAGACTTCAAGATCTATACAATAGTCAAACAAACACACGTGCGGTAAGCTAATATAGCTTAGTAAGTTATAAGAAAAAGGAGATATATACAACGAATCATTATACAAATTTAATCAATTCAACTTAATCATTAACGAGTTCAGAATAAAGATTACATATAGCATATTACCATATAGCAATATCATATTCATTAGATCTCCAAAACCGAATGTTCACATGCCCTATATCCATTTCGAACAAGCTCAAAGATTACTGAATACATCACATTTCTATAATTTAGTAAACAAGAACAACTTACCTTATTAGCACCAAGTTATTCAATTTCCATGCATCACTTACTTACATGTCTCTTTTGGTTATCTCCATTCATTGGTTCATGTCCTTGAGAGGTCCGATAATCCGCACATACAGTGCAACTCATGTAACGTATCGCACACTTAGTGCCGTTACTTGATAAATCGCACACATAGTGCCATCTTTCGATAATGTATCGCACACTTAGTGTCATTACTCATTTTTCGCACACATAGTGCCATTCCACCGATTTCGCACACACAGTGCTCGGTGTTTAAGCTCGCACACATAGTGCCCCTTTTACCGAACCTTTCTTTATTTATGCGAACACTTATAATTTCATTCTCATACATACATACACAAACATTCTAATGTCCAACAACAACTAAATTTCCTTATATCATTCCATTTCATTCGGCACAACTAAAATACATGTATATATATATACATTTACATCCATTTATTCAAAACAACATCTCTCTCATTTTATATTCACATTTAGCTACCTCTTTATTCATTCATATAATCACATTACTCAATGAATCAATACTTATACATTTACATATATATTTACCAACCTTACATTCGGCTAGTTTATCTATATTTCATCCCATTCCATACCACATTCGGCAATAAGAGTTTTCATATGCTTAATTTAATTATTCATATACACATTAATATATATATTCAAACTCATTTCATCCAATTGCTTAAAAACTTACCTCGAAAGTCGACGGATTAGGATTTCCCGACTATTCGTTCAACTTTGCCTTTCCCCGATCCAACCCCGACTCTTTTTGTTCTTGATCTAATTAATTTCAATTTAAGCTCAATCAAAGATATTTCCATTCAATTTAATACAAAAAAATCACATAAATGGGCAAATTACTATTTTACCCCTGACATTTTCAATTTTTGCAATTTAGTCCTTTTTGTACAAAACACAAAATACACCAAATTTATCCACATACATGCATGGCCGAATCTTCCTAGGGACTATATAAGTCCATATTTCTCATAAATTTCACAATTTAACCCTCCAAAATAATATTTTCACAAATTTAACCTTAATTAGCTAAATTCATCAAAACTTAAGAACAAAGTATGTTCATCTAGCTCAAATCTTTCATTTAACACCATAAATCATCACAAATCTCAACATATCATCAATGGCATATCTCACAAACATCACCAATGCACAAAATTAATACATGGGCTAGATAGTAGAGTAAGCAACAATCTCAAAAATATAAAAATCATCAAAAATCTAAAGCTAAATCATACCTAATTTTGCTTGCAAATGGCCGAATATGAGAGAGAGCTCAAACTTCTTTCTTTTCTCCTTAGTTTCGGCCAAAGATGAAGATGATGGCTTTTCTTTTCATGTTTTATTTTTTTATTATTAACTTATATTATAATATGTAACTTTAACATATATTTTATACATATAAAAACATAATAATATAAAATTAAAGCCAAGTTGCCGTCCACTATGCTATAAAAAGGATAATTTGCAACTTAAATACTCATACAAAAGAAGACAAAACAATTTAGCAACTTAATTTAATAATTGGCTACTTTTACTACTTATGCGATTTAATCCTTTTTTTCTAAAATTAATCACCCAAACAGACAAATTAACCTACGATATTTTAACACATGCTCAAACATATAACATAGATATCAAATAGAATATTAAAATATTTTTCTAACTCAGATTCGTGGTCCCAAAACCACCGTTCTGATTAGGGTCATAATCGGGCTGTTACATAACAGGTTGTAATAAACGCGATGGTACCTAATGCTTTGCTTTTAATTGCTGAAAAATCAAAAATTTAGCTACCAATTCACAAATTTCACGTTTCATACCCGACCACTAGTACATCTATTTCAAATCACAGTACACCTTCGTGCTACCAGGATGAATAGAATACGTACTACTATGAGCTTCAGACAGAATATCATGTTTCAAATCTAAATCGTTCGGAACACAAATCCTATCACGATAATGCAACATACCACCATCATTAATACTGTATTCAGTAGTCAAATTATCTTGAACCAATTTTCATTTCAATAACAACTTCGGATCATCATTATGTAAGTCCCGAATTTGTTGAAGAAACAGGGGTTTAGTTCTCAATTCTGCTAGTACAAAACCTTCTTCATTCAGAGCCAAATGAGCATTCAATGCTCGAAGTGCAAACAATGATGACTTTCGACTAAGTGCATCTGCAACCACATTAGCCTTTCCCGGATGATAATCAATAATCAGATCATAATCTTTCAGTAGCTCTAACCAATGTGTAACATCCCAAAATTGGGCCTAGTAGAATTGGACCTATTGGGCCTATTGGGCCTTGACCGTAGAAGCGTTTAAAAATTTATGGGAATTTGAGAACGGCACTATTTCAAGTTGGACTTATTAGTTAAGTGAATGTGGAAGGTTACGAGGTTTCTAGGAAGTTTCGGGTTCAAGATAGGCTATAAGTAAATTTTTATATTTAGGCACTTTAAGGAGAGAAGGCAAGTGGCATTATGACTTAAGGAAATAAGTGAGCATTTTGCTAGCATAAATAAGCATTTGGTAAAGAGGATGTGGTGACACTTGAAGGAGCATGAAGGGAAAGGGTTCAAATCCCATCTATTGCAATTTTGGATTTATTTTTTTGTGCTTTCTTTCCAAGTGTCGGTCATGGTAATATTTAAGGCAATGGAATACTTTTTAATTATAGGAAGGTGGCTAAGGAAATATGGTAGGGAGGTAAATTAGGAGAAGTGAAGGAAAGAACTAAAAGAAAATGGCAAGAGAAGGGAACATGTTGGCTAATATTGTGGGTGATGTTTTGGAAAGTATGGTTGGCAAAATTTTGACCCTTATGGCATGAATGTGGACGATTTTGGGGCTATAGGGTGATAGCCGAATTTTGCTTGATGCTTTGGTGAGACTAAAGTGTTAGTTTTGGTCAAAATACCATTGGCATCAATTGTGTCATTTTCTCAAAATTTCTACTCTTTGTGAGTTTTGGTTTTTCTTCTATTCTCTCCTCTTTGCCGAATCCTCCTAGCACAATAGTGCATTTTTCTTCTCTTTGGATTGGTCACATATTCACCTTTTGTCCATCTTCCTTAATAGCCGAAACTTTAAGTTGATTATAAGCAAATTCTTCTTCTTTCTTCATGATTGTCGAATGCACCAAAACCATTGAGACAAAATTGTTCACTCTTTATTCCTTGGAAGAACCGAAACCCCAAAAATACACCTTTTTCATCTTTCTATTCCTTTTTACAAAAGTTTACAAACCTTTCTTTTTCTTCTCAAAATCTACACCTCCATAGCCGAATATCATTGTTCATTTCCTTCATAACCGAAACCTTTTCATCATTCATTCTTTCTTTCTCATTCGAACTATCACTTATTCCTTAATCCATCGGTAAGTGTTATTTCCAATATTTTATTTTATTTCTCTTAATGACCGAATTTATACTTTGGTTTGGGATGGTCATTTTGATCGAGACCATCACCTTACTTTCTTTCATTCGAGATCATTTTCTTCTTCGTAGTGATATAGTGGAAGGCTAAAACTTGATTCTCTCGAAGACATCGTATAATCGCAAGGAATTAGTCCTAAAAATCATTAAGGTAAGGGGTTCATTTTCGGATTTTTCGTTATATCTCTATTTGGCTATGTTGCAAATCGGATTGAAGTTTTGACTAATCGGTTATGTTTTAGGAACGAAATCACTCGATATATTCTATTTGCAAATTCTTCGGATATAGTGGTAAGTGATTCAAGTGTAAGCAATGCGTTGAGTATGAATCTTTTGGAAATCCGAGGCTAACTTTTGGTTGGTATTGTTCTAGGATCAACGGAGAGTGGTTCTTTAGGAAATCAAAATAAGGTGTGTAATCCTGTACCTTCCGAATACATGTTTGAAATGGTGTGTAATCTCACACTTCTCTGAAAGTTTGCATGAAATATTCTGTGATTCGGTCGAAATACCAAGAAAACCGAAACCGCATCCGTGATTACTTGGGCGTGCGTATGTTCAAGTGGTAACCATAGTTGGCAATGAAACAGTTTTTGGTCAGCAACAGTGACGTGATTTTGAAAAATCACAGAAAATAAAAGAAAAGGAATTAATAAGTGAATAAGATATTTAATTAAACCTTACTGTGTCTATTTTCATATAAAAGAAGCAGAGAAGGAAAAGGAATTTTAAATTATGTGATATTTTAATTTTAGTGAGACTGATTCTGAATGACTTTGTGGTTCCCTGATCTGTCTTGGAAAAATCGTATAAAACTGTACAAAGTGAATTATGAGTTATAGTTTATATTTATAGATTCCTTATTGAGCCTATTTTCAATAGAAACAAGTGGGAGCAGCATATGAAAACCGTACAGTGAGATATTTGAAATTAAGGTAAGAGAGGTCAGAATCGTTGGACAGTGAAACAAGGGAAACTTTTAGGAATAAACTGTACTAAATGGTTAAGTTAAAAATTCTGGATAAATTATCATAAGAACATATATGAGTCTAGTTTCAAGGAAAATTTACAGATCTAAATTTAAAGGTTCCTAACTCGAGTTATAGTTAGTTTAGTCAGTATAACGTAGATGGACAGTTTCAAATTTTATGCCCCACATTAGTAGTTAAGTTTAGGTTGCGGAATTACCAAAATACCCTTAGAGGGTAAATTACCGAAATACCCCTGGGTTGCGAGATTACCAAATTACCCTTAGTGGGTAAGATTACCGAATTAAGAAAATGCCCTTATGGGCCGAATTACGGAAATGCCCCTAAAGGGCCGATTTGATAAATTGCTCAATGGGCCGATTTGATATATATTGTTTTGTGGGCCGATCTGATATATTGTTTAATGGGCCAATTTGACATATGGCTTAATGAGCCAATTTGATATAATGCCCTAATGGGCCGATTTTGTAAAGTGTTAATGGGCTGAACTTTTGTATGATTTAATTATTGTTGTTATATTTTTAAATATCATGATTTGCTATGTATGATGCATCTACATGAATTTGCATGGGTTGGGAAAATGTTGAAGAGAAGAAATTCTGGTGGCACTGCCACAAATATTATGAAAAATAGTTTGACTACAAATGATACATTCGATTACGTGGCTCGCCACAAATTCGATAATGGCTATATGCCAACCTAAATATGGCTTTTTGCCATCGTGATTATGGCTTTGTGCTAAACGTATTTACCCGGGCTATGTGCCTAACATATGAATTAACGACTGCGTCGATCATTTTTACCAAGGTCAGTGTGCCATTATATTACCGTATATGATATTCCTCGTGACTCACACATTTTTTCTCGTGGCTAAGCCACGATATTCTCGTTATTCAGTGGCTTGTCCACAATTTGAATTTGATATAAATGGCTAAATGCCTGTGATTGGTGTGTTGGCGGGGTGGGTTGACAAAAGATCCCCACAGGTGTGTTGGATGGTACGGGTGGTGTGTAGCGGATGGATTATTAGGTTGGTTTGGGTTGCATACATTCATACATTGCACATATATAAATATATTATGTTTTGTAAATGGGATTCGGTCCAAGTGTATGTTAAATGGGCTTAGGCCCATGATATTGTTATATGGGTTCAGACCCAGTGGATGACGGTAAGGGGATTATGCACTGAGTTCTTGTAACTCACCCCCCTTTCTTTTTAATCTCTGTAGGTAATGCTCCGTAGTGAGGACTTGGGCCCATGGATGACTCGGTGGAGGCCATACTTCAGAAATGGTGTTTCATTTTAAACTTTAGTTTTCTATTTCCGTTCAATTACTATTTTGGGTTTTTATGTTGTAATAAGGCCTCTGGAGTATTTTATTATTTGCTTTATGATTGATAAATTTATTAATTTGCTTAAATTGTTAAAACGAGAATTTTTCTAAAAAAAACTTATATAATGGTTTTCCAAAATTTATCAACAAATGGAATTTTTAAACAAACTTGTATAAATAATTTAAATTGAATTTTCCTAAAAATATTCAACGATATTTTCAAAAGTTACGTTTTTAAAAGATTACTAGTTCGATTATCGATTTATCAAACAACCTCTCAAAAATACTTGTATTTTATCTACGTTTCCGCAACGATTTCGAAATGCTTCTGCAACTCTATTTCTAAACATCACATTTTTGTAAATTGTTCATTTCAAATATGCTTTCGCTACCAAAAAGGTTATTAAAGATTATTGTGTTTTCAAGTAGTTAACAATTGCTTAAGTGTTTTTGGTTTTAACAAAGAGGCTGTATTTCTCAAGAAAGTTTTTAATAATCACAAAGATGGTTTTTACTTCCATGTGACACACCAGATTCGGGCCTAACTTCTAGGCCGGGTTTGGGGTGTTACACAATGTCTCTATCTCAAATTCAGTTCTTTCTAAGTCATCAAATACTTTAAACTTTTGTGATCCGTAAACACGTGACATTTCTCGTTGTATAAATAATGTCTCAAAATTTTCAAAGCGAAATACATTTGCATCCAATTCGAGATCATGAGTAGGATAGTTTCTTTCATGTGGCTTTAACTGTCGTGAAGCATAAGCTATTACCTTCCCTGCTTACATCAATACACAACCTAAACCGTTGACAAATGCATCACTATAAACAACATATGCTACCCTAGACTCAGACTGAGTCAACACTAGAGCTTATGTCAACCTATTTTTCAGTTGATCAAAACTCTGTTGGAACTGATCAGACCAAACAAACTCGACATTTTTCTGTAGTAACCTAGTCATCAGTGAAACAATGATTGAGAAATTTTTAACAAAATGACAGTAGTAACCTGCTAAACCCAGGAAACACCCTAAAAACATTTTTCAGAGTTTTCCAATTCATCACAACAGAAACTTTACTCGGATCAACTCGAATCCCATGAGCTGATACTATGTGACCCAAAAACCCAACCTCGTGAAGCCAGAATTCACATTTACTGAACTTTGCATACAACTATTTTTTCTCTCAAAGTCTGTAACACGATTCTCAAGTGTTGAGCATGGTACGATTCTGTCTTGGAATATATCAATATATCATCGATAAACACAACCACAAATCTATCCAAATGAGGATGAAAGACCCAATTCATTAAATCCATAAAAGAAGTAGGGGCATTAATCAAACCAAATGGCATTACCAGAAACTCATAATGACTGTAACAAGTTCTAAAAGCAGTCTTTGACACATCACAATGTTTAACCCACAGCTAATAATACCCGAAATTGATATCTATCTTCGAGAACACTGTGGCACCTTTTAATTGATCAAACAAATCATCAATACGTGGCATGGCGTACTTATTCTTAATTGTGACTTTGTTCAATTGTCTGTTGTCTATACACAATCTCAAAGAGTCGTCTTTCTTTTTCACAAACAACCGAGGTGCACCACAGGGAGATACGCTTATTTGAATAAACCCTCTATCTAAAAACTCTTACAACTGTGCTTTCAACTCTATTAATTTAGTTGGTGCCATGCGATACAATGATATCGATATCGGTACAGTTCTAAGAACCAGATCAATCATAAATTCAACTTCACGGTTAGAAGGCAAACCCCACAACTCTTCAGAAAATACATCAGTAAACTCACTAACAATCAATAACTAATCTAATTTCGATTATGGATCCCTGGAATCAAGAATGTATGCTAGAAACACTTCACTACCTTTACGTATCAATCTATTGCGAAAATAGCTAAAATGATTCTAACAACACTATTCGGCCCTTCGGATTCAACTGAAATCATCTCTCTCGTCTGGCATCTCAAGTCAATCCGTTTCTATCTACAATTTACTACAGCATCATGTAGCGATAACCAATCCATACAAAAAAAAAAATCAAATTCCCAAAAGGTTAGTAACATTAAATCAGCAAGGAATTCACAACCTCTAACTTTCAGTGGACATTTACGACAAACTAAGCTAACTAACACACTCTGACCTAGCGGATTAGTAACTTGAATATCATATTCAGTTGATTCAACAGGTAGTTTCTTTTCCATTACTAATGCAGTGCAAATATAAGAATGAGTTGACCCCGGGTCAATCAGTGCATACACAATAACGTCAAAGAGATAGGATGTACCAACAATCACATCAGGTGCAGTAGCTTCCTCTCTGGCTCAGATTGCATATGTACGAGCAGGTGCTCTAGCCTCTGACCGAACAACGGTGTCCTTTTCTTCCATACGAGTAGTCCAGCAGTACTATTCTGGTTTGGACGCCTACCTTTCTGAGATCTAGACATTTGATTTTCATTTTGTTCTTCATTTTCCTTTAATTGTTTTGTAAAATTTCGAAGGAAATGATTAGTCGATCCACATCTATATCATGCTCCCAACTTAGCTCTACACTCGCCAGGATGAAGTTTTCCACAATGTTTACAATTGGGCTTCAGAGCATTCCGTACACTTCCCACACTATAAACTAGTTTGGTAGGAGTTTTAAAATCATGCTGAATCAATTCATTTTTGTTCGGATGCTCAGACACTAAAGTAGCTCGACTAAAGTCTTCTCTAGTCTTCTTTACTGGTGGAACAGAAAATGACTTAGAAGAACTTCTCTTGTTAAACTCTTGAATCTGTCTATCCCTTTGTATCTTGCGGTTGTACACTTTTTCCCTTTTTTGTGCACGATCAGATAAGACAACGAATTCTCTAATTTCATTACCTCCAATCATCATTCTGATTTCATCATTCAGGCCATCCTCAAATCGAATACACATCTCTTCTTCAATAGACATAGTTTCTCGAGCATATTTATTGAGATACACAAAATCTCTCGTACTCAGCCACTGACTTATTTCCTTACCATAACTCAAGAAATTCACTCTTTTTCTTGTCCAAATACTGTTTTCTGATATAATTCTTTTTAAACTCGGTCTCTCGGTACCACAGCTACCAATATAGTCCACCAACTGTATGCTTCTTCTATTAGCAGTGAAACGACACATCTAAGAAAATTATCAGGAGGGCAAGCCATTTCTTCGAAAACTCACAAGATGTTTCAAAGCCAATACTTAGCTTTAACCGGATCATCTTCCGATCTACCTTGGAATTTTTTAGCACCACACTTCATAAGCTTCTCTATCAGAATACGTCGACTAGAGTCAGTCACAGGAGGAGCTAGAGATGTAACAGAAGGTATAACAGGGGGTGGAGGTCGTTGTGCCGGAGTATTCATTTGCATAAACTCATTGAACCACTAGTTTATAAACCCGAAGAACATGTTTTTAAGTTCATGTTCCGGTACTTATGGAATCAGAATATTACTACTCGTCCCTTGATCTAAGGTCGATAAATTACTATTAACCTCATCATTGTCAGCATGATCAAATCATTGTAAGCACGCATCACTGTAAACAACAATCTAAAAGAAAAACATTAGTTAGATCAGATCAAACACGACACACTATCACAAGTTTATATGGCATGTAATTATAAACATTTAACACGTTACATTCAATTCAAGAATTGACAAAATCGTGTCTCTAATACAACTAAATGTAACACCACTAACCCGTCCCCATCACCGGATTAGGATTACGGAGTATGTAACAGCCCATTTTTAGTCAAATCGGAACAGTGGTTTCGGGACCAAAAATATGAAGTCAAAATATTTATTTTATTATTATTTTAATTCCTACAGCATGAAAATATGATTGAGTGAAATTTTCGTTAAGAAATTTTATCGTTTGAATGGTTAATTTGATAAAAAGGACTAAATCGTGTAAAGAGTAAAAGTGGAGTTCTATTAGTTAAAGGTATCTAATAGCTATGGAATATTAAAGTGAAGGACCTTATGTGGTAATTAGACCATTACTTAACTGAGTGGACATATATGGACATATTATCATATATTTTGATGGTTGTTAATTAAGGTTAAAATAGTAAATTAGGAAATAACTTAGTAAAATAATAGAAACATGAAATAATCTTTAATTTCCTATCATCTTCCACCGAAAATTAACCTTGAAACTCCACGGAAAGGGTTTGAAGCATTCGGCCATAGCTATCCATGCATGTAAGCGTTTTCTTGCTCGATGTTTAGTGATTTCTATGTTTTTGATATCGTTGCAGCTAGGTCTAGCTAGCCCAGGGACTAATTTGCAAAACTATTAAAGGCTTAGGGTTTTTGCATTGATGAATAAGTATGTGTTTTGATGATTGATGATAGATTATGAATATTTGATGATAGTTATACAAGTTTTGTTAAGTGATTTTTAGTGAAAATGCAAATTAGGGATTAAATTGTGAAATGTGAAAACTTTGTGGTTAAAATGTGAAATAAATGAAAAATATGGGCTGATATGTGCACTAGAGAAATTCGGCTAGCATGGGTTGGTATTAAATTGCATGAATTTGTGATTTTATGAAATAAGGACTAAATTGTAAAAATGTGAAACATTAGGGGCAAAAGTGTAAAAGTTCCTTAATGTGAATTTTGTATTAAATTGAATAGAGAGATAATTAAATAAGTTGAATTTGATATTATATAGATCAAGAAAAGTGAAGTTCGGATCTTGATCGAGGGAAAACTAAAGTATCGGACTAGTTGGTTCATTTCATTGTTTTTGTGAATCGAGGTAAGTTCATATGTAATAAGCATTGTTATATTTGTGTTTTAAATGCTTTAATATTGCATAAATTGTGATTACTACCTTGCAGACATATTTGATGAATATTCGGCATTGGAAATCCTGGTTGAACTTTAGGAATAGGTTAGGATACGAATGACATGTCATTAGGAGATACATTGAGTTGGCTTCGGGCCATGATATTTGCACTTCGGGTGCGAGATACATTGAGTTGGCTTCGGGCCATGATATTGGCACTTAGGGTACGAGACTCCCGCGTATCTGACTTTTATTCTGAATGGTTCAACGAGTATATTGAAGATGTGAAATGGTGAGAAATAGATACGTGTCGGTACAGGTATGTACGGAAAACTATACGAGCAATGAGTCAAAGAATGTTGTGAGTTTATGATCAAGTATGTGGATAAGTTCATGCTAGCTTGAGATTAATGCATTGTTGCATATTATGTCATTTAATTTGAATGGTAAATGAATGGCGAGACTTGCTTATTATATTCATACGAGCTTACTAAGCTTTATAGCTTACCTTGTTTATTTTACTGTGTTTTATAGTGACTTCGAAGCTAGCTCGGATTCGGAGATCATTGGAGACTACGTCACACTATCCTACTATCACTTTGGTACTATTGAGCTTATGTTTTGAGTATATGGCATGTATAGGGACTTTGGTCATTTTGGTTATGTGTTGGTAATGAATTTAGCCATTTGAATTGCCTTGAAAATGTTTAAGTTTGGTATTGTATATAGTCATGAAGGTTGGCTTAACTTGGTTGGTTTGATTGTGTATATATTTGTGCATATGGTTCTTATTATATGCTTGGTTGATGGTTGTGTAATGCTTGATGGTAATAGGTATTACGAGTATCAAATGGTTGAGTTGTGGATATTGGTATACTTGTGAGATTAGGCTAAATAATGCATATTTGAGTTTGGTTATTTTTTATGTTTGAGTAAGTAAAGTTTGGCAGGAATTTGGATGGCATATTGAGTATTTATGTTTTGTGTTGATAGGTATTGGAAATGGTATAAAGTATGCTTGAGTAAGGTTGATTGAATTCCAATTATATGCTATGTTTTGTGCCAATTGAGTTGGTATAGGTGTGCGCAAGTTTGGGTGACAAATTGGCTTGGTAAATAGCTTATTTTTGTCCACATGGGCAGAGACACGGGCGTGTGTCTCAACCATGTGTGACACACGGTCATGTACACGGCCGTGTGTCCCCTGGTGTTGAATTAGAAACCAAATCAGAATGCTCCACATGGCCGGACAAATCGGAGAGTTTTACGAACATTTCACATCATAAAGTATATCATCATCATATCATATCAAATACAAGCATGTAGTCCCTTAATGAGGTCTACGAGACCTTAAACATGCATTAGAAAGGGGTCGGGACTAAACCAAACACATACAGAATTTTTCTGAAATTCAAACATTTTTCAAAGTTACAGAGGTCACACGCCCATGTGGAAAGGCCGTGTGCCTCACACGGCCTCAGACATACCCGTGTGTCTAAGCCATGGCAAAACATGGCATACATACTGACTTGTCCACACGGTCGAGGACACGCCCGTGTGCCTCACCCGTGGTCGACACTGACTTGCATCACACGGCCAGTCAGACGCCCGTGTGTCCAGCCCGTGGTCGAAACTGACTTGTTTTGATTTACAAACTCAAATGACACGATCGAGCCACACACCCGTGTGCTCAATTGTGTGGGCAAATATAAGCCATTTTCATGGCCAATTTGCCACTCATTTTAGGGTCAAACCTACATGCAAAAACAATCATCATTTCAAGCACCAAAAGCAACCAAAACATACCAAAATGACCATCTTTTCTAGCCATTCAAAAGCATATCAAACATGCCAACTTATGTACCATTTATCTCATTCTCATCACAAATATTTCTAAGTATAATCCATCCAAATACTTACCAATTCAATTTGACAACCTTTCATCAATAATATACCAACTTTGCACTTCAAAACATAGACTAAAATTTACTATATTCACATTCCATTTACAAGCCATATCACATAGCTTATATATACAACTCAAAATATCATCCAACTCAACTAGACTATACATGCCATACTTAAATATGTACACATTCAAAAGGTACCAAAATAGAGTTTGATAGTGTGGTGATGATCCTCGATGATCCCCGAGCCTTCCGTAGCTTTAACGATCTATAAAACAATGCAAACACACACATAATAAGCTTTCAAAAGCTTAGTAAGCCATATACAAATAAACTTATCATGTAAAACATTTATAGCCATTTCGATTCAAGTACTTTAGCATATCTCAATAGCATATTCACATATATTCTTTAGCTCAAAGGTATCTAACCATTTGTTTGACAACATTTCACATCTCCATGTATCTCATTAGATTATAGCACATACATACAAATATCTCATTTTGTCTCAACAATTCTATGCACATATCTCACTTTTGCAAATTCACATATACTTACCTTTCATACTCAAACATAGAGTACATTTCAAACGTACTTGAATCGGTTACACATTTCACAAAGTCTTTTATTTCTCGAAATTGCCCGTTAAACTGTTCGGAATCAAATAGGATACTCGGATAACTTGGAATACTCGTAAAATGCCAACGTCCCAGATGTGGTCTTACATATAATCAAACATCGATGCCACTGTCCCAGACAGGGTCATACACAAAATCATTTACGATGCCAAAGTCCCAGACATGGTCTTACATGTAATTCTCAAATCGATGCCAACGTCCCAGACGTGGTCTTACACGATATCACACATCGGAACCCTATGTCATGACATACGTATCCTAACTATTCCTAAGGTTCGTACGGGGACTTTTCGGACATTGACACATTGTCGATACTTCCTCGGTTTTCACATATATATCTTCCAAAGCCATTCATCACAATTCAATACTGTATGAACATGAATAAACCAAATAAATACATTTATTTGTATATAGACTTACCTCGTACGGATATAAACGAACAGATTCGACTACTCGATCACTTTCGACTTTCCTCAGTCTAAATTCGTTTTCTTTGGTTCTTGATCTATACATATTCAAATTTAACCCTTTTTATTCACCAAATCATTCAGTTCAATCCAAAAACACACATTTTACAATTTAGCCCTCACATTTTCACATTTTGATATTTAAGTCCTTATTTCACAAAATCACAAAATACACATAATTTCTTTGTACCCATACTTAGCCGAATATTCACATGCTTCATCTAAGTCCTCACATTTCATTTATTTCACATTTTAGTCCCTCAAAATATTATTTTCGCAATTTAGTCCAAATTACTCAAATTCATCAAAAATCCAAAGACAAAACATGTTAATCTAACACATATATTTCATATTTCATCAATTAACATCACAAAGCTTAAACATTCACCAATGGCACATCTCATTATATTCATCAAATTCTAAAATTAAAACATGGGCTTTGTAGTACTCGAAGCAACGATCACAAAAACGTAGAAATCATCAAAAACCGAAACAAAAACATACATTAATTTTGCTTAACCAAGGCCGAATGTTCAAAGCTTAAAACCCTTGTTTCTTTTTCTTATTTTCGGTTCAAAAAGATGAACATAATGGCTTAATGCATGTTTTTATTTTATTAATTATAACTTTAATTCACAATTTACTAAACTAACCTTTATAAACTAGTTACAAAACCATATATCAATAGCCCTTAACCGTCCATCCCATAATTTGATGGCTAAATTGCAACATAAGGATTTCATATAATAAAAGCCATAACAAATAGATACCTTTACATATGGCATGCTAGTTTTGCATTTAACACAATTTAGTCCTTTTATCAAATTAAGCACACAAGTAGATAAATTATTTCACGAAACTTTCACACATGCTTAATCACATACTGTAAGCACAGAAAATAATATTAAAATATTTTTTTGACTCGAATTTGTGGTCCCAAAACCACTATTCTGACTAGGTTCTAAATCGGACTGTTACAATTCTCCCCCCTTAGGGATTTTCGTCCCCGAAAATTTTACCGTTAAATAGATTCGGATATTGTTGTTTCACTGCATCTTCAGGCTCCCACGTAGCCTCTTCAATCCCGTGTCGATGCCACAAAAAATTTACTAATGGAATTTTCTTATTTCGCAATTCTTTAACCTCGCGAGCAAAGATACAGATTGGTTCTTCTTCATAGGTCATATCGGATTGAATTCCTACCTCAGACGGAGAAATTACATGCGAAGGATCTGATCTGTATCGACGAAGCATTGATACGTGAAACACATTGTGAATCTTTTCTAACTCAGGTGGTAGCAACAATCTATAGGCAACAAGTCCAATACGTTTAATAATTTCATATGGCCTGATGAACCTCGGACTCAATTTGCCTTTTCTGCCAAAACGAAGTATTTTCTTCCACGGAGACACTTTCAAGAACACTTTATCACCGATCTCAAACTCGATATCTTTTCGTTTCAAATCTGCATATGATTTCTGTCGATCTGATGCGACTTTCAGACTATCACGAATCACTCTCACCTTCTGTTCAGTTTCTTTGATCAAATCGACCCCGTGTATCTTATTTTCACTTAGCTCAGTCCAGTATAAATGTGTTCGACATTTGCGTCCGTACAAAGGCTCATAAGGTGCCATTTTTATGCTCGATTGAAAACTATTATTATATGCAAACTCAATCTATGGCAAATATTGTTCCCACATACCATCAAACTCAAGAATGCAACATCTCAACATATCCTCGAGAATCTGAATAATTCGCTCAGATTGACCATCCGTCTGTGGGTGAAAAGTTGTACTAAAATGCAATTTAGTACCTAAAGCCGCTTGCAATTTCTTCCAGAATCGTAAAGTAAACCTCGGATCTCTGTCAGACACAATAGATAATGGCACCCCGTGCAATCTCATAATATCAGAAATATATAGCTCAGCTAATATATCATGTGAGTAATCAGATCGTATCGGAATGAAATGGGCTAATTTCGTCAATCTATCAACTACGACCCAAATCGCATCTTTCTTTCTCAGAGTCAAAGGCAACCCTGAAACAAAATCCATTGTCACTCTATCCCATTTCCACTCGGGAATCATTATCAGTTGTAACAAACCAGATGGCACCTGATGTTCAGCTTTAACTTGCTGACAGATTAAACATTTCGATACAAAATCTGAGATATCCCGCTTTATACCAGACCACCAATAAAATTGCTTCAAATCATTGTACATCTTTGTACTTCTCGGATGAACAGATAGGAGACTGTTATGTGCTTCATTCAAAATTAACTGAATCAACTCTGAATTTCTCGGAATAGAATCCGATCTCAAAATCTCAAACAATCATCAACATCAACCCGAAACTCAGAATCAGATATCAAATCACACTGACCTCGTTTCGCTAACATTTCATTATCAACTTTCTAAGCATCACATATTTGTTGTAAAAACAACGATTTCGCTTTCAATTCGGCCAAAACTGAACTATCATCAGATAGATCTAAATGAGCATTCATTGTACGTAGTGCAAATAGTGATTTCTGAATCAATGCATCAGCAACAACATTTACTTTACCCGGATGATAATCTATTTCAAGCTCGTAGTGTTTCAACAGTTCTAACCATCTTCTCTATCGTAAATTTAGGTCTTTCTGAGTCATCAAATATTTCAGACTTTTATGATCTGAAAACACATGGCATTTTTCACCAAAAAGATAGTGACACCAAATCTTTAAAGCAAACACAATTGCAGCTAGCTCAAGATCGTGTCGGATAATTCTTTTCATGCGGTTTCAATTATCTCGAGGCATAAGCTATAACTTTGCCTTCCTGCATCAAAACACATCCTAGACCATTCAATGAAGCATCACTATAAATCACGAACTCTTTACCCGATTCTGGCTATACCAAAACTGGAGCTTCAGTCAAAAGGGATTTCAACTGATCAAAGCTTTTCTGACATTTATCGGACCATTCCAATTTCACATCTTTCTGAAGCAATCTCGTCAATGGAGTTACAGTCATCGAAAAGCCTTTTACGAACCGTCGATAATAACCAGATAGTCCCAGAAAACTGCGAACTGCAGACACATTTTTCGGAGGCTTCCACTCCAAAATAGCTGAAATCTTGCTCGGATCAACTCGTATACCAGATGCTGACACAATATGTCCCAGAAAACCAACTTCACGCAACCAGAATTCACATTTAGTAAACTTTACATACAATTGCTTATCTCACAGAGTTTGTAGCACAATTCTCAGATGTTCAGCATGCTCAATTTCATCACGCGAATAAATCAAAATGTCGTCAATGAATACAACAACAAATCGATCTAAATACGTTCTGAAAATTATGTTCATCAAATCAATAAAAATAGCAGGAGCATTTGTTAATCCGAATGGCATAACTAAAAACTCATAATGCCCTTACCTCGTTCTAAAAGCAGTTTTCGGAATGTCTGAATCTTTTACTCACAACTAATAATACCCCGATCTCAGATCTATCGTTGAAAACACAAATGCTCCTTTCAATTGATCAAACAAATCGTCGATTCTGGGCAGAGGATATTTGTTCTTAATAGTCACTTTGTTTAACTGACGGTAATCAATGCACATTCTCATCGTGCCATCTTTTTTTTCACAACCCCAAGGTGAGAAACTCGGTCGTGCAAATCCTCTATCGGTCTACTCTTGCAACTGTGACTTCAACTCTCTCAATTCTGTTGATGCAATTCTATACAGAGCTATCGAGATAGGAGTCGTCCCCGGTACTAAATCAATACCAAACTCAACTTCTCGTATCGGAGGTAATCCCGGTAATTCTTCAAGAAATACATCAGGGAACTCACAAACAACTAGTACATATTCAAGTTTCTTTTCAATCACACTCGAATTAATTACATAAGCAAAATAAGCTTCATAACCCTTTTTTACATAACTCTGAGCTGTCATCACTGATATCACGGTCGATAACCCATTCAAATCATTAGATTCAATCCGAACTATTTCATCATTCTGACATCTCAAATCAATAGTCTTTTGTTTGCAGTTCACAACAGCATCATGCAATGTTAGCCAATCCATACCCAAAATTATATCAAACTCATCAAAAGGTAATAGCATCAGATCAGCCGGAAAACAAATATCTCGAAACATCAACGGACAATTCTTGCACACTTTGTCAACCAAGACACATTTACCTAAGGGGTTCGATACTCTAATAACAAATTCAGTAGACTCTACAGGCAAAGTCTTACTGGATACTAAGTTCATGCATACATACGAATTAGTAGACCCCGGATCTATCAATGCAATCACAGAAGTATCATAAATAGTAAATGTACCCATAATAACATCTGTAGACGAAGCTTCTTCACGAGCTCTAATGGCGTAAGCTCTGGCAGGTGCCCTAGCTTTAGATCTCGCAACTGTATCTTTCGTAGCTCTCTGACTACCACTGACATTTCTTGTGTTTCTAGAAGGTCTACCCCTAGCTGAAGCATTATCTGACTTCGGATTCTGTACAATCTCTTGTTCAACAGACTCAGGACAATCTCGAATAAAATGATCTAATGATCCACATCTAAAACAAGCTCGGTCATTCAATCTACAGTTACCCGGATGTCTTTTACCATGATGTTTACATTCAGGTCGTTCAGATCGAACATTTCCACCACTAGCTATTGAAGTAGCTGGAGCTTTGAAACTCGACTGCGATCTAACTCGATCTCTGTTTGTATGTCCCACATTAGCCTTTAAACGGCTATACTCATCTTTAAATTTCTTTGATGCAGACTGAAATGATTTACTCAAAAATCTCTTTCTCACATCTCTGGCTTCAGACTCAGCTTTTCTTTTATCTTTGCCCCAGCTTTACATGCTCGATCTACAAGAACAACAAATTCTTTTATTTCCAGAATTCCAACTAGCAAACGGATATCTTTATTTAGGCGGTCTTCAAATCTTTTACACATTATTACATCGGTTGAAACACAATCCCGAGCATATTGACTTAATCTCACGAATTCTCTTTCGTATTCAGTGACAGACATGTGACCCTGTTTCAATACAAGAAATTCTTTTCATTTTTTATCTATAAATCTCTGGCTAATATATTTCTTCCAGAATTCAGACTAAAAGAAATCCCACGTAACCCGTTCTTTTGAAACAACAGAAATCAAAGTCTTCCACCACTGATAAGCTACATCTCTTAGGAAAGAAATGACACATTTCACACATTCCTCAGGAGTACAAGACATTTCATCAAACACTCAGATTGTATTCTTGAGCCAAAACTCAGCTCTCTCAGCGCCATCATCACTAGTGGCCCTGAACTCTTCGGCCCCGTACTTACGGATTTTATCGACCGGAGGCTTATTCAACAGATTCAAATTCATCACCGGAGGTACAACAGAAGTCTGAGGAGGATTGGGCGGGGGCAGAGGTTGTGAAACAGTTGGATTTGTTCTAATATATTGAGTGAACCACTCAATCATCATTTGAAAGAAGGCTTGTTTAGCCTCTCCTTCCTGACCGCTAGTAGCCGGTCTCGAATTAGATGGCGCTGTCCCCTGAGCGGGAGCAGGCGCATTACTTTCAACATCGTCAGCTACAGCTCTTTCGGGATTCAATTACCATACGAAAAACACATTTTATATGTCAGGATTCATCACACTATCACAGTTCTTATATATGGCATGTATAGCTAGACTCTCACACGCTATGTTAGCCCTAGAATCGACTAAACCGTAGCACTGATACCAATAAAATGTAACACCCCTAACCCATAACCATCGCCGGTCTAGGGTTAAGAGGCATTACTGGACAAATCGGAGACCGTTTTGAACATTTCACATCATAAAGTATATCATTATCATATCATAGCAAATACAAGCATATAGTCCCTTAATGAGGTCTACGAGACCTTAAACATGCATTAGAAAGGGGTCGGGACTAAACCGAACACATACGGAATTTTTCTAAAATTCAAACATTTTTCAAAGTTACAGAGGTCACACGCCCGTGTGGAAAGGCCGTTTGCCTCACACGGCATCAGACACACCCGTGTCTCTAAGCCTTGGCAAAACAGAGCATACATATTGTCTTGTCCACACGGTCGAGGACATGCCCGTGTGCCTCACCCGTGGTCGACACTGACTTGCATCACACGGCCAGTCACATGCCCGTGTGTCCAGCCCGTGGTCGAAACTGACTTGTTTTGAGTTACAAACTCAAATGACACGGTCGAGCCAACGCCCGTGTGCTCAACCGTGTGGGAAAATATAGGCCATTTTCAAGGCCAATTTGCAACCCATTTTAGGGTCAAACCTACATGCAAAAACAATCATCATTTCAAGCACCAAAAGCAACCAAAACATACCAAAATGACCATCTTTTCTAACCATTCAAGAGCATATCAAACATGCCAACTTATGTACCATTTATCTCATTCTCATCACAAATATTTCTAAGTATAATCCATCCAAATACTTACCAATTCAATTTGACAACCTTTCATCAATAATATACCAACTTTGCACCTCAAAACATAGACTAAAATTTACTATATTCACATTCCATTTACAAGCCATATCACATAGCTTATATATACAACTCAAAATATCATCCAACTCAACTAGACTATACATGCCATACTTAAATATGTACACATTCAAAAGGTACCAAAACAGAGTTTCATAGTGTGGTGATGATCCTTGACGATCCCCGGGCCTTCCGTAGCTTTAACGATCTATAAAACAATACAAACACACACAGAATAAGCTTTCAAAAGCTTTGTAAGCCATATACAAATAAACTTATCATGTAAAAAATTTATAGCCATTTCGATTACAAGTACTTTAGCATATCTCAGTAGCATATTCACATATATTCTTTAGCTCAAAGGTATCTAACCATTTGTTTGACAATAATTCACATTTCCATGTATCTCATTAGATTATAGCACATACATACAAATATCTCATTTTTTTCTCAACAATTCTATGCACATATCTCACTTTTACAAATTCACATATACTTACCTTTCATACTCAAACATAGAGTACATTTCAAACGTACCTGAATCGGTTACACATTTCACATAGTCTTTTATTTCTCGGAATTTCCCATTGAATCGTTCAAAATCAAATAGGATACTCGGATAACTCGGAATACTCGTAAAATGCCAACGTCCCAGACGTGGTCTTACATATAATAAAACATCGATGACACTGTCCCAGACAGGGTCTTACACGAAATCATTTACGATGCCAATGTCCCAGACATGGTCTTACACGTAATTCTAAAATCGACGCCAACGTCCCAGACGTGGTCTTACACGATATCACACATCGAAACCCTATGTCATGACATACGTATCCTAACTATTCTTAAGGTTCGTACGGGGACTTTTCAGACATTGACACATTGTCGATACTTCCTCGATTTTCACATATATATCTTTCAAAGCTATTCATCACAATTCAATATTATATGAACATGAATAAACCAATATAAATACATTTATTTGTATATAGACTTACCTCGTACGGATATAAACGGACAGATTCGACTACTCGATCACTTTCGACTTTCCTCAGTCTAAATCTGTTTTCTTTGGTTCTTGATCTATACATATTCAAATTTAACTCTTTTATTCACCAAATCATTCAATTCAATCCAAAAACACGGATTTTACAATTTAGCCCTCACATTTTCACATTTTGATATTTAAGTCCTTATTTCACAAAATCACAAAATACACATAATTTCTTTGTACCCATGCTTAGCCGAATATTCACATGCTTCATCTAAGTCCTCACATTTCATTTATTTCACATTTTAGCCCTCAAAATATTATTTTCACAATTTAGTCCAAATTACTCAAATTCATTAAAAATCCAGAGACAAAACATGTTAATCTAACACATATATTTCATATTTCATCAATTAACATCACAAAGCTTAAACATTCACCAATGGCACATCTCATAATCTTCATCAAATTCTAAAATTAAAACATGGTCTTTGTAGTACTCGAAGCAATGATCACAAAAACGTAGAAATCATCAAAAACCGAAACAAAAACATACCTTAATTTTGCTTAACCAAGGCCGAATGTTCAAAGCTTAAAACCCTTGTTTCTTTTTCTTATTTTCGGTTCAAAAAGATGAACATAATGGCTTAATGCATGTTTTTATTTTATTAATTATAACTTTAATTCACAATTTACTAAACTAACCTTTATAAACTAATTACAAAACCATATATCAATAGCCCTTAACCGTCCATCCCATAATTTGAGGGCTAAATTGCAACATAAGGATTTCATATAATAAAAGCCATAACAAATAGATACCTTTACATTTGGCATGCTAGTTTTGCATTTAACACAATTTAGTCCTTTTATCAAATTAAGCACACAAGTAGATAAACTATTTCACGAAACTTTCACACATGCTTAATCACATACTGTAAGCACAGAAAATAATATTAAAATATTTTTTTGACTCAGATTTGTGGTCTCAAAACCACTATTCCGACTAGGTTCTAAACCGGACTGTTATAATTCTCCCCCTTAGGGATTTTCGTCCCTGAAAACCTTACCGTTAAATAGATTTGGATATTGTTGTTTCACTACATCTTCAGGCTCCCACGTAGCCTCTTCAATCCCGTGTCGATGCCACAAAACTTTTACTAATGGAATTTTCTTATTTCGCAATTCTTTAACCTCGCGAGCCAAGATACGAATTGGTTCTTCTTCGTAGGTCATATCGGATTGAATTTCTATCTCAGACAGAGAAATTACATGCGAAGGATCTGATCTGTATCGACGAAGCATTGATACGTGAAACACATTGTGAATCTTTTCTAACTCAGGCGGTAGCGACAATCTATAGGCAACAGGTCCAATACGTTCAATAATTTTATATGGCCTGATGAACCTCGGACTCAACTTGCTTTTTATGCCAAAACGAAGTATTTTCTTCCACGGAGACACTTTCAAGAACACTTTATCACTGATCTCAAACTCGATATCTTTTCATTTCAAATCTGCATACGATTTCTGTCGATCTGATGCGGCTTTCAGACTATCACGAATCACTCTCACCTTCTGTTCAGTTTCTTTGATTAAATTGACCTCGTGTATCTTATTTTCACTTAGCTCAGTCCAGTATAAAGGTGTTCGACATTTGCATCTGTACAAAGCCTCATAAGGTAGTGTGATGACTCCTGACAATTTAAACCGTGTTTTCATATGGTAAATGGATCCCAATCGAGCTGTAGCTGATGATGTAGAAAGTAATGCGCCTGCCTCTCTTTACGGAGTAGCGTAATTTGAGTCGAGACCCGTATCAGGTAGCCAAGGAGGAGAGGCTAAAGAAGCCTTCTTTCAGATGATGAGCGAGTGGTTCACAAAATTTGCTCAGACAAATTCGGCTGCTCAACAACCTCCACCCCCACCTAATCCCCAACCGATTATCGTAGCTCCTCAAGGTGTGGAACTTCTACGACTGAATAAGCCGCCAGTTGATAAGATCCGGAAATATGAGGCTGAAGATTTCAGAGCTACTGTTGATGATGATCCCGAGGGAGCTAAATTTTTGCTTAAAAATACTATTAGGGTATTCAATGAACTTTCGTGCACGCCAGCCAAATGTTTGAAATGTGCCATTTTGTTGTTGAGGGACACTGTGTATAAGTGGTGGAAGACTCTAGTATCAGTGGTACCTAAAGAAAGAGTCACATGGGAATTCTTTCAGACTGAGTTCAAGAAGAAATACATAAGTCAGAGATTTCTCGATCAAAAGCACAAAGAGTTTCTAAAACTAAAACAGGGTCGTATGACTGTGACTGAGTATGAAAGAGAATTTGTAAGATTAAGTAAGTATGCTCGGGAGTATGTTTCTACTGAAGAAGTCATGTGCAAATAATTTGTTGATGTTGATGGGTTGAATGAGGATATTAAACTTCTAGTAAGAATTCTAGAATTGAAAGAATTTGTGGTCTTGGTTGATAGAGCTTGTAAAGCCGAGGAGCTTAGCAAAGAAAAGAGAAAATCAGATTCAAAGGTAAGAGACTCGAGAAAAAGATCAATGAATAAGCCATATCAATCTTCGTCAAAGAAATCCAGAGACTCGTATACTCGTTCGAATGCTTCAGTGGGATATCTAAGTAGAGATCGAGAAAAGTAATACTCAAGTCCTAAAGCTCAAGCAACATCAGTATCAAGTATTGGCAGTGTGAGAAACAATAAACCCGAGTGTTAACAGTGTGGGAGATGACATTTTGGAGAATGCTGGAATAAAAGTAATAAAGCTTGTTACAAATGTGGTTCGCCAGATCATTTTATTTGGGATTGTCTTGAGTTATCCGAGAAAGACAAATATCAGAGTGCAAGATCGAGTAATACAGCTGTTTGAGGAAGACCACCTAGAAACACGGGAAATGTGACGGATAGTAGAGGCACTACAAAATATTCGAATATGAGATCTGAAGCGAGAGCACCTGCTAGAGCTTACGCTATTCACGTTCGCGAAGACGCGTCATCAGCAGATGTTATCACCGGTACATTTTCTCTTTAAGACACTAATGTGATTTCTTTGATTGATCCTGGATCAACTCATTCGTAAATTTGTATGAATTTGGTGTCTAAAAAGAGTTTGCATGTTGAGTCTACTGAGTTTGTGATTAAAGTATCGAACCCCTTAGACAAGTATGTGTTAGTTGATAAAGTTTGCAAGAACTGTCCTTTAATGACTCGGGGTTACTGATTTCTGATTGATTTGATACTATTATCATTTGATGAGATTGATGTAATTCTGGGTATGGATTGGTCGACTCTGCATGATGCTGTTGTGAATTGTAGACGAAAGATTATTGAATTGAAATGTCAGAATAGTGAAATCATTCGAATTGAATTAGACGAATCGAGAGAATTGTCTGTTGTGATTTCGTCTATGTCAGCTCAGAAATGTGTGAGAAAAGGTTACGAAGCTTACCTTGCGTATGTGCTGGATACAAAAGTGTTTGAATTGAAGATTCAATCTGTGCTGATAGTCTATGAGTTTCCGAATGTGTTTCCAGAAGAGTTGTCTGGGTTTCCACCGATCAGAGAGGTCAAGTTTGCCATTGAATTAGTACCGGGAACATCACCGATATCTATAGCTTCGTACAGAATGGCTCCAACAGTATTGAAAGAGTTGAAATCTTAGTTGCAAGAGTTAACAGATAAAGGTTTTGCACGACCAAGTTTTTCACCCTGGGGTGCGCCAATATTGTTTGTAAAGAAGAAAGACGGATCAATGAGAATGTGTATTGACTATCGTCAACTCAACAAGGTTACGATAAAGAACAAGTATCCTTTGCCGAGAATAGATGATTTGTTTGATCAGTTGAAAGGGGCAACAGTATTTTTGAAGATTGATTTGAGATCGGGCTATTATCAGTTGTGAGTTAAAGATTTAGATGTACCGAAAACTGTGTTTAGAACGAGGTACGGACATTATGAATTTCTTGTTATGCCTTTTGCTTTGACTAATGCTCCTGCAGTTTTTATGGATTTGATGAATCGGATCTTTAGACCGTATTTAGACAAATTTTTTGTTCTATTTATTGACGACATTCTAAACTATTCATGAGATGAATCTGAACATGCCGAGCATTTAAGGATTGTACTACAAACCTTGAGAGATAAGCAACTATTTGATAAATTCATCAATGTGAGTTTTGGTTACGTGAAGTTAGATTTTTGGGACACATTATATCAGTGAAAGGTATACGAGTTGATCCGAGCAAGATTTCTGCAGTTGTTGACTGGAAACCACTGAGAAATGTATCTAAAGTCAGAAGCTTTCTGGGGTTAGCTGGCTATTATCGATGTTTTGTTATAGGATTCTCGATGATTGCTACATTGATGACTAGATTGTTACAGAAAGATGTGAAGTTTGAGTGGTCCAAGAAATGTCAACATAGTTTTGATCAGTTGAAAACATTGCTATAGAAGCACCAGTTTTGGCTCAACCTGAGTCGGGTAAAGAATTCATGATTTTCAGCGATGCATCATTGAACGGTTTGGGTTATGTTTTGATGTAAGAAGACAAGTGATAGCTTACACCTCCAGACAGTTGAAACCGCATGGAAAGAATTATCTGACACACGATTTAGAGGTTGCCGCTATTGTATTTGCATTGAAAATTTGGCGACATCATTTTTACGGTGAAAAGTGTCACATCTTTACCAATCATAAAAGTTTAAAGTATATAATGACCCAGAAAGATCTAAATTTGCGTCAACTATGACGGCTTGAGTTACTGAAAGACCATGAATTAGTGACTGATTATCATCCTGGGAAAGCGAATGTAGTCGCGGATGCTCTGAGTAGAAAATCATTATTTGCCTTGAGAGCGATGCATACTCAGTTAACCTCATTTGG
This sequence comes from Gossypium sturtianum, assembly GCA_025698515.1. NCBI lineage: Eukaryota > Viridiplantae > Streptophyta > Magnoliopsida > Malvales > Malvaceae > Gossypium > Gossypium sturtianum. The sequence goes on from CM046949.1 coordinate 91,525,578, forward strand.
TGATAGTTCGATTCTAGCAGAGTTGAAAGCTAAACCAGTATTTCTTCAGCAAGTTTGTAAAGCTCAGAAGTATGATAATGAATTGTAAGCCAAAAGAATGCAATGTGAGTCGACTAATGATTCAGACTATGAGATCAGATCCGATGATTATTTATTGTTTCGAAGTAGAGTTTGCATACCGAGAGATCCAGAGCTTATACAGAAAATTATGAATGAAGCACACAGTAGTTGTCTATCTGTTCACCCAGGGAGTACTAAAATGTACAATGATTTGAAACAGTTGTATTGGTGGTCGAGCATGAAACGAGACATTTTAGAGTTTGTATTGAGATGTTTAGTTTGTCAACAAGTAAAAGCTGAACATCAAGTGCCTTTGGGATTACTACAGCCTGTGATAATACCAGAACGAAAATGGGATAGAGTTATGATGGATTTCGTATCGGGTTTGCCTCTGTCTCCAAAGAAGAAAGATGCTATCTGGGTTGTCGTAGATCGACTGACGAAATCAGCACATTTCATTCCGGTATGTACAGACTATTCGCTTGATAAATTGACTGAATTATACATTTCTGAGATCGTTAGATTGCACGATGTGCCAGTTTCGATTATTTCGGATAGAAATCTGAGGTTTACATCGCGATTTTAGAAGAAATTGCAAGAAGCTCTGGGTACGAGGTTGAATTTTAGTACAGCATTTCATCCACAAACTGACGGTCAATCTGAGAGAGTAATACAAATTCTTAAAGATATGCTTCGTTGTTGTGTTGTAGAATTTGAAGGCAACTGGGAGAAATATTTATCCTTGGTTGAATTTGCGTATAACAATAGCTTTCAATCGAGTATAAATATGGCACCGTACGAAGCTCTATAAGGTCAAAAATGCCAAACTCTGTTGTACTGGATTGAGTTGAGTGAGAAAAAGATTCACAGGGTTGACTTGATCCGAGAAACTGAAGATAAAGTGAAAGTAATTCGTGATAGTTTGAAAGCAGCTTCAGATCGACAGAAATTGTACGCGGATTTGAAATGAAAAGACATTGAATTTCAGATCGGCTACAGAGTATTCCTGAAAGTATATCCGTGGAAGAAAATTATTCGATTTGGTCGCAAAGGCAAGCTGAGTCCGCGTTTCATTGGACTGTATAAGATTATTGAAAGAATAGGACCAGTAGCATATCGGCTAGCTTTACCATCAGAGTTAGAGAAAATCTACAACGTGTTTCATGTGTCAGTGTTACGCCGATATAGATCAGATCCATCACATGTAATTTCTCTAGCAGAAATTAAGATTCAACCTGACATGACCTACAACGAAGAACCGATCCGAATTTTAGCTCAAGAGGTTAAACAGTTGAGAAATAAAAGCATAGCATTAGTGAAAGTACTTTGGCAACGTTACGGTTTCGAAGAAGCTACGTGGGAGCCCGAGGAAGCTAAGAGAAAATAGTACCCTAACCTATTTTCTGGTAAGATTTTCGGGGACGAAAATCCCTAAGGGGGGAGAGTTATAACAGCCCGTTTTTAGTTACATCGGAACAATGGTTTTGGGACCACAAATCCAAAGTCAAAATATTTATTTTATTATTATTTTAATGCCTACAGCATGAAAATATGATTGTGTGAAATTTTCGTTAAGAAATTTTATCGTTTGAATGGTTAATTTGATAAAAATGACTAAATCGCGTAAAGAGTAAAAGTGGAATTCTATTAGTTAAAGGTATCTAATAGCTATGGAATATTAAAGTGAAGGTCCTTATGTGGTAATTAGACCATTACTTAATTGAGTGGACATATATAGACATATTATCATATATTTTGATGGTTATTAATTAAGGTTAAAATAGTAAATTAGGAAATAACTTAGTAAAATAATAGAAACATGAAATAATCTTTAATTTCCTATCATCTTCCACCAAAAATTAACCTTGAAACTCTATGGAAAGGGTTTGAAGCATTCGGCCATAGCTATCAATGCATGTAAGTGTTTTCTTGCTCAATTTTTAGTGATTTCTATGTTTTTGAGATCGTTGTAGCTAGGTCTAGCTAGCCCATAGACTAATTTGCAAAATTGTTAAAGGTTTAAGGTTTTGTCATTGATGAATAAGCATGTATTTGATGATTGATGATAGATTATGAATGTTTGATGATAGTTATACAAGTTTGTTAAGTGGTTTTTAGTGAAAATGCAAATTAGGGATTAAATTGTGTGTAACAGCCTATTTTTAGGTCAAATTAGAATAGTGGTTTCGGGACCACAAATGTAACAGCCCGATTTTGGGGCTAGTCAAAACAATGGTTTGGAGACCACTAATCCGAGGTTGAAGAAAATTATTTTGATATTATTTTGTGTTATAACATGTGTAACAGCCCAATTACGACCCAAATCGGAACGGTAGTTTTGGGACCACGAATCCGAATTAGAGAAATAATTTTTATTATTCTTTTGATATCAATGTAGTGTGATTAAGCATATATTAAAATATCGTAGATTAATTTGGGTGTTTTAATGATTTTCTTTTAGTGAAGGATTTAAATGGAATAAGTATGAAAGATAACTATTGTGAGATTAGGTGGCTAAATTGAATGGTTTCATCTTTACATGGTATTAAATTTGCAAATGGACCTTTAAAATTGATAGTGGTGGACGGCATGAATCATGAATTGTTATTATAATGTATTTTATATGTTTAATTTATTTGATAGTGGAAGACTAGTATACTAATAAAAAAAATGGGAATAATGAAAACATTGTTTGTCTCATCTCTTTCTTCTCCATCTTCTTGACCGAAACCACAAAGAAAAGAAGAAGAAAAAGCCTCCATTCATTCGGTCATTGCATGTATTATTGAGGTAAGGAATTGAGCTTAATTTTCATAAGTTTTTTGCATTTTTGAGCTAGTTATTGGGTGTACTACTAAACCCATGTTGAAAATTGTGATTTTTGAAACAAGTTGTGGATTCGGCCATGGACGAATCTTCTTGCCTTACTATGGTTGATGGAAAAATGCTAAATATATGTTTGAAAGCTATATGTGTAGAGTAGGAATTTTTGATATAATCGGGTAAAGTAGAAATTTCAAGTTTAATAAATAGATGAGGGATTAGAAGGTTTAATAAATAGTTAGTATGGATTTGTAGGGTCCTTAGGTTGGTTCGGCTATAAGAAATGTATGTACAATTATGTTTAATTCGGGAGAAATTTTAGTATGGACTAAATTGAGTATATTATTTTAATAAGGGGTGAATTGGTAAAATTATAAATTTTATGTTTGGATTAAATTGAGTAATATACGGGAACTTTAATGAGCTTAGGGAGAAATCAGCTTTAGCTCATTAATGTATAAATTGACATATTTTCGAAAGAGTAAAAATCTTGTATTAATTTGTAAATGTGTGAAATGTCAAGGACGAATTGATAAATTGCTCATGTATAGGCTATGTCACTTTTGAATTGTTTTTCAATAGTGTGTATATGTACAAACACCATGTGTAAATGGCCAAATTATGGTATCATGGTTTCATATATATTCGGCCATGGTCTTAGCTTAATGAAGGTGTATATTTTTTTTTATGTGTTATGTATGGTACTGAGATTTGGGAATGTAATGGATTGAGTAATTATAGTTATGAATGTTCAGTCATGATATGTCTAGGAGATATAAACATATTTTTAAGATTGACATGAATAGCATTTAAGTTATGATTTTGGGGTTGTGTATATTCGAATATTACATGTAGATGTATATGAATGAAGTTTGATTTACGATATAGTAAGATACAAAGGAACTTTTAAAATTTTTGCATTGTTAAATAAGTGGTGTGGTCATTAATATTGAATCTGATGTACCCTAGATTCGGATAAGTAAGTTTTTAGCATATATGTTTATTGGTTTTTGTATTTGATAAATTGTTTTGGAGATTGTTGATAAGCATGTATATAATGAACTTTATTATTAAAGGTCCAAATGAATAGTGACTACCGTTAAGTGATCAAAGATGCGTTTATGTGAATTTTGTTATATGGACTAGGGATATGTAGGTGAATGCTTAATGCATATTATGAACATATATCATTACCTATAAAGCATTCGGCTATAACCACATGAAAAGTGAATATCCTGTATGAAATGTGCATATATATTTATATTTAAAATTTGACCTTTACTTATAATTAAATAAGTAAATTTTAGTTGCGATGTAAATATGTTTGTTTCATTTTATATCATGATACATGATCGGTGTTTATTTTCAAAAATGCTTGTTGTGAATTATGATTTAATTAGTAATGTCCCAATACCCTAATCCAGCGACGGATACGGTGAAAGGTGTTACATTTGATTGGTATCAGAGCTACGGTTTAGTCGATTCTCGGACTAATGTAGAGCGTGTGAGTCTAGCTATACATGCCATAGTTTATAATATGATAGTGTGATGACTTCTAACGGGGAAATGTGTTTATTTCTTTCATATAGTAATGGATCCCAATCTTGAAGCGAGCCGTGGCGATGACGCGTCGAGTATGGCGCCCGTTCCGCGCAAGGGACCGCACCCAGAGGAATCTCGACCGACTGCGAGCAATCCTGATGAGGGGGCTAGACATGCCTTCTATAGTATGATGAACGATTGGTTCAGTCATTACGTACGAACCAACCCGGCTGTTCAACCACCCCAAAATCCTAATGTACCCCCTGTAGTACCAATGGTACCTCCTGTTGCCAACCCTGAAAGAGTAATTAAACCTCCTGTTGATCGCATTAGGAAACACGGAGCTCAGGAATTTAGAGCGAAAGATGAAGATGATTCAGAGAGAGCCAAATTTTGGCTTGATAATACTGTTCGTGTTTTCAACGAATTGTCCTGCACACCCGATGAGTGCTTAAAGTGTGCCATATCATTATTACGGGATTCTACCTATTACTGGTGGAATATGCTCGTGTCAGTTGTCCCGAAAGAAAGGGTTACTTGGGACTTCTTTCAGATAGAATTCCGTAAGAAGTATATAAGCCAGCGCTTTATTGACTCTAAGCGTAAAGAATTTCTCGAGCTCAAACAGGGTCATATGACCGTATCCGAATACGAGCGCAAGTTTGTGCGACTCAGTCGCTACGCTCGCGAGTGTGTTTCGTCAGAGGCCATTATGTGCCGAAGATTTGAAGACGGATTAAATGAAGATATAAAGCTTCTGGTTGGTATTCTTGAAATTAACGAGTTCGTCGTGCTAGTTGAAAGAGCTTGTAAAGCGGAAGAACTGGGGAAAGAAAAACGAAAAGTTGAGTTTGAATCTAGAGAGTTCCGAAAGAGATCAACGGGCAAACATTCACAGACGATAACAAAGAAATTCAAGAATGATGGTAGCCGATCCAAACCAAACATCGGGATTTCTATACGAGAATGACCACCAATGAGTTCTCGAGCTACATCAGTTGCTAGTGTTGATAACGAGAGATTGAGTAAACCTGAATGTCAGCAGTGTGGCAGACGGCATTTCGGGGAGTGTTGGGGTAAATCCATTTCTCACACTTGTTACAAGTGCGGCTCGCAGGATCATTTCATTCGAGATTGCTCGGAGACTGCTGGAAAGGGTACTACTCAGAGTGCAAGACCGAGCGGCACTACAGCTAGAGGCAGATCATCTCATTTTGGGGGAAGTAGGAGTGGTGCATAGAGAGGGACTACAGATGCGGTTGTTCGATCAGACACTCGTGTACCAGCTAGAGCTTACGCCATTCGTGCTAGAGAGGAGGCCTCATCCTCGGATGTCATTACTGGTATTTTTACCCTCTTTGATTCTAATGTAACTGCTTTGATTGATCTCGGTTCAACCCATTCATATGTGTGCGAGACATTAGCATCCAGTAAGACTCTACCTGTTGAGTCTACTGAGTTTGTGATTCGGGTTTCAAACCCTCTGGGTCGGTGGGTATTAGTTGACAAAGTGTGTAATAACTGCCCATTGATGATTCGAGACATGTGCTTTTCGGCTGATCTGATGCTATTACCTTTTGACGAGTTCGACATCATTCTCGGTATGGATTAGTTGACAGTTCACGATGCGATAGTAAATTGCAGACGAAAGACTATTGATTTGAGATGCCAGAATAATGAGATAATCCGAATTGAATCTTCGGATTTGAGTGGACTACCTACTGTGATATCTTCGATGTTGGCTCAGCGGTGTTTGAGGAAGGGTTACGAAGCCTACCTTGCATACATGATTAACGACAAAGTAATTGAAAAGAAAATCGAATCAATACCAGTTGTTAGAGAGTATTCAGATGTGTTTCTGGAGGAATTACCGGGATTGCCGCCCGCCCGTGAGGTAGAGTTTGAGATTGAGCTAGCACCAGGGACCACCCCGATTTCGATAGCCCCGTATAGAATGGTACCGACTGAATTAAAAGAATTGAAGGCCCAGTTGCAAGAATTGTCAGATAAAGGTTTCGCCCGACCGAGTTTCTCTCCCTGGGGTGCGCCCGTTCTATTTGTGAAAAACAAGGACGGAACTTTGAGAATGTGCATTGATTATCGATAGCTCAATAAGGCAACAGTAAAGAACAAATACCCATTGCCACGTATTTATGATTTATTCGATCAGCTTAAGGGAGCCTCGATATTTTCAAAAATTGATCTGAGCTCAGGATATTATCAGTTGCGGGTTAGAGAATCGGATGTTCCAAAGACTGCTTTTCGGACGAGATACGGTCATTATGAGTTTTTGGTAATGCCGTTTGGGCTCACTAACACCCCTGCATTTTTTATGGATTTGATGAATCGGGTATTCAGGTAGTATCTAGATCAGTTTGTGGTTGTATTCATAGACGACATCCTGATATACTCACGTAACAAAACTAAACATGCTGAGCATTTGAGACTTGTGTTACAAATTTTACGTGACGAGCAGTTGTACGCAAAATTCAGCAAATGTGAGTTTTGGTTGAATGAAGTTAGCTTCTTGGGACATGTTATTTCAGCATCGGGAATTCATGTTGATCCGAGTAAAATTTCAGCCATACTTGGTTGGAAACCTCCGCGAAATGTTTCTGAGGTTCGTAGTTTTTTGGGGCTCGCCGGATATTATAGACGCTTTGTGAAAGGGTTTTCTATGATAGCATCCCCGATGACAAAACTACTACAGAAAGATGTGAAATTTGAGTGGTTTGAAAGGTGTCAGAAGAGTTTTGATCAACTGAAGACTTTGTTAACGGAAGCTCTGGTACTTGTTCAGCCAGAGTCGGGAAAAGAGTTCGTTATTTTTAGTGATGCATCTTTAAATGGACTCAGTTGTGTATTGATGCAGGAGGGTAAAGTCGTAGCCTATGCCTCGAGACAGTTGAAAATGCATGAGAGAAATTATCCGACGCACGACCTTGAGTTAGCCGCTATAGTCTTTGCTTTAAAGATATGGCGTCATTATCTTTTCGGTGAAAAATGTCATGTCTTTTCGGATCATAAGAGTCTAAAGTATTTAATGACTCAAAAGGATCTAAATTTGAGACAGTGACGATGGTTAGAATTATTGAAAGATTATGAGCTCGTGATTGATTATCACCCGGGAAAGGCTAATGTAGTTGCCGATGCACTTAGTCAAAAATCATTTTTTGCTCTTCGTGCAATGAACGTGGATTTAGCTATGACCAATGATGGTGTGATCATTGCAGAATTAAAGGCGAGACCATTGTTTGTGCAACAGATCCGAGAAGCTCAAGAAATCGATGATGATTTAAAGGCAAAAAGGATTCATTATGGTTCGAGTGCGGATTCAGATTTTCAGATAGATACTGAAGGATGTTTGCGGTTCAAGAGTCGAATGTGTGTGCCTAAAAATCCAGAATTGATTCGAATGATTTGTGATGAAGCTCATAATAGTAGACTGTCGATACATCCGGGTAGTACAAAAATGTATAACGATCTGAAACAATAATATTGGTGGTACGGCATGAAACGAGACATCTCAGACTATGTGTCGAAGTGTTTAGTGTGCCAACAAGTGAAAGCTGAGCATCAAGTGCCATCGGGACTACTTCAGCCGATCATGATACCAGAGTGGAAGTGGGATCGTGTTACAATGGATTTCGTATCGGGTTTACCTTTGACTTCAAGTAAGAAAGATTCAATCTGGGTTATCGTAGATAGATTGACAAAATCGACTCATTTTATTCCGGTACGTACGGATTTCTCACTTGATAAGTTGGCTGAGTTATATGTATCGCAGATTGTACGGTTACACGGAGTACCTATTTCTATTATTTCGGATAGAGATCCGAGGTTTACATCGCGGTTTGGGAAGAAACTACAAGATGCTTTAGGTACCAAGCTACACTTTAGTACAGCTTTTCACCCTCAGTCGGATGGTCAATCCGAGCGTGTTATCCAAATACTCGAGGATATGTTGAGACGTTGCATTCTTGAGTTTGAGGGTACGTGGGAACGATACTTGCCCTTGATTGAATTTGCGTATAATAATAGCTTTCAATCTAGTATCAAAATGGCACCCTACGAAGCCTTGTACGGTCGTAAATGTCGTACGCCGTTGTACTGGACTGAGCTCGGAGAAAACAAGATACACGGGGTTGATTTGATTAAGGAAACTGAACGGAAAGTGGCAATAATTCGTGATAATTTGAAAGCGGCATCGGATCGTCAAAAGTCTTACGCAGATTTAAAACATAAGGACATTGAGTTCCAGATAGGTGATCGAGTGTTCTTAAAAGTATCGCCGTGGAAAAAGATAATGAGATTTGGCCATAAACGAAAGCTGAGTCCGCAATTCATAGGGCCGTATGAAGTTATTGAGCGGATTGGACCGGTTGCGTATAGACTTATGTTACCATCTGAGCTGGACAAGATTCACAATGTTTTTCATGTATCGATGCTTCGACGATATCGATCCAATCCTTCTCATGGGATCAGGCCTTCAAAGATTGAAATCCAGCCCGATTTGACTTATGAGGAAGAACCAATTCGCATCTTAGCTCGTGAATTGAAAGAGTTGCGAAATAAAAGGATATCATTGGTTAAAGTATTATGGCATAAGCACGGGATTGAGGAAGCAACCTGGGAAACTAAAGAATCAATGAAAGAGCGTTACCCACAATTATTCACGGGTAAGATTTTCGGGGACGAAAATTTCTTAAGGGGGAGTTGTAACAGCCCAATTACGACCCAAATCGGAACGGTGGTTTCGGGACCACGAATCCGAATTAGAGAAATGATTTTTATTATTCTTTTGATATCAATGTTGTGTGATTAAGCACATATTAAAATATCGTAGATTAATTTGGGTGTTTTAATGATTTTTTTTTAGTGAAGGATTTAAATGGAATAAGTATGAAAGATAACTATTGTGAGATTAGGTGGCTAAATTGAATGGTTTCATCTTTACATGGTATTAAATTTGCAAATGGACCTTTAAAATTGATAGTGGTGGACGGCATAAATCATGAATTGTTATTATAATGTATTTTTTATGTTTAATTTATTTGATAGTGGAAGACTAGTATACTAATAAAAAAAATGGGAATAAAGAAAACATTGTTTGTCTCATCTCTTTCTTCTCCATCTTCTTGACCGAAACCACAAAGAAAAGAAGAAGAAAAAGCCTCCATTCATTCGGTCATTGCATGTATTATTGAGGTAAGGAATTGAGCTTAATTTTCATAAGTTTTTGCATTTTTGAGCTAGTTATTGGGTGTGCTACTAAACCCATGGTGAAAATTTTGATTTTTGAAACAAGTTGTGGATTCGGCCATGGACGAATCTTCTTGCCTTACTATGGTTGATGGAAAAATGCTAAATATATGTTTGATAGCTATATGTGTAGAGTAGGAATTTTTGATATAATCGGGTAAAGTAGAAATTTCAAGTTTAATAAATAGATGAGGGATTAGAAGGTTTAATAAATAGTTAGTATGGATTTGTAGGGTCCTTAGGTTGGTTCGGCTATAAGAAATGTATGTACAATTATGTTTAATTCGGGAGAAATTTTAGTGTGGACTAAATTGAGTATATTATTTTAATAAGGGGTGAATTGGTAAAATTATAAATTTTATGTTTGGATTAAATTGAGTAATATACGGGAACTTTAATGAGCTTAGGGAGCAATCGGCTTTAGCTCATTAATGTATAAATTGACATATTTTCGAATGAGTAAAAATCTTGTATTAATTTGTAAATGTGTGAAATGTCAAGGATGAATTGATAAATTGCTCATGTATAGGCTATGTCACTTTTGAATTGTTTTTCAATAGTGTGTATATGTACAAACGCCATGTGTAAATGGTCAATTTATGGTATCATGGTTTCATATATATTCGGCCATGGTCTTAGCTTAATGAAGGTGTATATTTTTTTTATGTGTTATGTATGGTACTGAGATTTGGGAATGTAATGGATTGAGTAATTATAGTTATGAATGTTCGGTCATGATATGTCTAGGAGATATAAACATATTTTTAAGATTGACATGAATAGCATTTAGGTTATGATTTTGGGGTTGTGTATATTCGAATATTACATGTAGATGTATATGAATGAAGTTTGATTTACGATATAGTAAGATACAAAGGAACTTTTAAAATTTTTGCATTGTTAAATAAGTGGTGTGGTCATTAATATTGAATCTGATGTACCCTAGATTCGAATAAGTAAGTTTTTAGCATATATGTTTATTGGTTTTGGTATTTGATAAATTGTTTTGGAGATTGTTGATAAGCATGTATATAATGAACTTTCTTATTAAAGGTCCAAATGAATAGTGACTATCGTTAAGTGATCAAAGATGCGTTTATGTGAATTTTGTTATATGGACTAGGGATATGTAGGTGAATGCTTAATGCATATTATGAACATATATCATTACCTATAAAGCATTCGGCTATAACCACATGAAAAGTGAATATCCTGTATGAAATGTGCATATATATATTTATATTTAAAATTTGACCTTTACTTATAATTAAATAAGTAAATTTTCGTTGCGATGTATATATGTTTGTTTCATTTTATATCATGATACATGATCGGTGTTTATTTTCAAAAATGCTTGTTGTGAATTATGATTTAATTAGTAATGTCCCAATACCCTAATCCGGCGACGGATACGGTGAAGGGCGTTACAACATGTTTATAAAGATGCATGAGAATTTTGGTCGTTTAATTTTAACAATTTCATGCTTAATTGTGAAAAAGGACTAAATCGCATAAAGTGCGAAAGTTCTGTTTTGCAAGCTAGGGGTGTCTAATAGCCATAGAATATTAAATTGGAGGTCCTTAATGTGCAATTAGGCCATTGAGAAAGTGATGGTCGGGCATAGGGACAAGGATATTAAATGAGTCAATTGGTTAGGTGAAATTTGGTGACTAGATTGCTTTTTAAGCATAAAATAAAGAAAAGAGTGATATCATCTTTTCTTCACCACCTTCATCACCGAAAATACCAGCAAAAAGGGGGGTTTTGAGAGCTTTGAAATTTTAGCAACTAATCCTCTTACAAGTAAGTGATTTTGGTGGTTTTATTTGATAATTTTTGTACTTTTGGAGCCCCCAAAGCTTAAGCTAGCTAATGAGGGGACTATTTTGCAAAATGGTTGAAAGTTTAGGGACTTGCCATGAGAGTGTTCTTGTTGTTTTCTGAGTTTTTATGGAAGAAAATGAATGTTAGTGAGTTAAGGAACAACTTTTGTGAAGGGTGTTATCATGAAAACGCCTAAATAGGACTTATTTGTAAGGATAGTAATTGTGTAATAAATGCCTGAAATAATTGACTTTGTGAGTTGTTGTAAGAGGAATAAATGTTTAGCTAGGCTTGCTTAATGAGAAAATATGATGAAAAATGATTTACGAGCCTAGGGGGAAAATTGTAATTTTGCCAAAGTATAAGGGCAAAATGGTCATTTTTGCCTAAGTAGAAATTCTGGTGTATCATGCATTATAAAGGGATTAAATAAGTGAATTTCATTATTATAGATCAAGAAGAGCGCGGAAACCACCTTGACCAGGAAAAGGGCAAGGTTACGGATTAAGTCGTCGACTTATACATTTTGCACCGAGGTAAGTTTATGTGTAAACGATACGTCTTTAATACATATGTTGCTACTTATTGGTGCATTGTATGAATGAGATCATTTATGATGGAAATTGTTAGATAGTGAGTAATTTCCGTATGAACCTCGGAATAGATATGTAAGTGCGGAAAAATATCCGTAATTATTCTTTTGGTGGGCTGTGTGCGATACCACCTTATTACTTATTCACGATGGGCTAAGTGCGATACCATAGTTTATACTATCATTTGGTGGGCTATGTGCGAAACCACTATATATATTCTTGTTAGTGGGCTAAGTGCGATACCACCCTATTATTGATTAATGGTGGGCTTTGTGCGAAACCACTGGATACTTAGTATTATTCCGAGGGGTTCATCGAGAATTTGTATAAGTGAATGTTTCATGTTGCCTTGTGGTGTTGAGTGCAGGGAATGTGTACAAGTGAATGTGAGCAATATAATTGTTATGTGGTTAGATTGTGGTAAGAAATGAAATGAGTAAGCATGATTGTGGAATTGTGAATTGTTCTTGCTTAGTATATGATGTTATTGATTGTTTAGCATATGTTATGATGCTTATTGTTTACATGTGAACTTACTAAGCTTAAAGCTTACTCCCTTTCTTTTCCTTTGTTTTATAGTGTCAGAGAGCTAGTTCGGGATTCAAAGATAATCGAAAGATCACCCACACTATCGACTCATCTCGGTATATTTAGACTTAGCATTTTGAGTATGGCATGTATAGGGGCTAGGCTTAATGAAATGTTTTGTTGTTTTGGCCAAGTGTGTTGGCTCTTTTAGAGATGAACTCTTTTGTATATTGCCATAGTTGATGGCTCACTAATGCTAAATTATGAAAAGAAGAGGTTATTCATGAATGTGTTAGATTCTTGATTGGGTTGCTTGGTAAATGGTTGACTGGGATTTTATGTTATGTGAACTAGGGTGATTAAAGAGCCTGGCAAATAGCCTTGTTCTTGTCCACACGGGTAGGCACACGGGCGTGTGCCTAGGCCGTGTGTGACACACGGTCAGTCTCATGGGCGTGTGACCAGGCTGTGTGTCCCCTGCATGCTAGTGTTTCAAGTCAATGTCGGCCACGGGCTAGACACACGGGCGTGTGCCTAGGCCGTGTGCCCCTTATGAGGTTGCTGACGTCATAAACAGAATACCCAAGTTTTCACACACGGGTGAGGACACGGGCGTGTCTAGGCCGTGAGAAGGACACGGGCCAAAGACACGGGTGTGTGTCCGGCCGTGTGAAAACCCCTGTATGTTTGAATTAAAAAATAAATCCCACACGGGCTAGGGACATGGGCGTGTGTGACCACACGGCCTGCCCACACGGGCGTGTCCCATTTCACACGGTCGTGTGGCCCTATTAAGGCAAAATTTTTCTAAGTATATCAAAGTTCTCGGTTTAATTCTGATATCCTCTGTTGCATGTTTAAGGCCTCGTAGGCTCATAATAAGGATGTTATAAATTGGAATTTGAAAGTTTTAAATTGGAAATGAAATTCCATAGCTCAAAGTTGTATGTTCGAGTGAGTTATGTCCGTAATGCCTCGTACGCGGTTCCGGCGATGAATACGGGCAAGGGGTGTTACAACAAATCCGAAGTAGAAATATTTATTTTATTATTTCTTTAAGGTCTACAGCATGATAGAATGATTGTGTGAAAATTTCGTTAAGAAACTTTGTCGATTGAGTACTCAATTTGTCTAGAAGGACTAAATTGCAATAGGTGCAAAACTTGAATTCTATAAGTTAAAGGTGTCTAATTGCTATGAAATTTTATTTGGAAGTCCTTATGTAGTAATTAGACCATTATACTTTAGGGTGGACAAAAATGGACATGGCTTGGTAAAATTTTAAAGTTATGCATTAGGGGTATTTTAGTAATTTGGTAAATAAAGAAAAAATTAACTAAATAAAAGTGTCCATCTTCTTCAAATTAGTCCCCCATAGCTGAAATTCTCAAGAAGCCATAGTTAGGGTTTTTGGCCAAGCTTTCAAGCTCGATTGTAAGTCCGTTCTTGTCCCGTTTTTAATGATTTTTATATTTTTGAGGTCGTTGTAACTTGATCTACCTATTCCAAGGACTAATTTGAGAGAAAGTTAAAGTCTAGAATTTTACCCATGTTGAATATGTGTAACACCCCAAACCCGGTCAATACACCACGACCGAATCGGGTATGTTACGGGAAGACGTACTTGAGAGGTTTAGGTTTTTCGTTTAGAAGCAGGATGTAAACACTTCACTATCTAGTGTATTTGAAGAAAATTTGAGTAGGCTTGTTTGAAATCGGGTGGTGTATTGAAAAAACCAAAAAAGATTTTGAAAGCTTAACCAAAAGATGTAGTTAAAACGAGTTTATTCCATTTCATTATTCAAATAGTTTCTTAGTGTTACTTAAGACATTTTAACTTGGTAGAAAATCGAGTTTTGATTTGGAAATCGTTTGAGTTTCTATTGCGAGTCATGGTGAGATACCCGATGGTATAGTTTAAAACACTTTGCGTTATAGTTTTTAAATCATTGTCTTTCCAAATTTTAGTAAAATTTCAACCCACTTATTTTGTTAAGGCATATTAAAGTCTATTTAAAGCATAAACATCATAAAGCATAATTTAAAGGCCTTTTACAATCCAAAACAAAACCCAAATAATAAAAAGCAAGCTAAAGTACCCAAATTATAAAGTCTGAGTAAAACTTTATTAAGCGTGGCATGAGCACCCGAGTCCATCCATCGGCTCCATGTCCGCGTCTAAGTGTCACCTGAAATGTCAAAGGAGAGGGTGAGTCGAATGACTCAGTGCATAAATCCCGCTCCCGATAAAACAACATGCTAACACACATCATACATAGCAACATGATTAATGCAACCCGATCCTAACCATCCATATCGCCTTTTCTACCCCGTGTGTACCAAACCACCGGTGGTGCCAAACCACCGTGACCCAAAGTCACGATATCCATAAGTGTGGTGCCAAACCACTTGGTGACCCAAAGTCACGAATAATCCAATGATGGGGCCAACCCATCGTGTGATACCAAATCACTAGCGAGCGATCCCATATCTCAAAGTGGGGCCAACCCACGGTGGTGTTAACCACGAGGGCGAGTCGCAATGAGGTGCCAAACCTCAGGTGTCCCAAAGACACGATGTGATACCAAATCACTTTGGTGGCGCAGATCACAAATCCGATCATGGGGCCAACCCATCGTGTGATACCAAATCACTAGCGGACGATCCCATATCTCAAAGTGGGGCCAACCCACGGTGGTGTTAACCACGAGGGCGAGTCGCAATGAGGTGCCAAAACTCTGGTGTCCCAAAGACACAAATGTGATACCAAATCACTTTGTGACCAAAGTCACAAAATCAAGCGTGGTGCCAAACCACTTTGGAGGTGCCAAACCTCACGGTGTCCCAAAGACACGGTGTCCCAAAGACACGGATATCATCATCCTCCCTCCACTCATATCACCCATCATCATGCCATACTCATGTGATCATGCATCTCATACAAGTCATGCATATCATGCCAACATGCCAAGCATTATATCTCATAGCATACATAACATAGATCATAATATTGAGTATACATCAGTAGAACTCGTAATGCTACTGACTTACCCGGATCCGTACATATACCCCACTTGGGTACCAATTAATCCATCACACTGTTTTGGTTTTACAAAGCAATCAGAGTTATTAATAATATTACTAAGTATGGGTGTGTTAGTTACACACCTGTTCAAACACAAGCTTTAAACTCAACGAACCGATCTAAGGCCCTCGAATCCTTGCTCCTATGATCGTCCAAACATAGATTAGTCACCTATACCATTCGGCCAAAACCAAATAAATCAAGAGGGTTAACGCTTAACCCTTACCTTACACTTGATTTGGTTTTCTACCAAACCCGAACCAATAATGGTTCCTCCTAAAGCAAACGGCACACCCTATTAAGAAGAAATATTAATCTCCTGTAACTTGACTAAACGAGAACTAAGTGAATAGACTTGATAACATCAACTCTTGCCACCACCTACCAACGATTAACAGAGAAAGAAGACTCCTCTTGCTTGCTTCCAAAATCCAAAGGCCCTATAACGCAATGATTAACAAAAGATTAACTCCTTTCAACCGAACCCAAAATCGGCTCTTAACCAAACCAAAACGATAAAGCACAAGAGAGAGGAGAAATGGCCATTCGGCCAAGCACTTACCTAACTCCAATCGATTGAAAACAAACCCCAACAAGATTAACACTTCTCTAGAATTCGGCCAAGATGAACACCACTAGGAGAGAGGGGAAATTCGGCTAACACACTAAGCAAAAGAAAAGAGGATTCGGCCAAGGTGTTTAACACACCTATGTTCGGCTTTGAGTGAGAAAGAAAAAAAAAGTGTATGAGAGAAAGAGAGAAGCTAGTTTCGGCTCAACACAAATGAACAACAAGTAAAAGAAGTGGGAGGTTCGGCCAAAGTGAATAACAGAGATTAAAGTTTGAAGGCTCAAGAGCATTCGGCTAACAAAGAATACACAAAGAAAACAAGCAACTTTCGGCAAGCTATAGGAGTTTGGTCTTAGGTTTCAAGAAGTAAAAAAATGAGAGACTTACTTTGGAAGAAAATCCAGCTAGCTTTTTGACAAAAGGAGAATTTGGCTTACCAATTATTTTTGACCGAAAACACCCAAAATACCAAGTGAATTTCTAAGACCCCCATTCCCACACTACCAAGCCGTCCACTCCCCCAAAAATCTCTCAATATATTCGGCCATCACTCCCCCAAACACTCACAACCACCCATTCAAATCATTTTGAACAAGTCTCCCTCCTAAATTCACTCTCCACCCACCATTCAAGTGGGTTGACTTGGTCTATGACAGAGTTTGAACTGCCAACAACTTCTCCTCCTCCATGCCGTCAAAATGGAAGCAAAAAGTGGGCATTCTGCAGCTTGAACACAGGACCTCTCCCTCCTGCAAGTGACGCCAATCCAAGCTCTTAGTGGCGCCTAGCTTGCCACTCCACCAGCTCCTTTCTTGAGCTAAAATTCACCAAATAAAATACATATCCCTCAGCTCCATCAGCTCCCCTCCTATAAAGCCTAAAAATAAAAATTTTCCTACCTACTCGTGCACACTCCTAGCCTACAATTAAGCCCCGACACTACACAAACAAAGCACACAAACTGACACACCAACACAAGCAATATCATGCAACAACAAAATAGCCCCCTAACCCGGGATATTACAGTTCTACCCCCTTAAAATAATTTCGGCCTCGAAATTACGATCAAAAGAGTTGCGAGTCTTCTTTGTTTCATCATATCCTCGGGTTCCCACGTGGCTTCTTCCACGCCATGATTCCGCCACGATACCTTAACCAAAGGCACAGACTTCTTACGCAGAGAACCTTCACATCCCGATCTAGAATCGCACGAGTTCTTCTTCCAAAGTCAAATCGGATTTACCTCGATCTCCTCCATTTGCTACCACATGCGACGGATCCGAGCGATAACGTCGAAGCATCGAAACGCGTGAAATCGTCGTGAATCGACTAAGCTCTGCTGGCAACTCCAGTTGATACGCCACTGGTCCCACTCGTCTCAAAACCTTATACGGCCCAATAAACCTCGGACTTAGCTTGCCTTTCTTTTGAACCTCAAAACCTTCTTCCATGGCGAGACCTTCAGAAACACTTGATCCCCCACAGAAAACTCTATGTCTCTCCGCTTAAGATCGGCATAAGACTTCTGCCGGTCCGAAGCTTCCTTCAACCGAGCCTGAATCAACTTAACCTTGTTTTCGGTCTCAGCAACCAACTCGGGTCCTAACAACTGGCGTTCACCTAACTCCGTCCAACACGTAGGTGATCGACACTTCCTACCATACAACGCCTCATATGGTGCCATCTTGATGCTCGCTTGGTAACTGTTGTTGTAGGCAAACTCAGCTAATGGTAGAAACTCTTCCCAACTACCTCTAAAATCCAGGACACAACCTCTCAGCATATCCTCTAAGATCTGAATAACTCTTTCTGACTGCCCGTCAGACTGCGGGTGAAAAGCCGTGCTGAAATCCAACCGCGTACCCAGAGCCTGATGCAACGCTTTCCAGAACCTTGACGTAAATCTGGGATCCCTATCCGAGATTATCGAAACTGGCACACCGTGCAACCTTACTATCTCTGAAACATACAGCTTCGCCAACTTCTGAAGTGAATAGTCAACCCTCACCGGAATAAAGTGAGCTGATTTAGTCAGACGATCCACCACTACCCAAACTGAATCCTTCTTGCTTGGCGTAAGCGGTAACCCACTGACAAAATCCATGGTTATCCTTTCCCACTTCCACTGAGGAATCTTCACAGGCTGAAGCAAACCCGACGGCAACTGATGTTCAGCCTTGACCTGCTGACAAGTCAGGCACTTCCCAACAAACTCTGTCACCTCTTTCTTCAAGCCAGGCCACCAAAACTGCTCTCTAAGATCTCTATACATCTTGCTACCTCCAGGATGCATAGCATAAGGACTGCTATGTGCGTCCTGAAGAATCTTCTGTCTTAGCTCAACATCTTTAGGCATACAAGCCTTACCTTGGAAACACAGAACCTCATCACTAGACAAGCTGTAACCCTCCAAACCACCATCCTGCACTTGCAACCTTCGCGCACTCAGAACCTCATCCTCTAACTGTTTCTCTCTGATCTGCTCAACCCAAGTAGGCTTAACCTGCAACTCTGCCAGAACACTCCCGTCGTCATACAAACTCAAGTGGGCAAACATCGGTCTTAAGTCCGAAACAACCTTACGGCTCAACGCGTCTGCCACCACGTTAGCCTTGCCCGGATGATACTCAATCGAACAGTCGTAATCTTTAAGTAACTCAACCCATCTGCGCTGCCTCAAATTCAAATCCTTCTGAGTCAAGAGGTACTTCAGACTCTTATGATCGGTGTAGACTATTGATCTCTCTCCGTACAAGTAGTGCCTCCAAATCTTCAACGCAAAGACTACAGCCGCTAACTCCAGATCGTGCGTCGGATAGTTGACCTCATGTGGCCTCAGCTGCCGAGATGCGTAAGCCACAACCTTACCTTCCTGCATCAGCACACAACCCAACCCCGTATGTGATGCATCGCAGTAGACCGTGAATTCCTTACCAGCCTCGGGTTGAATTAAAACCGGAGCTTCTGTTAGAATCTTCTTAAGCTTGTCGAAACTCTCCTGCTGTTTCTCAGTCCAAACAAACGGAACCTCTTTCCTTAACAACTTGGTCATTGGCGCTGCTATCAACGAGAAACCCTCAACAAACCTTCGGTAGTATCCGGCCAAACCCAGAAAACTCCGAATCTCAGCCACTGACCTAGGCGGCTTCCAATCCAAAACTGCCTCAATCTTACGAGGATCTACTCGAATCCCCTCAGCCGACACTACATGACCCAAGAAAGTCACTTCTCTAAGCCAGAACTCGCACTTACTGAACTTAGCATAGAGCTGCTTTTCCCTCAAAATCTGCAGCACAACTCTCAAATGCGCATCATGCTCTTCCTCTGTTCTTGAATACACCAAGATGTCGTCTATGAAAACCACGACGAACTGATCCAGATACTGCTGAAACACTCTATTCATCATATCCATAAATGCTGCCGGTGCGTTAGTCAACCCAAACGGCATTACCAGAAATTCGTAGTGCCCATACCGAGTCCAAAATGCTGTCTTGTGAATATCCGCTTCTTTCACCTTTAACTGGTGATACCCAGACCTCAGGTCAATCTTAGAAAATACCGCTGCACCCTTCAGCTGATCAAACAAGTCATCTATCCGCAGACAGCGGATACTTGTTTTTAATCGCAGCTTATTCAACTGGCGGTAGTCTATACACATCCGCATCGTACCATCTTTCTTCTTAACAAAGAGTACCGGCGCACCCACGGCGAAACACTTGGCCCGATAAAACCTCGAACCAATAACTCCCGAAACCAGAGCCTTAAGCTCCACCAATTCCTTTGGCGCCATCCTATACGGAGCAATAGACACAGCGCGATTCCGGAATGATCTATCCCGAACTCTACCTCACGATCTGGCGGCAAACCCTAAGCTCCTCAGAAACACATCAAAGAAATTCCTTAACAAGATGCGGACCTTCTCACAAGGAGACTTTTAGCCTCCAAGGCATACACATGAACCACATACGCCTCACGGCCCTTCCTCGACCATCTTCTGCTGCCTTCAGAGCGGATACCACATTAGATAAGCAATCTCTCCTATTACCTATCATAGCCACTTCATCACCTCGATGCGTCCTTAGAACCATGCGCTTAGCCGTTCAATCCAACTTCGCCGGGTACTTAACCAACCACCCATCCCAAGAATCAAATCGAACTCCCCAAGCGGCGGTTCCATCGGATCGGCGACAAACACTACCCCGGAGTTCTAGGGTGCGTCTCTAAACGACTTATCTACTACCACGAGTGACCTAAAGGGCTAATTACGGTCATCCGCCTAGAAGATATCTCGAGCCTAAGTCCATGGTCTCTACTATACTCTCGGCCATGTAAGAATGCGTTGAACCCACATCAATCAAAGCGGTAAAGGAGAACCAAAGATCAAGAATGTACCGTTATGACGTCCGGTGCGTCGCCTCCTCTCGCGCGCCTTTGCGCATACACTAACCCAGTATGTCGGCGTCGAACTACCGCACCTGCTCGGTGCTCCACGGCCCCGACGGATCCATTACTACCTCTGCCATTACCACGGCCCCTCTGCGGTGGCGGTCCACTACTCTGAATCGAGTACGGCCGACGACTCTCGATCGAATCTGGCCAACTTATGCGGACAGTCCCTCACGCGATGATCCAGAGAACCACACTCAAAACAACCTTTTCCACCGGTCCAGAAGCCTCCCCAATGATATCTCCCACAATGGTTACACCGCGGCGATCCTCGACTCGCGACAACAACCCTACTGATCGATTCGGCCCACTCTGTCTAGCCCTTTTTCTGAGGATTACCCGATGATCCAGAAGACCCAAAGCTCCTCTTATGCCTGTTCCTGTCCATATGTAACATCCTAGGAAGGGCCTATGCATTTTTCAGATCAATTGTATGAAATGACAAGTCTTAAGTATTATGAATAAATTTTTGATACTTTTGGAAACCTAGAAATGAATGAAAATGGAAATGAAAATGAAAATGGAAATGAAAATGGAGATGGAAATGAAAATGGAAATGGAAATGGACATTTTGGAAACTTAGACATTTTGGAAACTTAGACATTTTTGGAAACCTAAACATTTTTGGAAATGATCCAAAAATGGAAACTTGAACATTTCGGAAACTTGGATATATGAGAGAAATAAAGGAGTTTTATTCACATAAATATGTGAATAATAAGAGATAAATAAAGGAGTTTTATTCACATAAATATGTGAATAATAAGAGATAAATAAAGGATTATTTTCTAATGAGATAATTGAGGAGATAATCGATGGATTAAAGGCTTTTATCTTTTAAATAAAAGAGATAATATTATCAAAAGAGGAGTGGTGGCCAAGTAAAGGACTCTAGGTGATAACTTTGGCTATAAAAGGAGGACAGGAGGGCTACTCATCAACATTTGCTCCTCTTCCTCTCTGCCGAAATTCTCCTAGGCAAAACCCCTCTCTGCGAATTTTTATTAAGCAAAAATCCCTCTCTTTTTCTTCTATTTTCTTCTCCGTTCTCTTTGTTAAAATTTGAATCTTTGTGGATTCTAAGAAGAGGGCAATCATCCACAACATCAAAGGGGATCTTTCGGGAAATCTAAGGATCTAAGGTAAGGATTATAAATATAAATATGTGGTTAAAGATTATGATTCACGTTTTCAAAGTTAGATCTAATCTAACACGAAGTTATAGGATTTCAACGAGGCTTATAAAGGAATCCTCTTGATTTGGAATCCCATCATAAGGTAAGGGATATTCGGCCAAGGCATAATTTGTTTAAGTGTTTTCCATTATTTCAAAAACAAAAAGCGACATGGTTACATACCTAGTATTAGCGATTTCAAGGAAGAGGAATTCTAGCAAGCTGTTGGGACTTGATTAAATCAATTCGGCAACTAGGTAAGTAATTCTACTTCTAGTAGGATTTGGTTTTAAGACCAAATAGGTTTATTTATATGTTTTAATTAATGGCGAATATAGGAGTGAAAGATCTAGATCGGTAGATCGCTCTCTGAGAATTCACGGAAACTATTAAGCGAAAAAGGTGTGTACTCTTACTAACTTTCAATAAATTGCATGGCAATCATTAAATATATAAATATGTAACGAGTATGTGAATGTGGCTAAGCACCACAAATGTGGTAAGGAGTACCAGTCGTTTCCTACTTTTGATAGGATTGTGAATGTGATATATTTTGAACATGTGATTAGTAACATGAATGAAAATTAAGTATGTGAAATATGTTATGAAATAATTGGGGCATTCGGGATATTTGTGGAGGAAGAAAGTGAAGGTGATGACTACGGTCTCACCAGCGTAAAGTGGTGACTACGGTCACATAAAGTGAAAAGTGGTAACCGGTTACATCCGGTGAATCTGATGTCTAATGACACAACATAAGTGGGCGATGAGCACGTCATTGCAGCGACGCCTTCGATGGTGTGTAGCGGATGGAGGGTCGACTTAGTAGTCCCCGCGGTTATGCAGAGTTGAATGCGGGTGGTGTGTAGCGGATGGACAAATAGGTTTGGATTTGGGTTGCATCATCCTTTATTTTGTATGAACATGATATTGATATGACTTGTATGCACGATTTGTTGGAAATTAGTACTATGTACACATTGAGTCTGTTGACTCACCCGTTGAGAATTATTTTTCGGTGATGAGCGGTAATGGACCGGGTCGGCGGGAGCTAAGGGTGGCCATGCATCGCTTGAAGAAATTATTTGGAATTTGGACTTTATGAAATTTTAGTACTTTATTTTTTTGGGTTTGAATGATGTAATAAGGCCATAAGGCCCAGTTGGATTTTCTTTATTCTGTTTATTTTTATTTAAATATGATACAAATTATGTTTGATTAAAGATAAGTAAATTTATTTCTTTTAAAATAATAAACCCAAAAATTATTTTGTCACCTTATTTAAGTTGGATTTCGAATTTATTAAATAGGTTTCAAATTAAGCCCAACCCAAAACAATTTTTAAAATTACACAAATTTTCTCTAAGTCATTTAGAACATTGAAAACCGATTTATTTAAGGAACATACGAGATCAGTTCAAGCTCGTGGGCGGGTGTGGGAGTGTTCGATTGATATCGAGCCAGTTTTAAAACTCTCGGCTGTGGGCTCGGGCCCAAAACGTTTTCAATTCGAGCCCAAATGAATTTCTTTGAAATAAGCGAGTTTTTATGGCATGGCACCTAAGTCTCAGACCATGATCCACGGTAAGTACCTTTAACCATCGTGTGATTATGTGAATTATGAATTGTAAAAGGGTAGCAAAGGCATGGAGCGTAGAATAGTGTGATAGGAACTTGAACCTAAGTTAGACTACTCAAACACTTGAAACTCATAAGACTTAATGAACTTAACAAACCTATGACTAAGTTATTAAGCTAGGGTGTGGCAACCCATGCATGTCTAGGATTGGATCGGAAGAGCACAGTATTTAAGCGATCCTAGTGACTCACCTCCTCTTCGCGGGTATCCTGCAGTGCGTAGCCGGTTCGCCCTAACTTTCGAAGGCTCGGTGGTGTGGCAACCTGCATGCGCATGTCTAGAAAGGTCGGTGAGAGCTTGGTATTTAAGCGATCCGCGTGACTCACCTCCTCTTCATTCGAATCTGCACAGTGCGTAGCTTTGGTTCACCACGACCAAGAGGGCTCGGTCATAGGCTAAACACAAAGAATAAAACCGAAAGGGACTTAGCCGTTTTTCTTTTATAAAAAAATAAAAAAATGTATAACCAAAATTTAGTTTTAAAACTCTTAGAAACTTATGAGAACTATTTTACAACATTTTCTTCTAAAAAAAAAAAAAAATACCCTTGGTTTATAAAATGACCAAACCACCCATAGTTTTAACAAAATTTCATTACTTTATCAAATGTTCAAAAAACCTAATTTGTAAAATATCAAACTATCTTGATTTTGGAAAATTACAAAATTACTCTAACTTACAAAATTACCAAAAGCGACCACGATTTCCAAAATTTTTACAATATCATTGCTTTGAAAAGTGTAACTCTCAAAGGAACCCTCAATGTTTTACAATCTTGGAAAATATCCTAACTTAATAAATTTTACAAATTTACCACGATTTTTGGAAAAATTATCAAAATACCCTGAGATCAAAAATTAAAAATACCCACTGGATTTCAAAATTCTTCAAAATTTCCCGGAACTTTAGAAGTACCAAAATACTTTCGTCAAAATCACCGGGAACTTTATTTTTGAAAATTCTGAAAATACCCATGTAGGATAAAATTACGAAAATGCCACAGGTAGTGGAAAAGCAAAATAACGAAAACAACAACAAAATTACAATGTTTCTTTGAATGAGCGAAAGTTCATATTTGTTGATGGATGAATGAATGAATGCAAGGCTGTATGCATGTATGAATCTGAAAGAACCACTCTTAAACTCTTCTTCATAAGATATCATCATGGGTAATAAGTGAAACAAGAATACTAATACATAAAATTCCTTAATCGGATCTAAATCGATAATGAGCTCAAGAGGGCGTGGTCGTCGTGGAAGAGGTAGAGGAAGGATGAGCTGTTAGATCGGGACAAGGTTACGACAATGAGATACCACCACCACCATCACCCCGGTTTGTCAATGTTGAGCGGCGAGCTCGGTGCGAGGGAAGATGCTTGTGTCGCGGTGTCTTTGCGAGTTTTGGAATTGGTGGTGGTGCGAGAAACAATTCAAGAAATCGTAAGTGCGTGCTGGCGGCTCAGTGCTAATGGAGTGAAATGTTTAGAGGAGTATCGGGTGGCACCCGTCTGGTGAGTCTTGGTTGGAAACAGCCCAGCGCATCATGGATGAGCTCGACTTGACCCCGAGGAGAAGTTGAAAGGGATGGCGGCCTTTATTCTGCGATGAAGCGTATCAATGGTGGTTAGCAGTTCGGGGCGGTGCCACGGCGGAAGATCGACACAGGAATATGCTAAGGAAGCATTTGGAGAAGAAGTATGTAGGAACCGGGTATATAGATGAGCAAAGGAAGGCTTTTAGGGTTTGTACAACAAGGAAGTAAGTCTGTCACCCAGAATATGAAGCGGAATTCTTGAGGTTGAGCCGATATGCAGGAGTAGTAGTGGCGTGAGCATGAGCAGCTGTGTTCGTTTGAGGACGGACTTAGGGACGATTTGAGACTTTTGATAGCACCGCATCGGGAGGCGAAATTCTGCTGCCTTGGTGGAAAAGGCTAAAGTGGTGAGGAATTAAGGGCGCCACCAAGCGGTGTGGGCGAAATAAGCCCAAAAGAGGTTTGGGCCATGCAGAAAAAGCCACAAGAGGCCTAGAGTTGACAGAGCCACAAAGTCAGCAGTGATGTGCAGTGGCAATTTCGCCCTTGTGAACATTGTGTGGAAGGAAGCACGGGAGAGTGTTGGAAAAAGCGGGGGCGATGTCTCAAGTGTGGGTCCAAGGACCATATGATTAGGATTGCCCCAAGCTATTAGATGAGAGCCAACCAGGCGACTCGGAATGCTAACCGGTGGTAGAGGCGGACAGCCCTCAAAGAGAGTCGTGGGTCGACCAGCGAGAGTAGTGGCGGGCCGTGGAGCTCGGGGCGAGTGCGCTACGCCAGCAAGCAAGGCAACGGGTTTGGTTTCTGCGGTTCGCCGGAGGAAGAGGAGAGGCAGCGCGGATGTTATAACCGATGCGTTCTTTATTCATGACAAACCCTATTTTGCTCTTATTGATGTGGGCTCAACTCATTCCTATGTTGCATGTAGTGTGGTTGAAACACTAGGCCTAGACTCTGAACTTTACGATAGGCGGATAAGCGTAGTAAGCCCTTTAGGCCAAGCGGTGAGGATAGATAGGATCTTTGGAATGTACCCCTAGAGATTCGGGAGGCGAACTTTGGTGACTTAATGGAATTACCCTTGGAGAGTTTGAGCTTATACTTGGAATGGATTGGCTAGTAGAGCATCGAGCCGTGTTGGATTGTGCGGCTAAGCGTATGGAACTAAGAACCCGGAAGATGAGGTAGTAGTGATGATCGGAGAAAGGAGGAACTACTTGTCTAACGTAGTTTAAACCCTTGAAGGCCGAGAAAATGGTTAAGAAAGGATGTAAGGCATTCTTAGCCTTCGTGAGTGCGTTAAGAGGAGAAGAGGAAGGTGTTAAGGGAGTTAGAGCGATGAGGGATTTTGAGGATGTATTTAGGAGGAGTTGCGGAATACCCCGGATAGAGAAGTGGAATTTGGAATAGATTTGCTACGAGGAGCGACTCTGTGTCAATCGCTCCCTACCGAATGGCACCAAAGGAGTTAGTGGAGCTCAAGGCTCAAATCCAAGAGTTGTTGGATCGTGGGTTCATTCGACCCGGTGTGTCTCAGTGGGGAGCACCGGTTCTCTTTGTGAAGAAGAAGGATGGAACTATGCGGATGTGCATAGATTATCGTCGATTGAACAAGCGACCATCAAGAACAAGTATCCTTTGCCAAGGATAGATGACTTGTTCGACCAAGCTGAAAAGAAGCATTTGTGTTCTCAAAGATCGACTTAAGGTGGGGTATCATCAGCGAAAGTGAAGGAGGCGATATTCATAAGACCGCTTTTAGGACAAAATGCGGTCATTTTGAATTTGTGGTGATGCCGTTTGGGTTGTGAGCGCACCGGCGCGTTCATGGATATGATGAATAGGGTTTTCAAACCCTACTTGGATAGATTAAATCGTGGTGTTCATCGGCGACATTTTGGTGTATTCAAGGCGGAGGAGGAGCACGATGAGCATCTCAGAGTTGTGTTAGAAGTGTTAAGGAAAAGAAGCTTTATGCCAAATTCGGCAAGTGCGAATTTTGGCTCAAGGAAATGGCGTTCCTAGGACATGTGGTATCATGAAGGAATAAGAGTGGATCCTAGGAAGATCGAGCGCGATGTTGGATTGGAAACCACCTAGGTCGGTGGCTGAAATCGAGAAGTTTCTTAGGCTTGGCGGGCTATTACTGAAGGTTCGTGGAAGGATTCTCGTCGATAGCCTTTTAACGACAAAGTTACTAAGGAAGGAAATGCAGTTTGTGTGGACGGATAAGCAACGGAGAGCTTTGAAAAGCTTAAAAGGTCTTGTGAAGCTCGGTGTTAATTCAGTGGGAGGCGTAAGAGACCGTAGTATATTGTGATGCTTCGCACACGGGGTTAGGGCGTGTGCTAATGCAAGAAAAAGGAAAGGTAGTCGCTTATGCATCTCGGCGATTAAGGCGCATGAGGTGAACTACCCAACTCATGACTTGGAACTTCGCGGCGGTGGTTTTAGCCCTCAAAGTTTGGAGGCACTACCTTTATGGAGAAAGGTCGATAATTTACGGACCACAAAAGCCTTAAGTATTTGTTGACTCGAAGGAGTTGAACTTGAGAGCAACGAAGGTGGGTGGAGTTATTAAAAGATTATGGTATTCGATAGAATACCATCAGGGCAAGGCGAATGTAGTAGGCGATACCCTAAGTAGGAAGGTTGTGTCGGATTTAGGGCTTTGTTAGCTCACTTAAGTTTGTATGAAGGCGGGCTTTGTTGGCGAGTTACAAGTCAAGCCAACTTTGGTGAAGGAGGTGAAAGAGGGACAGTTGGCGGATAAGGACTTAAGTACTAAGTTCTGAGCAAATGCGGCAAGGAGGATTAAAGGATTATGGCGTCAATGATGAAGAGTCTTGTGCTACAAGGAAAAGGTTTGTATCTTGAGGGATAAGGAGTTGAGACAAAGGATTCTTGGGGAAGCGCATGGTAGTCCTTATGCTATGCATCCGGAGGCATCAAGGCTGTATAGAGATCTAAGGGAACAATTTTGGTGGTCGGACACACGAAGCGAGAGGTGGCCCGAATTTGTGGGAAATGTTTGACATGTCGACAAGTAAAAATTGAACACCAAGTCCCATCGAGGATTGCTTCAACCAATTGAGATTCCCCAATGGAAGTGGGAAAGAATTACCATGGACTTAGTTAGTGGGCTTCCCTTACGCCCACTAAGAAGGACTCGGTATGGGTGATAGTGGACCGTTTGACCAAGTCCGCACATTTTATCCTGTGAGGATCGACTATTCCCTTCAAAAGTTAGCCAAGTTATATGTGGCGGAGATCGTGAGGCTACGAGTGCACCGATGTCGATCATCTCGATAGAGACCCAAGGTTTACGTCTCGATTTTGGAAAGCACTTCATCAAGCATTAGGCACTAAGCTAGACTTCACTCTGACTTTTCATCCACAATCGAATGAGGCGATGCGAGCAGGTTATACAAGTGTTGGAAGATATGCTAAGAGGTGTGTGATGGATTTCAGGAAGTTGGGAAGATTACTTGCCTCTGGCGAGTTAAGCCTACAACAACGGCTATCGAGGCAAGCATTCGGATGGCACCATACGAAGCATTGTATGGAAGAAATGTAGAACACCAACTTGTTGGACCGAGTTAGGAGAAACGCGCGTTTTGGGTCGAGTTAGTGGCGGAGCGAGGAGAAGGTGGAATTAATTCGGGCGCGGTTGAAAGAAGCTTACGATGAAGCGAAGTCGTGCATGAGACCTTAAGAGGAAAGAAATTGAGTTTGAAGTAGGAGACCAAGTGTTTCTAAAGGTCTCACCTTGGAAGAAGGTTATGCGGTTCGATGCAAAGGGAAGCTAAGCCCAAGGTTTATAGGGCCCTATCAAATCTTGAAGCGAGTTGGGCGATGGCATACCAATTGGAGTTGCCACGAGTTGCATCAAATGCACGGCGTATTTCATGTGTCCATGCTACGTCGCTATCGATCGGATCCGTCTCATGTGGTACTGTTGAAGAAGTGGAGTTAAGGCGGATCTATCCTACGAGGAGGAGCCGATTCGGATCTTGGGCGTGGCGTGAAAGCACTCTGAAAGAAGTCGGTGCCTTTAGTCAAGGTGTTATGGCGCAATCATGGATCGGAAGAAGCCGTGGGAGCGAGAAGAGACAATGCGACAACAATACCCTCAAGCTGTTTAGTTAGGAAATTTCGAGGACGAAATTTTATTTAAGAGAGTAGAAGCGTAACATCCTAGGAAGGGCCTATGCATTTTTCGGATCAATTGTATGAAATGACAAGTCTTAAGTATTATGAATAAATTTTTGATACTTTTGGAAACCTAGAAATGAATGAAAATGGAAATGAAAATGAAAATGGAAATGAAAATGGAGATGGAAATGAAAATGGAAATGGAAATGGACATTTTGGAAACTTAGACATTTTGGAAACTTAGAAAAACCTAAACATTTTTGGAAATGATCCAAAAATGGAAACTTAACATTATTCGGGAAACTTGGATATATGAGAGAAATAAAGGAGTTTTATTCACATAAATATGTGAATAATAAGAGATAAATAAAGGAGTTTTATTCACATAAATATGTGAATAATAAGAGATAAATAAAGGAGTTTTATTCACATAAATATGTGAATAATAAGAGATAAATAAAGGATTATTTTCTAATGAGATAATTGAGAGATAATTGATGGATTAAAGGCTTTTATCTTTTAAATAAAAGAGATAATATTATCAAAAGAGGAGTGGTGGCCAAGTAAAGGACTCTAGGCTGATAACTTTGGCTATAAAAGGAGGACAGGAGGGCTACTCATCAACATTTGCTCCCTCTTCCTCTCTGCCGAAATTCTCCTAGGCAAAACCCTCTCTGCCGAATTTTCATTAAGCAAAAATCCCTCTCTTTTTCTTCTATTTTCTTCTCAGTTCTCTTTGTTAAAGCTTTGAATCTTTGTGGATTCTAAGAAAGAGGCAATCATCCACAACATCAAAGGGGATCTTTAAAATCTAAGGATCTAAGGTAAGGATTATAAATATAAATATGTGGTTAAAGATTATGATTCACGTTTTCAAAGTTAGATCTAATCTAACACGAAGTTATAGGATTTCAACGAGGCTTATAAAGGAATCCTCTTGATTTGGAATCCCATCATAAGGTAAGGGATATTCGGCCAAGGCATAATTTGTTTAAGTGTTTTCCATTATTTCAAAAGCGAAAGCGACTTGGTTACATACCTAGTATTAGCGATTTCAAGGAAGAGGAATTCTAGCAACTGTTGGGACTTGATTAAATCAATTCGGCAACTAGGTAAGTAATTCTACTTCTAGTAGGATTTGGTTTTAAGACCAAATAGGTTTATTTATATGTTTTAATTAATGGCCGAATATAGGAGTGAAAGATCTAGATCGGTAGATCGCTCTACGAGAATTCACGGAAACTATTAAGCGAAAAGGTGTGTACTCTTACTAACTTTCAATAAATTGCATGGCAATCATTAAATATATAAATATGTAACAGTATGTGAATGTGGCTAAGCACCACAAATGTGGTAAGGAGTACCAGTCGTTTCCTACTTTTGATAGGATTGTGAATGTGATATATTTTGAACATGTGATTAGTAACATGAATGAAAATTAAGTATGTGAAATATGTTATGAAATAATTGGGGCATTCGGGATATTTGTGGAGGAAGAAAGTGAAGGTGATGACTACGGTCTCACCAACGTAAAGTGGTGACTACGGTCACATAAAGTGAAAAGTGGTAACCGGTTACATCTAGTGAATCTGATGTCTAATGACACAACATAAGTGGGCGATGAGCACGTCATTGCAATGCCGCCCGATGGTGTGTAGCGGATGGAGGGTCGACTTAGTAGTCCCCGCGGTGTGTCGAGTTGAAATGCGGGTGGTGTGTAGCGGATGGACAAATAGGTTTGGATTTGGGTTGCATCATCCTTTATTTTGTATGAACATGATATTGATATGACTTGTATGCACGATTTGTTGGAAATTAGTACTATGTACACATTGAGTCTATTGACTCACCCGTTGGGGAATTATTTTTCAGGTGATGAGCGGTAATGGACCGGGTCGGCGGGGAGCTAAGGGTGGCCATGCATCGCTTGAAGAAATTATTTGGAATTTGGACTTTATGAAATTTTAGTACTTTATTTTGGGTTTGAATGATGTAATAAGGCCATAAGGCCCAGTTGGATTTTCTTTATTCCTGTTTATTTTTATTTAAATATGATACAAATTATGTTTGGTTAAAGATAAGTAAATTTATTTCTTTTAAAATAATAAACCCAAAAATTATTTTGTCACCTTATTTAAGTTGGATTTCGAATTTATTAAATAGGTTTCAAATTAAGCCCAACCCAAAACAATTTTTTTAAAATTACACAAATTTTCTCTAAGTCATTTAGAACATTGAAAACCGATTTATTTAAGGAACATACCAGATCCGGTTCAAGCTCGTGGGCGGGTGTGGGGTGTTTCACCATACCGCCTCACGGACTCCTTAGCACCCTCGGCTACCTTAGCCTTCTCAACCGGACAAACAAACTCACGCTCCTGGCAGGAGCAATCAGCGACCTCAACTCGTCTCTCGGACCATCCTCGAAAGCGAACACACCTCTCGTGTTCGGTAGCCACAATACCCCTAGCATCTGGCTCGGCTTCAAGAACTCACCTCATACTCGAAAGCAGACTTACTCCCTTGGACAAGCCTCGAAATGCCTTTATTTGAGTCAATATAACTAGCCCCAATGTACTTCTTTTGATACGCGACCACAAATAATCCCATGTCGGATCCTCTGCGCACGCCACAATCGTCCCGAACCGTGAGCCACCACCGATATGACTCATCTCGGAGAAGCGATACTATGCCCTTCGCTTCTCTTGGCGATCAAGTCCAGTCATCCATGATCCGCTCCGTTGCCTCCAACCAATACTCGGCGATCTTTGGGAGCAACACCGAAACACCTCGAAAGAATTCGGCCCGTTTGCGGAGAGTCGCTCGAGCAATTTCCTAACTCCCGCACCACCACCTACACCACCTACCCTTTCCAACACTCGCGGCGCCGCTGTGACGCTGCGTCATCCCCGATCGATCTTGAAACTCACCACCTCCACCGGTGGTGGCGATGCCGGTATCTCATTTTCGACCCACGACCGGACCCTACGGGTTGAAACGATCATCCTACCACGACCTGCGTCCACGACCACGTCCACCTCTAGCGCTCATGACTAAATTCTCTACGTATCTGCTTTTAGGAGTTTTATGCATCGATATTTATTCCATTTGTTTTAAAGCAAAGTCTTATGAATAGTAAAAGCTTTGTTTTATGAGTTCACGAGAATCCTATCGATTTGATTTCTAAAGTAATCCACTATTGCAATCATCCGATCACATCAATAAATCACAAGCAATAGTAAGGGGTACTTACACAGGCAAGCGGGTGCCGGAGACTTCGGTGTCATGCCCTTCAAACCATTTATTTCAAACAAAACACTTAAAGCAGACTTTTGAAAGCATTTTGGGCCTCGGGCCCACAGAAACCTTTGAACTTGGCTCACGATACCACAATTGTAACACCCCAAACCCGGTCAATACACCACGACCGAATCGGGTATGTTACGGGAAGACGTACTTGAGAGGTTTAGGTTTTTCGTTTAGAAGCAGGATGTAAACACTTCACTATCTAGTGTATTTGAAGAAAATTTGAGTAGGCTTGTTTGAAATCAGATGGTGTATTCAAAAAACCCAAAAAAAGATTTTGAAAGCTTAACCAAAAGATGTAGTTAAAACGAGTTTATTCCATTTCATTATTCAAATAGTTTCTTAGTGTTACTTAAGACATTTTAACTTGGTAGAAAATCGAGTTTTGATTTGGAAATCGTTTGAGTTTCTATTGCGAGTCATGGTGAGATACCCGATGGTATAGTTTAAAACACTTTGCGTTATAGTTTTTAAATCATTGTCTTTCCAAATTTTAGTAAAATTTCAACCCACTTATTTTGTTAAGGCATATTAAAGTCTATTTAAAGCATAAACATCATAAAGCATAATTTAAAGGCCTTTTACAATCCAAAACAAAACCCAAATAATAAAAAGCAAGCTAAAGTACCCAAATTATAAAGTCTGAGTAAAACTTTATTAAGCGTGGCATGAGCACCCCGAGTCCATCCCTCCTCCATGTCCGCGTCTAAGTGTCACCTGAAATGTCAAAGGAGAGGGTGAGTCGAATGACTCGATGCATAAATCCCGCTCCGATAAAACAACATGCTAACACACATCATACATAGCAACATGATTAATGCAACCCGATCCTAACCATCCATATCGCCTTTTCTACCCGTGTGGTACCAAACCACTGGTGGTGCCAAACCACTGGTGACCCAAAGTCACGATATCCATAAGTGTGGTGCCAAACCACTTGGTGACCCAAAGTCACGAATAATCCAATGATGGGGCCAACCCATTGTGTGATACCAAATCACTAGCGAGACGATCCCATATCTCAAAGTGGGGCCAACCCACGGTGGTGTTAACCACGGGGACGAGTCACAATGAGGTGCCAAACCTCACGGTGTCCCAAAGACACGAGTGTGATACCAAATCACTTTGGTGACCGCATCACACAAATCCGATGATAGGGCCAACCCATCGTGTGATACCAAATCACTAGCGAGACGATCCCATATCTCAAAGTGGGGCCAACCCACGGTGGTGTTAACCACGATGACGAGTCGCAATGAGGTGCCAAACCTGCGGTGTCCCAAAGACACAAATGTGATACCAAATCACTTGGTGACCAAAGTCACAAAATCAAGCGTGGTGCCAAACCACTTTGGAGGTGCCAAACCTCACGGTGTCCCAAAGACACGGTGTCCCAAAGACACGGATATCATCATCCTCCCTCCACTCATATCACCCATCATCATGCCATACTCATGTGATCATGCATCTCATACAAGTCATGCATATCATGCCAACATGCCAAGCATTATATCTCATAGCATACATAACATAGATCATAATATTGAGTATACATCAGTAGAACTCGTAATGCTACGGACTTACCCGGATCCGTACATATACCCCACTTGGGTACCAATTAATCCATCACACTGTTTTGGTTTTACAAAGCAATCAGAGTTATTAATAATATTACTAAGTATGGGTGTGTTAGTTACACACCTGTTCAAACACAAGCTTTAAACTCAACGAACCGATCTAAGGCCCTCGAATCCTTGCTCCTATGATCGTCCAAACATAGATTAGTCACCTATACCATTCGGCCAAAACCAAATAAATCAAGAGGGTTAACGCTTAACCCTTACCTTACACTTGATTTGGTTTTCTACCAAACCCGAACCAATAATGGTTCCTCCTAAAGCAAACGGCACACCCTATTAAGAAGAAATATTAATCTCCTGTAACTTGACTAAACGAGAACTAAGTGAATAGACTTGATAACATCAACTCTTGCCACCACCTACCAACGATTAACAGAGAAAGAAGACTCCTCTTGCTTGCTTCCAAAATCCAAAGGCCCTATAACGCAATGATTAACAAAAGATTAACTCCTTTCAACCGAACCCAAAATCGGCTCTTAACCAAACCAAAGCGATAAAGCACAAGAGAGAGAGAGAAATGGCCATTCGGCCAAGCACTTACCTAACTCCAATCGATTGAAAACAAACCCCAACAAGATTAACACTTCTCTAGAATTCGGCCAAGATGAACACCACTAGGAGAGAGGGAAATTCGGCTAACACACTAAGCAAAAGAAAAGAGGATTCGGCCAAGGTGTTTAACACACCTATGTTAGACTTTGAGTGAGAAAGAAAAAAAAAGTGTATGAGAGAAAGAGAGAAGCTAGTTTCTGGCTCAACACAAATGAACAACAAGTAAAAGAAGTGGGAGGTTCGGCCAAAGTGAATAACAGAGATTAAAGTTTGAAGGCTCAAGAGCATTCGGCTAACAAAGAATACACAAAGAAAACAAGCAACTTTCGACAAGCTATAGGAGTTTGGTCTTCCGGTTTCAAGAAGTAAAAAAAAATGAGAGACTTACTTTGGAAGAAAATTCGGCTAGCTTTTTGACAAAAGGAGAATTTGGCTTACCAATTATTTTTGACCAAAAACACCCAAAATACCAAGTGAATTTCTGGCACCCCCATTCCCACACTACCAAGCCGTCCCTCCCCCCAAAATCTCCAATATTCGGCCATCACTCCCCAAACACTCACAACCACCCATTCAAATCATTTTGAACAAGTCTCCCTCCTAAATTCACTCTCCACCCACCATTCAAGTGGGTTGACTTGGTCTATGACAGAGTTTGAACTGCCAACAACTTCTCCTCCTCCATGCCGTCAAAATGGAAGCAAAAAGTGGGCATTCTACAGCTTGAACACAGGACCTCTCCCTCCTGCAAGTGACGCCAATCCAAGCTCTTAGTGGTGCCTAGCTTGCCACTCCACCAGCTCCTTTCTTGAGCTAAAATTCACCAAATAAAATACATATCCCTCAGCTCCATCAGCTCCCCTCCTATAAAGCCTAAAAATAAAAATTTTCCTACCTACTCAGGCACACTCCTAGCCTACAATTAAGCCCCGACACTACACAAACAGCAACACAGCACACCAACACAAGCAATATCATGCAACAACAAAATAGCCCCCTAACCTGGGATAATACAATATGCATGTATTTTGATGTTTTATGATCGAAAATGCATGTTTATAGTTAGTTAAACAACATTTGTAAAGTGATTTTCGGTAAAAACGTCAAATAGGGACTTATTTGTAAAAGCCAACCTGCAGCTCAGAGCCCAGTTTTAAAACTCTCGGCCTGTGGGCTCAGGCCCAAAACGTTTTCAATTCGAGCCCAAATGAATTTCTTTGAAATAAGCAGGTTTTATGGCATGGCACCTAAGTCTCCGACCCGCAGTCCACTAGGTAAGTACCTTTAACCATCTGTGTGATTATGTGAATTATGAATTGTAAAAGGGTAGCAAAGGCATGGAACGTAGAATAGTGTGATAGGAACTTGAACCCTAGGATTATTATAAAAGGTGTAGAAAAGTGTGAATAAATGAAAAATGTGGGCTGTTATGAGTACAAGTAATATTCAGCTAGGCTTGGGTTGTGATGAAATTGAATGAATTTCATTTTACGATCCTAGGGACTAAATTGTAAAATGTTGAAATGTTAGGGGCAAAAATGTAATTTTTTCCATAAGGTGTTTTTGGGCTATATTGAATAATGTGATGATTAAATAAGTTAAATATTGTATTATAGATCAAGAAAAATGAAGTTCGGGTCTAGATCAGGGGAAAAACAAAGTAATTGACGAATAGATCCTTTACGCCGTTTTTATAACCGAGGTAAGTTCATATGTTAAATAAGCATCTTTATAATTGTATTCTAAATACTTTAATATTGCATAAATTGTGTGAACTTCTCTACGGACACGTTCGACAATGATTCAGCAAGCGAAAAATCTCGATTGAACCTTAGGAATAGATTAGGATACAATTGACATGTCACTAGGGTATTATGTTATGTGATCCGGGTGCTGGCCCTGTACATTCTACCGGTGGCTGAGTATTCTGGCATATGTTGCGGTTACTTGACAGCTTGTGTGAGCAGCACCATGTAGCTATGTCTTGACTGACAGCTTGTGTGAGCAGGCCCGCTGATGGCTCGAGAGCGAGCATATACATGTGTATTGATAAAGAGGTAGCAATGGCTACATATGTGACACTTTGTGCCCGGGTATCCGATATCTGGAATATGGCATTGGTATGGTACTGTGAATGCGAGATGTCCCGAGTATCCTTTAGTATTCTAAGTGGTTCAACGGGTAGTTCGACAGAAATGTTAAAGTTGTGAAAGACCTTGGTATGTTGCACTTGGGTACAGGTATGTACATAAGACTCATGCTTAATGAGCTCGATATGTGATGAACCCTTGGTAAGTTTGTGATTGATTAAGTTTGACTATGAGATTTATAATGACATTTATGTTAATTTACATCATGTTAATTATGTGTTAAATGTGTGTTATAATGCCTATTATTTGCATAGGAACTTACTAAGCTTTAAAGCTTACTCCCCTTTCTTTTCCCTTGCCTTATAGTGTCACCAAGCTAGCTCGGGGATCGGAGACTGTCGGAGATTCACTTACACTATCAACGTATCATTTTGGGTACCAATGAATTTAACATTTTGAGTTATGGCATGTATAAGGACTTAGTCATTTTGTCATGTGTCATAATTGATTTGGCCAAATGTGTTGGCTTATGATGGTTGATACTTGATTTTGTAAATGGTCATTGAAATTGGCTAATATTGTTTAAGTATATATACATATGATGATGCTTGTCATGGATGTGGGAATTTGCATGCTTGAGTTGATAAGTATGTGATGGTTGTATGTGATAGATGGTAGTATATGAATGAGTGTTGCTACCTTGGTTGTGTCTAATTTGGTTGAATGTTTATGCTTGGATTGGTGCTATGTTTTGTTGTGTAGGTATGTGCATGCAAGGGTAACAAAATGGCTTTGTAAATAGCCTTGTTTTTGTCCATACGGGTAGACACATGGGCGTGTGTCTAGTCCGTGTGTGACACACGGCTTGCCCCATGGGAGTGTGTTCTGGCCGTGTGTCCCCTACACCTTAATTGCTGCAAAACAGAATGCTCAATAATGAGCACATGGGCAGAGACACGGGCGTGTGTCTCATTCGTGTGGACGGCACGGCCTCGAACACGGGTGTGTGCCCTGGCCGTATGAAGTCTGCACTTATTTTATGAAAATTTATGAAAATTTAATCGATCACACGGCCTAAGCACATGAGCGTGTGACTTGGCCGTGTGACCTCAATTTGATGATGATGTCATAAACAGAAAGCTCCCTAATTTGAACACGGGCGTGTCTTAGGGTCACACGGGCATGTGACCCCTTTTACATGAAAAATTTTCTAAGTTTCCCAAAAGTTTCCAAAGTTCTCGATTTAGTCGCGAACCACTTCCGATGCATGTTTTGGGCCTCGTAGGCTCGTGATAGGGACGATATGAATGTATATGAAAGGTTTTAAACTTGGATGGAAGTTTATGTCTCAATTTTATATGTTTGCTTGTGTTTATGTCTGGTAATGCCTCGTACCCTGTTCTGGCATTAAATACGGGTAAAAGGTGTCACACGGTTAGTCAGGGAGGAGCAGAAAGGGGTAGGGAAGCCTTCCTCCACATGATGAACAAGTGGTATACAAAACTTGTTCGAAAAAATCTGAATGCTTAACCCCCTCCACCCCTACCTATTCCTCAGCCAGTTCCAGTAGCTCCTCAAGGTATGGAATATGTTAGAGTGAGTAAGCCTCCGATTGATAAGATCTGAAAGCATGGGGCTGAAGATTTTAGGGCAAATGTGGACGATAATCCCGAGAGGGCAGAATTTTGGCTTGAAAATTCTATCAGGGTATTCGATGAATTGTCTTGCACACCAGATGAATGTCTGAAATGTATCGTATCACTTCTGAGAGACTCAGCATACCGGTGGTGGAAAACTCTTGTGTCAGTAGTTCCGAGATAGAGGGTGAATTGGGAATTCTTCCAAGATGAATTTCAGAAGAAGTATATCAGCCAACGGTTCATTGATCAAAAATGTAAGGAGTTTTTAGAGCTGAAACAGGGCCGAATATCTATAACCGAGTATGAACGAGAGTTTTTCAGGCTCAGTAAGTACGCTTAGGAATGTGTTTCCACCGAGGCTATCATGTGCAAAAGGTTCGAAGATGGGTTGAATGAGGATATCCAATTGTTAGTTGGAGTCCTTGAGCTGAAAGAATTTTTGGTGCTATTCGATCGAGCTTGTAAAGCCGAAGAATAAAGCAACGAGAAGAGGAAAGTCGAGTCTAAGGCTAGAGATGCAAGAAAAAGGCCAATAAGTAATTCATTTCAATCTCAGTCTAAGAAATCGAGAGATTTGTATGTTCGATCGAGTGCTTTAGCTAGGTATCTCAATAGAGATCGTGGGAAACAATACTCGGGTTCTAAAGCCCAAACTACATCAGTAGCAAGCATTGGTAACACTAAGTTTTGTAGGCCTGCATGTCAGCACTGCAGCAAATGACACCTCGGCAAATGTAGAATGAATGACCGAGCTTTTTTTAAGTGTGGCTCTCAAGACCACTTTATTTGAGATTGCCCAGAGATGGATGAAAAGGATAAGTTTCAGACTGCAAGATCAGGCAACGCTGCCTCTAGAGGGAGAACACCAAGGAACACGGGAAATGGAGCTAGTAGTAAAGGTGTGACAAAAGATACAGTTGTAAGATCTGAGGCCAGGGCACCTGCTAGAGCCTATGCTATTCGTGCTCGCGAGGAACCGACATCTCCCGTTGTTATCACTGGTACTTTTTCTCTCTATAATACTAATGTAGTTGCATTCATTGATCCTGGATCGACTCATTCTTATGTTTGCATGAATTGGTAGCCAATAAAAGCTTGCCTGTTGAGTTTACTGAATTTTTTATTAAGGTACCAAACCCCTTAGGCAAATATGTGCTAGTTGATAAAGTTTGCAAGAATTGTTCACTGATGATTCGAGGTCACTGTTTTCCAGCTGATCTAATGTTGTTGTCATTTGATGAGTTTGATGTCAATTTGGGTATGGATTGGTTGACATTGCATGATGTTGTAGGGAATTGTAGACGGAAAATTATTGAATTGAAATGTGAGAATGGTGAAATTCTTCAAATTGATTCAGATGAGTCGGGTGAGTTACCTGTTGTGATTTCTTCAATGACTGCCCAAAGATATGTTAGAAAGGGTTGTGAAGCTTATCTAGCTTATGTATTGAATACAAGAGTGTCCAAAATAAATATTGAATTAGTACTGGTAGTTTGTAAATATCCGGATGTGTTTCCAAAAGAGTTACCTGGGTTACCTCCAACCAGAGAGGTTGAGTTTGGTATTGATTTAGTACCAGGGACATCACCGATATCGATTGCTCCATATAGGATGGCTCCGACTGAATTGAAAGAATTGAAAGTTCAGTTGCAAGAGTTGACAGATAAGGGTTTTGCGAGACCAAGTTTTTCTCCCTAGGGTGCTCTAGTGTTATTTGTAAAGAAGAAAGACGAATCTATGAGACTTTGTATCGATTACCGACAGCTCAACAAGGTGACTATAAAGAACAAGTATCCTTTGCCAAGGATTGATGACTTGTTTGATAAGTTGAAAGGAGCAACGGTATTCTCGAAGATTGATTTGAGATCTGGCTACTATCAGTTAAGAGTTAAAGAGCCGGATGTGCCAAAAACCGCTTTCAGGACAAGGTACAGGCATTATGAATTTCTTGTTATGCCTTTTGGATTAACTAATGCCCCTACTATTTTTATGGACTTGATGAATTAAATTTTTTGACCGTACTTAGATAAGTTTATGGTTGTGTTCATCGATGACATTTTGATTTATTCTCGGGATGAGTCTGAGCATGCCGGACATTTAAGAATTGTGTTGCAGACTTTGAGAGATAAGAAATTGTTTGCTAAGTTCAGCAAAAATGATTTTTGGCTCCGAGAAGTCGAATTTTTGGGACACATTGTTTCTGGAGATGATATTCGGGTTGATCCGAGTAAGATTTCAGCAATTGTTGATTGGAAACCGCCGAGAATTGTATCGGAGGTTCGATGCTTTTTGGGCTTAGCCGACTATTATAGACGTTTTGTTAAGGTTTTTTCGATGATTGTTACTCCTATGGCTAAGTTGTTGCAAAAAGATGTTAAGTTCGAATGGTCGAAAAAATGTCAGCAAAGTTTCGAGAAGTTAAAAACATTATTGACTGAGGCGCCGATTTTAGTGCAACCTAAACCGAGAAAAGAGTTTGTAATTTATAGTGACGCGTCACTGAATGGATTAGGATGTGTGTTGATGCAAGAGGGCAAAGTGATAGCTTATGCCTCGAGATAGTTGAAACCGCACGAGAAGAATTATCCAACGCATGATTTGGAATTGGCCGCCATTATTTTTGCTTTGAAAATTTGGTGTCATCATTTGTACGGTGAGAAGTGCCACATCTATACCGACCACAAGAGTTTGAAGTATTTGATGACTCAAAAGGATTTGAACTTGCGACAACGGAGATGGCTTGAGTTACTAAAAGATTATGAGTTGGTGATTGACTACCATCCCGGAAAGGCGAACGTAGTCGCAGATGCTTTGAGCAGAAAGTCTTTGTTTGCCTTGAGAGCTATGAATACAAGGTTGACTTTATCTAATGATGGTTCGGTTCTAGCTGAGTTGAGAGCTAGACCGGTGTTTCTTCAGCAAATTTATGAAGCTCATAAAAGTGACAGTGAGTTACAAGCAAAAGAGCTCTGTGTGAATCGAGTAGTGATTCAGATTTTCAAATTAGGGCTGATGATTGCTTGATGTTCCGAGGTAGGATTTGTGTACCGAGAGATAATGAGCTTATCCAGAAAACTCTTCATCAGGCACATAGTGGTTGTCTGTCTATTCATCCGGGAAGTACGAAGATGTATAATGATTTGAAGAAACTGTATTGGTGGTCAGGTATGAAACGAGATATCTCTGAATTTGTATCGAAATGTTTGATTTGTCAGGAAGTGAAAGTCGAACACCAAGTACCTTTGGGTTTACTTCCGCCAATGATGGTACCCGAGTGGAAATGGGATAGAATTACGATGGACTTCGTGACGGGTTTACCCTTGACTTCAAAAAAGAAAGATGTCATTTGGGTCGTTGTTGATAGATTGACGAAATTGACTCCTTTTATTCTGGTACGTACGGATTATTCACTTGTTAAATTAGCTGAATTGTATATTGCTGAGATCGTGAGATTGCACGGAGTACCAATTTCTATTATTTCGGATAGAGATCCGAGGTTTACTTCGTGTTTTTAGAAAAAGTTACAAGAAGCTTTGGGTACAAAGTTGAATTTTAGCACCGCATTTCATCCGCAAACCGACGGTCAATCTGAGAGGACAATTTAGGTACTCGAAGATATGCTTCGCTGTTTTGTATTAGAGTTCGAAGGTAGTTGGGAAAAATATCTACCTTTAATCGAATTTGCTTATAACAACATTTTTCAGTCGAGTATAAAGATGGCACTGTATGAGGAATTATATGGCCGCAAGTGTCGAACTCCATTGTATTGGATAGAGCTTAGTGAGAAACAGATTCACGGGGTTGACTTGGTTAGAGAAACCGAAGAAAAAGTAAAGGTAATCCATGATTGCTTGAAAGCCGCTTCAGATCGACAAAAGTCGTACGCAGATTTGAAAAAAAAAAGAGATCGAATTTCAGATTGGTGATAAAGTATTCCTGAAAGTATCTCTGTGGAAGAAGATTATGAGATTTGGTCGTAAATGCAAGTTAAGTCCACGTTTCATTGGGCCGTATGAAGTTATTGAAAGAATAGGGCCGGTGGCATATCGGTTAGCTTTACCGACAGAGTTGGAAAGAATCCACAATGTGTTTCATGTATCTATGTTATGTCGTTATCGATCAGACCCTTCACATGTGATTTCTCTGACAGAGATCGAGATTCAACCCGGTATAACTTATGGTGAAGAACCGATCAAGATTTTGGCTCGGGAAGTTAAACAGTTGAAAAATAAGAGTATAGCCCTAGTGAAAGTTTTATGGCAACAACATGGGGTCGAAGAGGCTACGTGGGAACCTGAGGAAGCTATGTGAAAACAGTACCCAAACTTATTTTCTGGTAAGATTTTCGGGGACGAAAATCCCTAAGGGGGAGAGAGTTGTAACAGCCCGATTTTGGGTCTAGTAGGAACAGTGGTTTCGGAACCACAAATTTGACGTAGTAAAATTTATTTTT
Source organism: Gossypium sturtianum (assembly GCA_025698515.1). Classification (NCBI taxonomy): domain Eukaryota; kingdom Viridiplantae; phylum Streptophyta; class Magnoliopsida; order Malvales; family Malvaceae; genus Gossypium; species Gossypium sturtianum. Next base: position 91,568,500 of record CM046949.1, read on the forward strand.
ATTATATTTTATGGTCTACAGTTTTATGGAATGATTTCGTGAAAATTTCATTCAAAAATTTTAACGTTTGGGCACTCAATTTAGTTAAAGGGACTAAATTGCAAAAAGTGCAAAATTTGAGTTCTATGTGTTTAAGGTGTCCAATTTCTATGAGATTTTAAATTGAAGGTCCTTAGATGGTAATTAGACCATTTGTTAAGTTAGTGGACAAAAATAGACATGGAGTAAGAGAATTTTTATGTTTTAAGTTAGGGGTATTTTGGTCATTTGGTAATTAAATGAATTAAAAGTAAAAATCAAGCCAAAATCTTGTCCATCTTCTTCATGCTAGCTGAAATTTAGAGGAGGAATCCATAGCTAGGGTTTGGCCACTTTCAACCTCAATTGTAAGTCCGTTCTTGTCCCGTTTTTAATGCTCTTTACATTTTTGAAATCATTGTAACCCGATATATCTATTTCTACCAAAAATTTAAGAAATAATCAAGGTCTAGGGTTTGACCCATGTTATATATTTGTGTATTTTGGTGTTTAATGGTAGATTATGCAAGTTTGATGTTCGATAAATAACTTTTACTAAGTGATTTTCGGTAAAAATGTCAAAAAGGACCTATTTGTAAAGGTTATAAAATATGTAGTAAAAGTGTGATTTAATGGAAATTGTGGGGTATTATGAGAATGAATAAAGTTCGGCTAGGCTTGGGTTTTAAAGAAATTGAATACGTTTCATTTTACGAGCCTAGGGACCAAAATGTAAAAAGTTAAAAAGTTAAGGGCAAAAATGTAATTTTTCCATAATGTGATTTTTTGACTGAATTGGATAATGTGTGTATTAAATGAGCTGAATTTTCTATTATAGATCAAGAAAAACAAAGCTCGGACTTAGATCGGGGGAAAAACAAAGTGTTTGATGATTAGGTCTATTTTCACTATTTTTGTACCGAGGTAAGTTCGTATGTAAATAATGCAATGTTATATTTGTATTTTAATGTTTTGATATTGCATGAAATGTATGATTGATTCTATGAGCATATTCAACGAAGTTCCGGCAAGAGAAAAATCTCGGTTGAACATTAAGAATAGATAAGATACAAATGTCATGACATTAGGGTTACTGAGATTACGTGTAAGACCATATCTGGGATATGGCATCAATATGAGACTTCGTGTAAGACCAAAATTGGGATATGGCATCGATATGAGGCTTCGTGTAAAACCATAGCTGGGCTATTGGCATCGATACGAGATTACATGTAAGACCATATCTGGGATATGGCATTGGTGCGGTACTGTGTGTACGAGATTCCCGAGTATCCTTTAGTATTCCAAATGGTTCAACGAGAAATTCAATGGGTATGTCAAAGATGAAAAAATATGTGATTAGGTTACGAGTCGGTACAGGTATGTACGACAAACTCAAAGAAGTGAATTTGGTATATGACAAACTATTGGTAAGAATGTGATTGAGTATGTTATGTTCATGAAGTTTTAATGACATTATGTTTGATATATGTTATGTTATTCATATGGCAAATGCAAGGTTAATGTTGTTTATTATTTGCATATGAACTTACTAAGTTATTTAGCTTACTCCTCTTTCTTTCCTTTATCTTATAGTGTCACTAAGCTAGCTCGGGTTCGGAGATCGTTGGAGATCCAGTCACACTATCAACAAATTTTTTTGGTATCAATGATTTCAACATTTTGAGTTATGGCGTGTATAGGGGACTTGGTCATTTTGTTATGTGTCATAATTGATTTGGCCAAATGTGTTGGCTTATATTGGTTGAAAGCTCATTTTGTATAAGGCCATTGGAAATTGGCTATTATTAGTTAAGTATATTCATATGATAATGCCTTTCATGGATGTGGGAATCTACTTGATTTGAGTTGATAAGTATGTGATGTTTGTGTATGATAGATGGTAGCATGTAAATGATGAGTTGTTGTCATGGTTGTGGCTGATTTGGTTGTATGTATATGCTTGGTTTGGTGCTATGTTATGTTGTGTAGGTGTGTACATTAAAGGGTGGCAAAAAGGCTTGGTAAATAGCCTTATTTTTGTCCACATGGGTAGACACACGGGCGTGTGTCTAGGCCGTGTGTGACACACAGTCTGCCCCACGGGCATGTGTTTCAGCCGTGTGTCCCTTACACCTTAATTGTTGCAAAATAGAATGTCCAGAATTGAGCACACGGGCAGAGACACGGGCATGTGTCTCGGTCTGTGTGCTACAGGCCTTGAACACGGGCATGTGCCCCGGTCGTGTGAAGTCTACACCTATTTTATAAAAAAATTATGAAAATTAAATTGACCACACGGCCTAGCACACGGGCGTGTGGCACTGCCGTGTGGCACAAGTCAGAGAGCTCCCTAATTTGAACACGGCCTGTAGCACGGGCGTGTCCCATGGTCATACGGGCGTGTCCCAAATCCACACGGGCGTGTGACCCCTGTAACATGAAAAAAAAATTAAGTTTTGTAAAATTTCCTAAAGTTCTCGTTTTAGTCTCGAACCATTACCAACGTATGTTTTAGGCATCTAGGCTCGTATAAGGGAATTTATGATTAAATGCAAAAAGTTTTAATTTGGACGTAAATTTAGGGCTCGAAAATGTATGTTTGCTTGTGTTTAAGTCTGGTAATGCCTCGTACCATGTTCCGGCGTTTAACACGGGTAAGAGGTGTTACATGTACGTTCTATCGGTGGCTGAGTATTTCGGCATATGTTGCGGTTACTTGACAGCTTGTGTGAGTAGCACTGTGTAGCTATGTCTTGACTGACAGCTTGTGTGAGCAGACTCGCTGATGGCTCGAAAGCGAGCATATACATGTGTATTGATAAAGAGGTAGCAATGGCTACATATGTGACACTTTGTGTGAGAGATTTCCCGGGTATCCGATATTATTCCAAGTGGTTCAACGGGTATGTTAAAGATGAGGATAAGTATGAAATTATTACAAGATAGCACAGGTATGTACGTAACACTTGTGATGGTTGAATTCACAAAATGGTGAATCCTTGGTAAGATGTGATTTAGTAAATTATGTCCATGAGATTTATTGCAAATTACATTATTTTATATTATGTCACTTGTATGGCAATGTATGGTAAGATCTGCTTATTTCTTGCATATGAGCTTACTAAGCTATATTGCTTACTCCCTTTTATTTTTCCACGTTTTATAGTGTTACCAAGCTAGCTTGGGTTGGAGATTATCGGAGATCGCATCACACTATCAAACCGTCATTTTAGGTATCGATGATCTTAACATTTTGAGTATATGGCATGTATAAGGACTTGGTCATTTTGTTATATGTGTCATTATGAATGTGGCCAAATGTATTGGCTTGTAACTGTCAAAGGCTTGATTTGGTTTTTGGCCATGTAAATTGACTCATTTTGGTTAAATTGGTTGTAAGCCTATATATATATATACACATATGCATGTATGTGCCAACATCATTGGTGATGTAGTTTATATCAATTCACTAAATGTTGATTGTGGCCTAATGACTTATGGTGAATGGATAAGTTTGGTTCATTGGTATGCTAGAGTATCTTGATAAGTTAATGCAAGTGGAAAGTAGTCTTAGTGGTGTTTTTGTATGTGAAATTGGTATGTTTGATTTGGCATAATGAAATGTCATGAGCATGATAGATGATGGTATTGCTTTGACATGTATTGGCCATGATTGTGGATGTTTGTTTGCCTACGTATACCATGATTCATGCCATTGAATTTGTGTATGTGTATGTGTTAATAAGGGTGGCAAATGGCTTGGTAAATAGCATTTATTTTGTCCACACGAGTAGGCACATGGGCGTGTGTCTAGGCCGTGTGTGACACACGGCCTGTTCCATGGGCATGTGTTTTGGCCGTGTGTCCCCCTGCACCTTAATTTTGAGAAACAGAATGCTCAGAATTAAGCATACAGGCAGAGACACGGGCGTGTGTCTCAGCCGTGTCAGGGACACGGCCTCAAGCACAGGCGTGTGTCCTGATCGTGTAAAGTCTGCACCTACTTATGAAAATATAATTAACCACACGGCCTAGCACACGGGCGTGTGACTCAGCCGTGTGATTCATGCCTTGCAAGTCAGAGAGTTACACGGCTTAGGGACACGGGCGTGTGTGACCACACGGCCTACCCACACGGGCGTGTCCCAAACCACACGGGCGTGGATACATGGCAAAAATTTTCTAAGTTTTGTAATAATTTCCTAAGTTCTCAGTTTAGTCCCGAACCAGTTCCAAAGCATGTTTTGGGCCTTGTAGGCTCGTATTAGGGGCTTTATGATTGAATACAAATGGTTTTAATTTGGATACAAATTTATGACTCGGTTTGTATGTTCGCTTGCGATGTAAGTCCGGTAATACCTCGTACCCTGTTCCAGCATTGAATACGGGTAAGGGGTGTTACATTGTGAAATATGAAAAATTTGTGGTTAAAATGTGAAATAAATGAAATATATGGGCTGATATGTGCACTAGAGAAATTCGGCTAGCATGGGATGGTATTAAATTGCATGAATTTGTGATTTTATGAAATAATGACTAAATTGTAAAAATGTGAAACATTAGGGGCAAAAGTGTAAAAGTTACTTAATGTGAATTTTGGATTAAATTGAATAGAGAGATAATTAAATAAGCTGAATTTGATATTATATAGATCAAGAAAAGCGAAGTTCGAATCTTGATCGGGAGAAAAATAAAGTATCAGACTAGTCGGTTCATTTCATCGTTTTTGTGAATCAAGGTAAGTTCGTATGTAATAAGCATTGTTACATTTGTGTTTTAAATGCTTTGATATTGCATAAATTGTGATTACTACCTTGCGGACATATTCGACGAAGATTCGGCATTGGAAATCCCAGTTGAACCTTAGGAATAGGTTAGGATACGAATGACATGCCATTAGGAGATACATTGAGTTGGCTTCGGGCCATGATATTGGCACTTCGGGTGCGAGATACATTAAGTTGGCTTCGAGCCATGATATTGGCACTTCGGGTGCAAGATTCATTGAGTTGGCTTCGGGCCATGATATTGGATTGGCACTTAGGGTGCGAGACTCCGAGTATCTGACTTTTATTCTGAATGGTTCAACGGGTATATTGAAGATGTGAAATGGTGAGAAATAGATACGTGTCGGTATAGGTATGTACGGAAAACTATACAAGAAATTAGTCAAAGAAAGTTGTGAGTTTATGATCAAGTATGTGGATAAGTTCATGTTAGCTTGAGATTAATGCATTGTTGCATATTATGTCATTTAATTTGAATGGTAAATGAATGGTGAGACTTCCTTCTTATTTTCATACGAGCTTACTAAGCTTTATAGCTTACTTTTTTTTTTATTTTACTGTGTTTTATAGCGACTTCAAAGCTAGCTCGGATTCGGGGATCGTCGAAGACTACGTCACACTATCCTACTATCACTTTGGTACTATTGAGCTTATGTTTTGAGTATATGGCATGTATAAGGACTTTGGTCATTTTGGTTATGTGTTGGTAATGAATTTAGCCATTTGAATTGGCTTGAAAATGTTTAAGTTTGGTATTGTATATAGTCATGAAGGTTGGCTTAACTTGGTTGGTTTGATTGTGTATATATTTGTGCATATGTTTCTTATTATGTGCTTGGTTGATGGTTGTGTAATGCTTGATGGTAATAGGTATTATGAGTATCAAATGGTTGAGTTGTAGATATTGGTATACTTGTAAGATTAGGCTAAATAATGTATATTTGAGTTTGGTCATTTTTGATGTTTGAGTAAGTAAAGTTTGGCAAGAATTTGGATGGCATATTGAGTATTTATATTTTGTATTGATAGTTATTGGAAATGGTATAAAATATGCTTGAGTGAGGTTGATTGAATGCCTATTATATGCTATGTTTTGTGTCAATTCAGTTGGTATAGGTGTGCACAAGTTTGGGTGGCAAATTGGCTTGGTAAATAGCCTATTTTTGTCCACATGGGCAGAGACACGGGCGTGTGTCTCAGCCGTGTGTGACACACGGTCATGTACACGGCCATGTGTCCCCTGGTGTTGAATTAGAAACCAAGTCAGTATTCTCCACACGGCATCACACACGGGCGTGTGACTTGGCCGTGTGGCATAAGTCAGTATACCCTACAGGTTTGGCACGGCCTAGCACACGGCCTGGCACACGGACATGTATGGCCATTTTTAGGGCACACGGACGTGTGTGTTGGTCGTGTGACCCAAGTCAGAGAGTCACACAGGGTCGAACACGAGCTGGGACACGGCCCTGTGCTCCCATTTCGAATGTACACACGGCCTGCGACATGGGCGTGCCTTTGGCCGTGTGAGACACACGGCCGGGCCACACGGGCGTGTGTCCCCTGTTTTTGGAAAAAAAATTATAAGTGTTCGAGAGGTTTCTAAAGTTATCGGTTTAGTCCCAAACCATCCGAATGCATGTTTTGAGCCTTGTAGGCTCATATTAGGGATGATATGAATGTTATTGATTGATAATTACATGAAATTGAAAATGTATGAGAAAATGTATGTGTAATTGTACAGTATGTTCAGTAATGCTCCATAACCCGATTCCAGCGTTGAATACGGGTGAGGGGTGTTACAATAAATCTGGACGTGAACAAACCATAGCATACATGAGGGATCTCACTGCACTAGAATATGGAACATGTGACATGTACTCAATCTCATCATCTGATTGTGGAGGCAAAGCCAATGAAAGTCTGAAATGGGCTGCTAAAGGAGTACTAACAGACTTAGCTGCATATTGAACCTGCAAAGAACTTTCTCAATGCACCCTTTTCTGACTTAGGTACATTTTACTTGCTTTTCTATCTCTGAGAATCTCCATACCAAGCATCTTCTTTTCTGGTCTCAAATCTTTCATCTCAAATTCTTCACTAAGTTGGGCTTTGACCTTTCTTATCTCTCCTTTATCTTTTGATGTTATCAACATGTCATCAACATAGAGGAGTAGATACACAAAAAAACTATCACTGTTTTTCTTAAAATAAACAACTGTTAAAGTTGCTTCTTTTGAAATCATGAGAAGTCATAAAGGAATCAAACCTCTTGTACCATTGTCTTGGTGACTGTTTCAAACCGTAAAGAGACTTTTTCAATAAGCAAATATAGTCCTCTTTTTCTGAGGCTATAAATCCCTCTGGTTGTTTCATGTGAATATCCTCCTCAAGTTCTCCATGCAAAAATGCAGTTTTTACATCTAACTGCTCAAGCTCTAAATCATGCATGGCCACAGTACCAAGTAAAGCTTGAATCGAACTATGCTTGAAAAGAACACATCTGTGAAGTCCACACCTGGAATTTGACTATAACCCTTTGCAACAAGCCTTGCTTTATATCTGGGTTCTTCAATTCCCAGAGTCCCTTCTTTCTTTTTAAACACTCATTTACAACAAATAATCTTTTGCCCTTAGGAATCTTCACAAGATTCCATGTTTTGTTTTTTTGGAGTGATTTCATCTTCTCTTGCATGGCAGTCATCCATTTTTTTTAGTCTTCATAGCTAACTACCTCGGAATAAGTAGATGGCTCCTGGTTCGCATCTATATCTTCAGCCACATTTAAAGCATAAGCAACTAGATCAGCCTCAGCATACCTCTTTGGAGATTTAATCTCTCTTCTAATTCTATTTTTGGCGATAAAGTATTATGGTGAAGAAACAACTCTATTCTGACTTTCTGTACTGGCTTAAGGATTCGACTCTGTTGTAGATTCTGGATCAATTTGATGCTCCACTTGCTTTTGTTATTCTTTATTAGAAGAGTCTTTAAGAGATAAGTTAGGTAGCATAGCAGTTTCATCAAAAACAACATCTCTGTTAATCACAACTTTTCTATTTTTAGGACACCATAACTTATACCCTTTTACACCAACTTTATAACCAAGAAAAACGCATTTAACTAATCTCAGTTTCAATTTTCCATTATCAACATGAGCATACGCAGGATACCCAAAAATCTTTAAATTAGAATAATCAGCAGGATTACCAAACCATACCTCTTGTGCAGTATTTTTCTCAAAGGCAACAGATGGAGGCCAGTTGATCAAGAAACATGCAGTAGAGGCCGCTCTGGCCCAAAATAACTTCGTTAAGTTGGCATTCGACAATAGACATCGAACATTATCCATGATCATTTTGTTCATTTGTTCTGCAACGTCATTTTGTTGAGGAGTATGACAAACTGTCAAGTGTCTCATGATCCCTTCTAACTTGCACAGTTCATTAAACTTATCAGAACAGAACTCTAAGCCATTGTTTGTACGGAGGTGTTTTATTTGTTTTCTCGTCTATTTTTTAATCATAGTTTTCCAAGACTTAAATGTGGAAAACACATTGCTTTTCTGCTTCAAGAAAAACGCCCAAACTTTTCTGGAAAAATCATCAATAAGTGTTAACATGAAATTAGCTCCACCTATCGAAGGCACTATGGCTGGCCCCCACATATCAAAATGAATATACTCCAATGTTCCCTTCATGTTATGGATTCCTCTGGTGAATTGAACTCTCTTTTGCTTCTCAAAAACGCGGTGCTCACAGAACTTCAGTTTGCAAATTCCTTGCCTATCAAGAAGTCCTCTTTTGCTCAATTCTGCCATGTCATTCTCACTCATATACCCTAGACACATATGTCAAAGTCTAGTAGCATCATCACCTGACAAGGATGAGGAAGCGACAGCTGCATCACCAATAACAGTAAAACCCTATAAAACATATAACTTGGCAGTCTTTCTCTACCCTTTCATCACAACGAGGGAACATTTGGAAATCTTTAAAACCCCACTTTCAACTGTGTATTTGTACCCTTTTGAATCAAGAGTACCAACGAAATCAAATTTCTCTTCAATTTTGGAACATGCCATATGTCACTAATTGTTCTGACAACTCTGTCAAACATCTTAACTTTAATTGTTCCAACACCTGTGATTTTACACGAAGCATTATTCTCATCAAAACAACACCTTCAAACACTATTTCGTAAGTTGTAAACTAATCCCGAATGGGACTCACGTGGAAGGTGTAGCCTGAATCAAGGACCCACTCCTCGCTCACTTTAGAATTGTTGACAGAAGAGACTAAAAGTTTACTATCGCTATAGTCTTCTACAACATCAGCTTCACCGGATTTTTCTGGTTGTTTGCCCTTTTGATTCGTAGCCTCCCTTTTGATCTTATTTTGCAGTTTAAAACACTCAGATTTAATGTGCCCATTCTTCTTACAGAAGTTACAAGTTTTACCTTTGTTTGAAGACTTCGATCTTCTCTTAGATTTACCGTGAGGATTTCGTTCATGTGTCCTTCCACGATCATCATTAGTATTTTGATCTTATCTCCCATGAACAAAGGGACCCTCTCCCTAAGAGTCGGGTTTAACCATAAGATGTTTCATCTTGTCATATAAGGTTAAAGAATCATAAACATCATCAACTGTGATAGACTCGCGGCTATACAAAATCGTGTTTCTAAAGGTTGAATAAGACGGGGGCAACAAACAAAACAGAATCAACCCTAGATCTTCTTTATCATACTGAACCTCCATAGCCTCAAGATCCGAGAGAATTTCTTTAAACACTGTTAAACGTTCGTGCACAGAAGCACCTTCCTCCAAACGATGAGCATAAAGACGCTGTTTCATATGCAGCTTGCTGGTTAGAGTTTTTGACATACATAGCTGCTCCAACCTCTTCCATAATGCAGCGGCGGTCTTCTCCTTCATCACATCCTGTAAAATTTCCTTAGACAAATGCAAATGTAACTGTGTTAATGCATTTCGATCTTTACTCCTTTTCTGTTCCTCTGTCAATGTTGAAGGCATCTTATCTACCCCTAACAAGGCATCCTCTAAGTCCATCTGCGCAAGAACCGCCTACATCTTTATCTACCACAACGCGAATCTGGGGTTGCGATCCAACAGCGGAATTTCATACTTCAAAGATGCCATAACCGTGATCGAGATGAACAACCCAGAAGCTTTGATACCAGTTTGTAAAAAATAGATCGTTGATAATGGCTAAGAATCGAAAAAAGAAGAATAAGAACACACAGAATTTTACGTGGAAACCCTTTCGAGAAAAAACCACGGGCAGAGGAGAAGATAATTTACTATGTCGAATTCAAATAATACAATATGAGAGACGACTACGTCTGTTTATAGTTTTGTAAAATCATATTCTAATCAAAGTTAAAACACCTTATTCTAATCAACATCAAATAGAGAAAGTAGGCTTCTATACGGATGCCACTTGTAAATCCCCCTATCTTGCCACTTATATTTTATTTTCACAAGAATTTGAGTGACACAATTCTAACATCTTGTTTATTTCTGAATTCTTTCACTGTTGTAGTTTTCTCCTTTTTGGTATTATTCTAAAGACATGGTTTTGTGCATCGATTTATACTATTGTACTCATCGTTTGTACTACGTGTCATGTTTTTATATTCTTATTGTTCATGGTTCTTATTAATAGTAGTATTTTATTAAAAATAATATTTAAAATATTTTAATTAAAATATTTAAAAAGAATTAACATAAGAATAGAAGCTAAATAAAATAAGATGAAAATAAATAATAATAAAAACTTTTAAAAGAAACATTCTTCGCTTTGTGGCTCTCTATTTTGTGTGCTCTAAATCAGTGTGTATCATGTGAACTTATATTAGCTATCGGTTGGATTGTGACGTCAATTTTTAAAATATTAAAATATTTATAAAAGTTATATAAATTAATGTATAATTCTTTTTCATCTTTCTTCTTCTTCTTTTTTTTTTCTTTCTCTATTTCATTAGTAGATATATATTTTTATAATATTTTGTATTCTTACTAAATATTTAGATAAATATATTATATATGTAAGCCATAGACACATAATAGCTTTCATGAAGTTAACATACCATTAGTATTTTTCTTTCACAAAAATAAACATCACTTAAGTGCTTTTTGGCTTCATAAGAGTGCAATATATCAATTTTTCAAATACAATAATTACACTAGCAATAAAAATTTCTAAATAAAATATTAAATCTCTAACCAATCCTAAGTTCTTCAAGGATTTATATTAATCATCCTCTGAAAATTATTACCCACTCACGATACAAAATCAATAATTCCAAAATAAAAATAAAATAAAATAAACTAGATCTTGCATACAAAATCCTAATCTATCATAAGAAAAGCCAAAATCCGATTTTTTTAGAGATTAATCGATGAAGCACGAAAAGTAAAAATATAGTTGTTACCAAATTAAGTGACCAACATGACAGTATTCAAAGATTAAAGACCTATTTTGTAAAAATTCTATAGAGTAAGAGAATAAATGAAACTTGAGGAAAAAGGGGTTAGTGTTGGAAAAAAATCTATGGTTTGATATATTATTAGTTAATTTAAATTTATAATAATTTGTTATATTTTATTTCAAAAATTATTTATGATAATCACTAACTTTATAATAAATATAAATCAATCAAATAACTTGTTTAACTTTGATATAATTTTATTTTAAAATTAAGAAATTAAACTTTATTTACTTTTACCGTCAAATCAGAAAAATGTGAGTATAAAATACAAATAACTTAGAATCTAAAATGATTCAATTCAAAATAATGCATATATTAAAATTAAGCTCAAATGATTGAACATGAAAAAACCATAATCCTTAATGACTCGACTCTAAAACCCTCAATGTCTCGAACTCAAAATAATTCAAAGTTTTTAAAACTCAAGTTGACCAATCTAGATTGATCCAACTCTCTCAATTGACAAGTCTTGTCTATATGCTATAGGTTAGGAGTTTGAGCCTAATTAAGCCTAAACTCTTCGGTTTTCGGTTTCCATAGCTTTGCCTTTTTGGGCATTAAAAGGTGCCCCACTTTGTGAACTTGCTTCATATTCAACCACCTAGACTCTCGATAAAGTTGAAGGACAAAATTTTAAGGCCAAAACAATGCATAGATGCCTTGAGAATACAATATCGAACGTGTTTAGAAATATCTATCAACTCCCAACAAATAACACTTCGTATACTTTTTACGAGGAATCAGCCAACCCTCAACAACTTCTTATCTTGTTTGATAATTCACTTTTTTTTTTCTTGTTTGTTAATGGACCTTTTGTTTTAATCTTTAAAAGTCAATAATGTAGATAATATAAACTATCTACATAGGTTTCTTTTTTGCAAGCATTTATATAAGAATTTTTTTGATCGGAGAGAAATTGATTAAGATGAACATTCATTCTAGACTAATACTACATGCAATGGAGTTAAGCTTGCGATTGCAATGACTCACCCACACACTACATTACCCAACCAACATATGTTACACGTCCAAAGTTTTAACTATCAAAATCAAACCAAAGAATCACCAACTCCAACAAAATCAAGCATGATCATATAATTTAATGAACAACTTGCCAAAACATTCATGTAGTTCCTTCTATTAACAAAACAACCAAAAAGAAAAAGTCAAAGCACAATGGCACACTAATATTCATAATTCATACTAGGAAGTCTATTTCCAACTTAACTGCCTCATTTCACGTTCATACTACAAGTATTAGCTTTACTATGTTAAGCATGCTATGGTTCCATGATTAAACCAAGCTACAGTTGAGCCTAGTCCACCAACCCGAGTCTCGGATGGCATGTATGCAGAACCTGGCTGTCATGTCTCACCCTGCCATGCCGTAGTCACCTGCCTGGTCATAAATGTTGTAGCTCCCAGGCATTCCCATTTTTCCAGACAGATGTTCATCTCCTGCGTCAATTAAATAGGGATGTAATAAGACCACTGGTATTTTGGACTCCTGAAATACAATTACAACCTAGCACCTGCAGACAACATATTGAGATATCTTTTCTCCTGGAAGAATGGTTGGTTTTAACTATAGAGTGGAAGGCATGCCATGAAGCCTCGAGTATATAATAACTGCAGCATCATTTAGATTTGCTGAATTATCTATTCTAACACACATCCTGAAACGAAAATGCTATCACAAACCATCTTTGCAAGTGGATTTTTCCTTCATTACATTTCAGAAATTTTAGGATCCTCCTACTAGCATCAAAACGTTTTCAATTTACATAGCGATAAGGAGAAGTTAATATGCTAACCGTTGAATGTAGTTGGATTGGACATTACGCCCAAGAAATGCAGTTCAGAGGTTATCTCAGGGTTCTGGAAACAGAGATCTTCAGCCCTTGGTGCAGGGTTCTGCCCAGAGAGAAGATTCTCGGGCTTCGTCTTCTTTTCATTCGGTGACTCGACTTCTGTCTCTAGTTCTGATTCAGCATTGTTGGATGATGACCCCTGTTGCTTCCTTTTAGACCGAGCCCGTCTATTTTGAAACCAGTTATAGACATTTGTTTCAGAAATTTGGCCATGCTGGCTCAGTTCTGAGGTTATCTCTTTGATCTTTTGCTTGCTTGGAGTTCCAGTCCCCTGATCAAAGATTCGTTCCAGAATCTGAAGCTGCACTGGAGTTGGAGTCCACCGCTGTCTAGCAGTAATTTTGTGACCAGCAGATGTCATTAACGGGTCACAATACAGGCTCCCCAGCCTACCACCTGCAAGACAGATGATTGTTTCCTTTTCTTTTAGTTTTTCAATGGCCAAACATTGAGTCTTAGAAAATCAAATATTCAGTCACAAAAAACCATTTCAAGATATCCAAGTTAAACTGCATTATCATCAGCTCCTAATAATTCATAATGGTTATAAAGGCTAAATAAATCCGACAAGATCAACAGAGACAGAACTCACTATATCCTAACTCTCATAACAACATATTCATGTACAACACTTCCAATGGTGCCATCAATTGTAAGCCAACACAGGAAGAAAGAGCCAACAACCATGTGGTCTGTTGGTGGAGTATTATAAGAATCAATCATTGGCAACCTAAATTATTTGATAAAGCATTGTTCTGATATTAAAGTTGTCACAAAGAAGGAAAAGACTACTATCGGTAATAAGGACTTGGGTTCGACTCTGTTTAAGCGCCAAACCCGGTTCAACTTGGAATGTTGTCTGGTTGAATGTGTGTCTTAGACCGATATATATATATTGGTAATCGGGAAACAGATAAGCATTAAATTGATATTTAACTCATTCAGCACTGGAAGGGAGGAATTATATATAGGATAAGCAATAACGAGGAAGAGGAAGAGAATAAAGCACCCAATTCAGTACATGAAATTGACCCAACTGAACCAAACATTTAATAATGGAAAAAGCAGTGTTAATTTGTATAGAGGTCCCTGAAATCATTCAGCAATTTCATTCAATCTTGGAGCAAAAGTAATTAATTTTAATAGTACGTAGGAAGAAAAGACGATGAATGAAACCAAATGGCCAAAAAAAAAAAAAAAGTGTGCAGCCAAAGCCAATGCCATAGCGATTCCATCATCACTTCACTTAGAAACACAAGACCCATGGGGCAAAAAACAAAAAAGAAAGGACCCTCGGAAACCAGCAATATCCATTTTAGAAAATGACAAAAAGGAAGAGAAAAGGCCATGATATGAGAAGAGAGAAGCCAAAAATGAAAGACACCATGAAAAAAGTTTGAGCATGACATGCATATAACGATATAAGGGGGAAAGAAAGGGAGAGGCCTGCGAGATCTTGCTGGGCGGTGAGGTTCTTATGCATCTCAACGAGCTGCTCACAAATGGCGGCATAAACAGCAATTTGCTCTCTGAGAGTCTCCAACTGTTCATCGGTCATCACTTTGACATACATTACTCCACCATTATTCACATTTACATTCAAAATCTCTCTCTGGTTTTGATTCTCTTGATCTTCCCATTCCATTAACATGATTTTTTTTTTCTTTTTAACTTTCACTCATATCATAACTCTGTCAATCTATCGCGATTTATCTGTCATGTCTTTTGTCTGAGGAAGGGAAAGTCAGTGGTTGCTCAGTCCTCACCAAAGCAAATGAATAGAAAAAAAAAAAAGGAAAAAGGTGAAAGTTGAAAGGAGAAAGGAGAAAACTTTGAAAAGTAGGGAAGAAAAGGACAAAGAGGGAGAAAATATTGTTAGGATGTTGGCGCTTGGCGGGGCTTAATGCGCTTTCCAGCGTAAGTTAGCAATAAGGTATGTTTTTTCTTTTGGCTTTGACTTGGACTGTTTTATTATGGTTAAAATTTGGATTCATATTTTATTAGATGATGACAGCCAAGATAGATTAGAAAAATTAAAATTAAATTTAGGCTTAATTCAAAGGCGAACTCTTAAATTACGCTCTTTATTTGAGTTAAAGATTTAAATTATAAAACCACAAAGCATTAAAATCTAATTAAACGAAAATAAAATAATCCCTTCTCTCCCGCTCCATTTTTTCTCCTCTCTTCTGTCCAAACATTTATATTTTTTTTTATCTCATTAAGTTGATAGGTTTAACGCTTGGGATTAGTCTGGTGATTGTGGCGAAGAAGAAATAATGGGGAAAAGACGTGAAATAAAAATTAATTAAAATTTTAAAAAATAAATAAAAGAATAAAAGTATCACGTGTCACATTTTGATTCACTCTAATTTTTTTAAAAGTAAAGATTAACTTTAACTATGAAATTATAATTTAATTAATAATTAAAAAAAAACTTAATTTATGCCAATTATTCAATTAAATCTTAAATTTAATTATTTTTATTTTTAATGATGTCAAAACATTTGTTATATTAAAAAAGCATTTTTCCAATTTAACTATTTTGTTATTCATCCAATCATAACTTACTCTTAGCTCTAGGATTGCTACAAGTGATGCTTTTTTAATCCATCCATGCTATTCACACTAATATCCAAGTTAAAAGTTGTTGACGGCTTTTACATTTATTAGTTTGAATGGATAGTGTGTTTATTTTTGGTAAGGTTAAAAATAGCGGTGGCGGTAAGATTAATTACTGTAACGATGAGATTGGATAATGTAGCAATAAGATTAGAAACAACGATGGAGTGTGTGTTTAGATTCAAACGCAGTTGTAGCAGTAAGGTGAGAATAGAAAATGACTATTAAAGACATTAGATTAGAAATGATATATAATAGAAGTTTTTAAAATTATTTAACATTTACAAAATTAATAAATGATTAAAAATTATTACAATTATATTTATTTTTTAATAATAATTTTAATAATAAATAATTAAAAATGAATTAAAACTCGAGAAAAATTCAAAAATTTATTTTATTTAATATTTCAAAATTAATCATATGTTTAATTATAGGGGCTCAATTCATTATTAAAAGATTATTAAAATTATTGAGCCCTTAGAAAAAAAAATTAAGTTAAAAAAGCCAACACACTGAAACCCGATTGCATCCAAAGTAAGCCACAAGTGTTGTTGTAGCACATTAGTTGATGCTAAATGCAAAGGAAGCAAATAATTTTTTTTTTTTAATTTGTACTAAATTTTATGTGATTCAACTATTCATAGTAATATGTATATTACTTTTACAGTTATTGATGATATATATATATATATATATATATATAAATATAATTGGAGATACAATAAATTAAGCCTTTTGCAATGTCTCAAGAGAATTTTTGCATCAAGTTAATTGCGGCGGTGTTCTTAGAGATGAATCGGGTAAGAGGATTGCTCTATTCTCTGAACCTCTTTGTTGTCACGATGCTTATTTAGCTAAGCTTGATGCCATTAAATTTGCATCAGAGATCTTTATAAAGACCAAGTGGTTGAATTGTCATAATCAAATTGTTGAGTCAGACTTCAGTGTTGTTGTTTCATGGTGTTTTGAATCACTCCCTCGACTTTGGAAATATGATGAAACTTTTAAAGTTATTAATCATTGTATTACATTGATTTATTATGTCAAAATTATTTATGTCTTACGGGAAGCTAATAGTTGGACTAATGTTTTGGCTAAAACAAGCATAAATAGAAACACTATGTTCATGGTCCGGGATTGAATGTTACTGTGGTGTATTGTTGGAGCAAAAAGAATAAAATAAATGAAGTTTTTAAAATTGTTGTCCTATTTATATACTATATAAAATCAGAGATTAATAGGGAGATATTTGTCATTTCCTCATAATTGAGCATAGTATCTTTTCTGTTTTCTCTAAAAAAACAACCAACTTGTTAGATTTCTAACCAAGTCTGAAACGTTATATAAATTATAAATGCAATTATTTGTAGACACTATAAGGTCGTAATAAACGGTAGGCATTTTACCCACCTAATCACTATTTGATTCTCTTCATTTATATAGTTTAACCACTTATCATTATTTTCTATTGTGGGTTTCAAATTTTATAAGGGGGTGTAAAGACTAATTCCAAACTGCTGGATCAAATGTCTCTTTATCTTAAATTATGATGGGGAATTAGGTACTAATCTCTTTCTTTTTCTGTTTCCAAAACGAAGAAAGATGAAATCAAGTGTTAAATGTAATTTTAACAATGATTTGTTTATTTCATATCAAATAGGATCTATAATTAAATGGAAAATAGAATTTTATTTAATTATTTGTTTTAAAATTTTAATTTCATCTTTGGTCAACACTGACTTTTTATTGTTTTATTCTCTATTTACTTGGTGTTTATGAAATTATTACATAGGTTTAATTTATGAATTTTAGTTAAAATTCATGGTATTTGACGAATTATAAATATAATTTTATTGTGTTATTTCAGCTTTCAATCTCCTAAAAGGTATATCCATATTTTAACTTTTAACTATTAATTAGTTAATTACATTTAGGAATATTTTAATTGTGAGAATTTTTTTATTTTTTTTCTCACAATACTTTTCAAAAGAAAATTACAACATATTGGTAAATATTTCATTACTTAAACAAAAATAAATAAATTTAAGTCAATATAGCCTTGGTCAATACAATTAAGAGTACAATATTCTACCAATAAATCTAAATTCCTAAATTATAAAATGCAAAATTTTATATAATTAAAAAAAATGATATATTAATACATTTACATTATAATATGAATAATTAATAAATATAAGACACGCACAAGGGGCTGTATTCGTAATTAATAATATATGGAAGACAAACTCATCTTTTTTTCTTTTTTCTTTTTTTTGTGAAAAAACATAAACAGAAATAAAAGTCAAGAGATTTTAAAAGACGCTAAAAGTTTTATCTTGCTCGATAGTCGTAACCACCACATCAGGAGGAACTTCAAAAAACTAGAGGGAGGTCTGCCAAGAAAGACTGATCTTTGCCAATTGGTCAGCAATTAAGTTACAATCTCTAGGAACATACTTGATTTCCCACTGATCTTCAGAATGCAAAACTCGTTTAATTCTTCTAAGCAAGGTAATACCGGAGTCCACGTTTTCTTTCATATTCAAGGCCCTGACCACTTCTAGATTATCCGTCTGTATCTTGACTCTCTTATACCCTTTATTTAACAAAATGAGAATGCCATCAAGAATACCCTAAAGTTCTACTTCCAAAAGTGAATATCTACCTAGATAATGTGTAAATCTCAAGATTCAATTTTCATCTCAATCCCGAACCATTCCACCTACTGAGGTATTTTCAGAGGCTCTTGAAACTTGCTATATATTAATGCATGATTTTTATTACGTGTCAATTATTTCAAAAATTGGCCTTTAATGATCATCTTTATAGGAAGGTGGGTGGTGAGGGATTAAAATACAGATTTGATTGGAGGTGTACCCCACAAATGAAATGATACTACAATAAATATATATATATATATATATATTTGAGTAAGCCCTACGCAAAGCCCTAGTCTAATAATGGTGAGTTAGGATTGTGAATGATCTACAGTAGTTCATCTGTTTCATACTATAACCTTCGTTAAGCACTATTATTTGTTAAAGTTTTAACCCAAGGAATGAAATATTCACAATCATACACTCTGACCAATGCTACCAACACTGCTTTTTCATTTTCAGTTTGGTCAGCTTAGTTTTGGTTTTTTATTTATGTTAGCCTAAGCCAATGAAATCATGATTCTAATGACGAGTATTGATTAATAAGCAAGTATGGGATTCATTTGCCTTTGCTTTACGTTGCTTGAACCAGTCATAAGGAACACCTTTTCTATTAGATACTTGCATCTTTCTTTTTATGTTTTTCTTGGACTGGACAGGACAAGACAAGACAAGACAATTTGGTGCACCTAATCAACATTATCAACAATTTTAACATTCAACAATTTGTACTAACATTTATCAATAAGGTAAGGTAATAGTGGGCAGTTGCGGAGATCTGCTTTTCATCCTACCCTTGGATTCTTTTCCTATTCCTATTACTCCATCTTCTACTTACTTTTAGATTTATGGTAACAACTAGTCTTAACATATATCCTCTTTATTCCCCCTCTTCCTCCTCTTTCAGCCCTTTCATTCTAGCTCCAACCTATGAAGGAATAGGAACTGTGTTCTAGTAGTAAGTAAAGCCTACCAAATTTCGGTTCAAGTCCAGCCCATTTTAAGATATGTCAATTTAATCCATTGGCGCAAATACTCAATAAAATGTAGCCCTTCTGTCTTAGTCTTCAACCACCCCTGAAGGCCTAACCCATTTTGCATTGCTGCATTACATACATATGTCAAGGCAATTTTGCAAGACTTTGGCGTTTCATGAATGTGATAATTATGGGAAGGTGAAGCGAAATTTTTTTCCGAAATTAAGTTACATAATTTTATATGAGAGGTAAAATGTAATTTCGTCATTTTAATAGCTTATATCTTTATAATTTTTTAAATGATTAAATCAAAATTTTATTACTTTAGGAAGCCAAAGTGCAGTTTTATCATGACTTAAAATTTTATAAATTGTAAAGGGACAAAAGTGTCCTTGAATTATGGGTAAAAACACCTCTAGTCCCTCTCAAATTTGATATTGAGCAAAATGATCTTTCTCAAAAAAAAATCAAAGCAATTTAATCTCTATCAATTTTGAAAAGTGAACAACTAAGGACAATTAATCATGATGATTAATGTTTACCATCAACTATGCATAATTTTGATTGATATAATAACAACTTATACCCTCAATTTTTATATATCCAGTCTATTTTGTTATGATTTTTTTTAAATGTGTGAAAAAGATTATGAAATTTAAAAAAAATCTAAAAATTCAAAAAGAATATATAAAGAAAATTTTAGCTTAAAATGTATATATTAAAATAGACAAGATGTGTAGATTTCGAGGGTTAAATTTGTTATTATACTAATCAAAATTATGTAAAATTGACAAAAACACTAATGTTGTGATTAATTGTCCTTAAGGGTGTGCTTGGTTGGGTGAGAAAGTGGAGGGATGGGAGAAGGAAGTGCAAAAGTTGAAAGAAAATAAAATTTGAGTGTGTTTGGTTGGGAATAGGGGTGAGGAAAATTCGATTCGATTCGAAAAAATCGAAAAAAATTTCAAATTTCGAGTTAATCGAATCGAGTTATTCGAATTATTCGAGTCAACTCAAATAAGAAATTTCGGATTTCGAGTTCGAGTCGAGTTGAATTTTTACAACTCGAATAATTCGAATAACAGATTAATATAAATACCATATTGGTCCCTGTCAATTTTGAAAATAAGTAAATTGGTCTCTCTTAACAAAAATTACAAAAAAATCAAAGTAATTTTCAAATTTTGAAAATAATTTTTAAAATTCAAAATATTTATAGAAATTCTAATATTTATATTTTTAAAAAAATTATAAATTAAAAAAAAACTAATAAAATTTAATAAAATAATAATTTTGGAATCTAAATAAGTGATTAATGATTCAAGTTTATCATACTAAAATATCTTCTTCTTTTTTTTGCTTAAAAAATGTTTTCAAATATATATTGTTTAAAATTTTTGTGTTCTAACATGGAAATAATTATATTGTACAAGATTTTAATTTAACATTATTAATTTTTCTAATTTAACTCAAACGGTTTCACTCGATTCAATCGAACGCTCACCCCTAATTCGAGTTATCCGAAAATCCAAATAAAAAAAAGACAAAACTACTCCGTTTTGATAAATGTTTACCTTTTCTAAAATTAAAAGTCAAAACTATCAAGTTAAACGGCAAAACTACGTTGTTTTGATAAATGTTTACCCATTAGTCTTACTTTCCTTCCCGAATCGCCCCACTTTCCTTTTTTTTCCTTTACTCAAAATTAATCTAAAAGTTTGTACTTCGTCTACTAGTAAAATAATCGGTCCATGTAAACGGAACATTGAGTATAAATAATAAGATTCGTTAATTCGACTCGACTCGACTCGAAATTTTTTGACTCGATTTGACTTGATTCGAAAAAAATTCAAATTGAATTCAGTTGCTAAAATAGGATTCGTCAACTCGACTAACTCGAAATTTTTTAACTCGATTCGACTCGACTCGACTCGATCGAATACTCACCCCTAGTTGGGAAGAAAAATGAGAGGAAAGAAAATAGAAGGGGATGATCATTTTTCATCCTAATGCATAAAAATCAATCCTTCCAAATTGGTACGATGATAGGAGTGAAAATGGGAGAGAAGTGTATGTTAGTTCAAAATGATGCATTTTTCAAACGTTTTATTTTCTTTCCTTTTATTTTTCAACTCTACCAAAAAATGGATGGAAAGAAAATTACCTTTATTTTTTCTATTTCTCTATCCTTCCTACCAAGCACACCTAAGAAAGAAAAATTATAGTTTTCCATCTTTTCATTTTTCTACCTTTCAATTTTCCATCTTTCCGATTTTCTTTCCACTCTACCAAGCAAAGCCCAAGGTAGTGTTGGGTGCTTTTTCATGTTATGATTCCAACGAAATGTGATTCTTTGGAATATGATTGACAAGAACTTGATTGTCGGGAAAGTTACTTTACAACGTTTGGTATGCATCGAAAGGTATTGATTAAAATCCTAGGAAAGTTGCATTATTAGGTTTGATTCACTAAGTACTTTCTTAATAATGTAATGATAATTTATGAATTTACTCTTATTAAATAAAAATAATATTCATATATTTAATTTTTATAATAAATTTTATTCTTAAAAATATTTGTATTAAATATGTAATAATAAATTTTAATTGATATTTTTTTAAAAAATTAATTTATAATGTTAATTGAAAGCAAAATTCTTTCAAATTTGTCCTAATTAAATTTTGTAAATATAATAATACACATGTAAAATCAAGAATATATAAAATTTATTTCGGAATAAATTAAAAAAATATATATATATATATATATAACACTTGTGAAAAATCCGTTGAAATAATAGAGAAAATCAAGTAATAGGACAAATGAGGCAATAAAGGCAATAACTTAATCCTAAACCAATATAATAGAGTTAATTTTGTTTTAATATTTTTTTAACTTTCCAATCTACATAGAAAAGTATAGATTCCAATAAAAGTAAATAAAATTTGACATACCAAAAGTTAAAATCACTTTTTAGCTAATTAAAATCTTAAGGAAGTGATGACTTTTCATCGCACCTAAATGCTCAGTTCTGAAATTGATAGATTAAATTATTTCAATTTAGAAAAATACTACTTTTTTTTTATTTATTTTGCACCTGAGTCAGGGCACTCACAGTAGGGAGGATTAGTTGAAAGTGATGATACTTGAAGCATAGTCCCACCACCCAACAACCAAGGCAAAGGGACCAATACATTTTGATGTCTAAGCACAGAATATAACTGTCACTTCACACCTTTTTTTAATGATTTCATGAATAACATCATTCATTCATAAACACTAAACAAATTCTAGGGAGGCAGAAGGCAGTGAAGGTTTTGCATGATTGGGTAAGTGTATCGTATTCGTTTCTTGTTTGACTTTGATTGAAATTATGTGTATATTATATATGAATTTTATGTGATTCTTTCTTCCTTAGGTTTTGCAATGATTTCGATTGAAAAACATGACTTTAAACCCCAAAATCTTAACTACCAATCAATCTTAGCCTTATAACTTAGGTAAAAAAGTTGGAATTAATGATAATACCTTTTATTATTCATTATATTACTAAATTGATATAACAATAATAACGAAGGTAATATTAATTCATTTAATATAATTAAATAAATTAAAAATAATAAAATGGTCTTAGATAAATGATATATACCATTAATTATTACAAGAAATAACAACAATTAATCTGATCGTCTAGGTACCTTTTTACTCTCATGTTTCTTTTAAATAAATATTAATATAAAATATTTATTTTTATTTTTTATATAAAATATAAATTAAATTTATTTTATTATTAGTGTTACAATTATTATCACTTGATTAAATTTTGAACCCATATTAGATTATAGGTTAAATTTTGATGATAGTCTATCTACTTATCAATTTGTGTGGATTTAATCTCTCTACTTTTATTTGCTCAAAATTAGTCTCTCTACTTTTCTATTTGCTCATTTCCAGTCCTTTCATTAATTTTTTTTCATTAACTTTGTTAAAAAATTAGGTACAATCACTAATTTAGCCACTCAACCTTTACAACTTTTGTCAATTTGAACCATTCTCTTTTTTTCTTATAAAAAAGTATACACTAATTAATTTTTTTTTATAAAATTTTAAAAACATGTCAACAATAAAAATGATTGAAACTTAATATTAATCACCACTAGATTAGAAATCATTTAATTAATTATGAATTTATTCTTATGTCACGGGCCGCGGATTAAAGCTCGTGACGAATGCACACAAAGTGTCTCATGGAGATCAATTGATTAAATGGAGCTCATTTGACCCACTTGAACTGGCCCGATTCGTGGAACATGTAGAGAAGCTCATCTACTTATAGTCTTGGTGGTCCAGTGAAACACTCTAGTAAAATTAGAGTTACCAAGGCAATTATTGTAAACCCTAAGGGATAAAGATGTATAAAGTTTAAATCCCTTAGGACTCTCATCTTGTAGATAGGCACTAATCTCAATCGTTGATGTAATTCAATTTGCACCATTGGATCTGGGGGAGCTCAACTGTAAATAGAGGCTTTCCCCCTCATTTGTAATTATCCCATTGTATTTCATTCAAAGTTATTGAATATACTTGATCAAAAAAAAAGTTATTGAATATACTTTGAGAGTATTTACTCAAACACTTGGTTTGCTTAGTTTTCTTATGGATTTTCTGTTCACTTTTTGTTTCTTCATTTGTGATTTTGCTTCCGCTTTATTTTAGTGCCTTGTCCTTTCTGAATTTTTCATTTTTGAGAGTAAGGCTGACTTAGGCAAATTTGAAGTAAAGAAATTGCCTAAGGTCGCGTGATTTACCAAACTTAAGCTCTAGCCTTGTGACAATTGGTAACCGAGCCAGTGTTCGAAGTCACCGGTTGAGATGACGAAAGAAGTATACGAACAAAATGTCTCGATGGAGACCCATGGGAAGACTAGGAAAATAGCAAATCGAAGGATATGTTATCGAATTTGAAAGGACGGGTGACCAATCTCGAGGTATCCATGGGTGGTGTGAAGGAAACGCTCGAGGTAATTGAGGGACGCACCGATGAGTTGGACTCGATGAGAGAGCAGCTTAGGGACTATGTGGTAAAGGCTCTCAGTTCCAATCAAAATGCAATGAGAGAGACCCTCAATGCTGCCATGGATGATTAGACCGAGAAGTTGACTAAGAAGAATGATTATCTCAAGACCATGGTGTCAGCCTTGAAGGAACAAATTTAGTAGCTCAATAAGTAGACGAACAAAATGTCTCGATGGAGACCCATGAGAAGACCAGGAAAATAGCATATCGAAGGATATGTTGTCGGCTTTGGAAGGCCAAGTGACCAATCTCGAGGAATCCATGGGTGGTATGAAGGAAACACTCGAGATAATTGAGGGACGCAACGATGAGTTGGACTCGATAAGAGAGCAGCTTAAGGATAATGTGGTGAAGGCTCTCAATTCCAATCAAGATGCAATGAGAGAGACCCTTAATGTCGCTATGGATGATCAGATCGAGAAGTTGACTAAGAAGAATAATTCTCTCGAGACCATGGTGTCAACTGTAACACCCCTTACCCGGGTTCTACGCCGGAACTGGGCCCGAGGCATTACCGAACTCAAACCACTTGATCGCCACTTAGGCTCGTCGTAACTACTCTCTGAAGTCATCTCAACAACATTATTCTTGACTTACGAGGCCTCACTCATACACACGAGGGCTCTCGAGACTAAACCGGAACTTTTTCCAATCTTAAACTTTTTCTCTTTTATACAGGTCTCACACGCCCGTACAAGATTAGACACGCCCGTGCATGGACACACACGCCCATGTCCCCAAACCGTGCCTAAAAACCCAGCATTCTGCCAATGCCCCACGGCCAAGGCACACGCCCGTGCTTACCACCCGTGGTGCACACTAACTACTTTAACACGACCTAGAGTCTAGACACACGCCCGTGTGGCTAGTTCGTGGTCTATTCTGTTTTAAAATACTAACATGCAGGGGACGTACGGCCAAAGCACATGCCCGTGGGCTAACCGTGTGTCACACATGGCCTAGACACACGTCCGTGTGTCTATCCACATGGCCAAGAAAAAAGCTATTTGATAAGCTCTTCTCACCCTTATAGCTTACACAACATGCACTCATACAACACATCCATAATCAACTCAAATTGAATTGCAATCTCACATAGACAACTATAACTTTCTTTCATATAATGTAACAGCCAACAACCATGGCATTATACAAAATAAGCTATCCATCTAAAGGCCAACACATCTTAGCCATTTACAACAAAATTCACTAACTTGTCTAGCCCCTATACATGCCATATACAAAACATTGAGTCTCATGTACCAGAGTATGCTGATAGTGTGGACGATCTTCCAATTGATCCTCGTATCTCGGTTCAACACTTTTACTCTATAAGACAAGGGAAAAGAAAGGGAGTAAGCTTTGAGCTTAGTAAGTTTACACATAAACAATTAAGCATCATAGTATAAGCTCAACAACAATTAGCATTATACTACCAAAAATAATGAACAATTGTGCTTACTCTTTCTATCCCTTACCACATTTCCAACACATCATGAGTCACATACTCATAACCATCGAAATGCACCCCTGCACTCAATGTCACATTTACACAATATACAAAACATCATTATTTCTCAATAATTCATCCACACAGCTAATTAACTTAATAATACATCCACACAGCTATTTTACTCAATAATGCAATCACATGGCTAATCCACATAGTTAACCCACACAGCAAATGTCTCGGTGGTTTCGCACTTACCACACCATAATCGATTAATAAGGTGGTATCGCACTTAGCCTACCACAAAGGTAATCATAGGGGTTTCCCACTTAGCCCACTAAACGATATACCTCACGATAGCATCGCACATAGCCAGCTCATCGTCAATATACATTAGGATGGTATCGCACTTAGCCTACCATCTAGCATTATCACTACACATTCACATGTCTACTTACTCAATTTAACATCCATTCACAATTCTACTACATTCATTCTACTTTGACCATATAGGTTCTCAATCAATCTCAAACAAGCTACACACTAGCTATCATCAACAAATTGTTAGTATGAATGCATTGTTTATGCATAGACTTACCTCGGTACACAAAAGTATTGAGACTTGCAATTTAGTCCACCACCTTACTTTTGCCTCGGTTTCGATCCGGGCTTCGTCTTTCTTGATCTATAATGAATAAATCAGCTTATTCAATACATACATTGACTAAATTGACCCACATCTCATACTTTAACAAAATTACTATTTTGCCCCTAAACTTTCTCATATTTACACTTTAGCCCCAAAGGCTCGTAAAAGTGATTTTTATTCAACTTTCTAGTCTTTCATGCTTAAATAGAACCACTTATTCAACTAAAGCTATCATCAATTCTCACTAAAACACACATGTATGACCAAACTTAAGATTTTCACAATCATGTCCCTACATGCATTTTCATGAAAAATCACTTAACAAAAGATGTTTCTACTACATCAAGCTTTCATAATCTTCCATAAAACAACAAAATACATGCATGTCATACATGACTACATTTTTGAACATCCTTCATAGCTCACCAAATAGCTAAAAATAGCTTACTCATGCTACCGGGACTTCAAAAATGCAAAGAATATCAAAAACGAGGCTAGACGCACTTACTAGCAAGCTTGAAAAATTGAAGAACCCTAGCTATGGTTTCCTTCAAATTTTCGGCAATGAGGGGAAGAAGATGAGCATGATTTTGTCATCTTTTCTCCTTTTTAATCACTTATTTGTTAAATGACTAAAATGCCCTTTTTGATAAACTTTCTATTTTAACTCATCCATGCCCATTTTTGTCCAAAAACTAAAAATTGGTAAAATTGCTTATTAAGGACCTCTAATTAATAATCTAAAGCTATTTCACACATATAGCTTCTAGAAACACACATTTTGCAACTTTTGCAATTTAGTCCTTTTGGACAATTCAACCACAATTTCACAAAATTGCTTCATGAAACTTTCACACTAGCATGCATACAAGGCATAAACCTCAATAACTCATTTATAACCCTCGAATTTATGGTCTCGCACCACTATTCCGACTAGGCCCTAAACCGGGATGTTACAACTCTCCCCCTTTAGAGATTTTCGTCCCTAAAAATCTTACCAGTAAAGAGGTTTGGATGTTGCTCTCTCATAGCTTCTTCCGTTTCCCACGTAGCCTCTTCCATACCATGTTTCTGCCATAACACCTTCACTAGTGCTATGCTCTTATTTCTCAACTGTTTCACTTCTTGAGCCAAGATCTTAATCGGCTCCTCTTCATAAGACATATACGGTCTTATCTCAATTTCCGTCGAAGGAATCACATGTGAAGGATCGGAGCGATACCATCGCAACATCGACACATGGAACGCATTATGAATCTTTTCCAACTCTACCGGCAAAGCCAACCGGTATGCTACAAGCCCAACTCTATCTGTAATCTCATACGGCCCTATGAACCTTGGCCTCAATTTCCCTTTTCGTCCAAATCTCACAATCTTCTTCCACGGGGACACTTTCAAAAACACTTTGTCGCCCACTTCAAACTCAATTTCTTTTCTTTTCAAATTCGCGTCGACTTA
Organism: Gossypium sturtianum; assembly: GCA_025698515.1. Classification (NCBI taxonomy): domain Eukaryota; kingdom Viridiplantae; phylum Streptophyta; class Magnoliopsida; order Malvales; family Malvaceae; genus Gossypium; species Gossypium sturtianum. The sequence goes on from CM046949.1 coordinate 91,596,585, forward strand.
CTCCGGTCAAAGCGACTCTCTCGAACTATTACGGATTACTTTCACCTTCTCTTCGGTTTCTTTCACTAGATCGACCCCATGGATCCACTTCTCACTAAACTCGGTCCAATACAAAAGAGTTCGACACTTACGACCATACAAAGCCTCATACGGTGCCATCTGTATACTTAACTGATAACTGTTGTTATAGGTGAATTCGACCAAAGGTAGATATCTCTCCCAACTACCTTCGAATTCTAGCACACAGCATCGAAGCATATCTTCCAGAACTTGAATCACTCTTTCAGACAGACCATCTGTTTGCGGATGGAACGCAGTACTAAAATTCAATCTCGTACCCATGGCCTCTTGCAACTTCTTCCAAAATCTCAAAGTAAACCTCGGATCTCTATCCGATATAATAGACACAGGTACACCATGCAATCTCACTATCTCTCGCCACATACAACTCATTAACTTATCTAGTGAATAATCAACACGTCTTTGGAATAAAGTGAGCCGACTTTGTCAATCTATCCACAACAACCCACACAAAGATCTCTCTTTCTTGGAGTCATCGGCAACCCTGTTACAAAATCCATGGTAATCCGATCCCATTTCCATTCGGGTACCATTACTGGCTAAAACAATCCCGAAGGCACTTGATGCTCGGCATTCACTTGTTGACAAATTAAACACTTTGTCACAAACTCAAAATATCTTTTTCATACCCGTCCACCAATACAACTTCCTCAAGTCGTTGTACATTTTCGTCTTTGCCGGATGTCTTGACAAACATCCACCGTGGGCCTCATGCAAAACCTTTCGAATCAACTCCTCATCTTTAGGAACACAAATTACTGTCACGATACATCGACAACCATTCAAATCCACTCGAAAATCGAGAACCACTTTACGATCCGCGCCTTAGCTATCTTAGCTTGCATCTCACTGTCATTTTTAGAGCCTCACATATCTCATTGAACAAATAACGACTTAGCTCTCAACTCTGCCAAAATAGCACCATCGTCGGACAATGCTAAACTCGTGCTCATAACTCTTAGAGCATACAAGGATTTCCTACTCAGGGCATCCGCAACCACATTCGCTTTTCTCGGGTGGTAGTCAATGACTAACTCATAGTCTTTCAACAACTCAAGCCACCGTCTGCATCTCTCGATTCGGATCCTTCGATCCATCAAATACTTTAAACTCTTATGATCCGTAAAGATTCGAAACTTCTCACTATACAAGTAATGTTGCCAAATCTTTAACGCAAAAACAATCACAGCCAACTCTAAATCATGAGTCAGATAATTCTTCTCGTGTAGCTTTAGCTGCCTCGAGGCGTAAGCGACTACCTTACCCTCTTGCATCAACACGCAACCGAGACATTAAATGACGCATCACTGTAAACCACGAACTCTTTCCCCGATTCTGGTTGAACCAAAACCAGTGCCTCAGTCAACATTGTTTTCAGTCTCTCGAAGCTCTGTTGACATGTCTCAGTCCATTCAAACTTGACATCTTTATGCAATAGTTTCGTCATCGGGGTGGCAATCACAGAGAACCCCTTTATGAAACGTCTGTAATATCCCGCTAATCCCAAGAAACTTCTAATTTCTGACACGTTCCTCGGTGGTTTCCAATCCACAATAGCCGATATCTTACTTGGGTCAACTCTGACACCATCACCTGACACCATGTGTCTTAGGAATCCGACCTCTCGGAGCCAAAACTTACTCTTGCTAAACTTAGCATACAACTGCTTATCTCTCAAAGTTTGCAAGATAATTCTCAAATGCTCTTCATGATCGTTCTCATCCCGAGAATAGATCAATATGTCGTCAATGAAGACAACTACAAACTTGTCCACATACGGTCTGAAAACACGGTTCATCAAATCCATAAAAATCGTAGGTGCATTCGTCAAACCAAACGGCATAACCAAAAACTCATAATGGCCATACCTTGTCCGAAATGCAGTTTTCAACACATCTTGCTCTTTCACTGAAATGATAATAACTTGGACCTCAAGTCTATCTTGGAGAACACTTTGTAGCTCCCTTTAGTTGATCAAAAAGATCATTAATCCTTGGTAAAGGATACTTATTCTTCACCGTCACCTTGTTCAGTTGTCTATAGTCTATACACAACCTCATAGACCCATCTTTCTTCTTCACGAATAATACCGAGGCACCCCACGGCGAGTAGCTCGGTCTTGTAAAACCTTTATCTGTCAACTCTTGCAACTGAACCTTCAGTTCTTTCAACTCTATAGGTGCCATTCTATATGGAGCAGTTGAAATAGGTGTCGTTCCCAGAACCAACTCAATTCAAAACTCGACCTCTCTCTCTGGAGGTAATCCGGGTAACTCTTCCGAAAATACATCTGGATACTCACATACCACTGGCACTGTTTCAAACTCTACTCCAATCTCTCGAGTATTCAACACAAGAGCAAGATAGGACTCACATCCTTTTCTCAAACATTTCTCACCACTAGGAAGAAATCATCAGCTGTAGACTATCCGATCCACCCATTCAACCCAACCACATCTCCACTCTCACATTTCAATTCAATGAACTTACTACCACAGTTCACTAAGACACTATGGGTAGTCAACCAATCCATGCCTAGGATTAAATCAAACTCATCAAACGGCAACAACATAAGGTTTGTCGGAAAACAATGATTCTCAATCAATAAAGGACAATTCTTACGCAGTTTATCCACTAACACATGCTTTCCTAACGGGTTTGACACCTTGACCACTATGTCCGTAGACTCAACAGTCATACTCAAACTAGATGCTAATCTCATGCAAATATAAGAATGAGTAGACCCTGGATCTATTAAAGCAATAACAAAGGTGTCATAGAGAGAAAAAGTACCCGTTATCACATTAGGGGAGGATGATTCTTCGCGAGCGTGAATAGCATACGTCCTCGCAGGTGCCCGACCTTCTGGTCTCAAAGCATAATCTCTAGGTGCACCTCTACCACTATTCCCACCTCTCGGGTTCATTGGTGGTCTACCCCTCGTAGACACATCACTAGGTCTCAGCTCTTGGCTCTCTTCCTTTTCATCCCTCTCGGGATAGTTACGGATAAAGTGGTCAGGGGAACCACACTTATAACATTTTTGAATATTTCCCCAACACTCTCCGGTGTGATACCTACCACAACTTGGACACTCCGGTATACTCTTTGTATTGCCCACACTTTCCATCGAGGGAGCTTGGACTCTCGAACCCGAGTGAGTATTGCCCAAGTCTCGATGCGAATAACCCACTGGTGCTGTCGTCCGATGATTCACTTCCTTAGATCTTTTCGACTGGGCTTGGTATGACTTGCCCATCGGCCTCTTTCTAGCATCTCGGGCTTCACTCACAGCCCTCCTCTTTTCTGAACTCAGCTCTTCGGCCTTACTTGCCCTCTTAACTAATACCACAAATTCTTTCAACTCCAAAATGCCCACTAGGAGTTTGATGTCCTTATTCAGCCCATCTTCGAACCTCTTACATAAGATGGTCTCAGTTGATACACATTCTTGAGCGTATTTACTAAGCCTAACAAACTCACGCTCATATTCTGCCACTGTCATTCTTCCTTGTTTCAACTCAAGGAATTCATTCCTTTTTCGATCAGTAAACCTCTGGCTTATATACTTCTTCCAGAACTCTTCCAGAAAGAAATCCCACGTCACCCGCTCTCTCGGGACCACTAGCGTCAACGTCTTCCACCAATGGTATGCCGAATCTCTCAGCAAGGATACGGTACACTACAAACTCTCTTCAGGCGTACATGAGAGTTCATCAAACACCCTCATCGAGTTCTTCAACCAGAACTCCGCCCTCTCTGGGTCATCATCTACCTTATCTCTAAACTCCTAAGCCCCGTGCTTCCTAATCTTATCCACCGGGGGCTTCGATATCCTCACTACATCCATACCTTGAGGAGCCACTGGATTTGGCTGAGGTATAGGAGGAGGAGGTGGAGGAGGTTGAGCATTAGGGTTCGCTCGAACATAGTCTGAGTACTAATTACTCATCATCTGGAGAAAGGCTTCTCGTGCCTCTTCCTATTGACCCCTAACCTCGGGTCCACTTTCAACGGGTGCGGTTCCTTGCGCAAGAGCCGACGCGTTACTAGTTGCTTCATCAACAGTCGATGGATCAGAATCTATATACTATATAAAACAAGATTTAAAATCATCAGAAACCACCACACTATCATTGTACACTTATGGCATGTATAACTAGACTCTTACACCCGCTACGGTAGTCCTAGAACTGACTAAATCATAGCTCTGATACCACTAAATGTAACACCCCTTACTCGGGTTCTACGCCAAAACTGGGCCCGAGCCGTTACCGAACTCAAACGACTTGATCGCCACTTAGGCTCGTCGTAACTACTCTCTAAAGTCATCTCAACAACCTCATTCTCGACTTACGAGGCCTTACTCATACACACGAGGGCTCTCGAGACTAAACCGAAACTTTTTCCAATCTTAAAATTTTTCTCTTTTATACAGGTCTCACACGCCCGTGTAAGATTAGACACGCCCGTGCATGGACACACACGCCCATGTCCCCAAACCGTGCCTAAAAACCCAGCATTCTGTCAATGCCCCACGGCCAAGGCACACGCCCGTGCTTACCACCCGTGGTGCACACTGACTACTTTAACACGGCCTAGAGTCTAGACACGCACCCGTGTGGTTAGCCGGTGGCCAACACTGATTAATCCCACATGCCCTAGACACACGCCCGTGTAGCTAGTCTGTGGTCTATTCTGTTTTAAAATACTAACATGCAGGGGACGCACGGCCAAAGCACACGCCCGTGGGCTGACCGTGTGTCACATATAGCCTAGACACACGTCCGTGTGTCTATCCACATGGCCAAGAACAAAGCTATTTGATAAGCTCTTCTCACCCTTATAGCTTACACAACATGCACTCATACAACACATCCATAATAAACTCAAATTGAATTGCAATCTCACATAGGCAACTATAACTTTCTTTCATATAATGTAATAGCCAACAACCATGGCATTATACAAAATAAGCTATCCATCTAAAGGCCAACACATCTTAGCCATTTACAACAAAATTCACTAACTTGTCTAGCTCCTATACATGCCATATACAAAACATTGAGTCTCATGTACCAGAGTGTGCTGATAGTGTGGGCGATCTTCCAATTGATCCTCGTATCTCGGTTCAACACTTTTACTCTATAAGACAAGGGAAAAGAAAGGGAGTAAGCTTTGAGCTTAGTAAGTTTACACATAAACAATTAAGCATCATAGTATAAGCTCAACAACAATTAGCATTATACTACCAAAAATAATGAACAACTGTGCTTACTCTTTCTATCTCTTACCACATTTCCAACACATCATGAGTCACATACTCATAACCATCGAAATGCACCCCTGCATTCAATGTCACATTTACACAATATACAACACATTATTATTTCTCAATAATTCATCCACACAGCTAATTAACTTAATAATACATCCACACAGCTATTTTACTCAATAATGCAATCACATGGCTAATCCACACAGTTAACCCACACAGTAAATATCTCGGTGGTTTCGCACTTAGCATACCACAATTGATTAATAAGGTGGTATCACACTTAGCCTACCACAAAGGTAATCATAGGGGTTTCTCACTTAGCCCACTAAACGATATACCTCACGATAGCATCGCACATAGCCACTTCTCGTCGTCAATATGCATTAGGATGGTATCGCACTTAGCCTACCATCTAGCATTATCACTACACATTCACATGTCTACTTACTCTCAATTTAACATCCATTCACAATTCTACTACATTCATTCTACTTGGACCACATAGGTTCTCAATCAATCTCGAACAAGCTACACACTAGCTATCATCAACAAATTGTAAGTATGAATGCATTGTCTATGCATAGACTTACCTCGATACACAAAAGTATTAAGACTTGCAATTTAGTCCACCACCTTGCTTTTGCCTCAGTTTCGATCCAGGCTTCGTCTTTCTTGATCTATAATGAATAAATCGACTTATTCAATACATACATTGACTAAATTGACCCACATCTCATACTTTAGCAAAATTACTATTTTACCCCTAAACTTTCTCATATTTACACTTTAGCCCTAAAGGCTCGTAAAGTGATTTTTATTCAACTTTCTAGTATTTTATGCTTAGCCGAACCACTTATTCAATCAATTCTCACTAAAACACACATGTATAACCAAACTTAAGATTTTCACAATCAAGTCCTTACATGCATTTTCATGGAAAATCACTTAACAAAAGATGTTTCTATTACATCAAGCTTTCATAATCTTCCATAAAACAACAAAATACATGCATGTCATACATGACCACATTTTTGAACATCCTTCATATCTCACCAAATAGCTAAAAATAGCTTACTCATGCTACCGGGACTTTAAAAATGCAAAGAATATCAAAAACGAGGCTAGATGCACTTACTAGCAAGCTTGAAAAATTGAAGAACCCTAGCTATGGTTTCCTTCAAATTTTTGGCAATGAGGGGAAGAAGATGAGCATGATTTTGTTATCTTTTCTTCTTTTTAATCACTTATTTGTTAAATGACTAAATGCCCTTTTTGATAAACTTTCTATTTTAACTCATCCATGCCCATTTTTGTCCAAAAACTAAAAATTGGAAAAAATTGCTCATTAATGACCTCTAATTAATAATCTAAAGCTATTTCACACATATAGCTTCTAGAAACACACATTTTGCAACTTTTGCAATTTAGTCCTTTTGGACAATTCAACCACAATTTCACAAAATTGCTTCATGAAACTTTCACACTAGCATGCATACAAGGCATAAACCTCAATAACTCATTTATAACCCTCAGATTTGTGGTCTTGCACCACTATTCCGACTAGGCCCTAAAGCGGGATTTTACATCAACGTTGAAGGAACAAATTTACTAGCTCAATATCTACAAACCTGCTTTGGCTAATGGGGTGTTGGTTGCAGAACCCAAGCTTATGGTAGATGTCCTGAAGCCGAAAGAGTTTAATGGGTCGAGGTCTGCAAAGGATGTGGACAGCTTCTTGTGGGGAATGGAACAATAATTTTCATGTTAAAGGGATCATGGATGATGCTACTAAGGTAAATATCATTGTTATGTATTTTACTAATGTTGTTTTCTTATGGTGGCATTGTACGTACATAAATGAGAAACGATTTGGAGATACCATTGGAACTTGGGAGGAGTTCCAAAGTGAATTCAAGGGGCAGTTTTACCCAGACTATGTTGAGGATGAGGCTCGAACTAAGTTGCATCAGTTTACGCAACAAGGCACGGTTAGGGAGTATATGCAGGAGTTTAATGAACTCACTGTCTAAATTTCTGATTTGAGTGAGAAATAAGCATTCTACTGATTTAATGATGGGTTGAAATCATGGGAAAAACCAGAGTTGCATCGACAGTGCATCACTAAACTTACTGTAGCCATGGCCAACGCAGAGTGCTTTGTCAAACTTGGTCTGAGGAAAGACAAGTTCGAGTTTTCCAATCCTAAACACACCCGAAAAATTGACAGAGCAAAAGAAAATGAAAACCTCGACTATGAAAACTCTACTGAGAGAAAGAAAAAGAAAGCAAAGAAAGAGGGCAGAAAAATGACAAAGAGGAAAAGGAAAGGAACGGAGGGAGAGCATGTTTACCTAAAGAACGTCGCGATGAAGAGGAGGAGTGTTATGGTCGGAGTCGAAGGAAGCAAGGGAGTGGTTGTGTGACTGAGTGAGAGCATTTTTTAGGTGAGACAGGGTAAAATGGAAACAAGGCAAGCACCGAATCAGTAATCAGTGGGAAGGAGACGGAATAGAAATGACATCATTTCCCTACATAATCTTATAATGGAATAAACCCGTAATAGGGCATTCCACTGAACCAAACAGTTGTTTGTGGTGGGCCCGCGAAATAAAGTTGTAATAGTTATGCCATTACATTAAACAAAACAGAGTGTAAGTATATAAATCCTAAACTATAATCAATTCTAAATCCTAAATATTAAGCATGATATTAAATCCTAAAATTTAAACCTCAAATACTAAATCTTAAGTTATAAACCTTAAAAAATAAAACCCTAAATTCTAATCTCAATCTTAAACCATAAATCATAAAGTTCTAAAATTTGAATTCCAAAATTTTAAACTCTAAATTTAACCATAATCATAAATTTTTTTATTATTGGTTAATTTTTTTTATTGGCTTTAATGGTGTAAAAAACCCTTCAACTTTTTCAAAAAAAGCAATTAAGTCACTGTTTTTTTTCTTCTTCTTTTTCTCACTCAATTTGGTACTTGAACTTTGAAAATATTTAAAAAGGGCCTCAAACTTTTTCCAAAAAAAGCAATTAAACCTTTTTTTTTTTTGCACTCAATAAGGTACTTTAACTGCAAAAATGCATCAAAAAGGCCTTTGATTGTTAACTTTAATAGTTGACTATTAGAGTTAACCGCCCCTAATTTTTTTCATTTAAAACCACCACGGTGTGACATGTGGCAAAAAAATGCTAAAAATAAAATTCAATAAAAATTATAAAAAATATTAAAATATTATTAAAAATTAGAAATAAAATTGTAAAATTTTATAAAAATCATAAAAAATTATAAACTATATAGAAATATATAAAATTTTATAAAGTTGTAAGAAAATTATAAAAAAATGTAAAGAAATATAAAATTCGTAAAAAATATAAAAATTATCGTACCAAAAGAAGCATTTTATAATTTTTCTATAACTTTTATTGATTTTTATTTTTATCATTTTTTGTCACATGTCACGCTGTATTGTGACACGTGATGGCTTTAATTGAAAAAAAATTAGGGGTGGTTAACTTTTATTGTCAACTGTTAAAGTTAATTGTTAAAGGGCATTTTGATGTATTTTATAATTTTTTTTTCTAATTTTTAATATTTTTTATTAAAATTTAATAATTTTTATAACTTCTATTTATTTTTATTTTTTATAATTTTTTGCCACATGTCACACTGTGTTTGTGACATGGGGTGGCTTTAACTGAAAAGAATTAGGGGCAGTTAACTTTAACGGTTGACTGTTAAAGTTACGATTAAAGGACATTTTTTTATGCATTTTAACATTTCAAGTACCCAATTAAGTGCCAAAAAGAAAGGCAAGGGTTTAATGGCTTTTTTGAAAAAATTTGAGGGCTTTTTTGATGCATTTTGAAAATGTAAAAAGAACACAGAAATTTATTTACTTTTTTTGAAAAAGTTTGAAACTTTTTACGGGATTAAAACATGTTTAAATTAAGAGAATTAAGATTAAAATGGCATTAAAGAGAATTGAAATGATGGCAGCAAAGGCATGATATTAATTAAAATCTTTTAAAAAAATATAAAAAGTGACATAGGTAATGGATCATAATATAATTTGGTTATACAATAGTCACAAACTCACACATGCACTTATTGAAATTATGACGCAAGTCGATCCAGTGATGTTGGAAATATGATGAATATCCTTATTTAATAAATTAAATATAAAAATTCACCAAAACATTGTATGATGAAAATAACTCACTTGGGACCAGAGTTGAGACAACCGGATCAACAGCCAAAAACATGCATTTACTATTGTTGTTATTATTATTTTGCGGTTACAAACATCAGACAATAAGATTAGAGCAAAATATTCCCAAATAAATAACAAATACATTTTATAAAGAAAATTTTATTATGTATAAACCTCATCAACTTAACCTCTCTCTATCTCACAAACTCTGCAAATAATATGTACATGGATAGGCAAAATCTCCCATCAATAATTACCTCTCTATATATGTATATGCACACCATCTTTCTGTCTCCCTACTTACATCTAACCTGCTGCCTATAACACTCATGAATGCATGTCCTTCACAATTTCCTCAACCAGATCTCCAACAATGTGCCATTCCACCTCTCTTCCTAAAACATTAGTTTCGCCGTCCATCAAGCCGGCCCAAGGGGTGGATCCTAGATCTCTGGCCACCATATGATCAACCGAGTAGTTGGATCTATCATTTGGAGGATGTAAACTAATATGGACAATTTCCCACACTGAATTTATTAACTTCCTTCCATGTGGAGGTGTCAATATGGAGGAACCAAGAAGCTTTCTCCTGAATCTAGACATGGTCACTGGTGGCCCAAGTATGGTTGAAAGTGCTTCATTTGACAAATCAAGTAATACTTTGTGATCTACCTTCTTATCATTTTCCTTGATCAATTTGCTATGATATTCTACTTGTTCAAAGATAGAGTTGCCGATAGGCTTTGCTAATGGATCCCACCTAGATAAGGATTTATCGTATGATCCATCGTACAAACCAGAAGCAACGAGCAGATCTCTTATGTATCCTCGGGTATGGTCCTCTAAATTCACCATTTCAGATTCAATAGGCTCCTGTTCAACTGTTATGTGGTCTGCTCCATCAGACTCTAGTTCATTCAGTTGCCTCCCCTGCTCTGATTGATGATCTATAAATAAAAAGACTGTCATATAAGGATTTGAAAAACTAAGTTGCAATAACATCAAGTGCCAACAAATAGTTGCTCGTTATGCAGACAGTAGCAACATTGTACATGTACATGTATACTATAATATAACAGAGACAAACATGGCATCGCTTTATGCATCAAATATAGCTGTTTCCCCTACAGGTGAAAATGCTTTTATACATTTATTTACATCTTTTAACTGTTAAACTTTCATGTGCAAAATAGATGAGTAGATTAGAAATTTATTAAGATGGTTTCTGCCCAAGCCAAGTTACAATTTGGCCAAAAATACTAGTAAATTTTGCGAATAATCCCAAAGGAAATGAGAGCAATGCTGTTGACTCTTGAAACTAAGGATATGATAATTGACACAAACAAGGAAGATTAATAAAGAAAGCTATGCATACTCCATAGTATATAGCATGATCACATTACTATGATTACATGCTTTATGTATGAAAGGGAAAGTTGCATACCATTCAAATTAGAACTGGTCTCATTGAAAACCTGCGGTACAACATTATCTTCTCCCAAAGTCACATCTGGTGTTGACATTGGGCTGAGATAATCCACCTCCCTCCAAAATTCTTCATGCGTGCTGCTGCAAAAAGATGCCGGGCTAGGAGGCACCTCCGTAGAATTCTCCTAAGACCACAACATAAACCATCAGAAATGGAAAATTTATCTAAAGATTCTCTTAATTTATAAACAAGAATAAGTGCTCTTACATGCCTCTCGCCAATGTTCATAATAACTGTTGGTCCACTCAAGACATCTTTTGCAAGATCACTATTGGCATTATATGACTCCACCACCGATTGAATCTTCTTGCCAAATAGCCTCCGTCTAAGCGTTAAACTATATTTAATATTGGAAACTTTTTCTTTCAAGTTGAACTTCTCTTTCTTCCTTCTTCTAATGTCTACTGATGCATTTTCATTGCCTTCATGCTTCCTCCTGATCTGCGCACCTGTTAATATATGGCAATCCTCTAAAAGCAACTTCCCAAATGATGTTCCTGAGACGGGGGCTGACAAGGACCTAATGAGATTTCTTGGGGACAGTTCCCTGTTTAGAAGCCCAACATCATCTCCATGCCTGAAAGAACTGGTTTGCATTTCTTGTCCATGTTTAACAATTTCCTGGTAGCTCTGCTCATTTCCAGACTTTGACATATATTGCATTCTTCCCAGCCTGTCCCTTCCATTATCAAAAGCGGATGTAGTGGAGACGACTATTGGTACATCAATATCATCTCCATGCCTGAAAGAACTGGTTTGCATTTCTTGTCCATGTTTAACACTTTCCCGGTAGCTTTGCTCATTTCCAGACTTTGACATATATTGCATTCTTCCCAGCCTGTCCCTTTCATTATCAAAAGCGGGTGTAGTGGAGACGACTATTGGTACATCAAACTGAGTTTCTTGCTTATGCACATTCCTTAGTCTCTCTGACAATAATCTTCTTGTATCTTTGCTAATGAACTCAGGAGAACCTGGTCCATTGAACTGAACTTCACTTCTATATGATCTTGTTGATTCTGATCGAAATAAATTCCTTCCAATATCCCTACTGACGTTTTCTCTGACCTGATTTGCTATATGCTTAGCAATCTGTTTTGGATCAGATGATGGCTTTTCACTGAAAGGTGTCTCTGTTCCACTTCCTCTGATCACAGAACTCTTTTTTATATTGAGGCCTTTACCTTGTAGTTCCAATTTAAGTCGTTCCCTAACCTCCTCAAGAAAATCCTCCATACTAGTTCTCTCCTGGAAAGTGCCAGAGGAAGAGGTACATGATTCTTCATGGTCACAAATACTATCAGGACCAGGCTTCAAGATCACTATCCTTGTAGGAACAGCATCTAGTTTCCCATTATGATCTATCATGGAAGGTAACCGAAAATCCTTGTTCATGCTTCGTCTTCTTGATTCATTTTTCTCAGCTGTAAAGAGTTCTGATTTATGCCTGCGATGATGCAAACCACTTTCTTTTATTGCAAACCTCTTGGATTCCAAAGGCTTTTCATGCATTGCTTGTACTGAATCATCATAAAGTGCCATCTTTTCCATGTTCAGTTTCTCTTGAGCAAGTTTATGTGTAAAAATGCTTCCAACATCAACTATCTTTGAACATTCCCTAAGCCTGGATACTTGCCATGCCTCAAATTCTTTCTTAAATTTTTGCAATTCTTCCTCTTGAGGATGTTCACGAGGCCTAGGCTTTCCATACCTATGGTCGGTGTTCCATCTCTCAGCATCTCTAACTCTTTTACTGTAAATAGAGTCAACTTCCCTTTGCTTTGAGTAATTCAAGTTAGACCCCTTGACACATTTCTCCCTTCCAGAAAACTTGACTCGCTGGTTATCACTCTTTTTCACAACCGATTGAACTACAGATTTTGTATCTACTGGCAACGGATCAATCCCCATCAATTTGGCAACAATACTGGGTGCATTCTGTCCGGTGTTAGATTGTTTGGACATCTCCTCACATATCAATTTCTTCATTGAAGCCTCAGTTTGATAAAAGTTTCTTGCTGCCCAGTCTTCTTCCACTTGATAAGAGCCCTGAGATTCCATATAAATGTTAAAAAGTGAACTCCTTGACAATCCACTCTTAGGACAACCCAGACCACAGTCATGCAACAAAAAGGACGTAGTCTCAAATGTAAAAAAGAACCAATAAAAAAGCTATACTCTATAATTCTCAATCTATAGTAAGAAATCAGAAGGAAAAAATTACTGGCAGATCTCCTGCAGGATAGTAGCTTTGAGAAGTGCCTAATTTCAGCTCCACGCTATTTCGCGGAGCTTCCAGACCTGCATAGTAGCAAATCAACCACATTACTGTATTACTTCATAGAAAAAGCAATAAGAAATAATAATTACACTTACCATCAACATTTTTCTTTTTTGCAAGTATTTTTCTGGCCATGCTGCCTTGATGGAAATCAAAAAGATGAAATACGCCTCCCATGCAGCCACTGGATCTACCAAATCATTTTGTTAACAGAGAATCTACTTTTTATCACTCCAAAAATCAGTCTTCTCCTTACGCTTAAGAAAATCACTCGCTTGCCTTTATCTCCTGTAAAGCCACAAATGAAACAACATATTTGATTATCTTATTCTAAGGAACAAAATGCATATCACCAATACGATGAACTGACTAAGGCCTCAGCATGGCCTCTTTTTTTTGCTTTACAATGAGCATTGAAAAGTATTCTGTTTTTCACTGAACTAAATATACTTTTGATCAACATAAGACTTCAGTGTCCAGATATCTTCACAGGCACTGACAAACAAATAAAGCTGTACGTTTTAAGATAAGAGACACAATCGGCATTGTTGACATCATACATTGAAATTAGTTATTACAGAGATGAGCTTCTATTGGATTATAAAAGTGAACAAAAACAAGCAATAGAACTAGAAGGGTTGTAAGTGCTTCACGGTGCAAAACTCCAACTGGGAAAACTTTTGGCTCCTCCTAAGCTACATTTTTTAGAATATATTTTGATTCTAATCAAACTTTGCACTTTCAACACCACTATTTACTTCATCAGTAGATCACTGTTGATGTGCACCTTAAAACCTTATGCAAACGCTTTAGACTTCAAGTAGTGTGAGCTTCCTCGATTATGTTTAAAAGCAAGTGAATTTAAACCCTTTTTGAAACTCTTATCCAACTTATTCATTGTAGCAATTTCACAAACATGCAAAATGGGAACTGAGTGAATGAAATGTGCAGGCATCAAATCATAGACAACTCTCAAATCCGTGTGGGAAAGTTGTACAGCAAAAAATCAAAAGCAAAAGGATGAGAAGTAAAGGAACTGAAAGAAAACGGGTAAGAGGAATGAGTACAATTTATCTGAAATTGTGCTGACAGCACCATATGGAAATTTTCTTCAATTTTCAAGTTTTAAAGAATATCCCGAGTTTTCCAAGCCAATCAATATCCATCCTGTAATAAAGTCTAGTCTAACATAAACGATTATGATGATCTAAGCAACAGAAACACCGAAATTCAAAAAATAATCTTTTTTTTCCTTTCTTTTTTAGTTTGAAAATATAGGAAGTTGATAATTTTGAGACTCAATGCTCTGTCAAAAGAATAGTTAACTCAATCAAACAAGGAAAACAAAGGTTGAAAACTTCCAAAATTTTAAGCTTTGCCAATTGTTTAAGACCCCATAAAGCTAAAACTGGAACAGGGTTTTCAATTCATTCCAAGCTTCCAATTTTTATTGACTTTAGAAGCATCTGAAGCAAAACAAACAGAAATAATAACAAAAAAGAAAACATACCCTTTGTTTTAGAGAGAAAAATGAAGAATGAGAGAGCCAACAAATGAAGAAAGGTTGCTGAATGCTAAGGAAGAACTGGAGAAATATAAAAGAGACATTATCATGGACATGGTGTCGGTTTAAAGATGCAGATGATAATGCACAGGAAAGCTAGACAGACATATAGAATTGAATAAAAGTGGGAACCCTGAGCTAAGATCTGTATGATGAAAAAGGCTCATGGCTTAATAATAATTTATTAATTATAAATGATACAGGAAAAAGTTGTGCCTTTTTAGTTACCAATAGGGAGGAAGTCTCTCAAGTGAATGAATGAATAAATAAATATAAACTTTAGGGAAAAGATTCTAAATTTGGGTAAAACTTAAAAGTTATCCAAGAATAACCAGAAGATTAATAGTTGGAAAGTTAGGGGACCATTGCCTATCACATCATTCATTTATTTTTCCACAAGTCATAATCACTCCCACAGATCAAAATGATATTCCAAATGGCTAAACTATATATCCTCTCAACACACAAAAACAAATATGAAGCTTCCTTTTTCCTTTTCCAGCATTAAGAAAACATGGTGTTCCAAAGATGGTCATTTTCAATGAATTAGATGCAAACTCCATCACCATCCTAAAATTAAATTAAAGAAAGCTTGAATGCACATAATGGTAGCAAAGTACGAATAATATTTACATATATTGATTCATTCAAATTATATTACAGACAAGCATATAAGTTTGAATAAGAATCAGACAAGAAATAGAGTAGACTTCAATCAAATCAGATTTTGCAGTCTCCAACAGTTGTTCATATATGTGATGTTATGTTATTACTCCAATTGGCACCATTTTGTAAGCGACTGACTAACTCATTCTCTGGCACTTCAGTGCACATTAAACATATAATATTTTTGTACAGATTTTGTGTGTATCCTTTTTTTCATTTTTTGATTCAATAGTTCAAGTCTGTGGGGAAGAGGGAATGTGTCAGTCTTGTTTTATTTTATTGGATAAACTATATCAGTAGTCATCCAATTATTAATAAATTTTTTTTTACTATCTAATTATAAAAAGTTACAAAACAGTCACCTAACTATTCAATTTTGTCATTTTTCTAATGGTAACTTTTAAAATTGGCATAATAGCAATTTAAATCCTCAACATTTATAAGTTATATCAATTTAGTCTTGATTTTAAAAAAATTTAGCTCTCAATATTTACATATTGTGTATTTTGATTTCTTTTTGTTGCTTTTTTTGGTGGCATTAAGAGTTTATTTTAAAAGAATGAGAAAAAATTAAAATTATTATCTTAGATTTTTAGGTGTTTCCATATTTTTGTATATTTTTAATCAAATTTAGCTAATAGATTTCTACTTTTTTTTAGCTTTTTAGGTGAAAGGGTCACAAAGAAAAAGTTAAGTTAAAAAAAAAGACCAAATTACACAATGTGTAAATGTTGAGGTTAGATTTTTTAGAAGCAAGACTAAATTGACATAATGTATAAATATTGAGGGTTAAAGTTGCTATTATGTTAATTTTAAAAGTTTTCTATAAAAAAGATAAAATTAAATAATTAGATAACCATTTTGTAAATTTTTATAGTTAAATGATTATTTTATAACTTTTAATAATTGGATGAGAAAAACAATTATTTCTTCTGATATGTATGCATTTCTTCTTCTTCATCATGTGCAGGTGAGCCCCCTTTTTCTGACTTTGACCATTATTTCTTCTGACCTTGGGAAATCATGGGAGTTTATGGGAAAATATTTTAGTAAATAGCAGAGTGGTTGGTGAGGGCATCAGTGCGTGATTTCATTCAACAAGATTGTGAGTAGGTGAATTTTAACCACAACAATACCATCCTTTGATGTGTCAAAGCTGAATGGAAATAAATCTGCCTTTCGGCTACCTAAAATCATACAATCCGTGATTTCCTATAATATATAATTAATTACTCACCTCCTCCTTCATCATCCAAAACTCAAATTCTAAATCAAATCATCTCTTCTAAAATTTATAAAATTTATAACAAAAATCATTAAAATTTGAAATAGACGGATTAGCTCAAAATTAGCAAGAGTGTTGGCCCAGAGAAAACTATTAGACCAATTGACCTGAGAATTGGGTGATTGAACCAATTTTTTATTTTTTAATTACTTTTATCAAACCAAAATTTTATTATCCAACTATTAAGATATGTTAGAATGAAATATTTTAATCAATGTTTTCAAAACTAGACAAGTGGTTGAACCAATTAGACAAATGATTTGCCAATTTGATTCATTTGTCCAGTTCAATTGAATAAAACATTAATAAATAAATAAAATACAATAAATCGGTTTAACCATTAGGTTCCTAAATCAACCGGTCTAATGGTTTTCTTCGAACCAATACCCTTGCCGATTTTAATCTAATCAGTCCAATCGACTAATTCAGTCTAGTTTAAGTTTTTATGATTTTTTTTATAATTTTTATAAATTTATATTAGTTTTAATACTTTAAATACTTTTTTATACTTTTTTTATGATTTTTATAGAATTTTAATACGCTTTTATAAAATTTTAAATATTTTTTACTAATTTTATATTTTTTTATAATTTATTAGAATTTTTATGTTTTTTATAATTTTTTTAAGTTAATATCAATTTTCATATTCTTTTAATATTTTATTTTTTTATTTTTTATAATTTTTATGAAAAAAAATATTATATTAAACTAAAAGCTATCACGTGTCACCATATGATTACTCCATCAATTTATTTTAACAAAATTATTAATGGAAAAATTTAATTGATTATAAAAATTTAATTGATTATTTTAATTAACAAAAAAAATTAATTGGATGGTATTTGATTAATTTTTTGCATTTTCTTGAGATTTTTTCTCACATAAAAGCCTAAATTCAGTAAGGATATTGGAAATGGGGAATGAAGTGTGAGTTTGTTTGTGGGAAGTTATACGTGAAAAGCGTCCACAAAAAAGAAAAAGAAAAATGTACATGCATGAAGCTTACAACTCTGGAAGATGATGAATGAAAGTTGTGGGGGCAGTTTTGTAGTGAAAAAGCAACTCGTACCCTTATCTGATGATGCACAGAGCGTCTGTCAGCCCTATGCCCTATGCCCTATGCCCATCATAATCTAATGAGATGATAAAAATTGCCTCTCTATTTCTATTATAGCATTGATGAGAGCAACTTGTGGGTTGGGGGACCAACGGCTTTGGCCAAACATTGCTTGTTCAACCCGTGGCGGCGGGCTATTGCACTAGGACAAGTGTTTTTGGTTGGAAAATGGTACATTATTATGGTATATGTTGCTGGGATTAGAAGTTTTCTGGGTGGGTGATGAGTTGGTTTTCTTTTTTTCAACTTGGTGGTATAATTTTTTTCAAGTTCATCTACATATGTTTGATTCAAGATTTTATCTTCTGTTAGTTTCACTCGGAAGAACAAGATTGTCATTGTTAGATTCAACACACCAATTTGTAAAAGATTAATCCAATGATGCACCTTATGTCTGTGATATTTGTATTTAATCCAGTGTTTTTCTCCGGAGATATACTTTGGATATGACTTTACTTGCAATTTATATGATTAAATTTTGGAGAGCTTAATAAAAATTTTAAAAATGAGAATATTTTTTTTTAAAATTTTATGGGGTCTAATTAAAATTTTTAAAAAATTTTGTGAAATTAATGAGAATTTCCAAAATTTTAAAAAACTTTAAGTAAAATTTTCAAAAAAGGAAATAAAGTGTAGGCATCTACTTGAAATTTTTTAAAAGCTTCAAGAGAGAAATGAAATTTTCCAAATATTTGAGAGGTCTAATTAAAATTTTGAGGCCACCGCTACAATCAGCCTCTGGTTTCCCGTGATATATGTATTACTTTTGGACCAACGTTCTTTTGTATTAGGCCGTTATAACTTTGTTTCTTTGATGGTGAAAGTTTTACGTATTAATCAAGTTTCTATTTCGGAAAAAAAAAATGCTGTTGGGGTTGGGAAGCTTGTACGTATATATTATGAAATTGTGGACCAACGCCTGTGTGCTTGGACTTGGGCTTGAACGCTAGTTTTCAAGACCCAATACCAGAATCTAGCAGACACACCTAAGTTTGATTGTTTCAATGGCCTAATCCATACTTATTTGGGCTAACTATGAACCCTGCATAATCAATCAAATGAACAAAATAAAAGAAAGAGCAGCAAGATGAGAACTCCAGTGCTGTTGATCGAATAAAGTATAATTACAAATACAGGTTTTTTCTGCAGGCATCCTGAATGTGTTTGATTTAGTTAGTCTGCCACAATGAGTACGGCCATGACTCAGCTTCATAGGCTTCAACTATTCTTTGAAAGTAGTTCATGAATTCGCATTTACTTTCTTCAATAACAGCACCAATGAGTAAAGATCAAAAAAGAAATTTAAAAAAGTGTCATATGTCATGCCATAGATCTTTGATTATATGATAGATAAACACCACAAAATGTGCTTTTTAGTTCATTTTCCTAGCATCAGGAATAAATTGGTCTGGGAATTTTAGACAGATGACTTGTGATAATATTGTTTTAGAACATACTCTAATTTTTCCTAGACAGAATGCATACCAGTTTAGGCTAAAATGGCAGAAAGCAAGCTTCAAGATTACTTGAGAAAGTTGCAGGCACCATTTTTGTATGCTTCTCTACTTCTTCCTTGTATTCATGCAAAGATTGTTAGATTGCATGAAAAAAAAAAAATCCCATAGTTTACCATATAGCATTAAGCCATACCATCAAATATATTTACCATATAGCATACTCCCCCTTCTTATTGGTGCATTTTATTTGTTTTAATTCATACATACAATTAAAACTTGCATTAATGTATATCTACTCAGTTTCCTTTCAATTTTCCAAGGCGAACACAGCAACTAAAAATGTGTTGAAAAGCATTACAGCCATATTCTCAGACTACAAAATTGTTATCAAATATGTTGGCTAACTGGTTGAAAATATATTCTATGATACAGCTAGGAGACCATAGGGAACCGCAAAATATAAAGAAATCAGCAGATAGGAAAAATATATCTTAAGCCACTGCAAGCATATACAAAATGTGAGAACAAAGATAAACCAGGAGTGCAATACATGACATACCATCCATCACTCGTAGGGTGAACCAGATTCATCATTAGACAAGTTTTAATCTATAGCCTAGTCCAGTATCTAAGGTTTAAGAAGCATACCCGCCAACTGAGGGTAGATTCTATCTTTCATCATATCCCTGTTGCTTTTATCCAACGTGAAAATGGTTGCACCTGGATGATTCTTCAACCTTACAACTGCACAAATTCACACACAGCCATGCAAATTTAGTTATGAAGGGCAAAAGAATTTGCATTTCAGAAGCAAAGTCTAGGAGATACTTTAAAGAATAATAATAGTCCAGGTCTTCCATGGTTTCAAATTAAACCAAGTGGGAACATGATTAAAAAGAAGGATCTGCACGATCACTACATTCTCTTAACAAAAGAAAATATGAACCCCTTGAGAAAATTTTACCTGCAGGTATATCTTTGCCAAATTTTGGTATGGGGACAGTGGCGAGAAGAGGAATATTGGATTGAAGAATATTTAGAATGGCTGGAAAGAAGTATGAACTGAACAACTCCATTTTACCAACTTCATCAACAATGAAGAGACCAGTATCTTCTCTGATCTGCTAACAGATAGCCAAATATAGCCTTCAACAATAACCTTTATATACACAAATGAAATGAGCATGCCATGCTCAACTTAAACAGTTAATGCCAAGTTCCTAACCCAACAGATTAGACCCTATAACTAATAGTAGCACATTACAGTTCTAATTTGGTGTAATAAAGATGATAAAATTTATTGGGTATGGGGCATAAATGATAAAAACCCTCAAAGCATCCAGAAAGAAGAGCTTATGTTACCTTCAATTCAGGCAATACCAATGATTCAAACGATGCAATATCCACTTTGTATTTCCCAACAGCAGGCCATTGTCGAGATTCCGGGCTGGAAATAGTGGAGCTGGCGAGGCGAGCTCTGCGACCATCCAAGGTGACCACTTCAAACCCAACCCTCTCACCGCCCTGTCTAATCTCTTGAGAGTAGAAACCCTGAAGCTTGATGTTGGGGTTAGAGAGCTTCAGATTCTCGCATATTCTCATAATCAGAGTGGTTTTACCCACACCCTGCACATTTAGTAATCCCATTTCAAATTTCTCAAGATTGCCAAATGGAAACTCATTCTTAATTTTTATTTTTCAGTAACGGTAAAAGCAATAGCAATCGCAATACTTACAGGAGGGCCGGTGACGAGGATGCATTTTCCGACACCTGCCATCGTCCCACTCTCAACGGAACCGTGAGCGGCAGATACAGAACCCAACTCCATTGCTATTGTTATTGGTATATACTAATGGAGTAAAACAGTTTCTGGTTCAAGTCATGGACTAACTCGTAAATTTTTTAATCAATTTGTTGGGCCACGGTCCATCGGCCGAATGCCCAGGCCACGCTCAGCAATTCTAGAGTTTGATCAGTCCCCATCTTTCCGTTCCTTCCGTTTATTTATTTGAATTAAAGTTGTTCATGTCCGGGCACCCAGTCCGGCCTTTGCGCAAAAATATAATCCCAAAAACTAGGTTAGGCAAAAAATAAGGTTCGTTTAGAAATGGCCGAGCCTCGAATAAAATTTTGATCAGAGCTCAACCCTGCTCAATCCTAATTTGTAATAAAAAACCTGTTATTTTCCTGCTTTTTACCACTGTTTTGCTATCGCTTCACCATTATGTTGCTACTATTTTATTGTTAATTTTGCTATTAATTTAAAGGTATTTGATTGTTAAGTTGTTCTTATCATAGTATTATTTAAGTATAAATATTTTTTAAAATTTATTTTCAATTTGTTTATAAACATTTATTTTAATATTTTTAGTATATTTGGTGTATTATATATTTTTAAAATTTTATATAAAAATAAAAAAATTAATACGACCGGGCTGGGCTTGAGTTTTAGCATTTTTTATCTGGGCTGAGCTTGGAAAAAAAATTTAGGCCCAGTTTTCGGGTCAAGTCCAAGCCTATCAATTGGGCCTAAATTTTTGATAGTGATACGAGCTCGATTCGGTGTTGATTCGAGTCGTTTAGATTGCCCAATCGTGAAATTAAGTAAGTGTTGAGTTTTAACAAAGTAGGCTGGAAAAGATGAAAATATAGATTCAAACTGTAACACCCCTTACCCGTATTCAAGCCGGAACAAGGTTTGAGGCATTACCTAACTAATCTTGCTTAAACATCTCGAATAGGGTTATAAAATTCCGTTTATACCCATCACTTGCACATAATCGGCCTAGGAGGCCCTAAACATACTTCTAAGAGGTATCGAAACTATTCTGGAAATTTTTACGAGTTCGAGAAACTTTTCAACAAAACAGGGGCCACACGCCCGTGTGGGTCTAGGGACACGCCCGTGTGCCCCTAAGGCATGCTCGTGCCTTCCACCCGTGGTCGACACTGACTAATTTCACACGGCCTTGGCACGCCCGTGGCCCTGGCCCGTGTACCAAACCTTGGCATTCTGACATATCCACACGGCCTATACACACGTCTGTGTGCTTCAGCTGTGTGGCGATTTAAATTCCAAGTGCAAGGTGCAGACTTCACACGGCCTGGGCATACACCCATGTGCTAACCGTGTCTCCCACACGGTCTAGACACACGCCCGTGTGTCTACCCATGTGGACAATTAGAAGGCTATCTACCAAGCCCTTTGCCACCCTACATTGGATGCATACATACAACAATTCCATTCAACACAATTCATTACTCAAAGACACATCTAAATACTCCATTCAACATCCATACACAAGGGCATACACTTCAAGAAAATCACTTTCATTAAGCAAAAGAATTTGCCAAGTATTTGCCTAACTTAAGGTCATTTACAAAATGACTTTAGTAACATACATAGCCAACACTTTGGCTAACAATTACAACTTAACAAAATACTCGAGTCCTATACATGCCATACTCAAAATAAGTCTAAATTGTTATACCAAAGTGATGTCGATAGTGTGATTTCCGAACTCCTACGTCCACGATCCTCGAGTTATCTTGGCGATACTACAAGGAAGAAGGGCAATGAAAAGAGTAAGCATAAAGCTTAGTAAGTTTGCATGGAAATAAATAGCAATAATAAGCTCATAATATAATCTATCCATGGCATTAACTAATCATACACGAGTCAAAGGCTTCTTGACATACTTACTTACAATTGCCCTTATTTAACACATACCGTGCCACATATCGTAATCGTTTCTTCGTGACTCATTCACGAGTACCTGTACTCATTCATTCCCATGACTTTAGTGCGATTTCATTTCTACTTCTAAACTCATCTACTTATCCCATTAATCACTAGGGATAATCAAGACGCATATTCATCATCATTAATGTATATACGAAGCCAATGCCATATCCCCGAGGTGGTCTTACATGGAGCCACTTCTAGATGTCAATGCCATATCCCGGATATGGTCTTATATGGGGATTTCATATCATGTATCGATGCCATATCCCGGATATGGTCTTATACGATTCTCATATTTATTACCGAAGCCATATCCGGATATGGTCTTATACGGATCTCAACTCGGTCTTGAGGCCATATCCTGCATGGTCGTTATCACGGGACCTTATTTATTTCATATCTCGATGATAGCATTTTCGAAATCAATATGGTCCACTAGGACTTCATCCTCTCATTCAACATTAACTACTCAATTTAGCAGAGCTACATGCATTAATATAATGCCAAGCGTTCTCAATATGCTAACATAGATGTTGCAATAATCACATACAAACTTACCTCGTTTTCAAAATGAGTTAGCTCGTCGGTTTAGTCCACAACTTTGTTCTTTCCCCGATCGAGTCGGATTCTCGATTCTTCTTACTCTATAATAGCAAATTAGCTCATTTTAATCACTACATTAATAAAAGCATCTCAATAATGATACTTAGGCAAAATTACTATTTTGCCACTAGGCTTTGACAAAATGACCATTTTGCCCCTAGGCTCGAAAATTAATTCTAATCACATTTCTACCTTTAACAAGCCTAGGTGAACATTTAATACTCTTATAGCTATCATCAAAACTCCACATTTCACATATTTACTACAAATTTGTAATGTTTTCAAGACAACACTTTTCACAAAAGTTGTTCATCTAACAACCAAGACTCATTTTCTCCCATAAAAATGCAGCAAACAACTTAAAATCTCACATGGCAAGTCCCTAGACTTTTCACCATAATGCAAGATAGTCCCCTCTTTAGAAAGCTTAAGCTTTAGGGGTCTCAAAAGTACAACTATTTTCAAGAAAAGGTCACTAGAACACTTACTTGGATGGATGAGAGCTTGCTGAAATTTTGAGCATTCAAAAACCCCTATTTTCTTGCTATTTTTGATGGAGAAGAATGAACAAAAAGATGGATATCATCTTTTCTTTATTATAATATTAAACTAATAATTTAGTCCACCAAACATCACCAACTCTGACCAACTTGGTCAATTTTTGTCCCCTATGATGTCTATGGCCGGCCAAGCCTTTAAAAAGGGCTAAATTGCCTTTTAAAAACCTCAAATTTACAATCTATGGATATTTGGTACTTTTAGCTTATAGAATGGAACTTTCGTACTTTATGCGATTTAGTCTCTTTTTCGCGATTAAACATGAAATCGCTAAAATTAAAGCATCAAAATTCTCATGCACATATACTATCATGCTCTGACTCATAATATAACGTGACAATAAATTTCTCAAATCTCAGATTAGTGATCCCGAGATCACTATTCCGACTAGCCACTAAATCGGGCTGTTACACAAACAAGGTCTGAAAGATAATTAAATTGACTAATGGAGTAATTCGGCTAAGGCCAAGAGTGAACCAACAATGAAGGGAATTGTTGACCTGATTCTTAGACGGCACTTAGATGGAAATGGATAAGAGATAATTTGGCTAACCTCGACCCACTATCTAGCAAGATAGGAACCGATGGTATGGTCGAACGCCACACTTTGGGAAGTGATAAGTTCAGATAACAAGGAAGAATGACGCCACAAACTGAGCTTGATAAGTCGTTTCAATCCAAGAGAGAACAATGAGAGTTGAATTCTCACAGAAAAACAAAGTTCATATATTTGGCCCCCTTTGTGTGAATGCTTGAATATAAACAGTCAAAAGGTCTGAATGGACGAATTGGAACAGCCACCATCATGTGAAAACGTTTGGGAGCCGAATGGGCTTGTGTGAACAGCTCCTTGTCCATTGAACTCCTCAAACAGTCACTTGGAGAAGCTCATAACAGTTTCTGGTCTTAAATTCATTCCTCTTTTTAATGCCAATCAATGCACCGGCTGGTTCAATTGGTTAATTCACCTATAAACATAATTAAACTTTAATGAGCTGTAGTAACTAAAACTCATTTAATAAGCTAAAACAAATTAAATGGTTGTTGCAAATTAATTAACTTAGAACATATTAATTGTCGAATTTATTTAAACAACTAAATAAAATTAAAACAACTTAATTACTTAAACTAAAATAACTAAACACATTTAAAGTTTAATCCAGCAACTATTTAACTAAAATTCAGCTTGCAATAAGCTGTATGGAATGCATGGTGTTGAGCTCCATGCTTGCTTGATGAGTCCAGCCACCTCCCCTCCCCAAGCTCGATCAATGTGACTTGCAATGGCGTCTTGAAACTTCTTGGCACGAGACCGAGTAATGGGACCTTGTGGCAACTCAATGGGATCGACCGTAGCTTCCCGAGTTAGGATCGCATCAGATAGGGTCTGGCCCGGCCCATAGACAACTCTAATTTGAATCGAAAATCCCAAATACATTCTCGTTCTTGTAACTTGTAAGGGTAAAGTACAAGAATAGTCACCCAATTATTCTTTTAATTATTTTTTGGTTGCTCAATTATTAATTTTTTCAATTTAGTCACTTAACTTTTTGAAAATAAATATTCTAGTTGCTCCCCTATTAGTTGTCATTTGATAAGTGATGAAAAGCTAATGTGGGCTTTTTTATTAGCCTAATAACAAATTTAGCCATCCAATGTTTACACATTCTATCAATTTGATTCTAAACCTAAAAAATTCAAAAAATTTAATCCTCAACATTTACAAAATTTATCAATTTAATTTTAATTCTAAAAAAGTTTCAAAACATGAAAAATATTAAAATTTTCATTTTTGGATAATAAAATTTATTTTAAAGTCTAAAAAGTCTAAATGGATTATAAATAAAAAACCAAAATATATGTATTAAAAATACAAAAAAAGAAGAGAACATATATAAAATGATTCTAAAAGAAATAAATATGAAATAGATTGAGGAGTATTAGAGAGAGATGAAATTGGACTTTCCCATAGAATATGGAATCAACAAGTTATCTTCCTTGGTTTAGTTCAGCTCGATTTTCAATTCCTCGACTAAATTTTCTAAAACTTTGGTTGTTTGACCAACGCTCTTGGACTACCCAAGTTTAGAAGTTACTGATGACATGTCCAAGTCGAAAAAAAACTTTTCTAAGTTTTTCATTTCTTGAAAGATTTATCATTGCATTGTTTTCTCTACTTAAATATAAGGCCTCCATATATTATTAAAATAAGGAAAAAAATCAAAATAATTGTTTTGTAATAGTTTTAAAAGTTGTTACTTTTTTTTTGGAGGAATTTAATTAAACAATATGATATTAATATAAAATATGACACTTAGATAGTTGGATTTAAGTTAACTTGATTTTTTAGAAGGTAATATTAGTTTAAATGAGCACAATATGAATTATGTTAAATACTCTTTTTTATTCGGTGTGTTTTTGAGGTATGATAAGGAAGATTAAAAAAATTAGTTTTCCTCTTCTTTTTTTTTTCTTTTTTTTTTGAAATTTCTAGAATTAGAATTAAATTGAAAAATTTTGTGAATGTTGATGGCTAAATTTATTGAGTTTTTTTAGAATTAGAATTAAAATGACAAATTTTGTAAACATTGATACTAAATTTGTTTAATTTTTTATTTAGGATCAACATTATAGAATGTGTAAACATTGGAGAATTAAGTTTGTTATTAGACCAATAAAAAAGGCCCACATCAGCTTTCTGTTACTCATCTAATGGGGAGAGTGACTAAATTGAAAAAATTAATAATTGGGTGACCAAAAGTGAACCAAAAGAATAGTTGGGTGACTATTCTTATAGTTTACCCTTTTTGTAATTACATTTTGCTGCCAGTTGGATTTATCCTTTTTATCCATTTATTAGCAAATTTACCCTAAACTATATCTTAATCCCTATATAAGTGTTTAAAGTTTTTCTTTGAAAAATGGTACTTAAAATTATATTGCGCCACAAGCTGTTAGTTCAACCATGACGTGGCTCAGTAAAACAAAGACAAACAACACAAAGAGCCACCTCAGCATTACCATGTCATTACTTTGTCAAATAATACCGAAATGGCTTAAATAAAAATTTGACTCTAAATTATAATATTTTTTATTTAGATAATTAGATTTTTTTTGTATTTAAATTTTGATTCCAACCGTTAAATCTCGCTTAAAAAAAACACTCTAAATCAATCAAATTGAGACATATAATTAAAAACTGTTATATACATATTATTAAATTAAAATAAAAAATATAAAAGATTCAAAATAAGATTAAAAATAAATATTTAAACCTGAATAATTTTAAATTTCATCTTCACGATATTCTCTTTGCATCAACCCACAAGAGCGGAGCTAAAGGATGTGGACTGGAAGCGAAAATATTTATCTAGAAATGCTTTAGGAGAAGCTTCCCACGAAAGAGCTCCCAGGTTTTGGAGTTCATGCCCAATTTTTAGAGATCAACGACTTGTGGTCCACAGCAAGATGATGGTCTAAAAAACCCTTGGTTCCTAATTTTTGTATTCACGCTATGGGAGATTTGGTTAAAGAGAAACGCAAGGATGTTTAGACACCTCACACCATACTTGATACGATTATTGAAAAGGCTATGAAATTGGCCTTGGAACAGTTAATGGGTCGGCCAAGCAGGAGTTGGTGCTCTATTATAGGAGACCACAATGGGGAGAGCTTCAAGTGTTGAGGCTTGCATTGAAATAGAAGTTGATACAACGTCTTTCTAACTTTAGCCCATCCTCCTCCTCCATTTCCAACAATGGATCATGAAGCTGACGCTTTGGCGCGAAAAGGAAGCGATTTTCAGTTTCACTGTTTCTAAAACTCTTTATGTATTTGTACTAAACCACCCGTTGATATGGCTGCTATTTTGTTCGAAATATGAATTTTGATTTAGTGCAATTACGCATATAAAATTTGAATTGTGATTTTTATGTATACATGAAACTTTAATTTTGATTCAATCGCGCACATTTAAATAATTGAATACATACATTTATTTTTATATCCAATTAATTTAATTGTTTGTGTATACAATATATCAACGTAAAATTGTGCTAATTCGATAATGTTGTTAATGATTTGTGAAAATTTCATGTATAAAACTGCACAAAATCAAAGCTCATGTATTACTTTGCACATTTGATCAAAGTTCATGTATAGTTTTGATATTTATCTCATATTTGATTTATGCTAATCTATGTTGAATTGGATAAAAAAATGTATTATCTTTTTAATTGGGCAATTTACTAAAATATACCAAAATTTAAAAAAAATTACGGAAATGGGCCGAAAATTTAATTATTTACGGAAAAGGGCCATTTCCCCCAAAACGCGTCCACGTCAGCGCGTTTTCAAGGGATGCAGCAGGAAAACGCGTCCACAAGGGAGCGTTTTCTGCCACATCAGCAAAAAACGCTTCCTTGAGGGCGCGCTTTGCTGATGTGGCAAAAACGCTCCCCCAAGGACGCATTTTAGCCCGTGTTTTTTTTAAAAAAAAACTATTTTCAAATTTTTTAAAAATTTACGAGAATAAACCTTTATAAAGACTCAAAGTGACAACACCATTTTTTTTTTAAGATGTCATCAATTAATATGGAAATATAACTTACAAAGGAAATCTTTATATAGACCCAAAGTCTCATTTCCATTGTTTTCTTGAGCAATGTGAGATACGAGATATGTCTATATATAGACTCATGAACAGTTTTGCAGCTTGTTCCTAAACAATGTGGGATTCTTTCCTCTTTTAACTAACAACATGAGATGAAATGCAAAGTAACTAATGCAAAGTAACATTATTTAAAATATTAATTAGTAAGCATAATTAAAATATATCAATTAATTTGATATTCAAAATATTATAATAATAAAATAATTCTTAATAATTTTAAAGTATTTTTATAGGACAAGAATTTTGACATATTGTAAATTAATACTCCTACTAAATCATTTTTATATTTTTAATAATAAATATAACTATATTAATTAAGTAGATAATATATACATAATATAATATATTAGCTTATATTATATAAATGTACTATATACAAAATAAAATTATATAACATATGATATTTAAAACTAAAATAATGTAATTCTTGCGTAGTTAATAAAAATAATACTTTAAATATAAGATAATTCAATATAAATTTTAACCGTTTTATGTATTATGATATTAATTCATTTAATAAGGTTTTTTTTTTTTGACAAAATCTAAATTCTAATTTATAAGTTTTTATGTATTATGATATTAATTCATTCAATAAAGTTTTTATTGACAAAATCTAAATTCATTTAATAAATTTAATTAAACAAACATTTTAATAAAAATATAATTTTTATTTAAAAATGTGATAAATCTTTATCATAATAAAAAATATATATTTAAAACTACAAAATCAATAATATAATAAACATTCAAGATGGTGTGTTTATACTAGGAAATATTTTTAATTTTGTACTTATCAATTTTAGCCACAAAGAGAAAACTGAAATATTAAAGAAGGGGAAAACGGGCCATCTTCTCCCACTTTAGCCAAAGATTTCACATTTCTAAGCTCTTAGTATATCGTCTTGCTTGGAAATCTTTTCAGCTTGGGAAATTGATAGAAGAGGATGGAGTGAGAAACTATTTATGTTACTGCTTTAAACCATGATAAAATAAAAGCAAAAATGAGGGCATGCAACAATTGTTCAGATTGAAATATATTACCAACTAGAGATTTATAGTGTAGCTGTAACAGCCCGATTTAGGGCCTAGTCGGAATAGTGGTGCGAGACCACGAATCCGAGGTGAATTTATGAGTTTTTAATGTTCATGCCATGTTTGCATGTTAGTGTGAGAGTTTCATGAAGCAATTTTTCTAAATTGAAGTTGAATGGTCAAAAAGGACCAAATTGCAAAAGTTGTAAAATATGAGTTTCTAGAAGCATTTTGTATGAAATAGCTTTAGAATAGCAATTATAAGTCCTTAAATAGCAATTTTCCCAAATCATATTTTTGGACAAAAATGGACATGAGTTAGTAATTTGTAAAATTTTAAAGAGAATGACATTTTGGTCATTTAGCTAATAAATGATTAAAATGGGAAAAGATGATAAAAATCTTATTCATCTTCTTCCCCCTTGTGTCAAAATTTTGGGAGACTCCATAGCTAGGGTTCTTAAAATTTTTGAAGCTTGCAAGTAAGGCATCTTAGTCCCGTTTTTAATATTCTTCGTATTTT
This sequence comes from Gossypium sturtianum, assembly GCA_025698515.1. Classification (NCBI taxonomy): domain Eukaryota; kingdom Viridiplantae; phylum Streptophyta; class Magnoliopsida; order Malvales; family Malvaceae; genus Gossypium; species Gossypium sturtianum. The sequence continues at coordinate 91,627,161 of CM046949.1, forward strand.
TAAAGTTCTTGTATATTGAATTAGCTATTTTTAGCTATAAAGTGAGCTAAGATGCATGTTCAAAAATCTACCCATGAATGGTATGCTTGTTAAAGGATGTTTTATGGAAGTTTATGAGAGTTTGATGTTAGATAAATATCTTTTTCTAAGTGAATTTCATGAAAAATGAGCATAGGGACTAGTTTGTAAAAGTTTTGAAATTAGTCATACCTATTAGAAATAATGAGAATTGATAATGGCTATAGTAGATAAAATGAATCAGCTAAGCATGTAGTCTAAGAAAGTTGAATGAAAATTATTTTACGAGCCTTGGGGCAAAAGTGCAAATATGATAAAGTATAGGGGCAAAATAGTAATTTTGCCCAAGTATGAGTAAAGGGTCAATTTAGTCAATGTGAATATTAAATGATCTATTTATGACTATAGATCAAGAAAAACAAAGCCCGGATTGAAACCGAGGCAAGAACAAGGTCGAGGGCTAAATTGCATACCTAGCTACATTTTGTATATTGAGGTAAGTTTGTATGATTTCTAAGCTTTATGATTTATATCATTGAATTGCTTAGTATAATGTACAGTGTTATTATGAAAAATGTTTAATGTCATGTTAAACAAAGAAATTAATGAGATCAAGCATGAGAAAGCCCCGATTGAAGTTGAATAACTTAGGATACTCGATCTACCACATGAAACAAGAAAGTCCGTATAAGACCAAGCCAAGGCATGGCATCGGCAAGCAAGCAAGATATCATGTAAGTCCAAGGCAAGCTTGGCATTGAATAAGATATCATGTAAGTCCAAGGCAAGCTTGGCATTGAATAAGTTATCATGTAAGTCCAAGGCAAGCTTGGCATTGAGTAAGATATCATGTAAGTCCAAGGCAAGCTTTGCATTGAATAAGTTATCATGTAAGTCCAAGGCAAGCTTGGCATTGAAAAGTTATCATGTAAGACCAAGGCAAGCTTGGCATTGAAAAGTTATCAAGAGAAAGAGATCCCATATAAGTCCAAGTTAAGGCATGGCATTGGTGAGAACAAGAAATACTTCGTATAAGTCCATGTTAAGTCATGGCCTCAAAATTTAGATGAGATTTAGTATCATTGGTTATTCATATAAATTCATCGGGCAAACGAGTTAAGCTCCAAAGAGATAACAAGAAAGCTAAGTAAGTAAGGTTATTATCAAGTGAAAAAGAATATTATTCATGTTATGAATGATGAATTAGAAATTATGAGTATTAAGTTCAAGTATCTTTGATCAATGTGATCTAGTGATACAGGTACTTTGTTTGCCTATCAAGTATGAGACTAGTAAGTTTCATGAGTTATGTAAGAATCAAGTATGAGTAAGTAAGCTTTATATAGCTGAATTTATGATGCCATTGTTTATATCAAATGGTCTATATTAAGTAAGAATGTTGCTATGTGTATTATGCAAACTTACTAAGCTAAATGCTCATGTCTTTCATTCTTTCTTTCCATGTAGTCCCGCCAAGCTAATATCGAGGATCACCGTCATCGGAGCTCGGAGCACACTATCAATCGCTATTTTGGTATAGCCAAGTTGTTTTATTAAGTATGGCATGTATAGGTAGCATTACATTTTGAGTAAATGTTTTAAGAAGAGCCAAAGTATAGGCTATTAAGTTTGTTATTCTTTTGTATATGGCTAAGTGATTGGCCAAGTGTGTATGTTTATAATTATCAATGAAGCATGTAGTATTATTCAAGATGATGTAGTATTGATTTGTGGAAATGAATATGAATTGTATCTTAATTTCAGGATGGCAATTGGCTTGGTAAATAGCCTCTAAGTGCCCACACGGTTAGACACACGGGCGTGTGTCTAGGCCGTGCATAAATTGCACCTTAGTCTTATAAGTAAGAATAGGCCACGGACTAATCCAACGGCCGTGTGTTAAGGCCGTGCATGACACACGGTTAGAACATGGGCGTGTGCCCTGTCGTGCGAAATAAGTCAGTATATCAAGATGTAGTACACGGTCTAAGTCCACGGACGTGTCATGGCCGTGTGGAAATTGGCAGAATACTGAATTTTTAGGCACGGTCTGAGGACATGGGCGTGTATGCCTATGCACGGGCGTGTCTTATATTACACGGGCGTGTAACCCCTGTTTCAAAGAAAAGTTTTTCGATAAGGTTCCGAAAGTTTACCAGTACGAGTTTAAGGCCTCGTAAACCCATGAAATGTATGAATTGTTTAAGAATGAGAAGTTTTAATTTCAGAACAAAATTTTATAGCCCGTAATGTCATGATTAAGTAAGTTCAAGCATAGTAATGTCTCGTATCCGGTCTGAGCCTCGGACTCGGTATGGGGTGTTACATTTAGTGGTATCAGAGCTACGGTTTAGTCGGTTCTAGGACTAACGTAGCATGAGCTCGAGTCTAGCTATACATGCCATACGTAAGAATGTTTTTATAATGATAGTGTGACGACTCCTGACGACTTAAATTATGTTTATATATATAGTAAATGGATCCTAAAAGAGATATGGCGGATGACATAGAAAGTAATGCACCGGCTCCCGCTGAAGGGACGGTGCCGAATGAGAACGAGAATAGACCCACTACGGTGAGTCAAGGAGGAGGAGAAGAGGCTATAGAAGCCTTCCTCCATATGATGAACACATGGTACACGGAGTTCGTTCGTACGAACCCGAATGCACAACCCCCTCCACCCCCGCCTATCCTCAACCTATCCCAAAGAGCCTCAAGTAATAGAGGTGGCAAGAGGGGTTAAGCCTCTAGTTGATAGGATCAAGAAATATGGGGCTGAAGAATTGCAGGCTAGAAAGGATGACGATCCGGAAAGAGTGATGCTGTTTAAAAAATACCATCGTGGTATTTAATGAGTATCCTGTGTACACTGAAGAGTGCATGAAGTGCGTAGTTTCTCTTTTAAGAGATTCTGCCTATCAATGTTGGAACACATTGGTATCAGTAGTCCCAAGAGAAAGGATCACATGGGAATTCTTCCAATAAAAGTTTAAGAAAATGTATATCAGTCAAAAGTTTGTAGACCAGAAAAGGAAGGAATTCCTAAAACTGAAACAAGGCAAGATGTCTGTAACTGACTACGAGCATGAGTTTGTAAGACTCAGCAAATACGCTCGAGAATGCGTATCCACCGAGGCCATCATGAGTAAGAGATTTGAAGATGGGCTAAATGAGGACATCAAACTCTTTGTTGCTGTCCTAGAACTGAAGGAATTTGTTGTGCTAGTCGAAAGGGCTTGTAAAGCCGAAGAACTAGTAAAAGAGAAGAAGAAATCTGAAATGGAATCTCGTGACTCTAGAAAGAGGCAGTGGAACAAGTCATTCCAATCTTCATCCAAGAAGTCAAGAGATTTCCCACTTTGATCGACTACTTCCACCGGATTTTCCGGAAGGACAAGAGTAAATGATGATCGGAAATAAAGCCTGAGACTACTTGATCGCTAGTGTGGGAATGTCCGATCCGATAGACCAATGCCCACATTATGGCGGACATCATTTAGGAGAATGTCGAGCACAAGAAAATGCTCGTTTTTGATGTGGTTCCCGGGACCTACTACATAAAAGATTGTCTAGAGATGATGAAAGAGGACATGAACTCGGAACCCAAGATCCGGGAGTATGGTCGAGGTAGGCCGCGAGAGAAACCGGAAGTGGGGCAAGTGGAAGAGGTAACCCTAGAGAGCGGCCGTGAGACCCGAGGGTAGGGCGCTGCGGACTTATGCCATTCGCGCTCGCGAAGAGGCATCTTCCCATGATGTTATCACGGTACCTTTTCTCTTCATAATGTTAAAGTTATTGCTTTAATAGATCCCGGATCTACACACTCTTACATTTGCATGAAATTGGTATCCGATTTGAGTATGCCTATAGAGTTTACAGAATTTTTGATTAGAGTGTCTAATCCTTTAGGCAAGAGTGTGTTAGTGAATGAAGTATGTAGAGAATGTCCATTAATGATTAGAGATCATTGTTTTAAAGCAAACCTTATGTTGTTACCATTTGACGAGTTTGATCTCATTCTCGGTATGGACTGGTTAACTGCCCATAATGTAATAGTTAATTGTGAGAAGAAAAACATTGAAATGAGATGTGAGGATGGGGACACCCTTCACATAGAATTAGATGAACAGAGTAGATTGTCAGAATTGATTTCTCACGTGACGGCACAGAGATACATGAGAAAGGGATATGAAGCATATTTGGCTTTTGTAATGAATGAAAAAGAAACAGAGTTAAGGATTGAGTCAGTGCCAATAGTATGTGAGTACGTGGATGTGTTTCCTGAGGAATTGTCAAGACTACCACCAGCTAGAGAGGTTGAGTTTAGCATTGAGCTATCTCCTGGTACTGTACCAATATCTATTACTCCTTACAGAATGGCTCCGACGGAGTTGAAGGAGCTGAAGTCGTAGTTACAAGAGTTGACAGATAAAGGCTTTGCAAGGTCAAGTTGTTCTCCCTGAGGTGCTCCGGTTTTATTTGTGAAAAAGAAAGATGGCACTATGAGATTGTGCATAGATTACCGTCAACTTAATAAAGTGACTGTAACAGACCGAATTTGACACTAATTCGAATGGTTGTTTCGGGACCACGAATCCGAGTCTGAGAAATATTTTGATATTATATTTTGTGTTTATTATATGTGAATTAATGTGTGTGAAAGTCTCGTAGAAAAATTTTATCGTTTGTGTGTTCAATTTAACAAAAAGGATTAAATCGCGTAAAGTGTAAAAGTTGTATACTATAGTGTAAAGTGCTAGATTGATGATGGCTTTTTAATATGGGGCATTAAAAGGGCAATTAGCCCATTTTCAAGTTAGTGGGTGGCATATGTCATAACTAACCTTAAGTTTTATATTAGTTTTATTTTATTTTAAAGGTTAAATTAGTAATTAAATAATTATTTACTTTATATGTTAAAAGATTATAATAATAAGCCATCATCTTTTTCATCCATCTTTGGCCGAATGTGGGAGAAAGAATGAAGCTTTGAAACCCTTTAATTTTCTGCAATTCTAAGCTAAAATTCAAGGTGAGTTTTTAGTCGATTTTTGTTAATTTTGACGTTTTTGAGATCGTTGCTTCGAACGGTAGCTTACCCATGTTGAAAATTTTGAATCTAAGCATGTTTGATATTCGGCCATTAATGTGTTCATGTAGTTTTTGATGTTTGATAATTTTATTTTAAAGATATGTTAAAGATTAGTATATTTTGTATTGGAAATTTTAGTGAATTTGAGTATTTTGGACTAAATTGCAAGAATAAATTTTTAGAGGGGCTTATTTGTGAAATAAATGAAAGAAATGGACTTTTATAGTCCCTATACATATTCGGCCCTTAAGTAGTGTTGAGAAATTTTGTGTATTTTGTGTTTTATGCAAATAGGACTAAATTGTGAAAATGTGAAATAGTAGGGGTAAAATGGTAAATTGCCTAATTATATGCTTAGGGACTAAATTGAGATGAAATGTACTTGAATGAGCTAAATTTTAATGTGTTTAGATCAAGAACAAAGAAAAACAGATTTGGATCGGGGGAAAACAAAGGTTCTCGAGTAGCCAGGTTTCTTCACGCGATTCCGTCGACAATCGAGTAAGTCCTTAGCGAACATATGTTAAAGAATTATTTACAAATTTAATGAATGATGAAATTGATATATTTATAGTATAAATTCTTGAGTTGGCGAATGTGAGGATAATAAGTTGGTTGATGGTAATTTTATTTAATGTGATTCGAATAAGTATACTTGGTTTGATATATGATTGTAATTTGTGAAATATGAATGGTGGTGAAGTTAGCATTATAAAATGCGGAATGAATGGTTAACTATATTGATAATCGGGCTTCGTTCCTAGCAGGCTTAGTGCCGGTGTTATATTCGGGCTTCGTGCCTAGCAGGCTTAGTGCCGGTGTTATATTCGGGCTTCTTGCCTAGCGAGCTTAGTCTGCCTGACATATTCGCTTCCGTGCCTAGCAGGCTTAGTGTCGGTGACATATTCGGGCTTCGTGCCTAGCAAGCTTAGTGCCGGTGTTATATTCGGGCTTCGTGCCTAGCAGGCTTAATGCCGGTGATACTTTAAAATGAAGGAACCATAAATTTCTCGAGTTGTAACATAGTTAATCTATTGAGTTAAAAACTCAGGTAAGCATAAGTCTCATTTAAATTCATCAGAAGTAAGGTAAGTTGTGATTAATGTTACTTGATTTGAAATATTATGTTAAGAACGGTGTTATGTGAATTTGAGCTTATGATCGGCGTGTATGAATATAGAAATAATAGAATTTTTAGTGTGATAATGTAATGGATATGAATGTTAAATTTATATGATTATAAACATGCGATTCATGTAATACATGTACTTTGTGCCTTGATGAGTTGCATGTTGATGATGAGTGAAGTATAAGTAATTGAGTTAATATATTACTAGTATTCGGTTTTGTATTAATTGCATATCGAAATATACATATATAATGTACTACAATTTATTGATTATAAATGTTAAAGTGCTTGATTAGTGAATTATCTTTTGCTTAAGACTTACTAAGCTAGCGAGCTTACTCTGTATGTGTTTGTATTTCTGCTTTATAGATCATTGATTCAACTACGGGCTCGAGGATCATCAAGAAAGTCAACCACACTATCACTCTCTTTGGTATATATATATGTTTGCTTTTTGAATCAAAGGCATGTATAGGCTGTATTTTGATAAGTAATAAATGATGTTCGGTTTTGTAAATGTATATATATATGGCCTTGCGAATAAGGCTGTTATCTTTGGGTTAAACATCGTTTGTATGTTTGATATAATCTTCTGTTTTAATCTTTGATATAAGGCGTATGCACATAAGGCTTGGAAGTTAGATGTAGTTGTATAGAAATGATCATATATATGTATAAGTATGCCTATTATGTCGTGCGAATATCTCTACTTAGATTATTATGTGCTTGGTATAATTCAGGGATGATCATGAAAATGTATATACTAATGCTTTGGGTTGATCATTGAAGTTTTATTTTGAGAACCGAATATATGATCAATGAATTGGTTGTATTTATATATAAATTGAATTAGTCACATATCATGTGTGTTTGGTAGGTTATTCAATGATCTTGTAACCATGGATTAATAAGGTAAAATGAATTGAAAATTTTGGATTGACATGGCTTTTGTTTAGGGACAATGCGCATATTATGGTAGTATAATGTGTTTGTTTGGTCATGCTATATTGTCAAGTGTCATATGTGTGAATGACAAGCTATTTAAGTATTATGGACCTATTCGTTTTAATATGCATATTTGCGAGAAAGTATAGAATAATATGCTTTGATATTCGGCTAATGAGATAGATGTACTTACATATGTTTGACATACGAAATTTGAGGTTTGTTAAGTGGAAGCTTGATTCGAAACTTGTATAGATTATGAGTTATGATGTATTGCATTATGAAACATGGTTTGTAATGTAAGTCTTGTTTATTATTGTGGATATGGAAAAATTTAAATATACGTATAGGGTTTATTCCATAAATGACTGTGAAAAATTGTGTCTAGTTCGGTAACGCCTCATAACCCTAACTCGGCGACGGGTACAGGTTAAGGGGTGTTACAGTGACAGTAAAGAATAAGTACCCATTGCCTAGAATAGATGATTTGTTCGATTAGTTGAAAGGAGCCACTGTGTTCTCCAAAATAGACTTGAGATCGTGGTACTACTACCACTACAAGTAAAAGAATCGGATGTGCCTAGAAACGACCTTCCGAACAAGGTATGGGCATTATGAATTTTTAGTCATGCCCTTTGGTTTGACCAATGCTCCGGCGGTATTCATGGACTTAATGAACCGCATGTTTAGACCATACCTTGACAAGTTTGTAGTTGTTTTCATTGACGACATACTGATTTATTCCTAAGATGAGAATGAGCATACTGAGCACCTACGGACAGTTTTACAGATTCTACGAGAAAATCAATTATATGCTAAGTTCAGTAAAAGAGAATTTTGGCTCAGGGAAGTAGGGTTTCTGGGACATATTGTCTCGCAAAAAGGAGTTCGAGTGGACCCCAGTAAGATTTCGGCCATAATAGACTGGAATCCACCGAAGAATATCTCTGAGATTAGAAGCTTTCTAAGCCTAGCCGGCTATTATAGACGATTAGTCAAGGGGTTTTCTGTTATTGCAACCCCAATGACTAAATTGTTACAGAAAAATGTGAAGTTTGAGTGGACTGAAAGATGCCAACAAAGTTTCGAGAAATCAAAGCGATATTGATGTAAGCCCCAATTTTGGTTCAACTTTGAGACAGGGGAAAGAATTTGTGATTTACAAATGATGCATCCTTAAATGGATTAGGCTGTGTACTTATGCAAGAAGGCAAAGTTATTGCTTATGCCTCCAGACAGTTGAAGCCTCATGAGAAGAATTATCCGACGCATGATTTAGAATTGGCTGCCATAGTCTTCGCATTGAAGATATGGAGACATCACCTATATGGTGAGAAATGTCGGATTTTCACTGATCACAAAAGTTTGAAATACTTGATGACGCAGAAAGAGTTGAACTTAAGACAACGGAGATGGTTAGAGTTGATAAAAGATTATGAGATGGTCATTGACTACCATCCCGGGAAGGCAAATGTAGTCGCCGACGCTTTGAGTAGAAAATCCTTATTTGCGTTAAGGGCAATGAATTCACGGATGACTTTATCCGATGATGGTTCTATTCTAGCTGAGTTGAGAGCTAGACCAATTTTCCTCCAAGAGATCATTGAAGCCCAAAAAGAGGATAGTGAATTGCAAGTTAATAGAGCTCAGTGCGAGACAAATGTTGAGTCTGACTTCCGGATTAGTCCCAATGGAAGTCTGATGTTCAAAGACAGAGTTTGTGTACCGAGAAAAGAAGAACTTATTCAGAGAATTTTGCATGAGGCTCATAACGGATGTTTATTTGTACATCCGGGTAGTACCAAGATGTATAATGACTTGAAGCAACAGTATTGGTGGCCGAGAATGAAGAAAGATATTTCAGTATTTGTTTCCAAATGCTTGATTTGTCAGCAAGTAAAGGCTGAACACCAAGTACCTTCGGGCTTGCTTCAACCCATTTTAGTTTCGGAATGGAAATGGGACCGTATTACTATGGATTTTGTAACGGGTTTACCGTTGTCTCCGAGCAAGAAAGATGATATATGGGTTGTGGTTGATAGACTTATGAAGTCAGCCCATTTTATACATGTACGAGTTGATTACTCACTAGACAAGTTGGCAAACTTGTATGTTTCAGAAATAGTAAGACTTCATGGAGTTCCCTTGTCAATCATATCGGATAGAGATCCGAGATTCACATCCAGGTTTTGGAAGAAGTTACAAGAGGCCTTGGGTACAAAGTTGAACTTTAGTACCGCTTTTCATCCTCAAACTGACGGTCAATCCGAGAGGTTAATTCAAGTACTCGACGATATGCTCAGATGTTGTATTCTTGAATTTCGAGGCAGTTGGGAAAAGTTTCTCCCATTAGTAGAGTTTGCCTACAATAATAGTTTTTAGTCGAGCTTAAAGATGGCACCTTACGAGGCTTTATATGGGCGTAAGTGCCGAACGCCTTTATATTGGACTGAACTTAAAGAAAACCAAATTCACGGGGTTGATTTGGTTAGAGAAGTGAAGAGAAAGTGAAAGTGAAACGAGAAAGTTTAAAAGTCATCGGACAGGACAAAAGTCCTATTCGGACTTAAAGAGAAAAGAGATAGAGTATCAAGTCGAGATAAAGTTTTCTTGAAAGTGTCACCTTGGAGAAAAGTTCTCGATTTGGTGAAAAGGCAAGTTGAATCCACGTTTTATTTGACCGTATGAGATTCTTGAGAAAGTTGGGCTCAGTAGCTTACAGATTGGCTTTGCCATCGAGTTAGAAAAGATACATGATGTGTTTCACGTGTCAATGTTAAGACGCTACCGATCAGACCCTTCGCATGTAATTCCCCAGTTAGAGGTAGAGATTTATCCCGACATGACTTATGGTGAAGAACCAGTCAAGATATTAGCTCGGGAAGTGAAGCAGCTAAGAAAGAAAAGTATTGCCTTAGTGAAAGTATTGTGGCAAAGACATGGAATAGAAGAAGCCACATGGGAACCAGAAGAGAGTATGAGAAACCAGTATCCAAACCTTTTTACTGGTTAGATTTTCGAGGACGAAAATCCCTAATGGGGGGAGAATTATAACAGCCCGATTTAGGGCCTAGTCGGAATAGTGGTACGAGACCACGAATCCGAGGTGGATTTAAGGTTCATGCCATGTTTGCATGTTAGTGTGAGAGTTTCATGAAGCAATTTTTCTAAATTGAAGTTGAATGGTCAAAAAGGACCAAATTGCAAAAGTTGTAAAATATGAGTTTTTAGAAGCATTTTGTATGAAATAGCTTTAGAATAGCAATTATAAATCCTTAAATAGCAATTTTCCCAAATCATAATTTTTGGACAAAAATGGACATGAGTTAGTAATTTGTAAAATTTTAAAGAGAAGGGCATTTTGGTCATTTAGCTAATAAATGATTAAAATGGGAAAAGATGATAAAAATCTTATTCATCTTCTTCCCCCTTGTGCCGAAAATTTGGGAGACTCCATAGCTAGGGTTCTTAAAATTTTTGAAGCTTGCAAGTAAGGCATCTTAGTCCCGTTTTTAATATTCTTCGTATTTTTAAAGTTCTCGTATATTGAATTAGCTATTTTTAGCTATAAAGTGAGTTAAGATGCATGTTCAAAAATCTACCCATGAATGGTATGCTTGTTAAAGGATGTTTTATGGAAGTTTATGAGAGTTTGATGTTAGATAAACATCTTTTTCTAAGTGAATTTCATGAAAAATGAGCATAGGGACTAGTTTGTAAAAGTTTTGAAATTAGTCATACCTATTAGAAATAATGAGAATTGATAATGGCTATAGTAGAGAAAATGAATCAACTAAGCATGTAGTCTAAGAAAGTTGAATGAAAATTATTTTACGAGCCTTGGGGCAAAAGTGCAAATATGAGAAAGTATAGGGGCAAAATAGTAATTTTGCCTAAGTATGAGTAAAGGGTCAATTTAGTCAATGTGAATATTAAATGATCTATTTATGACTATAGATCAAGAAAAACGAAGCCCGGATCGAAACCGAGGCAAGAACATGGTCGAGGACTAAATTGCATACCTAGCTACATTTTGTATATTGAGGTAAGTTTGTATGATTTCTAAGCTTTATGATTTATATCATTGAATTACTTAGTATAATGTACAATGTTATTATGAAAAATGTTTAATGTTATGTTAAACAAAGAAATTAATGAGATCAAGCATGAGAAAGCCCCGATTGAAGTTGAATAAATTAGGATACTCGATCTACCACATGAAACAAGAAAGTCCGTATAAGACCAAGCCGAGGCATGGCATCGGAAAATATCATGTAAGTCCAAGGCAAGCTTGCAATTGAATAAGATATCATGTAAGTCCAAGGCAAGCTTGGCATTGAATAAGTTATCATGTAAGTCCAAGGCAAGCTTGGCATTGAGTAAGATATCATGTAAGTCCAAGGCAAGCTTTGCATTGAATAAGTTATCATGTAAGTCCAAAGCAAGCTTGGCATTGAACAAGTTATCATGTAAGACCAAGGCAAGCTTGGCATTGAAAAGTTATCAAGAGAAAGAGATCCCATATAAGTCCAAGTTAAGGCATGGCATTGGTGAGAACAAGAAATACTTCGTATAAGTCCATGTTAAGTCATGGCCTCGAAATTTAGATGAGATTTAGTATCATCGGTTATTCATATAAATTCATCGGGCAAACGAGTTAAGCTCCAAAGGGATAACAAGAAAGCTAAGTAAGTAAGGTTATTATCAAGTGAAAAAGAATAGTATTCATGTTATGAATGATGAATTAGAAATTATGAGTATTAAGTTCAAGTATGCTGATCAATGTGATCTAGTGATACAGGTACTTTGTTTGCCTATCAAGTATGAGACTAGTAAGTTTCATGAGTTATGTAAGAATCAAGTATGAGTAAGTAAGCTTTATATAGCTGAATTTATGATGCCATTGTTTATATCAAATGGTCTATATTAAGTAAGAATGTTGCTATGTGTATTATGCAAACTTACTAAGCTAAATGCTCATGTCTTTCATTCTTTCTTTCCATGTAGTCCCGCCAAGCTAATATCGAGGATCACCGTCATCGGAGCTCGGAGCACACTATCAATCGCTATTTTGATATAGCCAAGTTGTTTTATTAAGTATGGCATGTATAGGTAGCATTACATTTTGAGTAAATGTTTTAAGAAGAGCCAAAGTATAGGCTATTAAGTTTGTTATTCTTTTGTATATGGCTAAGTGATTGGCCAAGTGTGTATGTTTATAATTATCAATGAAGCATGTAGTATTATTCAAGATGATGTAGTATTGATTTGTGGAAATGAATATGAATTGTATCTTAATTTCAGGATGGCAATTGGCTTGTTAAATAGCCTCTAAGTGCCCACACGGTTAGACACACGGGCGTGTGTCTAGGCCGTGCATAAACTGCACCTTAGTCTTATAAGTAAGAATAGGCCACGGACTAATCCCACGGTCGTGTGTTAAGGCCGTGCATGACACACGGTTAGAACATGGGCGTGTGCCCGGTCGTGTGAAATAAGTCAGTATATCAAGATGTAGTACACGGTCTAAGTCCACGGGCGTGTGGAAATTGGCAGAATACTGAGTTTTTAGGCACGGTCTGAGGACATGGGCGTGTATGCCTTTGCACGGGCGTGTCTTATATTACACGGGTGTGTAACCCCTGTTTCAAAGAAAAGTTTTTCGATAAGGTTCTGAAAGTTTACCAGTACGAGTTTAAGGCCTCGTAGACCCATGAAATGTACGAATTGTTTAAGAATGAGAAGTTTTAATTTCGGAACGAAATTTTATAGCCCGTAATGTCATGATTAAGTAAGTTCAAGCATAGTAATGTCTCGTATCCGGTCTGAGCCTCGGACCCGGGTATGGGGTGTTACAGTAGCCTTTAATCTCATGTTGTTAGTTAAAAGAGGAAGGAATCCCACATTGTTTAGGAACAATGTAACACCCCTTACTCGATTTCTACGCCGGAACCGAGCCTGAGGCGTTACCGAACTCGAACCACATGGTCGCTGCTTACGCTTAACGTAATTACTCTCTTAAATCACCTCAACAACCCCATTCTCAACTTACGAGACCTCACTCATACACACGAGGGCTCTCGAGACTAATCCGGAACTTTTACGATTATTAAAATTTTTCTTTTATACAAGTCTTACACGCTGCAAAGATTAGACACGCCCGTGCATAGGTACACATGCCCATGTCCCCTGACCGTGCCTAAAAACCCAGATGCGCTCGCCAATTTACCCACGGCCAAGGCACGCCCGTGCTTCCCAACCGTGGTCGACACTGACTAAATCCACACGGCCTGGACACGCCCGTGTAACATGGCCGTGGGGAATTTATAATTTTATGAGTAAGGTGCAGACTTCACACGCCGCGTTACACGCCCGGTGCTAACAGTCAGTGTGTCACACACGGCCTAAACACACGGCCGTGTGATTAGCCCATGGTCTAATCTAACTTGAACCACTAATGGGCAGGGAACACACGGCTTAGACACACGCCCGTGCGTCTATCCGTGTGGGCACTTAGAAGCTATTTACCAAGCCATTGCCACCTTAGAGTGCACACATACATACCTTCATTCAAAAACAATACAACTCCTAACCCTTTTGCAAGTCTAAAAACTCATCCAACACACACAATATTGATATGAACACAATTCATGAATTTCATCTTCATTAAACGAAAGAGTTTGCCAAGAACTTGTCTAACTCATAGGGCCATTTACAAAATGACTTACATAGCCAACACTTTAACTAACAATTACAACTTGACAAATACTTGAGTCTTATACATGCCATACTCAAAACAAGTCTAAAATTGTTATACCAAAGTGCTGTCGATAGTGTGAATTTCCGAGCTCCTGCAGTCACGATCCTCGAGTTACCTTGGCAATACTACAAGGAAGAAGGGCAATGAAAAAGGGGTAAGCATAAAGCTTAGTAAGTTGCATGGAAATAAATAGCAATTCATAATACCCATAAAAATAATTCATTCACGGTAGTATCTGTAACATCCCCAAACCCGGCCCATTCACTACGACCGAATCTGGTTATGTCACTGGGAAAAGACGGTTGAAAATCTTAAAATAAAACATCGTAGTTTGCTGAATTTTGGAAAACATATCTTTGGAATAAAACTTTGCTATAAAACTCATTCATTTTTAAAACTTTAGTTTATAATATCCAATTTGAATAAATAGGTTGCAAACCATAAATCATTTTCACGTAGCAATTTAATTTAAATAAACCATAGTTAAAGTAATACCAAAAACATAAAATGGCCTTTATTACAACCCAACAATTCAAATAAAGTACTTATATCAAAATTAAGCATGGAATAATTGAACATCATCCTCGGCATGGGCCACCTTGTCCTCTCCGATCCCGGTCCACTTTATGCACTACGAAAATGGTTAATGAAAAGAGTGAGTCCACCGACTCAGTGCATAACCACAACACATATTTCCATCCGTATGGGCTTGGCCCATACCCACACAGCCATCGAAACAAATCATGCAAGAATGCATCTCACCAACCCACTATCCAACCGTGACACCAACCTTAGCAGACTCCCTGCCTAAGGCCGTGGCTAATCCACCGATCACAACCGAGTGATCCCACATATGTTACCTCGGCAGACCTGCTGCACAAGGCCGTGGCTGAGCCACCGATCACATCATGATCCATAAATCTTACCTCGCGATTCTCGCCGCCGAGGTGTGGTGGCGAGCCACCGATCAACCAAAGTGATCCAAATATCGTGATCGTCTACGGTGATGCACATAGCAATCAACCGCCGAGATGGGCACCTAGCCAACACCTCCCTTGAGGTAGCACAAAGCTAACCCTCAAGCGCTAATGTAGCTGAGCTATCATTAGACCACGTACATCCTGTGTACACTTCTTCCTTCTTCAATCCAATCCCATGCCCATGTGTCAATAAATCATGCAAGAATATCATATAAATGTATATCAAGATTAACTTACCATCACCATTACTCATCACTTATGCCATTATAAACGGCTATTACACATAATACACATATAAACATGTTAGCAAACCAAACCACGAAATAGTGCGATGATTACGCACCTAAATGATACCAAAACCAAACGCTATACTGCATACGCACTGCAGACTAACGGACTTACAAAAGGTTCCCAGTGATGATGCTCTCTTCTTCCCTACAATCGGCCTTGGCATAAAAACAATGAACACTTAGGCCATTCGCCCAAAACTAAACAACATAATCATGCTAATCAACCTTTAAGGGTATAATCGTAATTTTACCTACTAAGGGTATTTTAAGTAATTTACCCACCAAGGGTATATCGGTAATTTCGTGCCGGAATGGCCTTTCCAAAGGCCCGTGTCGCCCCGAGCGACCCAACTACCATTTCCGGTTGAAATGGACTATTGGGCCTAAAGCCCAATTTCGCCATCTCGGGCCCACACGCTCGTGTGGCCCACCTAACACAAATCTAGCCACGTATATAAGTTCCACCTAGTCTAGTTCAACATATACTAACCAATCATGCAATTTACTCATATGGGCCCACGGGCCCATTGGGCCCACACTTCGCCCATCGAGGCCCAAGCACCCCAACCCACGAGAATACTACACGATGGCCTCAACTATCGCGTCGAAGCCCCACACGTGCGCTCGCACGCTCGTGTAACTACTATTGCCGTGGACCGCACTTCTTCGCATTTGCCGCTCTACAACTAGAGTAGAGAGAGTTACACACCGATAGGACTCAGGGCTAATCCGCTCCCGATCACTCTTGTGCCCAAACGCCCTCCAAGATGTGTTTACTCTCCTCCTAGGATGCTCCTTATATAGCTAGCACTTCACCTTCCTTCTTTGTATCTTTCCGATGTGGGATCCTTCGTCAAGATGAGAGTTTAAATTCAATGAAACTCTTCCCGTCCAGACCACAAAATAAATACTCCTTGCTTCTCATGAGATTCGAACCTGTGCTCCCTTGCAACATAATCCACGCCGCTAGCCACTTGGCCACAAGCTCCTCTTGTGTCTTAAACCATGCGCAACTAAATATAAACTATAGCCAAATTCGAGGTCCAAGTAAAAAGAAAACCAAAATGCAAAAGCCAAGACTTGAACCTTGGACCTCCTTCCTTCCCTTGTGGCGTCACCCCTTGTCTCTTATGTGGCGTCACTTTGCCACTACACCACACACTCTACTTGTGTTATTTTCCTCCATATTTTATTCTTAAGGCCTATCTCCAACTTCCAGGTTTTTTTCCACCTAAAATCAAAATTTCCCCAAAGCTAATATTTGATCCGGGACTTCATAGAAGCCTTCTAACCTTCCAAAATAACTTACCTAATAAGTCTAACTTGCATTAATGCCGTTCTCTTGTTCTCCAAAAATTTAAACGCTACTACGCCTAAGGCCCATTGGGCTCAATTCTCCTAGGCCCAATTCCTTTTTACCCTAAAAATCTAAATTTTCCAAAGCCTTCCCTTCTCATCCCAACATTCTTAGAGCCTCTAAAACTCAACCAAGCACTCCCAAAAACCTACTAACACTTGATTTATACCCCATATGCACAGCCCCTAAACCAGGGTGTTACAGTATCTAACCATACACAAACTCAAGGCCTCTTGCCATACTTACTTACAATTGCCCTTATTTGGCACATACCGTGCCACACATCGCGACCATTCTTTGTGACTCGTTCACGAGTACCTGTATTCACTAATTCACATGACTTAAATATCATTCACTTCTCTACTTCTAAAATTTCATCTACTTATCCCACCACTCACCAGAGTTTGTCAGAGACATAAGTTCATAGCCATAACTATAAATATAAAGTCAATGCCACGTCCTCGAGGTGGTCTTACATGGAGTCTTCTCTAAGTACCAATGCCATGTCCCGGACGTGGTCTTATATGGGATTACTTCTAGGTGCCAATGCCATATCCCGGATATGGTCTTATATGGGATTACTCTTCATATACGATGCCATATCCCAGATATGGTCTTATACGATTTCCATGTTCATCACCGAAGCCATATCCCGGATATGGTCTTATACGATTTCCATGTTCATCACCGAAGCCATATCCCGGATATGGTCTTATACGATTTCCATGTTCATCACCGAAGCCATATCCCGGATATGGTCTTATACGGGATCTCAACTCGGTGCTGAGGCCATGTCTCGAACATGGTCTTATATGGGACCTTATTTGTTCCATATTTCAATGATAGCGTTTCTATAATCAACATGGCCCAATTAGGACTCCAACATCTCATTCACATTAACTACTCAATTTAGTAATGAATTATGCTTTAATATAATTTCCAAGCATTTCTCAACATACTAATATGAATATTGTTTAAGTCACATACAACTTACCTCGTTTTCAAAATGAGCTAGTTTCTTCGGTTCAGTCCAAGTCTTTATTCTTTTCCCGTTCGAGGCGAATTCTCGTCTCCTCTTGCTCTATAATAGCAAATTAGCTCATTTTAATCACTGCATTAATACAAGCATTTCAATAACCATGCTTAAGCAAAATTGCTATTTTGCCCTTATACTTTGGCAAAATAACCATTTTACCCCTAGGCTCGGAAGTCAATTCTAATCAAATTTCTACCTTTACTGAGCCTAGGTGAACATTTATTTCTCTTATGGCTATCATCAAAACCCAACATTCCACATGTTTACCACAAATTTCACAACCTTTACAAAAAAGGTTCATTTAGGTGTTTTCATGGCAACAACCTTCACAAAAGTTGTTCATCTAACAACTAATACTCATTTTCCTCCATAAAAGTGCAGAAAATAACTTAAAAGCTCTCATGGAAAAACTCTAAACTCTTCACCATTTAACAAAATAATCCCCTCTTTAAAAAGCTTAAGCTTTAGGGGTTCTAAAAGTACAATTTTTATCAAGGAATAATCACTAGAACACTTACTTGTAAGGAGAAGAGTGTGCTGAATTTTGGAGCATTCAAAACCCCTATTTGGCTGCTAATTTTCGGTGGAAGATGAATAGAGAAAAAGATGATATCTTTTTCTCTCCTTATTTTATTAATATTGGTCAAATAAGTCACCAACTATCACCAACTTTGACCAACAATGTCCATCCTTGTCTCCCATCTAGTCTATGGCCGGCCAAGCACATATTGGGGGTCTAATTTCCCTTTAAAGACCTCGAATTTGCATTCTAAGACTATTTGGCACCTTTATCTTATAGAATGGAACTTTCGCACTTTATGCGATTTAGTCCTTTTTCGCGATTAAACACAACATCGCTAAAATTAAAGCATCAAAATTTTCATGTACATATGCTATCATGTTCTAACTCATATTATATCATGAAAATAAATTTCTCGAATTCTCAGATTAGTGATCCCGAGATCACTATTCCGACTAGCCCCTAAATCGGGCTGTTACAATTCTCCCCCTTAAGGATTTTCGTCCTCGAAAATCTTACCGGTGAAAAGATTGGGGTATTGGTTTCTCATCGATTCCTCGGACTCCCATGTAGCCTCTTCTATACCGCGCCTTTGCCATAAGACTTTTACTAGGGCTATACTTTTATTCCTTAACTGCTTGACTTCACGAGCCAAAATTCTAACTGGTTCTTCACCATATGTCAAATCCGGTTGTATCTCTACATCTTTCGGCTCTATAACATGTGAAGGGTCTGAACGGTATCAGCGTAACATAGACACATGAAAGACGTCGTGAATCTTTTCCAGCTCAGGTGGCAAGGCTAACCGATAAGCTACTGGTCATATCCTTTCGGTAACTTCATAAGGCCCAATAAAGCGCGGACTTAACTTGCCCTTTCGGCCAAATCTAAGGACTTTCCTCTAAGGTGATACTTTCAAGAACACTTTATCACCAACCTTGAATTCTATTTCTTTCCTTTTTAAATCCGAATAGGACTTCTGTCTATCTGAGGCGACTTTCAAACAGTCACGTATCACTTTTACTTTATCTTCAGTTTCCTTAACCAAGTCAACCCCGTGTATCTGTTTCTCTCTGAGTTTTGACCAATACAAGGGCGTTCAACATTTATGCCCATACAATGCCTCATAAGGTGCCATCTTCAAACTTGATTGAAAGCTGTTGTTGTAGGCAAATTCCACCAATGGTAAGTATTTCTGCCAGTTACCATGGAATTCCAAAACACAACACCGAAGCATGTCTTCTAGTATCTGAATTACCCTCTCTGACTGTCCATCAGTTTGTGGATGAAAAGCTGTACTGAAACTCAATTTTGTGGCTAATGCTTCTTGTAACTTTTTCCAAAACCGTGACGCAAATCTTGGATCTATATCTGAAATGATCGACAACGGTACACCATGAAGTCTTTCTATCTCAGACATATACAAATTTGCCAATTTGTCGAGCGAATAGTCGACTCGCACTGGTATAAAATGGGCTGACTTAGTGAGTCTATCAACCACTACCCATACTGCATCTTTCTTCTTTGGAGTCAATGGTAAACCCGTCACGAAGTCCATAGCAATACGGTCCCATTTCCATTCAGGAACCATAATGGGCTGAAGTAAACCCAAGGGTACTTGACGTTCAGCCTTCACTTGTTGACAAATTAGGCATTTCGATACAAACTCGGAAATATCTTTCTTCATACCAAGCCACCAGTACCATTTCCTCAAATCATGGTACATCTTCATACTGCCTGGGTGTATACTCAAACATCCGTTATGTGCTTCGTGCAAAATTTTGCGGATAAGGTCATCATTCACGGGTACATGATTTCGATCTCGAAATGTTAGACATCCATCAAGATTTACTCGAAAGTCTCGTATCAATGCTCGACTCACATAAAACTCTCTTGGCTTGCAAATCATATCATTCTTCCGAGCTTCACAAATCTCCCGGAGAAACAATGGTTTAGCCCTCAACTCGGCTAAAACAGAACCATCATCTAACAAGGTCATCTGAGTATTCATGGCTTTTAGTGCAAACAAAGATTTTCTGCTCAAAGCATCAGCGACTACATTGGCCTTTCCCGGATGGTAGTCTATTACCAAGTCATAATCTTTAATCAGTTCTAACCATCTTCGTTGCCTCAAATTTAATTCTTTTTGAGTCATCAAATATTTTAGGCTTTTGTGGTCAGTGAAAATTTGACACCTTTCACCATATAAATGATGTCTCCAAATTTTCAGCGCAAACACAATTGCGGCCAACTCTAAATCATGAGTCGGGTAGTTCTTTTCACGCGGCTTCAATTGTCAAGAGGCGTATGCAATCACTTTACCCTCTTGCATAAGAACACAACCCAACTCGTTCAAGGACGCATCACTATAAACTACAAATTCTTTTCCTGTTTCTAGTTGCACCAATATAGGAGCCTCAGTCAACAGTGTCTTCAGTTTCTCAAAACTCTGTTGACACTTTTCCGTCCAGTCAAACTTTACATCTTTCTGCAAAAGTCTCGTCATCGGGGTAGCTATCATGGAAAACCCCTTGACAAAATGCCTATAATAACCTGCTAGGCCAGAAAACTCCTCACTTAAGTTACGCTCCTCGGCGATTTCCATTCAACAATTGCCGAAATCTTACTCGGGTCAACTCTAATCCCTTCTCCAGAGACAATATGCCCCAAAAATCCCACTTCCTTGAGCCAAAATTCACTCTTATTGAATTTGGCATACAATTTTTTTTTCTCGCAGAACTTGTAGAACCATACTCAAATGCTCTGCATGCTCGTTCTCATTTCGAGAGTAAATCAGTATGTCATCGATAAAGACCACCACAAACCTATCCAAGTACGGTCGAAAAATGCGATTCATCAAATCCATGAAGATAGCAGGGGCGTTCGTTAGGCCAAAAGGCATGACCAAAAATTCATAATGGCCATATCTAGTCCTAAACGCGGTTTTCGGCACATCAGAGTCCTTGACTTTCAACTGATAGTACCCTAACCTCAGGTCTATCTTAGAAAATACTGTAGCTTCTTTTAATTGATCAAATAGATCGTCGATCCTCGACAACGGGTATTTATTCTTCACTGTGTAACACCCCTAACCAGTATCCGACGACGGACTAGGGTTAAAGGCGTTACTGGACAGATCGGAAAGCATGTACAGAAATTCATACAATCATTCATCATTCTCAAGCATAGTGTCCCTCACTACGGTCATCGAGACCTTAAACATGCTTATAAATCGAGTTGGGACTAAACTGAAACACATATGAAATTTCATGAAAATTAAAAACCTTTCTAACTTTCAGGGGAGACACGCCCGTAGGAGGAGACCGTGTGCCCTCCACGGCTTCTAGACACCCCCGTGTGTCCATCCGTGTTTACATACTGACTATATCAACACGGTTACTTAGCACGTCCGTGTGCCATGACCGTGTGCTACCAGACTATATACTGACTTTTTCAACACGGCCACCAAGCACGCCCGTGTGCCATGGCCGTGTACTCTTAGCTAGCTACTGACTTTTACACCACGGCCAGCTGACACGCCCATGTCGAGGTCGTGTGCTATTAAAGCTACATTCTGCCAATTCAACCACGGCCTTAGGCACGCCCGTGTGCCACAACCGTGTGGCATTGTAGGCCATTTACAAGGCCAAAATGCCACCCATAAGGGTCAAACCTACAAGCAACATATATCATCCCATTTCCCTCACATAAAACCACTCAAACCAATTCCAAACATACCGATTTGCATGATCAAATCTCAATTATGCTCAAGCACCAATCATCTATATACTTACCATTTCAAACCATTTCATAAATCTACTAATCATACTAAAACAACTTCATATATCATACTTCTTTAAGCATATATCAAAAAATATCTAGCCAAATCACATGGCTAAGTTCACTTTACAACTTATACCAAAACTAGCCTATACATGCCATTTTGAGCTTTATACATTTTCAAAGTGTACCAAAATAAGTTTTAGTAGTGTGATGACGATCCGTGACGGTCTCGAGCCTTCAGTAGCTTTGACGACCTATAAAATAGAGAAAACATAAATAGACACACAGAGTAAGCTTTCCAAAAGCTTAGTAAGTTAATGTACAAATAATCTTTGCATAAAATGCATATATTTCAAGTAGATACATTGGCACATCCAAATCACTAAGCATAATATCACAAATGTACTTTGTTTTATACACTTGTGGCCACATTTGCCACATTCATCATTTTAAGATCCACATTCTCACATTTAAGCATACATTTCTTCAAGTCAAAGTCATATAGGTACTTACCTTTTTATAAACACTTGTGTATATACTAAATGTACCTGAAAAAAACATTCATTCACTTATTTGCTCATAGCTCGGATTTGCAATTCATATCACAGACTTGCCCGTTGAACTGTAAGGAATCTAGTAGGATACTCAGAAAACTCGGAATGGTCGTACAATGCCAACGTCCCAGACGAGGTTGTCGAAACCATTTTTTTATCGGGTTTTGAAAAACGGGAATCGACTTTTAAAAATATGGAAACGGAGTCGCCACCGATCTTTTATTCAAGGTGTGATCGGATCACCTATAAAAATATTTCTGGTCTACGAATTTCCAGAAGAAAATGGATTCGGGAGTCGGTTACGTGTGAGGAAGGGTTAGCACCCTCACAACGCCAAAAATTGGTACCAAATTGATTAATTGATGTCCTAATGTTGAAAACTTTGAAATGGTTTTGAAATTCTGTTCCCCTTTTTTTTTAATTTTGAATAACTTGATTGAATATTGAGATTCCCTTGTTCCGAAGGAATAGAATATCACATCCAGTACGATTGGACACGACAATTTGAGTCCTCAAATCCAAGATTATCCCCAAAATTCATGTATTGAAATTTAAAAAGGGTATTTGATTAATTGGACAAACAAAAGAGATCACACCCAGCACGATTGGGCACAATTTCTTTGAATTTCCAAATTATTTTGAAAGTATGAACCAATTTTAAAAAGGGTATTCGTCTATTCGGTTAAACGAAAAAGACCACACCCAGCACAATTGAGCGCGATTTCTTCAAATTTCCAAATGCACGAATATTACCTTATTTTGAAAAAATGAACAAATTTGAAAGGGTGTTCGTTTTTTTGATTAAACAAAAAAATCACACCCAGCACGATTGGGCGCGATTTCTTCGAATTCCCAAACGCGCGAACATCACCTTGTTTCTTTGGAAATATTAAGTAAGAACGATTTTAAAGATCAAATAGTGTTGAAACATGACATTTTTAAATAAATGTAGTGCTATGATGCAGTAACATACAATATGGAGTGATTATTTACAAATGGGGTATAAGGTTATTGAATCCCAAGCAATAAATAAATTCAAAACAAGAATTAAAACATACGTAATGACAAAAATTATCGAACATTAAATCAATGATAAGGAAAGCTAATTAAATGTATATAAGCATAGCAAATATACAACATATTCTAAATAAACAAGAGCGATTTTAAATATATTAATAATAAGTAAAATAATGCATGTAATAAAATCAACAAGATAGTAATAGTGATATTAACATTGACTAGAAATAACAGTAATAATATTTAGAATAATATTCATAATAATATAAAAACAACAATAATAATAACACTAACTTAATGATAAATAAAATAATAAAGAAGGAACTAAA
This sequence comes from Gossypium sturtianum, assembly GCA_025698515.1. NCBI lineage: Eukaryota > Viridiplantae > Streptophyta > Magnoliopsida > Malvales > Malvaceae > Gossypium > Gossypium sturtianum. Next base: position 91,650,971 of record CM046949.1, read on the forward strand.
TGAAAAACATTTTAACGATCAGGGATTAAAACCGTAAATACTTAAACAACCAGAATACAGTGAATGAACTGAACTAAATTAAAAGTATATATAAACTCCAGGGACTAATTAAACAATAAAAACAACACATAACGGGGTTAATTAAAAACCACATGGGAATAGGAGGGACTAAACGTGCAAATCCTCCATTAATTGGAGAAACACGCGGATCCTGTAAATATGGGTCGGGTCATCGGGCACAGATAGATACGACGTCGTTTAAAGGCTATTGTCATAAGCCAAACGGCGCCGTTTTCCGTAATGAACCAAACCCCTAAAAATAAGACTGTTTAAGTCATTTTAAACAAACCCTAGCCCCTAATGTTTCTTTACCCTGCCGCAGAGAGAAAGATTCTCTCACTCACCACTCAATCGCCATCAGGTCCGGCGAAGAGCAGTGCAAATGGGAAAAAAAATGCCTCCGTTCACCACCAAATCGCCATCGTACTAGCGAAAGGCAGTGCCCGAGTACTCCGACTTACACCGAAGACACTATCCTTAAGACCTCGCTCGCTCACCCGCACCTAACTCTGATTGTGACGGAGAAGATAAAGATCGAGCGTTCGGCCAGGTAAAAAAAAAACCCTTTTCCCCCTCCTTCCTTTAGCATATATCAAAAGCAGAGAAGAAATAGGTACAGAAACGAATAAAAAATGATCGAGAGAAAAAAATGGAATCAAAAGCAACCTTTTTTGTTTGAATCTGCCCTTTTGTTTTTCATATTCTTTTTGTTATGTATCCGTAAAAAAATACAGGGTTTATGGCTCGGTCTTTTTATAGCCGATCTGAAAAAAGAAAACGAAAATGCAAAAAAAAATGTTATTCCTTTTCTATTTTGTATTTGCTACTGTCGTGGTCTCTTTTGCAGGTACGGGGGCGACGTGGTTTTTGGTACGAGGTGTACGAGGGTCTGTCACGTATACTGGGCGTTTGGCGTGAGTGTGGTGATGCGTTGGGGTAGTACGGACGTCTTTGGTGCTGGGTCAGACGCAGACATGGCGACGCTTCGTGGGAACACGGCGATCCACGCGTGTAGAGCACGCGAGAAGCCAAAGGGGCGCGCGTGGGGTACTCCGGGTATCTCAAGAGACGCGCGTGAGGAGGCTGAGGAGGCACCAGAACAATCTGGAATTTGGGCCATTCGAGCTTGCCAATTTTTGGGTCTAGGGTTTAATTTAAATTTGGGCTGTGATTTGGGGTCAAGTTTGGGCCAATTGTAAATGGACATTGGACTTTATTATGATAATTTTTGGTTTTTTATTGGGTTCATATTTTGGTTTAATTGGTTATTTAAAGGGGTTAACGGACTGGTATGGGCCCGGGCAAATTTTGGGCCCTATAGCTGCCCCTCTTTGCTCATTGTCGTGTAACGAGAATAGAGCAAAGACTTTAAAAAGGGCCAAATTTGCCCAGTCTTGTCGAATCTTGACTTCATTCGGTGCTTTTCTTCTTTGAGTAGCTTTATTCCATCCCACAACATCTCCAATGGCCTAGGAACTAGCGCTTCAATTCTAGACTTATAAGTTTAGAGAGAAGAGATTTGTAACTTCAATCTTCTCACTGAAACTTCTCGGAAATATAGGTTGATCCTCAATACACACAGGGAGGAGGGATTTGTAACTTCGACCTGCTCCACTGGGACTTCGAGGTGATAGAAGTTCCGAAAGAAGAGATTTGTAACTTCGATCTTCCTGCTAAAACTTCTCAGAAATATAGGTTAATCCTCAATACACTCAGGGAGGAGGGATTTGTAACTTCGACCTGCTCCACTGGGACTTCGAGGTGATAGAAATTCAGAGAGGAGAGATTTGTAACTTCAATCTTCCTGCTGAGACTTCTCAGAAATAGGTTGATCCTCAATACACTCAGGATGGAGGGATTTGTAACTTCGACCTACTCCACTGGGACTTCGAGGTGATAGAAATTCAGAGAGAAGAGATTTGTAATTTCAATCTTCCAGCTGAAACTTCTCAGAAATAGGTTGATCCTCAATACACTCAGGGAGGAGGGATTTGTAACTTTGACCTGCTCCACTGGGACTTCGAGGTGATAGAAATTCAGAGAGAAGAGATTTGTAACTTCGATCTTCTTGCTGAAACTTCTCGAAAATAGGTTGATCCTCAATACACATAGGGAGGAGGGATTTGTAACTTCGACCCGCTCCATTGGGACTTCGAGGTGAAAATATTTGTATGGCTTTGATCTACTCCTGCAACTTCAGGATTGCCAGATTTGCTATCTTCGATCCGCTTCGCTCAAGAAGGCAGGATCTTCGAGTTCACTGATGCTGCGACAACATCCTCTAGGGGACCTGTGCTTTTTGTTTGTGCTTATGCAAAAAGGTTAGAATGCAATGATCAGAATGAATCTGATGTTCCTAACTAAATGTAGTATGGATGACATATACATAAATGCAGAATGTCATGAAGATGATCTTTTTAGGATGTTTTAAGGGCACCCTTGCTCGCATCATAATGTCTTTGTTCAGCCGGTGATTTGATCCCGAAGCTCAAAGGAATCATTACTATGCTTCACTGATTTGCCCATGTTGTAGCTTCAATGTCTATTACTTCATATCCCGAAGGTGCGAGGTTTGTATTTTTTTGCATGGTCCCATGCCATGTCTTCAGCATATAGGATCCAAAATAATTGGTTACCGATTCTCACAGCATTTCATCTTTGAGAAATGTCTTCTTTCTTAATGTTTGTTAAAGCCTCACCTCTGTCGTGGTACTTTAAAAATGGAGAAATCATCATTTATGTAGATACCCTTTTTTTTCTGATATTATCAACCCCTTTAACCTGGTGAGTTTTACGCAACAGACCCGCTTTTGGGTTCTTATTTTATTTAGAAACCTCTAGAGTAAGGCGCAGAACTTCCTTTATAAAAGCATTATTAGTTCATCCATCATTATTTCAATGCAACACACTTGCATGGGGGTAATATCAATAGCTGAGAACAAAATTGGTGTGAAGTAAAGCTTATGATTAATAAGAGAAACTAATCAAAAGGTACATCTTGAAAAGAACAAAATATTCAAAGATAGCACATTTAATGTGAATAAAAATGACTACTATGCGACCTCTAGATATCGCCGCCTGAGCTTCTCTGCCCCAATGTCTGGAAGACTATCCTGAGTATGACATGTGTTTAGAAGATCTTGAGTATTTTGTCGAAGCACCAAGACGCAACATACCCTTTCCTTGTTAATTCAAGTATGACAGGATCACCGCATGCCCCATTATAATCTGATCACCATTTGAGCCACCCTTTTTCAGGTTTTCGACTCAAAACCCGTTTGGTCTCAAGGCGCCCTTTGCAGGTTTTCACCCTGGCCTCTCCCTTTTTTTTTTTTGAAAAATCTCAAAGCGCCCTTTTCGGGTTTTCACTTTGGCTTCTTTTCTTTTTCAAGTATAGTATTTCTTAACAGAATCTGAATTTACAGGATTGGGTAAGTTTTTCCTATCCATCTCGGCCAGGATCAACGCTCCTTCGGAGAAAGCCTTTTTCACCACATAAGGTCCTTCCCAATTTGGCATCCATTTCCCTCTGAAATATTTTTGCATGGGGAGGATCTTTTTCAAAACCAAGTCTCCCTCGTAAAATTCTCTTGGGCAAATCTTCTTGTCATAAGCCCGTATCATCCTTTTTTCGTATATCTGACCATGACGGATGGCCTTTAGCCTTTTTTCCTCAATCAAATTTAGTTGATCATATCGAGACTGGATCCATTCGGCTTCATCTAACTTTAGCTCTGACAAGACTTGAAGGGAAGGAATTTCAACCTCGATGGGTAGCACTGCCTCCATTCCGTAAACTAGTGAGAAAGGAATTGCCCCGGTAGAGGTCCTGACTGATGTTCGGTACGCATAGAGAGCGAATGGTAACTTCTCGTGCCAATCCTTATAGGTTTCAGCCATTTTCCCCACAATTTTCTTAATGTTCTTATTGGCTGCTTCTACTGCACCATTCATTTTTGGATGATATGGTGATGAATTGTGGAGTCTGATCTTATATTGACCGCAGACCTCCGCAATCGTGCTGTTGTTCAGGTTTAACGTATTTTCTGATATGATTCTTTCTGGCATTCCATATCGACATATGATTTCCTTTTTTAGGAACCTGCTGACTGCCGATTTGGTAACATTGGCGTATGAAGCAGCCTCTACCCACTTGGTAAAGTAGTCAATAACCACGAAGATGAACCGGTGCCCGTTTGAAGCCTTCGGAGAGATCAGCCCAATGACGTCCATGCCCCACATGGGGAAAGGCCATGGGGAAGTCATAACATGCAAAGGTGAAGGAGGCACATAAATTTTATCCCCGTATATCTGGCATTTGTGACATGTTTTAGCATACTTAATACAGTCTCCTTCCATGGTAGACCAATAGTATCCGAATCTCATGATTTTCCTAGCCATTGTGAAACCGTTAGCGTGCGTTCCGCAAACACCCTCGTGGACTTCCTCCAAAATTTTCTTAGCTTCAGCAGCGTCGACACATCTCAACAGTACCTGATCTTTTCTTCTTTTGTATAGGACTTCTCCGTCTAAGACATAGTCACACGCTAACCTTCTCAATGTCCTCTTTTCATTTTCGGTCGCTTGTTCAGGATATTCGTGATTCCTTACGTATTGCAATATACCTTGGTACTAGGGGTGATCATCCTTTTCTTCCCCTTCCATATTGCAACAATAAGCTGGGGCTTCGTAAATACTCATCCGGATGGGCTTCATACTTTCCTGGTTATTTATTCTTATCATGGAGGCTAATGTGGCTAGTGCGTCAGCCATCTGGTTTTCATCATGCGGGAGGTAAAAGAATGTGATATCATCAAACTTCTCAATTAACTCCAAGATTAATTTTTGGTAACTGATCAATCTGGGATCCCTCGTTTCCCATTCTCCTTTGAGCTGGTAGATTACCAATGCAGAATCTCCGTATACTTCTAGCACCTTGACTTTGCGGTCTATGGCTTCTTGAATTCCTACGATACAAGCTTCGTATTCTGCCATATTATTTGTGCAATCGAAATCCAATTTGTAAGTGAATGGGTAGTGATCTCCATTTGGGGATATCAGGACTGCCCCAATTCCATTACCAACTGCATTTGACGCTCCGTCGAAGTTCAACTTCCAAGGACAAACCTCTAGGGTATCTTCCTTAATAGCTGCCACAAACATCAGATCCCCATTGGGAAAATCGAAGTTCAAGGGTTCGTAATCGTCTAGTGCTCTGCTGGCTAGAAAGTCTGCTATTGCACTTCTCTTCACAGCCTTCTGGCTCACATAGACTACGTCAAACTCTGAGAGCAGAATTTTCCATCGAGCTATTCTCCCATTCAAAGTGGTTGACTCCATCATATATTTAAGAGGATCTAGTTTCGAGATTAACCAGGTCGTATGGTACAATATGTACTGCCTCAACCTTCGAGTTGTCTAGATCAGGGCACAACACAATTTTTCAATTGGCGAATATCTCATCTCACATTCAGTAAATTTCTTACTGAGGTAATATATCGCATTTTCTTTTCTCCCTGACTCATCATGCTGACCCAATACACACCCCATAGAGTGATCAAACACTGTCAAGTACAGGATTAGTGGCCTATCTGGACAAGGGGGTGCCAAAACTGGAGGATTCGACAAGTACCGTTTGACTCTATCGAAAGCTTTCTGGCATTGATCATCCCACATACCTGGATTATGTTTCTTCAGAAGACGAAATATAGGGTCACATTTTTTAGTTAACTGTGAAATAAACCGAGCAATGTAATTTAACCTTCCAAGGAAACCTCAAACTTCTTTTTGAGTGCGCGGTGGAGGCAATTCTTGTATAGCCCTGATATTATTTGAGTCGATCTCAATTCCCTTTTCACTTACTATAAAGCCCAGCAATTTACCCGATCTAGCCCCAAAAGTGCATTTTGCGGGATTGAGCTTTAACTGGAATTTCCTCAGTCTCAAGAACAATTTTCTCAAAACTTGGATATGTTCTTCTTCTGTTCTAGACTTGGCAATCATGTCATCCACATAAACCTCAATTTCTTTATGCATCATATCATGGAATAAAGTCACCATAGCTCTTTGGTATGTAGGCTCCGCATTTTTCAACCCAAATGGCATCACCTTGTAATAGAACGTACCCCACAATGTTATAAAGGTAGTCTTTCCCATATCCTCAGGATACATTTTTATCTGATTGTACCCCGAGAAGCTGTCCATAAATGAAAACAACGAGTAGCCTGCTGTGTTATCCACCAGAGTATCAATATGAGGTAAAGAAAAATTATCCTTTGGGCTAGCCTTATTTAGGTCTCTATAATCCACACACATTCGTACCTTCCCATCTTTTTTAGGGACAGGCACAATGTTGGCTACCCATTCTGAATATTTGGTCTCTTGCAAGAATCCGGCATCAAACTGTTTCTTAACCTCCTCCTTTATTTTTAACACAATATTTGGTCTCATCTTTGGAAGCTTCTGCTGAACGGGCTTGCAATCTTCTTTTATAGGTAGACGATGTACTGTAATGTCGGTGCTTAAACCAGGCATATCCTTATATGACCATGAGAAGACATCTTTGAATTCTTGTAGCAACTCGACAAGATCTCGTCTTATTTCTCGGGTTAGGCGTGTTCCAATCTTCACTACCTTTCCCTCCTCCAATGTCACAGTCTCCACTGTTTCCTCGTGAGGTAGAATTTGTTTCTCCTCCCATTCTACCATTCTTAACAAGTCAGGGGATAAATCACTGTCTATATCATCTTCAAAATCCTGTGATCCTTCTCAACACATGTCCTGTTCAAAAGGATATTCCGAGTTCGTGGCAGCGTTGCTCACGTCATTGATATCTGAAGACCTGTTGTAGTTCACAAGAATATAGAAAGAATGAATGAATTTATGAATGGTCATTTGTATGTATAATGGTTATGAAAGAATGATTCGAAGGCGTCACAAAAGGAAGAAAGGAATAAAAGAATGTCTGCTTTAAATGATAGCAAAGATGTACTTCATTAATATAATAATGTTTGAACACGAGCCTATTTTACAGAAGAAATCTTATCACTTCTAGGCTTAAAGTAATAAGTGCGTTCTGAGCATTACTCTGAATAAGTTTTAAATACTACAGGAATCTCCTCTGCAGTCCAGTTGTCTAAAACGCTTCCTAGTTCGTAGGGCCGAATATCCGATAAGGTCCCTTCTTCCACTGTCTCCTCAGATACGGCATTGATGCAAACATTACCCAACATTGCTACGATGTCTTTTCCTTTTGGTGCACTGGGCTCAGCATGGATCACCCCACCCGACACAAAAGTCTTAGATATGTGTGGAATTATCATGGGTTCCCACTTGGTTTCTTCGCCATTCAAACGAGAACGCCTTCTTTCTTGTCTCTTTTCCAGTTCTTTTCTTTTTTGTTTCGCATCTGGCCTAAATCTTAAGCCAAAGCGATCTTGTTTTTCTTTCAATGTCGGGGTCACAACTCTCCCCTGAAGGTATTTTCCAAGTCCTCTTCCTGGTAAAGCTCCTTTCCCCACGGTCATTTTCAGTCCCATTCTTGTAGTCTTGGAGATTCTTGGTATAAGGATTCTATTTCCTTCCATGGTGAAAGTTGCATTCATGAACTCGAGAGACCGGAAGGAGCATTCAATTGTCTCGTCATTTATCTCTAAGTACGGCATCTCACTAGTCACAGCTGCAATAATGTCCTCCTTAGCCTTTATCGTTATTAGCCGACCATCTGCTATCAACTTCACTTTCTGATGTAATGATGAGGGCACTGCCCCTGACGAATGTATCCATGGCCTCCCTAATAAGCAGTTATAGGAGGGCTTGATGTCCATTACCAGAAAATCCACTTCGTAAGTAGTCGGGCCAATCACTAAAGGTATCTCGATTCTTCCCAACACTTTCCTTTGCGTGCCATCGAATGCCTTTACTATGCCCTGGCACTCCTTCATGTGCGAGCTATCTATCGGTAATCTGTTTAGAGTGGACAAGGGCAGTACGTTCAATGCCGACCCGTTGTCTATTAGGACCCCTGGTAGCGTGTACCCTTTGCATCTAGTGGTGATATGCAAAGCCTTACTGGATCCCCTACCACCTGGTGGTATCTCGTCATCACTAAAATGGATGAAGTTGTCTGCACTTATGTTACCCACCAACCGATCCAATTTATCAACCGAAATATCATTGGTGAGATAGGTCTCATTTAAGACTTTCATTAATGCGTTCCTGTGTACCGTCGAATTCTGCAGCAAAGCCAATACAGATATGCACGCCGGTTGCTTATGCAGCTGCTCTACCATGCAATATTCACTGTGTTTCAGGAACTTTAGGAACTCCTTGGCTTCCTCCTCTCTCACTGGTTCCTTGGTGGGTGATTCGGACTCGACTGATTTTTCTCTTTCTGGCTCTTCCATCGGGGCTTTCCCTTTTACCAGATCATAGCGTCTCCGTCTGCGAGTATGAAAACCTGCATCCAACTCTTCTTTTGAAGCTCTATCCAATTTCTCCTTTCCTGGGATCGTCACACTACATTCATAGTTCCAGGGAACCCTCATGCTATCCTCATAAGCAAAGACTGCAGGTCTTTGTATTATCACTTTTGGTCTTTGCACAGTACTTGACTCTACTATACCCGGGTTCTGCAGTGCATGTGTATATTACTTTACAGTCTTGCATTCATTCGGCTCCATTGGTCTTAGGTGCCAAATAACGATCAAAGGGAATTTAACTTTTGGGTTTCTCGTTATTGACTCACGAGGTGCATATGCTTTTCTCTTACGCTCCTTCTTCACAAAACTTCATTTCTTTATTGTTCATCAAATTTTGTACCATAGTCTTGAACTCCTCACGATTCAATCTCGTGCCCCAATTCCCGATGGTACTCACAATAATTTGTCAACTTTTCCTGACTTTTTTTTTGCAACGATTAGCCCCTGTTTGACCATTTCTTTCCAGACCAATCTTAAGGGAGTCTTAACCTCTGCAACGCTTGTTTTGACCCTTCTTTCTGAACTTTCGCTAACTGCATTGACCCTATTATGATCGGGTAATGGATTTTTTACTTTTGGCAAGTCTGCCAACTCTATAACCCCCATATTGACAAGCTTTTCCACCAATTTTTTGAAGGCTAAGCAATTCTCTATTGAATGCCCCGGGATTCCCGTATGATATTCGTATTCTGTATTTGGGTCGTACCACTTGGGGTATGGGAGCTGCATTGGTGTTAGGTAGCGAGGAGACACGATGTGCGCGTCAAATAAGTTTTTATACATTGTCTTGTATGTTATCGGGATCGGTGTAAATTGAAACTTCTCATTGTTCTGTCTTACTATGTCAGATTCTTTTCTGGATGAACCCTGATGCCCAGTAGCCAGCACCGTAAAGGTCAAGTTAATCGGTGGCCGACTTTGAATACCCCATACTTGCGTTATTCACCTTGCTTTCTTTCCTTCTCGTAGTCGTTCTTTTGTTATTTTCCCCCGCCTCAATCTTTCCACTTTTTATAGCATTTTCTATCATCTCCCCGGTCATTACAATGTCCGAGAAACTCTTGGTTGCGCTCCCTAGCATATGAGTAAGGAACGGGGCCTTCAACTTATTGATAAAGAGCATTGTAGTCTATTTTTCCAAAAGTGGCAGCTGGACCTGAACGGCGACCTCCCTCCACCGCTGTGCGTACTGTCGAAAACTCTCATTTGATTTTTTTTCCATGTTTTGCAGAACAATCCTGTCAGGGGTCATATCAGCTACATGACTATATTGTCTCATAAATGCCTGTGCCAGATCTCTCCAAGAACCGATTTCAGTACGGCTCAGCTGATTATACCATCTGGCTGCTGCTCCAACCAGGCTATCCTAGAAGCAATGTATCAACAACTGGTCATTGTTAATATACCCGGTCATTTTCCGACAAAACATGGTTATATGAGCTTCAGGGCAAGTGATTCCCTTGTATTTTTCAAACTCTGGCATCTTGAATTTGCGGGGGAGTATTAGATTTGGTACCAGGCTTAGATCTTTAGTGTCGACCCCACGTTGCCTATCAGTATCCTCCATAGCCTGAAATTTGTCTTCTAACCACTTACAACGTTCTTCTAGTTATTTTGGCAATTCAGACTTTGCCTTTTCTTCATCCGCTACCTCATCAAGGTCAGGAATAGCAGCTTTGATTGGATGGTCAACCAAATTGGAACCTAATTCAGCTTGAAAATTTGGCGATACCGAGACACCCTCTTGAAATTGTTGAGGTTTAATTACAATGGATGTCCTCCGGGGATGCTCTTCAGGAGGTGTTGGGGTAAAACCCGAGGGATATGGTCGTTCCTCACTATCTTCCACAGTATTAACCATGGGGGCTTTCCCTTTGTCTGCCAATAACTGAGTCAATTGGGACATCATGGTTCTCTGTGATTCCATCATCTGTTCCATCATATCACGTTGTATCTTGGCAAGCTGCTCTTGCATTTGAAGTTGCAGTTTTTCTTGCATCTCCTTTTGGAGTTGTTCGAGTTTCTCTATCCTCTGATCCATGTCTTTCGTTTTCTTTCTCGTGCCGTAGGGATGCGTTTCTAGCAAAGTTTTGTTGGTTTCCAGGTTGCTGAAATATTTTTTTTACTATAATTAGGACCTCTTAATGATTTTTAATGCATATGAATGGAATAAAGACACATGAATGCAAAGAAGGTGTCGATTCAGATTCAATTTTATTTAGAAAGCTTTACTAGAGAACAAAGTCCTTTACATAGAATCGAATTACAAATAAGGCCTGGCCCTAGCACCTAAAACCCTAATTTTCTCGAGTAGTGAAGCTAATTCCCGTTCGCGATCTGACCGCGTTTCAAACTGCATACTTAATATATCAGCTTGTACGGCCAAAGTTTGTAAATAATCGGCTATCTCTCACATCTGGGTTATAGCTTCTCCCATGAGGTGATCCCTATCTCTGATTTGATTCTGAAAATAGTGAAGCTCATGTTTCCTTCGTTCTTCATCCGCCTCTAGAAACTCGATATGGTTTTGGCAATTCTGCAAGGCCGTTTCTAATTCTTCAACCTTTTCCTTCATTTCTCTAATTTGGCTTAAACTGGCTCTTAGTTCTTTCATAGAGTCACGGCTTCGATGATGATGAAGAGATCTCTCGAGCTCTGCGACTCTAGCCTTCAACTTGTTTTGTTCACTTCGGCTTTCTGAGAGGCTCTTTTCCATAGGTTCAATTTGTGCTTGTGTCTCTCGGAACTTCTCCTCCCATTGGTTAGCTTTAGCACTTTTTTCTTGAACCTCCTGATGCCATTGTTCTGAAGTCTTCCCTAAACCAGCGGTCCTCATTGACAGGCGCATCTTCTTATAGTCAGTTTTTAAGCTATTCAGATCCTCTTCAACCCGTTCTTTTCCTTTTTTGAATCTTTCCGCCTTTGCTTTTTAAACGTCAGCATCTAACCTTAAATGCATCTTCTCTTCCTCTAATTTCTCTATTTTCTTTTCCAGTTCTCGATTCCTCTTCTCAAAATCTTGCTTTATTATTTCCAATTCAAACGGGATAACTCGTAGGCATTCTTCTATAGATCGAGCACCTTCCAAACTTGGTCCGAGTATATTATCGTTAATCCTCTGGCCGAACCAACTATTATACTCTGGCGTCGTCATTGAACCTACGGACAATCTATTCATTCGGCGAATCTGCTTCCAAGCGTCATGAATCTCCCGAACCCTTTTCTTGTAGTTGTCCGCCTGATATGAGAACTCAGATTGAGCCAGCCCATAAGTCGTCGGTATAAACTGCCTTGACTGGTATTGCCTTAGTGCAAGCAACGGAGTGTATCCAGTGGCCCCCCAAATCCCAATCAATGGCACATAATCAAAACTCCCACAACGATAGAGGATCTCGTTAGGGACCATCCAAATGGCTCTCCACTCCACATCCTCCTCTTTGAGATTTTGAAGGATCATCATCCACTTTTCTTCTGAGATGTCATTTCTCCTTCGCGTGGCTACCTCTTCTTTTAATGGGGAATAATTTTGGGAGAAGACCCGGTAAGAGACCCTGTCCATCTTCCAAAAGTGTCAATGAAACCAGGTCGACAACAGTTGTGCACATCCAATAAATCTACCTTCACCTTCCCTCCGACATAAGCTCAAATATCTAAATGTCTCGGCTAGTATTGCAAGTACCGGTGTGATCCCTTTGTCCAGACGATCGAATAGGTCAGCGACTGCTTCATCTATATGCCTTAGAGCTTTAGGAAAAATCACCTGACCGTAAATGCTCAGGGCAAAGATATCCACCCTCTTCTTCGCATCTGAGTGTGCTAAGATCAAGTCTCTCATAACCACCCAAGGAATACATTTACCGATACCTTTCTGCTGAATTCGAGCCGTAACCCAAGACTCATTCATCCCAGTAATACTCACTAATTTCTTCACGAAGGTCGGGGCGTTAGCGGCTTTGATGTAAGCTTTGTCGACTAATATCTTTGGACAATGGAGCAAGGTTGTATACTCCTCTATAGTGGGGACCAAATCTACTTTCCCAAAAGTGAAACAATTATACGCAGGATTCCAAAACTGGGTCATAGCCCGAAACAAATGTTTGTCTACCTTAACATCTAACAAATAGGATATATCACCGTAATTTTGGTAGAACATCAGCTTAGTTCCCTTATCCCAACTGGCCCATATATCTCTCAACTCCTGTAACTCATTTTGCACCACACTGACGCGAGTAAAGTCCCACAGTTTCGACACGTATCCCTTAGCCAAATTGTCCCCTTTCTCTAGTTGTAGCCTCTCTGACCATGTGCGGACGGCCGCATTGTCTTTGACTCTATCAAGGACTTCGTTCTCCATGTTAGACCTTCTAACTTAGCCACTGAACACGAATCGACTCCTCTTTAAATATGCAATGTCATGCCAATCACAAAAAAAACGCGGGTCAGTACCAAATAATCAGATTGAAGGCAAACAGAAAATAATCAACCACCTATACGGGTAACCATTAACATTCAACACTACTACACTTGACGGGTTCCTACGGTCTACTACATGGGGTAAAGTCCTAAGAAAAGGGTACCCGAACCTGCAGATTCCTCAATCCTCACCCATTATAGGCTCATACGGATCAAGTTCAGTTCAGGGGAATACATTTCCCTATGCCCATGCGGAGGTGAAAACCTCACGAAGACATAGGTACGGATGTATCCCGGAAGCAGTCCACTAGCCCATGCGGAGGTGAAAACCTCACGAAAGCATAGCTTCTCACTCCCACTTAAAGGCGTGACCACAACGGTCATGCAATGCAATGCCAAAGTATTATGGAACTCGACATTATAAAAGTTATAGCACAAACAAATGTTTTAATGAGAAACATGATGAAACATTTTATCAAGTTTTCAATCAAAAGGACAAAATTAATCAAGTTATGGCTCGACTCTCAACCGCGTCCCCAGTGGAGTCGCCAAGCTGTCGAAACCATTTTTTTATCGGGTTTTGAAAAAATGGGAATCGACTTTTAAAAATATGGAAACGGAGTCGCCACCGATCTTTTATTCAAGGTGTGATCGGATCACCTATAAAAATATTTTTGGTCTACGAATTTCCAGAAGAAAATGGGTTCGGGAGTCGGTTACGTGTGAGGAAGGGTTAGCACCCTCACAATGCCTAAAATTGGTACCAAATTGATTAATTGATGTCCTAATGTTGAAAAGTTTGAAATGATTTTGAAATTCTGTTCACTCTTTTTTTTAATTTTGAATAACTTGATTGAATATTGAGATTCCCTTGTTCCGAAGGAATAGAATATCACATCCAGTACGATTAGACACGACAATCTGAGTCCTCGAATCCAAGATTATCCCCAAAATTCATGTATTGAAATTTAAAAAGGGTATTTGATTATTTGGACAAACAAAAGAGATCACACCCAGCACGATTGGGCATAATTTCTTTGAATTTCCAAATTATTTTGAAAGTATGAACCAATTTTAAAAAGGGTATTCGTCTACTCGGTTAAACGAAAAAAGACCACACCCAGCACAATTGAGCGCGATTTCTTTGAATTTCCAAATGCACGAATATTACCTTATTTTGAAAAAAATGAACAAATTTGAAAGGGTGTTCGTTTATTTGATTAAACAAAAAAATCACCCCCAGCACGATTGGGCGCGATTTCTTCGAATTCCCAAACGCGCGAACATCACCTTGTTTCTTTGGAAATATTAAGTAAGAACGATTTTAAAGATCAAATGGTGTTGAAACATGACATTTTTAAATAAATGTAGTGCCATGATGCAGTAACATACAATATGGAGTGATTATTTACAAATGGGGTATAAGGTTATTGAATCCCAAGCAATAAATAAATTCAAAACAAGAATTAAAACATACGTAATGACAAAAATTATCGAACATTAAATCAATGATATGGAAAGCTAATTAAATGTATATAAGCATAGAAAATATACAACATATTCTAAATAAACAAGAGCGATTTTAAATATATTAATAATAAGTATAAAATAATGCATGTAATAAAATCAACAAGATAATAATAGTGATATTAACATTGACTAGAAATAACAGTAATAATATTTAGAATAATATTCATAATAATATAAAAACAACAATAATAATAACACTAACTTAATGATAAATAAAACAATAAAGAAGGAACTAAATGAAAAACATTTTAACGATTAGGGATTAAAACCGTAAATACTTAAACAACCAGAATACAGTGAATGAACTGAACTAAATTAAAAGTATATATAAACTCCAGGGACTAATTAAACAATAAAAACAACACATAACGGGGTTAATTAAAAACCATATGGGAATAGGAGGGACTAAACGCGCAAATCCTCCATTAATTGGAGAAACACGCGGATCCTGTGAATATGGGTCGGGTCATCGGGCATAGATAGATACGGCGTCGTTTAATGGTTATTGTCATAAGCCAAACGGCGTCGTTTTCCGTAATGAACCAAACCCCTAAAAATAAGACTATTTAAGTCATTTTAAACAAACCCTAGCCCCTAATGTTTCTTTACCCCACCGCAGAGAGAAAGATTCTCTCACTCACCACTCAATCGAGCGTTCGGCCAGGAAAAAAAAACCCATTTTCCCCCTCCTTCCTTTAGCATATATCAAAAGCAGAGAAGAAATAGGTACAGAAACGAATAAAAAACGATCGAGAGAAAAAAAATGGAATCAAAAGCAACCTTTTTTGTTTGAATCTGCCCTTTTGTTTTTCGTATTCTTTTTGTTATGTATCCGTAAAAAAAATACAGGGTTTATGGCTCGGTCTTTTTATAGCCGATCTGAAAAAAGAAAATGAAAATGGAAAAAAAATGTTATTCCTTTTCTATTTTTTATTTGTTGCTGTCGTGGTCTCTTTTGTAGGTACGGGGGCGACATGGTTTTCGGCGCGAGGTGTACGAGGGTCTGTCGCGTATACTGGGCGTTTGGCGTGAGTGTGGTGATGCGCTGAGGCGTCTGGACGTCTTTGGTCTTGGTTGTCTGACGAGACATGGCGACGCCGCCGCGTGGGAACACGAGCAGTCGCGCGTGTAGAGCACGCGAGAAGCCAAAGGGGCGCGCGTGGGGTACTCTGGGTATCTCAAGAGACGCGCGTGAGGAGGCTGAGGAGGCACCAGAACAATCTGAAATTTGGGTCATTCGGGCTTGCCAATTTTTGGGTCTAGGGTTTAATTTAAATTTGGGCTGTTATTTGGGGTCAAGTTTGGGCCAATTGTAAATGGACATTGGACTTTATTAAGATAATTTTTGGTTTTTTATTGGGTTCATATTTTGGTTTAATTGGTTATTTAAAGGGGTTAACGGACTGGTATGGGCCCGGGCAAATTTTGGGCCCTACAGAGGTCTTACATGCACTCAGATATCGATGCCACTGTCCCAAACAGGGTCTTACACGAATCAATACGATACCGATGTCCCAGACATGGTCTTACACGTAAAGCTCAGATTGATGCCAACGTCCCAGACGTGGTCTTACACATAAAACTCATATCGATGCCTACGTCCCGGACGAGGTCTTACACGAAGTCTCAAATCAATGCCAACGTCCCAGATGTGGTCTTACATGATAGAACAGAACAAATACCTATGTCATGACATAGCTAATCCTAACTATCCCTAGGTTCGTACGGGACTTTTCGAACTTAGTCACTATATCGAACTTATCTCAGAGGTCATATGCATAACCTCTCATAAGCATCCATTATCAACATTTATCATATAAACAAACATAATTGCATACAAATATGTTTATTTGCATAGTGACTTACCTCGGATTCGATTTATTGGAATGAAAACGGCTACTCGGTTACTTTCGCTTTCCCGCGATCTAAATCCATTTTCCTCGGCTCTTGATCTTGAATTTAAGCTTGCAATTGCCGAAAACCTAGCTCAACTTTCTTCTTTTTTTCTTTCTTCAATATTCGGCACTCATAAAAAAATGATAACTATCATCTTTCTTTTGTTTCTTTTACTATATTCATTTTAATACTAATTTACCATATTATCCCTATTACAAAATATTTATAACCTATAAACATAAGGCCATTAATGACTTTTAGTTATCCACTAACTAATTATTGGCTCAATTGCCTCATAAGGCCTCTTCTTTTAAAAGCCACAACACATAAGCACTTTAACAAATAGCAAGCAACTTTCACATTTAATGCATTTTAATCCTTTTGTCAAATTAAACACACCAACGGACAAATTAGCTCACGGAAATTTAGCACATGCTTATTCACATATCAACGACACAGAAAATAGTATTAAAATATTATTCAGACTCGGATTTGTGGTCTCGAAACCACTGTTCCAACTAGGGTTTAAACTGGACTGTTACAATTCTCCCCCCTTAGGGATTTTCGTCCCCGAAAATCTTACCGTTAAACAGAGTTGGATATTGTTGTCTTACTGAATCTTCAGGCTCCCACGTGGCCTCTTCTATTCCGTGACGATGCCATTGTACTTTCACTAACGAAATTTTCTTATTTCTTAGCTCTTTCACCTCACTAGCAAGAATACGGATCGATTCTTCTTCATATGTCATATCCGATCGGATTTCAATTTCAGATGGGGCAATCACATGTGACGGATCAGATCGATATCTACAGAGCATTGAAACATGAAATACATCGTGTATCTTTTCTAACTCAGATGGCAACTTTAATCTATATTCAACAGGCCCGACACGCTCAATGATCTCATACGGTCCGATGAACCTCGGACTCAACTTCCCTTTACGTCCAAAACGGAGTACTTTCTTCCACGGTAACACCTTCAGAAATTCTTTGTCGCTGATCACAAATTTTATATCTTTTCGTTTCAAGTCTGCATAAGACTTCTGACGGTCAGATGCTGCTTTAAAACAGTCTCAGATCAAGTTCATTTTCTGTTCTGAATCTTTTATCAAATCAACACCGTATAGCTTATTTTCACTGAGTTCAGTCCAATACAGAGGTGTACGACATTTACGTCCGTACAAAGCTTCATAAGGTGTCATTTTAATGCTCGTCTGAAAACTATTGTTATAAGCGAATTCAATCAGTGGCAAATATTGTTCCCATGAACCATGAAACTCAAGTACACAACATCTTAACATGTCTTCAAGAATCTGAATGGTCCATTCAGACTGACCATCTGTTTGCGGATGAAAAGTTGTACTGAAGTGTAATTTCGTACCCAAAGCTTCTTGCAGTTTCTTCCAGAATCTTGATGTAAACCTCGGATCTCTATCTGACACAATGGATAGTGGCACTCTGTGTAATCAAACAATCTCGGAAATATATAGCTCGGCTAATCTATCAAGTGAATAATCAGATCTTACCGGAATAAAATGGGCAGATTTCGTCAGTCGGTCAACTATGACCCAAATGGTATCTTTCTTTCTCAAAGTCTGAGGCAAACCAGAAACAAAGTCCATTGTTATTCTATCCCATTTCCATTCAGAATCGAGAATCTACCAAGCAATCCGCATTTAAACTTGATGTTTGGCTTTTACTTATTGACAAACTAAACATTTCGAAACAAAGTCAGAAATGTCTTGTTTCATACCAGACCACCAGTAGTGTCGTTTCAAATCCTGATACATTTTCGTACTTCTCGGATGAACAGATAGACGACTATTATGTTCTTCGCTCAAAATCAGCTGAATCAACTCTGGATTTCTCAGAACACAGATACGATCTTGGAATCTCAAACAGTCATCAACAACTCGAAATTTAGATTCGGAATTCACTTCACACTGAGCTCGTTTTCGCTAGCAATTCATTATCTACCTTCCGAGCATCACATATTTGTCTGTACAAACAACAGCTTTCACTTTTAACTCAACTAACACGTAACTATCATCGAGATAAATCTATTTGAGCATTCAAAGCGCAGAGTGCAAACAATGATTTTTGACTCAGTGCATCTGCAATAACATTTGCTTTACCCGGATGATAATCTATCACAAGCTCGTAATCCTTTAACAACTCAAGCCATCTTCTCTAACGCAGGTTCAAATCTTTCTGAGTCATTAGATACTTCAGACTTTTATGATCTGAAAATATGTGACATTTCTCACCATACAAATAATGGCGCCAAATCTTAAGTGCAAACACAATCGCAGCTAACTCGAGGTCGTGCGTCGGATAATTCTTTTCATGCGGCTTTAATTGTCTCGAAGCATAAGCTACGACTTTGCCCTCCTGCATCAGAACACATCCCAAACCATTTAACGAAGCATCACTGTATATAACAAATTCTTTGCCCGATTATGGCTGTACTAATACTGGAGCTTCTGTTAACGGAGCTTTCAACTGATCAAAACTTCTTTGACATTTATCCGACCATTCAAATCTAACATCTTTCTAAAGTAGTTTTGTCAACGGAGTAGCTATCACTGAAAATCCTTTCACAAATCAACGATAATAACCAGCTAGGCCCAAAAAGCTACGGACTTCAGACACGTTCCTCAGAGGTTTCCAATCCAGAATAGCAGAAATCTTGTTCGGATCAACTCGAATCCCAGATGCTGACACAATGTGCCCAGAAAACTAACTTCATGTAGCCAGAACTCACATTTGCTGAATTTTACATACAATTTCTTTTCTCACAGAGTTTGCAATACGATTCTCAAATGTTCAGCATGCTCAGTCTCATCCCGTGAGTAAATCAAAATGTCGTCAATAAATACTACAACAAATTGATCTAGGTACGGTCTGAAAATTCTGTTCATTAGATCCATAAAAATAGCAGGTGCATTGGTTAGTCCAAATGGCATAACTAAAAACTCATAATGCCCGTACCTCGTTCTGAAAACAATCTTCGAATTGTCCGAATCTTTAACTCACAGCTGGTAGTATCCCGATCTCAGATCAATCTTGGAAAACACAATAGCTTCTTTTAACTAATCAAATAAATCATCAATTCTGGACAACGGATATTTGTTCTTTATTGTCACCTTATTCAACTGACGGTAATCGATGCATATTCTCATCGTGCCATCTTTCTTTTTCACAAACAGAATGGGAGCACCCCAAGGTGAGAAACTCGGTCTAGCAAACCCTCTATCAGTCAATTCTTGTAACTGTGACTTTAACTCTTTCACCTCTGTTGGTGCCATTCTATGTGGAGCTATTGAAATAGGCGTAGTACCCGGCAACAACTCAATACCAAATTCAACTTCACGTATCGGAGGCAAACCCGGCAATTCTTCCGAAAACACATCGAATATTCACGCACAAATGTGCACGACTCAACTTTCTTTTCAGACACCTTCGAGTCAATAACATAAGCGAAATATGCTTCATATCCCTTTTTCACATAACTTTGAGCTTTCAAAATTGATATCACAGCAGACAATTCATTCATATCATTAGACTCAATCCGCATAGCTTTCATTATCCGGCATCTCAAATCAACAGATCTTTCTTTTACAATTTACAACCGCATCATGCAAAAATAACCAATCCATACCTGCAATAATATCGAACTCGTCAAAAGGCAACATGACATCGGATCGCGCAGAAAACAGATATCTCAAAACATTAACGGACAGTTCTTGCATACTTTGTCAACAAGGACACTTTTACCTAAGGGGTTCGATACTTTTATAGTAAACTCAGTAGACTCTACAGGCAAAGTATTGTTCAATACTAAATTCATACATATATATGAATGCGTAGAACCAGTGGTCTATCAAAGCAATCACGTATATCATAAAGAGTAAAAGTACCCATTATAACGTCAGGCGACGAAGTTTCCTTTCGAGCTCGTACAGCATACGCTCTGGCAGGCGCTCTAGCTTCAGATCTGACAACATTGTCTCTTGTAGTTCTTTGACTACCACTGACATTCCTTACATTCTTCGGTGGTTTACCCCTCACAGGTGCAATATCAGATCTCAGATTTTGAACCGCATCGCTCAACAGCTCGGGGCAATCACGGATAAAATGATCAAGCGATCCACATCTGAAGCAAGCTCATTGCTCAATCTACAGCTTCCCAGATGTCTTTTTCCACAATGTTTACATTCAGGTCTCTCAGTCCGGACATTACCAACACTGGCTACTGAAGTTGTTGGAGTTTTGGAACTCATTTGCGGTCTAGATTGATTTCTATTCGAATATCTCACATTATTCCTGAATCTTTTCGGAGCAGATTGAAATGATTTACTCTGAAATCTCTTTTTCATATCTCGAGTATCAGACTCAGCTTTTCTTTTATCTTTCCCGAGTGCCTCTGCTTTACAAGCTCGGTCAACGAGTAAAACGAACTCTTTTATTTCTAAAATACCAACTAGCAAACGGATGTCTTCATTAAGTCCGTCTTCAAATCTTTTGCACATTATAGCTTCGGATGATACACATTCCCGAGCATACTGACTCAGTCTAACGAATTATCGTTCATACTCAGAAACAGTCATCCTGCCCTGTTTAAGTTCCAAAAATTCTTTCCGTTTCTGATCAACGAATCTCTCACTGATATATTTCTTCCGGAACTCAATCTGAAAGAAGTCCCATGTAACTCGTTCTCTCGGAACAACAGAAATCAGATTTTTCCACTATTGATAAGCTGCATCTCGGGGTAACGATATAACACACTTTATGCATTCATCCAAAGTCAGAGACATTTCGTCGAATACCCGGATAGTATTTTCAATCCAGAACTCGACCTTTTTCGCATCATCATCTTTAGTTGCCCGGAATTCTTTGGCCCCATACTTACGAATCTTGTCAAATGGAGGCTTATTCAACAGATTCGGATGCATATCTGGTGGCACAACTGTAGTCTGAGGGGGATTAACAGGGGGCGGGGGTTGTGAAACAGTCGGGTTATTCTTTACAAACTGAGTGAACCACTCACTCATCATTTGGAAGAAAGCTTGTTTAGCTTTTTCCCCTTGACCGCTAGTAGCCAGTCTCGATTCAGAAGGCGCTGTCCCTTGCGCGGGATCAGGCGTATTGCTTTCTATATCGTCAGCTACGACTCTTTCGGGATCCATTACTATACATAAATCAAATTTATACGCCAGGATTCATCACACTATTGCAATTCAAAAATATGGCATGTATAGCTAGACTCTGACACGCTACGTTAGTCCGAGAATTGGCTAAACCGTAGCTCTGATACCAACCAAATGTAACACCCCTAACCCGTATCTGACGATGGACTAGGGTTAAAGGTGTTACTTTGACAGATCGAAAAGCATGTACGTAAATTCATACAATCATTCATCATTCTCAAGCATAGTGTCCTCACTACTACGCCATCGAGACCTTAAACATGCTTATAAATCGAGTTGGGACTAAATCAAAACACATATGAAATTTCATGAAAATTAAAAACTTTTCTAACTTTCGGGAGACACGCTGTGGGAGGAGACCGTGCCCTCCACGGCTTCTAGACACCCCGTGTGTCCATCTGCGTGTTTATATATCGCTATATCAACACGGTTATTTGGCACGTCCGTGTGCCATGACCGTGCTACCGGACTATATATCTCGACTTTTTCAACACGGCCACCAAGCACGCCTGTGCCATGGTCGTGTGCTCTTAGCTAGCTAATGACTTTTACACCACGGCCACCGACACGCCCATGTCGAGGGCCGTGTGCTATTAAAGCTACATTCGCCAATTCAACCACGGTCTTAGGCACGCCTCAGTGTGCCACAAATCGTAATGGCATTATAGGCCATTTACAAGGCCAAAATGCCACCCATAAGGGTCAAACCTACAAGCAACATATATCATCCTATTTCCCTCACATAAAACCACTCAAACCAATTCCAAACATACCAATTTGCATGATCAAATCTCAATTATGCTCAAGCACCAATCATCTATATACTTACCATTTCAAACCATTTCATATATCTACTAATCATACTAAAACAACTTCATATATCATACTTCTTTAAACATATATCAAAACATATCTAGCCAAATCACATGGCTAAGTTCACTTTACAACTTATACCAAAACTAGCCTATACATGCCATTTTGAGCTTTATACATTTTCAAAGTGTACCAAAATAAGTTTTAGTAGTGTGATGATGATCCGTGACGGTCCCGAGCCTTCAGTAGCTTTGTAGACCTATAAAACAGAGAAAACATACACAGACACACAGAGTAAGCTTTCCAAAAGCTTAGTAAGTCAATATACAAATAATCTTTGCATAAAATGCATATATTTCAAGTAGATACATTGGCACATCCAAATCACTAAGCATAATATCACAAATGCAATTTGTTTTATACACTTGTGGCCACATTTGCCACATTCATCATTTTAAGATCCACATTCTCACATTTAAGCATACATTTCTTCAAATCAAAGTCGTATAGGTACTTACCTTTTTATACACACTTGTGTATATACTAAACGTACCTGAAACAAACATTCATTCACTTATTTACTCATAGCTCAGATTTGCAATTCATATTACAGACTTGCCCGTTGAACCGTAAGGAATCTAGTAGGATACTCAGAAAACTCAGAATGGTCGTACAATGCCAACGTCCCAGACGAGGTCTTACATGCACTCAGATATCGATGCCATTGTCCCAAACAGGGTCTTACACGAATCAATATGATGCCGATGTCCAAGACATGGTCTTACACGTAAAGCTCAGATTGATGCCAACGTCCCAGATGTAGTCTTACACATAAAACTCATACCGATGCCTACGTCCCGGACGAGGTCTTACACGAAGTCTCAAATCAACTCTAACGTCCCAGACGTGGTCTTACATGATAGAACAGAACAAATACCTATGTCATGACATAGCTAATCCTAACTATCCCTAGGTTTGTACGGGACTTCTCGAACTTAGTCACTATATCGAACTTATCTCGGAGTTCATATGCATAACCTCTCATAAGCATCCATCATCAACATTTATCATATAAACAAACATAATTGTATACAAATACGTTTATTTGCATAGTGACTTACCTCGGATTCGATTTATCGGAATAAAAACGGCTACTCGGTTACTTTCGCTTTCCCGTGATCTAAATCTATTTTCCTCGGCTCTTGATCTTGAATTTAAGCTTGCAATTGTCGAAAACCTAGCTCAACTTTCTTCTTTTTTTCTTTCTTCAATATTCGGCACTCATAAAAAGATGATAACTATCATCTTTCTTTTGTTTCTTTTACTATATTCATTTTAATACTAATTTACCATATTATCCCTATTACAAAATATTTATAACCTATAAACATAAGGCCATTAATGACTTTTAGTCATCCACTAACTAATTATTGGCTCAATTGCCTCATAAGGCCTCTTCTTTTAAAAGCCACAACACATAAGCACTTTAACAAATAGCAAGCAACTTTCACATTTAATGCATTTTAATCCTTTTGTCAAATTAAACACACTAACGGACAAATTAGCTCACGAAAATTTAGCACCTGCTTATTCACATATCAACGACACAGAAAATAGTATTAAAATATTATTCAGACTCAGATTTGTGGTCCCGAAACCACTGTTCCGACTAGGGTGTAAATCGAACTGTTACACACTGTCACCTTGTTGAGTTGCCGATAGTCTATACATAGTCTCATGGAACCATCTTTCTTCTTCACAAATAGGATAGGTGCTCCCCACAGAGAAAAACTCGACCTCGCAAAACCTTTATCCGTCAATTCTTGCAACTGTGCTTTCAACTCTTTCAGTTCGGTTGGGGCCATTCTATAGGGAGCGATAGAAATAGGGGCAGTACCCGGAGCTAATTCAATCCCAAATTCAATCTCTCTATCCGGTGGTAGACCAGGCAACTCTTCTGGGAAAACATCTAAGTACTCACATACAATGGGTACTGACTCAACTTTCAATTCATTCTCTTTAGTGTTCAACACAAAGGCAAGATAAGCCTCATACCCCTTCCTTAGGTACTTCTGAGCTGACAGGGTCGATACCACTATCGGTGACCTATCGGCTTATCTCGATTCAAAGACGAATAAAATTACCATTTTCATCTCTCAACTCGATATGCTTCTTCCCAAAGTTCACAATTACACTATGGGTAACTAACCAATCCATCCCGAGAATGACATCAAATTCGTCAAACGGTAATAACATAAGATCGACCGGGAAACAATGACCCTTAATCATCAAAGGGCACCCTTTGCAAACTCTATCAACCAACACACACTTGCCTAGGGGATTAGACACTCTTATAACGAATTCGGTAGGCTCTATAGGCATGTTCATGCTAGAGGCTAATTTCATGCATATGTATGAGTGAGTAGATCCTGGGTCAATTAAAGCTATAACACGAGTATTATGGAGAGAAAAGATACCCGTGATCACATCGGGGGAAGACGTCTCGTCACGAGCACGAATGGCATATGCCCTCGCTGGTGCTCTACCTTCAACTTTTGCAGTTTGCTCTCTGATTGGATTTTTGTTTCCCATCTCAATCCCCGGGTTTCTCAATGGCCTTCCCCTTGTGGTACTTCCCGATTTCGCATTCTGAGGCCTTCTTTTCTCGTCTATCTCGGGACAGTTTCTGATAAAATGGTCTAAGGACCCACATCTAAAACAAGCTTTCTCATTAGCTCTACACTCACCAGAATGGTGCCTGCCACACTGAGGGCACTCCGGTCTATTTGGTCGAACGTTGCCCACACTAGTAATTGATGTAGTGTGCCCTTTTGATCTCGAGGGTCGCTTGCTTTTATTTCGTGTTGAAAACCCCTCTGAAGTGACTGATCGAGTGGTGAAATCCCTCGATTTCTTGGATGATGATAGGTGAGACTTGTTTAGTTGTCTCTTCCTCGAGTCACGAGACTCGTATTCGGCTCTTCTCTTCTCTTTAGCCAACTCTTCGGCTTTACAGGCCCTATCCACCAACACTACAAACTCCTTTAATTCAAGAACTCCCACGTATAGGTGGATATCTTCATTCAATCCGTCCTCCCGAACCTCTTGCACATGATGGCTTCGGTGAGACACGCACTCGTGCATACTTGCAAAGTCCGACGAAACTCTCGTTCGTAGTCGGTCACCGACATACTACTTGCTTCAACTCCAAGAACTTTTTCTCTTGTGGTCGCATTTAACCTCCGGCTAATATACTTCTTTCGATATTCTTCTTGGAAGAATTCCCACTAACTCTCTCCTCGATACCACCGACACCAAGGTGTTCCACCATCGGTAGGTCAATCTCTCGGAGAGACATCGCACATTTTAAGCACTCTCTCGCGTAGTAGGATAACTCATCGAATACCCAAATGGTATTCTCGAGCTGCACTCGCTTTCTCCGGGTAATCATCTTTATTTGCCCAAAATTCTTCTACTCCTTGCTTTCTGGATCTTATCCACCGAGGCCTTTCTCTCTCACCACCTCAACTACTTGAGGGGCTACAGAGCGGGTTGAGGAATTGTGGGGCGGAAGGGGTTGAGCATTAGGGTTTGCTCGGGTATACTCAAGATACCAGCTTGCTCATCATATGGAGAAAGGCTTCTCGAGCCTCTTCCCCGACTCAAAGTCTCGTGTCTACTATTAATCGCCACGGTCCCTTGAGCGGGAGCCGGCGCATTACTCGCAAAGCATCATCGATCGCAGCCTCGATGCGATCGAAATCCATCTACTATATAAAACACAAATTTATACATCAGGAATCGTCACACTATCATGACTCAGACAATCTTACTTATGGCATGTATAGCTAGACTCGTACTTATGCTACGTTAGTCCTAGAATCGACTAAACCATAGCTCTGATACCACTAAATGTAACACCCCTTACTCGATTTCTACGCCAGAACTGAGCCCGAGGCGTTACCGAACTCGAACCACATGGTCGCTGCTTAGGCTTAACGTAATTACTCTCTTAAATCACCTCAACAACCTCATTCTCAACTTACGAGACCTCTCTCATACACACGAGGGCTCTCGAGACTAATCTGAAACTTTTGCGATTATTAAATTTTTTCTCTTTTATACAAGTCCTACACGCCCGTGCAAGATTAAACACGCCCGTGCATAGGTACACACGCCCATGTCCCCGGACCGTGCCTAAAAACTCAATATTCTGCCAATTTGCCCACGGCCAAGGCACGCCCGTGCTTCCCAACCATGGTCGACCCTGACTAAATCCACACAGCCTGGACACGCCAGTGTAACATGGCCGCGGAGAATTTATAATTTTATGAGTAAGGTCCAGACTTCACACGGCCAGTACACATGCCCAGGTGCTAACCGTGTGTCACACACGGCCTAAACACACGGCCGTGTGATTAGCCCGTGGTCTAATCTGACTTGAACCACTAATGGCCAGGGAACACACGGCTTAGATACACGCCCGTGTGTCTGTCTGTGTGGGCACTTAGAGGCTATCTACCAGGCCATTGCCACCTTAGAGTGCACACAGACATACCTTCATTCAAAAACAATACAACTCCTAACCCTTTTGCAAGTCTAAAAACTCATCCAACACACACAATATTGAAATGAACACAATTCATGAATTTCATCTTCATTAAACAAAAGAGTTTGCCAAGAACTTGTCTAACTCATAGGGCCATTTACAAAATGACTTACATAGCCAACACTTTAACTAACAATTACAACTTGACAAATACTTGAGTCCTATACATGCCATACTCAAAACAAGTCTAAAATTATTATACCAAAGTTCTGTCAATAGTGTGAATTTCCGAGCTCCTGCAGTCACGATCCTCGAGTTACCTTCGCAATACTACAAGGAAGAAGGGCAATGAAAAAGGGGTAAGCATAAAGCTTAGTAAGTTACATGGAAATAAATAGCAATTCATAATACCCATAAAAATAATTCATTCACGGTAGTATCTAACCATACACAAACTCAAGGCCTCTTGCCATACTTACTTACAATTGCCCTTATTTGGCACATACCGTGCCACACATCGCGACCATTCTTCGTGACTCATTCACGAGTACCTGTATTCACTAATTCACATGACTTAAATATCATTCACTTCTCTACTTCTAAAATTTCATCTACTTATCCCACCACTCACCAGAGTTAGTCAGAGACATAAGTTTATAGCCATTACTATAAATATAAAGTCAATGCCACGTCCTTGAGGTGGTCTTACATGGAGTCTTCTCTAAGTACCAATGCCATGTCCCGGACGTGGTCTTATATGGGATTACTTCTAGGTACCAATGCCATATCCCGGATATGGTCTTATATGGGATTACTCTTCATATGCGATGCCATATCCCGGATATGGTCTTATACGATTTCCATGTTCATCACCGGCCATATCCCTGATATGGTCTTATACTGGAATCTCAACTCGGTGCCGAGGCCATGTCCCGGACATGGTCTTATATGGGACCTTATTTGTTCCATATTTCAATGATAGCGTTTCTATAATCAACATGGCCCAATTAGGACTCCAACATCTCATTCACATTAACTACTCAATTTAGTAATGCATTATGCTTTAATATAATTTCCAAGCATTTCTCAACATACTAATATGAATATTGTTTAAGTCACATACAACTTACCTCGTTTTCAAAATGAGCTAGTTTCTTCTGCCTCACTCTAAGTCTTTATTCTTTCCCCGTTCGAGGCGGATTCTCGTCTCCTCTTGCTCTATAATAGCAAATTAGCTCATTTTAATCACTGCATTAATACAAGCATTTCAAAAACCATGCTTAAGCAAAATTACCATTTTGCCCTTATACTTTGGCAAAATGACCATTTTACCCCTAGGCTCAGAAGTCAATTCTAATCAAATTTCTACCTTTAATGAGCCTAGGTGAACATTTATTTCTCTTATGGCTATCATCAAAACCCAACATTCCACATGTTTACCATAAATTTCACAACCTTTACAAAAAGGTTCATTTAGGTGTTTTCATGGCAACAACCTTCACAAAAGTTGTTCATCTAACAACTAATACTCATTTTCCTCCATAAAAGTGCAGCAAATAACTTAAAAGATCTCATGGAAAAACTCTAAACTCTTCACCATTTAACAAAATAATCCCCTCTTTAGAAAGCTTAAGCTTTAGGGGTTCCAAAAGTACAATTTTTATCAAGGAATAATCACTAGAACACTTACTTGTAAGGAGAAGAGTGTGCTGAAATTTGGAGCATTCAAAACCCCTATTTGGCTGCTAATTTTCGGTGGAAGATGAATAAAGAAAAAGATGATAACTTTTCCTCTCCTTATTTTATTAATATTGGTCAAATAAGTCACCAATTATCACCAACTTTGACCAACAATGTCCATCCTTCTCTCCCATCTAGTCTATGGCCGGCCAAGCACATATTGAGGGTCTAATTTCCCTTTAAAGACCTCCAATTTATATTATAAGACTATTTGGCACCTTTATCTTATAGAATGGAACTTTCGCACTTTATGCGATTTAGTCCTTTTTCGCGATTAAACACAATATCGCTAAAATTAAAGCATCAAAATTTTCATGTACATATGCTATCATGCTCTAACTCATATTATATCATGAAAATAAATTTCTCGAATTCTCGGATTAGTGATCCCGAGATCACTATTCTGACTAGCCCCTAAATCGGGCTGTTACAAACAAGCTGCAAAACTGTTCATGAGTCTATATATAGACATATCTCATACCTCACATTGCTCAAGAAAATAAGGGAAATGAGACTTTGGGTCTATATAAAGATTTCCTTTGTAAGTTATATTTCTTTATTAATTGATGACACCTTAAAAAAAATGGTGTTGTCACTTTTAGCTTTTATAAAGGTTTATTCTCGTAAATTTTTAAAAAATTTGAGAATAGTTTAAAAAAAAAAACACGGGCTAAAATGCGTCCTTGGGGGAGCCTTTTTGCCACATCAGCAAAGCGTGCCCTCAAGGAAGCATTTTTGTTGATGTGGCGTAAAACGCCCTCGTGACGCTGCTTTTCGCTGATCTCTCAAACGCTACCGACGTGGACGCGTTTTGGGGGAAAATGGCCCTTTTCCGTAAATAATTAAATTTTCGGCCCATTTCCGTGAATTTTTTAAAAAAATGTTATATATTGGTCATTTACCCTTTTTAATTTCTATACCTATAATATTATTTAAAACCTCTAAATTGGTGTCATGAGTCAATCTCATATAAATTTGGTTGGAAAATTACTAAGCTATCTTTACATGTTTGAAATAAGTTATATTCTTTTTTGTCTTTTTACATTTTTAATAAAGCCACTATAAAAAATATGCTTATGTTGAGATTTAAATCCATACCCAATGTTGTTTGAACTCGATCGGACTAGTCGATCAAACCAGTTGAACTGATTTTTTTATTTTTGATAACTTTTTAATTTGACCGGTTGGACCAGCCAGACCAACAAATTAGGCTTGACCGGTTTGACCACCCTCTGGTTTAAAAAACATTGCCCATACCACCAACATTTATAAGCTCATTTCTTTACCACTCCAACCAAAGCTTTATTTTGATATTTTTATACATTTTGATGTTATTATACAAACTATTCCACTCATATTGCTTGTATATATTAATAATGTTAGTGATTGAGTTGGCGTCACAAGTCAACTTCATACCGACCCAAGAAAAATGGCAATAACATGATATACAATTAGATTGCATTTTAATATTCTTAATATGATGTATTTACCTATTTAAATTTTCTTTTACTCACAATTTAAACTATTTTTTTATTTTAATTTCGTACCTATTACATTGAATTATTATTAGTTTCAAACCTTAAGTTTCATTATTTATTTTATGTTATTTTTAAACAGACATCTTTATTTTAAATATGTGATTTCTACGTATACATGGAATAAAAATTTTAATTTATTTTATTTTATTTTATCAGTTGAAGATGTGTCATGCATACAACCAGGGGCGAATCTAGGGGGCTGGCAGGGGCCCGACCCCCCTAAAATGTAAAATTGCTATTTAGGCCCTTGAGATTTTTAAAAATTTTAAATTTGTAAAGGTAAAATTGCACTTTGGCCCCCCTAAAATTATAAAAATTCAATTTAATCCTTTAAAAATTATAAGGATATAGACTATAAAAAATTTAAAATTCCATCTGGCCCCCTACAAAATTGTTTTGGCTTCGCCCCTGCATACAACATAGAGTTTCTACAACTGCATATGTATTATGTTTTTAACTATGTTACTGGAGTGAAACCCTCGGCTGACGCACCGATAATTTCAAGAAATTTTTAATTAATTTATTAATTAGAAGCAAAATTATTTTTTAAATAATAATTATTTTTTATTTGTAAAAGTAAAAAATAATAAACAGTTGGAAAGAATATACATTTTGAATGTACTTGGTAGATTAAAAAAGCAAAAGGAAGGAAAAGGAAAAAAAAAAAACTAAGGAAGCCCCTGAATTTTAGTGAAAAAATTAATTAAGTCTTTAAACTTTTAATTTGCATCAATTAAATTCTTTAATCAACCTTTTCCATCTTTTATTGTTACAACGCTAATGTGGTGCTCCACGTTAATGATAGATGCAGATGTGGCAGTACCACATTAGTTGTCATATCAACAAAAATAATTAAAAAAATTAATTTTTTTTACTAAAATTAACTTAAACAACCATTTTCTAGATTCATTTTAGATTTATTTTTTAAAACAATTATAAAAATATTTAAAATTTTAAAACACTAATAAAAATTATAAATAAAATTTAAAAATATTTTGAAAGTTCAAAATTTTTAAAATTAAAAAAAAACTATTTAAACGTTAAGTCCAAAATGAGTTTGGACAATTATATGTCCAGATTCACTTACGATGATATTTCTAAATTATATAAAGTTTAAAATTATTAAAATTATTTTTATTTAAAAATATGAATTGTGTATCAATATTTTCTTTTAAGCTATAAAAAATATAAATAAATATTTTTTTTTTGAAAATTCCGACTAGATTTATTTTATTCTGAAGCAAAGAAAAAATTAAAACAACATTTTCTTATAGTTCAAATATAAGGCCCAAAGGATCCAATTAGAACAAGGCCTTATCAGAAAATTTTAAAAAAAGAAAAAACTGAACGAAATTAAAAAAAAGAACCATCAAATCCTAAGTCAAATCTAGTCAGCATCAAAGAGCTGGCATCCATTAAAATCTGACATTTCGGTTTCCCATGCTCCTTTTTCAAATCGATAGCAGTCTCCAAGGGTAAAATCATTTCTGCTACCTTTTCCTCTTCATCCCCTTTCACTTTCCTTCAATCTGGATTCCTCCTCCATCTTTCTTCTCTTCTGCTCCGAAGGCGACGAAAGGCTTCTTCCTCCAGGTAACTCTCCTCTCCCTTCCTCAAAGCCTCGGTTGCTATTTTGTGCGCTTGGTCATTTTCTGATCTGGGTATGAACTGAAAGTAACTTTCCTGAAAAAATTATCTCTTTTGTTGTATATCTCGTATTACTGCCCCTAATATCGACTTATCTGCTGCTGTTGAGTTGCATTTTTAATGACTGTTTTAGAATCCCCCCTAATAGCAACATATTGAAAACCCATTAAGATCCCTAACTCTACTGCCTGTAAATTTGCATGTGCCTCCGCCATGAATGAGGATGAAATTGCTGAATGGAGGATTGCTTTAGAGGGGAGTAATTCACCCATCTCCCCTTTTACAACCAGACTCGAAGCCAATGTTGAAAATCGACTATTAAAAGCTGCATCGCAATAGATAGTTGCATCTACTTTCCTTGTTAACTGTCCCGGATCTCTGATATCTCCTGAGGTAAGTACTTTTTCTGCCAATCCATCAATTTCTGCTTTGTAAAGTTGAACTTTTTGTGCTAATTATTTTCCTATTGTTGGCTTCCCTTCATGCACCAATTGGTTTCTGGCGTTCCACATCATCCGCATAAAGACAAAGAAAAAGTTGGCATCATTCTCGCTCCTGTGTTGAAAACCCAGGTAAGCCAATTCCACATGTCTTGAATAGCCGTGTTTGTGACCCATAAGAAGTTAAGGTGCTGCCATATTTCTATTGTTGTAGGACATTGTCGGAATACATGGAGGCAATCTTCTTCCGCCCTTTGACACCGAGGGCAAGAGCTATCAAGAACCGCCTCTACGCCTTAAGGACTCTCGAGTAGGAGAAAGTTCCATGACAGACGCCAAATAGTGATGATTATTTTCATAGGAAGTCAGAACTCCATAGCTTTTTGTAGAAATCTTTTGCTTCGGTTTGTAATAAATAAGCATTAGGATCCAAAGTAGCCTATTGTAATAGTTTATAAGCACTTCTTACTGTAAATTCGCCCGAGTTTTCTCCGCGCCAAACCTGGAAATCTTCATGAGCTTCTTCTGCCAGATGGAGTTGTAGAATCTTCTGTGCAATGTTTACTGGGAAGGTATGTTCAATGAGCTCAACTTTCCACTTTCTTGTTGTTGGTTCAATTAAGTTAGAAACTAACTCTATTCCTGTACCATTTGTGTTGTCATTGCTTCAGATATTGGCTATGCCTGGAATCCAATGGTCATTCCAAACAGAGACTCGGTCACCTTTTCCAATATGCCAACCCAATCCGTCTTGCAGTAGCCCTTTAGCTGTCCGCACGCTTTTCCAGGTAAGTGAAGGTGAGTTCCCCAACTGTGCATGTATGAAATCAGAATTTGGGAAATATTTAGCTTTTAAAACTTGCGCTAATAATGAATTCGGGTAATGAATTAGATGCCACCCTTGCTTGGCTAATAATGCAACGTAAACTGATCAAAACTTCGAAAACACAAACCACCATGTTCTTTTGTAGTGCATAAATCTTTCCACGTACACCAATGGATTCCCCGTTTACCATGACCCTTTTGCCACCAGAATTTTGCAATGAGACTCTCCAATTCGACGCATAGAGTTTTAGGAAGCAAAAAGCAAGCCATTGCATATATCGGGATAGCTCAGAAATCGCTTTAATGAATACTTCTTTCCTCCCTGTGAAAGATGTCCTGATACTCCAATTGTCGATTCTCTGCTTAAACTCGTCTTTTAAATTTTAAAAGGCTTCTTTCTTCCTCCTACCCACCATGTTCGTAATCCGAGATAGCGCTGGGATCATTTGAAAATCGTACTCTAGTATTCGAGTGACTAACCGCTTTTTCTTCCTCTCGTGTGTTGGAGCCGAACAAGACCGTCGATTTTTCAAAATTCACCGTTGTCCCGAGCGCTTTCCATATTCGCATGTAATTCTTTTGATGAGATCTGCTCTTCTTTCATTAGCCTCTCCAAATAAGATGCAATCGTCACAAAGAGCAAATGTGAAATTTGTGGACCTCGTCTACTTGCTTTAACCCCTTTTAAATGGCCTTCTTGAATTGACTGTCTCATTAGGCTAGATAACCCCTCTCCACATATCAAAAATAAGAAAGGACTAAGTGGGTCACCTTGTCGTAATCCTCTTGAAAGGTGGAAAATGTCCCATGCCTGCCCATTAAGTACTACTGAATAGGAAACAGTAGTTATACAATTCATAATGGAATTAATCCAATTTGGATCAAAACCCATTTTCCTCATGATTTCCTGTATAAAAGACCATTCAACCCTATCATATGCCTTACTCATATCCAGTTTGACAGCCGTCCATCCCCTTTTCCCTACTTTTTTCCTCTTCAGAGTGTGCAAAATTTCATATGCTAGCAAAGACATTATCCTCAAATTAGTCTTCCTGCACAAAGGCACTCACAGCACCATCAATGCATTTCTCCAAAACCCTCTAAAACGATTAGCTATAGTCTTTGCCATTATTTTGTAAATAACATTACATAAGCTAATTGGTCGAAATTGAGAGAGGTTAGTTGGATTAGCCTTCTTAGGGATAAGCACAATATGCGTGTTATTAATAGAACTAACCTCCATACCCCTATTCAAATGTTGTAGACAGAAACTTAAGATCTCTTCCCCAATGATATGCCAATATTTTTGAAAAAATAAGGCTGGAAAACCATCTTCACCAGGAGCTTTTGTAGCGCCCATACTTTGTAGTGCCTCCCAGATCTCCTCCTTTGTGTAAGGCGCCGTGAGAAATCGATTATCTAAATATTTTAAAAATAAATAAATATATAAATAAAATTTAATTTTATTAATTATACATGTATTTTTTAAAAAAAAAAAGCGTGAATAAATAGAAGAGAGATAAGAAAATTCTCGAAGAAATAAAAAGAAAAGTAAATAAATAAAAAGGAAACAAAAGTTTTTATTGGGATAAAAGGATAATCTTTTATTTAATGTTTTTTTTTACCAAAAAAAAACAAAGTTTATTTACGAGTCCTCCCTTTTTGCCTATTTAGGCTTTTAGATTTGGCTTACACTACTATGTGGCACCTTTTCAGTGGTCTACGTGTTAATTGTTGACAAAAATTAACACTATTAGATCAGAGTAAAGTTAGAGAAAATAAAAGTAATGGTACTAAATCTGAAAAATTAAAATTACAAGTACCACACTAACAAATTTCTTAAAGTACAAGGGTGTTTTTTGCCATTATCCCAAATATTAAAATAAAGAAATTCAGTTTAGAGATGTTTTTATCATAAGCAATTAATTTTTTTAAATAATTATTTTTATTTTAAATGATGAATTAAAATGTTGGATACACAAATTCAACTCAACTTAAGATTTGTACCCAATTCACTTGTAAAATATTTTGTTTAGTTTTAAACATATTTTTAAAAAAATCCATTCATTTATCTCTAAATCAATTAATTAATCCATGTGCTAACTACCTCTCCTTTCTTCCTTTCTTTCATTTCTCATTTCTTTACTTCCGATTAAAATTAATGATAATAAAGAAGTGACAAACATCAAGTTTAGAGGATAAAGATTGTTTGTATCCGCTTTTATATATGTGATAGATAAACAAAGTCTCTTTCTCGACTTTATTCCCTAATTAACCTTTATTTAAACTTAATGAAATCATGTCCAACTTCAATTATAAATTGCCCAACTAACAAATTGCAAAAATGTTATTTTATAATTAATGTTGCACAACGCATACACATTGGGTAATCAAAATGTCCTCTTAACGCACCATTTTAACCCTGCAATGATAGCCAAAACGCAACCATATCCACATGAAGGTATAGAAATAGTTAATTCCATTTCTATTTACTTTAAAAATTTTGGAAGGAAAAGTCAAACGAATAAATTAGCTTATTGAGTTTTCCATTTTTGTGCTTAAACCACGAGCGAAAAATTATAGGCCCAAACTGGAAACAGAAGCTACTGTACAGTGGCACTGTACGAGTAAAACAGAAACCAAGAGATGACAAATTTTGATTCCAATGATTGATTCTGATTTCTTCCTTTGCAAGCTTTTCAATTTTCCAATTTATGTACGGTCTTGTTCTGAAATCGACCATTCCAAATTCCAATCCCAATACAAAGGAATTAAAACTTCAAAACCCTAGCCCACCCCCTAGAAAGCTTTTTTTTTTTTTTGGAAGCTAATTAGCCCTACATTTCCTTTTCCTGTGAATTTTATTTTTTTGTTTGATGCAAATATTTACATACAAATAATACAGGAATTCAACTCCACGACCACAATGTTTTACCAGTACCATGTCCACCACACCAGTGGGGCAAAAGGTGGCACAAAAAAGGTTGATAAGCATGAATAAGGGAAAATGGGTGGAAAGCAAACCTACCTTCTGATATCCTCCTAGTGAAAACAAAACATGAATTATTGCTAATCCAACCCAAACAACAGCAAAAAATATCAGATTTTCACATCAAAACAATTAGTCGTGTGAACATTGTCAAAAGAACATATCAAACAGATAAAACCATATCACGCAAAACCACTACCACTTCAGGAAGCGATAAGCATAACCGCACACACAAAAAGAAGAAAAAAAAACCCCTAGTCATTCATCTTTAAGAGAAATTTAAGTACAATATCCATGAAAAAAGTTACTGCTGCAACTAACCCGTTTATATCCATCTCTTACCTAATCTAAAAGTCCGATTGTTGGATATTAATATCAAGTCAACTGTTCATCTCCAAGTAGCAAAACAATTCCTGAATCAATCTAACCAGTTCTGCAAATTAGTTCATCTAGTCTTCATCCTCATCCTGCAATGATACAAAAGAAATCAAAAGACAAAAAAGGTAAATCACACGTGGGTTTTCCCTTCAGATCAAGTTAGGATTTGAATTTGAACTAACCTCATCCTCTTCATCCTCGTCATTGACTTCAGACTTTGACTTGTCAGATTCATCATCGTTTCCTCCGCCAGCCTACATAAGTAAAACCAATACAATTAAATCTACGACAAACTAATAACAAGCAATAATGTACAAATTATTTACCAGCTTCAGATTATATGCCTGCATCTTCTTATTGTATTCACTTTTGCGCTTCTCTGCCTTGTGAACATAAGGAGCTTTCTCCTGAAATTCCAAATGACAATTAGAAAAATCCTCTGCCAAATAAAATTCAATGAAGCACAATAAGGTAAAATATAGCATTAGTATTACTGTTATAAGATTTGCACCAAAATAGGTAACAAAAAGTACTCACAGCATCTGCCATGCTTTTCCATTTTTCTCCACCAGCTTTGCCAACCTGAATATCAAAATTTTAATAACGAATAAGATCTTCAAAATCCAAACCACAAATACTAATGATTAAAAAGAGGGAAAGAAAACTAAAGAGACGTTAGCGGTCTGCATTGACAATGATGACTTACAGCAGACACGGATCTGTTATCAGGATTCGCCTCTTTGTACTGTTTCCTGAACTCCTCCCTTATTTGATCATTCAACCACAAAGTGAATAATAAGAAAAAAGAATCAGAGACGCAGAAAAAAAAGAGTTAGTCATTATGAGTTCTCCAAATAAAATATAGCATACATGAAAACGAAGAAAGCACTGGCAGGCCTCTTCGGCTTGTTTGGATCCTTGGCGGCTTTTTTCGCACGTTTTCCGGCGCCTGCGCCTTTGCCTTTCAGTCTATCAACAAAGCCGAAAACAAACATTCCTTCAGTGACGAACTCAGCGGATCTTATGTTTCTTATGATTGATATATCAATACTTGTGAAGCAAAATACAAAACTAGTGGAACAGAATAGCGCAAAACTCACTTGTTTCCAGCTTGCATCGAATCGGACTTTGTTTGACCGCCTTTCATGGTGAATCCTGCAAGAAAAAACGGCAAAAGCGACTTAGAAATCCTTAGGTGCCGGTGAAAACCAGAATGATAGAGACTGAGTCGGCGCCGCGAGTTACCTCGAGAGATAGGGCTTTGGTTTGGGAAATGAAGAGGCGAATGAGTGTGTTGAGAGAGTTCTGTTTTGGTGCGGTTCTGTGCGGGAATGGGCTTTTGGCTAAAAGGGTTTTGACGTTTTTGGTGCTTAAAAAAGATAAATAAAAAAAAAAAATCGAATCGGGAAAATTGAAGCCTGCCTTTGGGCGGGATTTCAAAAAGGATCAATCTTCCCTGCCACGTCATTGATCCTTGTGTCTTGGCTGTATTGGTTGTTCAGCTTTTGTTTAAATTGGGATCATTCATTACGGCCTGGTCGATGTTGAGTACAAAAGTTCGGATTAGAAGATTTGCTTGTTGATGCTCGGCGTTTTGATTTAATGTTGAAGTTGCTTTTGGGTGATTTATTTGGATATCAATTTTGGATTTTTTTAATTAAAAAAATAATGGATATTCTTTCGATTCACTGTCACATGTAGGGCTGAGAAAAATAAATTGAGAAATTAAAAACCGATTTGAATTATGGTATTTCAACGGTTTTTATTCACAATTTAAAGAGAGAAAAAAACGTGATTGTTTAAATTGAATAGAATTTTGTTTTTATTTTTTATGATGGAAAATTGTTTTTTTGATGAAAAAAACTTTAAAATGTTGTATAAAATTTTATTTCGGTGAAAAGACATTTCAATCTCTATAAAAAAAATCAGAATAATTTAATCTCTATCAATTTTAAAAGTGAACAACTAAGGATAATTAATCACAATGTTAATGTTTTTTTATCAAATTCACATAAATTTGACGGGTATAATAACAAATTTAGCTCACATGGTTTATACATTCTATCAATTTTATCATGATTCAATAAATTTAGCTCGTAATAATTTTGTAAATGTGTAAATGTCGAAACTAAATTTTGTTGAATTTTTTAGAACCAAGACCAGATTAACAAAATATGCAAACATCTAGGGCTAAATTTATTATTATACCAATCAAATTTATGCATAATTGACAAAAAATATTAACAGTCTGATTAATTGTCCTTAATTGCTCAATTTCAAAATTGATAAGGATTAAATTGTTTTAATTTTTTAGAAGGATTAATTTTTTCAGTTTCAAAATTGAGGATCGGAGAGATCTTTATACAAAAAATACTATACGAGAGTTAATGATTGTTTTTTATTTACTTGAAAACTTAATTTTTTTAAATATATATTCATATAAATTTCTTTGGTGCTCTATCAAGTAATATCCCAATGTTATAAAACAAATTTCATTTTGTGAAAATGAAGTTAAAAAACTCAAATTTTATGTGTTGGTCTCGTTTCAAGAAGTTTTCACTTTCATTTTGATAGAAAATAGTGGAAAAAAACATGTTTCGTTAAAAAAATTTAATATGATTTTTGGAAAATAAAAATGAAAAAAAGTGAATTTCATTTTTTTAATAAAATTTTTTTTTGGAAGAAATGAAAAAGTTAAAAACAATAATTTTTTTAGTTTCATAATTTACCCTGAGTCTTTTAGAGTTTTAACCTCTTTTTATGATATAATGATTTATTTGACCATTTAATTTCATAAAAAAATATTTTATCTTTTCACTTATTTATTTATTTGTCCTTAAATTTATATTTTTTTGTCAAATCATCCCAAAATGAATAAAATTTTTAATAATTTTTAACTTTGCTGATGTTGCATACACATGGATTGCCACGTGGATGACACATCAACATTTAATTAATTTTTAAAATTTAAAAATTCAAAAAAATATAAAAAATATTTTTTAAAATTAAAAATGATTAAAATATTTAAAATATAAAATTTATAAAAATGATTTTTTAATATTTTTAAATTTTAAAAAATAATTAAATGTTGACATCTACGTGGCAATCCGCACGTCAGAAAAATTAACAAATGTTGATTTTCCTGTCCATTTTAGGGTGATTTGATAAAAAAATACAAATAAAAAAATAATTAAAATATATTTTTAATAAAATTGAAAAAGAAATAATATTTTTTTTATTTTCATTGTCTTTAAAAAACAAATTGGTTCTCACTGAATTATTCATCATTCAAGCCGCGCTACTATTTTGATAAATAACTAATCCGGTTTCCTTTTAATTCTTTTAATATTTGAATATGATTTCATGTATGAGATTTTTTGTCACCACGTTTGCTTTGATTGTTTGGTTTAAGGTTAATTTATTCATAGTTTTTCATTTTTTGTTTGACGTGAATAAAGTTAAAAGCATGTTCTGACTTTTTTAGGATCATGACACATTCTCCGCTATATCTAAATTCTTTTACACCTTTAATCTACCTTCAAACATTAGTATATAATTATAATTTTATGTAGCTAGTAGAGACCTAATACTTTTTTGTCTAGGTATTAAAATAATATGGAAAAGTCAATGCCAATTGAGAAAAAAAAAAAAATCGATCTGAGTTGAACCGATAATTCAGTTCGGTTAAAGTTTGTTATAGTTTAATTTAATATCATTCAACCATATTAATTCGATTCAATTTTGTTTTATTCCATTGAACATTGAAAAATTTCAAAAATTTGTTTAAATTTTTCAAAAAGAAAGCTCAATATTTTTTAAACATATAAATTTAATATATAAACCCACTTAAAACCCGAAATAAAACTCATAACTTCTAAATTCTAAATATATCTTTTATTGTACTTTTACCGATTCTATAATTAAATAAAATTAAAAGGTAAATTTTAAATCTAATTTCAACGTCAACTTCTCACAAATTCATTACTTATTTATTATTGTTAAAACTTCCAAAACTTAAAGTGTTCTGTTATAAAACAATCAAAGTAAAAGAACACTTAAAGTAAATAGAGATTTTTCTCGTATATTTTTTTCATTTACAAAAGAGTTCTATATATAAGCCATTGAGATTCAATGCAACATAAATAAATGAAGCTTATTTAACTGCTTCATTAACACGTACATTAAGCATCTTTAATAATGAATGGGGGGTTTTAACTCATTACTTTCATAAATGTTTAAAGGTTATAGACATCCATTTAATGTATTTACAACACTCCCCCTTAGATGTCTTTTAAATAAAAATGTGTCTCATTAAAACCTTTATTGGGAAAAACCCTATGGGATAAAAACTTAATAAAGGAAAAAGAGTACACAATCTCCTATTACAAGTTATCTCGTTAAAAACCTTTACAAGGAAAACCCAGTGGGACAATACATTGGTTAAAGGAAAAGAGTGCAACATGTTTTTGACTCCCCCTAATGGCAATATCACATTACATCTTTCAGTTGACGCATTCCAATCTTGTGTAGTATTCTTTCAAACATTGAAGTTGGCAATGCCTTAGTAAAAAGATCTACTAAATTATTACTAGAACGGATTTGTTGAACTTCTATATCTCATTTCTTTTCAAGATCATTAATGAATAATAATTTTGGAAAAATATGTTTCGTTCTGTCACCTTTGATATAACCACCCTTTAATTGAGTTATACATGCTACATTATCTTCGTATAAGATAGTTGCCATATTTTCCTTGTAACACCCCTAACCCATATCCATTGCCGGAATAGAGTTAAGAGGCATTACCGATCAAATCATAACATTTAACTTTCATATTTCATACATCATTAAAACATAATCAATCAATTCGTTAAGTCCCTTAATAAGGTCTACGATACCTTAAATATGCATTGGGAATGGGTAGGGACTAAACCGAGCACATATAAATTTTTTTCCGAAACTTAACATTTTTCAAGGCTACAAAGGTCACACGCCCGTGTGGGTAGCACACGGCCTCAGACACACCCGTGTGTCAAAGCCGTGTCAAAACAGGGCATACATACTGACTTGTCCACACGGCCGAAGACACGCCCGTGTGCTTAACCCGTGGTCGACAACGACTTATTTCACACGCGACCAGTCCTGCGCCGTGTGTCCAACCCGTTTGCGAGTCTGACTTGTTTCAATTTGAAAACTTAAGAGACACGGTCGAGCCACACGCTCGTGTGCTCTACCGTGTGGGCAAATATAGGCCATTTGCAAGGCCAATTTGCCACCCACACTTTGGGTCACACCTACAAGCATCAAACCATATAAATTCATACCTCAAATGGCATCCAAAACATACCAATTTATGCACCAATTAACCTTCAACTATATCATTTATTTCCATACTCAATTCCAACTCAAGCATACCTATCCAAAGTATCAATTTCACATCCAAATCATATAATTCATTCATCATTCAATCCTTACCAAATCTAAACATGAAACATACCATTTCCATTTTACTAACTTAAGCCAAAAAGATCATTCACATAGAACACACATACACATATTAACCATTCTTTTCACTTATCCAAAGCATATACCAAGATCATTAAACTATCAAGGCATATCACATGACAAGATCTATACATCTCAAAACATATCATAATCACTAGCCTATACATGTCATATACCAAATATACAACTTCCAAAAGTACCAAAATAGATGGCCGATAGTGTGATTGAGTCGCTGACGATCCCCAGATCCGAGCTAGCTTTAATGACACTGTAA
This sequence comes from Gossypium sturtianum, assembly GCA_025698515.1. Classification (NCBI taxonomy): domain Eukaryota; kingdom Viridiplantae; phylum Streptophyta; class Magnoliopsida; order Malvales; family Malvaceae; genus Gossypium; species Gossypium sturtianum. The sequence goes on from CM046949.1 coordinate 91,693,258, forward strand.
AACAGAGAAACACTTCACACAGTAAGCTTAAAAGCTTAGTAAGTTTGTCATATAATATATTTAACTTAACCATTTGAATTCAATAAACAAAATAAACTATCACATGGTTCAATTCACAATGATATACAATCTCATTCATAGTCATTACTCACATAATCATCCATTTATCCATATGCGATATCATCAACCACATAGGTTTCGTACATACCTGCGCCAACACTTAGTTAACGATCACTTTTGCTAATCAATGCTCAATACCACATTTCGTCCAATCTACATTAATCTTTCGATTTACTCGCACACTTAGTGCCAATTCCTTAGCCGAAGCTTTAATATCATCACACACTTAGTCTCTTTACATTAAACCAAATTTAACTCGGTATCGCACACACAGTGCCAATCAATATAGTCGAAGCTTTCTTTATTTCGCACACACAGTGTCGTTCACCACCGTATCAATTCTATTTCGTACACTTAGTGCCACATCTTTTCAAACCCATCATTCACATCACAAACTCAACAGCCACATTTCCATTCATTGCAGTATATGTGAATATAAATTTTACAATTCGTATTATAAACGAACTTACCTCGAACGTAGAAATAACGAAACAAGTCGATCAATTGAGCATTTTGTCTTTGCCTCGATCTCGATCCGAATATCTCTTTTCTCGATCTATATGATATTCAATTTAACGTATTCATTCACCAAATCATTCAATTCAATCCAAATATACATATTTAGGGCATTTTACAAAATAGCCCTCACATTTACACTTTTTGACATTTTAGTCCCTATTTCATAAAATCACAAAATACTCATAATTTTTATTTACATATGCTTAGCCGAATTTTCCCCTAGCTCATACAAGCCCACATATTTCATTTATTTCACACTTTAATACCTCAATTTCTCATTTTCACAATTTAGCCCATAATACTCAAATTCATCAAAAATTCAAATACAAACTATGTTAACCCAACTTTAAACTTTCATATCCCAACAACTATCAACACAAAGCTCATATATTCATCAATGGCACATCTCAAATTCATCATTAATTTCTAAAATTAAGGCATGGGCTTGATAGTACACTAAGCAATGATCACAAAAATGTAGAAATTATCAAAAACCGAGTTCAAAACATACCTTAATCAAGAACAACAATGGCCGAAACCTAGCTTGGTTTCTTTTCTTTCTTTTTCTTATTATTTTCGGCAATGGATGAACAAAATAACCTATTTCATGCTTTTGTTTTATTTTAATTATTCATTTATTCATGTTTTACCATTTTAGCCTTAGTAATATCATTTAAAATCCACTAACCTTAGGCATTTTTGTCCATCCAATCTATTAATGGTTTAATAACAACATAAGGACTTCTCATTTAAGAAGCCATGCCAATTAAGCACTTTAACAAATAGCACACAACTTTTAAATTTTATGTGATTAAGTCCTTTTTCATAATTCGACACACAAACGATAAAATTTTCACACATAATTTTCACACATGCTTAATCACATACTGTAAACACTAAAAATAATATTAAAATATTTTTTTGACCTCAGATTTGTGGTCTCAAAACCACTATTCTGACTAGGGTCTAAATCGGGTTGTTACAACTCTCTCCCCTTAGGGATTTTCGTCCCCGAAAATCTTACCAGTGAATAGATTCAGATATTGCTCTCTCATAACATCTTCAGGCTCCCACGTAGCCTCTTCAACTCCGTGTCTGTGCCACAACACTTTCATTAAAGAAATTTTCTTGTTTCTCAATTCTTTGATCTCACGAGCCAGAATTTTAATCGGTTCTTCATTATACGATAAATCTGATTGAATCTCAACCTCGGTAAGGGCAATCACATGCGATGGGTCAGATCTGTATCGTCGAACCATCGATACGTGAAACACATTATGAATCTTCTCTAACTCAGGTGGCAACACCAATCTAAAAGCAACCGGTCTGATACGTTCGATAATCTCATACGGCCCGATGAATCTCGGACTCAACTTACCTTTTCTGTCGAAACGGGGTATTTTCTTCCACAGAGACACTTTCAAAAATACTTTATCACCTATCTAAAATTCAATATCTTTTCGTTTCAAATCTGCATAAGACTTTTGACGATTTGACACTGCTTTCAAACTGTCACGAATCACTTTCACTTTCTGCTCAGTTTCTTTAATCAAATCAACCCCGTGAATCTTATTCTCACTAGGCTCAGTCCAATACAATGGAGTTCTGCATTTACGACCGTAAAGAGCCTCATATGGTGCCATTTAATGCTTGATTGAAAACTATTATTATACGCGAATTCAATCAACGGTAGATGCTTTTCCCATGTACTTTCAAACTCAAGAATACAACATCTCAACATATCCTCAAGAATCTGAATGATCCGCTCGGATTGACCATCCGTTTGCGGATGAAATGCAGTACTGAAATGCAACTTTGTACCTAGAGCCTCTTGCACTATCTTCCAAAACCGCGAAGTAAACCTCGAATCTCTGTCAGACACAATAGATAATGGTACCCCGTGCAATCTCACAATCTCAGAAATAAATAATTCGGCTAACTTATCAAGTGAATAATCTGTTCTCACCAGAATAAAATAAGCTGATTTCGTTAACCTATCAACTATCACCCATATTGCGTCTTTCTTTCTCAGAGATAAAGACAACCCCAACACAAAGTCCATTGTGATTCTCTCCCATTTCCACTCAGGAATTATGATCGGTTGTAACAAACCGGATGGAACCTGATGTTCAGCTTTGACTTGCTGACAAACTAAACATTTCGAAACAAACTCTGAAATATCTCATTTCATACCATACCACCAATAAAACTATTTCAGATTATTGTACATTTTCGTATTTCCCGGATGAACAGACAAACGACTATTATGAGCCTCGTTCAAAATCAACTGAATCAACTCTGAATTTATTAGAATACAAATCCAATCTCGGAATCTCAAACAACCTCATTATCAACTCAAAATCCTGAATCAGAATTCAAACCACACTGAGTTCGTTTTGCCATCATCTCAATATCACTTTTCTGGGCATCACAAATCTAACGTATAAACATTGGCCTCACTTTCAACTCAGCCAAAACCGAACCATCATCACACAGATCTATCTGAGTACTTATTGCTCGTAAAGCAAATAAAGACTTTTAGCTCAAAGCGTCAGCAACCACGTTAGCTTTTCCCGGATGATAATCAATTATTAATTCATAGTCTTTTAGTAATTTTAACCATCTCCTCTGTCTCAAATTCAATTCTTTCTGAGTCATCAAATATTTCAAGCTCTTGTGATCAGTATAAATGTGACACTTCTCACCAAATAAGTAGTGACGCCAAATCTTCAATGCAAATACAATAGCTGCCAATTCAAGATCGTGTGTCGGATAGTTTTTTTCATGTGGTTTTAACTGTATAGAGGCATAGGCTATAACTTTGCCTTCTTGCATCAATACACAGCCTAAACCATTCAATGATGCATCACTGTAAACTATGAATTCTTTACCCGATTCAAGTTGAACTAACATTGGTGCATCTGTCAACAATGCTTTCAACTGTTCAAAACTCTGCTGACATTTTTCTGACCACTCAAATTTTACATCTTTCTGTAGCAATTTCGTCAACAGAGTTACGATCATCGAGAAATATTTCACAAACCGTCTATAATATCCCGCTAGTCCTAGAAAACTGCGGACCTCAGACACATTTCTCGGAGGTTTCCAATATAAAATTACTGAAATCTTGCTCAGATCAGCTCGTATTCCCGCAGCTGACACTATATGTCCTAGAAAACCAACCTCGCGCAACGAGAACTCACATTTACTAAATTTTGCATACAATTGCTTCTCACGCAGAGTCTGTAACACAATCCTCAAATGCTTAACATGTTGCGTCTCATCACGAGAATAAATTAAAATATCGTCAATAAACACAATGACAAATCGATCCAAATACGGTCTGAATATCCAGTTCATGAAATCCATAAATATTGTAGGAGCATTCGTTAGTCCGAAAGGCATAACTAAAAATTCATAATGTCCATACCTCATTCTGAAAGCAGTTTTCAGCACATCAGATTCTTTGACTCTCAACTGATAATATCCCGATCTCAAACCTATTTTCGAAAACACTGTAGCTCCTTTTAACTGATCGAACAAATCATCAATTCGCGGTAGAGGATATTTATTCTTTATTGTCACTTTATTCAATTATCGATAATCAATACACATCCTCATAGTACCATCTTTATTTTTCACAAACAACACAGGAGCACCCCATGGCGAGAAACTCGGTCGTGCAAATCCTCTATCTGTCAACTCTTGCAACTGTGACTTCAACTCTTTCAATTCTATCGGTGCCATTTTATATGGAGCTATTGAGATAGGAGTCGTCCCCGTCACTAAATCAATACCAAACTCAACTTCACGTATCGGAGGTAATCCCGGTAGTTCTTCAGGAAACACGTCAGGAAATTCACAAACCACAGGCACATATTCAACTTTCTTTTCTGTCACTTTTGTATTTATCATATATGCAAAATAAGCTTCACACCCCTTTTTCACATAATTCAAAGCTTTCATTGAAGATATTACAGTCGGTAACCCATTCGAATAACTGGATTCAATTCGAACTATCTCACCATTCTGACTTCTCAAATCAATACTCTTCCGTTTGCAATTCACAATAGCATTATGCAACGTTAGCCAATCCATACCCATAATTATATCAAATTCATCAAAGGGTAGCAGCATCAGATTAGCTGGAAAACAAATATCCTAAAACATCAACGGATAATTCTTGCACACTTTGTCAACCAGAACACACTTGCCTAAGGGGTTCGATACTCTAATTACAAACTCAGTAGACTCAATAGGTAGAGTCTTACTAAATACTAGGTTCACACACGCATATGAATGAGTAGATCTTGGATCTATCAATGCAATCACATCAGTATCGAAAAGAGTAAAAGTACCAGTAATGACGTCTGGAGATGACGCTTCTTCTTGAGCGCGAATAGCGTAGGCACGAGCAGGTGCTCTCGCTTCAGATCTCACAGCTGTATCTGTTGTTCCTCTCTGACTACCACTCACATTTCCAGTGTTTCTGAGTGGTCTACCCCTAGCTGTCGTGTTACTCGGCCTCACACTCTGAACATTATCTTTCTCAGCTAACTCTAGGCAATCCCGAATAAAGTGATCTCGTGATCCACATTTATAACAAACTCTATTATTATACTTGCCCCAACATTCTCCAATATGACGTCTCCCACACTGTCTACACTCAGGCTTATTGCTTCTAACACTTCCAACACTTGATTCAATTCGAGTTTGAGTTTTAGGACCAGTATTCTGTTTCATACGATCTTTACTCGAATGTCCAAACGAAACATTTGAGCGATTGGTTGCATCTCTGAATATCTTTGACGAAGAATAATATGACTTACTCATCGACCTTTTTTTTCTCTGCTTTCTTCTTTTCTTTGCTAAGCTCATCAGCTTTACAAGCTCTTTCAACCAATACCCCAAATTCGTTCAAATCAAGAATTCCAACCAGGAGTTTAATATCTTCATTCAATCCTTCGATGAATTATTTACACATAGTAGTTTCTGTCGAAATACATTCTCGTGCATACTGACTCAATCTTACAAATTCCCGCTCGTATTCTGTAATAGACATACGGCCCTATTTCAACTCTAGGAACTCTTTACGTTTCTGATATATAAATCGTTGACTGATATATTTCTTCCGGAATTCAGCTTGAAAGAAACCCCAGGTGATTCTTTCTCTCGGAACCACAGATATTAATGTTTTCCACCAATGATATGTCGTATCTCGCAACAATGAAACATCACATTTTAGGCATTAATTAGGAGTACATGATAATTCATCAAACACTCTAATGGTATTCTCAAGCCAAAATTCAGCTCGCTCAGCATCATCATCAACTGTGGCCCTGAACTCTTCGGCCCCGTACTTTTGAATTTTATCCACAGCAGGTTTACTCAATCGAATCGGGTCTGAAACTTGTGGCACTACAGGAACTTGCGGGGGTGGAGGTTGTTGAGCAGCCAGATTCATTCGAACGAACTCCGTAAACCACTCACTCATCATTTGGAAGAAGGCTTATTTTGCCTCTCCCTCATGGCTACTAGCAATTGACCTAGATTCAGCCGGCGCTGTCCCTTGAGCGGGAACAGGTGCATTACTCTAAACATCATCAGCAACTGCTCGATCGGGATCCATTTACTATATAAAAACACATTTTTAACTGTCAGGAATCATCACACTATCGCAGATATATATATATGGCATGTATAGCTAGACTCTCACATGCTACGTTAGTCCTAGAATCGACTAAACCGTAGCTCTGATACCAATAAAATGTAACACCCCTAACCCGTATCTAGGGATGAGCGTTTGATCGAATCGAATCGAATCGAATGAAAAAATTTCGAGTTAATCGAGTTGACGAATCATATTTTATCATCCTAATTTGATTTGAAATTTTCTCGAATCGAGTCGAGTGAGATGGAATTCGAATCGAATCGAATCGAATCGAATCAAATATATTTGTTCGAGTTAAATTTTAAAAAATAATTTTGGGTCCTTGTAACCATTGTCACCCATCGTAATAAAATTTGTCCACCTTAACCAAAATTTTTTATTAACTTTCATCACCAAATAATTTATTTATTAATCTTTTATATACGGGTTAGCTTCTTTGCTTGTTTAGTTCTTTCAATTATCTTCAGATTCTTGTCACTATGTATTTTGGAATTAAAAAATATATTAAATGTAAAAATGTGATTTTTTTAATAAAAGTTATTTTAAAGATAAAATGTGAAATTGATACCAATATAAAATCTTAACACGAATATTTTATAGCATAATTAATAATTCAATTTTAATATAAATATTCAATATGACTAAACAATTCAATAATATAAATAATATAAAATGTGAAATTTAATTTAATAATATAAATAGTAGATATAAATAAAATTATTACTATTTATGTTTAGTGATTTTTTGGATAATTTTGATTTTTATTTGAGAGTAAAGGGTGAGAAGTAAAAGTTTAGAGGGAAAATAAAAAGTTTTGGAGAATAAAAGTTTGAGGGAAAATAAATAGGGGAGTAAAATTTTGAAGGGAAAATATTAAAAAAATTGGAGGGGGGGATGGGTTTGGGGTAGATGGGAGGTGAGATGGGAAGAGAGTAAAAGTTTTAGGGGAAAAGTGGGAGGGAGTAAAAATTTTGGGGGAAAATAAAAAGTTTTGAGGGTTTTTGGGAGTAAAATTTTGAGAAAAAGTAAATGGGAGAGTAAAATTTTGGTGGGAAATGGATTTTGGGTAGATTGGGGGGTTGAGATGGGAGGGGAGTAAAAGTTTTGTGGGGAAAGTGGGAAGGAGTAAAAGTTTTGAGGGAAAAGTAAAAAGGTTTGGGAGTTTGGGGTAAAAATGTAAAATATTATAGTTTAATATTCGAATTATTCGAATTATTCGAGTTATGCGAATTCGAAAACTCAACTCGATTCGAACTCGAAATTCGAAAAAAAATCGAGTTGACTCGAATAACTCGATTCGTTTAACTCGAAATTTGAATTTTTTTTTCGATTTTTTCGAGTCGAATCGAGTTTTGCTCACCCCTACCCGTATCCGTTGCCGGAATAGGGTTAAGAGGTATTACCGATCAAATCATAACATTTAACTTTTATATTTCATACATCATTAAAACATAATCAATCAATTCGTTAAGTCCTTTAATAAGGTCTACGAAACCTTAAATATGCATTGGGAATGGGTTGCGACTAAACTGAGCACATACAAATTTTTTTCCGAAACTTAACATTTTTCAAGGCTACAGAGGTCACACGCCCGTGTGGGTAGGCCATGTGCCTCACACGGCCTCAGACACACGAGGCACACGGCCTCAGACACACCCGTGTGTCCAAGCCGTGTCAAAACAGGGCATACATACTGACTTGTCCACACGGTCGAAGACACGCCCGTGTGCTTAACACGTGGCCGACACTGACTTATTTCACACGGACAGTCACACGCCCGTGTGTCCAGCCCGTGTACGAGTCTGTCTTGTTTCAATTTGAAAACTTAAGAGACATGGTCGAGCCACACGCCCGTGTGCTCAACCGTGTGGGCAAATATAGGTCATTTGCAAGGCCAATTTGCCACCCACACTTTCGGTCACACCTACAAGCATCAAACCATATAAATTCATACCTCAAATGGAATCCAAAACATACCAATTTATGCACCAATTAACCTTCAACTATATCATTTATTTCCATACTCAACTCCAACTCAAGCATACCTATCCAAAGTATCAATTTCACATCCAAATCATATAATCCATTCATCATTCAATCCTTACCAAATGTAAACATGAAACATACTATTTCCATTTTACTAATTTAAGCCAAAATGATCATTCACATAGAACACACATACACATATCAACCATTCTTTTCACTTATCCAAAGCATATACCAAGATCATTAAACTATCAAGCCATATCACATGTCAAGATCTATACATCTCAAAACATACCATAATCACTAGCCTATACATGCCATATACCAAATATACAACTTCCAAAAGTACCAAAATAGATGGCCGATAGTGTGATTGAGTCACTGACGATCCCCAGATCTGAGCTAGCTTTAATGACACTGTAAAGCAGAGAAACACTTCACACAGTAAGCTTAAAAGCTTAGTAAGTTCGTCATATAATATATTTAACTTAACCATTCGAATTCAATATACAAAATAAACTATCACATGGTTCAATTCACAATGATATACAATCTCATTCATAGTCATTACTCACATAATCATTCATTTATCCATATGCGATATCATCAACCACATAGGTTTCGTACATACCTGCGCCAACACTTAGTTAACGATCACTTTTGCTAATCAATGCTCAATACCACATTTCGTCCAATATTCATTAATCTTTCGATTTACTCGCACACTTAGTGTCAATTCCTTAGCCGAAGCTTTAATATCATCGCACACTTAGTGCCTTCACATTAAACCGAATTTAACTCGGTATCGCACACACAGTGCCAATCAATATAGTCGATGCTTTCTTTGTTTCGCACACACAGTGTCTTTCACCACCGTATCAATTCTATTTCGCACACTTAGTGCCACATCTTTTCAAACCCATCATTCACATTACAAACTCAACAGCCACATTTCCATTCATTTCAGTATATGTGAATATAAATTTAACAATTCGTATTATAAACGAACTTACCTCGAACGTAGAAATAACGAAACAAGTCGATCAATCGAGCACTTTGTCTCTGCCTCGATCTCGATCCGAATCTCTCTTTTCTCGATCTATATGATATTCAATTTAACTTATTCATTCACCAAATCACTCAATTCAATCCAAATATGCATATTTAGGGTATTTTACAAAATAGCCCTCACATTTATACATTTTAACATTTTAGTCCCTATTTCATAAAATCACAAAATACTCATAATTTCCATTTACATATGCTTAGCCGAATTTTCCCCTAGCTCATACAAGCCCACATATTTCATTTATTTCACGTTTTAATACCTTAATTTCTCATTTTCACAATTTAGCCCATAATACTCAAATTCATCAAAAATTCAAATACAAACTATGTTAACCCAATTTTAAACTTTTATATTCCAACAACTATCAACACAAAGCTCATATATTCATCAATGGCACATCTCAAATTCATCATTAATTTCTAAAATTAAGGCATGGGCTTGATAGTACACTAAGCAACGATCACAAAAACGTAGAAATTATCAAAAACCGAGTTCAAAACATACCTTAATCAAGAACAACAATGGCTAAACCCTAGCTTGGTTTCTTTTCTTTCTTTTTCTTATTATTTTTGGCAATGGATGAACAAAATAACCTATTTCATTCTTTCTTTTTTAATTATTCATTTATTCATGTTTTACCATTTTAGCCTTAGTAATATCATTTAAAATCCACTAACCTTAGGCATTTTTGTCCATCCAATCTATTAATGGTTTAATAACAACATAAGGACTTCTCATTTAAGAAGCCATGCCAATTAAGCACTTTAACAAATAGCACACAACTTTTACATTTTATGCGATTAAGTCCTTTTTCATAATTTGACACACAAACGATAAAATTTTCACACATGCTTAATCACATACTGTAAACACTAAAAATAATATTAAAATGTTTTTTCTGACCTCAGATTTATGGTCTCGAAACCACTATTCTGACTAGGGTCTAAACCGGGCTGTTACATTCCTATAAAGGCAAATTACATATCTTCTGGATATGTTGGATTAATAACTTTAGCCAAACACACTCTCGGCTTGCCTCATGCATTGCAATTATTTCAGCATGATTTAAAGAGGCAGCAACTAATGTCTGCTTTGTCAAACGCCATGATATGGCAGTACCTCCACATGTAAATAAATATCCCATTTGAGATCGACCTTTATGTGGATTCGATAAATATCCAGCATCGGCATAACCAACTAATAGGGATTTTGAATCATTTGAATAAAATAACCCCATATCAATGGTCTCTCTGATATGTCTAAATACATGTTTAATTCTATTCCAATGTCTACGTGTTGGAGAAGAACTAAATCTTGCTAACAAGTTTACAACAAAAGTTATATCAGGTTTTGTGTTGTTTGCAAGATACATCAATGCTCCTATGGCACTTAGATATGGTACTTCAGAACCAAAAAACTCTTCATCATTCTCGCAATGACGAAATTGATCTTTATTCACACCTAACGATCATACAACCATCTGGGTACTCAATAGATGTGCTTTATCCATATAAAATTTCTTTAAGATCTTTTTCATATAAGTTGACTGATGGACATGAATTCCATCTTTTAAAAGCTCAATCTGCAAGCCAAGACAAAATTTTGTTTTTCCAAGATCTTTCATCTCAAATTCTTTCTTTAAATAATTTACTACATTTTGAAGCTCTTCAAGAGTTCCAATAATATTTAGATCATCAACATAAATAACAATTATCACAAAGTTTGATCCATACATTTTTATAAAAACACATGGGTAGATTGGATCGTTTTTATAACCTTCTTTTAACAAATATTCACTAAGACGATTGTACCACATATGTCTAGATTGTTTTAATCCATATAAAATTTTCTTTAATCTGATTGAGTAATTTTCCTGAGAAACTCTATATCCTTCAGGGATTTTAAATCTTTCTGGGATTTTCATATAAATTTCACTATCAAGTGTACCATACAAATAAGCTGTAACAACATCCATTAGATGCATGTCAAGTTTTTCACATACTGCCAGACTAATAAGGTACCTAAACATGATTGCATCCACCACAGGAGAATATGTCTTTTCATAATAAATGTCGGGCCTTTGCGAAAATCCTTATGGTACAAGTCATGCTTTATATGTTACGACTTCATTTTTCTCATTTTGGTTTCGCACAAATATCCATTTATATCCTATCAATTTTACATATTTAGGTGTTTGGACTATAGGTCCAAAAACCTCACGTTTAGAAAGTGAATTTAATTCTGCATGAATTGTGTCTTTCCATTTTGGCCAATCTTTTCTATTTCTACATTCCTCAATAGATTTAAGCTCAGGATCCTCATTTTCTTTTGTTATTTCAATAGCAACATTATAAGCAAAATTGTTGTCTACAATTATATTTTTTTATTCCATCTTTTTCTTGAAGTAACATAACTTATTGAGATCTCTTCGTTATCACCATTTTCATGTACCTGAACCTCTACTGGGGTTTTTTGATTAGTTATATATTTGGCCTCTTCTTGGGCACTTGCCTCCACAATATTACCATATTGAATAATTGTTCATTTCCTTTTACGATGATTTTTATCTTTGGAACCAATTGGCCTTCCATGCTTCAGGTGTGGATTACTTTCTTTTGCACTAACAATTTGCCCTATTGGGATATCAATTAGAATTGTAACATTTTTAGCTGGTATGTGAGATTTTTTAATTCTCTTTAGGTCAGTAAATAAAGCTAGGAGTTGATTGGCGATGTTTTGTAAATGTATGATCCTTTGAATTTCTTGTTCACATTGACTTGTGCGAGGATCTAATTGAGATAATGATGATCCATTCCATATAATTTCTTTTACCAGTTGTATTTTCTCTCCCCCTAATGTTGGGAATATTGTTTCATCAAAATGTTCATCAATAAATTGTACAGTAAATAATTCTCCAGTTAATGGTTCAACATATTTAATTATAGAAGGAGATTCATAACCAATATATATTCCCAACCTCCTTTGAGGACCCATCTTTGTGCGATGTGGTGGAGCAATTGGAACATATATTGCACATTAAAAAATTCTAAGATGGAAAATATTTGGCTTTTGACTAAAATCCAATTGTAATGGGGAGTACTTATTATAACTTGTTGGCCTTAAGCGGACACGTGCTGCTGCATAGAAAATAGCATATCCCCAAGCTGTAACAGGGAGTTTTGTTCTCATAAGCAATGGCCGAGCAATTAGTTGGAGACGTTTAATAAACGATTCAGCTAAACCGTTTTATGTGTGAACATGAGCTAGAGGATGTTCAACTTTTATCCCAATTGACATACAATAATCATTAAAAGCTTGGGATGTAAACTCAACAACATTATTAAGACGAATAGTTTTGATTGCATAATCTGGAAATTGTGCTCTTAATCGAATTATTTGAGCAAGTAGTCTCGCAAATGCCAGGTTGCGAGTCGATAATAAACACACATGTGACCACCTACTAGATGCATCTATCAATACCATAAAATATCTGAATGGGCCCACATATATCACCTTGAATACGTTCCAGAAATGTGAGAGATTCACTCCCAACTTTAACTAGTAATGTTCTAATAATCAATTTTCCTTGAGAACAAGCAACACAAGATAAATCATTGAATTCAATAATATTTTCGTTCTTTAATGGGTGTCCAATTGAATTCTCGATGATTCTTCGTATCATAATAGATCCAAAATTGTAACACCCATAACCCTTATCCTTCGTCGGAATAGGGTTATGGGGTATTACCAGACTTTACAGATAAATTACAGACATTTCACAATTTTTATTATTCATATCAAAAAATGAGTCATATAACACTCATATTGTTCCTTAGATGAGCCCTCGAGGCCCAATATGCACCTTAGAAATGAATCGGGACTAAACCGGATACTCAGAAATTTTTTTGCAAAATTTAAATATTTTTCTTAGGAACAGGGGACACACGCCCGTATGGCTGCCCGTGTCTTAGGCCGTGTGGGCATTCGATGTGAGGTACACGGTCGTGTTCCAACCTATGTCCTTACCCATGTAACTCTCTGACTTAGGTCACACGGCCAATCACACGCCCGTGTGCTAGGCCGTGTGTAAGTGAAGGGGTCACATGGCCAAGTCACGCCCATGTGTTAGGACGTGTGTAAAAACCTGGGCATTTTTTTTTGAAATTTTAAAGTGCAGGGGACACACGGCCAGACCACACGCCCATGTGCTAGGCCGTGTGTCACACACAGCTGAGACACACGCCCTTGTCTCTGCCCGTGTGGATGAAAATAGACCATTTTAAAGCCACTTTTCTCACCCTTTTTTATATCAACCCACACATAACATTTTAATACATCAAATAGCCCCAATCAAACAATCAATACAAGCCAAAAATCATATTTTAAACATAATATATATATCATCACAAGACTCAATTGGCTAAACTTACCAAAATAACTCCATTCATTGATTTACCAAAATGTACTACTAAATACATGCATACAAACATTTATTTATATATAAGTCATTCACAACCATAATTCAAATTTAGAACTTTTCCAATCCAACCCTATACATGCCATATAAACCATAAAGCGCATAACAAAATCTATTGGAGCAATCTGGATAGTGTGACTGATGTGTTGATCCGATCCGTCGAACTTTTTGAAAATCTACAAAGAACATTAAACAACACAGTAAGCTTAATGAAGTGCAGTAAGTTCGTTGGCTTTAATATAAATCTTACCGAACATACAACAACAATTCATATAAGTAAACCATTCAATATATTATTCCTGCCAATCACAACTTCACTCATTGAATTCACTTATTTGAGCTCAACATTAATGATAACTAAAATTCTTCCATATTAATTCTATATGGCACTTACCAATCCTTGTCAAATTAGAGAACGTCTTACGGATTTGAGTACATCATAAACAGAAGCCTGAAGGCTGCACTGAAGTACATAAGTGCTAAACGAAAACCCGTAAGGGTTAAACAGAAGCTCATAGGAGCTGAACAGAAACCCATAAGGGTTAATCTGAAGCTCAGAAGTGCTGAACTAAAACTCATATGATTTGACTGAAGCTCATGAGAGCTAAACAGAAAGAAAACATGAGAATTCGCAACAAATGCTGAACCTCAGTTTACTTGGGTAATTTACCGTCAATTCCTCTTTTGCACTGAACGACTGTACTCAAACCTATGTTTCGTTCCATTTCAACACTTGATTCAATTTCATAATTTTAACACATAATTTTATTTTCAAAAAATGTTACAAATAAATACAAAATACCATTCATCAATTAGCATATAACATTAAAATTTAACTATACGAACTTACCTGAGTTAAATTGTAAGTTTGTAGTAGTTAGGGACTATTCTGCTAATTTCCTTTTTTCTCGTTGATCTACGGGCTCTTTATCTAAAATAAAAAATTATTCATTCATTAGCACATATTTCAATTCTAATTCACTTCACAATTTATACCTCTCAATTTTTGAAATTGCACAATTACCCTAAATTTTACAATTTTTACAATTTAGTCATTCACTGATTAGCCCATCAAATAAGCTAATTTTTCTCAATTAACATTTTATCTAAATATTCTAAGCTATTACACAGCCTTCGATAAACAAAATTTAATACAAAACCCTAAGTTTTAATCTTTTTCACAATTTGATCCTAAAATCAATTTCTATTAAAATTATTTGATAAAATCATCATATAACAAAATTAAAGCTTCAATTCTATGTTAATTCATCATAAACATCCAGCACTCATCAATGGTAACTTTCAAAATTACCCATAAAATCAAAAACTAATGAAATATACAATTGGACCTAGTTGTAAAAATCTTAAAAACACAAAAATTTCAAGAAAAAAGCAAGAATTGAACTCACTTGTAGCAAAATATGAAAAACCAGCTGTAACACCCCAAACCCGGCCCATACATTACGACCAGATCTGACATGTCACATAAGGAAGACGTGTAAAAACCTTGTAATTCGTACTTAAATAGGTATTATTTGGTTATGGTTAAGAAAACGAGTTTGGTTAGAAATACTACTAATCCCGAGAGGTTTAATTGAAGAATCGATTTTCAAATTTGTGACATTAAAACTGTGACTTTTGAAAATGACTTTGGTAATTTGAAAGAGAATCCGAGTTAAATTATTTGTACAAGTGTGTTTATGAAATCCATTTGTTAATCAACTTTGGAAAACGTTATTTATGATTTTTTTTAAAAAAATCCCCTTTTTAAACAATTTAAGTGAAATAATAAAAACATCCCAAACATAAAGCAAAATAAAAATAGTCCGGGCCTTATTACAACATTAAAATCCAAAATAGTAAAAGCAACGAAATAAACGGAAAAGGAAATTTACTAAAGTTCGAAACACCATTTCTAAAGTATGGCCTCCACCGAGTCATCCATGGCCCAAGTCCACATTACTGAGCATTACCTGCAAGGGTTAAGGAAAAAGGGGTGAGTTACTAGAACTCAGTGTATAATCCCCTTACCGTCATCCACTGGGCCTGAATCCATTTAGCAATAACTTGGGCTTAAGCCCATTTACATAACAATAATAAAATGATATGAATGTAACCCAACCCATCCATCCATCACACCCCCGACCAGCCAATCACACCTGTGGGGATCAAGTCAACCCACCCCGCCGCTCACACCAATTCGCAGGCAAGTTGCCATTTATAATATTTGTGGCAGAGCCACCGGAGTATCGCTGTAGTCAAGCTGCTTTCATATAGTATTTTCGGGGTCAAGCCACCGAAATCATAAGTAAACATTATAATGAATATTTTGTGGCAATGCCACCAGGCTACACTGCTCTTCATACATTTTTCCCAACCCATGCGATATGTAATATGCAACATACATAATAAAGCATAATATCCACATATATGTACAACAATCCTTAACCCAATAATTTATTACGGTGAATCGGCACATCATAGAACTTTGTAATTAGGCCCATTAAGGCATTCTATTAAATTGGCCCATAGGGGCATTTTCGTAAATCGGCCCATAGGGGCATTTTTGTAAATCGGCACTTTAAAGGCATTTAAGCAATTTGGCCCGTTAAAGCATTTTGATAAAAACGGCCCATTGGGGGTATTTTCGTAATTCGACCCATAAGGGCATTTTCGTAATTCTACAAACTAACTCCGTTTTTGTCAAATCTTAGTATTAACGATGTTTAAGCAAATCACTTGATTTATACCATAATACCGTTATTAAGTTCTTAAGCAACATCGATCGATTTTCTAACATGATGATAAATCACAGATTTACGGGATTTCGGTGTGAGATTACACACCTGATTACGGTAAGGATTAATCCTTCTTGATCGTCGGCACCTAAATCACCATTACACTCGATTAATCCAACAAACGAGATTTTATTAATCTAAATCTAAATCAAACGATCTATTGAAACGCTTACCCTTAGTATCGTGAACGACCACGATTTGTCTATTTTCACCGGATGATGGTCCACAACCCGGTGGAAAATCCTGAAGCGCCGATACCGCCCTTCGTTTGAACCTAGGAGTAGGAATTGCAAATCCACTCCTTTTGTTTCCTACTAACGCCTTTCCTTTCAAATCGGTTCCACTTGCCTCCATAGGAAAAATCTCGATTAGAAAACTACTATGAGAGAAAGTAGTTGTTTTAGTGATAGGAGTAGGCTTACCACTATTTCTGAAGGATCCACGAGTGAATAAGAACGAACGATCTAGTCCCTATAATAATCGATTAGCCAAACTTTCAATCCGATTAACAAAATAACCGAATAGCGAAATAGATCAAAATGAACCATAACGAACTTCTCACCTTAACGTTGATAGATCCGATTTCCACCGTTTGAACTTATGACTACGGATGAATTATCAAGGATGTAAGATTCGGCTTCCCACTATAATACTACAACAAGAAGATAACGATTAAGATATGAGGGAGTATGGAAAACACCATTTCAGTTTAGAAACAATATGAAACAACCAAATGATGAGGAACACTCATTCGGCTAGAGAGAAAAGAGAATGAAAAGATTAGAATAAAGTCATTTACCCAATTTAATCAAGGAAGAAATGTCCAACTTGCAAGATGAAGAAGAGAAGATGATCAAGATTCGGTTAATGGAGAGAAAGGGACCAAAGAGTTTCGGCCACAAAGAAATGTCGGTATAAGAGAAAAGGAGAAATATTGAAGAAAAGGTGAAAAAAAAGAAAAGAGGTGATGGACAAAGAGGTATTAGGGTGTTTCGACTATCACCAAAAGAAATATGAACCAAATGGATTTAGTGATTCGGCAAAGCAACACAAAAAGAAGAAAATGCACAATTTGCTTGAGTGTTTCAGCCAAAACAAAGGAAAATGGTGCACAATATTGGCTTTAGGGTTTCGGAAAGTGAGGGAAAAATTAGAAGAGAAGACACTAAAATGCTAAGAAGAAAACAACCTCTCATGCACCAAAAACTTACCAAATGCCTAAAGAATTTTGGCTCCTCCTCTTTACCCCACAAAACCGTGTATCACTTTTGCTAAGAGGATGAATGTTGACCAAAATAATCTTTCCAAAACATCACCCACATAATAGGCCAACATGTTCTCTTCTCTTGCCTTTTTCTTTTGATTCTTTCCTTCATTTTCCCTTGCTTTCCTCCATACCATATTTCTTTAGCCATCTTTCCATAATTAAAAAGTCTCCCTTACCATAATTACCACCATGGCCGACACTTTGGGAAGAAGCACAAAAATTAGTCAAAATAATTTGCACTAGGTGGGATTCGAACCTCTTCCCTCCATGCTCTTCACTTAACGCCACAACCTCCTTGCCATATGCTCACTTATGCTAGCAAACTTCTCACTTATTTCCATAAGCATTGCTGCCACTTACCTTCTCTCCTTAAAGTGCTTAAACATAAAAATTTTGCTAAGGACCAATTCCCTCCCGAGCCTTCTTAGGACCCCTAAACATACACAATTAACATACCCATTAAGTCCAACTTACAATTATGCCATTCTCATATTCTCAAAAATTCTAAAAGGCTTCTACGCTCGGGCCCAATAGGCCCAATTTCAAGATGTTACACTAGTTTTTATAGACCTTCTATGGTGTTTTTGGCTGAAGAAATGTGAAGAAATGTCTATATATTCCTTTAATTGCTATTTTATTTGTTTAATTTTGCAAAATTTCCAATTTTGTCCTTACTTGACATTATTTCTTTTATCTTTTCTACACTTATGCCATTTCAGCTTCTTCACTTAGGTCAAATTACTCATTAAGTCCTTCCTATTTACTATTTAAGCCATTTAATCACTATTTCTTTAATTAGAAAATTTTGCACATTTTTCAATTTAGTCCTTTTTTATTTAATTAACTATCTAAAAGTTAACTTTTTTTAACGAAACTTCAATACTAACTTAATAACACTCCGTAAATATTTATAAAAATATTTACGGCTTGGTTTATGAAATCAAGGTCTCGATACCTCATTTTCGAAACCACTTAACCTAATAAATTCTTTTAAAACACAAATCACTAATCCAAAAATATTTCTAAAATCACACTTGACCCTTAAATAATAAATAATAAAATTTTCAAACTTATCAGATTTAATGGTCTCGAACCACTATTTTCGACACCACTGAAAATTGGGCTGTTACAAGGATGGCCTAATCGGTCATGCCAAATAGTAAAAGTATGTGGTTCTACAAACTTCTTATTTGTAGTAACATGTAACTCAATTGCACTAATATGTGTATAATATAAACCTGATGAAAAAGCAAGTAGCATTTCCAAAACATATTTATTTCCACATTCAACATTTGTAATAGATAGATATTCAATATTTTTTTTCATTTATAGTCTCAATATGGTATCCATTAAGACTAATATCTTTAAAACTCAATAAATTTCTTTGAAACTTAGTGGAATATAAAGCATCATCAATGACAAATTTTGTACCTTTAGGTAATATAATAGCTCTTCTGGAGCCTTCAATAAGTTTTGAACTACCCGATATTGTATTAATATGGGCATTACTTATTGTCAAATGAGAAAAATATTTTTTATCTTTGAGTATTGTATGTGTTATAGCACTATCTGCAAGACACATGTTTCAATTGATTTTGGTTCCATCAAAATTTTGTTGAATATTCATATTCTTCATAAAAACAAACAAAATATGATATGAGAAACATTGCAAATATTTATTAAACATATAAATTATTATTTATGCAAGAAAATAAAGCATACTTAAAACAACATAAAAATGTCAAAATAACATCAATTTTTCTATTATTCTTAAAGAAATCTGCCACATCTAGGTGAGTTATATTATTAAGGTCATTAAATTTATCACCCTCGTAGGCATGGTCAGTTTTTGTATTATAGTGAATATCTTCATCTTTTACCTCAATTTCATCATTTTAGGATATAAAATTTGTCTCCATATGCTTTCCCTTCTTTTTAATGGATGCTTGATAAAGTTTCACTAAATGCTCAAACGTACGATAGGTACGTGACCAATGCCCCTTCATACCACATCGGTAGCATATATTCTCAACAATATTTGAAGGATTATTTTGACCACTTCTTTCTTGTCTTTCATTGTTATTCTTTTTCTGTTGGTTAGAAGTATCATTGTTATGACCCCCATGATAACGATTACTAATACGTCCTCGACCACGTCCCCCATTACGTCCATGACCATGGCCGCCACCTTTATATTTTCTATTTTCATAATTATTGTGTACTGCTACGTTCACATCAGGGAATGGTACAGAACCAGTGGGACAAATTCCATGATTTTTCATCAACAGCTCATTATTCTGTTCAGCCACCAAAGGGCATGAAATCAATTCAAAATACCTTTTAAAACATTTTTCACGGTATTGCTACTGCAGGAGCACATTAGTAGTATGAAAGGTTGAAAATGTTTTCTCTAACAAGTCCTCATCAATTATGTTTTCTCCACATAATTTTAGTTGAGAAATAAGTTTGAAAAGTTCTGAATTGTATTCACTTACAGTCTTAAAATCTTGCAACCATAAGTGCATCCAATCATTATGATCTTTAGGGAGTATCACCGTTTTCTGATGGTCAAATCATTCTTTTAAATTTTTGAACAACTCAATAATGTCTTTCACAGTGAGATATTCCACTTTTAATACTTCATGTAGATGATGACAGATGAAAATCATTGCTTTTGCCTTGTCTTGGTTAGATGCTTCTTTATTTGCTAATATAGTATTTCCTAGATGTAACACCCCTAACCCATATACGTCACCAGAATAGGGTTACGGAGCATTACCTGAGTTTACAGATCAAACAGATGGAAAATTTCAAACATTCATATCATATAATATTAAGATCAGAACCAATCAAACTCATACATATTGTCCCTTATTTGAGTCATCGAGGCCCAAAGTACGCATTAGAAACAAGTCGGGACTAATTCGGAAACTCAGGGAATTTTTTGAAATGTATTAAAAAATTTTAAAGCTTCAGGGTTGACACGATCGTGTGACCAGGCAGTGTGACTCACACGGCCAGGAGACATGCCCGTGTCTTAGACCGTGTGGGCATTCAAAATAGGGACACACTACCGTGTCCCAGCCCGTGTCCGTACACGTATAACTTTCTAATTTGGGTCACACGGTCAAGCCACATGCCCGTGTGCCAGATCGTATGCCCTTTCGAAATGGCCCTGCACACCGTGTGCTAGCCGTGTGGACTCAAAATGTACCTTAAACAACAAGTTTACCATTCACTGTAAGCTTGGACATTAAGCAACTCGAAAATCATTCGTTTAACCAATTCATAACACAATCAAGCACATCCAAAACATGTCAAAACAATCATCCTAGGTATCTAACCAATGTACCCTCATTGATACCACAATTATATCATCAAAGCATCAATTTAATCCAAATTTATAAACATACCAATTTCAATCCATTTTTGCCTAAATCATGAACACCTAAACATCAATTTAACATACCATAATAAGGTTTCAAAGCACAAACACATGCTTATAGGTATATGCCAATCAATATTAAACTTATAATCTCATTTACAATCAATTCACAAAATAATTATTATTTAGACACCCTAGGTACATGCCGACACAAAAGATAGACATCACCACATTTGAGTTCGGGATCGTTGTTAGATGCTAAATCAACGATCAAAAAGTTAAGTACTTAATCTGCGCACGAAAAATAAAACCGTACGCTGAGTAAAACTCAGTGGTATTTCTATAATCCAAATATTTAAAGACAAAACAATAAAATATGCACATATTAATTATTGGCACAATTGAATATTTAAAACCACATTTATTCATACAATGACATTAGCCATGCATTACTCAATTCATGAATACATCATTATATACCATACTCAATTTTCATCACTCGCTATATATAATAGCTTTCCATAATTTGTTCACATATCATTTGAACAATGGCACTATCCATTCCCCATTCAATTCATGAGTATATAACTCATGTATTCCATGTATTTACAACATATTTCACATTTTATTTTCAGTTCACTATCTTAATTCCATTTCTCATACCATGCCATTTCAATATCAATTATAAAACTTTAATTATATGTTTACCTCTATTAACACAACTGGGACTCGGACGGATACACGGATCCAACTAACACACCAGTTTGGCACCCAATGCCTAATTGGATAATTCGAAGTAGTAAATTGACACCCAGTGTCTGATGCGATCCCGGTCGCATCATGTTTCGATATTCTTCGACGACATCGGAATTGGCCCAAGCACGAGGGGCCCAAGTGCAAAATGAAACTAAATTTCAGATTAATGAGCTCAATCTTAGTTTTCCTCAGCTTATCTAGCTCGGTCCTAGCTCATTGAGCTCGATTCTATTTCATTTTAATTTATGCATTTTAGTTGCTGGAATAAAACATTAATTAAGATTTAGTTATTTTTAGTTAATTATAGTTTAAGTCTTAAATATGTCTTAAGTCTATTTATGCATGTTAATTAGTACAACACTTTAGTGTGTCTTAAGTCTAATTAATATGTTATAATAAGTACAGCTTTTTAATGTGCCTTAGATTAAGACATCTTAATTATGTCTAAAGCTTAGACAAATTAAATGGTGTTTAGAATATGTCTTAATGTTGCATTTAATTGAGCTTTAATATGTCTTTCAGGATGTTCACATTGGCTGCTGCTAGGAAGCTTCTTCAAGCTGTTCATATGGCACATTTAAAGAGCTGAATACATCCTCCCAAGAGCCATTTCGTGGCTAGCAAAGCATCAAGTGCTTTCACACTTGATTGACCGATTGGCTACCATGTTCACACCTTAATTTGACTAATCAGCTTCTATACATGCATGGAAAAAGGCATGAACGTCCAAGGGGGAAATGACACATTAATTTAGCACATTGAATGAACAACATGCATGCACAAAGGGAAGAACGAATTTACAAGATACATGCTACTGTTCATGAACCTACACACCATTAAAGCACCTATTTATGAGAATGCATGTTCCATGCAAGTGCATGAACGAACCAAGGAGATGAATGAGACTTTTGGTGATCATACAAGTCACTTGAAGCTTTCTTCTATGCTAAGAATTCATGCACAGCAAAGGGAGGAAGAATCTGACTCTTCAAGCTAAAGTACATGCATGAATATCATTCAATGAGGTGCATGAACGTCTAAATACATGGAAATACAAGGATGAACATCCATGAACCATCTTTAATGTTAAGTGTGAACATTTTTATTATTGTGTGAACACATAGATGCTGAATTGAGTAGTCATCTTTGTGTCTATAAATAGCTCTCTTGTAAACATTTTCGGGTTAGACATTTTAAGACTTTTGATACTTTTATGAATGTTTATAACATTTGTGAGTTATTCAACTCTTTTATTTCGTTTAAAACTCAAGTTGACTTATCTAGCTTGCTACTGGCGTCATCCTTGTTTCTTTGAACTTATCACTCCTAAACCGAGTGTGGCGTTCACCTTTGATACCTTTGGTTCCTATCTCTTAATAGATAGTGGGTCAAGGTCCTTTCAACTATCTTCCATCCTTCTTAAGTGTCGTATAAGGTTCAGGTCAATACTCCCTTTAGTATTGGTTCTTCCTTGGCCTTAAGCCCATTCCATCCATTCAAACTTTTCCATTTCCAATTTATCCTATTTTCTTTGTTAGCCGAATCCTTAACTTCATTCACTTAACCATTTTCCATCATCATTTTACTTAACCGAACCATCCACAAACATTCCTAACCTTTGAACCATCTTGTCAACCCTTGTTTTTCCTTCACTTAGCCGAATTACTAACTACTTCAAGTAAGAACGATACTCCTTAGATTTAACGATCGGGCAACTATGACGACTCGACTCGCATCACCGAGGCCGGTTCGCATCAGTGTCTCATCGAATAAATCCAAAGTAGTAAATTGACACCCAGTGTCTCATCGGTTGAACCAATGTAAATTGGCACCCAGTGCCTCATCAACTCGAAGTTGAAGAAATCCCTAAACTCTTTCAATCCTATGGCATGCCATCTATATCCGACTCAGCTTGATACAGTTAATAGGGTTTAATTTCACATTTCAAAAACAACCAATATCCAATATAAATTTTTTTATATAGTCACATATACACATGAATTCAATTCAATTCAAATAATCAATACAATCATAATATATATATATACCAATTCAATCAATTTCCATCAACTTTAATTCAATTCAATATCAAAATGCCAAATACTCACCTCAACCACTTACCATAAGCATTAAATCAAAATACAACAATTAATAACTAGATTCGGATTATAGAAATACAAACCAGAAATTTCGAGCTATTCGACGTCAACTTTATCTTTTCCCCTTTTTAGTCGAGGATTCAGGTACGATGTTTGCTACGGAATTAAAACAATTAAAATTCATCAAAACAACACAATTAAATTTCATATTGAATATTTCAATTTTTACTCAATATTTGCCTAATTTTCAATTTAGTCCCTAAACGAGACTAACTTTATTTCTTTACAATTAATCCTATATTTTCACACAAATTTCACTTTAAACTAAATTTAACTCCCTATTTTCACTTAAATCCCTAAATTTTGAATTTTCATAATTTAGTCCCTATTATTCAAAATTTATAATTTATTCTACAATTTAATCCTTTTTCACTTCTAGCTTAAAAATATATCAATTTAATCTCTAATACTAAAATTATTCAACATTAACAGCACTTAAAAACTCAATAATTTCTAAAATTTTGACATGGGTCGGGTAATATTTAACACCGAAATTCCAAAAACATAAAAATTACAAGAAAATGGACTAAATTGACTAACCAATTAAACTTGAAAACTTTGATTCTTTCTCCTTTCTTTCTTTCCCCTTTTTCTTTTCCTTTTGTTTCTTTTAGCCTTCTTGACTTTCTTATTATTATTTTTATTCATTTACTTATTATAATAATAATAATATAATATATATACTTAAATATTAAGTAAACATATTTTATTAATATATACATATGTATATTAAATTTACACATGTAATCACTAATACCATCCACTTGTTGAAATAATGTTTAATTGCTTCTTTAGTCCTTTTAATAATTTTTAATCTATAATTTAACTTTCACCCTATAGGCAATTTAGTCCTTATACCTAATTACTCTTAATTCATGCAAATTCACTTAACCAAAACCTAATTAACTACACAACTAACTTCGTAAATATTTTTAATAAATATTTACGAGTTCAATTTACGGGAACGGAGTCTCGGGAATGCACTTTTTGACACCCTTGACTATCTGGTCGTTACACTAGACATTTAGCATCTAGGTAAATTTCAGCATCTAACACCCATGACAAATAATTCTTGCCTGTCTAAGGCCGCAAATTCAAGTTTGACAAGATTTGACATTATAATCACTTGAATCAAAATAAAAAAATATCAGTAAAATAATAAGCATTTTCAATCGTAAAATAATTTAATTATATATACCAAATTTGCTAAATAATAATATGTATGTCAAATATTGGCATAGAGACGGAATAGTCATAAATAACTTAACACAAGTTACATTAATTGAAATTTCTTTTAATAAAAAAAACATGTATATATAATAATTATTATTAGATTTGAGTTGTAAAAATAAATGTGAAAATGTTACCCAAAGTAAATATTTCATCTAGAAAATAAAATAGAAGAATTATGAAAATATGTATACCGTATATAGTTTAACGGGAGTTATACGGGCAAATTATATAAAGTCAAAATAACGTGAACTTCACTATAAACTCTTAGAAGTTCGTGCTGATAACGTGTTATAAAACAATCAAAGTAAAAGAACACTTAAAGTAAACAAAGAATTTTGTTGTATCTTCTTTTCATTTACAAAAGAGTTCTATATATAAGCCATTAACATTCAATGCAACATAAATAAATGAAGCTTATTTATCTGCTTCATTAACAACATCTTTAATAATGAATGGGGGGTTTAACAGGGGCGAAGCCAGGGGGGCTGGCATGGGCCCCGGTCCCCCCTAAAAGGTAAAGTTGCTATTTAGGCCCTTGAATTTTTTTTAAAATTTTAAATTAATAAAGGTAAAATTACACTTTGGCCCCCCTAAAATTATAAAAATTCGATTTAATCCTTTACAAATTATAAAGATATAAACTATAAAAAATTAAAATTTCATCCGGCCCCCCCTAAAAAATTATCCTGGCTTCTCCCCTGGGGTTTAACTCATTACTTTCATACATGTTTAAAGGTTATAAACATCCATTTAATGTATTTACAACATGTTCATCTTTTTTTTTTTTTTACTTATTATGTACTATGTTCTTTTTTCTATTATTATTGTTGTTAAAACTTGTAAAATTCTCATTCTCATTATTAACATTTTCAAGGTAGGTGCTTTTTTGTTATCATTACACATTATGCCTCATTTGGTTACTAGTGTACTAATACGAGAAAAAAGTTTATTTATTACATATTGTTAGAATTAAGTGACCCGAATCCTTATTTAAATAAAATACAATGGTAAAATAAAATAAAAGAATAATCCCTATAGAACTACACTTCTTTTATTTTATTTTAAATAAGGTTTTTTAAACCTTATTAAACTCCATCTATTGGATATTGATTAGAATAAGGAGTTTCAATCTTACTACACTCCTATTAGAATATGGCTTTACAAGCCTATAAATAGACATAGTCTATTCCTCTTGTAAATTAATTCGAATTCGACATAGTGAATTTTCTTCTCCTCTGCCCGTGGTTTTTTTCCCGAAAGGGTTTCCATGTAAAATCTGTGTGTTCTTTATTTTTGTTTCTCTTTTCTTTATGATATATTTGTCATTAACGACGTTATTTTTTCACAAATTGGTATCAGAGCTTCCGGGTTTTTTCATCTCGATCACTGTAATAGCGTCTTTAAAGTATGAAATTCCACTGTTGGATCGCAACACCAGATTTGCGTTGTGGCAAATAAAGATGCAGGCAGTTCTTACACAGATGGATTTAGAGGAAGCCCTGCTAGGGGTAGATAAGATGCCTTCGACATTGACGGAGGAAGAGAAAAAGTGCAAGGATCGAAAGGCATTAACATAGTTACATCTGCATTTGTCTAACAAAATTTTGCAAGATGTGATGAAGGAGAAGACCGCCGCAGCATTATGGAAGAGGCTAGAACAAATATGTATGTCGAAAACTCTAACCAAGAAGTTGCATATGAAGCAACGCCTTTATGCTCATCGTTTGGAGGAAGGTGCGTGCGGCACGAACACTTAATGATGTTTAAAGAAATTCTCTCAAACTTGGAGGCCATAGAGGTTCAAGATGATAAGGAAGATCTAGGGTTGATTCTACTTTGTTCGTTGCCCCCGTCTTATTCAACCTTCAGAGACACGATTTTATATAGCCGTGAGTCTCTCACAGTTGATGAGGTTTATGATTCTTTGACCTCGTATGATAAGATGAAGCATCTTGTGGTTAAACCCGACTCTCAGGGAGAGGGTCTCATTGTTCGTGGAAGACAAGATCGAATGTCGATGATAATCATGGAAGGACACAGGAATGAAATCCTCGCGGTAAATCTAAGGGTAGATCGAAGTCTTCAAACAGAGGTAAAACTTGTAACTTCTGCAAGAAGAAAGGGCACATTAAATCTAAGTGCTATAAACTACGAACAAGATTAAAAGGAGGTCATGCGAATCAAAGGGGAAAACAACCGAGAAAATTCCGTGAAGTCGATGTTGTAGAAGACTACAATGATGGTGAACTTCTAGTCACTTACACAACAATTCTAAAGTGAGCGAGAGTGGATACTTGATTCAGTGCACCTTCCACATGAGTCCCAATCGGGATTGGTTTACAAATTACGCAAACGATTATCCGAAGGTGTTATTTTGATGGGAAATAATGCTTCGTGTAAAATCGCAGGTGTTGGAACAATTAAAGTTAAGATGTTTGATGGAGTTGTCAGAACACTTAGTAACGTACGGCATGTTCCAAAATTGAAGAGAAATTTAATTTCATTGAGTACTCTTGATTCAAGAGGGTACAAATACACAGCTGAAAGTGGGATTTTGAAGATTTCCAAAGGTTCCCTCGTTGTGATGAAAGGGTAGAGAAAGACTGCCAAGTTATATGTTTTGCAGGGTTCTACTGTTATTGGTAATGCAGTTGTCGCTTCCTCTTCCTTGTCAGATGATGATATTACTAAAATTTGGCATATGCGCCTAGGGCATATGAGTGAGAATGGCATGGCAGAATTGAGCAAAAGAGGACTTCTTGATGGGCAAGGAATTTGCAAACTGAAGTTCTATGAGCACTGCATTTTTGGGAAGCAAAAGAGAGTTTGATTCACCAGAAGAATCCATAACATGAAGGAAACGTTGGATTATATTCTTCTGATCTGTGGGGGCCATCAAGAGTGCCTTCAAGAGGTGGAGCTAATTATATGCTAACTTTTATTGATGATTTTTCCAGAAAAGTTTGGGCATTCTTCCTGAAGCAGAAAAGTGATGTGTTTTCTGCATTTAAGTCTTGGAAAACTATGATTGAAAAATAGACGAGAAAACAAATAAAACACCTTCGCACAGACAATGGATTAGAGTTTTGTTCTGATGAGTTTAATAAACTGTGCAAGTCAGAAGGGATCGTGAGACACTTGACAGTTCGTCATACTCCACAATAAAACGGCGTTACAGAACGAATGAACAGAACGATCATGGAGAAAGTTTGATGTATGTTGTCAAATGCCAACTTACCAAAGTCGTTTTGGGCCGAAGCAGCCTCTACTGCATGTTTTTTGATCAACCGATCTCCATCCATTGCCATTGAGAAAAAGACTCCACAAGAGGTATAGTCTGGTAATCCTACTAATTATTCTGATTTAAAGATCTTTGGGTGTCCTGCGTATGCTCATGTTGATAATGGAAAATTGGAACCGAGATCCATTAAATGTGTTTTTCTTGGTTATAAAGTCTGGTGTAAAAGGGTATAAGTTATGGTGTCTGAAAATAGAAAAGTTGTGATTAGCAGAGATGTTGTTTTTGATGAAACTGCTATGCTACCTAACTTATCTCTTAAAGACTCTTCCAATAAAGAAAATCAAAAGCAGGTGGAGCATCAGATTAATATAGAGTCGACTCCCCAAGCCAGTACAAAAATTGAGAATAGAGTTGCTTCTTCACCACAATACTCTATCGCCAAAAACAGAACTAGAAGAGAAATTAAACCTCTAAAGAAGTATGCCGAAGCTGATCTAGTTGCTTATGCTTTAAATGTGGCCGAAGATATAGATGCAAACCAAGAGCCGTCTAATTATTCTGAGGCGTTTAGCTGTGAAGACTCAGAAAAGTGGATGTTTGCTATGCAAGAGGAGATGGAATCACTCCATAAAAATAGAACATGAGATCTTGTGAAACTTCCTAAAGGTAAAAAGGTTGTTCGCTGTAAATGGGTGTTTAAAAAGAAAGAAGGGACTCCAGGAGTTGAAGAACCCAGATATAAAGCAAGGCTTGTTGCAAAAGGTTACAGTCAAATTCTAGGAGTGGACTTCACAGATGTGTTCTCCCCAGTTGTGAAGCATAGTTCGATTCGAGCTTTGCTTGGTATTGTGGCCATGCATGATTTGGAGCTTGAGCGATTAGATGTAAAAACGCATTTTTGCATGGAGAACTTGAGGAAGATATTTACATGCAACAACTGAGAGGGTTTTACAGTCTCGAAAAAGAGGACTATGTTTGCTTCTTGAAAAAAGTCCTTTTACGGTTTAAAACAAATACCAAGACAAAGGTACAAGAGGTTTGATTCTTTTATGACTTCTCATGATTTTAAAAGAAGTAGTTTTGACAGCTGTGTTTACTTTAAGAAAAATAGTGATGGTTCTTTTGTGTATCTACTTCTTTATGTTGATGACATGTTGATAGCAGCAAAAGATAAAGGAGAGATAAGAAAGGTCAAAGCCCAACTAAGTGAAGAATTTGAGATGAAAGATTTGAGACCAGCAAAGAAGATACTTGGTATGGAGATTCTTAGAGATAGAAAAGCAAGTAAATTGTACCTAAGTCAGAAGGGGTATATTGAGAAAGTTCTTTGCGAGTTCAATATGCAGAGTGCTAAGCTGTTAGTACTCCTTTAGCAACCCATTTCAAAGCTTTCATCGGCTTTGTCTCCACAATCAGATGATGAGATTGAGTACATGTCACATGTTCCATACTCTAGTGCAGTAGGATCTCTCATGTATGCTATGGTTTGTTCACGTCCATATTTATCATATGCAGTCAGTGCAGTTAGCAGATACATGGCGAATCCCGGTAAAGAACATTGGAAAGCAGTTCAGTGGATTTTAAGATACTTACGAGGTACTACTGATGTTTGCTTACAATTTGGAAGAACTAAAGATGGAGTCATTGGGTATGTTGATGCTGATTTTGCTGGAGACCTTGATAGAAGAAGATCTCTCACTGGTTATGCCTTTACAATCGGAGGTTGTGCAATCAGTTGGAAAGCTACTTTGTAAACTACAGTCGCTTTGTCTACCACTGAAGCTGAGTACATGGCAATTACTGAGGCTTGTAAAGAAGCTATTTGGTTGAAGGGACTCTTTAGTGAGCTCAATGAAGACCTTCAAATCAAAGACAAGATTTTGCGACGATCAGTGCCATCTTCCTTACAAATGATCAAATGTTTCATTAGAGAACAAAACACATTGATGTTCGGTATCATTTTGTTCATGATATTATTGCTCGTGGTGATATTGTTGTGAGCAAAATTAGTACTCATGAAAATCTTGCAGATATGATGACTAAGTCACTTCCTATAACTAAGTTTGAGCATTGCTTAGACTTGGTTGGTGTTCATTGTTGAAGTTAAACCCTTAAGGGGTTTTATGGAAGAGGTGGAGAACTTATTCGTTGAGAGTTCGCGATGAAGAACTTGTTTATTTAGAATTCGTGTCAAGGTGGAGATTGTTAGAATTAAGTGACCCGAATCCTTATTTAAATAAAATACAATAGTAAAATAAAATAAAACAATAATCCCTATAGAACTACACTTCTTTTATTTTATTTTAAATAAGGTTTTTTAAACCTTATTAAACTCCATCTATTGGATATTGATTAGAATAAGGAGTTTCAATCTTACTACACTCCTATTAGAATATGGCTTTACAAGCCTATAAATAGACATAGTCTATTTCTCTTGTAAATTGATTCGAATTCGACATAGTGAATTTTCTTCTCCTCTGCCCGTGGTTTTTTCCCCGAAAGGGTTTCCACGTAAAATCTGTGTGTTCTTTATTTTTGTTTCTCTTTTCTTTGCGATATATTTGTCATTACCGACGTTATTTTTTCACACGTATATATTATAATAGTTAGATATAAAATAAAAAATATTTAAAAAAAATTAAACTTGAAATGAGAAAGATAAGTAATAGCTGTAGTAAAAGATAAAATCTCTTTAAAATAAGCGAAAAATTTTCAATAAATCATGGAAGTGACTAAATATTATCTATTGAATTAATTTATTGGTAACCCATATACTAAAACACGTGAAACATCAGTAGCGTAATATATGGGTCAAGGTTTTAGCACATTCGGAAAATCACCATAATCATTTCTCTTATTTCTGCTGTTAAGGTACTAACCTTTGTCTCTGTAATCTAATTTATGATTGCATGACTTTCTTGAAAAGATTTAAGACGAAGCACACATTTAGGGAGGGAAATAGACGTGCAAACTCACTTGCCCAATGAGGAAGGAATTTTCCTTGCCTCTGACTGCAAATGTTTATATTTTAATTTATTGCATGTTAATTTATACTTCACCTAATAATATTAAGTCTATTTTTCGTGACTGGACTAATAGGGTGTTGTTGTATTATACTCTTTACTAAATTTTACGTTAATAAAGTTCTATCGAAGATATGTGATTTAATTTTTTGTTAAAATAAAATATAACTGGTAAGATAGGGGATTTACGAGGGCGAAAGTCGTAACCCATTGTGGATCTCCAATAAGTAAGATATTGGGTTGGGGTCGCAAGGGTGCGAGGGCCAGCTCCCGCGGTATGGTATAGGCTGCACAAGTGAAATCTGTATAGAAGTATACTACCTCTATTTGATATTGATTAGAATAAGATGTTTTAACCTTACTGCATTACTTCTATTTGATTTTGACTAGAATCTTTATAAATAGATGTAGTCGTCTCTCCTTTTGTATCATTCAGAAATCCGTTTGTTCTATTTTTCTTCCTTTTCTTTGCGATACATTGCCGTTATCGACATTCTATTATCACAAGTTACTTTTCCTACCAAAATAAACATTGTAGATGAGAAGTAATAACATTTCAAATTAGTCACAATGAGCAAATTAAACTCATGATGTAATAACAAAAGACTAATGTCACGTTTGGTTCGCTGTAATGGAATAGAGCTGTAATTGAATAGAGCTGTAATGGAATAGAGCTGAATAGTAATTCAATTGTTTGGTTGAATGTAATGGAATAGAACTGTAATAGTATTCTTGTGTTTGGTTGAATGGAATGATGTTGTAATAGCATAAGGAAAAAAACTAAAATGACTAGAATACTCTTAGCAGAAATTTTTTTAGGTAGATGATTATTATTATTGTTATTAAATTTTAATACGATTATTAATATAAATAATAAATAATTTAATCATATTTTAACATAATTATTATTAAATATAATTTAATAAAATAATATATAATTTAATAAAATTCTTAATATAATTATTCTTATATGAATTTACTAAAATCATAATATATAATACTATAAAAATAATATATCATCTACTTTATTATTTTTAAACATAATACATATTTAATGTGCTAAAATATCATTAGTGAAATAAATAATTTAATTATTCTACAATAAAAAAATATTAGAAGTAATAAATAACTTGAGAATTATATTTTGCATAAACATAATATTCATATATTAACAAAAGGTTACATGATTTCACTAGTTTATATGTCATAATCCATATGTTATAAAATTTTACAACATCAAAAAGTTACAACATTGTAATGAAATATATCATGTCATTATACCGTCCCAAATATTACAAACACAAAAAGTTACCAAAATATCATCTACACAACCATGATTTTGTGGATTTAATTAATTGATGACTGACATTTAATAATTTTTTTTAAAAATACCAATTTGATTAAATATAGTGTGTTAAATATATATATTTTTTTAAAAAAACATGATTTGTTTGTTGCATTTTACTTTTTTTTTTGTTGAGATAATTTTGTTTGTGTTAATTATAATTTTTAATCAAACAATATAAGTAATATAAAACATTGTTTAATTATAATTTTTAATCAGACAATATAAGTAATATAAAACATTGCTTGAAGACCAAAATTAAATATAACATAAATTAAAGATATCGAAAATAAAAATAGTTTGATAATATATTAAAAGATTAAAATAGTTTTAAATGAAACATATCAAAAATAAAAACATATCGAAAATTAAATATAACCAAAATGTTCTTGTTTAAAGTAAAAAGATCAAATCCGAAATGTAAATGTAGTTTAACATGTATATATTTTCTTCCCCGTATTACTAGAAAAGAGTAATGGTATCATCATTGCAGTGGAGATATTTGTTTATGTCCGTTACCTGATACTTATCTGTCTACCTGCATCAGTAAATAATAAAGATGTTATCAAGACAAGAAATTGACATAACTTGTGTTAAAATATTAAAGCTCCAAATGATAAAATTTCTCTTGCAAAAATACAAGAAGCCTGTAATTACACAAATTAAGCATTCATTAAAAAAATGAGATAATCATATTCAATAGAGTAATATAGATCTAATATGATGCCAGATACTAATGTACAAACCTCAGTGCATTTAAGTATGACTAAAAATAAGTCAAAACTCAAAACTGAAATCACAATAATAGCATAACGCATAAAAGGTGACTCAATCTAGGAAACATAGAAAATGAAACATGTGAGAACAACCAAATGAAAATGGAATTAAATTATCAAAGAGTCTTTTGAAATGAAACTTTTACCCATTCTCGAGATCTGTATAACCCAATTTCTACAGAAACTTGCATTTTCATTTGCAAACTTAAATACACTCTTTTCACACCACTGTTAAAGTATACTAGTCTTTTAAATGTTAATACTAGTCTTTTAAATGTTAAATGTTAAAATGTTAAAGTATACTAGTCTTTTAAATGTTAAAGTATAACCCAATTTCTAAAGATATATAAAATTCCTTTTAAATGTTAATACTAGTCTTTCTTTGTTGTTTTTCATTTGATATCATAATTTCTTCTAGATTTTTAGTGCACAGAAAGATAATATTGACATTCTTTTCTTTCCCTACGATAGGCAAAATTGAAGCAAAGGAGGAAGATAGAAAATTATGATCAAATGAGAAAGTAAACATGCTAAATATCAGTTAGCAAAGTGAAACATGATAGTAAGCAATGGAATTTTGGCATATACCTTGATAAATTAATCCTTTTTCGTGAAGTCTAATAAACGCCTCTATAACAGCTCCTGCAATAGGAATACAACACTACACTAAAACAGACTTTTAGCGGCATTTTAGTGGAGTTTTAGGAAAAAACCCCGCAAATATTATACATTAGTGGCGTTTGAAAGAAAACGCCGCAAAAAATTTGGGCAATAGCGGCGTTTTTAGCCAAAACGCCTCTAAAAATGACCATTAGCGGCGTTTTTCCATAAAACGCCGCTATAAGTCTGAGCATTAGCGGCGCTTTAGTAGAAACGCCGCTATAGGTCTGAGCATTAGCGGCGCTTTCACAAAAACGCCACAATATGTCTGATCATTAGCGGCGCTTTAGTAAAAACGCCGCAATATGAAGAGCATTAGTGGCGCTTACAAAAAAATGCCGCAAAAATGTTAAGCAATACGACGACGTTTTCTTGTTGAGCTATAGTGGCTAGATCGAGAACTAGTGGCGTTTGTTGTTAAACGCCGCAAAAAGTCTTCATTAGCGGCGTTTTTTTGTAAAGCGCCGCAAGAAAAATAAATTTAGGGGTTGTGGTTTTAGGGGTTTGGCTAGCTATTAGGCTTTAGGGTTTAGAGAAAGTAATATAAAATTAATTTATTTTAGGGTCTAGGTAAGCATTAACATTCTATTTTAATTACTTTTGTCCCTTATAAAATTTATATTTAGGGTTTAGCTAGCTACGTTTAATTTATGGTTCAAGGAAATGATACTGTTGGAGAAATATTGGATGTACAGCAGTTGGATTTTTCTGAGATTCATGTCATTTTGTACTACATTGATATTATTTAATAGAATAATTTAAAATAATATTATTTAAAACAATTTTAAAGTTGTTTTAAATGTGATGATTGTTTTTTAATTTATATATTAAATAATGTCTCTTATATAATCGTAAAAGAGATAGTATTAATTAATTTAATATATTTTTGGTTTAACTTAACTTGTAAACATTCTCTTATTTTACTTAATTAGAAATTCAGTCACATATATATTTATATTTGGGGGTTAAGGTTTAAGGATATATACTGTTTGGACTGAAAAACAGTAATTGGATTAAATTTACTAAGATTCATGCCATTTTGTACTATATCCATATTATTTAATATAAGCATATAATATATATATATATGTTTTGTACTATAGTAACATTGGTGATACGAATTTCTAAAAAATATGGTCTAGGATTATGGTTTAGGGTTTACATACGGTTTAGAGTTTAGGCCAGTTATGGGTTTTATGGTCTAGGATTAATTATGGTACTTAATTTAGGGTTATGGTTTAGGGTTAATATGTTTAGGTGTATGATTAAGGGTTTAATTTTGGATTTTTTAGAATATAAATCTAAATAAGATAAATATATATAGATTATTATTTTTAAAATATATATATCAAAATTAATGGGTTAAATCCCAAAGGCATACATGAACAATAATTTAGTGTGCAATTGTATACTTTAATTTGATTCAGATATTGTAAAATATTAACACATGCATGCAATTATATTGATATAATTAATTAACACCATTTTATTATTATTTATATATGCATGCATAAATAATATTTATATTTATTCAATATAAAAATATATTGATGTATTTATTTTTTAAAATGTGTATGATAAAATCAAAATTAAAAGTTTCAACTATACTTAGGGTTGAGAGTGTGTTTATGGCTTGAGGTTTAATTAAGATATACTATTAAAAACTAAAGTGTTTATGGTTTGAGCTTCAAGGTATATATATTGTTGATAACTGAAGCAATATTTGGAATTTACTAAGATTCGTGCCAATTAATTTGTAGTATACCCATATTATTTAATATATAAGTATATAAAATATATATTTTGTTTATATTAAAAATTAAAATATATGAAGTGGTTTATATTCAAATTTAAAAAATAGAGAATTTTAGCAATTTTAGTGGCGTTTTAATGAAAACGCCGCAAAAGAGTCAGCAAAACGATACCGTTTATGTGTAGTTTTAGTGGCGTTTTTGCTTATAAATGCCGCAAATATGCTTCGGGGTATAAAAAACGATGACGTTTTCAGCTTGTTTTTAGTGGCGCTTTTAAACAAAACGCCGCAAAATATGGTGAACAGTTAGACGGTGCCGTTTTCACTTGTGCGGAGTTAGTGGCGTTTTTGTGAAAACGCCGCAAATGTTATGAATTACTGGTATTTTCCAAGAAAAACGCCGCAAATTTTTAAACTAATATCGTAAACGTTGCCGTTTTATCTTGGTTATTAGTGGCGTTTTATCCTAAACGCCGCAATATGTTTATACATTACCGGCGTTTTTAGCTTAAACGCCGCAAATGTTGATAACTTTTCGCCATACGGTGTCGTTTTTATTCTTTATTTTTACATTTCATTTGCCCTCTTTCCTCCAGTTCAAAGATCCCGATTTCTTTCCCCTAATTTCCTAACTTCCTAAATCCCCAATTCCAAAATCCCCAATTACTTCCCCAATCTCCCAAATTTGAGTACATTCTTCCTCAATCTCTACAAATTATCAAAATTATTAAACTTCCTAAATCCCCAATTACGCTCGTGTGACTGGAAACTGTTTGACTCATCTCTCCGCAGCTTCAAAAGGAAGTTCTTCGCCTCTGCTCTCCGTCGGTGCACCTTCTCTCTGCCGCTGCCGTTGGATATTCGGGTCGTGGAGGTATTTTTAAACCATTTGCATGTAACATTTTCTTTTTCATGTTCTAATTTTTGCTCAATACAAGTTTTTTCCATTCCTTCTTTCTCAGTGATTTTATTGCATTTCTGTACCTTAAACTATTTTTGTTGTCCTTTGGCACAATTGTTTTTTTCCTAGTTTGCAAGAAAAGGTGCAATCACTTTTCCCGGGCTTCACACGCCATCTTTCTTACAGTAGGTACAATCTATTGAGCACTCTACTTGTCTACTTAATTGTTTATTTATAAGTTTGTTATATAATCTTTGGTGTACCTTAGTATTTGATGGTTCAAAGGTCGAACAAGGTGCTAATGCAGGCTTTATACTTCTTTCTTTTCTAAGTTAAAAGATGGAATTTGCCTTCAACCTAAGTTTTCACTTATTAAATAATCAAGTTGAAGATGAAACTTTGATTGCATGCTGTTTTTCTAGGAATGATAGTTGAGCTCAACAAAATAATATGAGATTTTGCAATCGGAGATAAGCTAGTTAATAGGGAGTACAAATGTGTTAATGAATCTTTGGTTCTAGATCACTGGATAGCAGCAAATCTGCTGATGCAGTTTGTTGACCTAATTAAAGATGTCTTGATAGTTTTATTTATTTGTTTGTTTTTTGGGGTGGGTGTGGGTGGATTGAATGGGATCTTAATGTTTCAATTATAACAGAGAAAAACAACTAAGCATAGCAAGTTTGCAGTTTAGATGGTATGCATTTACATATGGAAGGGAAAAAAAAACCTTTTGCAGTTTAGAAATTTTCTTTCTCATTAAATATGAATAGACTGGTAAACACTCATCATATGTAAATAAAATAGTAAAAAATTCATATTGATTCTCATTATTTTATTCGAATTTTTTTCTTTCAAATAGCCACTCACATTCTCATGACTTTTAATGGCTACCCACAGGCTATGCTAGACCACTTGTTGACAGAATTGCTGCTGAAAACCGGTTTAGTCTTCGACTCTATAGGCCTTCTACGATCGAAGACGTAAGTATGCTTCAGTATGCGTGCTCCTTTTATAATCTTCCAGCCTACTCTCTCTGTGATTTCTAGATGGAAAACTGTTTGGACTTTTTAAGACAAGACTTGTTTTAGTTTTATATACAAGATTGAGAAATCACTTATTTTAGTGTAAAATTGTTGTTATTAAGCTGTTATTATTTTTTAATTTGTAATTAGGCATGTCCATCTTGACATTGCTAAATCAGAAAGCAGTTAAGTGTGCTTTTCAGACCTTACTTATCTTCATCGCTAGCCTTTGGCATGTGCCTTTCGATCTTATTTTTTATTAAACATATATAATAAGATTATTAAAAAAATTCACATTAACATAATGGGTATAGAATCAAATATAATATATTATATTATATTATATAATTTCCTTAAAACTTATAACATTAATTAAAACTTATAATTTTTACCATTTAGCATGCAAAATGCTAACAACTATAAATTATTGGCATTTTATGTGTTCTCTAAATATTATTTTAATATTTTGGTTTGGGTGTTAATTACCTTATCATAATTGCTTGCAGGTGTAATTTTATCTTTGACAATGTTATAGACAAAGTTTTGTTATTGACTCGTAGAAGGAAAAAATACTTAGTATTTGCTGTTGTTCGATTTGTTTGCACCATTCTTACTCGTCATGTAAGTTAATTCACTCGTAATTTTTCTATTTATACCGTTTTATTTTTCGTTTATTTTATTATTTTCGATTTTATGGAGTTTTTTTTTTATTCTTCTTGTAGCTTCTCAAAAGTTTTGGGCGTCCTTTGCTCAGCACAACAGTAGTTGCTGGAATCGACTCTACCATCCAATTTACAATTTATAAGAGGTATGTATATTTAATTTGCTAAATTTCTAAGAGGTATGTATATTTAATTTGCCGCCATTTATGTTGTATAATTAGTCAATAAGAAAAAAAGATTCAAAGTATATAGGCTGGAAACCTAACGGGTTGCCTTATATCTCATTGTTAAATATAATGGATCCTCCCCAGGTGTAACAATGTCACGTATGATGAATCTTAAAAAATTGCTGTCCAAATTGTTGTTTATTATATTGTTTCAACTGGTATATAGCCTTCGTTTTATATTGCTGTTTATTATTCTATTTCAACTGGTATAAAATGACATCTTCAATCGTTAGCTTAATGCCATAGTGTAATTTATTGTCAACTTTAGACTTCAACAACTACGAAATGGATAGACTTGGATGAATTTGTCAAGGGTAAGCAACGACTATCGATATGGAGTAGAAACTTTTCTAAATTTTGCATTTCAAAATGCAAGTCAAGAGAATATGATTCTTTGCCCATGTAAGAAGTGTTGCAATATCAATTGGCATTATCGTGAAGTTGTCTACGAATATCTAGTTGTTGATGGCTTTGTCCGGGGGTATAAAAAATGGATTTTCCATGGAGAGTGTACATCTAGTGGAGCCTCTTCATCGATGAATCTGGGTTATCCTCATAGTGCTTACAATTAGAATGTTAGAGAAGATGACATGGATGGCATGTTGCGGGATGTATTTAATATACGCGGTGATGGTTTGCAATCATTTCCACCTAACTTGGGTGCAACCGATGATTATAATTTTGGTGGAAATACTTTCACCGAAGGGGGGAGAAGTGTACTTGATGAACAACCAAATGAAGAAGCGGCGAGGTTCTACACATTACATGGTGAAATGAACAAAGAACTGTATGAGGGATCTAAATTTTTAAAACTGTCTTTCTGTATTCGTCTTTTTCACTTGAAATGTTTGGGAGGGTGGACCGGAAACTCTTTGACAATGTTGTTAGAGTTTCTGAGAGAAATGTTCCCGTTTGCGAAAATCCCTCAATCTTCTAAAGACATGAAGAAACTGATCAAAGATTTGGGCCTTGGCTACAACAAAATTCATAGTTGCCCAAATGACTGCATGTTGTATTGGGGTGACCGGAAAAACCAACAGTGCTATCATGTATGCGGTCAATCCCGTTGGATGAATAGAAATACAGAGGATGGTAACGAGGATGAAAATGATACACAGTCAATGAAGCAGCCAGTTAAGATTTTGCAGTATTTTTCGCTGATACCAAGGCTTCAAAGGCTTTTCATGTCGTCGAAGACAGCCGAGTCAATGACGTGGCACTATGATGGACGAACCGATGATGGATTGTTAAGGAATCCTGCAGATTCTTTAGCTTGGAAATCATTTGACTCCAACTTTCCAAGTTTTGCAAGCGATCATTGGAGTGTGAGGCTTGGGCTAGCATCTGATGGATTTAACCCTTACAAAATCATGAGCACAGCGTACAGTACTTGGCCTGTGGTGCTTGTTCCTTACAATTTACCTCCATGGGTTTGCATGAAACAATCATCCTTCATCTTATCTATGATTATCCCTGGAGAGAAAGGGCCCGGAAATGATATTGACATATATTTGCAGCCACTTATTGATGAGTTAAAACAATTGTGGGCTGGTGTTGAGACATACGATGTACTGAGAAAGGAGAACTTCAATTTACGTGCAACATTGATGTGGACTATTAATGACTTCCCGGCCTATGCCAATCTATCTGGTTGGAGTACCAAGGGACGTTATGCTTGTCCTTGCTGTGCTGCGCAAACATGTTCGCAATGGTTATATAATGGGAGTTCTCTTACATGGGGCATCATCGGTGGTTACCGGAAAATCATAACTTTAGATTTCAGAGTACTCAGTTTGACGGTACTGAAGAGTTCAGAGAAGCTCCTTCGCAGACCGGTGGATCTGAAATATTGTTCATGTTGAAAGATATGAATTTCATTTATGGGAAGATGAATCAACCGCCCAACACGCAAAGAAATAGAAGATCAAGGGATGAATCTGATGATGAATCTGATGAAGAGGATGATCCTAATGAGGCGGACTTGTGGAAAAAAAGAAGTATTTTTTTGAGTTGCCTTATTGGGAGCATCAGATTTTACGACATAATCTTGATGTCATGCACATTGAGAAAAATGTCTGCGAGAACATCGTTGGGACTATTTTGAATGTCGATGGAAAATCGAAAGACAATCTTCAGAGTCGACTTGATTTAGTCCACATGAGAATTTGGCGTGAGCTTCATCCCGAAGCACTTCCGAATATGAAATATTGGTTGCTGCCTGCTATTTTCTCAATGTTGAAGACGGAGAAAGAAGTGTTCTGTATGGTGTTGAAGGATATAAAGGTCTCGGATGCGTATGCATCAAATATATCCCGATGTGTGAGTCTTAAAGATCGAAGACTATATGGCTTAAAATCGCATGACTATCACATCTTGATGCAAGACTTACTGCCAGTTGCTATGCGGTGTTGTATGTCGAAAAAGGTGACGTCTTGTGTAATTGAACTGTCCAATATAATGAAAGGCATTTGTGGCAAAGTTTTGGATGTTCAAGAACTTGAGACACTACAAGATCGAGCCGCATTGACTTTATGCAATCTGGAGAAGATCTTCCCGCCTTCCTTCTTCACTATTATGGTGCACTTGTTAATTCATCTCCCTCGTGAAGCAATACTTGGTGGACCCATTTTCTATCGATGGATGTATCCCATTTTGCAAAATAACTAAAATACCCCTGATTTATAAAATGACTAAAATACCCCCAAATTAAAAAAAATACCAAAATACCCTTCTTTCACAAAATCACCAAGAAACCCTATTTCGAAAAATTACGAAAATACCCCTGTAGGATAAATTATGAAAATACCCCTGGGTAGTGAAATGACGAAAATACCCTTAGGTGATGAATGTAAGTTCTATTTGTATGATTGATGATTGCATGTATGTGTATATGGAACTAGGAGACAAACTTGAGACTGAAACTTGTAGATGTAATTCCGAATTCGAAAGAACTACTCTTAAACTACTGCTCATAAGACTGTTCGTGGTTAAACAGTGGAAGAAACTTATTAATTCATAAAATTCTTAATCAGATAAATGCGGACCGATAGCATGAGTACAAGGGGACGAAGACGCTCTAGATGTGAATACCGGTGCGTACTCTACCATAGAATACTAAGTGTTTATTTTGGGTTTAGTATTGGAGTGCGCAGCGAAAGCATGGTAGTGAGACTTGGGTAGTACGATTAATAGTTAGTTGGAAATTTCGAGGACGAAATTTCTTTAAGGGGGTAGAACTGTAACATCCTGAATTTTTGGGCCTATGCGTTTAATGGGTGGATATGTTTAATGTGTTAATTTAAGTGTTAGGGGTCCAAATTGGGCTCAGGCTTAGGTAGAGGCCTTGATTAAAATTATCTGTTTGGGCATTATAGGGTTTAAAAGGTAGTATCTATGTTTAAAATACCAAAGTGGGCTTGTGGCCCAATCTTAGGAGGTGACGCCACACAAGGGAGTAAGGGGCCCAAATTTAAGTTTCATGGAGCCCAATTCTTTAATTTAAGTTAGCTAAATTTTGGGCATTAGGATTAGGTGGAGTGGATGGCAACAAGGCTAAAATTTAGGGGTTTTAATGTTTAAAATATGTGGATAATAAGCGATAAAGGCTATTATTTAGGAATTTATTTTATGTGGATAATAAGCGATAAAGGCTAAAATTTAGGGATTTTAATGATTAAAATATGTGGATAATATGCTGATAAAGGAGGGAGGAGTTAGAGATAATTAAGTCTCTTTTAGATGAGCTAGTAGATTAAGATAAAGGAGAAAAGATAGGATTTATTTGCAAGGTTAGGTAAGTGCCGAAATTTCTATAAATAGGGGGAATATCTCTTCAATTTTGTCATTTGGGTTTTTCTCTCATTCTTTTCTCTTCTTCTCTGAGTAAAAGCCGAAAACTCCTAAAGTTCCATCTTCTTCTTCATTCTCTGCAAAAGCCAAATCTCTAAGCCTATTCCTCATCTTCACTTTGATTCAAAAGCCGAAACTCTTTCTATTCTTTTTCTTCCTAGCCGAAATCTTCAAGTCTCTTCCTTGTTTTCTTTTCTTCTTCTCTTTTCCTGTCAGAAACCGAAACTCCTTACTCAAGTATTTTAAAAGCCAAAGACACATCAGCCTTCTCTTGTTCATACTTTTTCCGGGATTTTCCTAAAAACCGAAATCCCTAGATCTCATCTCCTGTGATTGCCGAATTACTTCTGTGGTGCCTACTTGTGCCGAAATCTGAAGGGAACTTTAGTGGAGTCAATCGCATAGATCTCTAAGTTATAGAATCGTGTTACTTTCGGGATTTCAAGGTAAGGGATCTATTAGTTTTAACGTGTAATTTGGGATTTATTAACCTTGGCCGATTGTTGAAGGGGATAAATCTTTGTGTGTTTTTCTGTCTTTTGAGCAAGGCTTTACATTGAGGATAATAGATTCGGATAGCAAGGACATCGACTAAGAATATTGGATTTCGCAATATCAGGTGTGTAATACTTCCCCACCATCTAGATCTGATTATTAATGTATACTCATAAGTTTATATGTTGTGATAAATACCGATATCTCGGTTTAATGTTAGAAACCCGAAAAGGGTGAAGCAAATCACCAGGTCAGTGAATGTTTGACTTTATATGATAAAAGCATATTGATTTTATGACTGCATGGGTTGGGTTGATGAAAGGAGGAAGTTATACGTTTATGTGTAGCGGTTTATACCGTGATCTGTTATATGTTGTAGCGGCTAATGCCGTGATCTGTTATAAGGGCTTCGGCCATAATATGTTGATGAGCAGCATGACTGCCATCTTGGCGTGTAGCGGTGTGGGTCGATTGTAGAAATCCCCAATGGTGTGAATGGCTGGTATGGGGGCGTGTAGCGGATGGAAACCTAGGCAAACGGGTTGGGCCTTGCATATTATTTGTTATTTTTTTTTATAAATGGAATTATTAATCTGTTTTATGGGCCTAAGGCCAAAATCTAGTGGTGCATGAGGGTTGCACATCGAGTCTCGCGACTCACCTCGTTAATTAACCTTTCGGGTG
This sequence comes from Gossypium sturtianum, assembly GCA_025698515.1. Taxonomy (NCBI): domain Eukaryota; kingdom Viridiplantae; phylum Streptophyta; class Magnoliopsida; order Malvales; family Malvaceae; genus Gossypium; species Gossypium sturtianum. The sequence goes on from CM046949.1 coordinate 91,737,339, forward strand.
ATACCTAGTGCTTCGGACCGGGCTGGAGAGGAACGCAAGGTGGCCATGCAAAAGACCAACTGGATCCAGCAAAAAGTCTCAAGTTAATACTTTATATTTTTAATTAATGAATTTTAAATCTCGTTGTAATAAGGCTATGGGCCACTAGTTTATGTTTTGTTTTATTTTGGGCTTTAATTACTTTTAGTTATTTAAATTCTTATTGAACTAATGTATCTATTTAAATTTGGGTTTTTAATTTATAAAGGCATATTTTATTTAAACTATCAACTATTAAATTTCTCTCGAATAAGAAGATAAACTTTATAAAAAAATATTTTTCTGAAAATACGACATGTTCTTCCAAAATTTTCTTAGTGACATACCAGATCCGGTCGTGGTGTTTGGGCCGGGTTTGGGGTGTTACAAGATGCATCATACATAATCGTAAAACATCTATATAAAAATAACATCCATTAACCTATTGAATACTTTTTATGAATCAGCCCATTAAAGCAATACGATCATTCGACCCATAGAGGCATTTCGGTAATTCGATCCATAAGGACATTTCGGTGAATCGACCCATTAAAACAATCTATCAAATCAGCCCATAGGGGCATTTCGGTAAATCGGTAATTTTACCCACTAAGGGTAATTCGGTAATCTCGCAACCCAGGGGTATTTCGGTAATTTACACTCCAAGGGTATTATGGTAATTTCGCAACCCAGACTTAACTACTAATTTGGGCATAAAAATTTGAAACTGTCCATCTGCGTCATACTGACTAAATTGACTATAACTCGAGTTAGAAAACTCGAAATTTAAATCCATAAATTTTCCTTGAAACTAGACTCATATATCTTCTTACTAAAATTTTTCCAGAATTTTTGGATTATCCGTTTAGTATAGTTTATTCCTTAAAGTTTCCCTTGTTTCACTGTCCAATGATTCTGACCTCTCTTACCTTAATTTCAAATATCTCACTGCAGTTTTTTCATATACTGTTCCCACTTGTTTCTATTGAAAATAGGCTCACTAAGGAATTTATACATATAAATTATAACTCATTATTCACTTTTTACAATTTTATACGATTTTACCAAGACAGATTAGGAAACCACGAAGTCATTCAGAACTAGTCTCACTAAAATTAAGATATCTCAGAATGTAAAATTCCTATTCCTCCTCTGTTTCTTTCATATAAAAATAGACACAGTAAGATTTAATTCGATATCTTTTTTTCTTTCTAATTCCCTTTATCCTATTTTTTTGTGATTTTTCCAAAATCACGCCACTTCACACCAAACTGCTTTCTTTGCAAAATATGGTTACTACTATAAACATACGCACTCCCGAGTGGTCTCGGATGCTTGGTTTCCGATTTTCTTGGTATTTCGATCAATCATAGAACATATCATACAAACATTCAGAGAGGTATGAGATTAAACACCATTTCAAACTTGTATTCGGAAGGGTACGGGATTACACACCATTTCAAACATATATTCGGAAGGGTACGAGATTACACACCATTTCAAACATATATTCGGAAGGTGCGGGATTACACACCTTGATTACAAGTTGTGCTTTCTACCGTTTCAACACCACGAATGTGATCTCCTCGATGCACCAAAAAATCGATCCTACCCTTTGGCTAACAAAATCCGTCCTAACAATATTTGGTGAGCGAAAGAGTCGTTAGCAATTATCCCACCTTTGATCAAAATAAATCTTATAACAACGTTCTTACCCCACTTGCTTGACAAGTCGATTTATAACGATTTGGTTAATACAAATCACTTGTGCTCCTTCACCTTGTTGAAAGCCTTAAATCCAACGATGGCCATATCACGTAAAAGAATGTAACTCGCACTCCAACGAGAGAGAAAGAAGAACACTCAATTATTAAGGAAAAACTCGGATGAAACAAAGTTATCGACAAAGAGAGAACTACTACTTACCGATTGTTAATTTCCTTGTAGCGCCACTCACTTAAATCACTACGAAAAAAGGATGATTTGGTCACAAGGTAATGTCGAATTAAGAATAGAGAAAATGTTGATGAAAAGGTCAAAAGAAAAGAATGGATGGAGAGAAGAGTGCTAGATTGTTTCAGCTATCTAAGGGGAGATGAACAAAAAGGTGAGTGATTTGGCCAAACAAAGGAGAAAGATGTACACTCAAAGCTTGAAGATTCGGCAAGAAGGAGAAGGAAATTTGGAGAGAAAAGAAAAATGACACAAAAGTTGCAAATAGGAGTTTTTGGCCAAAACAACACCAAAACTTTTACCAATTGCCAAAGAAAATTCGGCTACCTCCCTCTACACCCAAAACCGTCCACATTCATGACCATAATGGTCAAAAATTGGCCAACCACACTTTCCATAACACTTCCCTTGAAAAAGGCCACATGTTCCCCTTACTTTCCCCTTTCTCTTGATTTCTTTCCTCACCTTCATCCTTTCCTATTTTCCTTAGCCATCTTGCCAAAAATAAAAAGTCCACCTTGCCTTATTTACATGCTTGGCCGACACTTTAAGGAAAGAGTGCAAAAATAATAGTCAAAATTTGTACACAATGGGATTTGAACCTCTTCCCTCAAGGTACTTCATGTGGCGCCATAACCTTCTTACCAATTGTTCAATTATGCTAGCAATTTACTCATTTATTTCCATAAGCTTTGAGGTCACTTACTATCTCTCATTAAAGTGCTAAAACACAAAATTTTACTAAATCCCAACTTGAACCCGGAACTTCATAGAACCCCGTAACTTTCTAAAATCACCTTCCTAATAAGTCTAACTTGAAATAATGCCGTTCTCTTATTCTCAAAAATTTTAAAACGCTTCTACGCTCAAGGTCCAATGGGCCCAATAGGTCCAATTCTACTAGGCCCAATTTTGAGTCGTTACAGTTCTTTTTCATCACGATTCAATGGAACCATTACGCAAGTAAGTTCTAGAATTTGATAAATACTCATCAATTATAATTTGTTTGTCTTCTAACAAAGTAACCCTTTTTTTAACATAGTGAGTACAAACAAATATTGAGAGCTCGTTCACGGTCCCGAAGATTACATCGACGAGAAATTAATAAGTTGTTCACGGAATCATTTCATGAATGGTTAAGCCAAACGGTATGCAATTGAAGTTTTCATTGACAAGTAATAATTTTTTCTCGTAACATTTATAATTACTCAATTTACTTTCGATTCAATAGGTTTGGAGTCGGAATGAAGTAAATGACGAAGTTAAATGGCTTTCATAAGGTCCAAACAGAATAGTAAAAAGATATAGTGCCTTCCTCATCAACGGATACAGATTTCATACAAGGTATCGCGAGAGATTGAGGATAACCCAAAATTGTGAAATTGTTGTTAATTCTTCAATTACAAGTTATGCTAGTGCTAGGGACAGTAATCCTATCGAGGGGAATCTGGAGTATTACGGACTTATTACTGACATCATTGAGTTGGATTATTACGGCAAATGGAAAGTTGTCTTATTTCGAGGTGATTGGGCTGATGTGAATACGGATCGCAGAATTAAAAACGATCAATATGGTTTTACAATGGTGAATTTCTCTCGATTGATTCACACCGGAGAACAACTGATAGACGAGCCGTATGTGTTTTCTTCTCAAGTGAAACAAGTTTTTTACTCGAAAGATCCAACTGATGAGGGTTGGTACGTTGTACTTCGAAACACCCCTAGAGACTTGTTCGACATGGGCAATGGAAGTAGAGATGACATCGTTGAAAGATCAGAAACTCTGCATTTTCCAGAACAAAACTTAAATGAAAATATCCCTAGTACTAGTACACAATTTCAATGGGTTCGTCAGGACGTGGACGAAGATATTTACGAATTATGATGTAGTAAGATTTTACAATTTTTTATTTATATGTAATATTATAATTTTAATCTTGGTCATTTTATATAAATTAACTATTTTATATGTACCATTATTGTTGTTATTTGTTACTAAAATTTCAATATTTTATGTGTATTGCAGGAAAAATGAGTAGAAGAAGATTGCGAAATTTAAATATTGTACAGAATATCAGAAATTCAAGAGGGCAATACTTGAACAAAGAAACAATGGTTGGATCCTCGAGTCCACGCTGACATAGATGATGAGCCTGCAGAATTACAAAGTAATGTTAAGTTTATTTTACATGCATGTTGACTTTTATTATTGATTCATTTTTCAATTTTAATATAACAATAATATATCATTGTTCAGCTGAGAGTGGTGGGATGCGCAGAGGTCGCGGACGTACGTTGCTTAGAGATTTATACGAACTAAATCTCGTCGAGCGTGTGAAAGTAAGGAGAAACAGTCATGGCCAGCCTGTTGGCCCTGAAGCTCGACTTCTAGTAGGTTATTTGGGCATTATTGCACGGAATGCAAATATGTTGCCCATCAATTACGAGTCATGGCATCACATGCCTGATGCAAACAAAAATCAAGCTCTCGAGAACATTAAGGTAACAAAACGTGAATGTAATTTATAATACTTTGGTTGAAGTTTCATTTATATTTACTTTCTAAACTTATGTTTTTTTAGGAGAGATTTGCTTTGGAGGTCTCCGATGACTATATAAAGAAGACACTGGGAAAAAAATGGAGAGACCATAAAAGTATATTGAAAAAATATTATTTTAAGAAATAAATAAGCCTCGAGGATAAATTGAAAAATGTCCCGCTGGGAATGTTGAGGTATCAATGGGAAGATGCGGTTAGATTTTGGAACTCAAAGAAAGGAGAGGTATTACCTAGTTGTAAACTCTTATAAATTTTTCGGTTTATAGTATTTACTATATACGTAATAATAATTTCATTATGTAGGACCGTGAGCGTGTTGGAACGAAGCAAAGAGCAGTGTAAATGTAAATTCACGCACACCTGGCAGGTCCGTAAGTTTTGCTTTTGTAGTGATGCCGAGGTATGATAATTTATTAATTCATCAAATATTAATGACTTTATACTATTAAATTATATTTTTACTACTACATCAGTAGGAAGTCTCCACCGTCAAAAAGTTGGACGCGTTCACTTTTTGACATTACGATAGGAAAAAGGATGGGTCTCCGATGACATCCGGTTTGGAGAGATTATGGTATATTTACTTAATAAAATTTGATTTATTATAAATATTTATAATGTTTACTTATAATAGTTTAATTATTCGTTACTAGTTTTAAATTAATAACGTTAAGTTATGTTGCATTCCTTCTTATTATATATTTCGTTTCTAATTTTTTGATTGATTTATTAGGAGAAACTAAAGGAGAAGAAGGCACAGTATGAAGCGGCTGCTTCGAGTGATAGTTCTGCTAATCTTGAGGATATCGATAGCAGAATTATTACTGAAGTTTTGGGTCCTGAAAGGTATGGTCGGAATTTTTATGCTACATTTGCTATTTTTTGGCTGGAATTATATGCTACATTTGCTTTTTTATTACTGATGTTTTGGGTCCTGAAAGGTATGGTCGGGTTTGATTTCAAGGATCTGGTGTTAACCCGACCCAATATTTTGGATCCGGCTTCCAGCAATACATGCCTTCTGGGAGTCAATCTCGAGCTGAAGTTCAGAGGCTAAAAGACCAGATATCTCAGATGCAAGCGAGCACGGTTGAGCAAATTGCTGATGTTCAAAGAAAATATGAAGAACTCCAGCAATAGCTTAGAGCGGATGCGGAAGTGGCAAAGAATGAGGAGGCAAAGAGTAGCGTGAGGGAGGCAGAGGCGAATGATGCTAGCAGAGCGTAACAAAAGTACGATGAGCTCCAAATACGGCTTTCAAAGAAATGATGCAGATGTTTGTGATGCAGGCCGCCATCTTAGACATTTAGTTTCTCGTTGTAAGATTATTTTTAACATTATTACATTTAACATTATTGTAAGAATATTTTAAGTTATAATTCATTTATATCACATATCTTTTATTGAATTTGAAGTATCAATTAGAATTAATGCATTTGGTGTGATTGTTATGCTACATTTGCTTTTTTGGGTTGGAATTATATGCTACATTTGCTGTTATTGGTTGGTTTTAGTGCAGGAGGGGTATGATATTGAACAAATTGTACACTGTAAATCTGTACAAATTAGCGGCGTTTGTGGGGAAAGCGCAGCTAAAAGTCATGACCTTTAGCGGCGTTTGTGGGGAAAGCGCCGCTAAAAGTCATGACCTTTAGCGGCGTTTGTGGGGAAAGCGCCGCTAAAAGTCATGACCTTTAGCGGCGTTTGTGGGGGAAGCGCCGCTAGAAGTCATGACTTTTAGCGGCATTTTTTTCTCATAAACGCCGCTAAAGTTTACGGCGTTTGTTTTAGCGGGTGCTTCTAAAAGCGCCGCAAATACTATTAGTGGCGCTTAAAAATGCCGCTAAAGGCCTAAAAAATGCCTCTAAAAGTCTGTTTTGCTATAGTGCAAGTTTCAGAACACAAACCTACCCTACTGATATTTGAACAAATGTAAGCACCTAATTATTACTTCTATGATTATCACTACTATTATTACTGCCATATGTACAATGCAAAGAAAACAAATGAGGTAACAAGTAAAACAGGTCACAGATTGGAAATTTACACATAACTTAAAGACTTTGAACATTAGCTAGATTTCACTTTTACTAGATATAAAACTTGTCTTACGACTTAGTCGCTCATCGAGGTGAAACATTCTCTAGTCCAAATCACAAGATGCCCCAAGTCTCTTAATCTGATTAGTAATGGTCCCACCATACCCGAAATTGAAAAGAAAAAAAGACCAAAGAATGAACAAAAATAGATAAAACATACAAAACAAAGTAGTACCTATATGAAACCTTAATGGTCAAATATGAACAATAAACACCGAAATTAAGCAACGGGTTAAAGCAATAAAACTCCATAAGTATCGGTATTTGGAAGGAGAAGAAGTAGAATTTATTGAAGTTGTGGAGAACCCCCAAACAAAAAGCCCTTTCTTCGTAAATAACAAAAACACCATAGATGATATGTGCAAAGTAATGATTCAATATCGATAAAACAACAACAGAAAAACCAAGTATGCAAATAATTTAAGGAAGACATACTTCTCTTTCCACTTCCAAACTCGTTTTTCAAATTCATCTCTCGCCAGATTCTACCATTTTTATTCCTTCAGAGCCAACATTCTTTCCACAACCAATTGGGAAAAGAAAAGTAAAATAGGTTCAATTATATATTCCCATTAAAAATGCAGAATACAACATATATACTCATTCTCTACACAAACACAGGAGAAATATAACTCCCTATATGCAAATGAAGATCAAGAACCTGAAAAACTCCGTTATCATCATCATCATCACCACCACCACCATTCTTCATTGCCTTGACTTCTCGATATCCCCGAAACAAGAGCGATGAATAACCAACTCCTCCCCATTAGACCTCTCCTGAGAGCAATGGGTAAAACTTGGTTCAATGAATTACTAACCAATGACCGAATCCTTGACTCCCATTTCAATGAAGTGACAGAAAAAGGAGAAAATAACAATGGGCTTTTCTTGTTCGTCTTGAATATGAGTTCTGGGTTTGAATTTAGTAGAACTCTTGTAGAATTCGACAATCTTTTTAAATGCCTTTCCCAAAACAAAAGTTTTGTTCCATTTTCATGCGTTCTAGTTGTTGTGTAAGATCCTGAGAGTGGGAAAAGTTAATTTAATTAAGTGTTTTGCAAATTTTCAATAAGATTTTTTTTTTTTTGGTTGACTGAAAAAGAACAAAATGGAAAGAGATGGAAATGGGTTTGGGTTTTAGTACCTGGAAGGGATTCAAGGAAAGTAGTGATGGGAGGAGCATCGGAGGAGCAAGAAACAACGCCGTTGCTGTAGAGAAATCTCATGCTGTCCATCTTTTGCTCTAGCAGCGTTGGACCGATAAATTGCAGTGAAACAGGAAAGAGTTTGACGGCAGATGAAGGAGAAGATAAAGGAGGGCAAAATTTGGAAAATGGGAAAAAGATACCGAACGGAATAGCTATTCAGATATGTGGGCAAGGAATGGCTATTACAGCCTTTAGCTGTAATAAGGCCTGAATGGAATCAGGCTGTAATCCTTTTACAGCCAACCAGACGTTGGTTTAGTGGTGGGCCCACCGAATTGGGGGGGGAATGCATTCTTATTCCCCCCAACCAAACATGGCATAATGTTTTTGGAATTGGATCGATGGTTGAATCAATTAGACCATCGATCATCCATTCGGTTCAAACAAATAAAATTAAAAATTCAAAAAATATTAAATTTTTTTTTCTAAATTTTGTTTCAACCAGTTTAACTATCAATTCAACTGTTTTCTGCGCGATTTATTTTGATTTAAGGGTTAATTCATTTTTATCACTCTTCAAACCGATAATTCAATCAATTTTCAATATGATTCAATTTGGATAATACTGCAAAAGGCACTAGTTGGAATCAAATATTAGTTGACACCAAATCCCTAACCAATATCCCTAGACAACTTTTTCCCTCACATTTACTTAAAAAAAATGATATAAATGAAATTAGGATGACCGCTATATGATAAATGTAAATTAAAGGGTAAACTATAAAATCGGTCACCCAACTTTAAATTTTTTAATTTAGGCACTAATGTTTGAATTTGTTCATGTTTAGGTCACTTGTTAAATTGATAATGGAAAGTCTTTTTTAACTTGTATAATAACACATTTAGTCCTCAATACTTATATATTCTACCAATTTGATCATAATTCTAAATAATTCAACAAATTTAACCCTTGATATTTATAAATTTTATCAATTTGATTCTCAAACTTTCTAGTAAAAGTTTTTAGCTTTTAAAACAGAGGCATTGCACGTCTATAAATTTGTAAAACCCAAAAAAGAAAAAGAAAACTTCTTTCAACTAACAAGCTATTTTCTGAGCTAATTTCTAATACCAATGAGTTTATCTTGAAACTTTATTTTCTTTTCTTTATATTTTTTTCATTAGTTTTCTTCTAAATATTGTATTTTATAACCCTTTGATTGATAACATTTTGGCTAAAGAAAATGGAAAAAACTTAAAAAAAAACACTTTAGATTTACCATTGTTGTTAACAATATGATATCTCCTTCAAGATAGATAGAAATAGTCCTCAAAATTGGAACTTGAAATTGAAAATTAAATACAGAGTTAAAAAATATGGCTTTGAAAAATTTAATTGTTCAAATTAATAATTATATAAGAAAAAAATTATGAACATTTAATTTTTTATAAAAAAAAATGTGAAAGAATTAATTTAATTTCCTTTTATTACATTGATAATGCTTTTTTTTTAAATTTTATAAATGGATTAAGAGGTGATTATGTGTTTTATTGATTTTTAATTTTTAAATCCAGGAATAAATATCATAATAATATGATTTAATGTCAAACTATTTACCAAATTAATTAAGTAAAAACTAAAATTAGACCAGTAAGAGGAAAATTATTATTTGTAAAATTTTATTATATATTATACTTTTAAGATTCATATTTTTTACTATTTTTAAAAGTGGTTAGTTAATCTCTGACATTAACTTTTTAAAATATATACAAAAGAGGGTTATATATCGAATTTAATAATTTAACTATAAATAAAATAATTAATAGATGTGGAATGTATTTGTTCTAAAAATTGAATGTTTTGGTTAGAAAATTTAAGTATCAAATTAATAAAATTTATAAATATAAAAGATTAAATTTATGAAATTATTCAAAATTAAATGCAAATTGATATGAAATAAGTATTAAAGATTAAATATATTATTATACCAATTAAAATAGATTTTCCGTAATCAATTTTAAGGAAGGGATATTCAAAATTTTTTAGTTGATACCCAGTTTACCCTAAATTAAACAATTTTTCTCTTTTTCTTTTTGATAACTTGGAGCTTCCATTTTCATTAGCTCAGGTTGTAGCGAGTTTTCTACCTTTGCTTCGCCATGGACGACATCCCACCTTATCCCCCAATTGATCCAACCACCTTCGACCTCATCGTCATAGGCACCGGCCTTCCCGAATCCATCATAGCCGCCGCCGCCTCTACCGCCTCTAAATCCGTCCTTCACCTGGATCCCAATCCCTTCTATGGTTCCCACTTCTCCTCTCTCCCTCTTGCCGATCTTCCCTCCTTTCTCTCCTCCCACTCGACCTCACCATCACCACCACGCTCACCTTCTTCCGACGACCCTAACGATTTTTCTCTCTTGGAATTTGCTACTCGTCCTCTCTATTCCTCTATCGATATCTCCACTTTTTCTCCTAACCTCCTTGATCAACACTCTAGAAAGTTAAACCTCGATGTGGCTGGACCTAGGGTTTTCTTTTGCGCCGACAAATCTATTGAATTGCTACTAAGAACTGGAACCAACCAGTACATGGAGTTCAAGAGTGTTGACGCCACTTTCGTTGGGGACAACAAGGGCAACCTCTGGAGTGTGCCGGATTCCAGAGCTGCCATATTCAAAGACAAGAGCCTGGGACTCGTGGAGAAGAACAAGTTAATGAGGTTCTTCAAGCTGGTGCAGGGACACTTGGCTGGCGAACAAGACGTCAAGATTTCCGAAGAAGATTTGCAAAGTCCGTTTGTTGACTTCTTGAATAAAATGGGATTGCCGCCCAAAATTAAATCGTCTGTTAGTCACAACTTTTTTCCTTATTTTATTTTATTTTAATTTTCCCATCTCTAGTTGCCTCCTCATTGATTCAGTCGTGGGCGTGATTCTCAACCGCTTTTGATTTTTTTTTTCTTGTCTTTACAGGTTTATATTGTATGCTATAGCAATGGCGGATTATGATCAAGAAGATACCGGAGTTTGTAGAGATTTGCTCAAGACAAAAGATGGGATCGATCAGTTGGCTTTGTATAATGCATCTATTGGCAGGTTAACTTTTATTGTTTCTGTTTATTTTTCAAGTCAAGCCTTCAACTAAAGTTCAAAAATTTTCAACATCATGTTGAAATTTGAATAGAAACTTATTATATCAAATTGTGGTCTATATTTATGTTCAATGAAATTATTTATTGTCTTTAGGTTTCAAAATGCATCTGGGGCTTTCTTATATCCTATCTATGGGCAAGGAGAACTATCACAAGCTTTTTGCCGTCGTGCTGCTGTCAAAGGTTGCCTTTATGTAAGTTCTGACGAGGAGAGAATTATTTTCTTTGATAATTTTGAATGCAGTTATTGATGCATTTCCTACCGTTGTAGTTTTTATATATATCATTACATGTTAACCTGATTTTGTGTTTACATCTATTTGGCCTGATATATTTTTTACCAACTGCTTTTATGTAAAATGAGTGGATTCAGTTGCTTGATATTTAAATGCTAAGTTGTCTACTATTTCTGCTAATGATTTCCTTAAATTGATGTTTATCTGTGGATAAACTCCAGAAGAAAGTAACAGTGGTTTTTTAGCTAAAAAGGTATAGGAATTGCCCTGAGTTACCTATCATTTCAGAGTACCTACTGGCAACTACAGTTCATTCAAATATCCTCCTATGTCCTAATTGGATAGACATAAAAAGAGTTTATCTGATATAGTTCTCCTCAGTCATATTCACCTCCTCTATGAGTTGGTTGAAGGCATTTGACATCTTTGAGATACCCAACACCAAACAGCAATAGAGTAGTTCCTAGCATTAACTGTGTGACCAACAACCTGACTTTACATGGGTTTATTATGTTTTAGCATAAAATTATGCTAATCCATTTGAATAAACATGACACAGGTATTGCGTATGCCGGTTACTGCATTGCTTGTAGACAAGGTATGGAAGCATAAGCCAGACTAAATTATGCTAGATATTTGTTATTCTAATCAGACTGTTAATGACATTAAGGTAAAAGAACTTCATGTTTTTCCCTTGAAAACTTCTCAGGATACCGGGTGTTATAAAGGTGTTAGATTAGCTTCAGGTCAGGATATATTCAGCCAGAAACTGATCCTTGATCCAACCTTTAAGGTAACATTACCATTAGGATCATCCCCGCCACTTCCACTTAAAGAAAAGCTTCCCTTTTTCAGTCTGAAGGATGATAAAGGAAAGATAGCAAGGGGAATATGCATCACAAAGACTTCTTTGAAGCCTGATATATCGAACTTTTTGGTTGTATATCCTCCAAGATGTAAGATCGGTTTCTTTTGCTTTTGTTGAAGATAAGAAACAAAGAAAAACTAGTAACCATTTTTTTTGCTTCCTCCTAGCATTGTTTCCTGAACAGGTTACTTCAATCAGACTTCTCCAAATAGCTAGCAATTTGGCTGTTTGTCTGCCAGGCATGTAAGTTCCATTTAGTTTCTGAAGAGGATTGGTTTTATCTTCTCTCTGTTTGTTTTTACGTTGATGAATTTTATCAACTGTTATCCTTTCACTTCCTTGTTGAGCTGCTTTTCCTGTGGTTACCTTTGAATTCTGTGAGAAACTGTTTATCTAGCATTTAGTTGTATTGTCTTTCAGACATTAAAAGCTCAATTTTATGGTTTTATTGATAATTAAGAGAATAGAGAAACTTCACCATTATAATTATTTTTATCGGTTGATGTTTTCTGTTCTTATGCATAATACATAGGATGGAGTAATTTGAGTCTATTTGCTTAAGTCATGAATGTAAGTATTTCTCCCTGTTCTATTCAGGTTTGTGTTATATATCTCAGCATTATGTAATGATGATGATCAAGGAAAGAAGTTAATTCATGCAGTCATGAACACGCTTCTTACAGTTCCTCTAGATTCTGAAAGTAATGCTGCAGTTCAAAGTGAGATTGCAGAAATTGGTAGTGCAGTTCAAGATGAGACTTCAGAAAGTAGTTCTGGAGGTCCAAGTGATTCTGGAGAAGAAAAACCTACTCTACTTTGGAGTGCATTGTATAGTCAGGAGCTAACTTTGGTATGTTTCTTATGGTCGCTTTTCTTATGTGTATCTTCTTAGTTACTAATATTTTGGTATTGCGACTTTGGGCCTCTGTTTTTGATACGATCCCGCCTCGGTGTTGAGTCGAGTCGTATTAGTTGCCCGATCGTAAAATCAAGTAAGAACAGGTTGTTTGCAAAAATAGGTTTTAAAATAAGGATGATAGGTCGAAACAAAGTGGTTGGGAAATGGTTAAGGTAGCAAAGGAAATGGATTCGACTAAGGCTAAGGTTAAACCAACACAATAGGCTATGTTGACCCGAGACCTATGGTAGCACTTAGGGGAATAAGGTGATGGAAATATTAAGGATAAATCAAAGAACCTTGACCCGCTATCTATGAAAGATAGGAACCACAGGTATAGGTGAACGCCACACTTAACAAAGTGGTAAGTTCGAAGAAAGACAGGATTGACATCACAAGAGTTGTCCGATAAGTCAATTCAGTCTAAAGAGAACAATGAGAGTTTGAACACTCACAAAGTAATATGATATTCATCAAATGATCAAAAGTCCTTACAAAATGAAATGAGCTAAATATTTATAGCCATTACATGAGATAGCCGAATAGGCATTTTAGTGAGCTGAATGGACAGCAATTAACAGCTTAAGGAAGCTGAAATTTCCTTGTAGTTTCCTAGAACGTCCTTGGAAGCTTCCTAGCTGATGGAATTAAGTGTTGAGCTGATTAATCACTTGAGGTTTGGCCAAGAGGGAAGAACAAGCTTAATTGTGCTGCATTGATTAGCTGAACAGTCTTGAGTAGTTTAATAGCTTCTTGAGTTCTTCAATGGCCAATAGGTGTGAAAGGCCGAAAATGAACAGACCCTTAGGTGTGAATGCACTAAACCGAATGGCCATTCCATGTGAATCAATCATCATAAAGCCATATCAATCATCAGCTGTCAATGTTCATGCCGCCCCATACATGTATCTAAAACAATTTTAATTAAGCAATTAAATTAGCTTAAGACATCATAAAGCCGGCTGCAGCTAGGACAAATTTAATCAATTAAATTTGGCTGGACATATTAAATAGCAACATGAAATAAATTTGTTCTAGACTTAACACATTAAAAATAGCTAATAATTAGGTATGAACTAAGACACATTTAAACTTAATTAAAATGTCCAGAATTTGACTCATATTATTTGAGCTGAATCTAACTATATTAACTAACTTAATTAAATAGCTAAGTTTATTCCTGCAGCTTAAAACGCATAAAATAAAATGAAATAAAATCAAGCTCAATGAGCTAGGATCAAGTCGATTTGAGCTCCATTGAGCTGGATCGAGCTAAGTCAGCTTGCAAGAGGTTGCAAACTACACTTGGGGAGCTGGTCCAAGAATGATCAATGAGTCCGGCCACCTCTTCTCCCCAAGCTCGATCTATGTATAGCTCGTTATAGCTTCTTGGAACTTCTTAGTTCGGGATCGAGTGATGGGACCCAAAGGAAGCTCAATGGGGTTGGCAGCTAACTCCCCGGCTAAGCTCGCATCAGTTTTGTTGTGCTGCTTCTTCATTTTTTTAAAGAATAATCATGTTACCTTTTCCAGAAATCTTTTAACACTTGGGACATGGTTTTAGAGTGATGATACGAACTGCCTAACAGTTGTTAGGACTTGGAGTTTTGTTAATGTGCTGTGTTGATTGTAGTGCCCTTTTCAACAGAAATATATTTTGTTTTCAGGGTCAAGTTGATTTTATCTGTTCAACTCCCATGCCAGATGGTAAACTGAACTACAATGATCTCATAGATACGACTTTTAAGGTACTCAGTTTGCTAATGTTCATGAAATTTAAAATTATATTCTATATGAGTGTGCTATGTTTATAATTCTTCTGGCACAATCTCTACCCATACAATTATCCTGTTGGGGTTGCTTTATTTGATCTTTTTATGTGCGATCTTTGTTCTTTGGGATGAAATTTCAGATTCACTCATGCTACATTTGGTTACTAGTGTAATAACATTAGTAAAAAGCATATTTAACACATATGTTCTAAAATAGTTAGACATAAAATAAAGAAGAATTAGTACGAATTTAAACATGCAATTAGAAAGATGAGTAAAAACTCTTGTAAAAAAAAAGTCCTCTTCAATGTAAGTGAAAAGTTTTCCTTCTCTTTGCTATAAACAAGTCATATGAGTGGCTAAAAGTTACCAATTGTGATTAGTTTATAGCTAGCCAATGACTAAAACATGTGAAAAAAATAATACTCCAACCAAATGTAGCATCGAAGTTAAATGAAACGTTAACTGTACTGAATTACAGATGTTTTAGCATTTCTTATTGCTGATTGGATTGCATTACTGGTTGTGGAATATGATAGATATTTCAGGAGATTTACCCTGAGGAAGAATTCTTTCCGGAGACATCCTTAGAGAATCCTGAGGGTGATGGTGATGCTTATCCAGAGACATAAAGATTTACTGAATGGAATATAATCTCTACCTAATGGAGCATCTAACAATCCAGATCCTTTTCCAAGACTGTGGTTAAGTGATTGGAGGATGCCGTTATCAAATGATGTATTTGAAGTGGTGAAGAAAAAAGGAAAGGATTTGAGAGGACATTGTGGTTTACGGATTTTGACTTGGTTTCCCATGTATAAACTTGTGCTGTATCCATCTTTTACTAGTTGTATTTTGGTCGGATTTTTTGCTACTTTTACAGGTCTGATGTAACAGTAAAAAAACAATTTCCCCCGCGAAGTATGAAAAAGAGTAGCAGGGGCAGTTATGAGGTTATTTAAGTATTTAACACATTCGCATCCTGTGGAATTACTGTAAATGAAATGGTTGGCACTTCCAATATTAGCATTTCGAAGAGATGATGGTCTCCGGTTCTCTCGAATCCTTGAAAATGCATAAATACAGTAACATAGTGATGCGTTTTATTACACTCTTGACGTGAATGATTGCTATATTATTTTGTGTTCTTATTCAGGAGATACATAACTAGTTCACTACTTGCAAATGCATCACATTTTGGGACTCCCTTTCTCATCAATTACTTGGTCTCACACTGAGGCGAGAAGCCAGTTTCTGACCCAAAGATTTGTCAGCCTGTAGCCACACAAAGATGATTATCATGATTATTATGAAGGCGAAAGATAATTAGCATGTTGTGGGTGTTCGTATAAAATAACAAAAAGATCAAAGGATGAGAGTCCCACCTGCGACCAGTATGAGATCCAAATGCTGCGGATCTCATATGTGACCCTTGGATCAGACAAGGCCTCAATCCAGCGTTTAACAAAGCGTTCTTGCCTGAGACACAACCAAAATGGCATTATATTCTATATGTCAATGAATGTATAAAGAAATGAAGCAATTTCACATTTCCTCTCCAAATAAAAAAGAAGACCTGTCTGGCGCAAAGGATCTGTATCTTTCCCCAGGTTTCTTAAAGTTGTTCTCCTTCTCAATAATGCACTGTGACAATACAATAGTTGAGAAACCATAAACTGATTATTATCAACATCATCCACACACACAAGAACCAAACCTTGTCTCTCTTGCCGCTACAAATGGCAGTAGGGATAGGGTACTTCTCAGCATGGCGCGCTGGATCAAACCTTGAAGGGAAGTAGTTCACCTAAAGAGAACAAAAAACATCAAAGGCCACAATGCATCAATTAGATGATTGTCCATCATGGACCTAACATGTCATATCTACCTCCTCATCTCTGTGCATGAAATTCATAAAACCTTCATGGTGATTATTGTGATGAACACATTTAGGAGCATTTGCTGGAAGCTGCAGATAATTGGGTCCTAGGCGGTGCCTCTTGAGTGTCGGAATAGGAGAAGATCCTTGTTTGGAGCAACTTATCATCCGAGTAATATATACCGGGGACAATGATGGAAGGGCAGAAGGCTAACTGCTCGTTCTCAGCAAAGAAGTTATCTATGTTTTTGCTTAGAACCATTCGACCCACCGGCTGCAATGGCAAGATGTCTTCCGGCCAGGTCTTAGTTACATTAAGCGGGTCGAAATCAAACCTATCCTCGTCAGCAGGATCCATCACCTGAATGAAGAGCTTCCACTCAGGATAGTTCCCTCCTGCAATGGAGTCATAGAGATCTTGTGTGGCATGGCTGTGATTAGCTCCACCAACTGTTATGGCCTCATCTGTTGGAACATTGGCAGCAACATAGCAAAACAAAATTGAACTTGCTATGTGATCAAGGAAGCAAAACGAGAAAGCAAAAACTTAAAACAGCAGAAAGATAAAAGTTGAAGCAAAAGATGGCTGAAAAAACTCTTGTCAGCTTCTATTTTCATTCAAACTTGATAATATATAACAACTACACAAGCAATTTTTTGACGGTTACAAAAAGCTAACTACTCCCCCTAGTACATTGACTAAAACTTAGATTAAAATATACAAAGTAGCTAGCTGATATACTAGCTATTAAATCAATATAAATCAGTCATCATATCCTACTAACTTAGCTATCACATTACAAAAGAACTAGACTAAGTTGCATAGGAACAAAATAATCAAAATGAGTTGTTGCATTTGGACCAGCTCCATTTCTGCACTTCAAAACAGTGTTGCAGCATAGTTGAGCTAAATTTGCAGCCAATGCAGGTCAAATCTTAACATCATCCTCCAACAGGTTTTAACCCCACAAGTAGGTTTCCAATGGAACTTAACATAATGTGCCTTCCCAGCCTTGTTGATTAGTGTATAGGTATGAACCCCAGAGCCATCCATGTGCCTGTAATCCTGGGGAATACCTATATCATCAAACAGGAAGGTGAACATATGCAAGCTTTCCGGATGGTGCGAGAAGAAGTCCAGAATTCTCCAGTTTTCCTGAATATGGGACTTCGGGTTCGGTTTAAGGGCATGCACCATATCAGGGAACTTCATTCCATCACGGATGAAAAACACTGGGAAATTGTTCCCCACTAGATCAAAATTACCCTGGTTCAAGAAGAACAAGCATGGATTAAAAAAAACTAACAATGTTAATATGCTGCTGTAAGGTCCAATATTACCTCTCGAGTGTAGAATTTCACAGCGAAACCTCGAGGGTCTCGCAGAGTTTCGGGACTACCACGTTCATGGATAACAGTGGAAAATCTAACAATGAGTGGTGTCTGGACTCCAGGATGTCTGATGAGATATGTCATGAGTGACCTCAAAGAACCCTTTTGCACTTGCTCCTCTAGCATCAACTACACGTTCTGGAATGAGTTCTCTATCAAAATTAGCAAGCTTTTCCACCAAATGGTAATCTTCCAGAAGAATTGGACCTGCCAAAAAAGTGTTGCTTAGTCTCTGATTTAGCATCTCCAGGTTTTGTGAAAAATGCTACAATGAACAAACATGATATAGGCACACACCAAGTATCATATTAATTACCTCTTGCTCCGACAGTGAGCGATGAGTTATTGTTCCAAACTGGTGCACCAGAATTGGTGGTCCAGAATGGGGAATTAAAGGCACTTGAAGGACGATGCTGCATCAAAAAATAGCTCTTATAAGAAGATAAATATTGATTCTAGAAGATAAACTAGCGGACTTTGTTCATAACTTGATACACAATACAACCTCAAAAAGACAAATACTAATCCAATCTTACCTCCAAGGCAGGTCGATCTGGTACGAGTAATGAAAACTAGAACACAATTCACTATTATATAAAACGTAATTCAATAGGACAAAATATGATTTATTGGAACCTAAAACATAGTTTTGGAACTTGGTATAGCTGGGAAAATATAGAAAAAAAGAGAGAGGAAGCAACTTAAAATTTTACCAGCAAACTAGCATATTTTATTCAATATCAAGTTTTCCGAATTTTGTTCTAGAGTTTCAACCACTGAGATACTTAAATATTCCTAGCAAAACTAGAAGACATGGAAACAAAGGAAAATGAGATTCAGCAATGAAGAAGGGGTAATTTTGTTAGATATAATCCACCAAAAAGGAAGTGGAGTAACAACAACAATAGCAAGCTTAACAAATGGATAAAGTTAGTAGTTTGTACCTTGTAAGGATCCATGAGGAGAGAAATAGGAGATGGAGTGAATTTGTTTGTGTTGTGATTTATATACCCGTTTTGGCTGCCTTAAAATTTAAATTAATTGACAAAAGTGAAAATGCAATAAAAAGAAAATAATATATAAAGTTTGAAGGCCATAGGTGAGATGAGCTTATCCTTTTTTCGTGGTTTTAGGGATAACCAATACCAATGCAAATGCAACAAAATGACAATTAAAAAGAAAAACCAATGGCAACAAAATGAAGTCGGACTAATTTCAATTATATATTTCTTTCAAGTATTCCCAATTCAAGCACAGCCACAGCCATTAGACATATACAAGATGATGAGACAATTATTGCATCCTGAGTTAGGAAGTTATCATCTCATATCTTCGACTAAATTAGGTAATTATGTCGTTTTTTTAATTAGGTTTATAAGCCATTTTTTAAAATTTAGGGAAGTAGGTTGTTTTTAGAGAAAGAAATGGAAAGCGCGTCCAGTTGGGCGTGCTTTCTGTTTCTCTCTCCTAGGGTTAGGATTTTTAATGTTTTTAGGTTCAAAGTTTTAATAATTTTAGGTTTAGGGTTTTTGGGTTTAGAGTTTTTTAAAAAGGGTTTGGGGTTTTTGACTGAAACCGGAAAATTTCAAAAGTAGTTTTGAGGAGTTGGGGATGTGATAACGCGTCTCATAACACATACATTTCATCTGTCGTGGCAGGATAGGACCATCACCTCAGAAACCCATTTTGGGGAAATATGGTTTCGAGGTGATTATGCTAGATAAGATCAGGGGTCGAAGTCCAAGTGGAGGTTCCAGTCGGTGGCCGTGATGCGATCACGGGTTCAAGTATAATCGGGGGCCAGTTGACGGTCGTTACACGGTCACAAGTTCAAGCTTTTTGGGTACCCCACAAATGATGCCTTATATATACCATACATAAGATTGAGACCATAATCATAGGGAAAAATGGAGGGGTTTTCGGTGTAATAAACGTAATTTTTTTCTTTATTTCCACGTAGTCGATATCTTTAACCTTTCATTCTTATCCGAAGGTTGACACCGTGGTGGACACAAGAGGACTCTCAGGGGGCGAGCAGATGTTTCGATGAAAGTAGAGGTTAAACTCGGGTTGGCGCGGTAGCGGTTGTAGTTATTAATGAGTTGTTTAATAACGGAAACCGCTGTCAGCCCGAAAGGAGCATCACAGTTACTCCACCGAAATAGTCGCTCCCCGCCTGAGAGTCTTGCGTCCACAACGGTGCCGACCTTTGGATAAGAAGGAAGGTTAAAGGTATCTGTTGCTTAGAAATAGAGAAAAAAATTATGTCGATTATAGTGAGAAGACCCACAATTTTCCCTTATGATTATGCCCTCAAACTTCCGTATGTTATTTATAAGGCAACATTTTCGGGTATCCAAAAAGTTTGAGCTCGTGGCCGCATAACTACCGTCAACTGGCTTCCCTATTATACCTCGATCTATGACTGTATGACGACCATCGGTTGAGACCTCCACGTATACTATCACTCATGACCGTACAAAGCAAAATCACCCCGGAACTCGACTTTCCCAGGATAGACTTCAGAGGTAATGGTCCCATCTCAGCATGATATATGAAATGTGTGGGGCTCGGAGCAATGTCGCATCATCGATGACTCAATAATACCTCGAACATCAACCAAAAATTTTTAGCGACATAAATTTTTAACACTGAGAAGTGTTTTATAGATGAAAGATGAAGAGGCTGTGGGAGAAGATTTTTGAAGAACGATGAAGCATGAAGTGGAAGACCCCTTTTTATAGGTGTAGGGGAAGGGTTGGATTGCGAAGTAGAAATTTCCCGCGTTCGAAAACGCACTGCATGACTAGAGTCTTCTAGGAATATATTCAAAACATGCTTAAAAACAGTTGAAAAATTGGACGGGCATGTACTTTTAAAGAAAAAGGTTAGAGAAAACTTTCCCAACTGGGCGAGCTTTCTCTAACTTTTTTTCTATTAAAAATTAAAAGCAGTTGCCCCAGAGAACATTTTTGTATAATTGATGCATGTTTTGAGGGGCCAAATACTATTGGAAGCACTATTTTGATGAAATTATATAACTTTAGGAACACACTTTCGAATAATACTTTGTATTTCATTATCATTGTTCGACGAATACGTGTATTCATAAACGAATATTGATGTATGTATTCCCTCTCTCATTGGCTTATTTTCCTATTAAGGACACGTACTTTATGTAACTTAGACACGCAACAAATTAATATAAAAAATTGAATTGTTGAGTCTCGAAACTTGTGTGTACTTCTTCTGACAACCCTCTAATATTTTTTTTGGTATTAATCCAATTCGTGATCGATATTGAAATGAGTCGACGAGTGAAATTCATTATTTACTACGACAATCAAATATGTAATATAGAGGTCGGGGTGGTATTTGTAGGAGCACAGTCCGTGGAATTGACGTTCAATCATACCATTCAATTGTGTGAGATACAAACAAGAATTAGGAGAAAAGTCAGAGGATCAACCCAGGGAAGAATTTCGAGGTTGCAATGTAGATATCTTGCTTTCATTGACCACTATAGGTATGACCTATTTGATGTGAATGACGAGCTCCAGCTCGAGATGGTCATATCATCGCATGTCTCAAGCGGAAATGCTATAATTGAGTTATACGTCGAGTTTGCTGAGGTTGATGGATCTATCCCATCTTTGGCCACCATTGCGGTGGATGTTGGAACTAGAGTTGAAGCAGAAAGTCCCATTACACGGTTGCGCGTTGGGTTCACTAGCTTGTTACAAAGCTCCTACTACGATATCCCCAAAACACCTATGGGTAGACACTTGTCGGTCTCCTGCACGAATCTAAACTTCAAGAGCTAGTACTAGTCGGGGTATGAGCATAACCCTAATCTTGACATTCGGGCTTGACATTCAATCAGTGCGTTTGATTTTAACTTCGGCGTAGGCTCACTCTCATGGGCCGAAAGCACTTATACTGGGGGTTCATCGACGTACACCGGACACCAAACTGGTGCAGATTTTGGCGGGCACATGGGTTACAGAAGAACTAATGACTTACTTCTTTCTACGAGGACCGACAAGGGTACATCGAACCCCTTGTTAGAAGGGGACAATGAAGGCGCAGATGAGGAAGAATATGAGACCGAGGAAGAAGATGTAGATGAGGAAAAAGATGCGACCAATGAAGAAGATACATGTGAGGAACAAGGGACAACAAATGCATTTGACGGGGAGGAGTCAGACCCTTAGCCAATCCAGCAGTGCAGACCTGATGGTTCGGAGGTGGCATTATTTTCCAAGTCGAAGCTGGTTCCAACGGAGCCAGGACCTTGCAGGTTTGATGATAACGACTCGGACAATGCTCCGGATCCAGATCTGTGATACATGGCATATGAACCTCCGCCCCACATGACCAACATTGACTATCGGCCGAGGGTGTTTCCGTATTACAATCCGGTGACGTAATACTGCTTAGTATTAGTTAAACATTAGCCAACCAATGAGCTAATATTTGCTTCTATTTTGCTTTACATGCAAAAACCATGTGAGGACATCATACAAAGGATATTAATGTAATTTATGAATAATTTTAATAACTAATTTGTTTGAAAAAATTACAAATGTACAAATGAATGTACTACACTTAGGGCACCAAAAACAATAGTTCTGACATGTCTCGCTCATGGTCGCAACATCACCCCTGCATTTTGAAAAACTTTACGTTTTAGTCCTTCAATTAACATCGGTGTTTTATAAGAGCTTTCATAAGCTCGTTTATAACCTGTAATTAATTTAATAATACATTTATTAAATTTTGAAACCTTATAACTTGTATAACTTGTTTATTAGATGTGAAAATGAAATTGTAGTTGCGTCGACAATAAATGTGACATCTCACATCTCAGATTTAGTGATCAAGTCAGGTGTGTAGGTATTATAAGAAATGTGAATGCATAAAGTAAGGATATATAGGTAAAAAGATCATATGTAAATGTTATAAGAAATTAAGGTATAAACGAAAATAATGTTTAGATAAAAAAATCACACATAAGTGTTATAATAAATGAAGATATAAACGATAAAAATTATCTGATTATTGATTCAACTCAATGAATTCAATAACAAATAAGAGGTGTGATAGAGTAATTGCGTTGAAATTTGAAGGCACAAAGTAAAGATATTTGCCAGTTCTTCATTGCTTTTCAAAAGCACTTCTGGCTCCAAAAGTACTTTTGGAAGAAAAGTCATGTGAGAACAATTTCGCTTTTAATTGAAATTTTTGGCTTTTCAGAAGTGCTTTTGAAAATCACTTCTAAAAAGGAGAAGCTAAAATTTTTAGCTTTTCCTCCCCCAAAAGCACTTTTAGTGCTTAATTACTTTTTCACCCCTCTAATAACATAGTACTTTCCCATTTTTTTTCGTGGTGCTTAATTACAAATGTGTTAAAATCATTAATTAAAAATAAAAAAATATTTTTTAAAATATTAATTACAAATATTTAATGGTTATATTTAAATATTTAAAATGTAGTTTATATATTCTAATTAAATTTTATAAGTAATTAATATTTATTACTTAAAAATATTTAAAATTTATATTTCATATATTAAAATATTAATAAGTTATAGTAATTTTTTTTATATTCTTACTAAAATATAATAATATTAACTAATTTAAATTTTATTTAAATGCATATTTGTTACTTGATAATAACATGTCTAAAATGGACATTTTATTTCTCAAAAGCACTTTTTGACAGCAATGCTAAACACTCAAATTTTAAACTAAACTTTTTAAAAGCACTTCTCAAAAACATTTTTTAAAAGCATTGCCAATAGGCAAAAAAAAATGACATGTCAGTATTATAATAAATGAAGGTACAGACGAAAAAAATTTCAGATTATTTATTGGACTTAATGAATTCAATAAATATTAAGAGCTGAGCTATGAATAAACAAAGTAAGGATATTCAAATAAAAAGATGGCATGTAAGTATTATACATATATAAACAACAAAAGTGATTTGATTATTGATAGAATTCAAGGAATTTAATAAAAATTTAGACACGAAATGAAGTAATCAAGCTAAAATGTGATATTTAGATTAAAAAAATTATTACATTTAAGTATTAAGGTATCAACAACAAATGTATTTTTATTGTTGATTCAACTTAATGACTTTAATAAAATAAGAAGTAAGTACAATGATGAAGTAACTGTGTTGAAGTGTTGTCACCCAAAACTAAATAAAAGAAACAAGGATTGAAAGGAAAAAACAATCTATTTCATCCTGGATTAACTGAAATCCAAATGAAACCTATATATATATATATATATATATTATTAAGTATGACTCCTATTTCAGTTAAATTTGAGAAATAATCTTCTAGTTAAATCCTGTTTATTTGTTCCAATCAAACTCTGATTAGTCTAGATTATTTTATTATTATTTGACGCATGAATTTAGCCTATAAATAGGCTCTTTTACAACATTAGAAAATACACCCATTAGAGATTACAACTCATAACATATTTAGAGAATTTTGTGTTTATGTTTTGAGGGTTCTTTGTTTTTGGGGTTTAGTTTTTTATCTCCATATTTTGTACTCTTCGTTCTTTTGTCATTATAGTAAAATTATCTTTGCCCGTGGTTTTTTATCCTCTTTGGAGGAGTTTTTTCACATTAAATTTGTGTGTTCAATTTCTTAATTTCTTCTGCTATTTTTACTTGTTCGTTTTTTAATCGGGTCGATCCCCAACAAGTGGTATCAGAGCTAGTTCAATTTTCATAGATCAGCTCGTTTAGAGATGACAACAACAAGGTTTAAAATTGAGAAGTTCGATGGTGAGATAAATTTTAATTTGTGGCAAGTTCGGATGATGACAATTCTAGTTCAAACCGGCTTGAAAAAGGTTGTTACTAGGAAAAAGCATGAGAATCTAAATCAAACAGAATGGGAAGAGCTTGATGAAAAGGCCTTGTCTGCAATCCAGTTGTGCCTCACAAATACGGTATTGTAGGAGGAATTGATGGAGAAGACCTCATCCACATTGTGGAAAAGGTTAGAAACTCTTTATGCAACTAAGTCTCTGGCTAACCGTTTAGTGTTGAAACAAGGTATATTTACGTTTCGCATGAACGAAGGTGAGCTTCTTAGAGATCACATCAGTCAATTAATTACTCTTTTAAATGATTTAAAGAATGTTGAGGTTCAGATTGACGATGAAGATCAGGCTATGCTATTATTGTGCTATTTACCCCCTTCATACAAGTATTTCAAGGAGACCCTAATTTATGGTAGACACAAGCTCTTGTTCGAAGATGTGAAGGATCATTTGTTGAGTAGAGACAAGCTCGACAATGAGTTTGGTTTGGATAACAAGGCAGATAGGCAAGCTTCCGTTTTGGTAACATCAAAGAAACGAGACAAAAGGTGTTGCTATTGTAAGGTCACGTCAAAGCAGATTGTTATAAACTGCGAAATAAAAGAGCTGCTGAGAGTAACGAGGAAGATGTAGCTGGTGCTAATTTGGCCGATGAAAGCGGTGATGATTTCTTGTTAGTGTCAACAAGCGATAATTCCATCCGAGTGGATCCTAGATTCGGGATGTGCTTTCCACATGTGTCCCAATAGAGAATTGTTCTCCACATACAATTCAGTTGAAGGTGGAGTTGTGTGCATGAGAAACGATTCATCCAGTAAGGTAATTGGCATTGGTACTGTTAAAATTAGGATGCACGATGGAACGATTAGGACACTCTCAGATGTCAGGTATGTACTTGATTTACGAAAGAATCTCATCTCCTTGAGTATTTTAGACTTGAAAGGATGCAAATCAACATCGAGTCGAGCGGCATTAAAGTATCTAGTAGAGCTCTTGTTAAAAGGTAAAAGAACCGGCAGTCTTTATATTCTGGAAGGTTCTATAGTGACCGGTGAAATCGGACGTCCCTCGTCCGTTATGGAGTCGATGTCAACTCGTTTGGAGCGGAGGCAACTTGGTCATAGGAGGGGAAAAGGTATGACCGTTTCGTTGAAGAGAGGTTCTCTTTTGGATGCAAGTTTTGAAAAGTTAGGGCACTGTGTTCGTGAAAATTAGACCCGGGTTAGTTTTGATTTGGCAGTGTACAAGTCGAAGGCTAGAAGTCTTCTAGTTTCTAAGCACAGATTCGACTCAGTTAATTCCATGCATAGTTCAAGATAGGCCCGTGGCGGGCTTTGGCAAAGATGGCATTGTGGAAATATGAGTCAAGGTGGAGATTTGTTAAGTATGACTCCTATTTCAGTCAAATTTGAGAAATAATCTTCTAGTTAAACTCTGTTTATTTGTTTCAATCAAACTCTAATTAGTCTAGATTATTTTATTATTATTTGACCTATGAATTTAGCCTATAAATAGGCTTTATACAACATTCAAAAATACACTCATGAGAGATTAGAACTCATAACACATTTAGAGAATTTTGTGTTAACGTTTTGAGGGTTCTTTGTTTTCGGGGTTTAGTTTTTTATCTTTATCTTTTGTACTCTTCGTTCTTTTGTCATTATAGTAAAATTATCTTTGCCCGTGGTTTTTTATCCTCTTTGGAGGGGTTTTTTCACGTTAAATTTGTGTGTTCAATTTCTTAATTTCTTCAGCTATTTTTACTTGTTCATTGTTTAATCGGATCAATCCCCAACATATATATATACTTAAATCTAGGCATTAAAGGTCAGGCTAGCCAAACAACACATTCAACTTGAAACACATACCAATTCTAATAAATAATCAGAGCACTCAATATCTACCCACTTTAACAAAGCTGGCAAGCCAATTTGATTTTTTATAGTATATAAACACACATATAAGCAACTCCTTGCAAGAAAGATAAATTTCTCATTCATGCATTAGCAAAGGACCAAAATGAAAAAACGATGTTGCAAGATTATTAATGTTGTCTGGAAGAAAAGGAAAATTAACATTGGATAACACGAAATTCAGACTCTAAACTTTGATTTTGCATCATATAGCGAATTGACGAAATTGCAGACACTTATTGAAATTAAAAAGAAAAGAAAATAACTAGCAGCGATCACATTTGTTTTGCAACACCACGAAAACTCATGCATTTAATTTTTGTCGTCCTCATCATCAGCAGCAGCAGCACCATCATCATCATCATCATCGTCATAATCATCATCATCATCCTGCTCTGGTGGTGGAGGTTCATTTAGATCCAATAAAAAACTGGTTTTGGGGTGATTGAGATCAATATCCAAGCCCCTCCTCCCTCGTCCTCGTCCTCGCCCTTTACCTCTCCCTCTCCCTTTCCCCGACGAAGAAGCCTCCTCGCCTGCAACAAGAACACTCATGTTCGAGTCTTCACTCATCTTTTGCATGGTTTCAAGAGCCAAGTTCAACAGAGTGGGAGCTAGTTGCTCCCTCGGGTTAGTTTCGTCATCATTATTATTTTCAGGAGAGCCCTCAGTTGGCGTAAATGTTGGCGGAGGCAATGCCCCTGGGGTTTCCCTTTGATGGGATTTCAGATGCCCGAACACCGCCTTCCAGGACGTGAATTTTTTACTACATACGTAACATGTAGGTTCACCTCTTGGAATTTCCATTTCCCTTTTCTTCCTTGCATTTGATCCACTGCCACTGCCAGACCCAATCTGAATAGCAACATCAGTAGTGCTTCCACTTTTTCTAGAGGAAGAATCCTGGCCCTTCGGATCATCTATCCCGGTCTCATCAGCGTCATCAATGCTCATATTTTGCCCATCAACAGATTCAACACCACCACCCACATTATCTCCTTCATCATTTTTCTCAGTGGTGTTGCTCTCGTTCTCACATATCATCTGCTTAGAGGAGGGTTTGTCTTTGGGTGATTCAGTAGGAGTGGTCATGTTTAATTGATTGTGTTGAGATATCACAATGCCTGGATGTTGCTTGTGTTATATACTAGTTTTGAATTTAGCAGCGGTTAGTTCCCGTTAACCCCACTTGTAAATCAAAAAGTTGCATCTTTCCATGTATGGATATATATCGCTCAACGTACGGTGAGGATGGCATATCATATTCCATCTTAGAAGGTCACATTTGTTAAAAGAGCATTTTTGGTATGTTTTCTTTTAGATGTAAATCACATTATGTGATTTCCATATATGGAAAAACGGTATTATAAAAATCCAGGCATGCACTTAGCTAATATTTAGAATAATCTTCCTCAGCTTGCCTTGTAAATAAGCACAGCCTCCGTGTATACTAAATAGTTGAAGATGCAATAATTAATTGGCTTAGGTTGGTGCCAAATAAGGCAAATTTCATACGTGTATAACTTACCAATTAAGAGTAAGCTTAGCCAAAACACCAATGTATATTTTTAATGAAAAACAGACATAATTTGGGATTAAGGGAAGTGTATCGAATGGTAGTGTTATTAAATTAAATTATAAGTTTTTAAAGATGAATATTAGTGGCATATTAATCTTGATTTTGCCGGTGATAGTTCATATTTTTAATAAAGAAGTCGTAATTTGAGATTAAGGGAAGTGGTTCAAATGATATACTTATTAGGTAGTCACAATGGATCGAGTTAAACTATAAGTTCTCAAACACAAACATTTGCAGCACATTGATATTGAATTTGTCGGGGATGATTTATATTTTTAATAAAAGAGGTAATAATTTGAGATTAAGGGAAGTTCAACAGCTTTATTTATTAGTTAGTTGCATGAATCGATCGAGTTACGTTATAATTTCTCAAAGACGCATATTAGCAGCACATTAATCTTGGTTTTGGCGGCGATGGTTTATATTTTTAACAAAAGAGGTAATAATTTCATATTAAGGGGAAGCTCAATTGCATTATTTATTAAGTAGTTGTAAGAATCGATCGATTTAAACTATAAATTCTCAAAGACGACTATTTGCAGCACATTAGTCTTGATTTTCTCGGCGATGGTTTATATTTTTAATAAAAGAGGTAATAATTTGAGATTAAGGGGAAGTCCAACTACTATATTTATTAGCTAGTTGCATGAATCGATCGAGTTAAGCTGTACGTTCTCAAAGACGCATATTAGCAGCACATTAATCTTGATTTTGAATGCGATGGTTTATATTTTTAATAAAAGAGGTAATACTTTGAGATTAAGGGGAAGTCCAATTGCTATATTTATTAGCTAGCTACATGTATCGGTCGAGTTAAGTTATAGGTTCTCAAAGACGCATATTAGCAATACCTTAATATTGATTTTGTCGGCGATGGTTTACTTTTTTAATAAAAGAGGTAATAATTTGAGATTAAGGAGAAGTCCAACTGCTATATTTATTAGCTAGATGCAAGAATCGTTCGAGTTAAGCTATAAGTTCTCAAAGATGCATATTAGCAGCACATTAATCTTGATTTTTGTCGTCGATGGTTTATATTTTTAATAAAAGAGGTAATAAATTGAGATTAAGGGGAAGTCCAACTGCTATATTTATTAGCTAGATGCATGAATCGATCGAGTTAAGCTATAGTTTCTCAAAGACGCATATTAGTAGTACATTAATCTTGATTTTATGGGTGATGGTTTATATTTTTAATAAAAGAGGTAATACTTTGAGATTAAGGGGAAGTCCATCTACTATATTTACTAGCTAGTTGCATGTATCGATCGAGTTAAGCTATAAGTTCTCAAAGATGCATATTAACAGCAGATTAATCTTGATTTTGTTGGCGATGGTTTATTTTTTTAATAAAAGAGGTAATAATTTGAGATTAAGGGGAAGTTCAACTGCTATATTTTTTAGCTAATTGCATGAATCGATCGAGTTAAGCTATAAGTTCTCAAAGATGCATATTAGCAACACATTAATCTTGATTTTGTGGGTGATGGTTTATATTTTTAATAAAAGAGGTAATAATTTGAGATTAAAGAGAAGTCCAACTGCTATATTTATTAGCTAGTTGCATGAATTGATCGAGTTAAGCTATAAGTTCTCAAAGACGCATATTAGTAGTACATTAATCTTGATTTTGTGGGTGATGGTTTATATTTTTAATAAAAGAGGTAATACTTTGAGATTAAAGGGAAGTCCAACTGCTATATTTATTAGCTAGCTACATGTATCAGTCGAGTTAAGCTATAGGTTCTCAAAGACGCATATTAGCAACACCTTAATCTTGATTTTGTCGGTGATGGTTTATTTTTTTTAATAAAAGAGGTAATAATTTGAGATTAAGGGGAAGTCCGATTGCTATATTTATTAGCTAGATGCATGAATCGATCGAGTTAAGCTATAAGTTCTCAAAGATACATATTAGCAGCACATTAATCTTGATTTTTGTTGTCGATGGTTTATATTTTTAATAAAAGAGGTAATAATTTGATATTAAGAGGAAGTCCAATTGTTATATTTATTAGCTAGTTGCATGAATCGATCGAGTTAAGTTATAAGTTCAAAAAGACACATATTAGCAGCACATTAATCTTGATTTTCTCGTCGATGGTTTATTTTTTTAATAAAAGAGGTAATAATTTGAGATTAAGGGGAAGTCCAACTACTATATTTATTAGCTAGTTGCATGAATCGATCGAGATAAGTTATAAGTTCTCAAATATGCATATTAGCAGCACATAAATCTTGATTTTTTTCGTTGATGGTTTATATTTTTAATAAAAGAGGTAATAAATTGAGATTAAGGGGAAGTCCAACTGCTATAATTATTAGCTAGATGCATGAATTGATCGAGTTAAGCTATAGTTTCTCAAAGACGCATATTAGTAGTACATTAATCTTGATTTTGTGGGTGATGGTTTATATTTTTAATAAAAGAGGTAATAATTTGAGATTAAGGGGAAGTCCAACTGCTATATTTATTAGCTAGTTGCATGAATCGATCGAGTTAAGCTATATGTTCTCAAAGATGCATATTAACAGCACATTAATCTTGATTTTGTCGTCGATGGTTTATATTTTTAATAAAAGAGGTAATAATTTGAGATTAAGGGGAAGTCCAATTGCTATGTTTATTAACTAGTTGTATGAATCGATCAAATTAAGCTATAAGTTCTTAAAGACGCATATTAGTAGTACATTAATATTGATTTTGTGGGTGATGGTTTATATTTTTAATAAAAGAGGTAATACTTTGAGATTAAGGGGAAGTCCAACTGCTATATTTATTAGCCAGTTGCATGTATCGATCGAGTTAAGCTATAAGTTCTCAAAGACGCATATTAACAGCATATTAATCTTGATTTTGTAAGTGATGGTAATAATTTGAGATTAAGGGGAAGTCCAATTGCTATATTTATTAGCTAGTTGCATGAATCGATCGAGTTAAGCTATAAGTTCTCAAAGATGCATGTTAGAAGCAAATTAATCTTGATTTTGTCGGCGATAGTTTATATTTTTAATAAAAGAGGAAATAATTTGAGATTAAGGGGAAGATCAATTGCAATATTTATTAGCTATTTACATGAATCGATTAAGTTAAGCTATAAGTTCTCAAAGACGCATATTAGCAGCATATTAATCTTAATTTTGTTGGCGATGGTTTACATTTTTATAAAAGTGGTAATAATTTGAGATTAAGGGAAGTCTAACTGCTATATTTATTAGTTAGTTGCATGAATCAATCAAGTTAAGCTATAAGTTCTCAAAGACGCATATTAGAAGCACGCTAATGTTGATTTTGTGGGTGATGGTTTTTATTTTTAATAAAAGAGGTAATAATTTTAGAATAAGGGAAAGTTCAATTGCATTATTTATTAAGCAACTGAGAATCAATCGATTTAAGCTATAAGTTCTCGAAGACGAATATTAACGGCACATTAATCTTGATTTTGTTGACGATGGTTTATATTTTTAATAAAAGAGGAAATAATATGAGATGAATGGGAAGTTCAATTGCAATATTTATTAGCTAGTTGCATGAATCAATCGAGTTAAGCTAAAAATTCTTAAAGACAAATATTAGTAGTACATTAATCTTGATTTTGTGGGTGATGGTTTATATTTTTAATAAAAGAGGTAATACTTTGAGATTAAAGGGAAGTCCAATTGCTATATTTATTAGCTAGTTGCATGTATTGATCGAGTTAAGCTATAAGTTCTTAAAGACGCATATTAGCAGCACATTAATCTTGATTTTGTTGGCGATGGTTTATTTTTTTAATAAAAGGGTAATAAATTAATATTTAGGGGAAGTCCAACTGCTATATTTATTAGCTAGTTGTATGAATCGATCGGGTTAAGCTATAAGTTCTGAAAAATTCATCTTAGCAGTGTAACAACCCGCCCGACGTAGATCATACCAATATGTTGTTGGCGTATAATTATGTAAGCTAGATTAGTAGTGGGGTGAATTATCAGTTAGAGTGTTGGGATGGCATGAATTTATCAGGATGCCCTTGTGAGGGGCGTCTTGCTGGAATTCGCCATTTGGTGAACTCTAGGGATTGGCAGACTCTTTTATGACACGATCCACCAACCCGGATGTTTTGGGTGAACTTGCTAGTTCGCGGAGTGGTAGAAATTATTTTATGTGGAAACGATAGGTCAGTGAGCATCGTTAGAGTTCGGTTGAGACCTAGTTGGAATTAAACTAGAGTACTATAGATGACAACTTAATTTGTTTAGGTAATCGAATGACATGTTTAGTTGGTTGCTTTAGTGCACAAGCAATGTTTTACCATTCTGATTAGTGGTAGTAGTTGCGTTTAGTAAAATATTAGATTTCAAACCTTATTAGGCAAGCTTAGTCTCTAAATTAAAGGACAATAGTGGGATTTTTTACCTTCCCACTAAGCTTATTTCCATTGTCTGTGCTATAAAAAGGGTGAGTATAGCTAGCATGTTTCACTTTTGCTTTCTTTCTGTGTTCTCTCCTACATCCTTAAAAAAAATTCTTTTCAAGTTATCTTCTATAGAAGAGATGAGGACGGTTTCTAGGAGTTTTTCAAACGTCATTGATAAGTACCAGCTGACTAGTAATTTTTGGAAAACCTTAAGTTAATGTTGAAGGAATTTACGTTTTTGCATTAGTACATGCATAATCAATTTATAGTAGATAAATGGCCTGATAATTATGATTGTTTCTTATTTAGCTCAAGAAGCTAGAGAAGGTCCGAGTGATCAAGGAAAAGGACCAATATAGTAGATTCTATCCTGAAGGTTATGGTGAGTTCCTTTTTGCTTCCTTTGGATTTTAAAACTTTATGATATGGAGTTGTGTAAGGTAAGTTGTCTCTATTGAATATATGTCTATGTGTTGTGTATTAATGAGTCAGTGTTGTGTGTGTACATGGCCACGGTCACGGTTAATACCCACATTGTGTGTGAGCCTAGTACCAACTACTTGTGATATGTGAAAATATGGAAAGAAGCTTTATTTGTGATGTCTCTGGTAGGGCAGCTTTATTGCAAACTGGACTGGCAGATCACGGCCCGATCTTGCGGGAGAACACGTGTTCAATTTGACAAGGAATATGAATAATGATATGATTATGACTGATATGCGATTCTAATTTCTGAAGTATGGGTATGAGGTTGGCACAAGATTGGGTCACAGGTAAACTTACATGATTGAGAGAAGTGGGCATGAATTAATGGTATGTGTCCACGGAGATTTTTGCATGATATAATTGTGATGTGCGCGCCAATGAACTGTACTGGTAGATTTGGCGTAATGTTACTGTAGGGTGGAGTCTCGAAAAATGTCTTTATCTTTGAGTTGATCAGGGATAACCTGATAAATATGTTATGTCTTTTGGGAACTAACTAAGTTCAAATAAACTACTCTATTACTTTTCTTTCTCAGAAGATTGATTAGTAGAAGAAGAAATTAGTAGAAGGGGGCTACGCCAGAACTGTTGTAACACCCCTAACCCGTATCCGTCGCTGGAACAGGGTTACGAGCATTACCGAAACATTCAGAACATTTACAAATAATTCATGTAAATTACTATTCATTAATCGATATTATTGATATCGTCCCTTAAATGGACCATCGAGGCCCATTACAAGCATTAGAATCGAGTCGGGACTTAATCGGAAACTCTAAGAATTTTTCGCAAAATTACAAAAATTATCCAAGTTGCAGGTCTCACACTCCTGTGTGGTCCAAGGGACACGCCCGTGCTACAAGCCGTGTTCGACCCCGTGTAACTCTCTGACTTGTGCACACGGCCATGCCACACACCCGTGTGCTAGGCCGTGTGGTTAATTAAATTCTTTTGAAATTAGGTGCAGGTTTCACACGGCCTAGACACACGCCCGTGTTCCAGGCCGTGTAACACACACAGCTGAGACACACGCCCGTGTCTCTACCCGTGTACTCAATTCTGAGCATTTTGTTTCTCAAAATTTAGGTGCAGGGGACACACGGCCTAACCACACGCTCGTGTACCAGGTTGTGTGTCACACACGGTCAAGACACACGCTCGTGTGTCTGCCCGTGTGGACAAAATAAAACCATTTCTAGCTTTATTTCTCACCCAAAATCACACCATTGACCTGCACTTAAAACTTACATCCAAGTACCAACCAATTCAAGCATTTAAATTAAGCAATTTCCATCATTCAACATGGCATACATGTTTATATTCTTACCTTGATTTAGTCTAGGCATTAGCATGTTTACCACATTCACTTAAATCACATGTATGATTAACATAATAATCTACTTCATAATACCAAAATAGACCATTACTAGCCATTCCAATGGCTAGGATACAAAACATCATTATCAAGCCAATTAAGGCCAAGTTAACCTATACATTCCATTATACCAAAATGATTTGCTATACATATACCCAAAATAAGCTAGTGGATAGTGTGATGATGCTCCAATGATATCCAACCTTCGCGAGCTTTCGAGCACTATAAAACAGGAAAAATAAAACAGAGTAAGCATTACATGCTTAGTAAGTTCGTATAATGGAAAACTAAACTTACCGATCCTGTTTATTAAATGTAAGCATACAATAACATGTTTTCCATCAACTTGGCAAAATTGCCTAAATACAAACATTCAATCAAACATGTTAGTCACAAAATTTTCATATACATCAAGTAAACATAGATGAGCTCATCATGCCATATTCTTTCAAGACATTATCATTCCATCTCATAATTCTCTCATCTTCCCAAGAGTTTTGTCCGTTGAACCATTGAAGTTTCGATGGATGCTCAAGTGGTACACTCAAGGTGTACGATTCAATAACCCGTCAATTCTTTTTCAAGAGTACCCATTAGGGCACTTAATCAAGGAGCACACTCTCGAGCACATATCGTATAACAGGATTACCAGTCCAGGCTAAATCCATTATTTAATGTATGCTTAGAAGAGCTCAATTAGGATTACCAGTCCAGGCTAAATCCTAATTGTAACGTATACTCGAGAGGTATTATATCAGGATTACCCGTCCGGGCTAAATCCTTTCTATAATGAAGTCAATAGGATTACTCGTCCGAGCTAAATCTGTCAGCAACAAATACAGGACCTCATGCATTTCAGGAAAGCACATATATTTATCGAAATTCAATATTCAAACGGAACTTAACCTTTTTTCAACCATTTCAAGCATGTATTCATTCTTATATAGTAACATCCAATCAATTCACATAAATAATAACCGCATTTCATACAACACAACATTTAATTTAACATAATTACATGCTCGATTAAGTTACACGAACTTACTTCGACACTTGTTCGCGTATAAAATCTACTAATCCGAAACCTTTTCTTTTCCTCAGTCTAACCTCGAATTTGTGTTGTCCGGATCTATATAAATAACTTTAATCATCAATTTCACACATTTCATATTCATTTGGACTCAATTTACTTCCTAGGCAAAATTACTATTTTGCCCCTAACTTTTTCATAAATTCCAATTTCGTCCCTAAGCTTGGAAAATGAAATTTATGCAATTTACTCCCTATTCCAAGCCTAACCAAAATTTCAATATAGAATTTACAGCACATATTTTCTATAAATTTCAGGATTTTTCATCAATTTTCACAACTTTACATTTTAGTCCCTAAATCATGTTTTCATCAAAAATCACTTTGTAAAAGTTGTTTATCTATCAACAATCTTTCTTTTTCTACCATAAATTTCTAATTTTCAGCATATTCATCCATGACCCATTTTCGATACTTTGATAATTTTTCAAATTGATCCCCCAAATAGATAGATTAAGCTATCCCGGTTTTAAAAATATCAAAATTACTAAAAACGGGACAAGAAAACTTACCCAATTAAGCCATGAAAGTTTCTTCTATCTCTTTTAGGGTTTCCATGTATTTTAGGTTGAAGATGACAAAAATAAGATGATATCTTTTATCATCTTTTAATTAATTTAATTATTTTAATTTCCAATTTAGTCCTTGCCCTTTTCCTAAATTTCCATGGATGAGTCACCAAAATATCTACTTAATTTTCTTTAATGGTATAATTACCACATAAGGACCTCTAGTTTTTAATTCCATAGCTATTTAATCCTTATAGCTACTAGAATTCAACTTTTACATTTTATGCGATTTAGTCCTTCTCGTAATTAAGCACATAATCAGTAAAATTTTCTTATCAGAATTTTCACATGACATTTCTAACATATTTATGGACCATGTAATTAAATAAAAATAAATTTTATTTTCGGATCGAATTTGTGGTCCCGAAACCACTGTTCCGATTTCACTGAAAAATGGGCTGTTACAACTGTGTCTGCAAGTGAGCCACTTGACTATTTTGTATCATGCATGGTTGTTCGACGAAAAGCGTATACCTACGTTTTGTGTTTAACTTCTGCCTTTACTTCGCAAATGTATTGTTTTGTCTTATAAAGTGTAATTGTCCTTGATTATAATTGTGATCGCCAAACTTCCTTGATTTGCAGTTTCCAAAACTATATTTTCCTAAGTGTATTCGCCTTTGATGGTGGATTTTGATTAATAGGATTTGAATCCAATACCTCAAAATCTTCTTTCTCGCTATACCATTTCAATCAAAGTTATATTTGATTTTCATATCAAATACATGCACATTATGGGATTTGGATCCAATACCTCAAAATCTTCTTTCTCGCTATACCATTTCAATCAAAGTTATATTTGATTTTCATATCAATTTTTTTATAGATTTGTTACAAAAAAAATTTTCACGCACAACAACTATTTAGTATGTTAAAATGATCCTACGAGATTGCCTAAGTTATTTCATATCAATTTTTTTTTATAGATTTGGTACATAATTTTTTTGACCCACAACAACTATTTAGTCAGTGGCAGAGCCAAGGGGTTGACAGGGGCCCCTCCCTCCCTAAAATGAAAAATTTTCTATTTAGGTCATTTATAATTTATAAAATTTTAAATTAGTAATGGTAAAATTGCACTTTGGTCTCCCCAAAAATGATAAAATTTTGATTTAATCCTTTAAAAAATATAAATATATAGACTATTAAAATGGTGAAATTGTAATTTTACTATCGTAAGAATATACAATTTAATTCCCCCCCCCCCCAAAAAAAATTTCTGGCTCCGCCACTTGACCGCTGCTAGACGTGCGGATGTTTGACTAGAAAATACTATACCAAAGATATATGAAATCAAAATAGTGGTGTCCGCAGGTATATGAGTCAAATTGTAATATAGTAAAGTGTTATAGCAGAACACAGGGAAATATTTCAAGAATCGTACCTAAGGGAGGATGGATTAAATCTATGGAAAATCTCTTTACAAGAATAAGTCTAAATAGTAGTAGTTGAATTCTATATTACAATAAATCATAAAAGAGACGAATATTAGGAATTAAATAGCAAAAATAAATAAACAATAAAACAAACAAATGACTAAATAGATTAAATCAATCAGGAAGATTAACTCGTTTCAGGGGTTGTAATTATCTTCAGATTAGGGTTTTAGGGTGGATTAGCTATTAACTAACCAATTATTACCTCCCAGCCTCTAGCTGATTAATTAATTGGTTGATACTCGCTTATCTCCCGACCTCACTTTCTCAACCAGGATAAATTATGATTTACTCGACAAAACTTATCTCTCGATCTCGTTTAATCTTTGATTACCTCCTAGGGTTGTCAAGCCTAGGGTTTAAGAATGCTTAATCTATACCAACTGATCCTATTGGGAAACCCTTAATCCTCTATTAATCATGTTCCCATCCACTCGTTAATCTCCCTTAAGGGATTTAGTCACTCATGATATTTATAATCTCAATCTCAATCGAAATAAACATGTAAATAAACACATTTAAATCTGAAGAGAAAAGAGATGATGAAATAATCTTGTGGATGTCAATTGAAGCACGGAATAATAAATCTCTCGATTGGGATAAAGAGAATTGTCGCTTGTAAAGGAAAATAACAACTACATTTGACTTCAGGTCACCATTGTATTTAGTATATTAAAATGATCCTACGAGACTATCTAAGTTATTCTTTGAATATTGATTGTGGATTTGAGTAGTTAATTTATTTTAAGCATGTTTGTGCGATTCTTTTCATTTCTGTCACTAATTGTTTAATTTTAAATCATGCACTAAATTATTTTCAGTAAAATATAATTAATGGATTTTCCCATAAATTTTTATGGGAATTAAAACTATATTTTAATTAATGTTAAAAACTATATTTTAATTGTATTTTTACTATTTTTTAAAGAATAATTCCATTTTAGTGGAGTGGGATAGATAGGACAAACAATTGTCGTAGTCGCTCTATACCCATTGTTCAAAAAAAAAAAAATCCATGTATCTCGTCTCCTATCCACTTTTAAAAAAGTGAAACGGATTGATTCGAATCCATTGAGCAGTTTGGATTTTGTCACCCATATCTAAATCACTTAAGTCATTGGTGTCGATCCTAGTAAAATTTTTATAGGGTAAACTACAAAAATGATCACTTAGCTATGCCTTTCGTTCTATTTTGATCACTCAACTATTAATTTTTTCAATTTAGTTACTAAACTTTTCAAAATTAAATATTTTAGGCACTCTAAGCTGATGTGGGCTAGTAACAAAATTAGCCCTTTAATGTTTACACGTTCTATTAATTTGGTCCTAAATATAAAAAGATAAATTTAGTTCTCAATGTTTACAAAATTTGCCGTTTTAGTTCTAATTATAAAAAAATAAATTTGGCCCTCAACGTTTACAAAATCTATCAATTTAGTCCTAACTCTAAAAATTTAAAAAAATTAAAAATATTTTTAACCTTTTATAAATCATTGGATAACCCATGTGAAATATTTAAAAAATCTATCAAGTCTTGAAAGAGGGTACTCTTTTTCTTATTTTAATATCTCACAGTTGAAAGATTCACATGGCTAAAAACAAACTTAGGCAATTGGTTATACAGGGCTAAAAATGATTTTTTAATTTTAAGAGTTAAGACTAAATTGACAGGTTTTGTAAATGTTGAGGGCCAAATTTATTGAGTTTTTTTTTTTTTTTTTTAGAATTAGAACTAAAAGGACAAATTTCATAAATATTGAGGGCTAAATTTGTTGAATTTTTTATATTTAGGACCAAATTGGTAGAATGTGTAAATATTAGAGAGATAATTTTATTACTAGACTAATAAAAAGGCCCACACCAGCTAGAGTAACTAAAATATTTAATTTTGAAAAGTTTAGTGACTAAATCAAAAATATTAATAGTTGAGTGACCAAAATAGAACGAAAAGAATAGTTAGGTGACCATTTTTACAGTTTACCCTTTCTATAAGAAGTATTTTAAGTTAATTTAGTAGGTATAAGCCCAATCCAGGGAGGGCTTTAACAAAGTTATTAATAGCAGAAGAATAGCTTATGAGCAGAGTCCATGGGGCCTCAGCCCAAAGACGTTTCTCAAATCTATTAAGTACGAACAAATATGGGCTGCTAACTGCGAAAGCACAAGCTGAGAACCCTCATTTGTCCTTAATCGGGTTCTTCAACAATCAAACAGCCGGCTGGGCAGCAGGGAGCAGACCAGCAAACAAGCCACAAAGCATTATCATAACATGACCTAATTCAGATATTCATGGCGATTTCTGTGAGAGCCAAAAGTTTCCTCTCTTCTTCTCTCAGATCCTTGTCTCGCTCTCAGGTCTCTACATGCTTTTATTTTTCTTTTTGTTTCTTTGTCTTTGTGGCAATTCGTCGAATATCTTTCCCACGAAAACCAAGTCTTACTTGCTGTTTGTTTTTGGCTTAGAGGTGCAACCACACACTTGGTGAAAGAGGTATGCATGCTGAATTGTATTCTGGAATGGCTCCAGCCCCTAATCCCGCTCTTCGTCCAAGTATCACTCTTTATCTAATTTAACCTTCTGTTACGCATTTCTTTTTTCAATCATTTTCTTGGAATTGAACCCTCGATTCTTGTTAAAAATAATGTAGTTGACACGTCAAAATGGAAGAAGATTCAAGCGAGCAAGGTCGGGATATCTCTTTCTATGATTT
Organism: Gossypium sturtianum; assembly: GCA_025698515.1. Taxonomy (NCBI): domain Eukaryota; kingdom Viridiplantae; phylum Streptophyta; class Magnoliopsida; order Malvales; family Malvaceae; genus Gossypium; species Gossypium sturtianum. Next base: position 91,777,729 of record CM046949.1, read on the forward strand.
CGTATCCATCCTGGATTGTATTGAAAATTCTACATAAGGGAGGTAATCATCTTTTACATTACCCTTTTTTTTTGTTAACAAATTTACCTATTTCTAAATTGCTTCCTATTTCCAAAGCCTCGTTAGTATAGGTTCTTTAAGCTAAAAAATGCCTGTGAATCTTTCAACTAAGTTTGTTTTGCTCCTCTAGTTTACTCATTCAATTTTTTACCGAAAGCAACGCTACTTTATTTTTCCCTGTAGTTATATTTTTCTTTACATATTTCAGGTTTTGAGGCCTATTTAGTTGGGGGCTGTGTTAGAGATTTACTACTAAATAGAACACCTAAAGATTTTGATGTGATTACCACTGCAAATCTTAAACAGGTTTGGTCACAGTGTTCTCAATATTCTTCTCATTCCATTTTCTTTAGTTAGAATTAATAGGATAATGTGGGTTGATATAAAATGTTTTCTATTGCCTTTGTAATATCTTGCTACAGATAAGAAAGAAATTTCATCGAGCTGAGATTATTGGAAAGAGATTTCCAATATGCAGGGTGCATATAAAAGGTTCCATAATTGAGGTCATTTTCTTGGTTTATTACTATGGGTAACTTTTTATGTAATTTCTTCTGGATTAGAATTGCCTCAGTAGTGAGAAATTTCTTAATATGCAGTATTTATTTTAATAGGTATCAAGTTTTGAGACAGTTGCAAGACATGACGCAGACAAAGAAAAAGCTTTATCCTCTTTAATACCAAAGATATGTGATGAAAAAGACTTGATCCGCTGGAGAAATAGCAGGAATCGGGACTTCACTATTAATAGGTATTAGTTCTCATGTATGTTTATTTTTTATGTTTTTTTCCATGGAACGAGCTACTATAGCCTATGTATTAGCTTGTCAAAATTCCACTCTCCCATCTTCTCCATGATAGCCTTGATTTTGATGCCATGTAATTCATAATGATATTGTTTGAATTTTGGGTGTAGCTTATTTTTTGACCCTTTTACGTGTAATATTTATGATTACAATGGTGGAATATCAGACCTGAAGTCATTAAAGGTGATTCTCCACCTCTGCTGATGGCAATTTTATGTGTTTTCATAACCTCTACTAATATTCACCCTCTGACTCTTCTCTTTGGTGCATTGACTCAGCTACGGACGTTAATCCCTGCTCATGTGTCATTTCAAGAGGACTGTGGTAGGTTATTTTAGCTTTCTTGAGTGCAATCTCGTATAAGATATTTGGATGGAATGACTGCTGGCATTATGAGACATTAATGGAAAATTTCTGCCATTTTTCTTACCCAGCAAGAATTCTCCGGGGCTTAAGAATTGCAGCTCGTCTATGCTTGTCATTTTCAAAGGATACTGAGAGGGCAATGTACGATCTTTCAGCCTCCATTGGGGGATTAGATAAGGTAGTTCAGAAATATCAGTTGAGAACTTTCCTGCTGCCTAGATAGTCTCTCTTCTGTTACTTGCTCTTGCCATGTCTCTCTCTCCATCTGTGACTTGAGTCTTTTCTTGCCTCCTTTCTTGTACCATCCTCATTTTCTCTTGGTAAACCTCAGCTAGGCACAAAGAACCAATCATACTGTGGCTAATTTACAACCTTTTGCCTTTGGTTACTTTTCTATTTTGGTGTAAAATTAAGGTGATGTTATCAATATTTTCCTGATACTTGGCATAATAATGTCCTTCATTTATCCAGTTCAGGTTAATGCTGGAAGTGAACTACATGCTGTCATATGGAGCTGCTGTGCAATCCATCTGCTTGCTGCAGAGATTTAACCTGCTGAATATTTTACTTCCATTTCAGGTTCACTCATTTTAGTTTATAGTTGTAAATAATTTATGAATTTAGTCATTACAGAGGGTAGCTGAGACTTATTTGCTTTGCAGGCAGCATACGTTAGTCAACACAGAGCTACCAAGAATTGCATGATGCTGATGGTGAGCTTGTTTCATATTCTGTATTTCTAACATTGTTGGTGAAGAAGTAATATTTGTAGCATGAAGGGATTTATGAAAATTTGTTGGCTATGCAATTCAAGTTAATTTTATTAAGTCTGTTTACTTACTTCAGGACAACATAATTACTCAATGCTAAAAGTATTTGGAATTCAAAGGGGTTTAGAGATATTAATTCACTCTCTTGATAATCAGTGTATACTGATAGGTGGCTTGAAAGTTAAAGGTTTATCTCATAGAAAGATCAATCTGAATGCTTATGATAACAATTTTGTAGTTGTTTATTATCTACAAAATATAATAGCAATGAATATGATGCTTAGCTGGTTTGGTATGCTTAGTATGAAAATTTGATGTAGTTTTGACATAATTTTGTGAAAATTTTCAAAATAAATTTCCAGTCAAATGACATTTCAAAGAAGTGAGGTGCTTTCCACTGGCTTGTATTCCTATTAATGTTAATAAGGTCTTTAACGCACAAAAATTTAGGCTTGATGTTTTGACCTCCTGAATCTGTCTTTTGTCTTTTTCTTCAGAAATTGTTCTTCAATTTGGATAAGTTGGTTTCTTGTGATCATCCTGCCGATAGCAGTCTATGGTGAGTACTTGTCTCTCTTTTTTTTTCTTCTCAAGCATAGAATATCATAAGACTTAAGCTTTATTGGTTGCATTATCAAGAAAAACTTGGCTATTGTAAAGAGCAGTTAGACTTTCCTTTTAGTTTACTAGAAAGTTTGGCAATCTCTTTTTAAACCTCTCTGCAGATTGGGCTGACAATATTATTGCTGAGAAGAATGAGCATATATGTCTGGAAATTATTTTGCACTGCGTATGATGGTTCATATTAAGAGGAATTATCATAATATATAAATTCAAGTACCTGGTTGATGGTATCAAGTGGATTTACATCTTATTATGTATTTCAGTATCTGTGATATGCCTACTGATCATTTTTTTTCCTGCATAGAACAGGGTTGGATTGTTGATGTTTCATCTGGCATTGGTAAACAACCCTCAAGACGCTCTTGTTATCTGGACCTTTGCTTCTGTTCTATATCATGGAAACTGGAAGGAAGGTGTTGAATTTGCAAGAGAATATACTAAACTGGAAGTTAAATTTGTTCCTGAAATCTCAGAATTTTCAGAAACTAAATCAGATGAAGACCTTGCCAAAGAAGTTGCTCAGTTTGCATCTCTGGTGCAAGATTCTGTAGGGGTCTTAACAGAGACTAGCAATCTATTTGAATCAATGTCCAGATATCCATTTTCTCCTTGCTCTGGTTTGGTAAGTGCCTGTGACATCTACTCCATTTGAATTTTTTAGCGTTTCTTATCAGAGAGAGGTGTCTATATTTTCCATACTGTAGGTAAATTAACCTGCCATCAGAAGTGCCCCTATGTCTTACCTTGATTTGCTTGAGAATGGACTGTTTTGGTTTCTTACTAAAAATATTGGCATTGTTCTGGTACATGAACGTATATGTGTATGTATCTTTTGTTAGTAAATAGGTTTTATCTTTTTTTCAGGTATTTGTACCAAAGATCACTGCAAAGAATACTGCTAAATTGTTTGACCTGATGGTAGAAGATATTAGATCTTTCATAAATGGAAGAGGGAGAATGAGCCCTGAGATAAATTTCCACTTGCTTGGGATAGGGGATCCATGTGAGACAAGATTTGTGCTTGGCAAAATTATTTTAGAAACAATGAAGGCTGGTCCCCGTGGAGATGCAACAGAGATAGGCAATGATGAGAAAGACCTCCAACCAAAGGCGACTGAGGAAATTTTGTCCAATAATGAAATTCCAGCGAAGAAGGTTAAAAAACATGCCCCATCATCATTGATTCCTGATGGCAACAGAGGGATGTTGAAGAAGCAAAAATTGGTTGACGATGATACTGCTACAAAGAACCAGGAAATGGTTACTAAAGATGAGCTCAACGACTTGGCTGAGAAGCACCAGGAGTTTGTGAAGGCATGCAAATTATCTGAAAATAAGACAAACTCGATGCAAGGGAAAATATCAGAGAAGGAAGAGAAAAGCAAGAAGGATAAGGAAAAGAAATCTAAGAAGCATACGAAGGTAGTAGAGAAGTCGAAACATCATATTGCACTACATACAGTAAGCAAGAAGCAGCAAAGGGTAGTTAGGGAATTAAATTTGAGGGAGGAGGATGAGATGGATAATTTGGAAAAAGTGTTGGGGAAGGAAGAGGCGAAGGAAAGAACAGAAGAACATAAAGGAAGAGCAGGAAAGGAGAGAAGCGGTGTAAGTTCACTTTCTAGTCTCTTCAGGTGACACTTTCTCTTTTCCAACAGCACAAGTCGTGATAAAAGTGATAGATAGAGGAGAGGTTGGTAATTGGATATGGTGGGATTACAAATTTGTTAACAAAAATTTGACAGTTTAGTGGTTAATGTGCTTTATATCAATTAAACATTAGCGTGTTTTGTGTTGTTAACGTTCTTTCCATTCTGATGATGAATATTACTCGACCCAATTCCAAACTGTTGTTCTTGGTTTCATTCAGTCGCGGTGAATGATAAATGGGTTGTGTTAGAATTAGAATATTTCACTGCTAGTACCTCATTATTTTTATGACCATATATGTGTGTTAATTGAATTTTGTACGGAAATTTCTTATTTTTAGGGTCAAGATCTCATTTTATTATTATGGTTTATGATTTGGGTCGTCTTTTTTAATAAGTTTGTTCTAATTTTCATTTCATTTCGTCTGTGAAAAGAATTCCTTTTTCTTTTGTAATTCCCACTTAGTTTGGGTCTGGCATGAACCAGGTGCGTGCACTTTTGCAAGCTGCCCCTACCCTAGCATCGCAATGTATGTCTTGTTGCCCAAGTCCCTTTAAAATTACACTAATTCAAAATATGCAGCAGTCGCTCACGACCCTATATGAAGAAAAGAAGCTCCATTCCTTTTATGTTATCAGAAATAGTAATTTTACTATTTCAATGACACTTTCCCATTTCTGTTTATTATGTATTTAGCAAAATACGACAAAAAAAAAAGCGAAATAAAAATAATACTACAACTCCCAAAGAGGCCAAGACGAATCTGAACTCTTAAGAAAATTCTAAAACGACGACGTTGTGTTTGTCGACTTCTCACCAACCCTGAGAAAGTGAGAAAGCAAGTAGGCAACAGCCGCAGAGGCACCTGTCCACTCGTTTGCAGCCCCTTGGAAATGATGGAGCCAATCGAAAAATATCAAACACTTCCATTATAAAAGACTCCCTTTTACTTTTACTTCTTCCCACCAAACAAACTCCCCTCCCTCAACCCCTACATTTTACTACGCTCTCTGAAATCTTAGTTACATCCATGGCAGCAACATCGCTAAATGCCCCTAACGCTCCTCTCCTTCAAAAGACCCATCAAACTCATGTCTTTCTCAAACCCATCTCCACCATTCCTTGTCAAACCTCTGCCAAGCGCTTCTCCATCTCTTGTTCCGCAACTACCCAAGATCGCCTCTCCGTCCAATCCCAATCTCAAGATCGGGTCTTTAACTTCGCCGCCGGTCCCGCCACCTTACCCGAGAACGTCCTCCTCAAAGCCCAATCCGAGCTTTACAACTGGCACGGATCTGGCATGAGCGTTATGGAAATGAGCCACCGTGGTAAGGATTTCCGTTCTATTATCGAAAAAGCCGAGGCCGATCTCCGTTCCCTTCTCAACATCCCTGAAAACTACGCCGTTTTGTTCCTCCAAGGTGGAGCCACCACCCAGTTCGCTGCTGTCCCTTTGAATCTCTGTGCCCCAGGTGACTCCGTTGATTATCTTGTTACTGGATCTTGGGGAGACAAGGCTTTCAAAGAAGCTAAGAAATACTGCAACCCCAAAGTCATTTGGAGTGGGAAATCGGAGAACTACGTCAGGGTTCCCTCGTTCGATGGTTTAGAACTGAACCCGAATGCCAAGTATTTGCATATATGCGCCAATGAGACCATTTACGGGGTTGAGTTCAAGGACTACCCAGTTCCCCGCAATCCAAATGGGGTTCTTGTTGCTGATATGTCTTCCAATTTTTGTTCCAAACCTGTTGATGTAACCAAGTTTGGGTTGATTTATGCTGGTGCGCAGAAGAATGTGGGGCCATCCGGGGTTTGCATCGTGATCGTGAGGAAGGATCTTCTAGGAAATGCACAAGAGATTACCCCTGTGATGCTTGATTACAAGATCCACGCCGACAACAACTCTTTGTACAACACACCTCCATGTTATGGGATTTATATGTGCGGGCTGGTGTTTGAAGACCTTTTGAAGCAGGGAGGACTGGAAGAGGTTGAGAAGAAGAACCAAAAGAAAGCTGGTATATTGTACAATGCCATCGATGAAAGCAAAGGATTCTACAGGTGCCCTGTTGAGAAATCTGTAAGGTCGCTGATGAATGTTCCATTCACATTGGAGAAGTCAGAGTTGGAGGCTGAGTTTTTAAAGGAAGCCGAGAAGGAGAAGATGGTGCAGCTCAAGGGACATAGGTCGGTGGGAGGCATGCGAGCTTCCATTTATAATGCTATGCCTTTGGCTGGAGTTGAGAAGTTGGTTGCTTTCATGAAGGATTTCCAGGCAAAGCATGCTTGATTCATGTCTCTTCCTATATAAAGTGCGGTTGTTCTCTTCTGTTTGTGTTCACTCTTTTATGTTTTTGCTATGGTTTTATGTCGGGTAGGTTTTAAGTACTATTGGTGATAAATTGCATGCTATCTGAAAGTTCCAAACAGGGGAAGTTAAGCAAGATTTTTGTAATAGACATGATTTGCTAGTTTCATTTCCTGTTCTGATTCTTAAGTGCACAATATTAATTAATTCTAATAAAGGTCGCTTGAATTTTGGTGTTTATTGTTTTCTATTACTAATTGCACCCACATTGCTTGAATTCAAGTTTACACGTGAAACTGTCAATTTCACTGTTGCAGTAGGTTGCATTCTCCTCGACTAAAACTGAGAAATAGTCTGGACCTTAACACAAAGAATCAAGAAGAAACTCTTGCTTAGGGCATTAGACGCAAATAGGAGCAACCCCAGAGGAAAACTTGGGGAGATCCAACAACCGTCAACAGTAACTAATGCTTGGATTACATCTGCAGAAAGTGATGTCGATAAAGAGAGGGATGGATCTTGGGAGAACATCGGTCCAAGGTGCAGTAGGCTTGTTGCACTTAAGAATCTGTGGCTGCGGATATAAAGGTTCAATGATGCCACAAAGTATGAGATTCTTCAGTAAGTTACTAAGTTAGAAGTACGAGTAAACACTTGCATTCTTTCATCTTAATAAAGGGCACTGAAATAAAAGGATTTTGCTGTATGCTATATATATATATATATTATATTAGCAGATTATCATGGTATTTGTCTAATATCATGGGATATATACTGTAGTATATTAACAAATTATAAGCCAAAAAAATCAAGCATTAAACAGTGAATAGAAATAACCTCTTTAGGACTAACCTGAAGGGTATGCATCATAGTTGAAGGGTATAAAGCAGATCAACTCAATCAACTCATGCTTGTGTGACTGAAAGTTTGTACTTGTTTCAAGGAGCTCTAGTATAACTGTTTGAGTAACTTCACTAAGCATGGTCCCAAGGTAAACCCTTTCCTGATTAAATATGTTGCATTATTTTTCTTGATATAAATTAAACATTGATAGCATGAAGAAAAATATGTTTGTAGTTTATAATGTTGGTTGGTAACAATATTAAATTATTTAGAAAGTCAAGTTTTAGATATCAAATTATAACCATTGGTGATTAATTGTGTTGTAAGGACAACTTTTATATGTAAAGTTGTGTTATAATGACATAATTGTTTTTGGTATAGAAGAAAAAAAACTAGCCAATTTACACCTCATTTGCCTTGACAAGGCATCGTCGTCTCTCATCAGCCTGCAGTAGCCCCATTGCCCGTGTTGGTGGTGATTGGTGCAGTTGCATTCCCTTTCCCTGACATCTGGCTGGTGCTGCCATACGATTGGCTACCGTATTCCCTTCTCTGTATACATACTGAACTCTCATCTCCCAACTCCGTTCAAGTAGCTCCCTTAATGCTCGGACCACCTCATGATGCACATCCTGACCAGTACCATTAAGCAACTGCACAACGGCAGCATTATCCACTTCCAACACTCTTAGGAATACCAAGATCCCATGCAAGCAACAAGCCATCAAATGCACCCCACAGTTCTGCCTCTATCATTTAACATGCTCCAAATCCCTTGGAAAAGCCACTATCCATCGTCCTTGACTGTCTTGGATAACACCTCTCGCTGTTGCAACATTAGTCTCGCTACATACCGCGCCATCAGTATTTACCTTCCGCCACCCCTTTGGCGGTCCCTTCCACCTATTGCAGTTCGAACAATCTTTTAGCTACTACCTAAACCTACACGCGCAACATCAAATATGCAAAAAAAAAAAAAAATGTAAACAACACAAGAATAAATAGATAAGAGATAAATATGAGAATAGAGGGGATTTCTATTGCATTTTTATTATTCTTCTACACATCACAAGTAGTATACTCCTATATATATATATGTACATAGGAAGATTAGACCATTCATTTTCTAATACATAAATAAGAAAAAGCAGTTACAAGGAGATGAAATGTGAAATGTTATTATAATAATTATCCACTTAATAGCATTCATATCACGCCTCCTTGTATGTCCATTGTATAAAAGATATGTTTCATTAAAAACTTTATTAGGAAAAACCTTGTAGGACAAAAACTTAGTGAAGAAAAAAGAGTACACATAGCTATAATACGGGTAACATGTTGCTTCATTAAAAATCTTACTAGGAAATCTCAATGAGATAAAATCTCAGTTAAGGGAAAGAGAGTACAATACGTATTTACTCCCTCTCATGAAAATATCACATAATATCTTATATTATACGTATTCAATCTTGAATACTAACTTTTCAAATGACCATTTGAATGTATTCGCTAAGCATTTATATCATCATTCTTTTGAAAGTTATGAATGAACAATTTCTCGAGAATTTTTATATGTTTCTAGCATTTTAAATTCTTCAAGGATTTTAATATAAACTTTACTATATAGTGATTCATATAACAGGTTGTAACAACAACTATTAAACGTATGTTAAATCTTTGCTAGTTTAATAATATACCTAAAGGTTATTGTATTCACCACAAAAGAATATTATATCTGTAACATCCCGATTTAGACCCTAGTCGGAACGGTGGTTCGAGACCACAAATCCGAGGTTGTATAAATATTTTAATGATATTTTCTGTGTGAATATTATGTGACTTAGCCTGTGTGAAAATTCTGTGTGATAATTTAATGGTTTGAGTGTCGAATTTAGAGAAAGGACTTAATCGCGTAAAGAGTAAAAGCTATGTGCTGAATATTAAGTACTAAATTGTGGTTGACTTTTTAAGGTGGAGGCCTTATGTGTTATTAAGCCATTATTAAAGATAGTGGGTGGCTAAATGACTTATTAGCCTTAAAATATATTTGTCTTATATGTTTAATAAAGGGGCCAATAGGTAAAATGTTTAATATGATAATATTAATAAAATAAATGAAAGAAAAGATGAATGTTATCATCTTTGTTATTGCCGAAAGTTGGAGGATGAATAAGGGTTTGAAGTTTTGTAATTTTCGGTAAGAATTTGGCTTGATTTAAGGTATGTTTGAGCTCAGTTTTTGATAATTTTTACGTTTTCGTAATCGTTGCTTAGTGCTCTAGCTAACCCATGTTGAAATTTTGTGAATTGATGATGTTCTTGTGATGAGCCATTGATGAATGCTTGAGCTATGTGCTAGTTAATAGTGAAATATGAAAACTTGGTGTTGGATCAAGATAGTTTGTATTGAGATTTTTGGTGAAATTGAATATTTTGGATTTAATTGAGAAAATGAGAAATTAAAGGGTTAAATTGTGAAATAAATGAAATGTATGAGCTTGTATTAGCATGGGAAGAATTCGGTTAGCATATGTGTTTTTGAAATTTTGTGTATTTGATGATTTTGTGAGATAGGGACTAAAGTGTCGAAATGTGAAAATGTGAGGGCTATTTTGTAAAATGCCCTAAATGTGTATGTGTGGACTAAATTGAATGAGTTAGTGATTTAATGGACTGAATTTAAATGTGTATAGACCAAGAGAGGAGAGGTTCGGATCGAGATCGAGGCAAAGAGAAAGTACTCGATTAATCGACCGTTTTGGTATTTTGACATCCGAGGTAAGTTCAGATATAATACATGCTATTATCATATGTTTTTGTATTATGAAATGAATGTGTATATGTGTATGAAATTGAGATGCTATGTGCAGGATTTAGTTAAGGGCACTAAGTGTGCGGTATTAAAAATCGAAATAGAAAAGAATAGCACTGTGTGTGCGATGTTATGAAAGCTTCAGCTTATAGAATTGGCACTGTGTGTGCGTTACCGAGATAAGTCGGTTGGAAAATTTGGCACTAAGTGTGCGATGACTAATATGTACCGACCATGTATATAGCACTCAGTGTGCGAATAAGTTGATTGAATTTTAAAGGATGATCAACAAGTAATATTGAGCATTGAGTAGCTTGGAAATTGAATAGCTATGTGTTAGCCAAGGTATGTCTTGAACCTTTGTGGTTGATGAATTTATAGATAAAGCTATAGATGGATGAATGAGTATCTTGACTAGGGATGATATAGTATGGATAAGAGAGAAATGATCTATGTGATGGTTATTGATTATATTGGTTTGGTTTAATGACACGATTATATTGTATATCGAACTTACTAAGCTATAGAAAGCTTACTGTGTAATTTCTTTCTCTGCTTTGCAGTGTCAGTAAAGCTAGCTCGGATCCGGGGATCGTCAGCATCTCAGTCACACTATCGGCAATCTATTTTGGATATTTTGGAAAGATGTACATAGTTAAAATATGGCATGTATAGGCTGGTCATTTGAATCATGTTTGATGTTTGTAAGTAGCCATGAGATGTGGTTAGATATGTGCTAGTCTTAACATGAATGAATTTGATATATGTGATGCATCTTTTGGCATGATTTGTGGGTTGAGAAATTGACTATTGAATGGTAACTTTGTGTTGGTAAAATGTTAGTAGGAATTAGTGAAATTGAGAATGAATGATGTTTGGTATTGAATGTATTACATTTGTGATGAGATAGATTTTTGGTATTGAATCTGTTATGATTGGAATGGGAATTGATTGCATAGATTGGATAGTCATCTTGGTAAGTTTTTGGTTGCCTTATGTGCATGATATGTTTCGGTATGTGTTGCTTGTAGGTTTGACCTAAGTGGGTGGCATGTTGGCCTTGCAAAATGGCCTATAATGTCACACGGTCAAGGCACACGGGCGTGCCTACTGAGCCAGTGGGTGAATTGGCGACATTACGACTTAGTAGCACACGGCCTCGACACGGGGGTGTCAGCTAACCGTGGTGTATAAGTCAGTAGCTAGCTAAGAGCACACGGCCATGGCACACGGGCGTGCTTGGTGGCCGTGGTGGGGAAGACAGTATAGGACCACAGTCAGGATGCACGGGCGTGCCTGGTGGCCGTGGGGACCAAGTCAGTATATAGACACGGAAGGACACACGGGGTGTCTTCAAGCCGTGGAGGGCACACGGTCTCTCCCACGGCGTGTCTCCCGTATTTTAGAAAAGTTTCAAATTTTCATGAAATTTTATATGTGTTTCGGTTTAGTCCCGACTCGGTTTATAAGCATGCTTAGGGTCTTGATGACTCATTTAAGGGACACTATGATTGTAATTGAACGTGATTGACTTTGTGTCGTAAATTCTAGATGTTAAATGTTCTGATTGATCGGTAATACCTCTTAACCCCTTTCCGGCGACAGTCTCGGGTTAGGGGTGTTACATTTTATTGGTATCAGAGTTACGGTTTAGTCAATTCTCGGACTAACGTAGCGCGTGTGAGTCTAGCTATACATGCCATATATGAAATTGCGATAGTGTGATGAATGCTGACAGTTGAAAATGTGTTTTCTTATAGTAATGGATCCCGATCAAGCAGTTGCTGATGACGTAGAGAGTAATGCGCCTTCTCCCGCTCAAGGGACAGCGCCGGCCACATCTAGGCCGAATGAAGGTAGTGAGGGAGGAGAGGCTGAGCAAGCCTTCTTCCGTATGATGAGTGAATGGTTTACGGAGTTCGTTCGAGCGAATCCGACCACTCCACAACCTCCACCCCCACAAGTACCTGTTGTGCCACAAGTTGTAGATCCGATCAGATTGAATAAACCACCTGTAGATAAGATTCGAAAATACGGGGCCGAAGAGTTTAGGGCCACATCTGATGACGATGCTGAGCGAGCCGAGTTTTGGCTTGAGAATACAATTAGAGTATTTGATGAGATGTCATTGAATCCTAATGAGTGCATTAAGTGTGCAGTTTTCTTGTTGAGAGACACGGCTTATAACTGGTGGAAAACATTGATATCTGTGGTTCCGAGAGAGAGAATCACCTGGGACTTCTTTCAAGTTGAGTTCAGAAAGAAGTATATCAGTCAGCGTTTCATTGATCAAAAACGTAAAGAGTTTCTAGATTTGAAACAGGGCCGTTTGACTGTTACTGAGTACGAGTGGGGATTCGTAAGATTGAGCCAATACGCGAGAGAATGTGTTTCGACCGAAGCTACTATGTGCAAACGTTTCATAGAGGGATTGGATGAAGACATTAAATTGTTGGTTGAGATACTTGATATAATGAATTTGTTGTGTTAGTCGAAAGAGCATGTAAAGCTGAGGAGCTCAGTAAAGAGAAGAAGAAAGCCGATTATGAGGCTCGTGATGAAAGAAAGAGATCGATGAATAAGTTCTCTCAACCTTCAGCAAAGAGATATAGATATGAAAGAAATCGTTCAAATGTTTTGTTGGGACATCCAAGTAGAGATCGTTCGAGACAAAGTACTGGTTTACGAATTAAAGCTCTGAATGAACCAAGTGTTGGTAGTGTTAAGAGTAACAAACCTGAGTGCAGACAGTGTGGAAGAAAACATGTGGGAGAGTACTGGGGCAAGTACAATAATAGAGTTTGTTATAAATGTGGATCTCGAGATCATTTTATTCGAGATTGCCCAAAGATGGTCGAAGAGGAGAATGTTCAGAATGAAAGACCAAGTAATGTGACGGCTAGAGGTAGACCACCCAGAAACAACAGAAATGTGAGCGAAAGTCAAAGGGGACAATCGACACAACCGTGAGGTCGAAGCGAGAGCACTGCTGAGCCTATGCTATATCGTACGAGAGGAAGCATCATCTCTAGACGTCATCACCTGGTACTTTCAATTTATTTGATACTGATGTCATTGCATTGATAGATCCTGGATCAACCCATTCCTATGTGTGTATGAATTTAGTATTGAATAAGACTCTACCTGTTGAGTCTACTGAATTTGTGATTAGAGTATCGAACCCCTTAGGCAAGTGTATTTTGGTGGATAAGGTGTGCAAGAATTACCCATTGATGTTTCGTGATTTATGTTTTCTGATCAATTTGTTGTTACTACCATTCAATGAGTTTGACATAATTCTGGGTATGGATTGGCTTACTCTGCATAATGCTATCGTGAATTGTAAAAGAAAGAGTATTGAGTTGAAGAGTCAGAATGGTGATATAGTTTGAATTGAATCCAATGATATGAAAGGATTACCAGCTGTTGTATCTGCGATGAAAGCTATGAACTATGTGAGAAAAGGTTGTGAAGCTTATTTAGCATACGTGATTGATACAAAGGTGTCGGAAAAGAAAGTTGAATCTGTGCCTATAGTATGTGAGTTTTCAGGTGTGTTTCCTGAAGAGCTGCCGGGATTACCTCCGATTCGTGAAGTTGAGTTTGGTATTGAGTTGTTGCCTGGTACTACACCTATATCGATAGCTCCGTATAGAATGGCACCAACAGAATTGAAAGAGTTAAAATCACAGTTGCAAGAATTAACTGATAGAGGATTTGCACGACCGAGTTTCTCACCTTGGGGAGCCCCTGTGTTATTTGTGAAAAAGAAAGATGGAACTATGAGAATGTGTATTGATTATCGACAGCTGAATAAAGTGACAATAAAGAACAAATACCCGTTGCCTCGTATCGATGATTTGTTTGATCAGCTGAAGGGAGCTACAGTGTTTTCTAAAATAGATTTGAGATCAGGTTACTATCAGTTAAGAGTTAAAGAGTCTGATGTGCCGAAGACTACTTTCAGAACGAGGTACGGACATTACGAATTCTTAGTGATGCCTTTCGGATTAACAAATGCTCCTGCAGTGTTTATGGATCTGATGAATCGAATATTCAGACCGTATTTGGATCGTTTTGTTGTGGTATTTATTGATGATATTTTGATTTATTCGTGTGATGAGACGCAGCATGCCAAACATTTGAGAACCGTGCTACAAACACTACGTGAGAAACAGTTGTATGCAAAGTTTAGCAAATGTGAATTTTGGTTGCGTGAGGTTGGGTTTCTGGGACATATTGTATCAGCTGCGGGAATACGAGTTGACCCGAGTAAAATCTCCGCTATTTTAGAATGGAAGCCTCCGAGAAATGTGTCTGAAGTCCGTAGTTTTCTGGGACTAGCGGGATATTATAGACGATTTGTGAAAGGCTTCACCTTGCCCTTTGGTTCTGTGTTTGAATCCCAGTGTGTGCACAATGAAATTATTTTTATTATTTTTGGTCAATGCTACCCATGTGGAGGAAGTTGAGTGGAATTCAAGGGGAAAAAAATCTGATAAGGAGTGTGGGGAAGTGGATAGTTTTTTTTAATTAATTAATTAATTCTTTTTTTTTAAATTCCTAAAATATTTCCCCAAAATTCTCCTCATTCTACCATCCACTTCTCTTCTCACTTCTCACGTCAGTTTTTTCTTCTTTCCTTTCTTGTTTTCTATTTTCTTTTTCTTTCCTCTTCTGTTCTGTTTGTCGATTCTTTTGGTTGTCTTTGCTTGGAAGATTCACCATTGTAGTATCGATTTTTGGTGTAAGTGAACTCTGTAATTTCATGAGGTTGTGGAGGAGGAATGCAAATTTTTATTCTGTAGTTTTTGATTGGTTTATGTTGGGGTTGATTCCTATTGTGATTTTTGTTAGGCGACAATTGAGAGACGCCCCTCTTGCGATTTAAGTGTTGTTAACTGTCATTTCTTTCAAGAGTAAGTGACTAATCGTCGTTGTTAGAGGTTGATTTCGCTGTAATGTAGTTTGATTTTCGACATTGTTTTTTTTTGAATAAGCATTTCAGGTTTGGTAAAATCATGTTAATTAATTCGTGTGAATGGTCAATTTAGGGTTCTGGAATTCTTGTTGGGGTGTTTGCTTCAGAAATCAGTAAGGTTTGTATCGAAAAACTCAAAAAATAACGAATAGTGCAAAGCCAAAAAACTCACTGTCGATGTCACACAACTGTGTGTCGGGTCGTGCGGAAGACTGTGTAGTAGGCCGTGTGGGTCACATGGCCATGTGCCAGACCGTGTGGACCACATGAGCTGGGCTATTTGGGCCACACGAGCATATGTAGGTCATGTGTTAGGCCGTATGGACCACACAGACATATGTAGGTCGTGTGGGCTGCACGAGTTGGGCTAGTTGGGTCGTGTGGGCCATACGAGCATGTGGGCCTATTTTCTGGAAAATTGTCACTTAAGGTCGTTTTGATCTATGATTCGTAATTAGACTTTTTGTAGGTTCCATACTGCTTAATAAGACTTGAAAACAAGGTATATGTTAATATGCTTCTGTATGTGATGTGTTTAAGGTATGTGAATTATATATGTATGATCTATATTTTGTCAATTCTGATGGTATGTTTTTGTTTTGCTATGTTGTGTACGAGCATATGATGTATAAATCTGTTAATTTTGTGTATATTTGGATTCTGCTATATGACCATACATGTGACATTATGGAGAAATTGATTTGTTTATATTGAATTTGTGATACATTTGTTCTGCTAAAGCATGAAATGCCATGCCTTCTAATTTTTGATATTGTACGACTGCATGTCTTACATACTTCTCATTCTGGTTCAATATATGCATGTCATGTCACATTGCATGGGGTTTGGGATAATATGGAAAGGAGGAAGTTTTGACAGTTTAATGATTTGCACTATCTGGTGATTCATTCACGTTTCTTTCTGGCAGTTTGTCTGTAATTATAGTGGCTCGGTCACATATATTTGTTCTGGCAGCTTGGCTGCAATATAGTGGCTTGACCACATATATCCGATCCGGCAATTTTAATTGCAACTCTAGTGACATTGACCGCAATTATCTGTTAGTGTGATTGGATGGACGAGTTCTGGGGAACTCTATTTGGTGTGTAGCGGAGTTGGGTAGGAAGTTTTTTTTTGGAAAATCTACATTATGTTTTTTAAAAAGCATTGCATTGGCATAAGCATGCATTCTTAGTGATGTGATCCCAAGTCCAAGTTATGAGGGAGGCCTCGGTGGGCTTATGCAAAAACGTTGGGATCAAGCCTAAACTAGTCATGTGCAAGTTGGGCCGAGCCCAACTCCCATGCTGGTCCAAATCAATTGAGTTTTGGACGAATTTTTTAATGGGCTCGATTGATTTAATCATGCCAAATTTAAAGACTGTTGAACTTAAGTTTAATCTAATAAGTTTATGTTTTAATTTAATTCCACAGATTTTGTCATACATATTATTACATGTCTTATGTGTTTTTGGGTTTTGTTCTATTCATCGATTTTTAGGTGTTCTTAACGTAAAACTACAAAATTATTCGAATTTGACAAATTGAAATTTGGTTTACAAAACTTAAAAACTCTGAAAATACACGCTGCAGAATTAAGTATCAAACAAAATGCTTTTTTGTAAAATGACTAAGTTCTGCGCACGAATTTTTCTAAATAACAATGTAAGAGTTTTTTCCAAAAATTAATATTTTCAAATCAAGTGATTTCCAAAGTTAGATATTGATTTCTGGAAGTTTCCGTTGTTTTTATAAATATATGGTTTTGTTCTACCTTCAGATCTCGCAGCCTGCTCTCTGGGTGTATTCTTACTACTCGTTCCACTTCCCGGGTTTCTCTGTTGTCTCCCTCTAGTGGTGCTTCCCAACCTTGCACTCTGAATTTTCTCTTTCTCAACCATCTCGGGGCATTCTCTAATAAAATGATCTTGGGAACCACACTTAAAACAGGCTCTCTCATGGGCTCGGTACTCACCGGGATGACGTCTGCCACATTGTGGACATTTCGGTCTATTAGGTCGAGTGTTACCAACACTAGCAACTGAGGTAGTCTGAGCTTTAATCCCTAAGTACTGTTTACTCTTACTTCTATTTGAAAACCCGGTGGAAGTAGCTGATCGGGTAGGGTAATCTCTTGACTTCTTGGATGAAGATTGAAACGACTTATTCATTTGTCTCTTTCTTGAATCACGAGACTCCATCTCAGCTTTTCTTTTCTCTTTCACCAATTCCTCGGCTTTACAAGCCCGATCCACTAGCACAACAAATTCCTTCAATTCGAGGACACCAACAAATAGTCTGATATCTTCATTTAATCCATCTTCAAACCGTTTACACATAATGGCCTCAGTGGATACACACTCCCGATCATACTTACTGAGCCTTACAAACTCACGCTCATACTCAGTTACTGTCATCTTACCTTGTTTCAGTTCAAGGAATTCCTTTCTTTTCTGATCAATAAATATTTGGCTAATGTATTTCTTCCGAAATTCTTCTTGGAAGAACTCCCATGTAATCCTTTCCCTTGGTACAACCAACACAAGGGTGTTCCACCACTGATAAGCAGAATCTCTTAGAAGAGACACTACACATTTCATGCACTCTTCAGGTGTGCAAGATAACTCATCAAATAACCTGATGGTATTTTCGAGCCAAAATTATGCTCTTTCCGGATCATCATCTTTACTGGCTCGGAATTCATCGGCTCTTTGCTTCCGGATTCTGTCTACCGGAGGCTTCTCTCTTCTTAGCACTTCTACCACTTGGGGAGCTACTGGGGTAGGTTGAGGAATAGGCGGGGGATATACCATGAATTCATCATGTGGAGAAAGGCTTCCCTAGCCTCTTCTCCTCCTCTATGACTCACGGTCGTAGGTCTATTCTCATTTTCATTCGGCACTGTCCCTTCAGCGGGAGCCGGTGCGTTACTTTCTACATCATCCGCCACAGTTCTATCAGGACCTAATCATCATCCAAACATACACCAAAATGGCATTTCAAGATCCTAGTTCACTAACCAATATGCCATTCAAAGGCACCACAGTTACATTAAAACACCATTTACCAAAACATGCTAGCTTTACCTAATTCCAAGCATAAAAACCAATCCCATTATGTTCTTATCCACAACATAAATTGAAACACCCCCAAACCCGGCCCACGAGCCTTGACCGGATCTGGTATGTTCCTCGAGAAAACATTTGAAAATCCGTTTGTTACTTAGGAAAAATTCGTGTGGTTTTGAAGAAGGATTTGCTTGTGTTGGGTTCAATTGAAAACCTTGTATATTTTTTTTAACTTTAAATTGGAAATTATTTGTGATTAGGTGGTCAAAAACACTTAATATTTATTTTTTTAGTAAACCATTTAACCTTGATTTAAACTTAATCGTATAGTAATAAAATCCAATAAAAAGCATGCATAAAACAGTTCATATTAACGGCCTTATTACATCAAAAATTAAACCCAAATTAAATCCAAAATACTTAAAATGAAACAAGTCCAAAATAAAGTCCCGAACTGAGCATGGCCACCACTAAGCTCCTGCCGACCCGGTCCATCACTGAGCGTCACCTGAAAAATATTCCCACAACGGGGTGAGTCAAACAGACTCAGTGTATAGCAACCACACTAAGCCCTAATGATTTTGGCATATCAAATCATACATATACATATTACAATTTACAAATAATGATGCATTCCCGAACCCAAACCTAGATGCCATCCGCTACACATCACCCCGTACCAACCGTCACACCGTGGGGACTACTAAGTCAACCCTCCATCCGCTACACATCATCGAAGCGTCACTGCGATCGACGTGCTCATCGCCCTTATAAATTCGTGGCG
This sequence comes from Gossypium sturtianum, assembly GCA_025698515.1. NCBI lineage: Eukaryota > Viridiplantae > Streptophyta > Magnoliopsida > Malvales > Malvaceae > Gossypium > Gossypium sturtianum. The sequence goes on from CM046949.1 coordinate 91,796,804, forward strand.
AGCCACCACATAATATATTTTGTGACATAAGTCATCACATTCAAATTATGTGACCGAAGTCACCACATTCATATATTGTGACCGAAGTCACCACATTCATATATTGGGGTATAAAACCACCAATCACTTCCCCTTTCAATACCACCCTTATGCCCATGCACATTACAACACATACAAAATCATCCCTTGTAGCTTATTTCACATTCTTATCAACAGTCACATATGTGCCATATTCCAAATTGCATATATTTTATTAACATAGAGTTAAAGTTACGTACCTGAGTACTTTGTACCATAACATGGTACCTTTCAGCCACATTCATACTATTATAACACATACATTAACTTAAACCGTAATCTACTAAGATTTAGTGTGGAGTATACACCTGATATACTTATCGAGTTTACTGAAATCCCGAAACCCGATCTATCGCTTTAGATCTTTAATTCCTATATCCAGCCAATACTTGTATTTTAGCAAAAGCCTATTCGACTATTCAATCAGATCCCGAAGGATTATTACAACCAAAACCTTACCTTGCTGCCGATTTGATTACTAATCAAATCCCGAAACGTCGTGATGTTTCCCCCTTATAATCGGCTAGCATTAAATCACTTTAACAGGTTAGCTTCGGCTTCTGAATGGATAATGAATAGATTGAACCACCAAATATGGCTTTGGCCGATTAGTATATTCACTTACCGTTGCGAATCTAAAATCCCGAAAATCGTCTCTTGACTATGAGGATGCCGAAATCCTACATGGTACACACTAGGGTCAACATTCTGTACAATATCTATAAAATGGCCCTTGGCCGAATACCACATGACTTACCTTGGATGTTGGAATCCCGAGAATCTCCTCCTTATAGTCGACTATAGCCAAATCCCGAGAGATCCTTCAAGGTTTCGGTCACAACAATAATGAGATTAAAGCCTTGCTTTTCGTCAGTTAGAGAAGGAAAAGAATAAGGGTTCAACTAAGAGAGATTCTTACCAAAAGGACAATCGAAACGCAATTGACCACTACCCTTAAGAAATCGGCTAAGAGCTTGCAGGAGAAATCAATTCAAAAGAAGCGAACTTCGGCTTTAGGCTTTGCTAAACAATCGGCTAAAGGTTGCCTTGAGGTTCGGCTAAGCCTTTTCAAATGGTGATGGAAAAGTCGGCCACAAGAGGAAAAGATGTATAATCAAGGTTGAAAAGGAAAAAGATGTAAAGAGAAAGGCTAGAAGAATTCGGCTAGAAGGCTAAAAGAAAAAGAAGAAGAAAGTGGATGCTCAATAACAAAAAGAAATTCGGCACCTACTTCCCTTTCATGACCAAAATTCATCACTAAAGGAGTCCCTTGGCCGGCCACTTCTCATCCTCCTCTATCAAATTCCAAATTTTCCTCCTATTTTTCCTCTCTTCTATCCATTCAAAATAATTTGAATGGGTCAACTATTATCTCCTCATAATAGCCGAATTTTAAAAGAACAAAACAAGTCTTTATCCTTATCTTTCAAAAGTCCCATAGCCGTCCATCACCTCCCCCTCTCCTTGACGCAAACATGCAAAATAAAAGCCCCAAAATATTGTTTCCCACGTGACTCGAACCTTGGCCCTGCATACATGCTTGTGGCGTCACTTACCTAGGCTTTAAGTGGCGCCTTCAAGCCACTTTACCAAGCCCGATTCTGTGTCATATTTCCCCTACATTTTCTCTTAAGGCCTTATCAAGCTTAGCTCCCCTTTTAGACTTAAATATCTAATAATTTCTAAGGCATTCAACTACACACTAAGGTTCACAAAATTCATAGAACACATTCAGAATATTCATAAGCATGCTACTTCATCTAATTTAGTATTAATGCATAAGCCATAATCCAGGATATTACAGTTCTACCCCCCTTAAAATAATTTTGACCTTGAAATTACCTGGCTAAAACAAGTGAGGGTATTGCTGTCGCATTGCCTCTTCTGGCTCCCACGAAGCTTCCTCCGATCCGTGATTACGCCATAACACTTTGACCAAAGGAACTGATTTCCTTCGTAGCACTTTCACATCTTGTTCCAAGATCTGAATCGGCTCTTCCTCGTAGGACAAATCTGGCCTTAGCTCCACCTCTTCAACCGGAACTACGTGAGATGGATCCGATCGATAACGACGTAGCATAGACACATGGAATACGTCGTGCATCTGCTTCAACTCCGGAGGCAACTCTAACTGGTATGCCACTGGTCCAACTCGCTTTAATACCCGATAAGGTCCTATAAACCTTGGACTTAGCTTCCCTTTTCGACCAAACCTCATTACCTTCTTCCAAGGCGAGACTTTAAGAAACACTTGATCTCCCACATCAAATTCTATCTCCTTCCATTTAAGGTCTGCGTACGACTTCTGTCTATCAGATGCCTCCTTCAACCGTGCCCGAATTACCTCAACCTTCTCTTCGAATTCTGCCACAATCTCTGGACCCAAAACTCGACGTTCCCCTAATTCTGTCCAACACGTAGGAGTTCGACACTTCCGACCATACAACGCTTTATACGGTGCCATCCGAATACTGGCTTGATAGCTGTTGTTGTATGCAAATTCCGCTAACGGCAAATATTCTTCCCAACTTCCTCTGAAGTCTATCACACGACCTCTCTCAATATCTTCCAACACTTGGATTACTCGTTGATCGCCGTCATTTGTGGATGAAAAGCCGTAGTGAAATCCAATTTAGTGCCCAAAGCCTGATGTAGAGCCTTCCAAAACTGAGACGTAAACCTTGGATCCCTATCTGAGATAATTGATAGCGGCACTCCATGTAACCTCAAATTTCCGCCACATATAACTTTGCTAACTTCTGCAAAGAATAATCAACTCTTACCGGAATGAAGTGCGTGGACTTGGTCAACCGGTCCACTATCACCCATACCGAGTCCTTCTTAGTAGGCGTAAGGGGAAACCCACTAACGAAGTCCATGGTAATTCTCTCCCACTTCCACTGCGGAATCTTTATCGGTTGAAGCAATCCTGACGGAACTTGGTGTTCAGCCTTAACTTGCTGACACGTTAAGCACTTGCCAACAAATTCTATAACTTCCTTCTTCAGACCAAGCCACCAAAACTGTTCCCTTAGATCCCTGTACAATTTAGTACCTCCAGGATGCATAGCATAGGGGCTACCATACGATTCCTGAAGAATCCTCTGCCTTAACTCCTTGTTCCTCGGCATACAGACCTTACCCTTAAAACACAACACTCCATCGTCATTAATACTATAATCTTCCAACTCTCCATTCTGCACTTGCCGTAGCTTAGCACTTAGATCATCATCCATTAACTGACTTTCCTTCACCTCATTCAACCATGTCGGTTTAACTTGCAACTCTGCCAATAAACTTCCATCATCATACAAGCTAAGATGTGCAAACATTGCCCTCGATCCGACACCACTTTCCGACTTAAGGCATCCGGCACTACATTTGCCTTGCCTTGGATGATACTCTATGGAACAATCATAATCCTTCGCAATTCCACCCACCTTCGCTGTCTCAAGTTCACTCCTTCCGAGTCAACAAATACTTAAGACTCTTGTGGTCCGTGTAGATCACCGACTTTTCTCCATAAAGGTAGTGCCTCCACACCTTAAGAGCAAAGACCACTGCCGCCATTCCCCAAGTCATGCGTCGGGTAGTTAACCTCATGTGGCCTCGGTTTGTCGAGATGCATAAGCTACAGACCTTCCCTGGCCCCATTAGAACACATCCTAATCCCAGTGTGAGAAGCATCACAAGACACCACAAAGTCCTTCCCCCTCTCATTTGAATCAAAACCGAGCTTGGTCAAAAAAACTCTCTTAAGCTTCTCAAAGCTCTCATGTTGCCTATCTGTCCAAACGAAAGGTACTTCCTTTCTCAACAACTTTGTCAACGGTGCGGCTATTGAAGAAAATCCTTCCACAAACCTTCCGTAGTAGCTTTGCCAATCCCAAGAAACTTGAATCTCACCCACAGACTTAGGTGGTTTCCAATCTAGTACTGCCTCAATCTTCTTAGGATCCACCCTTATCCCTTCTGCAGACACCACATGCCCTAAGAATGCAACCTCCTTAAGCCAAAACTCACACTTACTGAATTTGGCATAGAGCTTCTTCTCCCTTAATACTTGCAACACTTTCCGGAGATGCTCGTCATGTTCTTCCTCAGACTTGGAGTATACTAGGATATCGTCGATGAACACAACGACGAACCGATCCAAGCAGGGTTGAAAAACCCAGTTCATCATATCCATGAACGCGGCTGGGGCGTTCGTCAACCCAAACGGCATTACTATGAACTCATAGTGTCCGTATCTTGTTCGAAAGGCTATCTTATGAATATCTGCTTCCTTCACCTTAAGCTGATGATATCCAGACCTTAAATCTATCTTCGAGAATACCGCTGCCCCCTTAAGATGATCGAACAAGTCGCCTATCCTTGGCAAAGGGTACTTGTTCTTGATGGTCAGCTTGTTCAACTGCCGATAATCTATGCACATACAGATAGTTCCATCTTTCTTCTTCACAAAAAAGACCGGTGCTCCCCATGGAGACACACTGGGTCGAATAAACCCACGATCAAGCAACTCTTGGATTTGAGCCTTGAGCTCAACCAACTCCTTCGGTGCCATTCTATACGGAGCGATAGATATTGGCGCCGCTCGAGCAAAGAAGTCAATTCCAAACTCCACCTCCCTATCCGGGGTATTTTAGGGAATTTTTCCGGAAAGACATCCACAAACTCCTTTATCGTTTCTAACTCCACTAACACCCTCTTCATTTGCATCCAACGCATCGACGAAAGTCAAAAATGCCTTGCACCCTTTTCGAACCATCTTATCGACTTTCAAAGGTCTTTGAAACTACGTTAGACAAGTAGTTTCTTCTTTCTCCTATCATAATTATCGCCTCATCCTCCGGCGTCTTTAACTCCATTCGTTTAGCTGCACAATCCAATATAGCTCGGTGTTCTACAAGCCAGTCCATGCCAAGTATGAGATCGAATTCTCCAAAGGGAAGTTCCATTAAGTCGGCAGGGAAAATCACTCATTGAATCTCTAGAGGTACACTCCGAAAGATCTTATTCACCACTACAGTTTGATCTAGTGGGCTCACTACAGTCATCTCCTTACTAGAAAGTTCAGAGTCTATGCCTAGTGTTTCAACTACACCACTAGCAACATAAGAATGGGTCGAGCCCACATCAATCAAAGCAAAATAAGGCTTGCCAGATATAAGTAACGTACGGTTATGACGTCCGGTGCGTCTCCGTCCTCCCTTCGACGAACCGCATACACTAGACCCGGCTGTCTTGCCTCTGTATTACCAACACCTCTTCCAGGTGTTCCACGTCCTCTTCCAAAACCATTACCTCTGCCATTCGGACCACGACCTCGCTGAGGCTGCTGTCCACCTCTACCAGCCTGATTAACATTCTGCCCTGTTGGTCGGCCCCCGTCTATCTTTATAGGACAGTCCTTAATCATATGATCCTTAGATCCACACTTGAAACATCCTCCTGTCTTTTTCCAACACTCTCCTAGGTGCCTCTTCCCACACTGATCACAAGTACGGTATTGTCCTCCTGTACCAACTTGCTGACCTCGCGGCCCATCAACTCTAGGCCTCTTTTGAACATTTCCAGATGATCCTGACGATCCGAATCCTCTCTTTTTCCTATTCCGATTAGAGTTCTGCCTTACAGAGTCCTTAACTCCTTCGGCCACTTTAGTCTTCTCCACCAACACAGCAAATTCCCGCTCTTGCTGCGGTAAGACACACCCGTGTGTCCAAGCCATGGCAAAACAGGGCATACATACTGACTTGTCTACACGGCCTGGGACATGCCCGTGTGCCTCACCCGTGGTCGACACTGACTTGCACCACACGGCCAGTCACACGCCCGTGTGTCCAGCCCGTGGTTGAGTCTGACTTGTTTTGGATTACAACCACGAAGGACACGGTCGAGCCACATGCCCGTGTGCTCAACCGTGTGGGCAATTATAGGTCGTTTGCAAGGCCAAAATGCCACCCACACATTGGGTTATACCTACAAGCAATATACCAATTCTAATCATATCAAAATGACCATCTTTTCTAACCATTCAAGAACATATTTAATACACTAACTTATGCCACATTTATCTCATTCTCATCACAAGCATTTCTAAGTATATACCATTCAAAAATTTACCATTTCAATATACTAGCCATTCATCTAAAACATACCAACTTTGCATCAATAATCTTACCATACGTTTGATCATTTCATCAATTCAACCATTAAACACTAAGCATACCAAACTATGCATCATATAGCATAACTACACATTCACATCATGTTCATTATCTAGCCATATCACATGGCTATTTATATACAATTCAAAACATAATCCAAACTAACTAGCCTATACATGCCATATTTAACTATGTACACATTCAAAAGTACCAACATATAGTTTGATAGTGTGGTGATAATCCTCGATGATCCCCAAGCCTTCAGTAGCTTTGACGATCTGTAAAGATGAAGCAATCACACACACAGAGTAAGCTTTCAAAAGCTTAGTAAGCCATATACAAATAAACTTAACATATAACACACATAATCATATCAAACACAAGATCATTCATATATGTATATATCAATTGCAAATTCTTAATTCATCCTTGGCTCATTTGTATAACCATTTCTTACCAACAATATTATGTCTCCAAATATCTCATTTGATCATAGCACATTTTGTACCACCCCTTACCTGGATTCAATGCCGGAACCGGGCACGAGACATTACCGAACTTGACTTGCTTAATCATTCCACTTTAGGCTATAAAAATTTTCTCCAATTTAAAACTTTTCATTCACCAATGTAACGTCCCTATCATGGGTCAACGAGACCCTTTAAACCCGCTCGTGATGTCGTGAAGCCAAACCATGAACTTTTCAAACACTTAGAAAATTTTCACCTAAACAGGGGCCACACGCCCATGTGAAATGGGACACGCCTGTGTGGGCAGGCCGTGTGGTCACACACGCCCATGTCCCTACCCCGTGTATAAAAACATGAGTATTCTATTTGTGACACACGGCCTAGGCACACGCCCGTGTGACTAGCCCGTGATCGACACTGACTAATTTCACATGGCCTTGACACGCCCGTGGCCATGGCCCGTGTGCCAAACCTTGGCATTCTGACTTATCCACACGGCCTATACACACGTCCGTGTGCTTCAGCCGTGTGGCGATTTAAATTCCAAGTGCAAGGTACAGACTTCACACGGCCTGGGCATACGCCCATGTACTAGCCATGCCTCCCACACGGTCTAGGCACACGCCCGTGTGACTAGCCCATGTGGGCAATTGAAAGGCTATCTACCAAGCCATTAGCCACCCTCACTTGCATACATTCATACACCATCACACAACACTCTCAAATCATCAATTATAACATATTTGATTTATAAAAATGAGGTCTTCATCCCATACACAAGGAAGAAGCAAGCTTTACGGTATAATTACAATCGACTTAAGCCATCATCTATGGCTATACACAACTGAACCATAAACTCTCTTAGGCCAACACATTTGGCTATATCAACTATGACTTAATCAATTTTAAAAACTATCCCTATACATGCCATAACTCATAAGGACTTAAAACCTCATACCAAGTGTCTGCTCGATAGTGTGAAACATCTTTGGTGGTCTCCAACTCGAGCTAACTAAATTAACCTATAAGAGATGAGAAAGGAAGAGGAGTAAGCAATGATGCTTAGTAAGTTCATATGCATATAACAATCAACTATTGATTATATTCAACCACAAAGTATTATAATGAGTTTTACTCTTAAACTCATGGTTACTTACTCAACTATTCTTGAAACTTACTCATTCTGTCTCTTACCACATTATAACCATGCCACAAGCCAAATGCTCATGTTAATTTGCATACACCCCTGCACTTGTCGCCACATGATCACATAATACAATACATCAAGCATTTTCAATAATCCACTCATACTATCAAACACTCGATGGTTTCGCACTTAGCCCATTCTCAATCTCTAGTAGGGTGGTATCGCACATAGCCCACCAATCATTTATAATAATTAATAAGGTGGTAACGCACACAGCCCACCGTTAATATACATTCATGGATAGTTATCCACATGCATTTCTCTATTTCAAATGTTCATCTGAGAACATCCTCGCACTCTACCATTCTTACTTAGCTTGCTATGATAATCGTTCGCATTCACACAATGCATTAATAATTATAACTTATGCCACTAAGGCACATCATTTACATATGACCCACTATTCGTCATAAACCGAGATCATCTCAATTTAGTTTTAACACATACCTGTACCTCTCGCGGTACAACACATTCATTCTCATTTTCAACATACTTGTTGAATCACTCAATTTGTTAAACAACAAATCTTGAGTTTCATACACATAATGTCCCATTAACATCATACCCCCGATAGGGTCTTACACGAAATATCATATCGATGCCATGACCCTGACATGGTCTTATTCAATATCTTACACCGAGGCCATATTCCAATATGGTCTTACACGAGACCTTAACTATCATCATATCATGCTATTTGCATTTCTCACTATCTTAGATTCAATTCTCTTAACAACTCGTCAAAAGATATTTAATACATTCATAGCGTAATTATACATTCCATACAGCATTGGAATATCAAATAACCCGTACGTAATTGCAACATTTGCACACGAAGTTACCTTGATGCCGAAAAGGGGTCGAAAGGAACCTATTTATCCATATTTCTCTTTTCTCCCGTTCTAGGTCCAAATCTCGTTTTCTTCGATCTAGAACAACAAAATTTACTCAATTTATCACCACACTAATCAATACATTTTAAAAATTATACTTTGGCAAAATTACCATTTTGCCCTTGGACTTTGGCAAAATTACGATTTTGCCCCTAGGCTCGTAAATAAAATTTTCATCACATTTTCTTATTAAACAAGCCTAGCCAAACATTTAATCCTCTTACAAATATTGTCGATTCCAACTATTTCATGCATTAATGAACAAATTTCAACATTTGCATCTTAGTCCTAATTAGGTGTTTTCATGACAACACCTTTCACAAAAGTTGTTTCTCATCTTCCTAACATTCATTTTCTTCCATAAAAACTTAGAAACCAACATAAACTCTCTCATGGAAAGTCCCTAGGCTTTCAACCATATTGCAAATTAGTCCCCTCATTAGCTAGCTTAAGCTTTGGGGACTCCAAAAGTACAATTTTTATCAAAAAAGGTCACCAAAATCACTTACTTGTGAGGAGAAATGTTTGCTGAAATTTTTGAGCTCCAAAACCCTTATTTCTCTTCAATTTTCGGTGGATGAAGGTGGAGGAATAGTGAAAAGATGATAAAATCTTTATTCATCTTATTTTATTTATTATAATCACCTAATATCGCCAAATTTTGACCAACATTTAACGCCTTTGTCCCCCTAGCTTCCTATGGCCGGCCAACACTAATTCAATGGCTTAATATCCCTTTAAGGACCTCCAATTTATAGTCTTTGGCTATTAGACACCTCTAGCAAATAAAATAGAACTTTCGCACTTTTTGCGATTTAGTCCTTTTTCGCGATTAAGCAAGAAATCGCTAAAATTAAAGCACCACAATTTTCATGCACTCTTATAAACATGTTATAACACATAAAATAACATGAAAATAATTTATCTAACCTCGGATTAGTGATCCCGAGATCACTATCCCGACTAGCCCCTAAATCGGGCTGTTACACATTTCCACATATATCACAATATATTTCATCAAATCTAAGCACATATTTCACTTAGGTAAGTTCATGTATGTATACTTACCTTTCATACACATACATAATGCATATTTCAAACGTACGTGATTCATTTATACATTCCACATAATCTTTTGTTTCTCAGATTTGCCCGTTGAACCGTTTGGAACCAAATAGGATACTCGGAATACTCAGAATAATCGTACAATGCCAACATCCCAGACGTGGTCTTACATGTAATCAAATATCGATGCCACTGTCCCAGACATGGTCTTACACGAATCAAATACGATGCCAATGTCCCAGACATGGTCTTACACGTAAATCTCATATCGATGCCAACGTCCCAGACGTGGTCTTACACGATATTACATATTGAAAACATATGTCATGACATATAAAATCCTATCTATTCCTAGGTTCGTACGGGACTTTTCGGATATTGAAACTCGATCGATACTTTCTCAGATTCTAGATATATATCATATCGAACACATTCATCACAATTAAATTTCATAGATACACAAGTATACCAATTCAAATACATTTATTTGTATATAGACTTACCTTGGATTCGAATAAACGAACGGATTCGGCTACTCAATCACTTTCGACTTTCCGCGGTCTAAATCCGTTTTCTTCGATTCTTGATCTATACATATTCAAATTTAACTCTTTATTCACCAATTATTTCAATTCAATCCAACAACACACATTTAGGGCAATTTACAAATTAGCCCACATATTTTCACATTTGGACATTTTAGTCATTATTACACAAAATCACAAAATACACATAATTCAATATAACCAATGCTTAGCTGAATTCTCTATAGGTCCCTAGCAACCCATATTTTTTTATTTATTTCACATTTTAGTCCATCAAAATATTATTTTCTCAATTTAGTCCAAATTACTCAAATTCATCAAAAGTCCAAAGACAAATTATGTTAATTTATCACATATCTTTCATATTTCATCCTCAAACATCATAAAACTCATGAATTCATCAATGGCACATTTCAAAATCATCATCAATTCTCAAAATTAAGACATGGGTTTGAAAGAACACGAAGCAACGATTACAAAAACGTAGAAATTATCAAAAACCAAACAAAAACTAACCTTGAATCAAGCTATATAAGTGTTGAATGTAAAAAGAGCTTGAACCTTTCTTTCCTTTCTTATTTTCAGTGGTGGATGGGCACAAATGATGAAACAAATATTTTATTTTATGTTTTAATTAACATATTATCTCATTTACAAATTTACCCTTTATTATTAACATATAAAAATTATATTATACAAGCCCATAACCGTCCACTACTATGTTTAGTGGTCTAATATCCATTTAAGGACTTCACCATTTATAAGCCATGTCAGTTCAATACATTAACATATGAATTGCCACTTTTACCTTTTACGCGATTTAGTCCTTTTCTCAAATTAAGCACACAAACGATCAAATTAAATCACAGAAATTTCACACATGTTAATTCACATACTATAAGCACTGAAAATAATATTAAAATATTTTTTTGACTCAGATTTGTGGTCTCGAAACTACTATTCTGACTAGGGTCTAAACCAGACTGTTACAATTTCAAACACCCTAATTAGTCTAACCAATATGACATTTAAAGGGACCACAATATATCAAAACATCACTTATCGAAAACAAGTCAATATTGCATATTTCCAAGCATAATAACCTAGTTCAATTAACTACCACACATGATCATATGCAAGATATCAAAACATACCAAAAGAACCATATAATCCAAGTACTTAAAATTGGCCAAAATAACCATTCCAAAACATGCCAACATACCATATATTATCTAGAACCTATGGAGTATGCATGAGGTTTCATTCACCCATATTTGCAACTATTATTCATGCCAAAATTTACCTTATTAACCACAACAAGCTTGACATAACTCAAGACAAGCAATTTCATTTGAATAGCCTTTCAGCCCTATTACATGTCATTTATAACCGTTATGTAACACCCCTAACCCGTATCTGTCGCCGGAGTAGGGTTACGAGGTATTACCGATCATTACACATCATTTAACATACAATGCTCATACATCTATGCATTCATACTCAAATACCATTCAACAATGTCATATTGTCCCTTATAAGAGCCTACGAGGCCTTAAATATGCTTTAGAAGTGGTTCGGGACTAAACCAATAACATACAAAATGTTTGGAAAACTTAGAAATTTTTCATCTATACAGGGGTCACACGCACGTGTGAACAGGCCGTGTGCCTCACACGGCTCGCACACTCCGTGTCTCGGTGCCGTGGAAACAGGGCATACATACTGACTTGGGTCACACGGCCGACCACACGCCCGTGTGTTTAGCCCGTGTGCCCTTCGAAATGGCCACACACACCCGTGTGCCAGGCCGTGCCAAACCTGTAGGGTATACTGACTTATGCAACATGGCCAAGTCACATGCCCGTGTGCTAGGCCGTGTACCATTTAGGGGGTATACTGACTTGTGACACACGGCCAATCACACGCCCGTGAGTGAGGCCGTGTGGAGCATACTGACTTCAATTTAATTTCAACACCAGGGGATACACGGCCGCGCAACATGACCGTGTGTCGCACACGGCTGAGATACGCACCCGTGCCTCTGCCCGTGTGGATAAAAATAGGCCATTTGTTTAGCCATTTTGCCACCCTATTTTTACATGCATACACAAGCATAAATTGCAACATTTCACAACTCAATTGGCAGCCAATACCTAACATTTCATACACATATTACTCCCATTCAACATAGAATTCAAATGCCTAATAAATCACATACATTTTCCATTCATATACTAACCATATATCAAGATAACATTTTCATATTTCCATTCCATCTATAACTAACCAAAACATACCATATTTGAGTACTTAAACACAACCAAAATACTATACCAAGTTAAGCCAAATCACATGGCTTCAACTCATACCATAACATGTACCAAAATCAATATCTCAAGTAACCTTAACTATCATTCTTATAACTAACCTATACATGCCATATTTACCAATATCCAAAAATTCATAAGTACCAATCGGCAACTGGATAGTGTGATGCGTAACTCTGACTTTATCTGAATCGAGTGAGCTATCGAACCTCTATAATACACGGAAAAGAAACAGATAAGCTTTATAGCTTAGTAAGACCGTATAATTCAGAATTAAACTTACCATTCTTACATAATCAAGACAACAAGTAATGTAAACTCAATTAAATTTCCAAATGCCTAACACAAGCATTCATCAAAAAGTTAGTCACATAAATACATGTAATCATCCATTATCTCAATCTCAATACTCAATACATTGTATCATACCAAATTCATATATCATGTACATCATATTCAACATTTCACTCTCAACCATATAATCAATAATTCATTCAATAATAGTACTCAGCTGTATAAACAATATTTATGCCCGTTGAACCTATTAGAACTTCAAAGGATACTCGGGTGATATACATCAGTAATCCATCAATTCATTATCATTTTCGCTCTTTCGAGCTATGATCAGTAAGCTCCTCCTGAGCTAATGGACAGTAAGCTCTATTGAGCTGAAACGGTAAGCTCTAATGAGCTGAAAATAGTAAGCTCTTACGAGCTGATATATCCGTAAGCTCATACGAGCTGTGGTGAGTCCGCAACAAATGCAGGAGCTCGACCAAAATGGTAACCCTAGTGACATGTCACTCGTATCCTACGAATTCATACAGTTCAAACGGGGCTCGGTAACCATCAGTCTATATCAAATAGGCATTCATATTCCAAGTATATCAATTTCTCAATTATAAACATACATTTCAAATAATTACAAGTATTTAAAAGTTTGATTCTAATTATACAAACTTACCTCGAGTATGAAAACGGCGAAATGAGTTAATTACTCGATAATCTTGCCTTTCCCCCGATCTAATTTCAAATTCCTCTTTTCTTGATCTAAATATATTCAAAATTAACTTATTTAATCAACCATTTATTCAATTTCGTCCAAAACACATATTAGGGCTATTTTACACATTTGCCCCTAAACTTTCACATTTTTATAATTTAGTCCTTATCACATAAAATTGCAAATTAATGCAATTAAACCCTTAACTAAGCTAGCCAAATTTCATAGGGACTCCTAGCAGCCCATATCTTTCATTATTTCACATATTTACCACATAAATTTTACATTTTCACAAATTAATCCCTTTTTGACATTTTTGTCAAAAATCACTTTACAAAATTAGTTTAACTATCAACAAATATTCAAAATCCATCATCAACCATCAAATTAATCAAACATTCAACAATGGTAACATGGTAAATCTTTAATAGTTTTGAAATCGAAGATACGGGCTAGGTAGATTAAGTTGCAACAATTTTAAAAACGTAAAAATCATTAAAACCGAGAAAAAATGGACATACAAGCAAGCAAGACAATGGCCGAACCTTCAAAATGCGACAATGGAGTGTTTCTTCTTCTTATTTTCGGTCAAAACAATGAGGAAGAAAGATGATACTTTTCTTTTATTAATTTACTAACATATATTTATCCATTTACTAAAATAACCTTGAATTTTAACCATTATAATTCACCTAACCATGCGCATAAATGTCCACTTACACAACCATTGGTCTAATTTCAACATAAGGACTCCCATAATTTAATTTCATAGCTATTCAATACTTTTAACTATTAGAACTCAAATTTTACGCTTTATGTGATTTAGTCCTTTTTACCGAATTAAGCATTCAAACAATAAAATTTCTTTACAAAACTGTAATAGCCTGATTTAGGGGCTAGTCAAAATAGTGGTTTCGAAACCACTAATCCGAGGTCAGAGAAAATTATTTTTATGTTATTTTATGAGTTAGAGCATGATTATATATATGCATGAAAATTTTGGTGCTTTAATTTTAGCAATTTCATGCTGAATCACGAAAAAGGACTAAATCGTATAAAGTGTGAAAGTTCTATTTTACAAGTTAAAGGTGCCTAATAGCCATAGAATATTAATTGGAGGCCTTAAATGTACAAATTCACCCTTAGATATAGGGTGGCCGGCCATAGGGGAACAAAGAAGTCAAAATTAGTCAAAGTTGGTGTAATAGGTGGATTAAATTGATGAAATAGAATAAAATAAAGAAAATATGATATCCTTCTATTCACTCATCTTCTTCCACCGAAAATTAGCAGTAAATAGGGGTTTGAAAACCCAAAAATTTCAGCAAGCTCTTCACCTTACAAGTAAGTGATTTAAATGGTTTTTCTTGATGATATTTGTACTTTTGGAACCCCTAAAGCTTAAGCTAACTATAGAGGGGACCATTTTGCAAAATGGTGGAAAGTTTAGAGTTTTACCATGTGAGCATGTGTGTTGTTTGCTGCATTTTTATGGAAGAAAATGAGTCATAGATGTTTAATAAACAGCTTTGGTGAAAGGTGTTATCATGAAAAACACCAAAAAGGACCTTTTTGTAAAGGTTGTAAAATAAGATGTAAATGTGTGAAATATTGAGTTTTGAAGGTTTCCATAAGAGAAATAAATGTTCATTTAGGCTTGTAAGAGGAGGAAATTTGATTAGAATCGAATTACGAGCCTAGGGGTAGAATGGTCATTTTGTGAAAGTCTAAGGGCAAAATGGTAATTTTACCAAAGCATGATTATTGAAATGCATTAGTTAATGTGATGATTAAATGAGCTAATTTTCTATTATAGATCAAGAAGAACAAAGAATTATCCTCGACTGAGGAAAGGGCAAAGTATCAGACTAGATCGACAACCTAGCCTATTTTTAAAATCGAGATAAGTTTGCGTGCAATAAATTCAACATCATGTTATTAAGTTTCTAAATGCTTGATATGGGTGATGTTGCATAATATTTATATGAATTTGAGAAATGATATTGAATAAGAAAATGGTGAGAATTGTGATGTGGAAGTCCCAGTTGGACTTTGTTAAATGAGAGAATAAGATCATCGAGGCATGAGATTGGTAAGGTCCTGTATAAGACCATGTCTGGGACATGGCCTCGGCATCGAGTTAAGATCCCGTGTAAGACCATATCTGGGATGTGGCATCGGCATCGAACATGAAACTCGTGTAAGACCATATCTGGGATATGGCATCAACATTGATATAAGATCCCGTATAAGACCATATCTGGGATATGGCATCGACATCGAGATGTGACCCCATGTATGACCATATCAGGGATATGGCATTGGCATTGTGTTTATGTATATGTGGACTTTTTTATTTCCTTAAGTAATCCAAGTGATTCTTTGAGATAAATAGTTGAGCTTGTATAGAGATGAAATTAGTGCTAAAGCTATGTGATGAAGTGATACAGGTACTTGTGAGTAATTCACGAGAAATGTTTACGATATGAAACTTATTATGAAATTGGTAAGAGTAAGCATGAGTAAGTTATAGTTATGAGCTTAAGACTTGTGTTCATTTAATGCAATAGATGGAGGATATTATGAGTTTTTATGTTGCTATTTTTCTCATGCAAACTTACTAAGCTTTATGCTTACCCCTCTCATTTCCCTTTTTCTTGTAGTATTGACAAGTTAGCTCGGAAGTTCGTGGAACGTCGGAGTTCGGAAATCACACTATCAACTTCTTTTGGTATATCATAGTTAGACTTATTTTGAGTATGGCGTGTATAGGACTTGGTCATTTTGTTATGTCATATTTGTTAGCCAAAATATTGGCTATTTATGCTATCAAAGTTATTTTGCAAGTGGTCACTGGAATTGGGCCTATATTTGCCAAGTTTATATATATTCATTGATGATGAAATTCATTAAGTGTATACTTGTGTGGATGTCTTAATTAGGAGTTCTTAGAAGTGCCTTATGGTCATAATATGTGTTGAAGTGAATTGGTATAAGTATGATTGTTTATAGGGTGGCATTTGGCTTGATAGATAGCCTTTCAAATGTCCACACGGGTAGACACACGGGCGTGTGTCTAGGCCGTGTGTGACACACGGTCAGCCCCATAGGCATTTTGATTGACCGTGTGTCCCCTTGCATGCTAGGTTTACAAGTCAGTATGCTCAGTAGTAAACACACGGGCAGAGACACGGCCGTGTGTCTCAGCCGTGTGGGAGGCACGGCCATGGACATGGGTGTGTGCCTAGGCCGTGTAAAGTCTGCACCTAAAATTAGAAATTTAATTCGACACACGTTTAAGGACACGGGCGTGTGCCTTGGCTGTGTGGCCATAGTGAGGTGATGACATCATAAACAGAATGCCATGGTTTTTAGCACATGGGCTAAGACACGGGCGTGTCGAGGCCGTGTGAGGGACACGGGTCAGGGACACGGGCGTGTTCCCGGCCGTGTGAAAACCCCTGTAGGTTCGAAATGAAAAATAAATTCCACACGGGCTAGGAACATGGGCGTGTTCCACTTCACACGGGCGTGTGGCCCTGTTTAAGCAAAAATTTTCTAAGTGCCCAAAAGTTTCCGGTTTGGTCCCGAATCACTCCAAATGTATGTTTAGGGTCTCATAGACCCTTGATAGGGACATTATGACTATGGATGAAAAGTTTTAAGTTAGAACGAAATTTTAAGGCCCGATGTTATGTGTTTAAGCAGGTTAAGTTCGGTAATGCCTCGTATCCGATTTAGACATTGAATACGGGTAAGGGGTGTTACAAAAACTATCACATAATAATTCTATCATGCTGTAAACTTTAATAAAATAATAAAATAAATACTTTGGCCTCGGATTTGTAGTCCCGTAACCACTGTTCCGATTTGACCTAAAAACGGGTTGTTACACATTAACCAAAATAACCATAAATACCAATATGTCAAATAGATAGTGTGACGATACTCTGATGAGATTCCAACCTGCTGAGCTTCCCGATAATCTACAAGACAGAGGAAACGATTACGTAAGCATTTAATGCTTAGTAAATTCATATAAGCAAAACTTAACTTACCAATCATATTAAATTAAACAACCAAACCTACTCTCATCAAGTCGTATGCCAAACTTCCTTTCCTATACATACCACCTCACAAGGTTATTAAATATTTCATTACACTAAAATCCCAAGTATCTCATGGAATATACATGATAAATATTTAGGCTTCATCCATATTCCATCACCTATACGTATATCCTTTACACATACTTTCCATTGAAATCATATGGTTAATAGATAGTAAGTAAACAATACATCTATAAAACATAACATATAATTAAGAAATAGATTCCATGCATATTTCATCCATCACTTGATAAATTATCATCCATTTTCATATTGTATAAGCATATTCATCTTTCCCTATCATATGAACATTAGTAACATTAAATTTTCATTCGTGCCTTGCCATTAACCTTTACTTACCTGTTGAACCGTATAGAATAGCATTCGATACTCAGGAATGCTCACACATAGTGTGCCTTTTCAAGTAACCATAACCTTTCCTTTCCATTAATGCTCACACGAGCTGTGAAATGGGCCTACTCACACGAGCTGTGGGTCAGAATGTTAGCTACATGATGCTGCTCACACGAGCTATGGAGTATCCATAATAAATGCAGAACCTTAGCCATCGATAGGACATTCAAGACTAGCACCCGAAACTGATAACCCTAATGACATGTCATTTGTATCCTAAGTATTCACAAGGTTCAAACGGGACCTTTTCACATATCTAATTCTTTAAATTTCATTATATCATACCATTTCACACATGCTTCATGAAATACATATTTTTCAATTTTACACATCCAAAATCTTTCCTATCATTCCATTGTACCATTCCACTACACAATAAGTGAAGTTCATATTTTTCATATATAGAATTTAATTTAATTAGCTTCACAACTTAATCCATTAAACTAATTTAATACAAAACTATCCATCTAATTATACATATCACAATTATAGATTAACATTCCATCCAAAACGACAATAACAATGTGAAAAAAATAACAACGTCGGTAATGACAAATATATCGCAAAGAAAAGAGAAACAAAAATAAAGAACACACAGATTTTACGTGGAAACCCTTTCGGGAAAAAACCACGGACAGAGGAGAAGAACATTCACTATGTCGAATTCGAATCAATTTACAAGAGGAATAGACTATGTCTATTTATAGGCTTGTAAAGCCATATTCTAATAGGAGTGTAGTAAGATTGAAACTCCTTATTCTAATCAATATCCAATAGATGGAGTTTAATAAGGTTTAAAAAACCTTATTTAAAATAAAATAAAAGAAGTGTAGTTCTATAGGGATTCTTTTTATTTTATTTTATTTTACCATTGTATTTTATTTAAATAAGGATTCGGGTCACTTAATTCTAACAATCTCCACCTTGACACGAATTCTAAATAAACAAGTTCTTCATCACGAACTCTCAACAAACAAGTTCTCCACCTCTTCCATAAAACCCCTTAAGGGTTTAACTTCAACAATAAACACCAACCAAGTCTAAGCAATGCTCAAACTTGGTTATAGGAAGTGACTTAGTCATCATATCTGCAGGATTTTCATGAGTACTAATTTTGCTCAAAATAATATCACCACGAGCAATAATATCACGAACAAAATGATACCGAACATCAATGTGTTTTGTTCTCTCATGAAACATTTGATCTTTTGTAAGGAAGATGGCACTGACATTGTCGCAAAAATCTTGTGTTGATTTGAAGGTCTTCATTGAGCTCACTAAAGAGTCCCTTCAACCAAATAGCTTCTTTACAAGCCTCATTAATCGCCATGTACTCGGCTTTCACGATGGTAGACAAAGCGATCGTAGTTTGCAAAGTAGCTTTCCAACCGATTGCACAACCTCCGATTGTAAATACATAACCAAAGTGAGAGATCTTCTTTTATCAAGGTCTCCAAAGAAAATCAAAGATCAACATACCCAATGACTCCATCTCTAGTTCTTCCAAATCGTAAGCAAACATCGTAGTACCTCGTAAGTATCTTAAAATCCACTTCAACTACTTTCCAATGTTCTTTACCGGGATTCGCCATGTATCTGCTAACTGCACTAACTGCATATGATAAATCTGGACGTGAACAAACCATAGCATACATGAGAGATCCCACTGCACTAGAGTATGGAACATGTGACATGTACTCAATCTCATCATTTGATTGTGGAGACAAAGCCAATGAAAGTCCGAAATGGGTCAAAAAGGAGTACTAACGAGCTTAGCACTCTGCATATTGAACTCACAAAGAACTTTCTCAATATACCCTTCTGACTTAGGTACAATTTACTTGCTTTTCTATCTCTAAGAATCTCCATACCAAGTATCTTCTTTGCTGGTCCCAAATCTTTCATCTCAAATTCTTCACTTAGTTGGGCTTTGACCTTTCTTATCTCTCCTTTATCTTTTGCTGCTATCAACATGTCATCAACATAAAGAAGTAGATACACAAAAGAACCATCACTGCTTTTCTTAAAGTAAACACACAACACAAAACTACTTCTTTTAAAATCATGAGAAGTCATAAAGGAATCAAACCTCTTGTACCACTGTCTTGGTGATCAAGTTTCAAACCGTAAAGGGACTTTTTCAAAGAAGCAAACATAGTCCTCTTTTTTGAGACTGTAAAACCCTCTGGTTGTTGCATGTAAATATCTTCCTCAAGTTCTCCATGCAAAAATGCAGTTTTTACATCTAACTGCTCAAGCTTCAAATCATGCATGGCCACAATACCAAGCAAAGCTCGAATCAAACTATGCTTCACAACCGGGGAGAACACATCTGTGAAGTCCACTCCTGGAATTTAATCAGTAACCTTTTTGCAAAGAAGCCTTGCTTTATATCTCGGTTCTTCAACTCCTGGAGTCCCTTCTTTCTTTTTAAACACCCATTTACAAATGAACAACCTTTTTACCTTTAGGAAGTTTCACAAGATCCCATGTTCTGCTTTTTATGGAGTGATTCCATCTCCTCTTGCATAGCAAACATCCACTTTTCTCGAGTCTTCACATTAACCGCCTCGAGAATAATTAGACGGCTCTTGGTTTGCATCTATATCTTCGGCCACGTTTAAAGCATAAGCAACTAGATCAGCCTTGGCATACTTCTTTGGAGGTTTAATTTCTCTTCTAGTTCTATTTTTGGCGATAGAGTATTGTGGTGAAGAAGCAACTCTATTCTCAATTTTTGTCTCGGCTTGAGGAGTCGACTCTGTATTAATCGATGCTCCACCGCTTTTGATTTTCTTTATTGGAAGAGTCTTTAAGAGATAAGTTAGGTAGCATAGCGCTTTCATCAAAAACAACATCTCTGCTAATCACAACTTTTCTATTTTCAGGACACCATAACTTATACCCTTTTACACCAAATTTTATAACCAAGAAAAACACATTTAATAGATCTCGGTTCCAATTTTCCATTATCAACATGAGCATACGCAGGACACCCAAAGATATTTAAATCAGAATAATTAGTAGAATTACCAGACCATGCCTCTTGTGGAGTCTTTTTCTCAATGGCAATGGATGGAGATCGGTTGATAAAAAACATGGAGTAGAGGCTGCTTCGGCCCAAAACGACTTTGGTAAGTTGGCATTTGACAACATACATCGAACTTTCTCCATGATCGTTCTGTTCATTCGTTCTGCAACGCTGTTTTGTTATGGACTATGACGAACTGTCAAGTGTCTCACGATCCCTTCTGACTTGTACAGTTTATTAAACTCATCAGAACAAAACTCTAAGCCATTGTCTGTGTGGAGGTGTTTTATTTGTTTTCCCGTCTATTTTTCAATCATAGTTTTCCAAGACTTAAATGTGGAAAACACATCGCTTTTCTGCTTCAGGAAGAATGCCCAAACTTTTCTAGAAAAATCATCAATAAAAGTTAGCATATAATTAGCTCTACCTCTTGATGGCACTCTTGATGGCCCCCATAGATCAGAATGAATATACTCCAACGTTCCTTTCGTGTTATGGATTCCTCTGGTGAATCGAACTCTCTTTTGCTTTCCAAAAATGCAGTGCTCACAGAACTTCAGTTTGCAAATTCCTTGCCCATCAAGAAGTCCTCTTTTGCTCAATTCTGCCATGCCATTCTCACTCATATGCCCTAGGTACATATGCCAAAGTTTAGTAATATCATCATCTGACAAGGAAGAGGAAGCGACAACTGCATCACTAATAACAGTAGAACCCTACAAAACACATAACTTGGCAGTCTTTCCCTGCCCTTTCATCACCACGAGGGAACCTTTAGAAATCTTCAAAATACCACTTTCAGCTGTGTATTTGTACTCTCTTGAATCAAGAGTACTCAACGAAATTAAGTTTCTCTTCAATTTTGGAACATGCCGTACGTCACTAAGTGTTCTGACAACTCCATCAAACATCTTAACTTTAATTGTTCCAACACCTGCGATTTTACACGAAGCATTATTTCCCATCAAAACAACACCTTCAGACACTATTTCGTAATTTGTAAACGAATCCCGATTGGGACACATGTGGAAGGTGCAACTCGAATCAAGTATCCACTCCTCGCTCACTTTAGAATTGTTGACAGAAGTGACTAGAAGTTCACCATAACTGTAGTCTTCTAGAACATCAGCTTCACCAGAATTTTCTGGTTGTTTTCCCTTTTGATTCGCAGCCTCCCTTTTAATCTTGTTCTGTAGCTTATAGCACTCAATTTTAATGTGCTCTTTCTTCTTGCAGAAGTTACAAGTTTTACCTCTGTTTGAAGACTTCGATCTACCCTTAGATTTACCGTGAGGATTCCTTTCCTGTGTCCTTCCACGATCATCATCAGCATTCCGATCTTGTCTCCCACGAACAATGAGACCCTCTCCCTGAGAGTCAGGTTTAACCACAAGATGCTTCATCTTATCATACGAGGTCAAAGAATCATAAACCTCATCAACTGTGAGAGACTCGCGGCTATATAAAATCATGTCTCTGAAGGTTGAATAAGACAGGGGCAACGAACAAAGTAGAATCAACCCTAGATCTTCCTTATCATCACCAACCTCCATGGCCTCCAAGTTTGAGAGAATTTCTTTAAACAATGTTAAGTGTTCATGCACAGACTCACCTTCCTCCAAACGATGAGCATAAAGACGTTGCTTCATATGCAACTTGCTGGTTAGAGTTTTCGACATACATATTTGTTCTAGCCTCTTCCATAATGCCGTAGCGGTATTCTCCTTCATCACATCTTGCAAAATTTCGTTAGACAAATGAAGATGTAACTGTGTTAATGCCTTTCGATCCTTGCACTTTTTCTCTTCCTCCGTCAATGTCGAAGGCATCTTATCTACCCCTAGCAGGTCTTCCTCTAAATCCATCTGTGCAAGAACTGCCTGCGTCTTTATTTGCCACAACGCAAATCTGGTGTTGCGATCCAACAGTGAAATTTCATACTTTAAAGACGCCATTACCGTGATCGAGATGAAAAAACCCGGAAGCTCTGATACCAATTTGTGAAAAAAATAATAACGTCGGTAATGAAAAATATATCGCAAAGAAAAGAGAAACAAAAATAAAGAACACACAGATTTTACGTGGAAACCCTTTCGGGAAAAAACCACGGGCAGAGGAGAAGAAAATTCACTATGTCGAATTCGAATAAATTTACAAGAGGAATAGACTATGTCTATTTATAGGCTTGTAAAGCCATATTCTAATAGGAGTGTAGTAAGATTGAAACTCCTTATTCTAATCAATATCCAATAGATGGAGTTTAATAAGGTTTAAAAAACCTTATTTAAAATAAAATAAAAGAAGTGTAGTTCTATAGGGATTCTTCTTTTATTTTATTTTACCATTGTATTTTATTTAAATAAGGATTCGGGTCACTTAATTCTAACAAACAATTTTTAGTCTCTATGTAACACCCCAAACCAGGTCTATGCGTTAAGACGAGATTTGGTTTGTCACACCGAACGAACATCCAAAATTCTCTAATGACTTAAGTAAAACAGCAATGTAAAGCCTTTAGAAATAAGGTTTAATAAAAACTAAGTACAATGATTATGAATTAAGAAAAATACTTGTTTGAAATCTTATATATATATTAGTCAAAACCTTAACGTAGTTTTTTTTTTTTTAAAGAATTTGAAAGAAATTGAAAAGTAATTTAGGTGTCCAAAATTGTTATAAAACACAATATTTTTAAGAAAACTTTATAGATTTAACATAAGCCCATATTAACAGTCTAAAAAATAAAATCAAATCCATCCACACATAAAAACAATCCATAAAAACATAATTAGAGGCCTTATTACATCATACCCAAAATAGTAATTAAAATAAGTAACTTAAATAAAGTTCATAGTTTATAAAACCCAAGCTCGTAGTATGGCCTCCACCAAGTCATCCCCGGCCCAAGTCCACATCAATTTCCATTACCTGAGATGGATAATAAAACGGGGTGAGTTACAAAGAACTCAGTGTGTAACTCACTTACCACCATTATTGGGCCAGACCATCAAGGCATTAATTTGGGCTTGAGCCCAATTACAAACTTTAACAATATAAAATGAAATAAAATATATTAAAATGCATGTAAAATGAATTTCCCAACCAAGCCTAATTTCCATCCGCTACACACCCCGTACTCAACCAAAGACACCAGTGGGGATCAAGTCAACCCACCCCGCCAAACACACCAATCGTAGGCATTTTGCCTTTTAAATAATATTGTAGTGCACTACCGAACTAGATTGTGACATAGTCACCGAACTAGAGGCATTAAGCCAAAATTTGTGGCAGAGCCACCGAACTAGATACGTGGCCACAGGCCTTTCTTCTCTTCATCAAATCCCATCCCATGCATTTATATATGAATAACAAACTTTAATCATAAATGATTTATCAAGTAACCCATAATACAAATGAGTTTTTAATAAAACCTTTCATTTGGGCCTATTAACAATATAGTATTAAACTTTGGCCATATCTCGAACTAGAGGGTTTTTGGCCCATTAGCGATCTAGCAAACTTTGGCCCATATTATCGATCTAGCAGTTTTATGGCCCAATTTATCGATCTAGCAGTTTTATGGCCCAATTTATCGATCTAGCAATATTTCAACTCAATTTATCGATCTAGCAATATTTCGGCTCAATTTATCGATCTAGCAATATTTCGGCTCAATTTATCGATCTAGTAATTTTTTCCGACTTTAACCGTTTTCATGCATTTACACAAAAGTGTTAATTATCACATAATTTTCGATTTTGCCATTTTTACGATTTATCATAATACTTACTGTTTAGTATCTAACCCGAAAGATAAGTGTGAAGTTACACACCTGGTTATGGTGAGAACTAGACTTTCCCGCTCGTCAACACCTATACATATCACGATAACTTAGGATCACTATATTTTATTAACGAAATCAATCTTGGAAAATAACGATCTAACTTTTACCCTCGGATTTTCGAACTACTTCTATTTGCGGTTTCTCCCCGATTGATGGTTCGTTAACCGAATCAAATCCACGAACAAATAATGGTTCGGGAGTACGAACTACTTCAAACAATTGATTCTCCTCGGATGAACGTCCACAACCCGGTGGGAAATCCCGGATTGCTGAAACAGTCCTTTGTTTATACTTAGGGGGATTAACGGAACCACCCTCTTCCAACACTATTCACCGCCCTTTTCTTCCTATCTTGATTGTCTTCAAAGACGCGAAAGATCGTTAGCACGTCCTAATAATATATATATCGAATATGACTAAAGGTTTTAAGAACGAGATTTCCTTACCACAAATATTCTTGTTCCACAAGGAGAATCGATCCAAGCGTTCTATGTCACTCACGACCACTTGATTTCCGATCTTCCGTTATCGCACTAAAGTATAACAAAAATAAACGTTAATAGAAGGAACGTTTATTTCGATCTAAGAAAGCCTTCATACCACCATCAATATTCGCCATGACTACTTCTAACTAAACGGAACTAAAAGAATTCTTACCCTTTTGTCCACGGTTGAAAAGAAAGGATTGAAAATGATGTCTCTAAGTGATGGAGGATTCGGCTATGATAACCAAAGAAAAGAGAAAAAATGATTCGGCTATGGCTCACTAACATTCGGCCATGGAGAAAAACAATGGAGAAAAGGATGAGTGAAAAGAAATAAAATATGAGAGAAGAGATGATAATGAAGATTCGGTTTTCAAAGAGAAGAAAAGAAAAAAAAAAGATGTATTGGAGAGCAAGGTACATTCGGCAATGGAGAAAGAAAACAAAAAGAGAGAGATGGTCTTTTGGTACTAACACTTTCGGCACTAAGAAGAGGCACAAGAGAATATTCAAAAGATGAACAAAGAAAATGACCAAATGGTCAAAAGAATTAGGCTTTACCAAATGCACAAATTCGGCCAAGGGAGAAAAGTTGAGAAAGGATTGCAAACTTTGCACATATGCTAAGAATGACCAAAAAGAGACTTCAAATCCTAGCCAAACTAACACCAAAAATTCGGCTCCCCCCTAGACCATATTGCCGTCCATATGCATGGTCAAATGGCCATGATTTTGTTTCCAAAACACTTTCCTTGATACTTGCCCTATGTCTCCATATCTTTCCATATTTTCTTGATTCCCTACCAAAAATTCACTCTTACCTTATTCCTTTGATATACTAACCAAAATAACAAGGTCAACACTTACCATAAATAAGCTTGGCCGACACTTACCAAAGAAGAGCAAAATAAAAGTTGTCAAAATGCCATCCAAGGGATTCGAACCACTCTCCTCATGCTATAACCCATGCGCCAACACCACCTTGCCATTTACTCATCTTATGCTACTTTTTAACACTTAATTTAACTTAAGTGTCAATGCCACTTGCTCCACTTCAATAAATTCTCAAACTAAAAAAATTATTCCATACCCGAATAATTCTATACTCTTCTTCAGGACTATAATAGGCACAAAAAGAAATAAGAAAATTTTCCTTCATAATCTAAACACCAAAACATGCAATAAATCGATACTTGAATTTTAGGGTGTTACACTCTATATGAACTTACCTCAACAATTACAGTTGTAAAAACGAATCCGACAACTAATCCAATACTTAGCTTTTCCTCGATTTTGATTCGTTGGCTCATTTCTTGATCTAAATAATATTTTTTATTCAATTAAACCATTCAAATAACTTAACACAATTAATTCAATCCTATAATCCATTTTAAGGTGAATTTACAAAATTACCCCTAACATTTTAACATTTATGCAATTTAGTCCCTAAATTTGAAACTTGCAATTTCACCATTTTAACCATAAATCATGCTAGCCGATTTTTACCCAATCATATAACAACCCATATTAATCCACAATTTACAATATTTTCCTTGAATTTCACCATTTTCATAAATAAGTCCCTAAACTTGAAAATCATCAAAAATTACTTAACAAAATACTTATATTTAAAAACTAAGCTTAATAATCAATCATAAAATTTCAAGAAGATCACAATTTCATCCATGGTGAAATTCTAAACATTTAACAATTTAACAAATTGACCCCCGGGTTAGCTAGATCAAGCTAAAACGATAATAAAAACATAAAAATCATTAAAAACGGGTGCAAAATGGACTTACATGCATTGAAATTAGGTTTTCCGAACCTTGAAGGTTAATAGCCATGGACATTCGATGGAAAGAAAGCCAAATGAGCAAGATGATACTTTTCTTTTTATATTTTGTTTAATTAATTATTTAATTTATTATTACACCCTTGTAATTTAATTAAAATTTCTCAACTTTTCACCTTTAAACTTTCCATTAATAATAAATAAGGTATATTTACCTTTTAAAACCCTTAATTCATGGTTCTTTAGCCATTTAGTACAATTAAGCTAATAGAAATTGAATTTTGCATCTTTTACGATTTAGTCCTTTTTCCTTAATTAATTATATAAACATTAAATTTTCTTAACCAAATTTTAATACAACCTTAATAACGCTCTGTAAATATTTAATAAAATATTTATGGCTCGATTTATAGAAACGAGGTCTCAATACCTCATTTTCTAAAACTACTTGACTTTAGGGACATACCACTTGAACCTAATTATTCTTTCCTTTACAATAAATCATTAAATCAAATTTTATTATTACACTATATTTGACTCGTAAATATTAAATAGTAATATTTACGAACTCACACGTCAGATTTGTGGCCTCGAAACCATTGTTCCAACACCACAAAGAAAGGGGTTGTTACACTACCAAAGTTCTAAATGTTACACTGTAAATAGGCATTAAGCAATCAACTGTACCAAGTGATATAGTAAATACAAGGAAATGAGCATGCTAGTACGAATGATAAATGGTTGAATTTGTATTTGTTTGATTGATTAAGTTTGTGCATGTTGAGATACTTAGGGATGACCTAAGGTATTGTTTGGAACACATTCAGAGCCAAAAAGCTAACCTATTTGTTTCTCACCCTTAGTACCAATTTTTGAGCATGTTGACACTTCTTGATGAACCTCATTACAAACCCTAAGCCTGAAAACATTAATTTGTATTTGTCATTTTTCTTTGGTCCTGCACTACACGACTATAAATGTCTGGACATACATATTGAGGGTTAAGTAGATACATCATGGCAGAGCTTGTGAAAATAGAGTGAAATAGGAAAGATTGGTGTGATATAGAAACTATAAGTTAGCCTAATGTATGAAACAAAAATAAAAATCCAAAAAGGAAATTAGTACGAGTAGAAAAAGTCTTAAACTAGCGAAAAAGCATTCATGAGTAAGATGTATTGAAAAAGAGAAAAGTAACAAAGTCAAAAAAGAAATAAAAACTCGTTCATTAGTGCACAAAAACTCATAATGCTAGCCTTATTTACTATGTCATGTTATGACTTCCTATATATGGAGAGACAAGAAAGGTGAGAGAAGGAGAAATAAGGTGGTGAATGGGTAAGGGTCACTAAGGGGGGAAGAATAGGGATCAATACGATGTGCCAAAATACTTTTGTGTTTGTAAACCTTTTGATGCTTACTATCTTTGAATCCCATACTTGTCCTAAGCCTCAGAACGTTACAAGCCGAAAAGTCCTATGTGTAACAGCCCGGTTTAGACCCTAGTCAGAATAGTGGTTTTGGGACCATAAATTCGAGGTCAAAAAAATATTTTAATATTATTTTTGTGTTTACAGTATGTGATTGAGCATGTGTGAAAATTCTGTGTGAAAATTTTATCGTATGTGTGTCGAATTAAGAAAAAGGACTTAATCGCATAAAATGCAAAAGCTGTGTGCTAGTTGTTAAAGTGCTTATTTGGCATGGATTTTTAAATGAGGAGTCCTTATGTGGTAATTAGACCTTTGATAGTGGAAGTTGACATATATGGCCATTAAATGAATGAAAATATAATGTTTAAAATAAGGTTAAAATGGTAATTAAATTATTAAGTTAATATTACTAAAACAAATAAGAAAAACAAGCCATATTCTCATCTTTCTTTGCCGAAAATCACAAGAAAAATAAAGGAAAAAGAGTTTAAGGGTTCGGCTAGAAGTTGGCTCAATCAAGGTATGTTTTGAGCTTGGTTTTTAGTGATTTCTACGTTTTTGTGATCGTTGCTTAGTGTTCTAGCTAGCCCATGCTTTAATTTTAGAATTTGATGAAGAATTTGAAAGATGCCATTGATGAATGCTAGAGCTTTGTGATAGTTGGTGATGAAATATGAAAGATATGTGATAGATTAACATATTTTGTCTTTGAATTTTTGGTGAATTTGAGTAATTAGGGCTAAATTGAGAAAAGTGTAAATTGAAGGACTAAAATGTGAAATAAATGAAATATGTGGGCTTGTATGAGCTAAGGAAAAATTCAGCTAAGCATGTGTAAATGAAAATTTTGTGCATTTTGTGATTTTATGAAATAGGGACTAAAGTGTTGAAATGTGAAAATATGAGGGCTATTTTGTAAAATGCCCTAAATATATGTGTTTAGACTAAATTGAATGAGTTGGTGGTTAAATGAGTTAAATTTTTGAATATGTATAGATCAAGAAAAGAGGGATTTGGATCGAGATCGAGGCAAAGATAAAGTGCTCGACTAATCGACTTGTTTTGTTACTTCAACATCCGAGGTAAGTTCGGATATAATACGAGTTGTTAAATTTATGTCTAAGTACTATAAAATGAATGAATATGAGATTATTGAATTTGAAATGCTATATGTGGAATTGAGAAATGTGGCACTAAGTGTGTGTAAGTAGAATCGGGACAGAGATGAATAGCACTGTGTGTGCAAAGTAATGGAAGCCTCAGCTTTATTGATTAGCACTGTGTGTGCGATACCGAGATAAATTTGGTTTAATGTAAAGGCACTAAGTGTGCGATGATATTTAAGCTTCGGTTATGAAATGGGCACTAAGTGTGCGAATAAATCAAACAAATAACGAAGATTTACCGAAATGTGGTACCGAACATTAAGTAGCAAGAATGAATGTTAACTAAGTGTTGGAAAAGGTATGTTCGAAACCTATGTGGTTGATGATATCATTTATGGACAAATGCTTAGTTGTGTAAGCATATGGTTAAGGATGAGATTCTGCATTCTTGTAATATAATCTATGTGATGGTTATTTTGTATATTGATTTTGAATCTTAGAGTTAGAAGTATTATATTACGAACTTACTAAGCTCTTAAGCTTACTGTGTGAAGTTTTTTTCTCTTTTTTACAGTATATTTAAAGCTAGCTCGGATTCGGGGATCGTTAGCGACTCAATCACACTATCGGCTATCTATTTTGATATTTTTGGAAAGATGTAAATATGTTTGAATATGGCATGTATAGGCTAGTGATTATGGCATGTTTTGAAGTGTATAAGTCTTGCCATGTGATTTGGCTTGGAAGTTTGATGATTTTGTATATATTTTGGACATGTGAAAAGAATGAATTATAAGTGTATGTGTGTGTTCTATGTGAGTGATAATTATTTCATAAATTAGCAAGATGGAAATGAAATGGTATGTTTCATGATGGAATTGGTAAGGAGTGAATGTTGAATAGATTATGAGTTCTGAAATGTGAAATTGATATTTTAGATGACTTATTTGAGTATGGAAATAAATGGTGTGGTTGATGATTATTTGGTGCATATATTGGTATGTTTTGGTTTCCATTTGAGGTATAAATGCGTATGGTTTGATGCTTGTAGGTGATTCTAAGTGTGGGTGGCAAGTTTGGCCTTGCAAATGGCCTATAATTGCCCACACGGGCGTGTGGCTCGACCGTGTTGTTTAAGTTTGCCAATTGAAACAAGTCAGGCTCGACCACGGCTGGACACACGGGCTGGACACACGGGCGTGTGACTGGCCGTGTGGTGCAAGTCAGTGTCGACCACGAGTGAGGCACACGGGCATGTCTCAGGCCGTGTGGACAAGTCAGTATGTATGCCCTGTTTTGCCACGGCTTGGACACACGGGTGTGTCCGAAGTCTTGTGAGGCACACGGCCTACCCACACAGGAGCGTGACATCTGTAGCTTTGAAAAATGTTTACTTTTCAGAAATTTTCGTATGTGTTTGGTTTAGTCCCGACCCATTCCTAACACGTGTTTAAGGTCTTGTAGATCTCATTAAGGGACTATATGTTTACATTTTGATATGTTTGAATGATGATTGACTTTGTGTTGTAAAATGATTGTAAATGTTCCGAACTGATCGGTAATGCTTCTTAACCCTAGACCGGCGACGGTTACGGGTTAGGGGTGTTACACTATGTGACCTAAATATCCTTATGCATGAATGGACATCATACTAAACATACACATAAATGATTATTTGTATTCTACTTGGATAATCAAAGTACTTGTACGATTTATTGATGAACTCTTACATGTGAGACCCTTAATACTTGTATATATTGTAACATACTGAACTTAGATGTTTGAAATCAAAAGTGGTAAGCCAAATACTCATCATGTTAAAGTTGTTAGTAAGCATGAAATGCTTAAGTCATATGATCCGAAGTCAATACTTGTATGATATTTGCTCAAGGGTCGTCGCCTTTATTTCTTATTATTGTTTATGTTGCTTGAGGATAAGCAATGACTTAAATGTGGAGGAGTTTGATCTGTCGTAATTCGATGTAGCAGATTAAACTAGTTTTCACATTTAAAGAGCTTGAATACAAGCATTTTCGTTATGTTTTGCTTAAGTTTTCTTAGCTTAGTTACATTCAATAAAATGTGCAAATTGAGTCTTTTATTGACCTAAGGGGCCGAATGAAGCCTAAGGGCAGCCAACGTACTTTGTGAGTATGTAGGAGACCATTAGAAGGCGTATTAAACAAATATTGGTCGCTATGTCACAACACGGATGACTCGATGTCACAACATAGGGAACATATGGAGAAAACTCAAGGAGGAGTATACTTCAACCTCTGTTGCGACACAAGTCCTGGTGTGTCGCGAGAACGACTCTGTGACAGAAATTAAATATGAAGCAGGGGCATTTTGGTCTGCACAGTCAAACCTAAAGCTCGAGGACGTCGGCTAACTTAGGTTTAAGGACGACGGCCACTTAAAAGCTTTAAATAGGCTCATTTGGCACATGTTATAGACATCATTCCTTTAGGCTAGATTCTCTCTATAAAATTTAGTTTAGTTTTCTTTCATTCTTATGTTTTAGATTTCTTTTATTTTTTCTTGTTGATTTCAAGAGATCTAAATTCTAGAAGCATTCAAACTCTGTGGATTCGTGCTTAATTTCAATACAATTATGCTCTTTCATTTACTTTATCTTGTCGATTTAATAAGCATGATTTCTCTTTATATCGATTTCATATTGTCTATGAAAGCCATGAGGAACTAATCCCTCTGTAGGGGATTAGCGAGTGGAGGTATGATCTATTAATTGTTTTATAGGGTTACTCAACGGATCAGCTGTTTAGGAAAGGAAGAACGTGAAACAAACCCTGGGTCTGACAACCCCGGGAAGTCATCAAGGTGGGAATTAACCCAAAATTGGTATTGTCCATTCGTGAACACCTTCACCCCAAGCCAGCCTAGACTGTGAGGTCAGAAGATAAGTAGTTCTTGTTGTCTCGTTATGTTAGTGGAAGATTAGAAGATCCTGCTAGGGTAGCGACTAATTAATTGAAGAGGAACTCGAAACAACAATTGATGGGGATTATCGAAACGAGCTAATCACCCATAATCGATATTTGATTTACTCTACTCTTCTATCTCCTTAATTTTATTTATTTTATGTTATTTTATTATTCTAAAATCTTTAAAAACCTTTCTTTTATGTTCTCATACTATAATTTATTTAAAGTACTAATTAGATCTTTTAGTATTTAGGTTAGAATTGATCTAGCGCTCGCCTCCCTTGGGTACAATCCTCGGAGTACTCACCTACTTTGTTGTAAAACTATATTACAACTTGACCCGTATACTTGTGGATACCGCCTTGTCGTACTATATTTTATTGCAATACTCACACTCTAGACATTAGTACGTCCGAAGGCGGTCAAAAGCCGAGAACAATACAATTCTGTCTCACATAAAGCATAGATACTTTTTGGGAAAAGTTTATTACTATAAATATCACAAATCGGGTCGGTTTTCAAAAATTTAAACTTCCACTTTGGATCAAAACCGTTTTCTAAACTGGATTTGATGCATTCACAGATAGGGTGAAATTTATTAAATTTCATTCACCGAAGTTACCAATTTTTAATTTTGGAAAATTAGCAAACTTGCGACGACTTCTTGGATGCGATCCAGGAATTTTTGGTGGATATGTCTTCATGGTGTTGAAATATCTATCTCTTAGCTTTGAAATGCACTTCGAATCACTCGATTTTGAGTTCGGGAGCTCAAGTTATGACCATTTTAGTGAAGATTGCACGAGCAAAATTTCTAGACGGGATTATTACGGAAATTACGAGTTTTGGGCTTTTAATTCGATTTAAATCATATTAGGTTCGGATTTTAGGCTTAATTTTTATTATATATAAGCCCAATATTGTATTTACAAGCTCTTATTATTTTATTATTTTTTTATAATTATTAAGTATTTTAAGTTATTTAAGAGTTTTACGTCAACAAGAAAGTTTTGTTTAAAACTACTTCTTATTTAAAACTACTTTTTGTTTAGATTAATTAGAGTTTTAGTACACTTTAGAGTTTTATTTGGATGTACTTAGCTAGCCTATATAAAGGCTTCTTCATTATTCATTAGGGAGATAATTGTTTTCATTAATAAAGTTTTCAACTCTTTGAGTTTGTTTCTTTGTGCAAGATTTTTTTCCTTGTGATTTTTAGAATTAGTTTTCTTCTCTAGTTTCTTCAATGAGTCGTGGGAATTCATTATTCACCCTTCACCCTTCAATTTGCCAAGGATTATTTCTTGGAGGGTTAATTAGAGTCAATAATTGAGTTTGTTGGGATTTATATCTCAAAGGGTTCAATTGGACACTTATCCTTCTATCCATTATATCCATCGGTTTATCGTTTCATCTTCCACTTTTAAATTTTGTCTATTTATTTATTTATTTATTATTTTGAATATTTATTCTTAGTTATTCACTTTCTTAATTTAGTGTTTTCGTTTTCTTCTTTTAGGTCACCTCCAAATCTTCCCTTCTTGAGTAAAAGAAAAAAAAAACTTGAATTCGATCCTGGTTCGCTTCCTCCACTTCAATTCCTTATCAGGATTTTTCCAACACTTAACATGGTCATATAGGTGATAGAAGTCTTCGTGTGCGAGGATAAAAATAAATTCATGAGAAATTAACTGAAGACTTGGCGTATAACCATGTCATTTTCTTTAAGGTTTTGTTCACCTCCACCTATATTTTGGTGTACAAAGAATTATTGACAAATGAACCTCAACGATATAATAAAACCCAATAACTATTAGCGCTTTGCACTAATGAAATAGTCCACTAAACATTGAGCAATGTATAACATGACTACTAATTTCTATAAAAAAAATTGTAGTAATTCTTTATAGAAAATTATAGAATGATAGAAGATGGGGGAAGAATAGAAATAATTTTTCACTCCTATTTATAAGAATTGTGTCTTTTCATAGAGACATACTTGTCCAATAGGTGTTTTTTTTTTAGATAGATATATCTCTTAAATAAACATAACTATTCAATAAATATTATATGAATAGTTACAATTTCATATTGATTAGTCTAAGTGACATAATTTTCAATAAGAAGAGATGTAATTCATTTCTTTTGAATAATAATAATAACTCTTGATTAATAACAGTATTATATTTTTTTGATTATTTATGACTTTTCATTTATAATTCTTGGAACATTATATATTTTGAGAATGTTCCGACAAAAATAACCTCCACAAAGCAGTTTTTCACCGGATGGAAAGTAGTAAACAAGGAAAAAAGAAGAAAAAGAACAAGATTTGTCTGCACATTGCTTTGCCTAACGTATTATTAGTACTCTGACCGTAACGACATGCGTTTATATCTAGTGTGTACATGTCTGTTTGTGATAGAATGTTGAGTGTAAATGTTTAAGCTATGTATAGTAGTCAAAATGCTGCACCATACTAAACAAAATGATAACAAGAAGGAAGCAATGTTATGGAGAAAGGCGACATGCTAGTTAAGAGATTGAGTTAATATAAATTGTATGGGGTTTTTTTGTGATCTCCATAGTTATCTAGGCTATCAGTATTTTACTTCAACAAGGCTTTAGTAAATGGTGTTTTATGTTTTTATCAGAGTTTAGGTTCAGTGATAGTTTTAGGAGAATTTGATCATTGAATTAATGAGATTTTGTAACATCCCGAAATAGGGCCTAAACAGAACAGTGGTTGCGAAACCACGAATCTGAGATCGAAAAGTTTATTACGATTAATTATTATGATTTATCGAGTGATTAAATACATGTGTTAGAGTATCGATAAGAAATTTTATTGATTGCATGCTTAAGTTGCCTATTAGGACTTGTTTGCAAAATTTGTTAAATAGGGGTTCTAATTCATAGAGTACTTGATTGAAATGGGGGTTTAAAGTAGGAGTCCTTAAATGGTAATTAGACCATTATATTTTCCATGGACAAAAATGGACATACATAGATAAAAATAACTAAAGTTTTAATGAAGGGCATTTTAGTCATTTGGAATTTAAAAGGAATTAAAAGGGAAAAAGATGGCAAAATGTTGTCCATCTTCTTCATTAGGCCAAAATTTCAAAGGGGACACCATAGATAGGGTTTCTTCAACTTCTCAAGCTCATAGTAAGTGCATCTAAGCCCCATTTTTAATGTTCTTTACGTTTTTGGAGTCCCGATAACTTGATTTAGCTTAATCTAGCAATAATTTAACCTAGGGTTCATATTTGGAAAAATACCCATTGGTGAAATGTGTTTATTTTGATGTTTTATGATAGAATATGAAGTCTGAAATTATGTTAAACAACTTTTGCTAAGCGATTTTAAGTGAAAACGAGTAAAACGGCTTAATCGGTAAAAATACCTAATGTTCATAAGTACATGTTAGAGTGAGAATTTGATGTTGTCATAGAAGGGAAAAATGATCAGAATGTCATAAAACATAAGAATAAGGGATAAAGTTTAATTTTCGAGCTTTGGGGAAAATGTGTAAATATGTAAAAGTTTAGGGGCAAAAATCATAATTTTGCCAAAGTTAGAGTCAAGGACTGTTTTAATAAATGTGAGTATTAAATAAGCTAAATTTGCTATTATAGATCAAGAGGAACGAAATCCGGAGTTAGACAGGGGAAAGAAAAAGATAGTTGGCTAAATCAATATAGTTGATCGTATTTTGTTCCGAGGTAAGTTTGCGGTAAATA
This sequence comes from Gossypium sturtianum, assembly GCA_025698515.1. Lineage (NCBI taxonomy): Eukaryota > Viridiplantae > Streptophyta > Magnoliopsida > Malvales > Malvaceae > Gossypium > Gossypium sturtianum. The sequence continues at coordinate 91,833,473 of CM046949.1, forward strand.
AATGCAATATTCTATTATTTTACATTTAATACTATTAAATTCCAGCATTTACATATTTATTCTGTAAATTTGTCATTTAAAGACTCAAGCATGAATTGACGGAGAAGCAATCTCAGAAAGTCCCGGTTGAACCTTAGGAATGTGTAGGATACAAATGTCATGACATTAGGGTTTAAGGAAATCGTGTAAGACCATGTCAAGACATGGCATTGATAAGTTACTATAAGGCAAAGATCCCATGTAAGACCATGCCAAGGCATGGAATTGGTGAGTTCATAAGGCAAGGATACCACGTAAGACCATGTCAAGACATGGCAATGGTAAGTTTCAAAAGGAAAAGTACCCGTGTATCCTTAGTATTCCAAGTGGTTCAACGGAAAATTCAGAGAGTATACCAAAGGAAAGGTAAGACAAGTTCATGCTAAAAAGGTAAGGTAAGAATTCAAAACTTAAGCATATTGAGTTAAAGGCTTAAATGATCTTGATAAGAAAAGAATAAGATAATTCATTAAGAATGTTGTTATTCATTTACATGCAAACTTACTAAGCTTTATGCTTACTCCCATTCCTTTCTCTCTTTTTATAGTATCGCAAGCCAACTCGGGGATCGCAAGGACGTCGGAGATCGTTTCACACTATCAAAGGATTATCTCGGTATTTTATGACTCGAAATGTTTTAAGTTATGGCATGTATAGGGACTTAGCCATTTTGTGTGTATGTCCTTATGATATGGCTAAAGAATGGCTTGTAAATACTTGATAATGATTAGCCATTAAAATGGCTAATTAAGAACATGTTTTGGGTGTTATGTATGCCTAAATGATAGTTATTACAAAGAAATTATGAAAGAGTAAAATTTGCAAAGGAACAGTTTTTGGACAGCAACAGTGACGTGATTTTGAAAAATCACTAAGGATAGTATAAATGGAATTAGGGTATGAATGAGGTATAGAATTAAATATTATTGAGTCTATTTTTATATGTAAAAAACTTTGTAGGCAAAAGAATTGTATATTATGAGATAATTGATTTTTAGTGAAGAGAGGTCAGAACCGTCGGACAGTGTAACAGAGGAGACTTTAACTAATAAACTGTACTAATTAACGATACCAAAAATTCTGGAAAAATTATAGTAAGAATATATATTAGTCTAGTTTCAAGGAAAATTTACGGATCTAAATTTCGAGTTTTGTAACTCGAGTTATAGTCAATTTAGTGACTATGATGCAAATGGACAGTTTCATTATGAATAGGGAAATAAATTGTTTTGATTTGTTTAAGAAATCAGAAAATTTTTAATATTTCCGGTTTGGTCCCGAACCGTTTCAATTGCATGTTTTAGGGCCTCGAAGGCCCTTTTTAGGAACATATTGGATGTATGTGAACGAATTAATTTTAAAAGCAATTTTTTATGCCCCGAACTAGTAAGTTAAGTCTGGTAATGCCTCGTGCTCGACTCTAGCGACGGTCTTGGGTAAGGGGTGTTACAGATTTTCTGGAAATTGAGTATGGAGATACAGTCTTACATCACCATGGCTTTTAAGTTTAGTTTTTTTTTTTTATGTGCAGTAATGCGCTTTAGAGTTCAATTACATGATTTCACTACCATACCGCCAATGAAATTGGACAAAAGAAATGAAGAAATAATGAATTCCGAAACAAAATTATATACATGCACGACTAAAATACCATGGCTTAATCATTGGAAGTAATCCACCATCCCGTTTATGATAAATGGAAATGTCCAAAATACATTACCCATTCTAAAATTAAATTTTCGTACCACGACAGGAAAATTCATATAAGGAATAAAGAAATAGTGAATTTGGATACATGCACGATTAGAATACCATGGCTTAACATCGTCCCATTTATGATCAATGAAAATGTTCAAAATTCATTACCCATTCTAAAATTAAATTTTAGTATTACGAAAGGAAAAATTATCATACTTTTAAAATGAAGAAAGCAACTTAAGGACATGTGAATGAAAGATTGATGGAATAGGAAATATGAGATTTGGTAAAAAATAATATTTAAAGGAAATATATTAGAAAGATAAACGAATTTTAAAATGGTTGTATGGTGTAATTATATTTTCTTGGATTTTGTTATATTTTGTATTGAAATTTGATAAGGTAGTTGAACTTTTAAAAGATTGGTTGAACTGTGATTAGATCAATCAGATTGAAATTGATGATCTAATCAACTTGTGATCCAATTTTGAGAACATTAGAAAGCATAGTTCATGTAGCTATATTTGAGTGAAGGATTTGAGTTACATTTTAGTTGATTTCCACACCTCTTTACTGCAAGCTTTTCGCCTCCTTATTTAAATAGAAAAACAACAGAACGGCAGCTGATGTTCTCACTTAAATGTACATTTCGAGATTAGAAGTTGCAACTTGCAAATATCGAACATGGAATTCCGAGAACATAGTAGAAAAATGATAAATCCTGGAAGTGGAAAGTGCAACCTGAGGAACCTTTGAAAATTTGCTGCATCTCTTTGAGAAATCTATGGTTACGCAGAAAGACAAAAAAACATAAAGCTATGACTTTTACAACCATAAAACATATTGCTAAATCACTAGTCTTTCTGATGTCACAAAGTTCAGCTTTAAAATTTAACTTCCACACCCTTGCCATATTTTAGGTCCCAATTGAATCCAATCTAAACCGTGATGCTTAATTCTGTCCTGAGTAAGCCATAAAAAGCCTGATATTTAATTAGTTTAATTCACTATGAACCAATGTTGACAGGTTTTGTATATTTGTACAAGTATAAACGGAAACTTATTTATCGGATGCCTCCTCTAGCCCGCATATCTGGTTGCTCTTATAATCGGGTGTCTTAAGGAGATAGAACTGAGAAGTTTTGTCTGTTACAGACTAGAACAATGAACATGAGGCCCCTTTCATGATTTAACCAGCTTAAAATCTAAACCAACTCACTCTCCAATGCTCAAGTTACATACCAAACACCATGTCAAGGTATTCTGCTAACAGTGAATGCCAACCTGCTCAAACAGGCTCCTAGTGAGTAACTTGCTCCAGAATCCTAGCCACATATCAATAAAGCTCCAAGTAACATCATGTTCATGTCCCATTTGTAGTCTCTAGGTGTAATCACTGTCCACAAGTTATGTTCCTCTTTCGTAATCAAATTCAGAAATCCCAAGTAAACAAGAATTCTAAAATGATTTACTGTAATCAACATCTTTTCATCTCTTTGCGAAGTCCTAACAATTCATATAACTTATCAGATTGGGGGTGTTCTTGATCCTTTGAAGTAAAATAGTTCACACAACCAGCCACCTCGATCCAACTACAACCAACAGCCTTCCGCATATCCTTTTCCTTCATTTCTTTTCTCACTCTATCAACACTTTCCCAGTTTCCTTCCCCTGCATATATATTTGAGAGCAAAACATGATATCCTGTGGTACTGTTTTCTGTATCCATTTGAAGCAACCTCTTGGCCACAACTTCACCCAAGTCAGATTTTTGGTGAAGCCTACAAGATGCAAGAAGTGATCCCCAAATCTCCAAGGAGTTACCCATTTCACCTAATTGCTCAACAAACTCATAGGCTTCATAAACCCTCCCAACCTTCCCCAGCATGTCAGCAACACAACAATAATGCTCCGTTGAGGGCTGGATGTTAAACTCCCTTTCCATTGAATAAAATATATGAAGGCCCTCGTCAACCAACCCAGCATAGCCACAAGCTGATAAGACTGCAACAAAGGTAATGGCATCAGGCTGAATGCCGGAAACCTGCATTGAGCGAAACAAAGTGAGAGCTTTCTCACCCAACCCATGTTGACCATAAGCCAAGATCATTGTGGTGTATGTAACAGAATTTTTCTCAGGGATCTTAGAAAACATGTTTTCAGCAAGTTTGAGGGCACCAGATTTGGAATACATGTCAACTAAAGCTGTTCCCACAAAGACATTGGAGTCCAACAAATTACGAACAGAAAATCCATGGAGTTGCTTACCTAAATCTATATTCCCCATTAGACTACATGCTGGGAGAACTGATGCCAACGTCACAGCATTGGGCACTACATTTTGCTGAAGCATTTTTCTAAAGACGACAATAGCTTCTTCAATAAGCCCATTCTGTGCAAGACCAGCAATCATAGCATTCCACGTGGCTTGATCTCTATTGCTTGAATTGCTTTTTTCAAAAAGTATCTGTGAATTCCTAATCAAGCCAGATTTAGCATACATATCTATAATATAACTGTCCATCCCCTCAAACTTAATGCCATGCCTAAGAAGATAAGCATGGGTCTGTTTTCCAATTTCTTGGTTTCTAAGATTTGATGCTGCTGAAAGTATAGCAGTTACAGTCACAGAATCAACCAAGAAACCTTGCTTCTGCATCTCATGTACAAGTAATAACCCTTCATCATCCAACCCATTCTGTACAAAAGCAGATACCATGGTATTCCAAGAAATGACATCTCTTACAGGCATCTTATCAAAAATTTCAAATGATGTGTGAATTGAACCGCACCTGGAATACATAACAAGTATTGCATTGGCTACCATAAGTGGCAATTTGCGTTCATTCTTAATTACATAGGCATGTAGCTGTTTTGCCAAATGCAACTGCTGCAACTGTGAAACAGCAATTAATGCTGAGAGAAAAGTGACGTCATCAAAAACAGTTCCTGATTCCATAGCTTGAATAAAAAGCTTAATTCCTTCAACCGGAACATTATTTTGAAGATACCCTCCAATCATAGTGTTCCAAATCTCTATATTTCTCAGCGAGCAATTGTCAAAGATCTTCCTAGCAAAATCAAGGCAACCAAGCTCTGCAAACATGGAAATTGCCGAACTAACAACAAAAAAGTTATCAACACATTCATCACCCGACTTGAGAAGCATCCCGTAAAGAACTTCAGCATTATTATAGTCCTCTAAACCAGATATAGCTGGAAAAATGTTAACGAAACTAACTGCACTTTGTTTTATCCCTGTTTTCATCATATTCCTAAACAGCTTAACTGCTTCCAAATATCTCTCTGTCTTTACATACCACAAAATCACAGTATTCCAAGCGACCACATCTCTCTTACGCATCATATTAAATACTTTACATACCAAGTCATGTTTCACATAATCAAAGCCGTCAATATAACCACCCATTTCCTTATTATCCATAGAACTCAAACAAGTAGCATAAAAATTCAACAAAGCATTATACACGATCCTACTAGGATAGGTTAAACCCCGAATGAAATGGCAATGAACGGCTTTACCTATGCGAAAATTACGCGATAGAGCACAAGCTTTGAGGACAGAGGAGTAAGTATAAGAGTCGCATTTGGTGAGAGAGGAACAACTCTTCATGTGTGAATAGAATAAAAGGGCTTCATGGGGCATATTGTTGCAAATGTAACCGATGATGATAGTGTTCCAAAGAACTGTCTTTGGTTGGGGAATTGTGTCGAAAAGCTGGCGGGCGACATGGGGTTGGCCTTGTTGGCATATTCGGCTAAGGCGAGAACGGATGGAAGGAGTTCTCAGAGTTGGGTTAGGGGGTGGAGAGCAGATGATGGTAGTAGAGGAATGGGAAGGGTTGTTGTTGGCGGTGCTGACGGTAGAGGGGGTGGTTGAAGGCGGCGAGATAGGGAGAGGGAGAGCCGAGGAGGCCATGAATGAGCTATAAGTGATAAGGTTGTTTCTTTAGCTTTTCTGTGCTCTCTCTATCATATTATGCAGGGGGTTTGTTTGATACACACTGTTTAGTTGGTTGGTAGTTAACAGTGGGTAAGGTTGGCTCAACGCCTCGATCTACATATTCTTGCCATTTGTTAACTTCCAATTTAGAATTTTCTTTTTCTTTCTGTCAAATTATTCACATTACTCAACTGTGTATTTACCGTTCTCTGGTGTAATATATTTTTATTTTCATTCAAAATTCAAAACTAATTTGTTATTTGATTCATTTATTTATTTTAAGATTTTAAAATATTTACTCATTTGTTATAATAAAACATCATCTACCTAATAAATAATTTATTAGAATTTTTTAATAAAATAATTTATTAGAATATTTGCTTATTTTGCATACTCATGCGATGCACGAATCAAATGTATGTTATTATTAATATTTATGTGTAAAAAGTAGACATGTTCATGAGTTGGGTTATCTCCTTAAGATCGAAAGTTAATTCAAAATTTGAAATAATTTGAGCAAACATATTAGGCTCGAAAAATGGGCTTAAGTAAGAAAATTAAGCTCGTTAAATTATGACTCGGAGTCAGACTTTAAGGCCCAAGCCCAATCAACCCGTTTTCTACACTTATATTATATTATATTACATTATATATATATATAGTATATAAGTTATAACATATAAAAACTAAATATATAATAAACCTATAATACTATAATATAAATATTAAAAAATGTTAATATGGGCGGGTCTAAAATGGGTTTGAATTAATTATTTACAAATAGAGTAAAGTACACCAACAATCAATTTTGTTTACCTCAAGTTGTATTTTAGTCACTTATGTTTGAAATGATACATTTTAGTGTAACACCCCTCACCCGGCCCGGTCGTCAGACCCAAGTTACAGGACGCTACAACACTATCGTAACTTTACCACATGCACATACAGCCTCAAGCAAGAACAATTTTTATTAGTTTAGGCCTTTACAGAGGTGATTGCGACTAGACAAACATTATTCAGCACTAGAAACAGTTTAATACGTGCTTAGGGACCATATAGCAAATTTCCAAAGTAAACAACGAAGGTATCGATACTCAACAGCAGGTATCGATATTTAGTAAGACAGGTATCGATAATAATAAGAAAATAGATACCGTTCTAGCATTATGTTTTTCTAATTCAATTTCGATCCAAAACATATTATCGATACTTAAATAAAGGTATTGGTATTTTTAACCCCGAGTATCGATACTCGTGGAAGGGTATCGATACCAAATGGAGCTACTATTTTCCTGCACATGCTTTCAACATCGAGGTATCGATATTTGTGTTCTGATTATCCATACCTCTGCACAAAATGGCAAGAATTTAACAAAACAGAGATCACATCCATACTCAACTATATTACCTTTCAACATGAATCATCATTCACAATACCAATCATCAAATCATTCATAAGTGTAATTCCAAACAATACCAAAACTCCAAAGTCCAAAAATCATAATAAACAAATAATAATGATAATGTGATAACCAAACGAAATTCTAATCCCACATTGCCATTATTTCAAATGTCCAAAATAATTATAACGTCACCTACTCAAACTTATTGCCTAGCTTAGATCACTTCCTTGGTCGCACCGCTCACACCGAAAACACAACTAATCTGCAGAGATTTAGTGAGGAGTGTGTGAGCTTAAACAAGCTCAATGAATGATCGGAATTACTACAAGTATGCACATCATCATATGTTAAATAAAAGCAACTAAAGCACAACCGCAACCATAATTAATTACAATGTCAATCTATCATATTCATGCTTTACTTATCCCATACGTCTCATTTATGTACTAACATGCATATACATAGAACATATTTCATATACAATTCATGAGCTAATAATTTGGAAACTTGGGACTATGAAACGTAAAAGTGGGCTTTATCACCACACATTGGATACGCGGATCTCCATCACACCAATGACTCAAGGTTCTAACATATCCTATAAGTGTAGCATAAAGCTAAACACTCTCCAACACACCAATATATCCCAATGAATGGAGCTTAGCTCGACATTTCTGTATCTCTTTGATCTGCCCCAACGCCTTATTTCCCAAAACACAAAACACAAAGGTGAGTACTCACAATCCTATGGCATGCCAACTATATCCAACGGTTTCACGAGATCACAAGGCCAAAGTATTCGCAAATACACACGTTTAGTTATTGTTCTTATGCACTTAATATTTGTTCATAAACATCAATTCACATCACAATTTTGTACACAAAGCATATTTATCAGATTCACATTTAATTTCACTTTAAGTGTCACCAATATGCTCATTAAGCCATCACATATCCATTCACATATGAATACAGTAAAATTAGATTATCACATACCACATACCAGTATTCACTTACTTTACCTGTCACATCAGCATCACATTCCACAATTCGACAAAACTTATGCATATTTTTATAACAAGACAAAAAGTATAAGAATGGTTTATACTCGGAACTTAGGATAGGGGTTAGGCTATTTTTAAGCCCCGATTAACACTATGATTTGCGCATACCAACAGCGACTCTGGATACTCACCGTTCACGCTTCCGCTTATAAGCTGAAAGTTCAAACTAGCTTTTCATTGCCTTTCGCCTTACTCGTAGAGGGTTCTAATGGTTCTGAAACTTCACAAACATTAACCACACAATATGTACAAATAATTAAAAACCATAAACACACCATAAATCATACATAAACGTAGATTCTACCTAGCTCCTCTTTCAATCGAAAATTTTGACTAGTTAGTCGAAACTCAGATTCCTTAACTCGAACTAATTCCTATTGCTTAAAATCAATTCCAAGCATCCAATTACTCAATAAAGAACAAATCTCAACCCTCAAAACACCCAAAACTCCTCAAATTTATGGTTCCAATAAATTTTGACATCCATGGCTACTTTGAACGAAAAATCATTAAATCCTTCAAATCTCTTAATGATTTTTTAAAATAAGTTTAAAAACCTTCTAATCTCATCAAAACAAGTCAAAAAAACACTTAGAAACAACAATTTAATTGAAAAACTTGGATTCCTCCATTAAAGATCCCAATTTTGATCAAAACGTGAAATTCTTTCTACATCGAATCAAAAATTGATTTAAGAAGCTGGAATATATCAAAACTTAATAAGGAAACAAAAATTAACCTCAATTGAGAAGAAGAACGAACAAAATATTGAATTTCAGAAAATTCGTTTGGAAATCGAATGAGGAAATTGATAATGTCTTTGAGGGTTTTCTTAAAATTGAGAGAGATTTCAAATTTTGGGAGATGAGAAAATCACAAGGGTTAGGTTTAATTAGAGAGAAAATAAGTGCATTTGGGGTTTAGGGAAATTTATTCTTGAATGACAACAAAGGGAAGGAGAGATGTGAATGGTTGAAATTTTGAAAGCCAATTTGCAAAAATTGGGCTTTTTACCCTTTTGGTCACTCCTAACTTTTCCCTTTTTCCAAATAGGTCCTAAATAAATTAAAACTCATTTTCTTCAAATTAGAGCTTAAAATAAAAAACTAATTATGCTACTCACATACTTAAATTACTTATCTACGACCCTATTCTTCGAAATTTGACTCAACCCCCGATTTAATGACCTGATTCTACTAACCCAAAACTATTAGGTCGAGTTTTGGGATGTGATAACTCTCACCCTATAAAAAACAATTTTGTCCTCAAAATTTTCCAGCAGATACGTCATTTTCTTAATCACAAAATATGTTATTTCCACTTTAAAACCAACCACAACGCTTTCGCTATGCAACTTTGATTCTTATTCTCTCTAACTTCCTACAGCTTTTCTTGAATATCCTATTCACTACCATGAATTGTCATTTGGTAACTTCACTAACAACTTTCTTTATTCACTACGACACTCTCGTCTAAAGAACTTGTAACTGTTGCTCCTAATTTAATAGTATCTATTGGGATTCTCCACTTATTAGCTAAATCGCTCAAAATTTACGGAAGCGTAGAACATAGATCTACCAACGAGAACGAAGGGATTGAGTACAAGGAAAAGATACCCACATTCTCGATAATCGAATCTTGATTTTGTGGCTCCCTAACAGAATATACACGAACTGGTCCTCCGATCTCAACCTGAGTAGCAACGGTATGAGCAACAACTCGCTGCCCAATCGGTCTCCCATTACCTTTTTTGCCTTGGCCACGGCCTCTAGTAGGCCCAGATGCAGGTGCAGAAATCTGAGTTTGTGAAACTTCGACTCTATTCGAACAATCCCTCAACAAGTGTTCCTTAGAGACACACTTGAAACATCCTCCTGTTAGTTTATGGCACTCTCTAGTATGCCTACGCTCATAGTGTCCACAAATCGACCATCTAGAACCTTCAGACGATCCACCAGTGCATAGACTGACTTTGTCGAAGCTCGTGTCTTGCACTCCTATCCGAACCCTAAGTATCACGTCCTCTCTTAGGTAGTCGTCTAGATGCACCAGAACTATCAGAGGTTCTTTTCCCCGATTCAATCACCACTAAGCGCGACGGCTCAGCCAAAGTCTTCTTAATAGCTTTGGCTTTCTTAACCATCTCATCGAACAACTCGATATTTTAAGCCACTAAATAAACTCAAATTTCTCTATTAATCCCAAAACAAAACCGCTTGCATCGATCCTTCTCAGTAATAACCATCTCAAGAGCATACTGACTGAGTTGCACAAATTTCAACTTGTACTCAACCACAAACAAATTACCTTGAACTAGGTCCAAAAACTCTCATTTATGGGCTTCCATGTATTACTCGCCCATAAACTTCCTTTTAAACACTTCTAGGAAATAATCTCAAGTCAAACAGTCTGCAATAGTACCTCTCTTCACCGTATTCCACCAACGGTGAGCTTCTCCATCAAGCAAGGACACAGTAAACCCTAACTTCTCCTCGTTAGTACAAATCATCTGATTGAGGATCCTTTCAACACTTTCAAGCTAACATTCCGCTATAGTCAGATCAACTCCTTTCACTCCAAAAAAATTTTACCACCCAACACCTGCAGATGTTCAAGTGGCAGTCTCCGATTGGTAGGTACAGGGTTGGCACCAACAATTCTCTGAAACGCCCCAATCATAGCTTCCATTAGAAGGCCAACACCCTCATCAGGTATATTCACTCTACGCGGCGGCACAGGAGGTACAGAGGATGTACCATCCTTTTGAGTGTTCGCGTTCACATTTACATGTCTACGAGGCATATCGTATCTAATCTAATAACATAAACAAACCTATAGTGTGAGTGGCGAGAAATGATCCAAGGCATGTTCCTAATAAAACATTTAAATAAAGGCAATGTGTTCCCAATCCTACCAAAATATCCAATGAATTCATACAATTTCAAACAGACATATCCAAGTCAAACAGTTTTCTAGTCACCAGGGTTATGTAACCCTAGTCTGTATGTAACAGCCTATTTTTCAGTGGTATCAAAAATCGTGGTTTCGGGACAACAAATCTGACAAGAAAGTTCATATAACTAGTATTTATATTATGCGAGTCTATAAAAATTTTATATTGAATTTCAATTTGAGGAATTTTAATTATTGAATTAAAAGATAGTATAAGTGGTTTGGCTCAAAAGTTGAATGGGATACGAAAATGAGGTATTGGGACATCTTTTCCATTATTTAATGTAACACCCCGAACACGGCCCATTATAACACTTTGCAATTCGGCCCATTAAGGCATTCTATCAAATCAGCCCATAGGGGCATTTTCGGTAAATCGGTAATTTTACCCACTAAGGGTAATTCGGTAATCTCGTAACCCAGGGGTATTTCGGTAATTTACCCTCCAAGGGTTATTTGGTAATTCGGCAACCCCGGACTTGAATACTAATTTGAGCATAGAAAATTGAAACTATCCATCTGCGTCATATTGAATAAACTGACCATAACTCGGATTAGGAAACTCGAAATTTAGATCCGTAAATTTTCCTTGAAACTAGACTCATATATATTCTTACTATAATATTTCCAGAATTTTTTACTTAACCATTTAGTACAGTTTACTCCTTAAAGTTTCCCTTGTTTCACTGTCCAACGATTCTGACCTCTCTTACCTTAATTTCAAATATCTCACTATACGGTTTTCATATACTGCTCCCACTTGTTCCTAATGAAAATAGGCTCACTAATGAATCCATACATATGAATTATAACCCTTAATTTACTTTGTACAATTTTATACCATTTTTCCAAGACAGATCAGGGAACCACAAAGTCATTCAGAACCAGTCTCACTAAAATTAAGATATCTCAGAATATAGAATTCCTTTTCCTTCTCCGTTTCTTCCATATCAAAATAGACATAGTAAGAGTTAATTTGATGTCTCATTCACTTTCTAATTCCCTTTCTCATATTTTTCATGATTTTTTGAAATCACGTCACTGCCATTGACCCAAACTGTTTTATTACAAAAACATGGTTACCACTATGAACCTATGCGCGCCCGAGTAATCTCGGATGTCGATTTTCGATTTTTCTTTGGTATTTCGACCAAAACACAGAACATTCATGCAAAATTCCAGAGAAGTGTGAGATTACACACCATTTCAGATATGTATACGAAAAGTACGGGATTACACACCTGATTTTGATTTCCTAAAGAACCACTCGTCGATGACCTAGAACAATACCAACCAAAAGTTAGCCTCAGATTTCCAAAAGATTTCGTATCACTTACACTTGAATCACTTACCACTATATCCGAAGGTAGAAATATATCGAGTGATTTGTCCCTAAAACATATAGTCGATTAGTCGAAACTTCAATCCGATTTGCAACATAGCCAAATAGAGATATAACGAAAAATCCAAAAAATGAACCCCCTTACCTTATCGATATTGGATCCAATTTCCACCGTTTGACTTCGGCTAGAACAATACACGGTCTCCCACTTAAAGCAATACGAAAAGAGAGTGATTAAGACATGAAAAAGTGGAGGATAACACCATTTTCGGTTACGATCACGATTTACAACCGAATAGTGATAAATACTTATTCGGCTAAAGAGAAAAGAATATGATCATAGAAAAGAATTCACTTACCGATTTAATCGAAGAAAGAATGTCACCTCAAACGAGAAAGAAATTATGAAGGAATGATTGTGGATTGTGAGTTTCGGCTATGGAAGAAAATGAACAAGAATAGTTTCGGTTATGAGGGTATGGATTAGAGGAAAAAGATAGTAGAGTTGGAGAATTTCGTGAAAAGAAAAGAAAGGTTGAGAAGGGGTGCTTATCAAATTTCGGTTTTCAAGAGAAGATGAATGAAAATAGTTTGGTCTCAATGGTTTGGTACCTATGGCAACAAGAAAGAATTGAAGAAACAAAAATGCACACTAAAGGCTTGAAAATTCGGCAAAGAGAAGAGGAAATTTGGAGAGAAAGAGAATGATACAAAAAACTAAAGAGAACAACCTCTCAAGCACTAGCTTTGCCAAAAACTCCTAGCAAAATTCGGCTACCCCTCTTACACCCAAAACCGTCCACATTCATGATCAAAATGGTCAAAATTAGCCAACCATACTTTCCATAACATTTCCCTTGAAAAAGGCCACTTGTTCCCCCTACTTTCCCCTTTCTCTTGATTTCTTTCCTCACCTTCATTCTTTCCTATTTTCCTTAGCCATCTAGCCAAAAATAAAAAGTCCACCTTGCCTTATTTACATTCTTGGCCGACACATAGGGAAAGAATGCAAAAATAATAGTCAAAATTTGCAGACAATGGGATTTGAACCTCTTCCCTCAAAGTCCTTCACTTGATGCTATAACCTCTTTACCAATTGCTCATTTATGCTAGCAATTTACTCTTTTATTTCCATAAACCTTGATGCCACTTACTATCTCTCCTTAATAGGCTTAAACATAAAATTTTACTAAGGCCCAACTTGAACCCGGAACTTCATAGAACCCCGTAACTTTCTAAAATCACCTTCCTAATAAGTCCAACTTGAAATAATGTCGTTCTCTTGTTCTCAAAAATTTTAAACATTCCTACGCCCAAGGCCCATTGGGCCCAATCCTACTAGGCCCAATTTTGGGATGTTACAATTCTACCCTCCTTAAAGAAATTTCGTCCTCGAAATTTCCAACCAACTACTAAACGCATCGCTCAAATCACACCACTGAGGTTTCGCTGTGCACTCTGATCTTAATAACATTAATGTACTTTTAACATAATCTTGAATCCTCTTTCACACAACCAAGCGTCTAACCACGAAGAAAAACGATTATCTACCATTTATACTTAGAATTTTCTACATTCAATCATCACGTCCAACCAAAACATACGACTTGATGGTGATGAAACAATCCGAGCCTTATGCTCCTTAGACCCGCATCTCAAGCATGCTCTCGACCTCCTCCAACATTCTCCCGGATAGCGCCTCTTGCAAAAATCACAAGTGGGAAGTTTGGTCGTGCCTTGACATGCTTTATGGAGCGAGGCTGCGACCCAAGAGAACGCAATCTCTTTTCTTCTTACGATCCACGGACCCAACTCGAAGTGCTTCACCGATCTCCTTAACCTCCTTCAATACCTTCTTAACTATCTCGAGTCACTCATTAACCCCATTTCGATCATGAGATCCGTCTCGACCATCGGCGATGCCAACTCCTCCCTTTCGAGCTGCATACGATCTTTGAAGATCTAGTCCTAGCACCTCGGCCTCTAGCACGTCCACGTCTACCGTGTCCACATCTTCTAGCGTTCATGTTCACTAAGTCGATTTAATCTTGATTACGTGTAACACCCCAAACCCGGTCAATACGCCACGACCGAATTTGGCATGCTCTGAAGAAAAAGCGTTTGAAGAAAATTGAGATAGCGATTAAATTTTAGTGAAAAATTCTTTGTAATTCTATATTTGTAGAAATCGGATGTTTAATAAGTTAAAAATGAAATTTACTTTGAAATTCCATAAATAAAACTTTTAAACTAAGTAGATAAATCATAGGTTAGAAAACATTTGTTTCATTTTAAGAAAACTCGAATTAATACTTTGAAACCGTTTGCATTTGAATGTAGAAACTTAAAATTTTGGAAATCATTTAAGTTGTAGAAAACACTTAATTTATAATTTTATTATCAACAATTTAGATTACTGATGGTAAGATAAAATACCATAAGCGTTTTTATAGTTTAGAAAACTTTAGCTCAATTATTAAATTAATCAAGTGATATACTTAAACATGTTTAGAATAAATCCCAAAGCATATAAATAATCCAAAACCATAATTAAAGAGGCCTTATTACAAATCTATAAAATATGAAAACCTAAATTAAAATATAATAAGGTACCCAAATGGAAGTTCTTGTAAAATCAAATTTTATTGCATGGCCTCCTCGAGTTCATCCGGCTCCACATCCGCGATCTCACGAATCACACGAAAAGATATCCCATCAAGGGTGAGTCAACAGACTCAATGTGTAACAATACACTAAAACCCAATCGATCATAGCAATAAAGCCCATTTAAATCACATTTAGCCATAAGCCCATAATATAGCAAATCGGATAATCACATGTACATATAAAATGAAATGCAATCCCAACCCAACTTAGATATCCATCCGCTACACACCACCCGTACCTACCAATCACACCGTGGGGATTACTAAATCGACCCTCCATCATCTACACACCATCGAAGCGATTCTTTGCGATCAACATGCACACATCGCCCTTATAATCGTGGCATAGCCACGGATAATTGTGACAGAGTCACCGATTCATAATATCGTGACCAAAGTCACCGGATTCATAATATCGTGACCAAAGTCACCGGATTCATAATATCGTGACCAAAGTCACCGGATTCATAATATCGTGACCAAAGTCACCGGATAATGTGGTAAAAACCACCGGAACACTTCCCCTTTCAATATTACCCATATGCCCATGCAATAACATATTATTTCATTATCATGCCATATGCCCCATTATCATATCGGAATCGGACACATTTCATATTATGCATATAGCATTATTAGCGATGTAAATATCATGCCTTGTACATTATATCAAAATCATAATCAAATATCGAATATGTTTCATATTAGAATCATACATAGTCTGAAGGAATAACATACCTCAATTCACCGTACCATTGAATGGTACCCAAGCCATAAACATTTATATTTCTTTATAAACACATTTTTATCAATAAAGCTATTGATCTATTAGAAGTTTAGCATAAGTTACACACCTTGCAAACACGAAAGCGATATAATACTTAAGATTTCTCGACCCTTGCCTACAACGTCGATAGCACCTACATAACACTATATTAGAAATCGATTATCATTACAAGATATGGCCCTTGGCGAATATCATCATCTCCTTACCTTGGATTATTCGAACCCGAGCGATCTCTCCCTAATCGTCAACTACAAGAAGCCCCAAATCCTCCTTCAAAGATTTGGCCACGAAGGAGTAAGAGGATTAGATTCCTAAAATCGGTTAATCTAAAGGAAAATAAAGAAAACGATTGATAGATAACCCTTACCCAAATCAGAGATTGATTTACCCTTACTTGAACTATAAAAAGGATTAGACTTTAACAATTAAAAAGAAGAGAAATGGTGATTTCAGGATTAATAAAAGAAGAGAAAAGATGGTAGTTTCAAATATGATGGTTTGGTTTTTAACAAAAAGAAAAGAAAGAAAAATGGTGTAAAGTATAGGATAGTTTAGCTATGAGAAAGAAAGAGAAGAGAGAAAGAGAATGAAAAAGAAAAACGAAAATATGAGAAATGCTTTTGGTGATAGAATGAATTCGGCACTAGAGAGAAAGAAAAGAAATGATAAATGTCTTCAAAAGTAGCAATGTTTTGGTACCAAAAAGAGAGTAAAACTTGAGAGGAAAAGAAGAAATAAAAAAAATACCAATTTGGTCAAAAATGTAATGGCCAAAACAAAGCAAAGTTTTTACCAAATGCCAATTGACAATTTCGGCTAAGAGAAAATATTTGGACAAAGGAAAAAGATGCACAAATTGACAACTTTTGGTCAACTAACACCTCCTAATCCATACCATATTCGGTCAACACATTAGCCAACACAATCCCCTTTTTCCTCCTCAATTCTTCCCTATCAACCCCTTAATCTCAGTCCCAATTAAACCAACCCCTTAGCCCCTTATGCCGTCTAGGTTCATGGTCAAATGACCATGGAAAAGCTTCAAAACATCATCCACTCTTCAAGCCTTTTGTCCCTAAACCTTCCTTAACTTTAAGATTCTTATCCCTATTTCAAGCTTTCCTTAAACCAATATTCAACTTACCAAAAACTTAAGGTCCAACCTATCATAATTAGAGTTTGACCGTCCATCAATGCTAGGATACAAAAAAAAAGTCTTCAAAATGCTTTCCAAGCAACTCGAACCACTTCCCTCAAGTAACCTTTCAAGCTCCTTATCCACTATGCCACTAACTCCTCATGTGTTAGAATTTAACACTTAAATTAACTTAAGTGCTAAGCTCACTTAATCCACTTCATTAAATAAACCATACTAAAAATTATTCTATCTTCCTAAATAGAATCAAGCCTTCACAAGACTATGCTAACACACAAAATTCCTACCCGAGCCAACACAAAAATAATACTCAAATTTTTCCTAAAGCTCAAGGCCCAATCCTACTAGGCCCAATTTCGGGATGTTACATTACGAGTTTTATGAATTAGTATATTATTCGATGTTTATTAAACGATGTTTTATGGAGTATGAGTAGAAAAGTTGTTTTCGAGTGTCAAATCCGCATCCTAGAGTCTCAATCTCTATAGTTTCAACTCCTAAAGCTAACAGTTCTAGAGTATTCTATTTCGTAGAATTTTTGTACCACAGTAATAACACAATAATCATAAAATGAAAACAAATACTTACTTGACTTGGTGTCGGATACTCGTGGTGCCATACTTCCTTTAGAACATATATTTATAAATCAAAATTCTAAACAGCTTTGGAAAACGCTTTTGAACCCAAATCACGGCCGAGTTTTGTAACTGGGCTCTGATACCATAAAATGTAACACCCCGAACCCGGCCCATTATAACACTTTACAATTCGGCCCATTAAGGCATTCTATCAAATCAGCCCAGAGGGGCATTTTCGGTAAATCGGTCCATAAGGACATTTCGGTAAATCAGTAATTTTACCCACTAAGGGTAATTCAGTAATCTCGTAACCCAGGGGTATTTCGGTAATTTACCCTCCAAGGGTTATTTGGTAATTCGGCAACCCCGGACTTGAATACTAATTTGAGCATAGAAAATTGAAACTGTCCATCTGCGTCATATCGAATAAACTGACCATAACTCGGATTAGGAAACTCGAAATTTAGATCCGTAAATTTTCCTTGAAACTAGACTCATATATATTCTTACTATAATTTTTCCAGAATTTTTTACTTAACCATTTAGTACAGTTTATTCCTTAAAGTTTCCCTTGTTTCACTGTCTAACGATTCTGACCTCTCTTACCTTAATTTCAAATATCTCACTATACGGTTTTCATATACTGCTCCCACTTGTTCCTAATGAAAATAGGCTCACTAATGAATCCATACATATGAATTATAACCCTTAATTTACTTTTTACAATTTTATACCATTTTTCCAAGACAGATCAGGGAACCACGAAGTCATTCAGAACCAGTCTCACAAAAATTAAGATATCTCAGAATATAGAATTCCTTTTCCTTCTCCGTTTCTTCCATATCAAAATAGACACAGTAAGAGTTAATTTGATATCTCATTCACTTTCTAATTCCATTTCTCATATTTTTCATGATTTTTTGAAATCACGTCACTACCACTGACCCAAACTGTTTTATTACAAAAACATGGTTACCACTATGAACCTACGCGCGCCCGAGTGATCCCGGATGCCGATTTCTGATTTTTCTTTGGTATTTCGACCAAAACACAGAACATTCATGCAAAATTCCAGAGAAGTGTGAGATTACACACCATTTCAGATATGTATACGGAAAGTACGGGATTACACACCTGATTTTGATTTCCTAAAGAACCACTCGTCGATGACCTAGAACAATACCAACCAAAAGTTAGCCTCGGATTTCCAAAAGATTTCGTATCACTTACACTTGAATCACTTACCACTATATCCGAAGGTAGAAATATATCGAGTGATTTGTCCCTAAAACATATAGTCGATTAGTCGAAACTTCAATCCGATTTGCAACATAGCCAAATAGAGATATAACAAAAAATCCAAAAAATGAACCCCCTTACCTTATCGATGTTGGATCCAATTTCCACCGTTTGACTTCGGCTAGAACAATACACGGTCTCCCACTTAAAGTAATACGAAAAGAGAGTGATTAAGACATGAAGAAGTGGAGGATAACACCATTTTCGGTTACGATCACGATTTACAACCGAATAGTGATAAATACTTATTCGGCTAAAGAGAAAAGAATATGATCATAGAAAAGAATTCACTTACCGATTTAATCGAAGAAAGAATGTCACCTCAAACGAGAAAGAAATTATGAAGAAGTGATTGTGGATTGTGAGTTTCGGCTATGGAAGAAAATGAACAAGAATAGTTTCGGTTATAAGGGTATGGATTAGAGGAAAAAGATAGTAGAGTTGGAGAATTTCGTGAAAAGAAAAGAAAGGTTGAGAAGGGGTGCTTATCAAATTTCGGTTTTCAAGAGAAGATGAATGAAAATAGTTTGGTCTCAATGGTTTGGTACCTACGGCAACAAGAAAGAATTGAAGAAACAAAAATGCACACTAAAGGCTTGAAAATTCGGCAAAGAGAAGAGGAAATTTGGAGAGAAAGAGAATGATACAAAAAACTAAAGAGAACAACCTCTCATCAACTAGCTTTGCCAAAAACTCCTAGCAAAATTCGGCTACCCCTCTTACACCCAAAACCGTCCACATTCATGATCAAAATGGTCAAAATTAGCCAACCATACTTTCCATAACATTTCCCTTGAAAAAGGCCACTTGTTCCCCCTACTTTCCCCTTTCTCTTGATTTCTTTCCTCACCTTCATTCTTTCCTATTTTCCTTAGCCATCTAGCCAAAAATAAAAAGTCCACTTTGCCTTATTTACATTCTTGGCCGACACATAGGGAAAGAATGCAAAAATAATAGTCAAAATTTGCACACAATGGGATTTGAACCTCTTCCCTCAAAGTCCTTCACTTGATGCTATAACCTCTTTACCAATTGCTCATTTATGCTAGCAATTTACTCTTTTATTTCCATAAACCTTGATGCCACTTACTATCTCTCCTTAATAGGCTTAAATACAAAATTTTACTAAGGCCCAACTTGAACCCGGAACTTCATAGAACCCCGTAACTTTCTAAAATCACCTTCCTAATAAGTCCAAATTGAAATAATTTCGTTCTCTTGTTCTCAAAAATTTTAAACATTCCTACGCCCAAGGCCCATTGGGCCCAATCCTACTAGGCCCAATTTTGGGATGTTACAATTAAGGTCGTAAATATTTTTATTAAATACTTACAGAGTCGTAATATATGTGAATTGAAGTTTGGTCTCGTAATTCTGATGATTTATTGCTTAATTTCGGTAAAAGGACTAAATTTTAAAAGAGATAAAAGTGAATTTTTATAGATTTAATTACTAAAGGGACCGAAATTGTGATTAAACCATGGCCAAAAAGTCCAAGCAGTGGTGGATGTCAATCATTCCACTAACTTTTGGGTTATTTATTCATTAAGTCCTAATTAGTTTAAGATTAAATTTAAATAAAGTTTGTTTAATTGGAATTTAATATAATTGAAGGATCAATGGTGTAGTTGGACCATCCTTTAATGGCCTAATGATAGGATTGATGTAACACCGCAAACCTGGCCCAAACACCACGACCGGATCTGGCATGTCACTAGGAAGATTTAGTAAAACATGTTGCATTTTTTTTTTTAAAAAAGTTGGTTGAGTCTAAACATTTATATAAGATATAAGTTCTATATGATGCCTTTATGAATTACAAACCGAAACTTAGTACATGCCCTGGTTTCAATTTTATCGGATAATTCAAGTGTCTGAAAGTAAAGCCCAAAAACCGGAAATATAAAACTAATGGCCTATGGCCTTATTACAATAAAATATAAACCAGACAAATTGAAAATACTAAGGGAAAATAATTAAAACAACGTCCTTTATTGAATCATAAAAACTCCTGCATGGCCACCTTGCACTCCTCTCCAGCCCGGTCCGATGCACTAGGTGTCACCTGGAAAAATGTTAAACAATGGGGTGAGTCACGAGACTCAGTGTGCAATCCCTCTTGCACCATTAGACTGGGCCTTAGCCCCACAGAACAGAATAGCAAAATATTACATGTCAGAATTAAGCAAAGCCCATCCCAAACCTAGATCCATCCGCTACACACCACCCTTTCCTGCCAATCACACCATTGGGGATTTCTACAATCACCTCTCCGCTACACACCACCGATGGCGGTCATGCTGCAGCTTAGTCGCTCTCATCGTCGATTGTGACATAGTCACCAAAAGCGGTCGTGGCGAGCCACTACAACGGTCGTGGCGAGCCACGAAATAGAACACTTCCCTTTCATCAATCACCCAACCCCGTGCATACATAGAAATCGGCATACATATAAAACATATTATCTCAACAGAAACATTCACTTATGAATGACAAAAATCACTAACTTGGTGATTCGCCTTTACCCTCCACGGGTTTTCAACAACCATGCCAGGATTTCGGCATTTAACAGAATATAGACAGATTCATGCATATATATATCAGGCAACAAAGATGGTGTGAGAAATTACACACCTGATAACACGTAGTACTACTCTCTATGTCGATACCCTCACTAATCGGATCGACTGCTCTTTGTCTACAACTTTGCTCAAAAGCTGAAAGAACGCAAAGATAAAGCTTCCCCTACATTCGGCCAAGGATTATTATTTACCTGAATTTATCTGTTTAAATAAACAAATCTCCTTACCTAAATCGATTAGATTCCGGAAGTAGGGTGATTCAAGTGCTACTGATTTAGGAACCTAAGCGATTAGATCTCCTCTACAGAAGGTTTCGGCTACCCCTTACAGAAAGATTTGGCAATCACAGAAGAAGATCAAAGCGTAGAAGGTTAGAGATATAGGAAATTTTAGCTTTTAAGAAAATCCCTAAAAGATGAACAAGAGAAGGCTGATGTGTTTTTCGGCTTTTAGAAGAATTGAGTGAGGAGTTTCGGTTTCTGGCAGAAAAAGAGAAGAAGAAAAGATAATTCTAGTTGCCGAAAAAAGAGAGAGAACTTGAGACTATTCTCAGGAAACACCATGAAAAATTTGGCACACCCCCCTTGCCTATACTGAACCGATTTTCCCCCTCTCCTATGTTTTATTTTCGGCCAACTCTGCAACCAAGAGATCACTCTTATCATTCTATCCCTTATCCTTAACAGAACACTCATCCAACAGAGACCCATACCACATCACTACTTCTTCTTTATCAGCATTATATCCACATAATTTAAAACATAAAATCCCCTATTTTGTAGCCACATTGCTGCCCCCCTAGCTCTCCTTGGGCTGCCGAAATTAGCCCAATTTCTTGGGCTCCAAGTGGCCACACTGAGGCCCCCTTCTTTTGCCTATTGGCGCCACTTATAGCTCCCTCCTACTGCGCCTCTTGTTCCTGGGCCACAAGCCCACTATGCCTATTTCACTCTCAATACTTTATTTAAACCCCATAGTCCCTAAACAAAATATTTAGCCAAGACCTCGGCCCATTCCCGAGCCCAATTTGCACCTCTAATACTTAAATTAACACATTAAACGTATCCACCCATTAAACGCATAGGCCCAAAAATTCAGGATGTTACAGTTCTACCCCCTTAAAGAAATTTCGTCCTCGGAATTTCCAATTAACTATTAATCATACCACCCAAGTCTCACCACTATGCTTCCGCTGTGAAATCTAATTCTAAAGCCAAAAGAAACACTTAGGATAATATGATAGAGTACGCACCAGTATTCGCATCTGAGCGTCCTCGTCCCCATGGTGACGTCTTTGCATAGACCAAAGCCGGCCTCGCCTCGGCCAAAGATAACTGGACCTCCACCTGGTGCTCTGCGACCATGTCCTGTGCCTTGCCACCATTGGCTTGACCACGGCCCCTTGGTGGTTGCTGTCCACCTTTCCTAACCTGATCAGAACCTTGTCCACCGGTGGTTGCACTGCACCACCACACAGTGGGCGATCTCTCACCATATGATCCATAGACCCATACCTGAAGCATCCACCAGTCCTCCTTCTACACTCCCCGTAATGTACTTTCCCGTACAAGTTACATGATCGATTCTGACTCCCAGTAGCAGATGTCAGAGCACGAGCTGGCCCATCAAACCTAGGCCTTTTCTGAAAACTCCCAGATGATCCCGACGACCCAAAATTTCTCTCATTCCTATTCCAATCCTTATCCTTATTTTGCTTCTCAGTCCGCTTCACCTCCTCAGATATTTTAGCTTTCTCAACTAGGACCACAAAGTCCCTTTCTCGCTGCAGTGCTACCAACACCTTCAACTCATCCCTTAGTCCATCTTCGAACCGTACACAGCGCTCATAGTCAGTCGCTACAATCCCTTGAGCGTAACGGCTCAACCGTAGAAACTTCGCCTCGTATTCAGATATAGACTTACTTCCCTGTACCAAGTTCAGGAATGCCTTCCTCTGTGCATCCACATAGCTGGCCCCAACGTACTTTCCCTGAAATGACTCCTTAAAGAAATCCCAATCAATCTGGTCTGCAGCAGTACCCTCTTTTACCGTGAGCCACCACTGATAAGCCTCGTCTCGAAGAAGAGACACGACCCCCTTCAACTTCTCCTCTACAGTGAAGTCAAGGTCATCCATTATACGCTCACTTGCCTCTAACCAATACTCAGCTGTATTAGGGGCTACGCCAGAAACACCCCTAAACATCTCTGCTTCGTTGGCTCGAAGTCGTTCCGACACAAATTTTCGAGCTCCTGAACCCGTGCCTGCCCCAACAACTCTTTCGAGGACCCGCAACATCGCCTGAGATACCGCATCATCTCCGGGTGCCTGGTCCCGTAATTCTTCCTCCACAGCCGGCATATCCGGTATCTCGTTTCCTGACCCGTGGCCAGACCTTACTGGCTCTAACACGGTCATCCTACCCCTACCACGACCTCGCGGCGGACGTCCACGACCCCTTGTACTCATTCTACCGATTCGCGTTTCTCTGATTAGAAATTTTATGAATTATTAATTTTCTTCCACTGATTAACCACGAACAGTCTTATGATCAGTAGTTTAAGAGTAGTTCTTTCAAATTCGAAATTATATCTACAAGTTTCAGTCTCAAGTTTGTCTCCTAGTTCTAGGAACCACACAAATCAACCATCAACATACAGACGACATCCATGAACCCACATTCAACACATAGGGTATTTTCGTCATTTCACTACCTAGGGGTATTTTCGTAATTTTATCCTACAGGGTATTTTCGTAATTTTTTGAAATAAGGTTCCTTGGTGATTTTGTGAAAGAAGGGTATTTTGGTAATTTTGCAATCCAGGGGTATTTCGAAAATTTTACAAATCAGGGATATTTTGGTCATTTATAAATCAGGGGTAATTTAGTAGTTTTACAAAATAGAATGGTTGGTCCCTTTCGGGTTTTAGTTATAAATTTTGGCCCGTCAACAAGTCCTCCTGACTAAGGTGAACAGTCACTACGCACCAGGTAGGATTCTAGCGAAGAGGAGGTGAGTCACTAGGACCGCTTAAATACCAAGCTATCCCTGAATCCAATCCTAGACATGCGTATGGATGTTGCCACATCCTAATCTCGCGACTTGTTCACATGTTTGTTTGGTTGGATTAAATCTTATGAATTTAGAGAGTTGTTTAAACTAAGCCTAAAGTCCATCAAGTTCTAATTAAAATAATCTACGTCCCTTAAAGCCCATCAAGCCCACATACAAATATAACACACTGTGAGTTCTGATTACTTACCTGGCAGACTTGGGCCGGAGACGCAGGTGCCATGCCGAGAAAACCATCCTGTGTTATTTATAAACATGCATGTTTCCAAAACCCATCTTTAGAAAATGTTTTGAGCCCAAAATCCCCAAAGCCGAGTTTTGGACCGGGCTCTGATACCAATTTGTAACACCCCAAACCCGGTCTAAACACCACGACCAAATCTGGCATATCACTAGGAAGATTTAGTAAAACATGATGCATTTTTTTTAATAAAAACGTTGGTTGAGTCTAAACATTTATATAAGATATAAGTTCTATATGATGCCTTTATGAATTACAAACCGAAACTTAGTACATGCCCTGGTTTCAATTTTATCGGATAATTCAAGTGTCTGAAAGTAAAGCCCAAAAACCGAAAATATAAAAGTAATGGCCTATGGCCTTATTACAATAAAATATAAACCAGACAAATTAAAAATACTAAGGGAAAATAATTAAAACAATGTCCTTTATTGAATCATAAAAACTCCTGCATGGCCACCTTGCGCTCCTCTCCAGCCCGGTCCGATGCACTAGGTGTCACCTAGAAAAATGTTAAACAACGGGGTGAGTCACGAGACTCAGTGTGCAATCCCTCTTGCACCATTAGACTGGGTCTTAGCCCCACAGAATAGAATAGCAAAATATTACATGTCAGAATTAAGCAAAGCCCATCCCAAACCTAGATCCATCCGCTACACACCACCCTTTCCTGCCAATCACACCATTGGGGATTTCTACAATCACCCTCACCGCTACACACCACCGATGGCAGTCATGCTGCGATTAGTTGCTCATCGTCCGATTTGTGACATAGTCACGAGCGAGCGTGGCGAGCCACTACAGCGATCGTGGCGAGCCACGAGCGAAACACTTCCCTTTCATCAATCACCCAACCCGTGCATACATAGAAATCGGCATACATATAAAACATATTATCTCAGCGAAACATTCACTTATGAATGACGAAATCACTAACACGGTGATTCGCCTTTACCCTCCACGGGTTTTCAACAACCATGCTTAGGGATTTGGCATTTAACAGAATATAGACAGATTCATGCATATATATATATCGGGCAACAAAGATGGTGTGAGAAATTACACACCTGATAACACGTAGTACTACTCTCTATGTCGATACCCTCACTAATCTGATCTACTACTCTTTGTCTACAACTTTGCTCAAAAGCCGGAAGAACGCAAAGATAAAGCTTCCCCTACATTCGGCCAAGGATTATTATTTACCTGAATTTATATGTTTAAATAAACAAATCTCCTTACCTAAATCGATTAGATTTCGGAAGTAGGGTGATTCAAGTGCTACTGATTTAGGAACCTAAGCGATTAGATCTCCTCTACAGAAGGTTTCGGCTACCCCTTGCAGAAAGATTCGGCGATCACAGAAGAAGATCAAAGCGTAGAAGGTTAGAGATATAGGAAATTTCAGCTTTTAAGAAAATCCCGAAAAGATGAACAAGAGAAGGCTGATGTGTTTTTCGGCTTTTAGAAGAATTGAGTGAGGAGTTTCGGTTTCTGGCAGAAAAAGAGAAGAAGAAAAGATGATTCTAGTTGCCGAAAAAAGAGAGAGAACTTGAGACTATTCTCAGGAAACACCATGAAAAATTTGGCACACCCCCTTGCCTATACTGAACCGATTTTCCCCCTCTCCTGTGTTTGATTTTCGGCCAACTCTGCAACCAAGAGATCACTCTTATCATTCTATCCCTTATCCTTAACAGAACACTCATCCAACAGAGACCCATACCACATCACTACTTCCCCTTTATCAGTATTATATCCACATAATTTAAAACACAAAATCCCCTATTTTGTAGCCACATTGCCACCCCCTAGCTCTCCTTGGGCTGCCGAAATTAGCCCAATTTCTTGGGCTCCAAGCGGCCACACTGAGGCCCCCTTCTTTTGTCTATTGGCGCCACTTATAGCTCCCTCCTACTGCGCCTCTTGTTCCTGGGCCACAAGCCCATTATGCCTATTTCACTCTCAATACTTTATTTAAACCCCATAGTCCCTAAACAAAATATTTAGCCAAGACCTCAGCCCATTCCCGAGCCTAATTTGCACCTCTAATACTTAAATTAACACATTAAACGTATCCACCCATTAAACGCATAGGCCCAAAAATTCAGGATGTTACAATTGATGTGGAATTCTCTAGATTTTGATAAATTTCATTTAGATCCTAATTAATTAATAATTAAAGAAAATAGACTAAATCGTAAAAACTATAAAATTCAATCACTATTAGTTTAAAAGGTTTAATAAGGGGGCTCTAAAGGGTAATTAGACCCTTGTGCTTGTAGTGGACGATAATGGCTAAGAAAATATGAAATTTAAATGTTATAATGAAGGTTATATTAGTAAATTAACAAAAAAAGTAAAAATTATAATAAATCAAAAGGTAAAATAACTTCATCAATTTTTTTCTTTCAAAGACCGAAACCTTTAGAAAACCATAGAAGGAGCGTCGGCCAAGTTGAGTTCTTCATTTGGATCAAGAACGAATGGAAAATTGAGAAAGAGAAAATTACAAAATAGTCCTTGTACTTTGTTGTTGCTGCAGTTTAGTCTAGTAAGTTCGTTCAGTTTTATTTTAGTACATTTTTAAATGTATTATATGAACCTAATTGCATAATGTTAGATTATATTGATGTGTGTAATTGAAAATGGAAATAATGAATTGATACAACGTCGATCACTGATTGAGACACTTTGAACCATTAATGCAAATTAGTCCTGTAAGTTCATAACTTGGTAATTCAATTAATTATTGTTTCAATGAATTATTATCTATTTGTGTATATATGTGAATCAAATTTGCTGGCTTGAATGAAACAGATAATACCATAGTTGAAAGACACTATGGCACTATATCGGAACTAAATAAGGCCATAGTTGAAACAAACTATGGCATCATACCGAAAACGAGTAAGACCATAGCCGAAATACGTTATGGCATCACGATTTTAACGAGTAAGACCATAGCTGAAAGACGTTATGGTATCACGATTCTAACGAGTAAGACCATAGCTAAAAGACGTTATGGCATCATGAATCAAATGAATAAGATCATGATTGAAAGACACTATGGCATCCTTCAACCATTTGCTATTCAGGTAATATGTTTTGAGTGACATATGTATCATAAGATTGAATGTGAGATGAATGTGTTGACTAGTATAATTTGTAATGAATATTTATGCCTTGGTGTGATTATATGCTATATATGTGCATAAATATGTTAACTAATGATATTTGTGATGTTTAAGGAATTAAATGGATACACGAGTATTTTTTGAGTAGTTAATGTTACTCTATTTGGTTCATCAGGCTATGTTTTATTGATCTTTGAAAATTTATTGAAAAGTTGAAACTGATTTGTATTATTGTACTAAGCATTTCTCACCTGTTGTATGTTGTGATTGACAGGAATTCTAATAATAACCTCATTGATAAGAACTCTGTTCATTAATCTTTTATTTGAATTATTATTATGTTTGATTCGGTAAACTTTACCATTCAATCGACAAACTTACTAAGCTTTACAAAAGCTTACTTGTGTTATTTGTCTTATTTTTTGTAGATACATTTTGTGGATTAGGAGATCAGATCATCTTGAAGAATCACACTATCTGGGGATCATTTGGTAGCTTTTGAATACATCTTGGATTATATGGCATATAATAGGAGAATTTGATTATGTTTGTAAGAGTTCATAAGTACTTATTAGTGTTGTTGTTAATATGCATTTGATGATATGGTATAAGTAGTTAAGTGAGGTGTATACTTGATTTTATGGTATAGCATTTTGAGATAGAAAATAAGTTATTTGAATGTACTTGCAGCTTGTAAACTTAGTTAAGGAAATGAATTGTGAAAGTACTTGAAATGTGGTGTTATGGATGGCACATTGGTTAGACCTTAGGATGTTTATTTTGGCATGTTTTGGGTGTCATTGGATGCATTTTGAAGTCTTATAATATTGTCTTGAGAACTGGTTTAGATATCTATGCAATTGGATGAAAAATAAACATGATTTAGGTAACTTTTGGACACACACGGCCTGGGACACAGGCTATCACAATGTCGTGTGTCACACATGAGCAGCCCACACGAGTGTGTACCCTGAACATGTTAGGTAAAGGGTTCACATGGGCTTGCACACAGCCTACGACACGGCCGTGTGACCTAAGTCAATGAGTTACACGGGTGAGCACACGGGCATGTATAGTAGCACACGGGCATATGGGATAGCCACACGGCCGTGTGACCCCTGTAGTAAAAATTTTCATTTTTCCCTTGTTTTATTATGCAAGAAATAGAAATATCATAAAAGAACCTAGGCCTAAAAACTTAAAATATTCTAAGAAATAAAATAAAATAAAGTAAAGACAATATCCCCCCTTTTTTATTTATTTGCAGACCCCTCAAAATCTAACCCATCTTTTGCTTCGTCGTCCTTATTTTTGCTTGAATCGCCTCGTTCCCTCCTCGACTTTGGAGTCTATGGTTCAAATATAAAGTCTAGAAATTTAGGCACAAAAACAAACGGGTCATGAAATATTTTCGTAAAAGCACCTCACATTGAGTTGTCCCGCATTTTTTAGTATTTCTAGTAAGCTTGTTGCTGCCACTGCATATGTTGCATTATGTCCATCAACATTGATAGTTCATCACGAAGATCTGGGTGAGGAGAACAAGTTCTAAGCATTGGGGTAGTCATGCCAAGTTCAGACATAGGTTCTGTTGGCTCTGCCAAATTAGGAATTTCAATTGGCTACATTGGTTCTGTCTCTGTAGGAACTTCTTTTCTGGGTTCATTGCTTAATTTAGGTTGCTATTGTAGAATAGAATTTCCTGCTACCCAGAAAAGGTCCTAATCTGTGATTGTGCCTTGGCTATACCCTATCTTCTTTACGTTTGCAAGAATTTTAGCTTTTAAGCACAAAAATGTTATCGTACAGGGAAAGTAAACTGGACTAGAACGTCTAGCGGCACAGTTTTGAATTTCTCTTAGAATGATCTTTCCCACATCAGTGGTCTTTTCCATCATTATTGAGTATAGCAAGATCATTCGTTCTACTAAAATCGTAGTCCCATGTGAGATAGGC
This sequence comes from Gossypium sturtianum, assembly GCA_025698515.1. Lineage (NCBI taxonomy): Eukaryota > Viridiplantae > Streptophyta > Magnoliopsida > Malvales > Malvaceae > Gossypium > Gossypium sturtianum. The sequence goes on from CM046949.1 coordinate 91,863,411, forward strand.
ATAATATTGAACCGAATAAAATAAAACCATACCTTCGCCAATGGTGTCAAATATTCTCTGCGATAAGTGTGAGTCCCATGCTTTGATACAGTCCATTTAGAACCTGGAACTGTAAGTTCCTCTAGAATTTCTTGCAATTTCTCGACCTCAATATTTTCCATTAAGGAAGAATATTCGTCATTTTTGAAATTAGGTAAATCAAAGAATTCATTAATAATATTTAAGTTTATTGGTACCTTGATTCCTCAGACAGAGATTTCTGTTAATTCACTTGAGGTCAATTTTGCATAAAACCTGGACTAACTCTTTATCTACACTAGGTCTTTTATCACAAAACACTTGCCAATTTAAAGCTTCAGCAACTTGTTAAATATTTGCCATGAAATTAGTATAGTCGCTTTCTTTCAACGTGAAACCTTTTTCTAGAAGCATTTGTTGATTTTTAAATATGCTTTCCTATCTTGCTTTGGCTTCTTCAGAATAAAATTTGTTTTGTGATTCTTCGACTTGGATAGAAGCACGTGTTCTTTTGTGAGGCATGATTTAACCTGAACATCACATATGATGGAAACAGATAATATTCTCCCAAAATTTAATTAGCATAAAATATTATCAATTCATAAAATTGAAAAGTTAAATAATTAAATCAAATTAAAATTTAGGAAAGAAATTTTCTTACCACCTTTGTAAAAATAAGAACTTAAAAAAAAAAAGAGAATGTGAAGCTAATAGTTTCGGTTTAGGGTTTGTTAGAGGGTGATTGATTTGTGCCTTAATGGTTTTGGCAAGTTGTGAAAGTGGCATGGTGCAATGGAAGCAAGGGGCAAAGGCGCGTGAGGGCTAGGGAGCAGAAATAGCAACGACGCGCGAAGGAGTAGTCGCGGTGTGCGAGGGAGCAAGGTGTGCACTGTAACACCCTAAACCCAGCCTAGACGTTATGGCCGGGTTTAGCATGTCACATCAAAGGTTGTTTAAAAGCTACGCGTTCAAATAAACCTTTCCTCAGTTTAAAAACTTTATAAAAACTTCGAATTTCGTTGCTTACAAAATATGATTGGCTCAAGTTATATGCTTGCAAAGATGTTATTATTTTCGAAAACTTTGTTTGTTTGCAGAAGTCTGACTTAAGTAGCTGCGAAAACGTGATATTTTGAAAACAGTAATTATTATTTTAAAACCCGTGTTCAACCGTTTAACGATTCATAACCAACAGAATTACCAAATGAAAGTTTTAAAAGAAAATCCCAAAGGCCTTTTTACATAAAATAATACCCCAAAAATAATATAAAATAAACTAAATCCAAAATTACTAAGTTTTGCTAGGAAGCAAATTCAACGTATGGCCACCTCCAAGTCCTCCACGGCTCCAAATCCTCTAATGCTGGGGATTCCCTGTACGGTTAAGAGAGGGGTGAGTTACAAGAACTCGATGTGTAATCTTACTCACATCACGATCCACGATGCGGGGCCCAAGCCCATGCGAGTCGATTCGGGCCTTAGCCCCAAAATCATGGTAATGCAAACAAAAATGCAACCAACCCAATCCAACCATCACACCACTGCGTACCAACCCTACACACCATGTGGGGACCAAGTCAACCCACCCACCCCTACACACTGCGCGGACGAGTGCTAATATCATCAACGCAAGCAAAGTCGCGATGAATAAAGATATCGTGGTGAGCCACTAAAATCAGAATATCATGGCAGAGCCACTGAATCAGTATAACGTGGCATAGCCACCATTACAGTACTTCCTCCATAAGCATAACCCAACCCAATGCAACGTGCAGTGACATAATAAAATGATGTATTACATAAATTACCATCATAAATAATAAAACAGGGTACGCATACGACACTGGATCTACCACTAGGGGTATAATGGTCATTTGGTCGATAGGGGGTAAAATGGTAATTTACCCCTCAGGGGTATTCCAGTAATTTCACCCAATGAGGGCATTTCAGTAATTTCACCCTTTAAGGGCATTTCCGGTAACTTTACCCACCGAGGGTATTTCAGTAATTTACCCACTAAGGGTATAACGATAATTTTCACCCCTTTGGGGGTATTTCGGTAATTTTACCCATCGAGGGTATTTCGGTAATTCACCCACTAAGGGTATTTTGGTAATTTACCCTCTAGGGGTATTTCGGTAATTTGGCCACCTAACGGCCTTTCCGGAGGCCCACTGTCGCCTCGAGCGACACAGGTTCCCTTTTTGGTCAAAACGGTGTAGTTGGGCCTAAAGTCCAATTTTGGCCCAAACGGGCCCACACGCTCGTGTGGCCCATTCTGCTCGTTTTTAGCCTCAATTTTTTAGACTTCGCAGTCGCACCAGTCATTCAGTAATTTTCCATCGGTCTTGCTCATGTGGGCCCGTGAGCCTATTGGGCCCACTTAGCCCGTTTCGGCTCGATAAGGCCCATTACGGCCTCAGATTCGCGAGAGTGTTCGTGACACTCTCAACGATCTACCGCCATCACTAGTGGCTCAGTTTATCACTACGAGCGCTTGCATGCTCGAGTGACTCGGTTGCTGATACTCTGGCTTTTCGGCATTTCGGCTTATGCCCAAATCACAGAACATCACATTATCACAAACAATGGTGTGAGATTACACACCTGTTTACGGGTTGTGACTTCCACTGCTTCCAAACACCAATGATAACGATTGGCCATTAGTTAGACTTCTCCTTTGACAACCCAAAATATAGAAATAACCAACTATTGCCTCAACTTACCAACAAACGGCAGATCCCCCTTTATGGAGAGTATTCGGCCTACCCCTCCTGGATAAAGAATCAAGTTCCTAGCAATTTTGATGCACAACACAATGATGTTAATAGCATCCAACATTCGGCCTCCCACAAAGAAAAGAGAGAAACCAAATCTCCAACCCAAGCAGTCACAAAAATCTTCGCTAGAACGAAATAAGAAAGCGTTTGAGTTTCTTTACCCTTACCAAAATACCACAGAATCAGCAGTTGTCCAATAAAGAGTTTCGGCCCTCACCACAAGAGAACAAAAGGGATTCGGTTTGGAGAAGGTAGGTAGATTCGGCCTAGGCAATAAGAAGTTGAGTTAGGAGTTTCAGCTTTGACATAGCAAAGAGAGGGAAGAAAGAAGATGAGAGAAAAGAAACCGTTACATGTGATCAGAGAAGAGCCTAATGGGAAAAGAGGGATTCGGCAACCAAGAGTAGCAACTATGAAACAAGGATGGAACTAATAAAAGAAGTGGAAGAAGAGGAAAAGTGTGTAGTTATTCGGCTAGAGAAAAGACAAGGGATAAGTAAAGCGTGAAGAGAAGGGAGAAGAAGAACAATGATTCGGCTAATAGCAAAAGAAAGAAGAAACCACCCAAAACGCACGAGAAGTAAGTCACTAGAAGGAGAAAAAAAAAATGAACGAAAGTTGCCAAGAAGAATTTCCAACAAAAATGTTTCCCAAAAGACAAGTGACAAAAGCACAAAGAAGTTTCGGTTTCTACCCAACACCAAAGCTGCCGAAAATGCTACTCAAGACTCCTCTCCAGCCGAAACTCCCCTATCACACACTCCCACTCACGGCCAACACTTCCACACACCTCACCTCCTTGATTCTCTCCACTTTTTCCTCCTCAATTTGCTCCCCTTCATCCATTCAAATGATTTGACCAAGTCCCCAACTCTCCTTGCAGAGTTCTAACCAAACTCTACTTCTTCCACTCACCTGATACAAAATAAAAGCCTTTAATTTGCCAATTGTGGGATTCGTACCCCCTCTCCCCTTGCTCTACCATTGACGCCACAGCCACCTTACCACTTGGCCAACTTGTGCTTTCTAAAACACACAATATTACATAAGTCCTGCTTCCAACAGCCCTATCCACTAAAGAGTCAAAAACCAAAAATTTTCCAAGGCTCAGACTCGAACCCAGGCCTCCCTAGAACCCCCAAACACCCTCAAATAACCCGCTGAGCAAGCACAATATGCAATTATATAAAAATCACAAACCCCTAATTTTTGGGATGTTACATGCACGGCTAGTCCAGCGAGATGCGATGGGGCAAGATCGAGCGATGGTGTGCATAAGCTGCGGAGGAACTGTGCGCTCGGTGCTGCGTGACCTAGGTGCGTGCGGTTGCTGGTGGAAGTAGATGGTGATTTCGGCACTAGGGAGCTTGGAGGGTGGATGGAGTTAAAAATGATGGGAGCAAAAGTGAATGGGAAAATGGCATTTAAAGTGTGAGTATGGGGGAGTTTAACTCAAATCCTAAAGGAAAATAATAATAAAATAGTACTACTCTTAATGCTATATAAAGAAAATAACAATTAATATATAATAAAAATATATTAATATATTATTTGTTGTTATCTTATTTATTTAAAAATAAAAACTCTTAGGTAGAATAATGATAAAATAATTAACAATTCTAATATTATAAAAGGTTAATAACAATTAATATATATTATATAAAATATAATTATATATTAGTTGTTAGTATCCTATTTATTAAAAATTAAAATTAAAAACCTTTATTTTAGCTATTTAAAAATATTTATAGAAAAAGACAGTTGATTTCAATATTTACAAAAAGGTCAGCTAATTATTGCAAAAAATTCAATTAAGTATTTGAACTTAAAGATAATTTGAAAATTGAGCTGAAAACTAAAACTTGGATCAAAATTGACCCTTTTATTCAACAAATTAAAAATTTATTTTGTCACTTAGGAATTATTTTCTCGGAGGACTATGTTAAAATCAATTCCTAAGAAAGATTAGAGGGTTCACAAGCGGTCCTGCTTGAGTTCCAATCTCCTAGACATAATTTATTTTAACATATTAATTTAGAAAATATAGCCTAAAAGTCATCTATTTAAAAATAAAAATGAAAAGAAATTAGGAATCCGATAAAATGAGCAGGGTTTTATCCTGCTCAATTTTATCCCCCCCGATAATGTTTCAAGCGTTGAGCGTTAACCCTAAAATTACCTCTCTTACTGTGAAGTTCAACAACCTTGTATGGGAAAACTTGATGAACAGTGAATGGACCGAACCAACGTGATTTTAACTTACCTGGAAAGAACCTTTATCTGGAACTGAACAACAAGACTTGTTGTGCTTCAAATTCTCAACTCGAATGTGTTTGTCATGCCATCTTTTCAATCTCTCCTTAAATAATTTGGCATTTTCATATGAGAACATTCAAAATTCTTCTAACTCATTAAGTTGAAGTATATGTTTCTCTTTAGCAAGCTTAATATCCAAGTTAAGCTGCTAGAGAGCCCAGTAAGCTTTATGTTCTAACTCCAAGGGCAAATGACAAGCTTTCCCAAAAACCAACCGATAGGGAGACATCCCTAATGGTGTTTTGTATGTTGTCCTATAGGCCCATAAAGCATCATCCAGTCTTTTGGACCAATCTTGTCGGTTTGGACAAACTACCTTCTCGAGTATACCTTTTATCTCCTTATTTGCTAGTTCAGCTTGCCCAATTGTGACACCCCTAACCCATATTCGTCGCTGGAATAGGGTTACAGAGCATTATCGTAAAACCGTAACATCAAAACATTCATTCCAAATCATTTCATGAATCACTTCATATTTCATTCAAAAAAAATGCATATCATCCCTTATTCGAGCCTTCGAGGCCTTAGAAACACTTTAGAAACAATTCGAGACTAAATCGGAAACATTTAAAACTTCATGGAAAAAGATGGAAAAAGTCACACTACAGGGGTCACACGGACGTGTGGCCAGGTTGTGTGACTCACACGGTTGAGACACACGGCCATGTCCCAGCCCGTGCCCGTGCCCGTGTAACTCTCTGACTTGGTTCACATGGCCAAGCCACATGCCCGTGTGCCAGGCCGTGTAACTTTCGAAATACAACCTTTAAAAGCCTACAGGGGACACACGGCCGTGTTGCGTGACCGTGTGTCACACACGGTTGAGACACACGCCCGTGTCTTAGGCCGTGTGGAAATGAAATAGGCCTAATTCAAGCCATTTCTTTCACCCAATTTAGGCACACCTAAATAAGCCATTTGCACATATGACCAAGGTATCAAAACATGTTCAACTATGCATAAAATGACCAATTTCCATTCAACCAATATGCCATAAAGGCACCTCAAACATATACATTAAACATACCTAAACATGTGCATATTTAACCATTTAGCAACTAACTTGTTTCCATATCAAAACATACCACTTTTGACACATACCAACCTTACCAATTTAGATTCATACCATAACAAAATAACTTTACCATTTGAACCACTTCTCTTATGTATCAAAACCATATAAATGACACAAAACTAGCAAACGGTTCCAACATCCAATATATATACATACCAAATTTAGGTCCCAATGGTCATAACTCAACCAAACATATTTGATTAAATCCTATATCAAAACATGCCCTAAATGATCACTTTCCAAACATGCCAACACATACCACTTTGGCCATAAAACCATGCATCAATTTCATCATATAATACCAAACATTAAGCATCAAAGTGCCAAAAGCACACCATCAAGGCATCAAAATAACATAAGTTTCACAAATTTAAAGCAATATTACATGTCAATATCATCAAGCACAAAACACATATACATGCCATTATAACCGCGACCAAAGCATAAAAATCTATCGATAAAATCGATGGATAGTGTGATCGATCTCCGACTAGCTTCCAACCCGGTCGAGCTTCTAATAATCTGTAAGGTAAAGGAAAATAACTACTTAAGCAATGTATGCTTAGTAAGCTCGTATAAACTTAAACATAGCATTCCATTTTAATAATGAACATCATAGGTTATATATAAACCTATACTAATGCCTCAATATTTATCGAGCCATAATCATCAACTCACAATGGAATAAGTCTATTAACACCATATATGTATTTATCATTCCTAACATAGTAGGATTTCATAAGACTTTGAACCCTTCCATTTACTTACTTTAACTTAAATAACAACATCAATTCATTAATTATTATTTTTGTTCATGAACTAGGTATATTCATCCATAACATACGTAAACTTCAGGCATACAAGTACATCTTATAACTCATCATTCCCTTTTGTTTCATCATATTTCATTTCAACTATGAACTTACCAATTTCATTACATTTTCATACCCGTTTCCTTTGTATAATAGAATACATAAGTATAACATCAACCATGACTACGAGCTAGTGCATTTAACATAGTTATTTTGAAATCAACTACATGATAAACCATTTCATAAGAGATTATATACTTTAATTTATACCACCTTTTCATGTACATAAGCATATTACCAAATGAACACTTACCGTTTCAATGTATTTCATTAAGACTAAGCATGATATAATCCAATCATAATCTTGGCACAAGCCTAAGCACATCAACAACACATGTTATCATACTTAAACATAATTCATGTGAACTTAACATAAACAACCACTATACTTAAGCATGATCCAATTGGATTTATCATCCTTCATAACATATCATGTTTTCCATGTATCACCATTTCAATGAGTTTCATACATACATGTCTTGGTTCATATTGAACACTTACCATTTCATTTGCATAACACATAAGACATAAACATAACATTAACCATAGCCACAAGCTAGTTATTAAACACATAACTTAACATTATCATCATATGGTAAGATATGATATATAAACATAGCATCACTTAATTCATACCTTTCATAATTATGAATATTCATACTTTGATCATCGATACATCATACCTTTCCACAATTTCATAGTGAATTTCATTGAAACCCTTACCGATTCATCCCTTTTCATGCTCGTTGAACCACTTAGAATAATACCGGATACACAGGAAAGCTCACACAAAGTGTGCTAAACATATAGTCGTAGCTCACACGAGCTGTAAAATGGGCCTGCTCACACAAGTTGTCGGCTAGAATGTAAGCTACATGATGCTACTCACACAAGCTGTCGAGTATCCACAAATAATGCTGGACCTCAACCATCGGTAGGACATTCAAGACCAACACCCAAAACATGGTAACCTAGGTCTGCTCACACAAGCTGTCGGTCGAAATGTAGCTACACGGTGCTGCTCACACAAGCTGTCAAGTATCCCCAACACATGCCAGAACTCAGCCACCGGTAGGACATTCAAAATCAACACCTGAAACATGGTAACCCTAATGACATGTCATTTGTATCCTATATATTCCTAAGGTTCAAATGGGGCTTGATAGTCGTCGTACGTCGTTGAATTTCCATCGTTTCTTGACAAGATAAATTGCATAATAACATATATATAATGATTCAACCACAATAGAATCACATACTAACATTCAATTTAATCAACATTATACAAAATTCAGTTCATACAAACTTACTTAGCTAAATTGCAGAAATGACAAAGTACAGGGGTATTTTGGTAATTTTCTATTCTCCTCGATTTTCCACTCGATCTTGATCTAAATTAATAATTTCTTTCAATTTATTAATTTAGATAGTAAAACAATTTATTTTATGCATTTAGTCACTTTTGACATTTTTACAAAATTGCCCCTAAAATTTTACTTTTATTCAATTTAGTCCCTGGGCCTAAAACATGCAAATTAACCATTTCTAATGCCAATTCAGCCGAATATTCATGGCACATAAAAAAGCCCACATTTGTAATAATTTCACATCCAATCCATGTATTTTTACTAATTTAACAATTTAGTCCCTAATCGATAAATTCATCAAAAATAACTTAACAAAATACTTTTAAATAACAACTAATATTTCAAATTCATCATTTATCATAAAAAAAATCATTAGATTCATCAATGGCAACATTCAAAATCTTTAACAGTTTCAAAGTCGAATGTATGAGCTAGCTGGACTTAGTTGCAACGATATCAAAAACATAAAAATTATTAGAAACGGGGCTAAAACAGACTTACATGCATCTTCAAAGTGAAAGCCGAAGCTTCAAGCTTCTCCCTTTCTATTTCCATGGTAAATTCGGTGATGAAAAGCAAAATGGGGAAGAAAACATTATGTTTTCTTTATTTTAATCTTTTGTTTTCTTTATTTTAATAATAAAAAGATCATATAAACATATAAATTTAAAAGAATTTAAAGCTTTAACCGTCCACCATTTTGAAAATGGGTAATTTACCCATTAAGGCCATCCAATTATAATTCTTTAATCAATTTAACACCTTTAAACTAATAGCGATTGACTTTTTCAACTTTTACAAATTAGTCCTTTTTAATTAATTAACTATCAAAACGTTAAAATTTTTCAACAAAACTTTAATATCACCTTAATGACACTCTATAAATATTTATAAAAATATTTACGGCTTGGCTTATAGAAACGAGGTCTTGATACATCATTTTCTAAAACCACTTGACCTTAAGGTCTTACCATCCGCTTATATAACATAAATTATCAAATCAAAAACCTTTTTAAAATCACATTTGACTCGTAAATATTAAATAATAATATTTACGAACTTACTCATTGGATTTGATGGTCCTGAAACCACTGTTTCTGACACCACTGAAAAATGGGTTGTTACACCATTTGTCTGCGGATGGTAAGCTGTGGCAACCTTGTGCTTCACTCCATGTTTATCGAGAAACCATTTCAACCATTTTTTCACAAAATAGGACCCCTCATCATTGAAGATAGACCTAGGAGTTCCAAACCTTATAAACACATGTTTCTGCAAAAACTTCTTTACAACCTTGGCATCATTCGTCGAATATGTCTCGGCCTCAACACACTTAGATACGTAGTATACTGCTATCAATATATACTTGTGACCAAAAGAAGGAGGGAAATGACTAAGAAAGTCAATACCCCAAACATTGAACAATTCTACTTCGATAATGTTTGTTTGGGGCATCTTATTTCTGTTGGTGATGTTTCCAACCCTCTATGATCGATCATAACTCTTTACATAGGCATACGTATCTGTGAAGAGAGTTGGCCAAAAGAATCCGACTTGCAATACTTTGGCCGCAGTACATGAACCTCTGAAGTGTCCCCCACTTGGAGTTGTGTGACAATGATATAAAATCTTATGTACCTTATTTTCTGCCACATATCTCTTGATCATTTGACCTATGCACTTTTTAAACAGGTAAGGATCTTTCCAGAAATAGTACTTCGCATCGTGAAGAAACTTTTTCCTTTGTTGATATATCTTATCAAGAGGCATCAAACCATAAGCTAAATAGTTAGCAAAATTAGCAAACCAATAGGTGCTATAGACGTGATTTACTTTAAGTATGTTCTCGTCTAGGAATGTCTCCTAAATGGCCTAAGCGAAGAAGTTCTTTCTTGCGGCTCCAATCTAGATAAGTGATCTGTTACTTGGTTTTCTACCCCTTTTCGATCTTGAATTTCTAGATCGAACTCTTAAAGTAGAAATACCCATCGGATCAATCTCGGTTTGGCATCTTTCTTGGCAAGTAAATATTTAATTGTCGAATGATCCATATAGACAGTCACTTTGGTACCTATAAGATAAGATCGAAACTTATCAAAAACAAATACAATAGCAAGTAACTCTTTTTCTATTACCATATAATTCAGTTGAGCTCCTATCAGAGTCTGACTTGCGTAGTAGGTGGGATGAAAAACTTTGTTCCTTCACTGGCCCATCACAGCTCCTACTGCGAAGTCACTTGTGTCACACATTAATTCAAATGGCAATTCTCAATCTAGTTTGACGATAATGGGTGTCGAAACTAGCCGATTCTTCAAGTCATTAAAAGCTCTCAAACATTCTTCATCAAAGTTGAATGTTGTATCATTCTCCAATAATTTGCATAAAGGTTTAGCAATTTTGGAGAAGTCTTTGATGAATCTTCGATAGAATTTGATATGTCCCAAAAAGCTCCTAACACCCTTTCCAAATGTTGGAGGTGGGAGTTTCTTAATGACATCTACCTTTGCTTTATCTACCTCGATCCCTTGTCTCGTTATTCGGTGCCCCAAAACAATACATTCTTATACCATGAAATGGCATTTTTCCCAGTTGAGTACAAGGTTTGTTTCTTCGCACCGCCTTAGTACCTTGGCTAGATTGGCTAAGCAATCATCGTAAGTGTCTCCAAACATTAAAAAAAATGTCCATAAAAACTTCCAAAAAGTTTTCCACCATATTAGTAAAAATAGCCACCATACATCTTTGAAATGTAGCAGGTGCATTACATAAACCAAATGGCATACGTCTAAAGGCAAACATACCATACGAGCATGTGAGTGTTGTTTTGTGTTGATCCTCTAGTGCTACCGTGATCTGATTGTACCCTTAGTACCCATCTAGAAAACAGTAATAGTCTCACCCCGTGAGTCTATCCAGCATTTGATCCAAGAACGGTAAAGGAAAATGATATTTCCTAGTCGTCTTGTTCAACTTTTAGTAATCTATGCAAATTCTCCATCCTGTAATCGTTCTGGTCGGTATTAACTCGTTGCTTTCATTCTCTACGATCGTAATGCCTCATTTCTTTGGCACGCACTGGACCGGACTTACCCATGAACTATCTGAGATATGGTAAATTATACTCGCATTTAACCATTTAATGATTTCCTTCTTTACCATGTCCTTAATAATGGGGTTCTGTCTCTATTGTCCATCAATCTTCCCTTTCTCACCATCTTCTAGGATGATCTTATGCATGCAAACGAATGGACTGATACCACGAATATCGGCTATGGTCCATTCGATAGCCTTCTTGAATTGTTTCAGTACTAAAATAAGTTTCTCTTCCTTCTCTTTGGTTAACTTTGCTGAAATAATCACAGGAAAAGTCTAAGCATTACCTAAATAAACATATTTTAAGTGCGAGGGAAGTACCTTAATTTCTAATTTAGGTGGCTCCTCGATTGACGCTTTTGGTTGGACATAATCGCTGCTCTCTAGTTCCAAAAATTCAAAGCGATATTGCAAATTATATCCCTTTCGGTTAGCTTTTAGCGAAGCTAAATATTCTTCCCCCTCCTCATCACTTGGAGGGTCTAACATCAAGATTTGTTCCAATGGGTCCTCAACAGTATTGAGTTCCCATTACATGGCTAATTCCTCTAACTCGATTACTATAGCATAATCATCAACTAGTCTAACCTCACTTATGGTCGTCCTGTACACGCATGGTAAGATCACCCTTTTGCACATCAATAAGGTTCATTCCAGTTGCTAGGAAAGGTCTTCCTAGGATTATTGGCACCTCTTTATCTGCTTCAAAGTCTAAGAAAAAAAAGTCAATAGGAAAAATAAATTTATCTACACGAACCAATACATCCTCGATTTTTCCTTCCAAATGTGCTAAGGATCGATCTGTTAACTGAAGTGTAACCGTTGTTGGTCTAACCTCACCTATCCCCAACTTTCTGAATATGGACATGGGCATCAACTTGCACCCAAATCACATAGTGCCTTACCACAATAAGGTGCTACAATGTGGCAAGGTATAGTAAAACATCCAGGGTCCTGAAGACCATAAGGGATTTAATTAAGCTCTTAACCACTAAGCTACCATACTTACTTATGTATGAATTTACAAAATTAAAATAAATTATGGGGCGTGACACGCCTAGCAACAGAACAAGGGAAGATTTGAAAAAAAAATTGTATTAATTGGCTTAAGTAAAAATTCTAAAATTTTTATGGTAAAAAGTTTATTGAATCTAGTTTCAAAAACAAAAAGGGGATCTTAATTTCGAATTTTGTATGCAAATATATAAATAATTTAGTAATCGCTATTCAAGAACACAATTTTGTTAAAGGTATATGTGTAAATAGTAAAAGAATAATTAATGTTACATATAAGCATGCCTTACTAAAGGCCAAAGATTTTTATATAAATACATGTACATATAGGATGTGGAATGGAGAAGAGGAGGAGGGAAATAATAAAAGAGTTATAAAATGAATTACTAGTCGATTATGGCTGATCGAATCATATTGGTGTGTTGGTTGGATTTGTGTGCCCATTTTGAGCCTGTGACAAGTTAATAGAGTTATAAAGATTTAAATTAGTTAAATTTTATAAGTAAATAAATGATATTTAATTGAGATATGTATCAATATGCAAAATAACCGAAAACGAGCCCTGAGGGCCAAGTAGGGAATAGCTATTAGGCTCGAAAATAATTGAAATGTTAAAATGAAAGAAACATATAAGCTTAATTGTGATTATAATAAATTATATGTAAGAAGTGTTAAATTGTGTAGGAATGTGATAATGATATTCAAAAATGATTAAACATTGTAAGTTTTAAATGTAGGCATTTATATATGACATTGGATATTGAGAGTAAGTATCAAAAAAATTTGTGAGCCGGCTAATAAGACAAAAAGTCGATTTGATAAGATAAGGAATGAATCATTTGATGTCATAATGTGATGAAACATGATTACATGTTATAAATTAAGTAATTGCACAACTCGGTTTAGCATTATGATAATGATATGAAGTATTTGATAATTTATTTTAACTATTAATTCACTAGTGAATTATGTATGTATATATATAAATGTGTTGAACAAGATTTTGGTTATAAGATATACTTGTATTGATTAATAGAATAAACATTGAAACCGTATGCATTTTGATTATTACTTATATTATTTGATTTGAATTATAGCAATACATCTTAGCTTTATAGCTCAGCACGCGGTTTTTGTTTTCCGTGTGCAAGTTAGGTTCAATTTGAGATCTCGAGTATTTACTTCAGCATCCTGTTAAGATCCTGAACTCAACAATGTTTGTGTAGCTACCTCTTTGCTAGTTGAAAGGCATGTACCTACTAGGTTAAGTAATGTTAGTTAATGAATTGATTAGATGAATAGAAGTAAATGATGTTTAGGAGTGTTGTTTTAAATACATAAGTACTATTAACTCAAATATAGTTCTTTAGATACTATATATTTTATCAAAATGTGGTAATGGCTTCAATAAAAGTTGAATAGATTTAAAGTGCAGGTTTGAGAAATTAGATTTGTATAAATTGCAAGTGATGATGCGACGTCAATAGTACGTCGTCAGGACAAGGAATGGACTCCAAGCCACAAAGTGAAGTTAGTTTGTCACATCGCGACGAGAATCCCCCTCATGTCGCGACGCGAACCCTGTATTTTGATTATTATTTTTTACATTTTGGTCTTTATTTAACACATTTAATACCTTTTTTGAATGGAATTGATTAACTAGTGGTATATTTCGAATTGAAATGATCGTAGTCACTCCGGCGACGAATATGGCATTCTGTAGCTCAGACCCGACGATCAGATCGGGTATAAGATGTTACATAACTGACTTAAAATTTTATCTTTTTTCATGTATTTTATTTAGGTTGTTTTCTCATTTTTATTTTATATGTTATTTAAAAAAAATCGTTCAATTATAATTTAATTTGTTAGATTGTATGGAATGAAAATTTTATCCAAGTATAATTTTATTTTATAAATTATAATTATCTTCAAATAGTAAAACAATTTTTTGTATAAAATTTTTATTAAAAATAAAATATTAGTAAATATGGATCAAAGAAAGAAACATGTTTATAAGAATAAAATAGCTTAAATTTTATTCATTCTTTCTTGCTTTACTAAGCAATTGAGGGAATGGAAATAAAATTTTCATCTTTCTTAAAAAAATATGTTTTTTTATCCTTTTTCCTTTTTCCTCCTTCATATTTTCATCATTCAATTTTTCTTTCTACTCTATCATGCAAAACATTACTATTTCTACAATAACAAAAACCCAAAATCGATAAAAGTATCAAGGAGATCCATATACTAAGAGTCAGATTGCATTTTAACTCATTTACTCAAAAAATAGACAAATTAATCTTTGTACATTAGATTAAAGAGCAAACCGATTCTTCTTGTTAAAATTTCCATCCAAATTTGCTGTTAAAAATTGATGTAGATAATGGAATAATCAAACAATATACCTGACATGCCACTAATACCTCATGTTGACATATAAGAACCGTTTTTTAACAAAATGATCTATTTTTTCTTTTATGTAACATACATAGACTGATTTGTTAAAACCGTAAATAATATCTAATATAAAATTAGAACTGTAAACCAGGATCTATGATGTCAAATCATTAAGAATAAGAACAAAACTAGATGCAGAACCGTACCTAAATCCATGAATTCCTTGAAGTTTTTCTGGATCTTGGGGATTTGATCTTCTAAATTAGCACACAAGAAATTTGGAGAATATTTGCTCTTTCTTTCTTAAAGATGGGATATTAGAAAAGATATCTTGTATGTAATTTGGGGATCATAACCCTAATATTTATAACTTTGGCATATTAGCCCTAATTCCTAATTAGCCCATCATTAATTAGAATTTGATTAGAACTTAATTAAAAGAGTATCTACACATATTTGACTCATATTTTATTTAATAATTAAAGCCCAATAAAACTTTAACCAAATTAGATCACTTTTAATTTGGGCTAACCTATCATGATAGTAAATAATAACATGTAATTACCCTTATTATATATGTGATGTCCATATTTTCCAACAATCTCCCACTTGGACCACATATATATACTAATTACTCTATAATTACATGTCATTATATAACCTTATGAGCTCAAAAATTTTACTATCATATTCAAAAGGTATTTCGAACAATCTCGTCCATTAATTATGCTAACATAGAACCAAGGCGACTTTCGTTACATATATCGTAACTAAATCCATCCCTGATCACGTATATTAATACAAACAAATGACATAGATCAAGTATGATGTTTAGCATGGAAATTACATGCAATATGATCTAAACATGTCTATTTCCAACTGGTCCTCCTCAAACCTTAGTGAGATCAAACCTTACCAAAATCAGAGTGTGAATAAACCAAATAAACTTTATTTCTGTAGAAAATAAACTTAATATCCATAAATTGAAATAACTAAAAATGTGTTTATAACATAAAAACATTTAAAAGTACACACTCCTACTAAAACCAAATATCCTTAAATGGCATTACACCCATATGAGCAGTGTGCTCTTATAAAACCTTAGGTGTAGTCCCTTAGTAAGCGGATCCGCAATTATGGAGTTTGTCCTAATATGCTTTATAGACACCTAACACTCTGAACTTTTACTTTAACAACCACGACCTTTAAGTCTATGCACTTTGACTTTGATGTGCTCCTATTGTTATTGGAATAAATGACTACCAATTATTGTCACAACTTGCACCCTAATGACAAAATTTTGCATCAATATTCAATCAAAATCGGAGTCTGTATACTTGATGATCTCTAACTTATCAGACATCCGATATGTGAGCATGTAATCTTTTGTTCTCTGAAGATACCTCATAACCCTCTTGCCTTCTAACCAATTGTTCATACCAGGGTTGCTTAAATATCTACCTAATATCCCAACAATGTACGCAATGTCCGGATGCATACATACTTGAGCATACATTAGACTCCCACTCTTGAGACGTAGGGAATCTTATGCATTCCCTTAACCTCAAAATCATTCTTGGGGTATTGGTCGAGACTTAACTTATTATTGACAAGTAGTATGGCATTAACATATAAAACCAAATATAGAATCTTACTCCCACTGAACTTGTGGTATATACAATTATCGACCAAATTCATCTCTAAATTGAATAATATAATCATTTGATAAAATTTGTAATACTATTGATGAGTAGTCTGCTTAAGCCCATAGATGAAGTTCTTTAATTTTCAAATCATTAACTTTGCATCATTAGACACAAAGTTTTCTAGTTGCACCATATAAATGTATGATCAATGTTACCATTGAGAAACCATTAACTTAATATTCATCTGATGCAGCTTAAGGTCAAAATATTCCACTAAAGCTATTATAACCTTTTCTCTAGTGGACCTTTTTAATGACATTTATTCTTGAGGTTGTTGAGTTTGTTCTTCTGGAACAATTACCTCATCTTAAATAGGGAGTCGTTCAACATTGTCTTATTGAGGTTCTAGATTCACTTCTTAATCAATGATAGATATGAGAATCTAAACATCATCAAAAGTGATAGTAGGAACAGAGTTAGAATTCAATTCCTCCTTAAAAACAATGTCTCTAACCTTATTTCTTCTTACAAACTCAACACCCTAAAAGAATGTTACAATTCTCGTCTAAAAAATATTCCTAATTGCGGGATCATAAAACTCATAACTCTTAGATCGCTCAGAATTTCCTTGACCTTTATACTCTATAGACATCAAAGAAGTAAAAAATAATGTCATTTCAACCTTATTGTTTTTAGCAAAACGTTTCTCAATTTCGTCCAGGAAACCTTGGCCTGAGTAATCTTTTTAGATTTTGTGCCCCTAAAGGCTTTTGAAATGATGTGATTCATGATCATTAGACTCATGCAATTTAAACGATCCCACCTCTCAAATCCTCTTTTAACATAAGGGGTGTTTTCCGTAGTGAGAGGTGCGGGTTGTTCTTCCCTTAGTGCAATGTCTATGTTCATACAGCCAAGTACTATAAGTAAATGCCTTTTCCATTCATTGAAATTAGTCCCATTAAGTATGGGTATAGAATTTATATTAGTAAATATTGTGGCAGTAGAAGATGAATTAGATGAATATAGAACAATAAATAAATAAAAATAATCTCACATCAATATTCATAAGTAAACAATAAATTCAAGATAATGGCTAATCACATCTCAAGATACCAAACACAACATTAATATCAAGACTTTGGACAGTAATATTAACAGTAAGCGGTACTCTTGTTGTAGCAATCAAACATTGACAATATATTATCTCAAACAATGAATCAATCTTTGGACTAACATATTGCTCACATAAAGTACCTTATAATTGTCACACATTTATAACCACAGTTGTTGTTGAAATTCTGCCAAATATTAACTTACCTTTGGGTCAATTAATAAACGCATGAATCATAAAAATATATAATCATCTTGATATTTTAAATAAACTAATCTACACAAAAGAGGTCACTTTGGCGGCATTTTGTTTCAACTAATCTATTTAAAATATTAGACATCCTTAATTAAAATCTAAAGCCAAAATATGAATTTATTTGTTTCAAAATATTTCTCTTAATTTCATCTTTCAATCAAATTAAAAGATAATAGTATATATATGTATATATATTTATCCCAAAACAACATACAATGATGTTAGCAAATATAATAATAGTTGAATAAATCATAAATCATAAACAACCTCATATAAGACTTCAAATTTAAACCAAAATAATTTGAAAAAAGGTAAACCTCATCTCAAGATATCGGACACTCCATTAATATTTTATCTTTGGACAAAATATTAACTTGTAAGTGATATATTGGTGTAATAATCAAACATTGACAATAAGAACATGTGGAGCCATAAATCTTCCTTTGGGTCAATTTATTGCTCACATGTAAAACTGAATAATTGTCACATGTTTATTACCATAGTTGCACGTGTAATATTATTAACATTCATTTAGGCCGATCAATATTAACATAACTTAAGTTACATGCACACAACCTTTTATATTTTAAAACAAAATAATTTATACAAAAAAAATCACTTTGGTGACTTATTGCTTCAATTAAGTTATTTTAAAAATATATATAAAAACATACCAATATTCAAATTTAAAATTTACCCAATAGTCAAATTGTAACACCCCTAACCCGTATCCGTCGCCGGAACAAGATTTTGGAGCATTACCGGAACAAACAAAAACTTTTACAGATAATTCATGCAAGTTACTATTCATTAACCGAGATCATTCGTAACGTCCCTTAAATGGGCCCTCGAGGCCCTATACGAGCATTAGAAACAAGTCGGGACTAAACCGGGACCTCTAAGAGTTTTTCGCGAAATTACAAAATTTTTTTAAGGTGCTGGGCTCACACGCCCGTGCTACAGGTCGTGTTCGATTTAGGTTGCTCTCAGACTTGTGCCAGACGGCCATGCCACACGCCCATGTGCTAGGCTGTATGGTTAATTAATTCAATTCAAATTAGGTGCAGGTTTCACACGGCCAAGACACATGCCCATGTTCAAGGCCGTGTCTCCCACACGACTGAGAAACACGCCCATGTCTCTGCCCGTGTGCTCAATTCTAAGCATTTTTGTTTTTCTCGTATTTAAGGTGCAGGGGACACACGGCCTAACCACATGCCCATGTACCAGGCCGTGTGTCACACACGGTCTAGACACACGCCCGTGTGTCTGCCCGTGTGGACAAAACAAAGTCATTTCTAGCTTCATTTCTCACACAAAATCACACCAATGACCTACACTTAAACTCACATCCAAATACCAACCATTTCAAGCATTCAAGTTAAGCAAACTATATCATTCAACATGGCATACCATTACATGGATACATGTTCATAATCTTGCCTTGGTTTAGTCCATATGTTAGGCATAATTTGATCAACTACTTAACACATATGTAGCTACCATAGTATGACATTGCAAATATATCAAAACAAACCATTACTAACCATTCCAATGGCTAGATTACAATCATCATTTACATTTACATGCCAATATGGCCAATATAACCTATACATGTCATTATAACCATAATTGTTTTACCATATTGTACCGACAGAGGCCGATGGATAGTGTGAGTGATCTCTGCCAAGCTTCCAATCCAACAAGCTTCCGATTTACTCTAAAATAGGGAAATAAAACTAAGTAAGCATAAAATGCTTAGTAAGTTTGTATAACATGGTACTTAACTTACCATTCATTCTATTTTGAGGTAACTATGTAAGGCACATTCATTCAATTTGACCTCAAGCCCTACACATATCCTCATTGCCCTTGTTAGTTATATATTCCATAATAACATCAAAAACATGTATGGGCTCATTAACAATCAAGTTTTCATGCATATATGCTTTCCACAACATGTATAAATCACATTGCTATATCTCAAGTATATTTTCATATAACACATCTCGCGTTCAGATTATTTCATATCAAAACTTTACACATTTTACTCGAAATATCAATGTCTCACGAGTAGTAGTACACTCAAAGTGTACAAGTCTATAACCAAGGATGAACATATTCATCAAATGAATCCCATATACAAATATCATCATCTCATGTTTTCATATGTCAATTGTCATGTAGCATCATTTTCATGGATTTCTGACAACTACGTGTAATAACTCATTTCTTATTCATGTCCTTTCATGTCAAGACTTTTACCCGTTGAATTTATTCGGGATATCGATGGATACACAGGTAGTACACCCGAGGTGTACAAATCAGGTTCCGTCAATTCATATTCAATGGTATCCATAAAGTATTATTTCAGAGAGTACACTCTCGAGCCACACATGTATACAACAGGATTACCAGTCCAAGCTAAATCATTTTTATGACATATGCTCGAGAGGACTCACATCAGGATTACCCGTCCGAGCTAAATCCTTTCAGAAATGAGGTCAATAGGATTACTCATCCGAGCTAAATCCCACTAGCAACAAATACAAGACCTCATTCATTTTGGGAATTCACATATCCATCGATCTTCCATTTATTCAACAGAGATTTAAACATTTTTCTCAAGCATTATTAGGCATGTGATTATTTCATACATCCACAACATTCATATAATTCAAATAAACACATTCCACATTCATTTCAAGCACATAAGTAACATTCTCATCGTTTATCATTTATCATCTATCGGGCATTATCATTTAATTTAAACATTTTCATTTATCGGGCTTGATCGGATATGTAATCATTTCACATATTTACGACATTTATACAATTTACATAAGCACAATCAATGCAAGCATGTAAATAAACACAATTTAGTTACACGAACTTACCTCGACAATGTTCGTGTACGTAAATCTACTAATCCGACATTTTCCTCTTTTTCTCGTTCTAACTCCGAATTTGGTTTATCCATATCTATACGAGTAAATTTAACATCAATTTATCACATTTCATATTCATGTGGACTCATTTTACATCCTAGGAAAAATTACCATTTTGCCCCTAACTTTTCTATAAATTCTCATTTCGTCCCTAGGCCCGGAAAATGAAACTTGTGCAATTCGCTCCCTATTCCAAGCCTAACCAAAATTCCATTTCAAAATTTACAGCACATGTATTCATAAAAATTCATAATTTTTCATCAAATTTCACAACTTTGCATTTTAATCCCTAAATCATGTTTTCATCAAAAATCACTTTGTAAAAGTTGTTTATCTATCAACAACCCTTCATTTTCTACCATAAATTTCTAATTTTCAGCATATATATCCATGACCCATTTTCCATACTTTTATAACTTTACAAATTGATCCCCCAAATAGATAGATTAAGCTATCCCGATTCCAAAAATATCAAAATTACTAAAAACGGGACAAGAAAACTTACCCAATTTGGCCAAGAAAGTTTCTTCTCTCTCTCCTAGGGTTTTCATGTTTTATTTTGGGGAAGAAGATGAAAATTATTTTTATTTCTATTTAATTAATTTATCATCTTTAATAATTTTGATTTCCAATTTAGTCCTTAGCCTTTTTCTAATTTTCCATGGATGAATCATCCAAAAATATCTACTAACTTTTTATTAATGGTCTAATTACCATATAAGGACCTTAAGTTTTGAATTCCATAGCTATTTGATCCTTCTAGCTACTAGAATCCAACTTTTGCATTTTATGCGATTTGGTCCTTCTCGTAATTAAACACATAATCGGTAAAATTTTCTTATCAAAATTTTCACATGACATTTCTAACATAATACGGACCATAAAATAAAATAAAAATAAATTTTATTTTTGGCTCGGATTTGTGGTCCCGAAACCACTGTTTCGATTTCCCCGAAAAATGGGTTGTTTGTCAAAACTAATTTTTTTTATTGCTTTATAGACTCCAAAACAACCCAAAATAAGGTTGTCTTAATAATGCAATAAAAAAACCGAAAACCTTAATCTTTGACTGTTTTTTTTTTCTTTCCAAAATCATATATATCAAAACCAAACAGAAATAATGTAGTGGTTCAAAGCCAAATAATTAACAAGCATATGTATTCATAATTTTGGCATGGACAAAAACACCAAAACAATTCATGCATATACATGTATTCATAATCAAATAGAAAAACTTACCTTGAATTTACTATGTAAATCCAAAGTTGTATGATTAGACAGAGATTCGCATGAATACTTGAAAAATATTTTCAAGCCAATAAATCTCAAAAATAAAATCATAATAGTTGGCATATCCCACAATTCATACAATAAATCATATCATCATAATTTAACCAAATATTTGGAACCATAAGATGTCAAAACCTATATTATAGAACCAAATTTAAAACCAAATTCTTTAAACATATATTATGATAACATGAGTTTACTTCAAAATATCCAAAAACTAAATAAATATTCATAACATAAAATTAATAACTTCAACGAATATCCATTAAACCAAATTAACTAAAATCATAATTCGTTTAGATTGACACTGAAGCATCCAACATCAAAATTCCCAAAAAAGAAAAACATATCCTGAACTAGTAATCAAAAGTCAACGGAACAAAAAAACTAAAGAAAAATTCCAACAAAAACTTCAAATTTCCAAAATACGAACAGCATGTTTGTTATGAATTACTCACTTACCATATGCAAATCATAGAGAAAAATCAAAGGATGTGAAAATAAGTGACCAAATAAGGTAGACCACCCAAAGTCTCAACAATAGTATATTTATCAAATAAACTATAATAACCCAAAAAAATTCAATAGGCACACATTCATATACATAATATCAATGAGTAATCCACCGGTATAAACTATATGATTGTTTGAAGTTTTTACCTTTAACCAGTTTAATGGAAAAAAAAAAAGAAACTCAGACTCTGAGAATTCTTTTATGAAGCACGAATAGTTTAAGAATAATAATAATACAATGATAATGATAATTTAAGAATTAAATATGGAAATAAGTAAAACATGAAATCATGAAAGAATTGGCCTGCAAATTTCACCGCGTCCTTGTGAAAAGGATATAGGATCCAATTTTAACGAGTTTATTCATCTAATTTCTAACATAAATCTCAGCTTTTTCTTGATTGGTTAAGCTTAACCAAATAGAACGGACAGGGGACTACAATAACTATGACTACATGAAATTCTTTAGGCCGAAACAGAAAAGTCATATTTTCCCATAAACGACTTCCAAATTTCACAACGCTACAAGCAATTTCTTGGAAAACCTTTTAATTAAAATATAAATCCAAAAGATTTAACATAGTATATAATCGAAATATCAAATAAAAACAATTAAAAAACAAATCAATCCAAAAATAATAAAGAATCAATTCGTTCTCAATGATTCAACATGACGAGGCTCGAATTCTACTTGTTAGAACCGTAAATAATATCTAATATAAAATTAGAACTGTAAACCAAGATCTATCATATCAAATCATTAAGAACAAATCAAGAACAAAACTAGATGCAGAAACGTACCTGAATCCATGAATTCCTTGAAATTTTTATCGATTTTGGGGATTTAATCTTCCAAATTAGCACACAAAAAATTCATAGAATATTTGCTCTCTCTTTTCTAAATATGAGATATTAAAAGATATATTGTATATAATTTGAGATCATAACCCTAATATTTATAACTTTAGCATATTAGCCCTAATTCTTAATTAGCCCATAATTTGATTAAAACTTAATTACTAGACTATCTACACATATTTGACCCATACTATTTAACCAAATTAGATCACTTTTAATTTGGGCTAACCTATCATAATAGTAAATAATAACATATAATTACTCTTATTACATATGTGATGCCCATATTTTCTAACATAATTTGCTAATTCTTTTGCAGAAAAACTTTTAGCGTAAAAACCTCCAAAATACTTTTATCACTAAAACTCATACTTTCTATTTTTTTTAATTGTCTAATATTTTTACTTTTTTTTAAAAATAATTACATTAATTCGGTAAGAATGTTAATTTTTTCAACATGTTTAATGTTTAACCATGACTTGTTTTGAAAAAAAAAAATTCTTATTTCCGAAGGATTTATTTTTTATCAGCTTTTATTCATCTCTCTAATTTCAAAGTAACTATTATAATAAATATATAATAAATAAGGTTTTTCCTTGTCCTATTACAAACCCTAAACCAAACGACTAGAATAGCCATTCAGCACTCACAGTATTCAGCAATTTGAGCTGTCCCATAATAGCATAGTTATTACATAATTATGGAAGCTGGGAATCAGAAGCACTAGTAGCATATTCATGGATGCGGGGAATCAAAAGCACTAATAGTGAGTTTAGTTTGACAAACATAAACGAATAAAAATCAAAATATATTTTCGAACTGATCTCCCAACACTCGGTTTTTTACAGTACGATTGCTGCTGCTGGATTAAAATGAAAAAGCAAACATTTTAAAGCACTAATAGCTTGCACGACAAAGACGAGCACATCAGATCCTTAGAGGACAACGGAGAAGAAGCATCTTTTTCCAATGGCCTTCCAATTACTGACTTGCCACCCTTCACCGTCCTTGTAACACTCCACCTATTATCAATCCAAAGAAATTATGAAATGTTTAAGAACCCTCAATTGATCTAGCGCTGCTGAAAACTATAGATATGGAAGAAATAAACACAAAACACGACACCAGAAAGAATACTCTTTTTGATCTAGTACTGTCTTTACCAATATTTGTGACCATTTCAAGTTTATTGGTACTTTTTAAATATACATATTGTATAATTTCTAATTTCTTAATGAATTACTGGAATTCATCACGCCCACCTTGTGGGTGAAAATTCGTTTTTTTTTTTTAAATAATATTTATATTTTGAAAAATTAAAAATAGTAGTTTTTAAGTAAATTGTTATTTTTAGGATAACTATTTATTAAAAATATAGAAGGTTTAGATACTCCTAGATTTATGCATTCTCAGTGAAAAATAATAATATTAAAAGAAACAAAAACTTAAACATAGATATGAGTGAGAGGTTACGGAGAGAAGTGGAACAATGAGTATATTTCCAAAAATATATAAAAATTTAACTACATAAATGCCTTACTACATTACCATTTAAAGCCTATAATTTACTGATTTGAGTCACTGAACTCAGTCAAAACACATTATTATTAGTATAAATGTATACAAGCAAATATAGCTCAATTGCATACCCATATTTGCAAACATAAATTTTAAATTAGATTCAACAACTTAATCTTTATATTTTATTTTTTGAACTAGAAAAATAGAAAAAACAATAATGACAAAAGAAATAAAAATTGGTTAAAAATATCAAAATATTGTTTCAACCAGTTCGTGCCAATACACACCTGTACAAGGTGTGGCATTGGACGAAATAGATTGAAACACAACAAAATTGCCAAAATACACTGAAATTTTGATCCGACGAAAATTAAACTACTTAGTATCCATGACACATCCTTGATTTTTAATAATATACTTTTAAGGGCGTGTCACTACCAACTTTGCTTGTTGAGTTTTTACGTCTGAATCTATGAAATCATGGTCCACAAACTACATCAAAATCTACCTAATAATTATAGATGCATGCATGTTAAAATTTGTATAAACATATGATATTTGGAACAGGATTATGACATAAAAATACGCAAAAAACGTTACGAAAACACAGAATGTTAGATCTAGCATTTACAAAAGGAGGATCAGGGACTTGTTACATACCTTGTCCAGAACTACTTTATCATCCTGCAACCCCCCAATAACATGTATTTCCTCTCCAATTACAACAGTGCCAAAACATCCCCTTGAATTGTTCATGGAGTCTACCATCATCCATGAACCAGCACGAGGATCAAAGACTTCAACTGTTGAGACCATTCTGTTTCCATCAAATCCACCTATAGCATATCTACAAAAATATTTCCGTTTCACATTTAATACAAAGGTAAGGTATTCTTTATACCACAATGTTATTTTCTATATACAAGGGAAAAGTGAAGCAAAAATGCACTCAAAATTACGTTCAGATAGTTGGGTATTAATCTCTATTAATGTAGAAATCAACAGAGTTGTTTTTGGTATTAATCTCTATTAGTATGTAAACAAAATTAGGTTGCTGATCATACCATACAGTGTTTAGATCTAAGATTTAGTTCTTCCATGTTCCAGTAGCATAGTGCAAAGGCCTACATCAGTTAAATTATGGGCATTCTAGGCTTATAAATACAACAAAGACACTCCACCTTACTGCCAACTCTTTTTATGTCCAATGTCAATCATAAAATTTAACAAAATTACCATACTAGCTTAATCATGATTTAACCAAAGGCGATTTAAGATCACTGTTTGGTAGCAGGTGAAAATCAAACACCAATTAATACACATAACAAAATATTGTGTTAAAACAATTAAAAGCCAATAATTTCACTCTAATAAAATTTTCACCCTATTGGTTGGGATTTAGGTGACCCCTGAACAAATAGTTCTAATCACCAATTGTAGATCACATTGACTATTGCATAATCACTCCATTGGGCTCAAACAGGAAACAAACTTACAACTTCTCATTGAGCACAACCAATGAATGAGATCCTCTCTTTGTGACCATGCTCTCAAGTTTTTCCCATGCATGTTGCCGAGGATCCAATCTCTCTATAGATCTGAGATTTATGAAATGAAACAGTCAATAAGAATGTTGGACCGTAATAGTTTACACTAGAAATAAGTCCACAAAAGAACATCATTAGGAGATAAAAATAGATTCTAACTTCTTATTACACATTTTATAAATGACATGCTTTAAATGCAAATTAAAAATTAGGCATCTCTATGACTAAGACCAACCTCCTTGTCTACGAGTTAAGCACACATGACCAAGAAGATGAGACGTTAAATCTTGATAAGGTAAAATCAAGGCAATGAATGCTCTCTTATTTATTGCCTGACTTTTTCAGGCCTCCACAATCAATTCTATAATTACCACATTGTTTCTTACAAACTAAACCATCATATAGACAGAATAGAACCTGAAATTGAGGTTTGATTCCTACACTTTGTTGGCCTAGTGTTGGATGATTTAAAACAAAATTTATCAAGAACCATAGAGAACTGGTGAAAAGATGAAAGATAAAAGTGCCCTTCCAATTATTTGTTGAAATATGTGAAACCCAAATATTTGGGGATATATTTTAAAGTTATTTAGGTAGATAAATTTTATTTAGGTAGATAAATCTTAGAATAAATTATTTGAGATATTCTTGGAATATTTTATTTTATTTTTTAGTAGTTTATTAAAATAAGTGAATTATTTTATTATTTTCCCAATTAGATTATGACTCTTTTCTCTATTTAAATTCAGTTTTTTAGTTAATAAAATACAGAACAATTTTATTAAATGCTCTCTTGAAAACTTTTCATGGCATCTGAGCTAGGTTAAATCTCTAGTAACATCATGGTTTAAACAGCTTTCACTGGAGATAAGATATCCAGCAATCAAACAGAGGTACAAAGTTCTACCGTTGAAACAACTACCGAGAGTACAATGACTCAAGGGACAGAGGCGTCTCACCTTTCTTTTCAGCTAAAATCTCACAAGTTGAATGGCAAGAATTATCTGGAATGAACGCAGTCCGTAAAGTTAGCAATTGATGGGTGCGGCAAGTTAGGTCATTTAACTGGAGAAGTCAAGCAACCACAAGTGGGCGATCCAAAGATGAGCAAGTGGAGGTCAGAAAATTCAATGATAATTGCGTGGCTTATTAATTCCATGGAAGCATCCATAGGTAAACCTTTTCTTTTTCTCCCGACTGTTACAGATGTTTGGGACGCTGTGAAAGACACCTATTCAAATTTAGAAAAAGCTTCATAGATCTTTGAGTTACAAATAAATCTCTGGAAAGCTAAACAAGGGGAAAAGGAAGTTACTTTTTATTGTAACGAGATGATGTCTCTCTGGCAAGAACTGGATCAGTGTTATAATGATGAATGGGAGTGTCCCGGAGATGGTGTAAAAGCTATAAAAAAAAAAAAGAAAAGAGAATGAACGAGCTTATTTATTTTTGGCTGGTTTAAATAAAGAATTTGATGAAGTGAGATCTCGGATCTTAGGGAAAAAACCGCTTTCTCCGTGATATTTTTTTTGAGGTTAGAAGATAGGAAACAAGAAGAAAAGTAATGTTAAGGCCAGGATTTGAAGCTAATAATGATCAATCTGCTCTTGTAACTGTTAAAAATAATTACGATACTGAAAAAAGAATAAAAAACTTTGGTGCGATCACTGCAAAAAATATTGGCAGACTCGAGAAACATGTTGGAAGCTCCATGGAAAACAGACGAATGAAAAAAATAAAGAGTGGCAATGGTTGTGGTTCACAATTAGGGAATAGCAGAGCTTTCCAAACAACTAATGAAAATTATGTGGGCCAAAGTTCTTTGGAAGGATCTCCATTCACTAAGGAACAATTAGAGCATCTAGACAAGTTTTTTCAATCACCACAATTTCGGATGAATTCTTCTTTTCCTAACTCACAATAATCCTTCTTCCTCCTTTGCCCAATTAGGTACTGATTTTTTTGTTTTTTTCAGTGTCAAGCCTTGTAAAACAAACATGTGGATCATTGATTCTAGAGTTAGTGATCACATGACTAGTAGTTATTTTCTTTTTTCAACTTACACACCTTCTGCAAGAAACAAAAAGATCAAAGTAGCAAAATGGGTCATTCTCGGCAATAGCCGGGAAAGGCACTGTTAAAATTTCGCCTTCCTTGATTTTACATAATGTTTTACATGTGCCAAATCTAGCTTGTATTCTCATATCGGTCAGTAAATTATCCCAATCCTCAAATTGTCATATTATATTTGACTCCTCTATGCGTAAATTTCAGGACATGGTCTTAGGGAGGATGATTGGTAACGCTAAAGAATCTGGTGGAATTTACTTTCTTGACGACCATCTAAGTCAACCAACAACTACTTTATGTAAATTATGTTTCTAATTTTGATAAGGTTATGATTTGACATTATAGGGTTGGACATCCTAATTTTTACTGTTTAAGATATTTGTTACCTAATCTATTTAAAAATAAAAGTCCACTGTGAATTTTGTGAATTGGCTAAACATCATCAATCATTCTTTCCACCTTAAAAATATAAAGCTTCCAAACCTTTTTCGTTAATTCATAGTGATGTTTGGGGACCTTCGAGAGTCTCAACTATTTCAAGAAAATATGTATTTGTCACATTTATTGATGATCATACTCGTATTTGTGGGGTGTTTTTATTAGAAGATAAGTTTGAAGTTAAAAATGTGTTTCAATCTTTTTATACTATGGTGAAAACACAATTTGGTGTGAGAATAGAAGTATTTCGGAGTGACAATGGTGGGGAATTTTTTTAGTGACCAATTAGATGTTTTTTTAACCAAACATGGAATAGTCCACCAAAGCTCTTGTACAAATACACCAGAATAAAAAGGAATTGCAGAATGAAAAAACCGACATCATTTGGAAGTAACTAAAACCTAAATGTTCACCAGTCAGGTACCACGTCATCTTTGGGGCGAAACCTTGTTAACAACTACATATCTTATTAATAGAATGCCCATTAAAACTCTAAACTATAGAACTCCTTTCCGTCTCTTTAAAGATAACTTTCCTAACTCTAAATTGATTACAGATTTATCTCTCCGAGTTTTTTGGGTGTAGTGTTTTTATT
Organism: Gossypium sturtianum; assembly: GCA_025698515.1. NCBI lineage: Eukaryota > Viridiplantae > Streptophyta > Magnoliopsida > Malvales > Malvaceae > Gossypium > Gossypium sturtianum. The sequence continues at coordinate 91,893,144 of CM046949.1, forward strand.
CATCTTCACAACCAATGTAAACTAGATCCTAGAGCAAAAAAAATGCATCTTTATTGGCTATGCTTCTAATAAAAAGGGTTACAAATGTTATGATCCAATTGATAAGAAGATTATTGTTACCATGGATGTCATATTTGTTGAAACGCAATCTTACTTTGATTCTAATATTCAGAGAGGGAATTATAGTAAGGAAGATTCTATAATTAATCAAGAAAAGACTAGGAATATACAACATAGAGATTCTAATAATTGGGAAGGTGAATTTATGATTAACACAGAAATTACTGATGTTAATATTGTAAATAAAAAGGAGTATGAAGGTGTAAAGTCTGATCATGAGAATAAAGAACAAACAAATGAGTTAATTGTTTCCTCAAGAAGAAACCGAAATCAAGAAAGTGGAATCCACTAAACTCATCATCAAGAATCCGACTCGCAAGATATTGTCAAAAGTCCAGGTAAAGCTCATAATCCAACCAATGAATTTTCTGATTTAGACATTCCAATTGCTAAAAGAAAAAGTGTTAGAAATGTTGTCAAATATCCCATGTCTAACTTTGTGTCCTATAAAACTTTGTCTTCGACATCCTCTGCTTTTATTTCATGTCTCGATACTGTGAAAATACTCAAAAAATGTGAAAGACGCTTTACAGATTCCTGAGTGAAAGGAGACTATTTTAGAGAAGACGCGCGCTCTTGAAAAAATAGGTGCATGGGAAACAGTGGAATTACCTGAAGGAAAAAAACAGTGGGCTGTAAATGGGTGTTCACAACTAAATTCAAACTGAATGGATCTTTAAATAGATACAAAGCCCGACTAGTGGCTAAAAGGACTCAAATATACGAGATAAATTATCTTGAAACATTTGCTCCAGTAGCCAAATTAAATTCTGTTAGAGTTCTTGTTAATCTTGATTGGTCTTTACAGCAGCTAGATGTGAAAAATGCTTTCCTAAATGGGAGAAGTTTACATGGATCCTCCTCCAAGTTTGAAGAAAAATTTGAAAACTCAAGTATATAAGCTCAGGAAATCTTTGTATGGTCTAAAGCAGTCTCCTCGTGCTTGGTTTGAACGGTTCACTCAAGTTGTTAAAAAATAAGGTTACTCACAAGGGCAAGCTGATCACACAATATTCTATCGACACTCACAAAGAGCTAGAATAGCAATTATTATAGTTTATATCAATGATATCATTCTTACAGGAGATGATGTGGATGAAATAAGGCGTCTCAAGGAACATCTAGCATTGGAGTTTGAGATCAAAGACTTGGGTCCTTTGAAATATTTTCTTGGAATGAAAGTTGCTCGATCATAGAAGGGTCTTATGGTCTCTCAGAAAAAAAGTGACTGATCTTTTAAAAGAGGCTAGGATGAGTGGTTGCCGCCCAGCTGACACACCAATTGATCCAAATGTAAAATTCGAAAATAAAGAAGGTCGATTAGTTGATAAAAGGCAGTACCAACGATTAGTTGGTAAGTTAATTTGCTTATCACATACAAGGCCAGACATAACTTTTGCAGTGAGCTTAGCGAGTCAATTTATGCACTCCCCAATGGAGATTCATGAAGAAGCAGCGTTTTGGATTCTGAGATACTTGAAGGGTTCACCTGGAAAGGGCTTATTCTTCAAGAAATCCGAACAAAGAGGAATTGAAGCTTATACAGATACAAACTGGGCAGGCTCAATAACATAAAGATCTACATTAGGATACTATACATTTGTTTGAGGAAACCTTGTGACTTGGCGAGGCAAAAAACAAAGTGTTGTAGCAAGAAGTAGTGGAAAAGCTGAGTTTAGATCAATGATTCAAGGAATTTGTAAAATAATGTGGTTAAAAAGAATTATGGAAGAATTGAGGAAACCAATAACTTCACCAATGAAGTTGTAATGTGATAGCAAAGCTGCCATTAGTATTGCTCACAACCCAATCCAACATGACAGAACTAAACATGTTGAGATTGATAGACGTTTTATGGAGGAGAAGATGAAGAAGGCCAAGTGTGCATACCGTTTGTTCCTTCAAAATAGCAAATTGCTGACATACTCACCAAAAGGCTCTCTAAGAGAAGCTTTGATTTTCTTGTAAGCAAGTTGGGCGCCAACTTGAAGGAAGATGTTAAAATATGTGAAACCCATATATTTTGGGGATATATTTTAAAGTTATTTAGGTAGATAAATCTTAGAATAAATCATTAGAGATATTCTAGGAATTATTTTCCCAATTAGGTTATGACTCTTTTCTCTATTTAAATTCAGTCCCTTAGTTAATAAAATAAGGAACAGTTTTATTAAATACTCTCTTGAAAACTTTTATTATTATGATGTAAAAAAATTGTAAACGACCACACACATGCACGTGCACATAAAGCAACAGGTGATTCCCATTTCACTGAATCAAGCTAATCAGAGAATTCTATTATGTACCATTTATAACTTAGAGAAGTCTATGAAAAAACAAAATTAGAGATTTAATAATAACCACTGCTTGAAAAATAGTCATGAATGTCCAAGGATTCTCTGTAATATTTAGATGTTTAAGATAGCAAGCTTTCACAACTATTAAAAATAAAACTAAAAAACATGACAAACATTTTCACGACAATAATACAATAGCCCTCCATCTATTACCTACCACCTTCCTATCCCTTTCCCACCTGAGAATACACAAGGGACAAGGATGAGCCTCAATATAAAGCCACATTAACGGGCAAAAAGGTTGTGGCATAGCTAATCTTGAATGGTATCAATGTATAGTGCAAGTAATGAAAGGCTTTAAATATAAGATTAATTACCAGATGTAAGACCGTAGAAAGCATTTCTTCTTTTTTTCAAGAACTTAAAATACATGGATAATCATCAGCCTTCACACACCGGTATAGATGAATCACAAATGCACTCACAACTCTAAAGTCTGACCATCAAGACCAAAAAAAAAAACTTACTTCAAATAGTTGTTTCCGTTGTATCCTCCAGAAACATAAAGTATCCCATGGACTTCTGCTGCAGCCGGAGCAAATCTCTTCAAAACAAAGTGGTATTGGTTAATAAATCAGGAAAAAGTTAAGATCATAATGGTAGCACATAAAGTTAAAGTTTTAAGTGAGCAACAAAGAATTTCACATCTTTCCACAATTTATAACTAGCCACTTCATGATTGATAGGCCACCAACTAGTTGGCATCCCTAAGGCATTGTATATATCAGTCTATACAACACACAAGCTATCATTAGAATATACCTTATGCAGTAGTGATTGAATAGGCATCCACTTTCCAATGTTTGGATCAAACATCTCTACCTCTGAGAAACATTCAACTCCATTTCCACCTCCAACGACAACAATGCTATCCTCTAAAGGAAGCAAAGCAAAGCTCCCTTTCTTTTGATTTAATGGGGCGCAACTGGTCCACTGATTGCTTAGCGGGTTGTATGATTCAACTAGGGGAAATGAAGTTGATAGTAGGATTATCTTGTTAAGATAGGGAGTGATTGAACAAAACAAATGCCTAAAGGGAACAATCATACCTGTATCATACCATAAATTACCATCTACGCCACCCAAAATATACAATGCATCACTGAATTTTGCTGCCGAAGCATATGAACGTGGAAAGCTCATTGTAGTCCATGTTCTCATCATGTCCTGAGAAGAAGAGTAGATGTCCAAAGAAGATAACCATGAATAACCATCAAATCCTCCCACTATACATATTGATGCATCATAAGCTGGATGAGGTTGGTCATCCACTAATTGAAACTTCTCTTCTTCAAAATCATCTGCCTCAACACACCTTGATTTGAACCCAGTTTCCAACATCCTGCACTTGTTTTTCAACTGTTGGATTTCTAATCTTGATTCAACCTAAAAAGCCAAGTTGCTCAACCATCAAAAGTGCTATCTCCATTAAAATCACACTTAACAAACTCAGTATACATTTAGTTTCCCTTATAATGGTTACATCATATACAAATATCAGGTTAAAAACTAAAAGAGCTTTTGAAAGAAAATAATAGACGACTAAATCTGGAAACTAGAACTATAATTTGTTATTTAAATCTGAACCCATAAACTGGTAAACAAAATAAAAAATAAAAAAACAAAGCCTGCATTTAAAAAAATTATGTCACTAGCCAAGAATAAAGTCATACCTTAAAAGATGCATCAATGTTGACAAATATTAGGGAAAAAAATACACATCGTAACACCCAAAAAGGGAAAATGTCAAGCAACTTGGAATTAAGAACAAGATTTATGAAAATGGGATAAAAGATACTGAACATGTTCTACAACCAAGGGCGTTGAATGCGGATAGTAGACACCAATAACGGTTTTAGCCAAAGCTTGCAAATTGTCGAAATAATATTTTGAAGCAAGATTTCAATGAAAATAAGAGATGCAGGCAAATTAATCAGCATCATAAGGGGAGGACTTCAGGGGTAACACCAATATATATATTTTATGGGAACAAGGTAAGAGAATGAATAGGGAGACTTCAGTGTCATAAAGATTAAGGCAGATTAATAAGCGTCATAAGGAGGGAACTTACATCAAAGGTAAAACCAATATATACATATATTCTTATTTGATAGGACAAGGTAGGAGAAAGTGGAGGGAGACATAGCCCAAGTAGTACAACAATAAAGCAAACTTTTTGGCTTAAACAAAATCAGTTTTCAGATAACAAGTTGAAATTTTGCATTATGCCCACCAAATATGTAATAAAAGCTTTTAAGTATGATCACTTATTTGCTTTCAATTACAAGCTAACTTGAAAAATGAATCTCTATAATAATTAAAAAGTAGAATGTTCTTTATGGATGCATCACCAATTGCAAAACAAAAGGACATTTCTTATGGAAATCCCAATCGCCAGGAGTGCAAAGAAACTAATAGCTGGAAGCTAGAAGTAGAAAGTGAAAATAGCAGGATTAGTTCGGCAGTTCACCTCAGGTGTAACAACTGATAACAATGTTAGGCATTCTAGTAGCATCAAGGACAAGCACTATGTTGAACAAGGGCGGGATATTTTTCAAGAACATTGATAATAAATATGATATATATGTTTAGCACTACAACCGCATAACTATCATATACAATTATATGAAACTGTAGGAGGAAATGCAATGTTTAAAATAAAAAGAAACAACTCTTAAGAAACTAGATATCATACCAGTTTTTCCTCTAAAGAATTGACCTTTTGAGCTTGCTTGAACTGAGACAACCTCAACTCCCCCACTTCAAAAACCAACTATAAGAACATAGCACATCAAGATAAGGGTAAGTGTCAGAGCATAAAAAAGAAACAGTCAAAAATTCAAGGTAGTGACTCAAGTACCTTGGCTACCGTGGAGTGAATGCAAGAAGAGTTCATCTTGGAGGGCAATGCTAATTCTGGAAGAGAGAGATTAGTCAACTGATCTTCAGTGTCTTCTGACTGATTATGTGTTGGTACAATCTCTCTTGGAACACATGGAAGCAAAGAATCCTCATGTTCTGATTTGAACAATGTACCTTCCCTGGGTAATTCTGAGAGGTTTTCCTCTCTAGGAACTTCCAAATGAAGGTAAGAAGTGCTTGGTTCTGTCAACACAGAAGAACAAAAGGCTTCATAATTTGGTTTTGAGCTTGCAACTTTGTCATATTCTTGAACCTCCTCTAGGTTTAATGGAGCTTCTGCATCCTTGCTACTTTCATCCAAACAATCTGGAAGACACTGAGCATCCAGTTCTCCACTGAACTGACCAACATTCACTTCAGATGCTGGTAGATTGAATTCTTCAACTTCCTTTGTTGAATTGGAACCAGTTTCCTCTTTGAAAAAAGCACTCCACTTTTTTTGTGAATGTCTTGCAACACAAGAGTAGGAGGTATCCCAGTTTAAGATCTGGTTCCCAACACCCTGCTTAGGATTTGATGCAACTTCGTTGTTAATTGAACCTGAGAACAGTTGCCTTTCTTCTCTTGAACCATTATCTTTCCAAGTGAACCGTCCTACATTAGGCCGAGATTTATGACCATCAGATACATTCATATTTCTCACCACATAAGAAAAAGGGAGTCCAACAATAGGATTCAAAGAGGAATCTTCCATGCTAGCTAGATTCATATTAGAAGCCTCCACTTTTGAAGTAGAATTCTTCCCAGAATGACAATCGTGTTCTGCATTGGGGGCCCTTAATGTTTTGCGTTGAGCACCCATCTTTTCAGTTTTCTTTGAGGGGAAAGTATTAGTTATTACAGGAGAAGAGGAAAACAGAGATATCAACTTGTTTGTTTGAGCCTGATCTAGTTCAAACCAAAAAAGCTTTCGTTCATAATAGTTATCTGCAATTATTGGTTGGAACTGACGTTCCAGCAACGGCTGGCATCGCATTTGTATTTTGATTTTTACCTTAAAACAAATGGAGAAAGACCAATTACACGTCTAGACTATGATCAAATTATCAGAAAAATCTTGATCAATACACAAAAACAACTTAAAGTACAATACAATCACAATTAATACCTGCGCGGCATAAGGGGTGTTTTCTGAACCATCGATGGTCCAAGCACTGGAGTCGATAGAAAGTTGTCCTGAGCTTGCAGCCTCGAAGATACCATGTAGCTTCCTGTCACTATAATTGAACAAGAACAGTGGCAAACCAGGTTCGATGTTCTTTACATAGGAATAATGAGGAGAAGGTAATCCTGTTAGAAAATTTGAACACCACGTTAGTCACAAGACTCTGGACAAAATCATGTACATATGTGATATGGACGCTTTTATTACAATAGGAATTTTAGTTTTATTTATTTATTATATCAGGTTTTATTAAGAGTTTTAGTTTTACTTATTTTCTCTATTATATTAGGTTTTTATTTCATTCATAAACTCTAGCTTAAAAATTCTATTAGAACTCTTTTCTTTGTTATTAACAGTCTATAAAAGGCTGTCAATATGAAATAAAGAGATAAGCAATTATTCTATAAAAAAGAAACGTTATTTTGAGAAGGGTTCAGTCAAAGACGAATCTGCCTTTTGAGTAACCATAGGTCGAAGCAAGAATTTTTTCTCGTCTAGACCTCTGACTAGATCCTACGCCAAGGCGCATAAAAATATGCTCATCAGTAAGTAGACCATTTGCTCTTAATGTGATAGGAAACCAACCAAATAATTGCTTTGACAAACATTCTCCAAATGTACTATGTTTGCATCCAAAGATAACACCAGCTAAATTGCTCTTCCTAAGATTCCTAGCAGTTGTGCTACAATTAACAGTAGAATGTTGCTGAGCTTTTTCACTTGCAGTGAATGTCTGTGTCTTCCTCCCAGCACCCATGCTGTTATGCAAGAAAAAATACAAGTTCATTAGGCTTTCACATACTTGAAGTATCACTGATGCCAAGAAGAAAAACTAAAATAAAGTGAGCATTTGTCCACATAAAAAGAATTTTGCACACAAAAATATCTACAAATATAAAGAATATGCATGTATAAGTAGAATAACACAATTTAACATATTGTTTATGGGTTCAAGTTTAACTCCAATACCCATAAAATGAAGACAGATATAAAAACTAAGAATATTTACACAAAAAATCAAAAAAATGGAATATCACCAAGCACTTTTTTTTTCCTTTTCAAAAGGGAGATAATTTGAAATGGAAGAAGCAATTTTTCCTAAAATATTATCAAATAAATTAAATAAACTCTCAATTTTACAAAAAAAAAAATTAACGTAAAGATAGGGTAAAAACACTAAAACCTAACTAAATGGCAAGGGAGAGGAAAAAGGGGGAAATGTAAACACTTGAAAACAATCAAAATCCTTTCAACCACGAAAGACCGCTTTAGCTATGTTATAGAAATAAAACTTCATCAAAATCAAACTAGTAAGGCTTAATTCTAGTTGTTTCCATTACAAGAAAAGTTGTTAATAAGCAAAACCAAATAACAGAAACAAAAGTAACATTTGATAGAATTGAACATAAAACAACAATACAACATGAATTCTAACATAATTATTATTACACAAATATAAAAAAGAAAATCATGCGTTTCATTTTCAAAAATATTTAGTTTATTTCATTATTTTTAATGAACAAGTAGGCAAAGAACCAACCAAAATCATCAAATTGAAAAAGCAAGAGTGTCTGCTTATTGATACAAAAAAAAAAAAAAAGTCGTGATCATTCCTGTTAAAACAGAGTTGATTCTTAAAATAAAATTTTCCAACATTTTGGGATTTTTTATTTATTTTTATTGGGGAAAATTCACCATTTCTTATAACCAAAAACTTAAAATGAAAAAGGAAATGGAGATTTTTTTTGGGGGGGGGGGGACTAGCTTCTCCAAATGATATATCAATAAAAAGTAGTTCCTTTAAAGAACAAAAAAAAAAAAGGCTTTCATCTGAGACCCTTCCCTCCAGGATAATAACGATAGAAACAAATAAGCACATTTTAAAAAAGAAAAATGAAAGTTTGAAAAAATCGCATGATCAGCGAGAGTGAGACCTGCACTGGAAGAGAAGAAAAATGAAATAGCGGGGATAGTTTCTCGGTAAAGTTAGGGCTTGAAAAGGAGTGGGAACATACAAGAAAACTATTTTAGAGTTTATGGGATTGATTGTTTTTGAGAAAAGGAGTTACAGAGGTGATGGGAAGTTCAGAAGACGGAGAAGGAAAACTGACACAAATTATGAAGCGCGAAATGACATTTTATTTTTCATAACCCGTACAAGATGGTTTCACGCTTAAATTACTTATATATCTTTCTCTTTTGGCTTAATTTTAAATACTAATAAAATAATATATATATATATAGCATATTTAAGGGGTTTTTTTCAACAACGACCTATAAAACTTTATTATTTATGAAAACAACCCAGTTTCAAAATGTATAATCAAAAAAACCTGAAATGAATAGTGTCAAACGCTGTTGGCACTCCGATGACCGGCACCAAAGTTCATCATCGTGTAACCATTATTTTGTGATTGAGTAGGGGATAAAAAATTTAATATTTTTAGTGTCAGTATTGCCATGGCCGGCACACGTATGTATTTTTTAAGTACTTTTTAAAAAACATGAGTATTTCCCTACTCAAAAAATATTATTTTAATAGATGTCGGCTTGTAGGTGGTTGACACAGAAAAAAATTTTAAAATTTGTTGTCAGTGTTTTTTGATGTCAACGTTTATGTTGTCGGTACCGGTTCATATTTAAAAGAAAAAAAAAAGGTTTGTTAGTGTTGGTGCTTCTCGTTGCCGGCACCAATATAATTTTTTGGAAAAAAAAAATTTGTTGGCGAACTCTGGTTTTGGAACCAGTGATCATTTAAAAAAAAAAAAGTCAAAAACACTCGAGTAAAAAAATTAGGGAAGAAGAGAGAAAATGAAAAAAATATAAATTGAAAAAATGAAAAAATTTAGCAGTAAAATAAAATGTGATTTCTTTCGAATTATGAATTTTATTAATGTGTTGTTTTAAATTGAGATATAGATACAACTCCATATTTATCATTGAATAAAATTATTTATTTATTTAATTTTCCAATCAGATAACCATATTTTACAGCTTTTATCAACAGTCAAAGGTTGTAACATGTTACCCAAAGAATTTAAAACAAACATGAAATTGTTGTCTCGGCTAAAATTGATAACATCTCAACTTTAGATTCAGAATGAATTTATGTATATATTTTAAGGAATGTGATATAAAATTGATATATTAACTTCATGTAGCAAATTATCTATGCAAAAACCATGGCATATAGGTAGATTTATGTAAAAGTAGAATTTTTTAAAGACAAATTTTCCCTGAATGATTGATATTACATTAAGAAGTATTTTATGCCATGCAATTTTTTTCTACTAAAAACAAAATTTAGGGTTTCCAACTTAATTTTTTTAAAAAAAAAAATTATTGTGAACTTTAGTTTCATTATTTTTTTGGTAATGTCTTTGCTTTAAAATTATGATACAAAATTTAGTAATTAGAGATTAATATTCGTTTTGTTACTTAAATTTGCTTTAATTTTGAATTATGTTGGGAATTAGAGATCGAATGAAAATGGATATGAAAAAGAGCAGCAAAGCATCAAAGAAGGGCAAGGTCTAGTTGAAGCAAAATTCAATGCAATCGAACAAGAATGCAAGCAGCTTCGGGACGAAACTGATCTAATGATCCGACACAGTGCCAACACTCAAATCCGACTCGGCCTGATGTTCAGTATCCTCAAGGCAAGACAACAAGCCGATTTCGGCACTGCTGCTCAATTAACTCGAGTACTCCGGTAATGTTTTTGTTTTGTTTTTTTGTTTTTCAATGGATATTCAATTCTTTTTCCAGTGAAATTGTGGGCAGAGATAATTACTACAAAAGTGAAGAATCTACTAAAAATAACTGTGTCCATACTGATGTGCAGGGCAAACATGTGGTTACTTAATGTACTAAATGTAGCAAGTCATGTTTGTTATATATTTCTTTCATGTTGATTAGATTTCAAGCTTTTTTTTCTTGTATCATTTTTAAGCTATGGAGTTGAATAAAAATATTAGAAAACGAGTATTGTAAATGTGAAATTCCCTATGCTTGGATGGTTGTTCCAGGTATAGTCAACACAAATTCTGGCATTGTATATTAAGTGTAAAAGATCAAAGTGTGAGTTTTATTTATTCGTCTGTTTTTGTTTGAAGGAAGGAATTTATTGGGGTTTTTTACCCAAATAATTTAAAAATAATGATTAATTACGAAAAAGGTATAGAAAACAGATTAATTTGGCATTTGCTACAGTATTCTGACGGTGCTGTCTGATAAATTGGCGATACCAGACTGAAATGAGATAACTTAAAATATTGAAGGACCTGATATGAAAATTTACCGTTTTGGTTGGCAGCTGAAATAAAAGCTTGCGGCGGCACCAAACTTTAAATGGGTAAATTTCCTCATAACCCCCTTATTTATTATTTTCTTTTATTCCCTTCATAAATAATTCACAGTTTCATACTCCATGCAATTCAACCTAATTTCATGATTTTGTGCCTGGCACTACGTGTTTTGGCATGTTGCAACCACTGTTTTTGCCTTTGAAAAGCTGATTTGCTTGAGAGTGCCTGGAAAAAGAGGCAAAAATGTACATTACGAAAGAACCAGGGTTTTCCAAATAATTTAACTTAGCAAAAAGTTGTTCTAGAACTAGCTGAAAGGAAAATTGAGAATGTAAGGCCCTCTTTTTTCCTCACTGTTTTGTTCTTTTTTATAATCTGAGGGTAAAAGGGAATAAAAAATAATAATAAACAATAGGGTTTATGAAGCAATTTACCCATTTAAAGTTTAGTGCCGTGCATAACCTTGAAGTCCAACTAAAACGGGAAATTTACATATCAGGTCCCTCAATATTTTAGGTCATCACATTTCAGTCTAGTGCTGCCAATTTGTTAAGTGGAACCATCAAAACATTATAACAAATGCCTATTTTCGTAATTAATATATCTTCATACTTTTTTTCGTATTTAATTATTATTTTCATACTGCTCAAAGCATAAGAAATGACACAGAGTGACTGTACAACATAGCACCAAAACCACTCGTTGCCCAACACCAGTATGAAGACATCAAAAGTCAAATATTTAATTTCAATTAGAAAATTAAATAAACAAACAAAACATTTTATTTAATGATGATGATAAATATACAACTGTATCAATATCTCATTTTAAAAGAACACATTAATAAAACTCATCGTTTAAAAGAAATCACATTTTATTTTACCGCTAAGTCTTTTTATTTTCTCAAGTGTTTTTGGCTTTTTTTTTCTAAATGGTCACCAATTTCGGCAACCAGAGCACACCGACAATTTTTTCAAAAATCACACCAGTGCCGGCAACAAGAATGCCAACACCAACACTGACAAACTTTTTTTTTTTTAAATATGAACCAGTGTTAGCAACATGAATGCCAACACCAAAAAACACTAACAAACAAAAATTGATTTTTTTTCCAGTGCCAGCCATCTACACGCCGACACCTATTAAAAAATATTTTTTTGAATAGAAAAATACCCGTATTTTTTTAAAAAAAAGTACTTGAAAAAATATATACGGGTGCCGGCCATGGCAGTGCCGACACCAAAAAAATTAATTTTCCTATCCCCGACTCAATCACAAAATAATGATTATATGATGATGGACTTTGGTGCCGGCCATCGGGGTGCCGACACCGCCTAGCATTGTTCGTTTTGGGTCATTTTCAATGTATATTTTGAAACTGAGTCATTTTCATAAATAATAAAGCTCTCTAAATCATTTTTTAAAAGCCCCTCATATTTAAGGTAAGTAATAAGTAATTGTTTTATAAATAAAAGGAGTTGAAAATAATATAAAAATTTAGATTTATATTAGAAAGTAATTATAATATTAAATTAAAATAAAATATAACATATTTTTGGGTTTTTTACAACGAAAATAGGTTGGTACAAAGAAAAATTACGGAAATGGTATAGATGAAGTGGTGGAGGGTGGTGCATAGGCGGCACCACCCTCAAATTCTAACTACAACAGTAAAAAAAAAACAGTTTAAAAAAATAACAAAAATAATGGGGTTGACGGGACAGGACACAGGTGGTGCCAAGGGAAGAGGCGACACTGTTGGAGGGACTGGCGCAGGCGGCACCGGTGGTGGGGTGGCAGAGGCGGCACCACTGTGCTGGATGGGACGACTCCATGCTATCTTTGTTTGTTTTTTTGTGTGTTTGGGGACTTTATAATGGTCCCCAACTTCTTTTTCAGCTGGTGGATGAAGGAAAAGAAAGGGAAGGAGAAGAAAAAAAAGAAGAATGAGGGAAGGGCGGCAAGGGAAGGAAAAAGGAAAGAAAAAAAGAGAAGGAGAATAGAGAGAGGGAAGGAGAAAGAGAAGGAAAAAATATAGATTATAAATTAATGGATTAATGTTAATTTAATTTATTTTTGTTGTTATTATTGTTGATTTAATTCGGATTTAATTTTTAAATTTATTTTTGTAAGGTATTATTTGGTTAAAAAGAACTATTAAGGTATGTTTGTATTTATTTTATATTTTTATTCATTCATAATGTATTTTTAATTTAATGTTTATTGAAGTAAAAAAGCCTATTTATGTTATATACAAAGAATGTTTTTATTATTTTATGTAATTTATTTATTATGTGTGTTTTAGGTTGATTAGATAATTTTTTTTATAAAATTTATTTGGCATGTAAGCTTGATTTGTGTCAAATAAATGTGGATAGTTTTCTCACGCTAGCAATATAACACAAATGGAAATGAAACAAATAAAAAATTAGAGACTAAAGTGAAAACCACAATATTAAATATGTTCATGGTCAAGATTGAATAAGAATTTATATATGACATCGAATATTATATATACAAACTTATATTCACTTGATTTTAGATACGAACTTCAAAATCGTTCTAGACTAATTCATATATTTAAAATAGATAAATATATAAGCTAAGTCCCATATTTTTTAATTTTTAAAATATGTTATTTTTATTGAATTTTTATTATTTATATTATAATATTATATATTAAATTTTTGTATAATGTGAAATTTATTGTAATAGTATGTTAAGACATTTTGTTGTTTGAAAATAATATAAACATTTGCAATTAATTGATACTATAAATAGAGTGCTACTGAATTGAATGTGAAAAACAATTATTTATTTATTTTTTGTTCTCTAGAAATTGCAGGTATCGCAATGACTCCATTGATTAAAAAGGGTGGTCACATATCAGACACAGTTAATAATATGGTAATATATTGTTATTTGTTAATCAGGGGTTCCCTTAAAAAAAGATCTACGTAATTTACGGAAATAAATTATGTTATTATAACTATTTTCTGTAATTTTTCACTGTCAGGGCCTGTACCGCACATTAAGGGGTCGGGTGAATGGTTTAGGATATTCTCCGGATGCATGACTGATGCCATACTTGGAGTTAGCTAGATTCGGGTCAGTAGCATTGATCCGGACGTTTGATTTGCGGTACGATTTAATATCCGCATTGGTCGAGCGTTGGCGCCCGGAGACCCACACTTTCCATTTGCCGTGTGGGGAGTGCACTGTCACTTTGGAGGATGTTGCATTGCAACTTGGGCTCCTAATTGACGGGAGTGCCATAACAGGCGTAAGTGCGATAGCTGAGCCGACTGCCCTTTGTCATAGCCTACTAGGAGTCTCGCCCGCCGATGATAAGTCCAATTTTACGGGTTTGGAATTTTCATGGTTGAAAGCAAATTTTGAACATTTATCAGTTAATGCCACTGAGCATGAGGTGATGTGCGCAGCTCGAGCGTACATTATGCATATTATAGGGGGTGTACTGATGCTCGATACGAACAACAACAAGGTTCATTTGATGTATTTACCCCTATTAGCTGATTTGCAGAATGTTCGCTCGTATAGTTGGGGTTCCGCAGTTCTGGCTATGTTGTATCGTGAGCTTTTTCGGACGATAAAGCCTAATGCCATAGACATAGGCGGATGCCTTCTATTGCTGCAGTCATGGGCTCTTTATTGGATGCCATTCTTGGCATCGGTTACGCACCAACCATACGTATTTCCACTAGTAAACAGGTGATAAAATTTAACTTGTTATTAATTGACCTTTTTATTTCTAATGATACTATTCTAACGATACTATTCTAACATGTAATTTTTTTCGTAGATGGAGTTATTATCCGGGTATCGGGAGGTCGTACACTGTCCCGATATATCGTCTGATGATTGAATAATATGCCGGGGAAGGGGTAAGCTATTCTAATATTCGTGACATGTAACTAATTTGCATATCTTACTCAAACCATGTTAAATTTCAACCATGTTATTAATCGTGCAGTTTATCTGGATGCTGTATCGGAGACTAGAAATTGTGACTATTATACCCTCGTCTGCCCATATTCATTCTCACCTGTGGTGCATTAACGCACCAATTATCAATTTCCAGACAGTCGAGTGGTATAACGGGGATCGAGTACTTCGGCGGTTTGGTTGCATCCAGTATATCCCGGATCCGCCAATGCAGGTGGGGGATGTTCACTTGATCAACAAGAGAGGAAAACATGGAAATAATTAGGGGGTTGTGCACCAGAAATTTATTACAGTATGGGATAATCGGATGGCGCAGAGACCTCAGATGGATGTTTCTTCCAATTTGCAGCCATCGTTAGAGTACATACAATGGTACTTTAGTATGGGAAAGCCATATTTACTTGGTGGGCAGTCGACTGTAGTCCCTCCACACATGCATCGACCTGGGGCATACGAGCCAGTGGTCGATATAGAGGTCGAGCTAGAGCGAGCGGACACGAGCTCGAGCCCGAGCGAGAGCCACGGCCGAGTCTAAGCGATCGCATACACATTCGGATGATAGTTCTTATCATCTGGATTTGCCGGTCCATGACTATTTCCCGGGCTCGTCAGGACACAGATATCATTCCGGGTTTGATATCTTTGGGTCGTATCCACAGCAGTACAACATTCCTCCGGGCCCGTATCCACCACAGTACAGTAGTCCTCCCGGCCCGTATCCATCGCAGTACTCCACTCCTCCTAGGTCGTATCCACCGCAGTATGGCACTCTTCCCGGCTCAAGTTCATCGATGGCGTTCGGGGCATATGATTTTTCTTCCATGTTTCGTACACCCCCACCTGTGACTGAAGAAGAGGGTTATCACCGCAATCACCCATAACGTGAACGTCAACCCCCGCAGAAATATACCCCTAGGACCACACCATCAAACCATCAATTTTAAGGGTTTCTTGCAGTTTTGATATTACAAATTTTGTACTTGTTTATTCTACAAAAATATAAATCAAGAAAAAGACAATCATTGTATATATTTTTAGAAATATTTATGGAGTGTTATTGAGTTAGTATTAAAGTTTTGTTAGGAAATTTTAACGTTTTGATGGTTAATTAATTGAAAAGGACTAAATTGTAAAAGTTGCAAAACTTACTAAAATGAGTAAATAGCTTAAATAGTAATTAAGGAAGTATTTAAAAGGCAATTAGACCCAATTTTTTTGGGTTGGACGGAATGGGTATAGAAATAGACAAGAAAATAATGTGAATTAAGGGAAAAAGGGTAATTTGGTTAAAATTATGCATTTGAGTGAAAATAATATGAGAAACTTCATGCTAGAAAAATCAGAATCTTTTGTCTCGTAGTTAACAATTATTTTCACTCAATTGGTATTGTAAAAAGGAAAGAAAGAACTTTACAAATAATACAATTTTCACTCAAATGCATAATTTAGCCGGATGAAGTATGTATTAACAGATATACTTAAAATGTAACCTGAGGCAAACAAAAGTTGGAATATAAATATGAGAATACGGGTTAGGGGTGTTACACAAACTTTGTAATATAATTTTTTTTATATAAATTACATAAGCTCAATTCCTACCCGATCGTGACAATTGCCCAACATGGTAGTTTCGCTGCGGGCGTTTACTTCGATTATGGCCAGCTAATCTGCATAATCCACAACGCTTACCGTCAGATTTCTCCCTAATGTCCATTTCATTACTGATTCTGGATGATTGCGGATGACCTTTCGAATTCCTATGCAACCCTCTGTCTGGGACAAGCTCGAAAGTCGTCGGAGGCACCTCCCACGTAGACAGGTCAGGCAAGACGGGGAACTCATTCTCCCAGACACGCAACATGCGCTCGAGTGTGTACACATCATCGACAAATTGTTCAAGATTGAGCGAGACTTTAGCACACGTTGCCACTACATGCACACATAGATAATGAAGATTTTGGAACCTCCTGCAATCGCACCGTCTATTTCGGAGATCAACTCCATAGGACCTAGGTGGTATACCAGGTCGACGACCAATGGTTTCCGTAACTCAAAATGTTTCAAGACGTCGTGAATATATTTCTACATTTATCGACCTCGCCATCCGACAGTTTGCAACCATTGCATCCCTGACATCTTCGAAAACACGTGTCCCGCCTCTATCTGGTTGACTTATTGCTGACCCATTCTTGGCATCAAGATAGCCAACCTGTAGAATGTAGCTGAGAAAGATGAAATCGGAAGATGTCGTGTTTTCAACAACACAGCGTTGATCCCTTCCACCAGGTTTGTGGTTATTTGACCATAACGAAAGCCCTCATCAAAACTTTGAGCCCATTGCTACGGCTCCATAGTACCCAACCACTGTCGGAAAGATGTGTTCGTTTGGCCCTCCATGTCACTCTCAAGTCGCATCATTCTTTGGCGGAAAATGTGTGGCTCTAGCTCGTGCGCTCTATATGTATTAAGAAAAGATAAGTTATAGTATTGCATTGCACTAAAACATTAAAACTTATATTAAAAAGATAATGTAATCATTTACCCATTTCTACAACTTGTCTCTTCCAGTCTGCATTTCTATAATCTCGATGGAAGTTAGCCGCGATGTGCCGGATGTAGTAAACGGATCTCCATGGCACACCGAAACGCCTAATGGCTGCAATTAATCCTTTCCCTCTATCGGAGATGATGCAAATATTATCGTTGCTAATAACATACCTCCGCAGGTTAGTAAGGAAGAATTCCCACGATTCCATGTTCTCCTTATCTACGATGACAAATGCTATTGGGAGCACGTTCCTGTTGCTGTCTTGAGCAACCGCAAGAAGTAGGATCTGTGTATATTTTCCATATAGCCAGGTCCCATCTACTTGCACAAACGGCTTACAGTGGGGAAATGCGCGCACACATGGATCAAACGTCCAGAACATCCGATAGAAAATTCTTTTCCCCAATTGTAGTTGGTCATCCGGGCCGTAATAAGGTTGTGTCTGTAACTCAATGATAGTCCCCGGTACGTACTCCCGCATAGCGGCTATCCATCCCTGTAGCTCATTATACGACGCATCAAAATCCCCGTACAATTGCTCTATTGCCATCTGTTTAGCTATCCACGCCTTTCGGTATGATACTAGATACTGGAATCGTGCCTGTATTTCGACAATCAATACTGAAACTTTAATGGTCGGCATGTCCTTCACCATTGGCATGATACACGTACAGATAGTTTTGGAATCAAGTTTTTGATGATCTTCTGTCATACGTGTTGATGTGCATGTGTGAGGCTCAACAAATTTTCGTATCTCCCACATTTGCGAATTTTGAATAAATGCACTGCATACCCGCAATTGCGACCTTCCTTCCGACTTCCAACACTCCCCAATATATAATGTTGGTTTAGACACTGTGACTTTTTAGTCCACTGATATATTCATACTATACCGCTTAATAACAAATACGCACTCTTCCTTACTTTCGAATCTCTGGCCTACGAACAACGCCTCAGGATCGAAATTTACGGCCAGCCGGTGAGGAGATACTATTTCAGGGTACTCCGGGAACTCGACTACGTGTGCCGCGTCGGGGTCTATAAGCGACATGTGTGGCCCAGGATTATTGTGTATCACAATACGTCGCATCTGGTTCCCGACTAAAGACGCGTTAATGTTTCCATCGTCATTCACGCCTTCGTCGTCAATATCATCGGGGACCTCATCCACATCGGGATCACTATCACTATCGACCTCTTGATCACAAGGATCACTACTATCGTATCCACCATCACCAACCACATCAATATCGAGTGTAACATTAAGATCGATATCGATCCCGTGTATAGTCGATTCATTATCAACGTACGATATTGGAGCCACCATGCACGGTTCTTGAGCTCCATGTTCTTCACCATATGCAGTGAGATCTTCATTTTGCTCCATACCGGCTAACTCAGCAAATAAGTGAATCGGTGCATTTTTGTCACTCCGATTCCCACAGTAAAGAGCGATCATTGTCTCCACATCTTCTTCGTCTACAAATTCCATTTCGGTAAATTTGATAGGATCTGTCGAAACTAGAAACTTGTAGAAAATTTTCGAGACACTTTTCCCACAACGTCTAATAATTTTTGCGTTAATCCTTCCCTTCATATCATCCAACGAGACATTTCTATTAAATCTCATTACTATTTGTTACCAACATTCAAATATACATCCAACGATTGTTGTCAAGGTGATTCCATCGAAATAAACGTATACGAAAAACTGATTATCCATCTTCAATACTCAATCTGTTAAAAAATTAACAAAAAAATCTCAAAACAATTTCAAACAGCATAAAAATACTCACTTAAAAAATTTAATGAATAATAATAGTCCATTTCTAATAATATCAAATTTATTGCCATTTCTAACAATATCAAATATATTAAATTTTTTTACAAGATAACATTCTCAATAATTTAAACACAAAACTTACTAACAAATCACAATAAACAAAATAACTTTAAAACAAAATATAAAAATAACACTAAACAAACTATATAATACTAACAAAATATTTTTTTCTTATCATAATCTATTATATTTGAAAATAACAATAAAAAAAATTACCTTTTCTTTTCTTTCTTTCTTCTCTTCTCTTCTCTTCTCCCTCTCTTGTTCTGTAATTTTTTTTTTCAATCTGATACGAGCCGGATGGGGGGAGCTAGGTGTGGAAATATACAGGAGGGTGACGCCAATCAGATAGGCACAACTGGTGCCGCCTCTGACAGCCCCCCACTGGTGCCGCCTCTGACAGCCCTCCACCGGTGCCGCCTCTGACATGCCCTCAACCCATTTTTTATTATTATTATTTTTAAAATGTATTTGGTCAGAAATTGAGGGTGGTGCCGCCTATGCACCACCCTCCACCACTTCATCTATACCACTTCCGTAATTTATCTTTGTCCCAACCTATTTTCGTTTTTTTATTATATTATTATGGTAAAAAACCCCATATCTTTTCATACTCATTAATAATAATTCTTGAATAAATTTAATAACTTTTAATTTTAACATAAAATATTTTCTCTCATCAAATTTATGTATTTATTAATATTTTTAATATAATGTATTTATCTATTTCAATTTTCTTTTACTCACAAGTTAAACTATTTTTTATTTTAAATTTGTACATATTGCATATGTGTTGTTATTATCACTTCAAAGATTACAATTCATTATTTATTAATATTATTTTTAAACACATATTTGTATTCAAAATTTATGGTTTCTATATACATACGCGTGTGATAGGATTTCTCATAGATAATGTCTCTGATTGCATTGATATCACAAATTAACTCAATATTTAATTTTTAAAATATTGAATTTTATTATTGAATTTTTTCACTAACTAAATAACTTTTTGGTGTACTATAGAAAAACAATACAATGATAAACAATTGAAGTGCATTTAATATTTTTAATATGATGTATTTACATATTTCAATTTTTTTTTACTCACAAGCTAAATTATTTTTTATTTTAATTTTGTAAATATTACGTATGTGTTGTTATTATTATTAGTTTTAAACATTCCGTTTCATTATTTATTGTATGTTTTTTTTTTTTTTGTTGAAGTTTCCACTTGAGCAAGTCCAATGACCAATTCTCATTTTGTAGACACATTAAAGGGTAGACACTGATCATATTTATATTTAAAATTTATGATTTCTACACGCATATACATGTAATAAGATTTCTAATAATTATTAAAATTTTATATGGTAGCTTTTTTTAAAATAAAAAATAAAATGAATGAACTAATGGTAGGGTTCTTGCCCTTGATGAACTAATCGTAGGGTTCTTGCCTTTGTAGCAAAAGTATTTAAAAAATTACCCTTTAACACAAAAGAAAAGTAAAGAACAAAACAATAGAATTTTGCAATCCACGCACACAAATTGACAAATCAAATTCCAATTGAATTGTAGTAATAATCATAAATGAAGGCTTGAAACCACATGAATATCAAAAGTCTGAGAAAGGAGAAAGAAAAGCCATACAAAGCAAAACGTAAAACAGAAAGAAAATAATATTAATAATGTAAAAAAATATATAAAAGAGTAATTATTTCACACCGAATAAATAATTTATAAAAAAATATATTATTATATTATGTTATTGTCAATTAAAATAATTTTTTAAATGCTACTAATAGATGTTATTTATAGATATAGATTTTATTTTTAATTGATATATAACTCTAATACTAATTAAATGATAATTAAGGGTGATAATTTTAATTAAGGGGGGGTGAATAACTCAATTAAGGGTAGTTGTTGGCTTATTTGGTAATTAGTAATTTAATCAATTCTAGGCTCAGTAGCTGGAATAATTGAAACTAGGAATAGGGAGTTCCAATAGTTTAACCTAGGTTTAGCTTTAATTCAATTAATTTTGTCTTG
The DNA here is from genome assembly GCA_025698515.1 of Gossypium sturtianum. Classification (NCBI taxonomy): domain Eukaryota; kingdom Viridiplantae; phylum Streptophyta; class Magnoliopsida; order Malvales; family Malvaceae; genus Gossypium; species Gossypium sturtianum. The sequence goes on from CM046949.1 coordinate 91,914,424, forward strand.
AATCTTAATCTTGATTTTGCACTACTAATTCGTAACTCGACTAGTCTAATACTTGTTTTTGGATAACTGATTTAGTAATAGTTTTCACAAACTTAGCAATTCATTGGTACGATCCTTGGAATATTTCCAGTATTTCGTTGTACAATCTATATTACAATTTGACATGTTTACTTGCAGATACCACACTTCATTCAGAGATTCAATTTCATTTTCTTAAGCCCGACGCACACACGTCGGGGCACAATCACATATACATATTTACATGAATGAAGTGCTGAATTATTATGAATTGTAATGAAATTTAGTTGATTACCTTATTGGCATATATATGTACACATGATATAGAAATAGAAATGTTTGCCTGTTATTTTTATTAGAATATATGGCATGAGTTATTTATATTGCTTACCGATTGAGATATTCATGAAATTGGAATATGAGTAGTAAATACGTAAATTGGAATGGTTGAAATTTAAGCATGCATTGATTGATTTCTTATTGCAATTATACTCATTTTATGACTTGAGTCATGAAAATCTTGCATAGCGGAAAATAAAAATTTTGAAAACCGACACGGTTTGTGATATTTATAACAATAAACCCTAAACTGAAATCATACTTGTGTTTTCGTATAGACGGATCCTTTTTGTTCCCAACTTTCAACCAAACGATCTTCTTTGCTATTCTTGTACCACAAATTGCTTCGAGCGTGGGCTGGAATAAAACGAATCATACACAGAAACTAGAAAAAGTTTTCTTTTCTTTTGGGGTGAAAACGAAAATTCTCTCTTCAAAATAGAACATGACAAAATCGTTATTCCAGAAAATATATTCAATATTTAGAAAATAAAAGTCTCTCTATTTTCGAGCAGAATAACGATATTTGAAAATTTTCTACATAGCCCTATCGGTTCCATCTATTTATAGGGAAAGAAGGTAGAACCCTTGTTGAATTACACAAGTTTATTTCAAATAGAAAAACATTCTCTTTTTAGAGTATGATTAGGGTGAGCGGCACACCCCTAGTATTCCTACTAAGGTTGCCACCCCTTCATATTCCATAAGGGGATTTTGGGTCTCTCTCATATTAGGTCTAATTACAAGTACTTCCTAGACTTTTTGACCCAGTACTTTGAAATCTGATCCAACCCTATTCTGTTTTCCTATTTCCTAAAATAAACTTCAATATTTATATTAAATAATTTTCTCATCTCAATGTTACCCCTGGTAAAATGATGATGATTTTACCCTGATAAAATTTTCGAGAAAATATATTTAATATTTCGCCATTCAACTTGTTCACTATGGCCGTATGATTTATTTTTATTTTCGGGCTTTAAAATAACTCAAAAACATAAACTAAATCTTCCGATCATTTTTTAGAATTCCTTGTTCATTTCTAAATGAATTCATTTCTCATTTTCATTTTCCTTTCTCATTTCCATTTCCATTTTCATTTTGGAGAAAACCACATTCATTTCCAAATGATTTCATTTCTCAGTTTTCATTTAGGAAAAAAACTAAATCATTTTCAAATGTTTCCTATTTCTCCATTTTACCATTTCTATTCATTTATGTTCATCTGATTCAACATGCAATTCATTTCTGGTTTCAATGAGCTAGTGGAGGGACTAATTGGACATATGCAATTGGGGCTCAAATGATTTATATTTAACTTCCAGCTTTTCACCTATTAATTATAAACTCATTCAGTCACGAAGTCATTCCATTATAGTATCGTGATTGAGCTCTCCCTAACATTATACCATTACGAAAGCAAATCGATCAATGCCCGTCCAATGACCTTATCATAAGTGTGTTACCCTCATAGAATATCTTTAATCTCTTTGGAATAATATCCGTTCTCCCAATATAATCATATTTTATCTCATGGTAATTATTACATCTTCCTTCATTAAAATTCAATCACTATCAAATAGTAATAAAGTCATCAATCACAAAGACGAACGACCCGTGGTCACATTTACTTCCCATCAACCATGTAATGCCAATGAGAGAATATCATTTACCCATGTCTCGGACTATGAATTCCACTATTGTGAATAGTGCTACATACTACATGTAACAACTTATTTTTCAGCGGTGTCGAAAACAGTGGTTTTAGGGCCACCAAATTCGACGAGTAAGTTCGTAAATATTATTATTTAATATTTACTAGTCAAACATAGTGTTAAAAAGGTTTTTGATTTGATAACTTATATTATATAAGCGATTTATTAAGTTCAAGTGGCATGACCTTAAGGTAAAGTGGTTTTAGAAAATGAGGTATCGGGACCTCGTTTTTATAAACCGAGCCGTAAATATTAAATATTTACAGAGTGTCATTAAGGTGGTATTAAATTTTCGTTGAAAAATTTTAACGTTTCGATAGTTAATTAATTATAAAGGACTAAATCATAAAAGTTGAAAAAGTCAATCGCTATTAGTTTAAAGGTGTTAAATTGATTAAAGAATTATAATTGGGTGGCCTTAATGGGTAAATTACACATTATTTAGTTGGTGGACGGTTAAAGCTTCATTTTCTTTTAATTTTATGTGTTTTATATGTTATTATATTATTATTAAATGATAAAAATAAAATAAAGGTTAATAAAATACGAAAACAAAATAGTTTTCTTCCCCATTTTGGTTTTTTTCATCACCGAACCACCATGGGAGAGTTTGAAGTTCGGCCAACATGTTTCTTTGCATGTAAGTCTTTAAGCTACCCGTTTTTAATAATTTCAATGTTTTTGAGATTGTTGCAACTAGGTCCAGTTAGCCCGTATATTTGATTTTGAAACTGTTAAAGATTTTGAATGTTGCCATTGATGAATCTTGTGATTTTTGATGTTAAATGATGAATTTGAAATATTGATTGATAATTAAAAGTATTTTGTTAAGTGATTTTTGATGAATTTATTGATTAGGGACTAAATTGTTAAAATAATAAAAATGCAAGGATTTGATGCGAAATTAATACAAATGTGGGCTGTTTTGGGTGCCATGAACATTTGGTTAAGCTTAAATTTGGAGAAAATAGTTAATTTGCATGTTTTAAGCTCAGACACTAAATTAAATAAAAGTAAAACTTTAGGGGCAGTTTTGTAAAAATGTCAAAAATGACTAAATTGCATAAAATACATTTTTTACTGTCTAAATTAATAGATTGAATGAAATTATTAATTTAGATCAAGATCAGGTGAAAAATTGAGGAGAATAGAAAATTACCAAAATGCCCCTATACTTTGACATTTTTGTAATTTAGCTAGGTAAGTTCGTATGAACTATAAACACTTAAATGTGAGTTAAATTGACAGTTTAATGTGCTATTCTATTGTACATGAATTAATATATATATATATGCTATTATGCAATTTATTATGTCTTGAAATGATAGAAATTCAATGACGTATGATGATTACCGAGCCCCGTTTGAACATTAAAAATTCATAGGATACAAATGACATTTCATTAGGGTTTACATGATTCGGGTGCTAGTCTTGAATGTCTTATCGATGGCTGATGTTTGACATGTGTTGCGGATACTCCACAACTCGTGTGAGCAGCATTGTGTAGCTACGTTTCGACCCACAGCTCGTGTGAGCATGCCTATTTTCACAGCTTTTGTGAGCATACTTATTCACAACTCGTGTGAGCATATATGTACATGAATTGGCGGATTACAGTTATATGAGTTAGCACACTTTGTGTGAGCTATCCCGGGTATCCAACGATATTCTATTTGATTCAACAGGCATGAATTGGAAAGGAAATGGTAAATGTTCAATATGAGCAAATACAGGTATACATGAAATACATTAAAATGATGAGATACATGGAAAGCATGTTATGTTATGAAGGATGTTTGTAACAGCCCGATTTTGAGTCTAGTCAGAACAGTGGTTTTGGGACCACAAATCTGACACAGTAAAATTCATTTTTATTATATTTTAATGGTCTACAGTTTTATGGAATGATTTCGTGAAAATTTTGTTCCAAAATTTTGATGTTTGGGCACTCAATTTAGTAAAAGGGACTAAATTGCAAAAAAAGTGCAAAATTTGAGTTCTATATGTTAAAGGTGTCCAATTGCTATGAGATCTTAAATTAGAGGTCCTTAGATGGTAATTATGCAACGCCCCAAAAATTTAGGTTCTGTAATTTTGCATGTTCTGACACAAATTGCTTGTTTGCTTTAATGGCTAAGTGATTTGGGTGTGTATGGGAGTGTTTGAGTAGCCTGGGTTCAAGTCTTGACTTTTGTAGAATTTGTAGTTTTTCTCCTAAATGAACCTGGACACTGGCACTTAGGCCTTATTAATAATAGTGCTTGTTTTATGACACAAAAGAACTTGTAGTCCAGTGGTAAGTGGCGTGTTTAAGGCTGCAAGGGAACTCAAGTTCGAGTCTCATGATGCGCAAGGGAGTATTTATTTTATTTCCTTAGAGCATGAGAAGTGGAGTTAGACTGAAACTTTGTAAGGTAAATTTTGAATTGGTCTTGGAGGGTTTTGTGGAGCAAATCAAGAAGGAGATTGGGGAGAAAATCAAGGAATTTCGAAATGGAAGGTTGGTAAGGTGTTGTGGCCGATTGTGTAACATCCCGATTCAGGGCCTAGTAAGAATAGTGGTGCGAGACCACAAATTTGAGTTAGTAAATTGAGTTCTTAAGGTTTATGACATGTTTGCATGGTAGTATTAAAGTTCCATGTAGAAATTTTGTGAAATTGGCATGGAATGATCAAATAAGACTAAATTGCAAAAGTTGCAAAATATGAGTTTCTAGAAGCTTTTTGTATGAAATAGCTTTAGAATATTAATTAGAAGTCCTTAAATAGCAATTTTCCCAAATTATAAGTTTTGGACAAAAATGGACATGAGTTAGTAAAAGGGAAATTTTTAAAGAGAAGGACATTTTGGTCATTTGTCTAATAACTGATTAAAATAGAAAAAAGATGATAAAAATCTATTCATCTTCTTCCTCTTGTGCCGAAAATTTGGAGACTCCATAGCTAGGGTTCTTCATTTTTTTTCAAGCTTGCTAGTAAGTTCATCTTAGCCCCGTTTTTAATATTCTTCATGTTTTTGAAGTTCTCGTATTATGAATTAGCTATTTTTAGCTATAAAATGAGCTAAGATGCATGTTCAAAAATCTACCCAAGAGTGACATGCTTGTAAAATGATATTTTATGGAAGTTTATGAGAGTTTGGTGTTAGATAAACATCTTTTTCTAAGTGAATTTCATGAAAAATGATAGTATGGACTAATTTGTAATAGTTATGAAATTAGTCATATCTATTAGAAATAGTGAGAATTGATGATGGTTATAGTAGAGAAAATGAATCAGCTAAGCATGAAGTTTAAGAAAGTTGAGTGAGATTCATTTTACGAGCCTTGGGGCAAAAGTGTAAATATGAGAAAGTATAGGGGTAAAATAGTAATTTTACCAAAGTATGAGTTAAGAGTCAATTTAGTCAATGTGAGGGTTAAATGATCTATTTATGATTATAGATCAAGAAAAATGAAGCCTGGATCGAAACCGAGGCAAGAACAAAGTCGAGGACTAAATTGCATACCTACATACATTTTGTATATCGAGGTAAGTTTGCATGATTTCTAAGCTTTATGATTAATATCATTGAATTGCTTAGTATAATGTACAATATTATCATGAAAATGTTTAATGTTATGTTAAACAAAGTAATCAATGAGATCAAGCATGAGAAAGCCCCGATTGAAGATGAATAGCTTAGGATACTCGATCTATCACATAAAATGAGAAAGTTCGTATAAGTCCAAGCTGAGGCATGGCATCGGTAATCAGACAAGTTATCATGTAAGACCAAGACAAGTCTTGACATTGAAGAGTTATTATGAGATGAAGACCCATGTAAGCCCAAGCCAAGGCATGGCATTGGTGAGTCTCCAAGCAAAGATGTCATGTAAGTCCAAGACAAGTCTTGGCATTGAAAAACTATCAAGAGATAGAGATCCCATGTAAGCCCAAGCCAAGGCATGGCATTGGTGAGAAACAAGGAAGATTTCATGTAAGTCCAAGCCAAGGCTCGGCATTGACCAGTTCATGAGTAAAGATACCAAGTAAGACCATGTCAAGACATGGCAATGGTAAGTTCCCAAGGGAACTCACGAGAAAGACTTCGTATAAGCCCATGTCAAGACATGGCCTCGAAACCAAGATGAGAGATTCCATGTAAGACCGTATCTAGGATATGGCTTTGGCATCGAGCGTGTGAGATGAGATTCAGTATCCTCGGTTATTCATAGAAATTCATTGGGCAAACAAGTAAAGTTTAAATGAGATATCAAGAAAGTAAGTAAGCAGAGTTATCATCAAGTTGAGAATGAGTATTATTCATGTTATGAATGATAAGTTAGAGATTATGATTATTATGCTAAAGTATGCTGATCAATGTGATCAAGTGATACATGTACCTTGTTTACCTCACAAGTATGAGACTATTAAGTATCATGAGATTCGTAAGAATCAGATATGAGTAAATAAGCTTTATAGCTGAAATTATGATACCATTGTTTATGTAAAATTGTGTCTATGAAGCAAGTATGTTGCTATGAGCATTATGCAAACTTGCTAAGCTAAATGCTTACGTCTTTTATTCTTTCTTTCTATATAGTCCCGCCAAGCTAACTTGTGGATCGTTGAAGTCGGAGCTCGAAGCACACTATCAATCCTTATTTTGGTATAGCCAAGTTGAAATTATATTAAGTATGGCATGTATAGGAAACATTTCATTTTGAGTAAATGTCTTAGAAAGGGCAAAAGTATGGGCTATCAAGTTTATTATTCTTTGTAAATGGCTAAGTGATTGGCCAAGATTGAATAAGTATGTATGTTATTGATATCAATGAAGCATGTTGTATTGTTCATGAAAGATGTAATACTTGAGTTGCTTTGAATTGAGCTTGAGTTTGGTCTTGATTTCGTGGTGGCAATTGGCTTGGTAAATAGCCTCTCTAAGTGCCCACACGCATGGACACACGGGCGCAGTGTCAGGCCGTGTGCACCCCGCACCATTGTATATTAAGTCGAATAGAACACAGACTACTCACACGGCGCGTGTGTCTAGACTCTAGGCCGTGTTAAGGTAGTCGCAGTGTGCACGGGTGGTAAGCACGGGTGTGTGCCTTGGCCGTGGGGCAATTGGCGTATCGCTCAGTTTTAGGCACGGTTTGGGACCACGGGCGTGTCCAGGCCGTGTATATTTTGCCAGTATCCACCACGGGTGAAAGACACGGGTATGTTTTAGGGGTGCACGGGCGTGTCCCATACAACATGGGCGTGTAACCCCTGCTCTAAAGAAAAGTTTCTGAATAAGTTCCGAAAGTTTTTAGATAAGTGTTTAAGGCCTTGTAGGCTCATGAAAGGTATGAATAGACTGAGAAAGAGAAGCTTTTAATTCGGAACAAAATTTTATAGCCCGTAAGTACATGTTTAAGTGAGTTCAAGCATGGTAATGTCTCGTATCCAGTCTTGGTCTCAAACTCGGGTATGGGGTGTTACATTTAGTGGTATCAGAGCTACGGTTTTGTCAGTTCTAGGACTAACGTAGCACGAGCACGAGTCTAGCTATACATGCCATATCGTAAGAATGTTTTTATAATGATAGTGTGACGACTTCTGACGACTTAAATTATGTTTATACATTTAGTAAATGGATCCCGATAGAGCTGTGGCGGATGACATAGAAAGTAACGCGCCGGCTCCCGCTGAAGGGACGGTGCCGAATGAGCATGAGAATAGACCCACTACGGTGAGTCAAGAAGGAGGAGAAGAGGCTATAGAAGCCTTCCTCCATATGATGAATACATGGTATACGGAGTTCGTTCGTACGAACCCGAATGCACAACCCCCTCCACCTCCACCTATTCCTCAACCTATCCCAGTAGCCCCTCAAGTAGTAGAGGTGGTAAGAGGAGAGAAGCCTCCGGTTGATAGGATTAGGAAACATGGGCGCGTAAGAATTCGGGCTAGAAAAGATGATGATCCTAAAAGGCCGAGTTCGGATAGAAAATACTATCGTGGTATTTAATAAGTTGTCATGCACACCTGAGGAATGCATGAAGTGTGTAGTCTCTCTTTTAAGAGATTCTGCTTACCAATGGTGGAACACCCTTGTGTCGGTGGTACCGAGGGAAAGGATCACATGGGAATTTTTCCAAGAAGAGTTTAAGAAAAAGTATATCACCAAAGGTTTGTGGACCGAGAAAGAAAGGAATTCCTAGAATCAAGAAGCAAGGCAAAATGTCCAGTGATCGACATTCTGCGAGTTTGTGCGACTCAAGAATACGCCGAGAGTGTGTATCCACCGAGGCCATCATGAGCAAGAGATTCAAAGATGGGCTAAATGATGACGCTCAAACCGCTTGTTGCCGTTTTAGAACTAAAGGAATTCGTGGTGCTAGTAGAGAGGGCTTGCAAAGTCGAGGAGCTAGTAAGAGAGAAGAAAAAGTCTAAAATGGAGTCTCGTGACTCGAGAAAGAGACAGTGGAATAAGTCATTCCAATCTTCATCCAAGAAGTCAAGAGATCTCTCTACCCGATCGGCTACATCCATTGGGTTTTCAAGGAAGGACAAGAGTAAGCAGTATTCGGGAAGTAAGGCACAGACGACCTCAGTTGCTAGTGTGGGGAACATCCGATCGGATAGACCCTAATGCCCACAGTGTGGCAGACGACATCTTGGTGAATGACGAGCGCATGAAAATGCTTGTTTCCGATGTGGTTCCCAGGATCACTTTATAAAAGATTGTCCTGAGATGATGAAAGATGAAAGAACTCAGAACCCGAGATATGGGGGTATGGTCAGAGGCAGACCGCAGAGGAACCCCGGAAGTGGGGCAAGTGGTAGAGGTAACCCTAGAGAGCAGGCTGCGAGACCCGAGGGTAGGGCAACTGCGAGAACTTATGCCATTCGCGCTCTCGAAGAGGCATCTTCCCATGATGTTATTACGGGTACCTTTTCTCTTTATGATATCAAAGTTATTGCTTTAATAGACCCCGAATCCACACACTCTTACATTTGTATGAAACTAGTATCTAGTATGAATATGCCTATAGATTCTATAGCATTTACGATTAAGGTGTCTAATCCTTTAGGCAAGAGTGTGTTAGTTGGTGAAGTATGTAAAAATTGTCCATTAATGATTAGAGGTCATTATTTTAAAGCAAATCTTATGTTGCTACCATTTGATGAGTTTGACATCGTTCTTGGTATGGACTGGTTGACCACCCATGATGTAATAGTTAATTGTGGGAAGAAATACATTGAGATGAGATGCGAGAATGGGGATACTCCTCATGTAGAATCAGATGACAAGGGTAATTACCGGTTATGATTTCTAATATGACGGCACAAGAGATATATAAGAAAGGGGTATGAGGCATATTTGGCCTTTGTGATGAATGATAAAGAAACAGAGTTAAAGATTGAGTCAAGATCGATAGTATGTGAGTACGTGGATGTTTTTCCCCGAAGAATTACCAGGACTACCACCGCTAGAGAGGTTGAGTTCAAAGATTGAGCTAGCTCTCCTGCATCAGCACTCGATATCTATTACTCCTTACAGAATGGCCCCAACGGAGTTGAAAGAGTTAAAGTTACAGTTGCAAGAATTAACAGATAAAGGCTTTGCAAGATCAAGTTGTTCACCATGGGGTGCTCCGGTTTTATTTGTGAAAAAGAAGGATGGCACCGTGAGATTGTGCATAGATTATTGTTAGCTTAATAAAGTGACGGTAAAGAACAAGTACCCATTGCCTAGGATCGATGATTTGTTCGACCAATTGAAAGGAGCCACGGTGTTCTCCAAAATAGACTTGAGATCAGGGTACTACCAGCTGAGAGTAAAGGAATTAGATGTGTCCAAGACAGCTTTTCAAACAAGGTATGGGCATTATGAATTTTTAGTCATGCCTTTTGGTCTGACCAATGCTCCTGCGGTGTTCATGGACTTAATGAACCGCATTTTTAGACCATACCTCGACAAGTTTGTAGTTGTTTTCATTGACGACATACTGATTTATTCCCGAGATAAGAATGAGCATGCTGAGCACCTACAGACAGTTTTACAGACTCTTCGAGGAAATCAATTATATGCCAAGTTCAATAAAAGTGAATTTTGGCTCAAGGAAGTAGGATTTCTGGGACATATTGTCTCAGGAGAAGGAGTTCGAGTAGACCCCAGTAAGATTTCGGCTATTATGGACTGGAAGCCACCAAAGAATATCTCTGAGATTAGAAGTTTTCTAGGCCTAGCTGGCTATTATAGACGATTCGTCAAGGGGTTTTCTATGATTGCAATCCCGATGACTAAATTGTTACTGAAAAATGTGAAGTTTGAGTGGACTGAAAGATGCCAACAAAGTTTCGAGAAGCTGAAAGCGATGTTGATAGAAGCTCCAGTTCTGGTACAACCTGAGACATGGAAAGAATTTTTGATTTACAGTGATGCATCCTTGAATGGATTAGGCTGTGTACTTATACAAGAAGGCAAAGTGATTGCTTACGCCTCAAGACAGTTGAAGCCTCATGAGAAGAATTATCCGACCCACGATCTAGAGTTGGCTGCCATAGTCTTCGCATTAAAGATATGGAGACACCACCTATATGGTGAGAGATGTCGGATCTTCACCGATCACAAAAGTTTGAAGTACTTGATGACACAGAAAGAGTTAAACTTAAGGCAGTGGAGATGGTTAGAGTTGATAAAAGACTATGAATTGGTCATTGACTACCATCCCGGGAAGGCGAATGTGGTCGCCGACGCTTTGAGCAGAAAGTCCCTATTTGCATTAAGGGCAATGAATTCACGGATGACTTTATCCGATGATGGTTCTATTCTAGCTGAGTTGAGAGCTAGACCAACTTTCCTCCAAGAGATCATTGAAGCTCAAAAATAAGATAGTGGATTGCAAGTCAAGAGAGCTCAGTACAAGACAGATGTTGAGTCTGATTTCCAGATTAGTCCCAATGAAAGTCTGATGTTCAAAGATAGAGTTTGTGTACCGAGAAAGGAAGAGCTTATTCAGGGAATTTTGTATGAGGCCCATAACGGATGTTTGTCTGTACATCCGGGTGGTACCAAGATGTATAATGATTTGAAGCAACAGTATTGGTGGCCGAAAATGAAGAAAGATATTTCAGAGTTTGTTTCCAAATGCTTGATTTGTCAGCAAGTAAAGGCTGAACATCAAGTACCTTCGGGTTTGCTTCAACCCATTTTGGTTCCAGAGTGGAAATGGGACCGTATTACTATGGATTTTGTAACGGTCTACCATTATCTCCGAGCAAGAAAGATGCTTGTATGGGTTATAGTTGATAGACTCACGAAGTCAGCTCATTTTATACCTGTTCGAGTTGATTACTCACTAGACAAGTTGGAAAACTTGTACATTTTAGAAATAGTAAGGCTTCACGGTGTTCCGTTGTCAATCATCTCGGATAGAGATCCGAGGTTTACATTCAGATTTTGGAAGAAGTTACAAGCGGCCTTGGGTACAAAGTTGAACTTTAGTACCGCTTTTCATCCTCAAACTGACGGTCAGTCGGAGAGGTTAATTCAAGTACTCGAGGATATGCTCAGATGTTGTATTCTTGAATTTCGAGGCAGTTGAGAAAAGTTTCTCCCATTGGTAGAGTTTGCCTACAATAATAGTTTTCAGTCGAGCTTAAAGATGGCACCTTATGAGGCTCTATATGGGCGAAAGTGCAGAATGCCTTTATTTTGGACTAAACTCAAGGAAAACCAAATTCATGGGGTTGATTTGGTTAGAGAAGCTGAAGAGAAAGTGAAAGTGATACGAGAATGTTTAAAAGTCGCATCGATAGATGTAAGTCCTATTCGGACTTAAAGAGAAAAGAGATAGAGTATCAAGTCAGAGATAAAGTTTTCTTGAAAGTGTCACCTTGGAGAAAAGTTCTCAGATTTGGCCGGAAAGGCAAGTTGAGTCCACGTTTTATCGGACCATACGAGATTACCGAGAAAGTTGGACCGGTAGCTTACAGATTGGCTCTGCCATCAGAGTTAGAAAAGATACATGATGTGTTTCACGTGTCAATGTTGAGACGCTACCGATCAGATCCTTCACATGTAATTACCCCGTCAGAGATAGATATTCATCCCGACATGACTTATGGTGAAGAACCAGTTAAGACTTTAGCTTGGGAAGTCAAGCAGCTAAGGAATAAAAGTATTGCCTTGGTAAAAATATTGTGGCAAAGACATGGAATAGAAGAAGCTACGTGGGAACCAAAAGAAATCATGAGAAACCAGTATCCAAACCTGTTTGCTGGTAAGATTTTCGAGGATGAAAATTCCTAAGAGGGGGAGAATTGTAACATCCTGATTTAGGGCCTAGTCGGAATAGTGGTGCGAGACCACAAATTTGAGTTAGTAAATTGAGTTCTTAAGGTTTATGACATGTTTGCATGATAGTATTAAAGTTCCATGTAGAAATTTTGTGAAATTGGCATGGAATAATCAAATAGGACTAAATTGCAAAAGTTGCAAAATATGAGTTCCTAGAAGCTTTTTGTATGAAATAGCTTTAGAATATTAATTAGAAGTCCTTAAATAGTAATTTTCCCAAATTATAAGTTTTGGACAAAAATGGACATGAGTTAGTAAAAGGGAAATTTTTAAAGAGAAGGACATTTTGGTCATTTGTCTAATAATTGATTAAAATAGGAAAAAGATGATAAAAATCTATTCATCTTCTTCCTCTTGTGCCGAAAATTTGGAGACTCCATAGCTAGGGTTCTTCATATTTTTTCAAGCTTGCTAGTAAGTTCATCTTAGCCCCGTTTTTAATATTCTTCGTGTTTTTAAAGTTCTCGTATTATGAATTAGCTATTTTTAGCTATAAAATGAGCTAAGATGCATGTTTAAAAATCCACCCAAGAGTGACATGCTTGTAAAATGATATTTTATGGAAGTTTATGAGAGTTTGATGTTAGATAAACATCTTTTTCTAAGTGAATTTCATGAAAAATGATAGTATGGACTAATTTGTAATAGTTATGAAATTAGTCATATCTATTAGAAATAGTGAGAATTGATGATAGTTATAGTAGAGAAAATGAATCAGCTAAGCATGAAGTTTAAGAAAGTTGAGTGAGATTCATTTTACGAGCCTTGGGGCAAAAGTGCAAATATGAGAAAGTATAGGGGTAAAATAGTAATTTTACCAAAGTATGAGTTAATAGTCAATTTAGTCAATGTGAGTGTTAAATGATCTATTTATGATTATAGATCAAGAAAAACGAAGCCCGGATCGAAACTGAGGCAAGAATAAAGTCGAGGACTAAATTGCATACCTACATACATTTTGTATATCGAGGTAAGTTTGCATGATTTCTAAGCTTTATGATTTATATCATTGAATTGCTTAGTATAATGTACAATATTATCATGAAAATGTTTAATGTTATGTTAAACAAAGTAATCAATGAGATCAAGCATGAAAAAGCCCCGATTGAAGATGAATAGCTTAGGATACTCGATCTATCACATGAAATGAGAAAGTCCGTATAAGTCCAAGCCGAGGCATGGAATCGGCAATCAGACAAGTTATCATGTAAGACCAATACAAGTCTTGGCATTGAAGAGTTATTATGAGATGAAGACCCATGTAAGCCCAAGCCAAGGCATGGCATTGGTGAGTCTCCAAGCAAAGATGTCATGTAAGTCCAAGACAAGTCTTGGCATTGAAAAGCTATCAAGAGATAGAGATCCCATGTAAGCCCAAGCCAAGGCATGGCATTGGTGAGAAACAAGGAAGATTTCATGTAAGTCCAAGCCAAGGCTCGGCATTGACCAGTTCATGAGTAAAGATACCAAGTAAGACCATGTTAAGACATGGCAATGGTAAGTTCCCAAGGGAACTCACGAGAAAGACTTCGTATAAACCCATGTCAAGACATGACCTCGAAACCAAGATGAGAGATTCCATGTAAGACCGTATCTAGGATATGGATTTGGCATCGAGCATGTGAGATGAGATTCAGTATCCTTGGATATTCATAGAAATTCATTGGGCAAACAAGTAAAGTTTAAATGAGATATCAAGAAAGTAAGTAAGTAGAGTTATCAAGAAAGTAAGTAAGTAGAGTTATCATCAAGTTGAGAATGAGTATTATTCATGTTATGAATGATAAGTTAGAGATTATGATTATTATGCTAAAGTATGCTGATCAATGTGATCAAGTGATACAGGTACCTTGTTTACCTCACAAGTATGAGACTAGTAATTATCATGAGGTTCGTAAGAATCAGATATGAGTAAGTAAGCTTTATAGCTGAAATTATGATACCATTGTTTATGTAAAATTGTTTATATGAAGCAAGTATGTTGCTATGAGCATTATGCAAACTTGCTAAGCTAAATGCTTACGTCTTTTATTATTTCTTTCTATGTAGTCCCGCCTTGCTAACTTGTGGATCGTTGAAGTCGGAGCTCGAAGCACACTATCAATCCTTATTTTGGTATAGCCAAGTTGAAATTATATTAAGTATGGCATGTATAGGAAACATTTCATTTTGAGTATATGTCTTAGAAAGGGCAAAAGTATGGGCTATCAAGTTTATTATTCTTTGTAAATGGCTAAGTGATTGGCCAAGATTGAATAAGTATGTATGTTATTGATATCAATGAAGCATGTTGTATTGTTCATGAAAGATGTAATACTTGAGTTGCTGAATTGAGCTTGAGTTTGGTCTTGATTTCAGGGTGGCAATTGGCTTGGTAAATAGCCTCTAAGTGCCCACACGGATGGACACACGGGCGTGTGTCTAGGCCGTGTGCACCCTACACAATTGTATATTAATTCAGAATAGACCACAGACTACTCACACGGGCGTGTGTCTAGACTCTAGGCCGTGTTAAGGTAGTCAGTGTGCACCACGGGTGGTAAGCACGGCGCGTGCCCTTGGTCGTGGGGCAATTGGCGAGAATCGCCGGGGTTTTAGGCACGGTTTGGGACCACGGGCATGTCCAGGCCGTGTATATTTTGCCAGTATCCACCACGGGTGAAAGACACGGGCATGTTTTAGGGGTGCACGGGCGTGTCCTATACAACATGGGCGTGTGACCCCTTCTCTAAAGAAAAGTTTCTGATTAAGTTCCGAAAGTTTTTAGATAAGTGTTTAAAGCCTCGTAGGCTCATGAAAGGTATGAATAGACTAAGAAAGAGAAGTTTTTAATTCGGAACAAAATTTTATAGCCCGTAAGTACATGTTTAAGTGAGTTCAAGCATGGTAATGTCTCGTATCCAGTCTTGGTCTCGGACTCGGGTATGGGGTGTTACAGATTGGGACTCTAAGGCTTTAGTGGAATTCGGCTAGGGGGAAAATAGGGAGCATTTTCGGCACCAGCCATTTCTTTGTTCGGTTTTGTGAAGGTTGAAAGGAGAGTGCCAAATTTTCTTTGGGATTTTTTTTACCATTCGGGGTTTCTTTCGGGTTTTGCTATTAAGGTGACCAAAATTTCTACTACTTTCTTCCTTCCTATATTTGCCAAATAGGTAACTTTCTTTTTGGTCTTATTTTTCTTTCTTTGCCGAATTCCCTTTCCTCTCTCACTTTTGGTTCTGCTTCTTCTTTTCCTCCTGAATCCTTCACCTCTCGGCCTCCCTTCTAAACCGAACCTACTATCCATCTTCTTGTTCTCTGCTTCCCACTCTCTTCCAATCATAGCCAAATTCTTCATAAGGCTTTTTGTGTACGTTCAGTTTATCATCTTTCCCTATTGTGATTGGCCGAATATACCTAAACTATTCCAACCGATTCCATCATCATCAATTTTGGTAAGTCTTCCAACTTTTTTCCAAGTGAGTTATTTCATTAGCACTGTGTTTCTAAGCCACGCTTATTTTGTTGTTAGGGTTCTAAAATCTCTAGAAGAGAAATGATGAGTCTCTAGGGTACTGTAACACCCCCAAACCCGGCCCAGACGTTATAGCCGAATCTGGGAATGTCACATCAAAGGCACAATCTCAAACAATTTCGCTAAGTTAAAATCTAAGGCCTAAAAGCCCAAAATCCTTGAATCTTGTTAAGTTAAGAAGAAAGCCCATGTTTTAAAATAAAAGCCCATAGGTTATAGTTATTTTGAAAACCTTGTTAAATTTTAGAAATTTATTTAAGTTGAAGTAAAAATTAAGCAGCGGAAATAATAATAAAACCCATAAGCAACATCAAATTGGAGTTACATGGCCTTATTACAATCCAATGAAAAAACAAAGTATTAAAAACAAATTCATTTAAACAAATTAAAACATTTGATCAGCTTGTAGTGTGGCCATCTCCGAGTCGTCTCCCACGTCGAGCCGTCTATTCAGGATTACCTGAAACATTAAATTAAAGGGTGTGAGTTTCGAAACTCAGTGTGTACAACCCTTGTTAATCAAATCACATACAAATATTCACATTGGGCCTAAGCCCTATCAAAATCGGTGGTCTTGGGCCTTAGCCCACCATGACCTCATATCACATCATATTGTATCATATACAAACAAGTTAATGCAAAACCCATCCCAATAATCCATCCGCTACACACACCATTTCCCTTCCAACCATTACACACATGTGGGATTTCTAAATCAACCCACCCATCCTCTACACACCAAAGGTAGCCCGGTTGCGGTACTACCTAACGTTGCAACAAAGCTGCTAATCATATAATGGGCTTAAAGCCACCAGTGGATCCATGGCCATGCAACTATGCGATCCTCAAATCTTCCTCTGTACCATAATTCCCACCCATATGCATCCTAAGCAGAATATCATATGAATGCATCAAACACACGGTAACATCCACAAACTCATATTCGTCACATAGGGGTATTTCCGTCATTTCACTACCCAGGGGTATTTTCGTAATTCTACCCTATAGGAGTATTTTGGTAATTTGGAAAAATAGTGGTATCTTGGTAATTTGCAAAACATGGGTATTTTGGTACTTTTGCAAAACATGGGTATTTGGTACTTTTGCAAAACAGGGATATTTTGGGTAATTTTGCAAAATAGAGGTATTTTGGTAATTTACAAATCTAGGGGTATTTTAGTAATTTTTCAAATATAAGGGTATTTTAGTAATTTTAAAAATATAAGGGTATTTGGTCCCTCTCGGGTTTTAGTTATGAACTTTGGCCCATCAACAAGTCCTCGCGGCTAAAGTGAACAGACACTACACACCAGGTAGGATTCCAGAGAAGAGGAGGTGGGCCACTAAGACCGCTTAAGTACCAAGCTCTCCCTAGATCCAATCCTAGACATGCGTATGCCCGTTGCCACACCCTAACCCAGCAACTTGTTCACGGACATGTTTAATTAGATTAAGTCTTATGAAATTTAAGAGTTGTTCAAACTAGGCCTAAAAGTCCATTAACCCTAACATACTTGTCTCACGCCCCATAAGCCCATCAAGCCCATTTCATGTCGTATAGCCCATTGGGCTCAATTACAGTCCAATCATACAAACGTTCATGCCATATCATTATTCATGCTCACATATCAACCATTGCCATTCTAGGCCCACAAGTTCGGCAGGCCCATTTAGCCATTTTCGGCTTTTCAGCTTTTCGGTGTTGCCAATATCGTGTGTGTAGTGTTTGTACACACTTGTTAACCTCGTGTGCTGCAAACCCCTTAGTCACAAACCTACAATCGACATTACTAGCGATAAACCAAAGCTTTAACATATACTTATCAAAAATCGAAACCTCACCGTACCCTTACCGTGTGCCTCACGTTCTAGTAGCCCTTCCTTTGCTACTATTGGCGATTATCCTCTAGATCTGCACCCAAACTCCTATATCGTCAAAACCAAGTGACCCATATTGATCATAAATCACCCCTATGAGCCACATTAGATTCGGCCATTTACTAAACCATGACTGGGTCAAGAACACTTACCACCTTGTTAGCAATCCTTACCTACCACGCTTGCGATTATTGATCCTTTCCCTTGTTAATACAAAGTTAACGACAAGGAGAGGTTAGATAGCCCTTCGGCTTTTAACAAAACACACTAAGGAAGTTGACTGAGTACTTACCGAAACCCTCCTTTGATCCTGTGGCCTAGATAGCTACTGAACAAGATCTGACTTTTAAACTTAACTAAGAGTAGATAACAACCGATTTGTGATGGAGGAAAAATAACTAAGAATCGGCACAAGTAGGGATTTCGGCAAGAAAGGATGATGGTAATTTCGGCAATGAAGAAATATTGTGGGAGGGAAGGAGAATTCGGTCTAGGCACTTTTGTTTGGAAAAAGAAAGAAATTGTGATTACTCGGGTAGCCAAAGGGAAAGAAACTAAAAAGAATTTGGAGATTGGGAGGAATTTTCCCCTAATTAATCAACTAAAGCACACAAAAGCAACAAATGCCCTACTTACCCATATGGCACACATATATATACTAAAAAAAATAAAAATAAACCTACACTCC
Source organism: Gossypium sturtianum (assembly GCA_025698515.1). Taxonomy (NCBI): domain Eukaryota; kingdom Viridiplantae; phylum Streptophyta; class Magnoliopsida; order Malvales; family Malvaceae; genus Gossypium; species Gossypium sturtianum. The sequence goes on from CM046949.1 coordinate 91,932,915, forward strand.
CCAATCGACTCAAACTTATCACCAATTAAATTCCTTTATTTTCTCCAAATTTTATCTTCATCCCCATCCAAAAATTCCTTTATTTAGCCAAAAATCCAATTTGAATTACATTCAAATTGCTTTCCCCGAACAGCAGCCATCCTTTGGTGTTTCGGTCCACTTCAAACACCTTTCCCATGCCAGCAACAAAATAGCAAGTTATTGTGCACAAGGCAACTCGAAAACGAGACCTACAGGCACCACCACACGCTTCTCGCCACTGCACCACAACTCTTCTTGTGATATGTTCCATTCTCAACTTATTTTAAGGCCTATTTCCCAGCGACCGAATCATCCAAAGAAATCTAAAAATAATTGCCAACACCTAGCTTCGAACCGCCAACCTCTTCACTATGATACACGCCCCTTGCCACTGCGCCACCTACTTTATTTGAGTCATATTTCCTCCCTAATTAATTATAAATCTTTCTGCCGGGCTCTAGGTTTACTTAAAAAAAAACCCAACATTTAGCACACGCCGCGACTAGAAACCTGCTCCCCCTCCTGCTCCTAACACCTTTGCCACTGGGCCAGGCGTTTCTTTGTGTCGTGAATCAGCCCCAACTAATTATAAGGCCTAAACTCTGGCCTTCATACTAACATATGCGCAATAAAATTTTTTGCCAAGTCCAGGACTTTAACCTTTGACCACCAGCTTATTTAGAACGCCCCAGGCCACCAGATCACCTACTTCCTTGTGCTATCTTTTAACCCAACAATATTTTAAAAGCCTTCTGACTACCACCAACCTCACTTTAAAAACAAAATTTTTGCTAAAGCCCTAGATCGAGCCTAGGACTTTTCCAACACTACCAACCCTTCCTAAATCACCTAAAAATTAAACTAAACATGCAATCATAATTTTTTTTTCCGAACGAAAAAATCCATTCTCTCGACACAGGAAACCCATTTATTCTAGGCCCAATTTTTGAGGCGTTACAGGTACAGAGGCGTTCAAAATCTTCCCCTTCACCAACTGATTGATCATTGGGGTAAGTTTGGTAAGGTGGGCCGATTAGGCTGTGATGTTGGTGTTGGGTTTGTTTTAAATCACATTCTAGTGAACAGATCTGTCTAATAAGAATCGTTGCTTAAACAGATAATCATCAGGAGCGTGGAACCGTGGCTTGGCCAACAATCTTAGAAGAGTAGGCCATATTTCATTCAATCGTGGTAGGTGATTGTTTAAGTGTGGTTAAGTACTTGAAAATATCCATTATTGAAGGGCTGATCGAATATTTGAATCAATGTAGGTTGGTGCCAAGAGGTGTTTCGCTAGCTCTCGTGAAAAAGGTGTGTAATCACAATATCTCCTCTACGAATTTGCAAAAGCCGAAAAGCCGAAACCTCAGCATATGAGGCCTCACGAGCGTGCGATCACTCGTGTGGTAAACCAAGCCAACAATCATGGGTGATAGACTGTACAGGCCACCTCGAGCGTTCTCGTGCTCTTGGGCCGTTATGGGCCTCGTTTGGCTGAAATGGGCCGTGTGAGCCCAATGGGCTCGTGGGCCCCACACGAATAAAATTCACGAAAAGTGGCAGATACTGGATTGGGCCACGTAGTGTACATAGCCATGAAAAAATTTGGGCTGGATGGGCCACACGAGCGTGTGGGCCCACTTGGGTCGAATATTGGGCTTTGGGCCCATTTACACTGTTTTGACCATATATGTTACCTGTGTCGGTCGAGGTGACTGTAGACCTTCGGAAAGGTCGTTAACTGCACCGAGACCCCAAATTAGGTACAATGACCAAAATACCCTTAAAGGGTAAATTTACTATTTTACCCTTAATGCACGGAAGCGATTATTTTACCTCTAGAGGTAGGTTGACTGATGAATGTATATTATTTGTGTGACTGTACTGAGTAAGACATTTTGTATACACGAAACCTTTATGATATGACATACTGCATGGGGTTAGGATTCTGATATGGAGGAAGTATTGTATTGGTGGCTCTGCCACATTCACTGTTACTGGTGGCTCTGCCACAATCACTGTTACTGGTGGCTCTGCCACAATCACTGTTATTGGTGGCTTCGCCACATATACTGTTACTGGCAGCTCTGCTACGTTATTATTATTGGCAGCTATGTTACAATATTGGTGTGTTGGCTGGGTGGGTCGATTTTATCCCTACATGATGTGTTGGTTGGTACGGGTGGTGTGTTGGTTGGATTAGGGTGTGTTGCATATTTGCACCATATCGATATCAGATTGGGCTTAGGCCCACATTATTCTTGTAATGGGCTAAGGCCCACACTATATCTTATTCTTGAATAGGGCTCGTGCCCCGCATCATTATCTTGCATGATAGGGGATTACACACTGAGTTCTCGTAACTCACCCTTTTCTTTTAACTGTACAGGTAATCCCCAGCCTTAGACGATTTGGAGCTGTGAAGGACTCGGAGGTGGCCACACGTTCGCTAATATTTGATTTTAGACCTAGTTATTTAAATTTTTATATTGGGTTGATATTTATGTAATAAGGCCTCCGGTGATTTTAATTTCTTTTAATTGGGTTTAATTTCTTATTTTGAAACTGACAAACTGATACAAATAAGTTTTCAAAAATAATAACTGTTTTAAAAGACAAACACACATTTTCAAACTTCAAAATGACATTAATTTGAGTAGCTTCCGTGGGTTTTTAACCAACTAAGAAACCAACCGTAACAAACATGGCGATCGTTTAAGAACGGTTTTCTCTCAACAAGCCTGATTTCAAAAAACACTTCGATGTGACACGTTAGATTCGATTGTAACATCTAGGCCGGGTTTGGGGTATTACATTTAGTAGTATCAGAGCCAGGTTGCAAAACTCGGCTGTGGAATGAGTTTTGAAAAGTCTTTCTAAAATTAGATTTTAAAGATTAGAAACGTTTGAAAGATATACAAGTGTGGCACACCGAGTCTCCGGTGCCAAATCTGTAAGTTCTCTAATTCTGATTACTGATATACTGTGAAACTCTAGATAGAGGAAACTAAGACCGTAGGAGACTGTAAACCTTAGTGAGACCTCGATCTGCGAAAACAAACCCCTAATGACTATTTTTTATAATACATTTGTTAATAATTACTGAAATTATAATATGATGCATAAGACTTTTAAAACTGATAAAGCGTATATCGAAATAAGCATAAGAGGTACTCGCGGAAAGGGTACACGGGGCCGCGGTAGAGGCCGAGGAAGTGCTCGAGCTGGATCGTCGGCATCAGGTTATATGCCTGCTGGGGAAGCACCAGCCTCACCAGTAACTGAGACGGGGTCTTACGATCGAGTAGCTGGGGATGATACTCTGTCCCAAGCGATGCTCCGTGTTTTAGAGAGGGTTGCTGGAGCTAGTATTGGAACAGTGGACCGAGGGTCAATCTCAGAACGACTCCGGTCTAATAGAGCGGAAATTTTCAGGGGTATTTCTAGAGTAGCCCCAAATGTGGTAGAATACTGGCTAGAGGCCACTGAAAGAATAATGGATGACCTCGACTGTACTGTGGAACAAAAGTTAAAAGGAGCAGTGTTCTTACTGCGATACGAGGCCTACCAGTGGTGGCTCACCGTGAGAGAGGGTACGCAGGCCGATTGGTTGACTTGGGATTTCTTTAAGGCGACCTTTCAAGGGAAATTTGTGGGCGCAAGTTATGTGGACGCCCGAAGAAGGGAATTTCTGAACCTGACCCAATGGAATAAGACAGTGGCGGAATATGAGGCAGATTTCTTGTGGTTGAGTCGGTATGCTCGAGGGATAGTAGCAACTGAGTATGATCGCTGTGTACGTTTTGAGGATGGCCTTCGAGACGAGTTAAGGGTATTGATAGCTCCGCAGAAGGAGCGAGATTTTGCTGCTCTTGTAGAAAATGCAAAGATTGCTGAAGAGGTGAAGCGCTCGGAGCGCCAGAACCGTGAAAAAGATAAGGTGTAACGCCCCGAATTTTAAGCCTAGTAGAGTTGGGCCTATTGGGCTTTGGGTTTCATAAAATTTTTTAAGTGAGCAAGAAAATGACAAATGGCATGACGGCTTTAAAGGTTTAATAAATTTGGAGTGTGTAGGTGTGTTGGAGAAGCTATGGGTTCGAGTTTTGTGGTGGAGGATTCTTAATTTAATTAATTAAGGAATCAGGGTTGTGAGTAGTGGGCTTTTAAATAAAAATAAGTGAAAAATGGCACAAAGAAGCCTGTGGTGAAGTGGCTAAGTGACGTCACTAGGGTGTAGAGAGGTGGCGACATATGCATGCAGGGAGGTCTGAGGTTCGAGTGCTAGCTTAGTTTTATTTTGGAATTTAATTTTAGGCTTCTAGAAGGCTGGAAGTGGCGTGTAGAGGGACTCTAAGGAGAAGTGATCAGTAGATAGAATTTAGGAGAATGATAAGGGAGATATCATGGAGAAAAATTAGGAGATGATGAGCAAAGGATGAAGTGGTGCCGAATTGGACTTTAGGGGTGGCTAAGTTTCGGCTATAGGCTATATAAATGTGTGTGTGCCGAACTGGGTTCCTGTGTAATGCCGAATTTTCCATTCTTTTTCTTTCTTTTCTTCCCCTCAATCGGTTCCTCCCATAGCCAAACTCTCCCATTGCCGAAATCTCCTAAAGCTGAATTCCTTTGTGCCGAATTCTCTCATAGCCAAACTCTTCTATAGCCGAATTACCACCATCTTTTCTCTTGTTGAAATTTCTAATAGTGCCGAATCTTGGTGGTTGTTCCTCCATCATAAATCGATTGTTACCTACTCTCAGTCAAGTGTTGAAAGCCGAATCTAGTTAATAGCTATCTAGGCTGCAGGATCGAAAGGGGATTTGGTAAGTATTCGGTTAACCTCTTTTGTACGTTTTGCTAAAAGCCGAAAGGCTATCTAACTGTCCTGTCGTTAACTCTGTGATAACAAGGATAAGGTTCAAAGATCGCAAGCGTGGTAGGATCATTAGCAAAGGTAAGTGTACTCAACTCGATTGTGGTTTAAGTAAATGGCCGAATGTGAGTTTGATCTATAGGGGTGACTTGTGTGGATTATGAGTCACTCAAATCTTGATGGTGTGTGTGTGTGAGTGCAGATCTAGGGGATACTCTTGATTAGTAGCTAAGGAAGGGCTATTAGAACCCGGTGGCACACGGTAAGGTTACGATAAGGTTTCGGCTTTTGGTAGATATTTTGTTTAAGTATGGGTGATTGATTGAAGGTTGGTTGGTTGTAGGTTCAAGACCAAGGATAGTATAGCACGTCGCAGTAACCAGGTGTGTACAAACACTACACACACATGATATCGACAATGCCGGAAAGCCGAAAAGCCGAAAGTGGCTAAATGGGCCCGGTGGGCCCTGAGGCTAAGTTGGATGAAATTGATTGATTTGATTATATGAATTGAGTTAGGCATGCATGTTACATGATCTGGAATTGTTTTGGGCCTAACGGGCCATATGAATGAGATTTGGGTCTAATGGGCCATAAGGATGTGAATTGGGCATAATGGGTTATATGAACGTGAAATGGGCTTGATGGGCTTTATGAAGACGTAGACAAGTATACTAGGGTTTAATGGACTTTAGGCCTAGTTCTGAATAACTCTCAAACTGCATAAAACTTAATTCTAATAATTAAACATGTCTGTGGACAAGTCGCTGGGTTAGAGTGTGGCAACGGACATATGCATGTCTAGGAGTGGATCTAGGGAGAGCTTGGTACTTAAGCGGTCCAAGTGGCCCACCTCCTCTTCTCTGGAATCCTACCTGGTGCATAGTGTCTATTCACTTTAGCCGCGAGGACTTGTTTATGGGCCAAAGTTCATAACTAAAACCCGAGAGGGACCAAATACCCCTGATTTGAAATTTACCAAAATATCCTTAGATTTGAAAAATTAATAACATACCCCTGATTGTAAAATTACCAGAATACCCTTGACTTGCGGAATCACCAAAATATCCCTGATTTACAAAATTAACTAAATACCCCTGTAGAGTAGATTTACGAAAATACCATTAGGTAGTGAAATGACTAAAATACCCCTAAGTACCGAATGTGTGAGAATGTGTATGTTGCATTCATGAAATATATGTTGCACTTGGGTGGGTGTTGATGATACGGAGGAAGATTTGAGGATCGCATAGTCGCTTGACGACCGTGGATCCATCGGTGGCTTTAAGCCCATTATAGCGACTTTCTTTCGCAACGCTTGAGTAGTGCGCATTCTTTGGTGCTACCTTTGGTGTGTAGGTATGGGTGGGTTGATATTTATATCCCCATATGTGTATAGGGCTGGAAGGGAAATGGTGTGCAGGGTTGGATTTGGGATGGGTGCATTGCATTCATGTGATACTGATATGATATGAGGTCGTTATGGGCTAAGGCCCAAGACCACCGTTTTTGATAGGGCTTAGGCCCAATGTGATAATTGTATGTTGATTGGATTACCAAGGGTCGTACACCGAAGTTTCAAACTCACCCCTTTTATTAAATGTTTTAGGTGATCCTCGATGCGGTTCGACGTGGGAGAGGACTCGAGACGGCCTCACTACAAGATACTTAGAAGTTTTAATTATTTGTCTCAAAAGACATGATTTTAATTACTTTATTTTCGTTGGATGTAATAAGGCCTTGTACTCCGATTTGACTTTAGATTTTGGGTTTTGTTGTTTCAACTGTTTACTTAATTATTAAACCTGAGTAAATTTCTTATGTTTAAACTTGGTTTCCGAAATACTTAAAATAATAAAATGGGCTTTTATCATTACTTAACAAGACTCAAGGATTTTGGGCTTTTGGGTCTTAAATTTATACTTAGCAAAATCGTTTTGAGTTATGCCTTTGATGTGACATTCTCGGATTCGGCCATAACGTCTGGGCTGGGTTTTGGGTGTTACATAAGGGCAGAAATAAGAGGGATTTTGGGCCCTCAAGTTCTTCTGGGAGGCCTATTAAGAAGGCCAAGTTTGATGGTCCGGTTCGGACTAGAGTTCCTGTTGCTATTACTAGACCACAGCCTTGTGCTGATTGTGGAAGATCTCACCAGGGTGAGTGCAGTAAGAGGATTGGGGCATGCTTCTGATACGGGTCCATGGATCATCAGGTTAAGAATTGTTCGTAGAGGCCTGTTCAAATGCAAGCAGTAGGATAGGGTTACGTTCAGCCAGTAAGAGGTGGTCAGCAGCCACCGAGAGGCCGTGGGCAGGTCAGAGGTGGAAATGGTATGGGACGAGGTCGTGGAGCGCCAGACAGAGGTATTGGTAACACTGACGCGAGGCAGCCAGCTCTGGTATATGCTGCTCGTCGCCGAGAGGATGGTGACGCTCCAGACGTTATAACCGGTACGTTCCTGATTCATAATGTACCTTACACCGCTCTGATTGATATAGGGTCTACGTATTCATATATTGCATGCACTATGTCTGGCACCTTGGGTATCATGTGTGAGAGTACTGTTAATGAAATGACGGTGTTAAGTCGACTGGGACAGTAGGTTAGGGTAAACAAATTGTTCAGAAATGTGCCCCTAGAGGTTCAAGGGGTTGTCATTCTGGCGGACTTGATGGAATTGCCGTTTGGTGAATTTGACCTTGTATTGGGTATGGATTGGCTGGTGAAACATCGTGCAAGATTGGATTGTGCTGCTAAGCGTATGGTGTTGAGAACTACTGAGGATGAGGAAGTGGCGGTAATTGGGGAGCGAAGGGACTTCCTGTCTAATGTGATTTCTACACTAAGGGCTGAAAAGTTGGTTCACAAGGGTTCTGAGGCGTTTCTAGCATATGTTAGAGTATCTGACTCTGAGGGTCATTCTGTTGGAGATATCAGGACAGTTAAGGATTTTTTTGATGTGTTTCCTGATGAGCACTCGGGGTTGCCTCCGAATCGCGAAGTTGAATTTGGTATCGAGCTCTTGCCTGGAATAGCTCCAGTGTCCATTGCCCCTTATAGAATGTGTAACACCCCAAACCCGGCCTAGACGTTACGACCGGATCTGGCATGTCACATGGAAGGGTTATTAAAGAAACTTCGCGTTCGATAAAAAGTTCGAGTTTTGTTGCTTACCAACTTGTTTTATAGTTCTCTTGCAAAAACATCTTTGATGCTGTTTTCGATGACTTTGTTTATAAATAATCAGATTCAATGAATTCCAGGAAAAAGGTTATTTTGAAAAGAGTTATCAGTGTTAAGAAAATCCAGACTTTTGTCAATTATAGCTTGTAAACCGTTCGTTAACATTTTAGAAAAACAGTTGTTAATGTTTTAAGAAAATCCCGTACTGAACATTTATGAATAAGCAATAATCAAATTAAAAAATAAAACCAAATAAAATACCAAAGGCCTTATTACAAAACATAAACCCAGATTAAAATAAAATCTTTAGTAAAGTAAAACGAAATTTACTAAAGTAGTGATGTATGGCCACCCCAGAGTTTGTCTCGGCTCCAAATCCTCAAAGCTAGGGATTACCTGCAAAATTAAGCAGAGGGGTGAGTTACAAGAACTCAGTGTGTAATTCCCCAATCGGACATTAATTGGGCCTAAGCCCACGAATGCATTGGGCTTTAGCCTCACATAAGCAATCCGCCGAAGCCCATACGAGAGGCAATTGGGACTTGGCCCTATCAACATGGTATAACAAATAATGAATGCAATGCAATGTAACCCAGCCCAGCCTAGTAATCCATCCGCTACACACCACCCGTATCCAACCTAACACACCTGTGGGGATTTCTACAATCAACCCTCCATCCGCTACACAACTCGATGGCAGTCATGCTGCTCATCACCGAAATCGTGGCAGTGCCACCAAATTAATCGAATATACGTGGCATAGCCACCTGACAGAATGTGACATAATCACCGAAATATGTGGCGGAGCCACCGAAGTACACTTCCCCGATCATCAATATAATATCCCACTCCCATACAACATATCATGTCATAATAATCCATGTATGCATTAATGTACCAACATAGCAGATATACTAAATACACAAACATGCTCAGCCTACCCTTAAAGGTATGATAGTAAATTTACTCACCTGGCTGTATCCAAACCTCCCTACTAGGGATATCTCATTACCTTACCCACTAAGGGTATTTCGACTTTTAGCCAACACACAGATAGTTTCATAGTAAAACAAATAAAAGTGTGATTACACACCTGATTACGATGAGAACTAAACACTCACGGTCGTCGTCACCTTCACTAGCGCGAGCAACTGCGATTTGCCTATCTATTCTAGATGTCGACTCCCTTCCACAACCTGGCGGAAAGTCTCGAACTGCTGACATCCTCCGCTGCTTAAACTTGGGAGCAGGAACTCTGAGTCCACTTCCAAATGGCACCCTTCTTGATCCTTCCTCTGATCGGCTATTACCTGCCTCCATGAAGAACTCTTGATTAATAAAGTAGCACAGAAACGGCAGTTTACTCAGCAAGATTCCGACTAAATACAAGTAGAGAACAAAAGGTGATGTGTTAGGGGAACAACAAGATTCGACCTTGCCCAGAAATAATCGAGATTGAAAGTATTTCGGCTTGAACAGAGCCAGGAGAAGAAAGAACGAGAGAAAGTCAAAGAAACAGAGCCATTACCTAAATACAAGGGGTGAGCCAAATAGGATGGCAAGATTCGGCCACTGTCCAACAAGAGCTTCGGCCACCACAAATGAACACACACGATTCAGAATGAAGAGAAGTATTCCGATTCGGCCCTAATGTAAAGAGTTAGAAGATAACTGCTTCGATTCTTTAGAAGAGAGAAAAAAAGAAGAACATACAAAGAGAAGAACCCATTACCTTGCAACTAGCAAAACTGAATGAAGAGGGACCTTCACCAGTTGTTCCTAGTTTCGACTTCCACACGCTCCTAAAAGAGGGTAGTATAAACCCAAATGTTAGCACCAAAGCAACGTTCGACCCTCCCCCAATAAAGGAGGAGACCGAAGCTAACTCCCAAAAAGGCATCCACATAGCAACACGTCACAATAAAAGTAAATACAAGCTTCACCTTATCCACCAACCTTCGAAAACTAAGACTATTCAAGCGATAAGGGGGTTTGCTAGCACCCAACAGATTCGTCCTCGAATCAGAGATGAGTCGAAAGAGAAGCAGAGGTTCGGCCTTGCAAGAAGAATGGATTCGGCTTTAGAGTGAGGGGAAAAGAAAGAAACGATAAAAAGGAAAAATAAAAGAAAAGATATTACCTTGCTCACCACTGTGCCGAATAGCCAAGGCAGATTCGGCAAACCCAAGTCCCTCACTCTTCAGGCAACTCGGTTCTGACTAACAACGAGGAATAAAGAGGCCAACTTCAAATTGGAGAGGAGGGAAATGTTCGACCTAAGAAAAAGAGAGTGCAAACGAAGAAAGCAAATGGATGGATGAGAAAAGATGAGTAGATGAATTCGGCTATTGATGCTTGTCAACTAACAAGGAAAAGAAGGTGTCTAAAATGAGAAAGAAAATGGGGAAAAACAAATAGAGATTTCGGCTAAGAAAAGGAAATAACCAGGTACCCGAAGCACTTAAGTAGCAAATGCCGAAAATGCAAAGGAAAGAAAAGAGGAAACACTAAGATGCACTAGAGAATTTCGACACACAACCCCTCACTTGACCAAATATGCTACCTAACACCCCCTTGTCGCATTTTCACCCCCAAGCTCCCATTTTCGGCCAACTATCACCACACTCCCAAATCCCCTTGATTTTCTCCTTGATTTACTCTCCATCCCTTATTCAAAATCATTTGAAACATTTGACCAATTCAAATCTCCTCAATCTCCTCACCAACTTCCATTCAAACTTGATTGACCAATTCAACACCTGCTTGGTAGAGTCCCACACCCACTCCACCTCTTCTCTACCCTGGCACAAAATGAAGCTCCAAAATGCAACATGTGGGATTCGAACCTCACTCCCCTTACATGTTTGTTGACGCCATCACCACTAAGCCACACACTCCACTTATGTCTTAAAACATACACAACTAAAGATAAGTCTCTAGCCAAAGTCTGATTCCATTTAAAAGAAATTAATCTAAAAGAAAATACAAGTACCAGGACTAGAACCTTGGATCTCTTGCCTCCCTATGGTGTCACTCCCTTGCTACCTAAGTGGCGCCACTTTGCCACTTCACCACAACTTCTCTTGTGTTAGCAAAGCACCAACAATTTCCCTTAAGCCCTGCCTCCTACAGCTCTCTCCACTTAAGCGCCCAGCAAACAAAATTTTCCCATGGCCCAACTTGATCCCGGGACTTCATAAAACCCCGTAACCTTCCAAAATCACTTACCTAAAAGACCAACTTGCACTTATGAAATTCCCCTACTCACAAATATTTTAAAATGCTCCCACGCTCAAGCCTATTCTACTAGGCCCAAATTCGTGTCATTACAAGTCTACCCCCTTAAAGAAATTTCGTCCTCGAAATTTCCAACTATAGGATCAGCCACACATTCTAACCTACCACACTACGCTCATGCTGCGCACTCTGATTCTAATACCCTTCTAACCTACTTTAGAAACCTCTTCACATAATCAAATAACCAACCCTAGAAGCAAACAGTTATCTACCACTCATACATAATTTTTTTTTTCACTCAAACATCCCATCCAACCAAAACATACCTGACTTGATGGTGATGAAACTCTCCCGAGCCTTATGCTCCTTAGACCCGCATCTCAAACATGCTCCTGACCTCCTTCGGCATTCCCCCGGATGACGCCTCTTGCAAAATTCTCAAGCCAGAAAATTTGGACGTGCCTTAACACGCTTCACAGAACGAGACTGCGACCTTGAAGAACCACGATCTCTTTTCTTCTTACAGTCCACGCACCTAACTCGAAGTGCCTCACCGATTCCTTTAACTTCCTCCAAAACCTCCCTAACTAGCTGAGTCAACACGTCAGCCCCAGCTTGATCATGAGATCCCATCTCGGCCAATGGCGATTCCGGCGCCTCCCTTTCGGGCACATGCCCTGATTCTAAGGATCCAGCCCTAGCACCTCGGCCTCTACCACGTCCGCGTCTAACACGTCCACGACCCCTTGTACTCATAATGATGTTACACGTTAATCTGATTAAAAGTTTTATGAGTCAGTATATAGTTCAAATGTTTATTAATAGATGTCTTATGAAAACATGTATAAAAGTTGTTTTCGCAGGTCGATCTCCTATTATTTTAGTCTCTACAGTCTTAACTCTTATAACTAGCAGTCACAGTATACTATTATTAACTACAATCATATTATCCATAATCATAAAATAAGGGAACTTACAGATTTGGTGCCGGGGACTCGGGTGCCATACTTCCCGAAAAGACCTATATTTTTAAACCATGTTTCAAATTAATTTTTGGAAAACGTTTGTGAACCCATTCCACAGCTGAGTTTTGCAACCTGGCTCTGATACCACAAAATGTAACACCCCAAACCCGGCCTAGACGTTACGACCGGATCTGGCATGTCACATGGAAGGGTTATTAAAGAAACTTTGCGTTCGATAAAAACTTTGAGTTTTGTTGCTTACCAACTTGTTTTATAGTTCTCTTGCAAAAACATCTTTGATGCTGTTTTCGATGACTTTGTTTATAAATAATCAAATTCAATGAATTCCTGGAAAAAGGTTATTTTGAAAAGAGTTATCAGTGTTAAGAAAATCCAGACTTTTGTCAATTATAGCTTGTAAATCGTTCGTTAATATTTTAGAAAAATAGTTGTTAATGTTTTAAGAAAATCCCATATTGAACATTTATGAATAAGCAATAATCAAATTAAAAACTAAAACCAAATAAAATACCAAAGGCCTTATTACAAAAAATAAACCCAGATTAAAATAAAATCTTTAGTAAAGTAAAATGAAATTTACTAAAGTAGTGATGTATGGCCACCCCAGAGTCTGTCTCGGCTCCAAATCCTCAAAGCTAGGGATTACCTGCAAAATTAAGCAGAGGGGTGAGTTACAAGAAGTCAGTGTGTAATTCCCCAATCGGACATTAATTGGGCCTAAGCCCACAGAAGTAGATTAGGCCTTAGCCCTCACATAAGCAATCTGGCCGAAGCCCATACGGAGACGAATTGGGCCTTGGCCCTATCAACATGGTATAACAAATAATGAATGCAATGCAATGTAACCCAGCCCAGCCTAGTAATCCATCCGCTACACACCACCCGTATCCAACCTAACACACCTGTGGAGATTTCTACAATCAACCCTCCATCCACTACACACCTCGATGGTAGTCACGCTGCTCATCACCGAAATCGTGGCAGTGCCACCAAATTAATCGAATATACGTGGCATAGCCACCTGACAGAATGTGACATAGTCATCGAAATATGTGGTAGAGCCACCGAAATACACTTCCCCGATCATCAATATAATATCCCACTCCCATGCAACATATCATGTCATAATAATCCATGTATGCATTAATGTACCAACATAGCAGATATACTAAATACACAAACATGCTCAGCCTACCCTTAAAGGTATGATAGTAAATTTACTCACCTGGCTGTATCCAAACCTCCCTACTAGGGATATCTCATTAGCTTATCCACTAAGGGTATTTCGACTTTTAGCCAACACACAGATAGTTTCATAGTAAAACAAATAAAAGTGTGATTACACACTTGATTACGACGAGAACTAAACACTCACGGTCGTCGTCACCTTTACTAGCGCGAGCAACTGTGATTTGCCTATCTATTCTAGATGTCGACTCTCTTCTACAACCTGGCGGAAAGTCTCGAACTGCTGACACGCTCCGCTGCTTAAACTTGGGAGCAGGAACTCTGAGTCCACTTCCAAATGGCACCCTTCCTGATCCTCCCTCTGATCGGCTATTACCTGCCTCCATGAAGAACTCTTGATTAATAAAGTAGCACAAAAACGGCAGTTTACTCAGCAAGATTCCGGCTAAATACAAGTAGAGAACAAAAGGTAACGTGTTAAGGGAACAACAAGATTCGACCCTACCCAGAAATAATCAAGATTGAAAGTATTTCAGCTTGAAAAGAGCTAGGAGAAGAAAGAACGAGAGAAAGTCAAAGAAACAGAGCCATTACCTAAATATAAGGGGTGAGCCGAATGGGATGACAAGATTCGGCCACCGTCCAACAAGAGCTTTGGCCACCACGAATGAACACACACGATTCAGAATGAAGAGAAGTATTCTGATTTGGCCCTAATGTAAAGAGTTAGAAGATAACTGCTTCGATTCTTTAGAAGAGAGATGAAAAGAAGAACATACAAAGAGAAGAACCTATTACCTTGCAACTAGCAAAACTGAATGAAGAGGGACCTTCAGCAGTTGTTCCTAGTTTCGACTTCCACACGCTCCTAAAAGAGGGTAGTATAAACCCAAACGTTAGCACCAAAGCAACGTTCGGCCCTCCCCCAATAAAGGAGGAGACCGAAGCTAACTCCTAAAAAGGCATCCACATAGCAACACGTCACAATAAAAGTAAATACAAGCTTCACCTTATCCACCAACCTTCGAAAACTAAAACTATTCAAGCGATAAGGGGTTTGCTAGCACCCAACAGATTTGTCGTCGAACCAGAGATGAGTCGAAAGAGAAGCAGAGGTTCGGCCTTGCAAGAAGAATGGATTCGGCTTTAGAGTGAAGGGAAAAGAAAGAAATGATAAAAAGGAAAAATAAAAGAAAAGATATTACCTTGCTCACCACAGTGCCGAATAGCCAAGGCAGATTCGGCAAACCCAAGTCCCTCACTCTTCAGCCAACTCAGTTCTGACTAAAAACGAGGAATAAAGAGGCCAACTTCAAATTGGAGAGGAGGGAAAGGTTTGGCCTAAGAAAAAGAGAGTGTAAATGAAGAAAACAAACGGATGGATGAAAAAATATTAGTAGATGAATTCAGCTATTGATGCTTGTCAACTAACAAGGAAAAGAAGGTGTCTAAAATGAGAAAGAAAATAGGGAAAAACAAATAGAGATTTCAGCTAAGAAAAGGAAACAACTAGGTACCCGAAGCACTTAAGTAGCAAATGCCAAAAATGCAAAGGAAAGAAAAGAGGAAACACTAAGATGCACTAGAGAATTTGGGCACACAACCCCTCACTTGACTGAATATGCTACCTAACACCCCCTCTAGACGCATTTTCACCCCCAAGCTCCCTTTTTCGGCCAACTACCACCACACTTCCAAATCCCCTTGATTTTCTCCTTGATTTACTCTCTATCCCTCATTCCAACCCATTTGAAACATTTGACCAATTCAAATCTCCTTAATCTCCTCACCACCTTCCATTCAAACTTGATTGACCAATTCAACACCTGTTTGGTAGAGTCCCACACCCACTCCACCTCTTCTCTACCCTGGCACAAAATGAAGCTCCAAAATGCAACATGTGGGATTCAAACCTCACTCCCCTTACATGTTTGTTGATGCCATCACCACTAAGCCACACACTCCACTTGTGTCTTAAAACACACACAACTAAAGATAAGTCTCTAGCCAAAGTCTGATTCCATTTAAAAGAAAATAATCTAAAAGAAAATGCAAGTACTAGGACTAGAACCTTGGATCCCTTGCCTCTCTATGGCGTCACTCCCTGGCTACCTAAGTGGCGCCACTTTGCCACTTCACCACAACTCCTCTTGTGTTAGCAAAGCACCAACAATTTCCCTTAAGCCCTGCCTCCTATAGCTCTCTCCACTTAAGCGCCCAGCAAACAAAATTTTCCCATGGCCCAACTTGATCCCGGGACTTCATAGAACCCCGTAAACTTTCAAAATCACTTACCTAAAAGACCAACTTGCACTTATGAAATTCCCTACTCACAAAATTTTTAAAATGCTCCCACGCTCAAGCCTATTCTACTAGGCCCAAATTTGGGTCGTTACAGGATGGCACCAAATGAGCTGGTTGAGTTAAAAGCTCAAATCCAAGAGCTGCTGGATCGAGGATTCAATTGACCTAGTGTGTCTCTATGGGGAGCACCAGTGTTGTTCGTGAAAAAGAAGGATGGATCCTTGCGCATGTGCATCGATTATCGGCAGTTGAATAAACTGACCATAAAAAATAAGTATCCCTTGTCGAGGATTGACGACCTGTTTGATCAGCTGCAAGGAGCATCGATTTTCTCTAAAATAGATCTCCGTTCTGGGTACCATCAACTGAGGGTTAAAGAGGTGATGTGTATAAGACTGTGTTTAGGACTTGTTATGGTCATTACGAGTTCCTAGTGATGCCGTTTGGGCTGACAAATGCACCAGCTGCTTTCATGGATCTGATGAACCGAGTATTCTAGCCCTACCTGGATCGGTTCGTGGTGGTATTTATAGACGATATCTTGGTGTATTCGAGAATCGAGGATGAACATGATGCACATCTCCGAATTGTTCTACAAATTTTAAGGGAGAAACAACTGTACGCTAAGTTCAGCAAGTGTGAGTTCTGGTTGCGAGAAGTGACATTTTTTGGTCACGTGGTATCTGCCGAGGGGATTAGGGTTGATCCTCGAAAAATTGAAGTCGTACTGGATTGGAAACCACCTAAGACCGTATCTGAGATTCGAAGCTTTCTGGGTTTGGCAGGGTATTATAGACGTTTTGTTGAGGGGTTTTCCTTGATTGCTGCACCTCTAACTAAATTGCTGCGTAAAGGGGTACCGTTTAACTGGACTAATAAGCAGCAAGAAAGTTTTGAGAAACTAAAAAAAGTTCTGACTGAGGCCCATGTCTTGATACTGACCCAGTCCAGGAAGGAATTTCTGTCTCTGATGATGCATCACACATTGGATTGGGTTGTGTGCTGATGCAGGAGGGTAAGGTGGTTGCTTATGCGTCTCGTCAGCTTAAGTCTCACGAGGTGAATTACCCAACTCATGACTTGGAGTTAGCCGCGGTGATATTCACACTAAAAATTTAGAGGCATTATTTATACGGCAAAAAGTGTATTATCTACATAGACCACAAGAGCCTCAGGTACCTCCTCACTCAAAAGGAGCTGAATCTTAGGCAGCGAAGATGGATAGAGCTACTTAAGGATTACGACTGCTTGATGGAGTATCACCTTGATAAGGCTAACGTGGTAGCTGACGCACTGAGCCGTAGGGCTGTATCTAATTTGAGAGCAATGTTTGCTCGTCTCAGCTTGTATGATGATGGTAGCTTGTTAGCTGAGCTTCAAGTGAGACCGACGTGGACTGAGCAAATTAAGGCGAAACAGTTGTTGGATGAGTTACTGGTTCCTCGTTTCCGACAAGTTGAGAATGGAGAGACTGCGAATTTTGGATTGAATGGTGAGGGAGTACTGTGTTTCCATGGGAGAGTCTGTGTACCAAGGGATTTTGATCTAAGGGAGTCTATACTGCGAGAGGCGCATAGTAGTCCATACGCTATGCATCCTGGCAAAAACAAGTTATACCGAGATCTTCGTGAGCTGTACTGGTGGCCAGGGCTGGAACGCGAAGTTACTGATTTTGTGAGTAAGTGCTTGACATGTCAGAAAGTTAAGGCTGAGCATCAGCTGCCTTCTGGGTTACTGCAGCCAGTTAAGGTTCCACTTTGGAAGTGGGAGAGAGTAACCATGGATTTTGTGAGTAGGCTGCCCTTAACGCCTACTAAAAAGGACTTGGTATGGGTTATTGTAGACCGATTGACTAAATCTGCCCATTTTATACCAATCCATACTGATTCCTCATTGCAGAAGCTGGCAAAGTTGTATGTGGCTGAGATTGTGAGACTGCATGGGGTACCAATTTCTATTATATATGACAGAGACCCTCGATTCACAGCTATCAGTCCAGTATTCAAATGGCACCGTATGAGGCGTTATATGGTCGTAGGTGTCGTACTCCTACCTGTTGGACTGAGCTGGGTGAGAGGCGAGTTTTGGGGCCAGAGTTAGTTTCTGATACCGAAGAAAAGGTAAAACTGATTCGAGACGGTTGAAGGAAGCGTCTGATAGGCAAAAGTCTTACGCAGATCTTAAACGCTGAGAGATTGAGTATTCCATGGGAGACTTCGTATTTCTTAGGGTCTCTCCATGGAAAAAGATACTGAGGTTTGGGCGAAAGGATAAGCTTAGCCCTAGGTTCATTGGGCCTTACCATATACTGAAGCGTGTGGGACCAGTCGCCTATCAACTTGAGTTACCTCAAGAATTAGACCGGATTCACGATGTGTTCCATGTCTCTATGCTGAGGCATTATGGCTCTGATCCCACACATATAGTACCAGTTGAGGAGATCAAAATTAGGCCAGATCTGACCTTCGAGGAAGAACTAGTACAGATATTGGACCGTGAGGTTAAGGTACTAAGGAAGAAATCAGTCCCACTGGTTAAAGTGCTTTGGCAAAATCACGGTATCGAGGAAGCCATGTGGGAACCTGAGGAGGCAATGTGACGACAATACCTTCACCTATTCTGAACAGGTAAATTTTGAGGCCGAAATTTCTTTTAGGGGGTAGAATTATAACGCCCCAAAAATTTAGGGTCTTTAATTTTGCATGTTCTGACACAAATTGCTTGTTTTCTTTAATGGCTAAGTGATTTGGGTGTGTATGGGAGTGTTTGAGTAGCCTGGGTTCAAGTCTTGACTTTTGCAGAATTTGTAGTTTTTCTCCTAAATGAACCTGGACACTGGCACTTAGGCCTTATTAATAATAGTGCTTGTTTTATGACACAAAAGAACTTGTAGTCCAGTGGTAAGTGGCGTGTTTAAGGCTGCAAGGGAGCTCAAGTTTGAGTCTCATAATGTGCAAGGGAGTATTTATTTTATTTCCTTGCAGCATGAGAAGTGGAGTTAGACTGAAACTCTGTAAGATGAAGTTTGAATTGGTCTTGGAGGGTTTTGTGGAGCAAATCAAGGAGGAGACTAGGGAGAAAATCAAGGAATTTTGAAATGGGAGGTTGGTAAGGTGTTGTGGCCGATTGGGACTCTAAGGCTTTAGTAGAATTCGGCTAGGGGAAAATAGGGAGCATTTTCGGCACCAGGCATTTCTTTGTTCGATTTTGTGAAGGTTGAAAGGAGAGTGCCAAATTTTCTTTGGGATTTTTTTACCATTCGGGGTTTCTTTCGGGTTTTGCTATTGAGGTGACCAAAATTTCTACTACTTTCTTCCTTCCTACATTTGCCGAATAGGTAACTTTCTTTTTGGTCTTATTTTTCTTTCTTTGTCGAATTCCCTTTCCTCTCTCACTTTTGGTTCTGCTTCTTCTTTTCCTCCTGAATCCTTCTCCTCTCAGCCTCCCTTCTAAACTAAACCTACTCTCCATCTTCTTCTTCTCTGCTTCCCACTCTCTTCCAATCATAGCCGAATTCTTCATAAGGCTTTTTGTGTACGTTCAGTTTATCATTTTTCCCTATTGTGCTTGGCCGAATATACCTAAACTATTCCAACCGATTCTATCATCATTAATTTTGGTAAGTCTTCCAACTTTTTTCCAAGTGAGTTATTTCATTAACACTGTGTTTCTAAGCCACGCTTATTTTGTTCTTAGGGTTCTAAAATCTTTAGAAGAGAAAGGAGGAGTCTCTAGGGTACAGAGGCTTTCCAAATATTCCCCTTCAACAACTGATTGATCATTGGGGTAAGTTTGGTAAGGTGGGCCGATTAGGCTGTGATGTTGGTGTTGGGTTTGTTGTAAATCACATTCTAGTGAACAGATTTGTCTAATAAGAATCGTTGCTTAAACATATAATCATCAGGAGCGTGGAACTGTGGCTTGGCCAACAATCTTAGAAGAGTAGGCCATATTTCATTCAATCGTGGTAGGTGATTGTTTAAGTGTGGTTAACTACTTGAAAATATCCATTATTGAAGGGCTGATCGAATATTCAAATCAATGTAGGTTGGTGCCAAGAGGTGTTTCGCTAGCTCTCATGAAAAAGGTGTGTAATCACACTATCTCCTCTGTGAATCGGCAAAAGCTGAAAAGCCGAAACCTCAGAATATGAGGCCTCACGAGCATGCGATCACTCGTGTGGTAAACCGAGCCCATAATCATGGGTGATAGACTGTAGAGGCCACCTCGAGCGTTCTCGTACTCTTGGGCCGTTATGGGCCTCGTTTGGCTTAAATGGGCTGTGTAGGCCCAATGGGCTCGTGGGCCCCACACGGATAAAATTCATGAAAAGTGGCAGATACTGGATTGGGCCACGTAGTTCGCATAGTCGTGATGAAATTTGGGAGCGTGTGGGCCTACTTGGGCCGAATATTAGGCTTTGGGCCCATTTACACCGTTTTGACCATATATGTTACATGTGTTGTAACATCCTGATTTTAGGGCTATGCATTTGATGTGTTTTGTGTGTATGCCTTGTTTAATGTGTTGTTTTAGGATGTATGGGAGTCTAGGAAAGGCCCAGGGAAAAGCCGGAGCCCTGGCTAAATTTTTTTTTTTAGGTACTTTAGTGGAGAAGTTAGCTGGAATAGGACCTAAGGGATGATGTTGGTGGTTGGTTGACACAAGGAAAAGGAGTGGCAGAGTGGCAAAGAGGCGCCACTTAAGATGCTGGTAAGTGACGCCACAGAGAATAGGAGAGGGAGCAGGTTCAAGTCACAAGGAGCTCATTTTGGGAGTTCTTTTTGGCGTCAGGGAGAGCAGAGGTAGAATTCGACTGGGACACTTCAGGATAGGGGAGTGGACTGAGTCAGATAATTTGAATGAATGGCAGAGAGGAAAAAGGGGAGCGTGAAGTGTTCAAAATATTTCAAACGGGTGATCAGGAAGAATTTGAGGAGAAAAGAAAGGGATGAGCATTTTGAGCTTGGTGTTGGCCAATTTTCAAACTCATAGTAGAGGGGGGAAATCGGTTTTGTCTTGCTAAGGGTATGCCGAGTTTCAACTTGGGAAGCATAGGCTTTTTTATTCTCAAAATAGTGCATTTCCGGTTTTGAGGTTAGTAGGAGCCGAATTTGTTTGAAAGTGTTTAGTAGTCAAGTGAGAATTTCCTTCCCATTTCGGCATTTGAGGTTTTTATTTTTTCTTGAACCCTTTTCTATGTGTAAGCCGAAACTACCATTTACTTTCATTCTCTTCTTCATCTCCATTTCTATGCTATAGCCGAATGTCCCTTATCCAAAGTTCTCTTCTCTGATTTCTTCTACAAACCGAATCTTCATAGCCTTCTCTTTTTCATCTTTTCTTTTGGTCACTTTTAAAACCGAAAACTCCTAAGTTCCATTGGTAGTTCTTTTATTTTTCGGCTCTTTCATCTTCTTCCCTGTTATTGCTGAATCTTCTCTTCTGTCATGCTAGTGCCGAATTCTCTTAGGTTATAACTAAATCTCCTGTGTTGAGAAAGTCAAATCGTCGGGATCTCTAAATCGGAAACCATTAATCTCTGAACCATATATCTCTCTTTTCGGGATTTCAAGGCAAATGAGGGGTTGGACCCGTGAACCCAGCCCCTAAGTTTAAGAAGCGTGCCGTATCAGTTGTCCAATATTGGCCACCAGGGTGTGGACCGGTTTCAGAACAGAGTCGTAGGCAGATAGCAGTTGTTTCTGCTATCGATAGTGTCGACGTAGAGAGTATTGTTTTGCATGTTACCAGGTGTGTAAACCTTAACACACTTTACTTAATTGTATTATTAATTGTATAGGCTGAAAAGCCAGAAAAGGCTGTGAATACAGTCGAAATACCTTTGTGGTTAAGGCAGGAAGTGCCAGGTACATATCTGTAATTACCTGGTATGAGTTGGTAGTATGTGATGATATATTGCCTTGCTATTAGCATGATACCTTTGATTCGACATTAATGTTGTGCATGGGATATGGGAATGTTGATAAAGGGGAAGTGATTTTAAGGTCACATAGTGATCGGTGGCTCTCCCACATTGTTTTAAGGTCACATAGTGATCGGTGGCGCTGCCACATTTGTTTATGAGGTCACGTAGTGATCGGTGGCTATGCCACAGTTGATTTTAAGGTCACATAGTGATCGGTGGCTCTGCCACATTTTCTGACAGTATGACTGCCAAGACGGCGTGTAGCGGATGGAGGGTTGATTGTAGAAATCCCCACGATGTGACGGTTGGTACGGGATGGCGTGTAGAGGATGGAATTACTAGGTTGGGTCGGGCATAATGCATTCATGAATTTGTATGATATCGTGTATGAGCTTAATACGAGATTGTGGGCGGTGGGCCGATTTAAGTGTTTAATGGTTTTACACACTGAGTCTCTGTGACTCACCCTTTCCCTAAACTTTTTAGGTAATCAGTAGATCGTGGATATTGGAGCCGAGGTGGACTCGTGGAGGCCATAAAAGACGTTATATTTTATGAAATTTTTACTGCTTAAAGTTTTTCTTTAAATTTGGGTAATTTTTGATGTAATAAGGCCTTTTAAATTTATATTTGGTTTTATTTAGTATTTATGCCTGACACTATGGAAAATTTTAGTCACGAAAATTTAAATGAGGTTTTATAAATGAGGTTTTAAATTTAAAGTTTTTCTTTAAATTTAGGTAATTTTTGATGTAATAAGGCCTTTTAAATTTATATTTGGTTTTATTTAGTATTTATGCCCGACACTATGGAAAATTTTAGTCACGAAAATTTAAATGAGGTTTTATAAATGCGAGTTCACTAAGTAACATTTTTTTTAAAATCGCACCTCGTCTAATAAATGATTGCTTAATTAAAATTGTGAAATTTTTCCCAAGCTAACAAAACTTGGTTTTCGAGACATCGCTTAATCAAAAGGTTTTAAAAAACAAAAATATATTATGATTTTTCCCAGAGTAGATAGAGAATCATTTTCACTCAACCCTGTGACATACCAGATTCGGTCGTAGCGTTTAGGCCGGGTTTGGGGTGTTACAATTTGGTATCAGAGCCTAGGCTGCAAACACTCGGGCTGTGAAATGGGTCCAACAGTATTTTATAAAATCAATGATAATTGGAGAAAACTATTTTTTTGAGCGAAATATGGCATCCGAGTCCGTCGACTCCCGATCCACCCAGGTAAGTGATTCTAACTATTTGGTGATGTATGCCTGAAATGATTGATAGCATGACTGAGTATGTTTGTTAGCTTTAGGATACCCGAACTTTAGAGACTAAAACTGTTTGATGTGTCTTGCGAAAACTATTTCTTAAGATTATTATCCATAAAACTACTCGGTGGTAAATAGTGAAAGAAATACTAACTCATAAAACTTCTAATCAGATTAAGTCGCAAACGTTAGTTATGAGCACTAGGGGATGCGGACGTAATGCGCGTGGTCGTGGTAGGGGCAGGATGGCTGTGTCGGAACCAGTAGGATCGGGTCATGGGTCAGGAAACGAGATACCGATCTTTGCCGGACAAGCGAAGCGGACTTTCGTGACCAAACGGGTGGAGATGATGTGGTGTCTCAGGCAGTGCTACGGGTTTTGGAGAGAGTTGCTGGGGCAGGTATGGGTACAGGAGCTCGGAAAGCTGTGCCAGAGCGACTTCATGCAAATAGAGTAGAAATGTTTAGGGGTATATCGGGTGTAGCTCCCAATGCAGCTGAGTATTGGTTGGAGGCGGTTGAGCGTATAATGGATGATCTCGACTTCACAGAGGAGGAGAAGTTGAAAGGGGTTGTATCTCTTCTTCGGGACGAAGCTTATCAATGGTGGCTGACGGTCAGGGATGGTACAGTGTCTGACCGCCTTACCTGGGATTTCTTCAAAACGGCTTTCCAGAGTAAGTACATCGGGTCGAGTTATGTGGATGCGCAGCGTATGGCATTTTTGAATCTGGTTTAGGGTAATAAATCGGTGGCTGAGTATGAGGCGGAATTTTTACGCCTTAGTCGTTATGCCCGAGGGATGGTGGCCACAGACCATGAGCGTTGTGTCTGGTTTGAAGATGGTCTGAGGGATGATCTGCGGGTATTGATAGCTCCACAGCGAGAAAGGGAATTCGCTGTTTTAGTGGAAAAGGCTAAGATAGCCGAGGAAGTGAAACGGTCAGAAAAGCAGAATCGAGATAAAGATAGAGGTGGTAATGAAAGGAATTTTGGATCGTCAGGGTCAGCTGGGCGTTTTCAAAAGAGACCTAGGACGGATGGGCCAAGTCGGGTTGTGAGACTCATTCTTTGATAGACGACCTCGCAGGTGTGTTCGGTGTGGTAAATTCCATTTTGGAGAGTGTTGGTCAAGTAACGAAGAAGATGTTACAGTGTGGATCGGTGATCACCGAGTTAGAGACTCGTCTCGGGAGCGAGACGATGCGAGGCCAGGGAATCAGGGTTATACTCAGCAGGGTAGAGGAGGTTAGCAACCACAGAGGGGTCATGGTCCGGCCAGAGGGGGTAATGGTTTTGGTTGGGGTCGTGGGACGCCAGGCAGAGGTGCAGGAAACACTGAAGCGAGACAGCCGGGGCTGGTCTATGCAGCTAGGCGCAGAGAGGAGGGTGATGCACCGGACGTCATAACCGGTACGTTCTTAATCTGTGGACTGCCTTTTTCTGCATTGATTGACATTGGGTCGACGTATTCGTATGTTGCTAGTATGGTATCCGACACTTTAAGTATAGAATCTAAGATTGCTTCTAGGGAGATGACAGTAATTAGCCCGTTAGGACAGTCAGTAGTGGTGAACAGACTATATAGGGAGGTACCTTTAGAAGTTCAATGGGTGGTTTTTCTGGCTAATCTAATGGAACTACCATTCGGGGAGTTCGATTTGATCCTATGGACTGGTTGATAAAGTATCGAGCAAACCTGGACTGTGCTGCTAAATGCATGGTGGTCCGTACGCCTGAAGACGAGGAGGTGGTGGTAATAGGAGAAATGAGGAACTATTTGTCCAACGTGGTGTCCGCTTTGAAGGCTGAAAGAATGATGAGGAAAGGATGCGAGGCATTCATAGCTTTGGTTTGTGCTTTAGAGGGTAAGGAATTGTCTGTGGGGGATGTGAGGACAGTGAAGGAGTTTTCCGATGTTTTTCCAAAGGAGCTTCTAGGATTACCCCCGGATCGCGAGGTGGGATTTGGGATTGATCTTCTTCCGCGGATAGCGCCTGTATCTAGCGCTCCTTATAGGATGGCACCGAAGGAACTAGTAGAACTGAAAGCTCAGATTCAGGAACTTTTAGATCGAGGTTTTATCTGACCGAGTGTATCACCATGGGGAGCGCCGGTGTTATTCGTTAAGAAGAAGGATGGATCAATGCGTATGTGCATTGATTATCGCCAGCTGAACAAATTGACAATCAAGAACAAATACCCGTTGTCGCGGATTGACGACTTATTCGACCAGTTGAAGGGGGCTTCAGTCTTTTCAAAGATAGATTTGAGGTCAGGGTATCATCAACTCAAGGTTAAGGAAACGGATATCTATAAGACGGCGTTTCGTACTCGCTATGGACATTACGAATTTTTGGTGATGCCATTTGGGTTAACCAATGCACTAGCAGCATTTATGGATATGATGAACCGGGTTTTCCAACCCTATCTGGACCACTTTATCGTAGTGTTTATAGACGATATTTTGGTTTATTCAAGGTCAGAGGAGGAGCACAATTCACATCTTCGAGTGGTTTTGCAAACCTTGAGGGAGAAGCAATTGTTCGCCAAATTCAGTAAGTGCAAATTTTGGCTGAGCGAAGTTACTTTTCTGGGCCATGTTGTGTCGGCAGAGGGGATTAGAGTTGATCCTCGAAAAATTGAAGCTGTTTTGGATTAGAAGCCGCCTAAGACTGTGGCAGAGATCAGAAGTTTTCTTGGTCTGGCTGGGTATTATAGAAGGTTCGTTGAAGGGTTTTCTTTGATTGCGGCACCCTTGACCAAGTAGCTACAAAAAGAGGTTCTGTTTATTTGGTCTGATAAGCAGCAGGAGAGTTTTAAAAAGCTGAAGAAGATTTTGACGGGGGCTCCGGTATTGATTCAGCTTGAGGCTGGGAAGGAGTTCATGGTTTATTGTGATGCGTCGCACACGGGTTTGGGATGTGTGTTAATACAAGACGGAAAGGTGGTCGCGTATGCATCTCGGTAGTTAAGACCGAATGAGTTAAACTATCCCACGTATGATTTGGAATTGGCAGCGATAGTGGTCGCTTTGAAAAGTTGGAGGCATTATCTGTATGGTGAGAAGTCCGTTATTTATACAGATCATATGAGTCTAAGGTATCTTCTCACCCAGAAGGAATTGAATTTGAGGCAGCGGCGATGGATCGAGCTATTGAAGGATTACGATTGCTCGATTGAGTATCATCCGCAAAGCTAACGTGGTAGCGGATGCATTAAGTCGTAGGGTGATCTCGGATTTGAGAGCAATGTTTGCTCATCTCAACTTATATGATGATGGAAGTCTGTTAGCTGAACTGCAAGTGAAACCTTCTTGGATTAGTCAGATTAAAGAGAAGCAACTGTTGGATGATGCCATGAGTGCTCGACTACTTCAAGTACTGAGAATGATGGGGTAGAGGATTTCATCGAGCGTTGATGGGGCTCTGTGTGTTTTCGCAAGAAAGTTTGCATACCGAAGGATGTGGGATTAAGACGATTGATACTTGAGAAGCGTATAGTAGCCCATATGCTATGCATCTGGCGCAAGTAAGATGTATAGGGAATTGCGAGAATGAGCTTTTGTGGCCGGTGCAAGCGTGAAATAACCGAATTTGTAAACAAGTGTCTGACATGTCAGCAGGTAAAAGCAGAACATCGATTGCCTTGGGTTTTGTTACAGGCCAAGTTAAAGATTCCGTAGTGGAAGTGGGAGAGGATCATGATGGATTTCGTTAGTGGGCTGCCTCTTACGCCTACTAAAAAGGATTCGGTATGGGTAATTGTAGACCGATTGACGAAGTCTGCCCATTTCATACCGGTTCGCGTTGATTACTCCCTTCAGAAATTGGCTAAGTTGTATGTAGCAGAGATCGTAAGGTTGCATGGAGTACCAGTGTCTATCATCTCAGATAGGGACCCGAGATTCACGATAAGGTTTTGGAAGGCATTGCATCAGGCTTTGGGGACAAAGTTAGATTTTTGTACAGCGTTTCATCCACAGTCTGATGGACAATCAGAGAGGGTAATTCAGATCTTAGAAGACATGTTGAGGTGCTGTGTCTTAGACTTCAGAGGTAGTTGGGAAAAATTTCTACCGTTAGAGGAATTCGCGTATAATAATAGCTACCAAGCGAGTATTCAAATGGCACCTTATGAGGCGTTATATGGTCGGAAGTGTCGTACCCCTACGTGTTGGACAGAATTGGGCGAGCGTCAGTTGTTGGGTCCAGAATTGGTCTCGAAAATAGAAGATAAGGTTAAGTTAATTCAGACTCGTTTAAAGGAAGCGTCGGACAGGCAGAAATCCTATGCTGATCTAAAGCGCAAGGATATAGAATTTGAAGTGGGTGACCAGGTGTTCTTAAAGGTTTCACCGTGGAAGAAAGTGTTAAGGTTTGGACAGAAGGGTAAGCTAAGCCCCAGGTTCATTGGGTCGTATCGTGTATTGAAGCGTGTGGGACCAGTAGCTTATCAACTCGAGTTACCTGCAGAGTTAAGTCAGATTCATGATGTGTTTCACGTTTCGATGCTAAGACGCTATCGTTCGGATCCGTCTCACGTGGTGTCAGTAGAAGAAATCGAAGTAAGGCCTGATCTATCCTTTAAAGAGGAACCAGTTCAGATTTTGGATCGTGATGTCAAAGTGTTACACAGAAATACAGTTCCGTTAGTTAAGATTTTGTGGCGTAATCACGGTTCGGAGGAAGCTACGTGGGAACCGTAAGAAGCGTCTGCAAGAAGAATACCTCATCTCTTTTGACCAGGTAATTTCGAGGTCGAAATTTTCTTAAGTTGGTAGAACTGTAACATCCTGATTTTGGGGCTATGCATTTGATGTGTTTTGTGTGTATGCCTTGTTTAATGTGTTGTTTTAGGGTGTATGGGAGTCTAGGAAAGGCCCAGCGAAAAGCCGGAGCCCTGGCTAAAATTTTCTTTTTAGGTACTTTAGTGGAGAAGTTAGCTGGAATAGGACCTAAGGAATGATGTTGGTGGTTGGTTGACACAAGGAAAAGGAGTGGCAGAGTGGCAAGGAGGCGCCACTTAAGATGTTGGTAAGTGACGCCACAAAGAATAGGAGAGGGAGCAGGTTCAAGTCACAAGGAGCTCATTTTGGGAGTTCTTTTTGGCGTCAGGGAGAGCAGAGGCAGAATTCGACTGGGACACTTCAAGATAGGGGAGTGGACTGATTCAGATGATTTGAATGAATGGCAGAGAGGAAAAAGGGGAGCTTGAAGTGTTCAAAATATTTCAAACGGGTGATCAGGAGGAATTTGAGGAGAAAAGAAAGGGATGAGCATTTTGAGCTTGGTGTTGGCCGATTTTCAAACTCATAGTAGAGGGGGGAAATCGGTTTTGTCTTACTAAGGGTATGCCGAGTTTCAACTTGGGAAGCATAGGCTTTTTTGTTCTTAAAATAGTGCATTTCCGGTTTTGAGGTTAGTAGGAGCCGAATTTGTTTGAAAGTGTTTAGTAGTCAAGTGAGAATTTCCTTCCCATTTCGGCATTTGAGGTTTTTATTTTTTTATTGAACCCTTTTCTATGTGTAAGCCGAAACTACCATTTACTTTCATTCTCTTCTTCATCTCCATTTCTATGCTATAGCCGAATGTCCCTTATCCAAAGTTCTCTTCTCTGATTTCTTCTACAAACCGAATCTTCATAGCCTTCTCTTTTTCATCTTTTCTTTTGGTCACTTCTAAAATCAAAAACTCCTAAGTTCCATTGGTAGTTCTTTTATTTTTTGGCTCTTTCATCTTCTTCCCTGTTATTGCCGAATCTTCTCTTCTGCCATGTTAGTGCCGAATTCTCTTAGGTGAGAACTAAATCTCCTGTGTTAAGAAAGTCAAATTGTCGGGATCTCTAAACCAGAAACCATTAATCTCTGAACCCTATATCTCTCTTTTCGGGATTTCAAGGCAAATGAGGGGGTTGGACCCGTGAACCCAGCCCCTAAGTTTAAGAAGCGTGCCGTATCAGCAGTCCGAGATTGGCCACCAGGGTGTGGACCGGTTTCAGAACAGATTCGTAGGCAGATAGCAGTTGTTTCTGCTATCGATAGTGTCGACGTAGAGAGTATTGTTTTGCGTGTTACCAGGTGTGTAAACCCTAACACACTTTACTTAATTGTATTATTAATTGTATGGGCTGAAAAGCCGGAAACGACTGGGAATACAGTCGAAATACCTTTGTGGTTAAGGCAGGAAGTGCCAGGTACGTATCTGTAATTACCTGATATGAGTTGGTTTTATGTGATGATATATTGCCTTGCTATTAGCATGATACCTTTGACTCGACATAAATGTTGTGCATGGGATATGGGAATGTTGATAAAGGGGAAGTGATTTTAAGGTCACATAGTGATCGGTGGCTCTGCCATATTGTTTTAAGGTCACATAGTGATCGGTGGCGCTGCCACATCTGTTTATGAGGTCACGTAGTGATCGGTGGCTATGCCACAGTTGATTTTAAGGTCACATAGTGATCGGTGGCTCTGCCACATTTTCTGACAGTATGACTGTCAAGACGGCGTGTAGTGGATGGAGGGTTGATTGTAGAAATCCCCACGGTGTGACGGTTGGTATGGGATGGTGTGTAAAGGATGGAAGTACTAGGTTGGGCCGGGCATAATGCATTCATGAATTTGTATGATATCGTGTATGAGCTTAATACGAGATTGTGGGTCGTGGGCCAGTTTAAGTGTTTAATGGTTTTACACACTGAGTCTCTGTGACTCACCCTTTCCCTAAACTTTTCAGGTAATCAGTAGATCGTGGATATTGGAGCCGATGTGGACTCGTGGAGGCCATAAAAGACGTTATATTTTATGAACTTTTTACTGCTTAAAGTTTTTCTTTAAATTTGGGTAATTTTTGATGTAATAAGGCCTTTTAAATTTATATTTGGTTTTATTTAGTATTTATGCCTGACACTATGGAAAATTTTAGTCACGAAAATTTAAATGAGGTTTTATAAATGCGAGTTCACTAAGTAACATTTTTTTCAAAATCGCACCTCGTCTAATAAATGATTGCTTAATTAAAATTGTGAAATTTTTCCCAAGCTAACAAATCTTGTTTTTCGAGACATCGCTTAATCAAAAGGTTTTAAAAAACAAAAATATATTATGATTTTTCCCAGAGTAGATAGGGAATCGTTTTCACTCAACCCTGTGACATACCAGATTCGGTCGTAGCGTTTAGGCCGGGTTTGGGGTGTTACATGTGTCGCTCGAGGCGACTGTAGACCTTCAAAAAGGTCGTTAACTGCACCGAGACCCCAAAGTACGTACAATGACCAAAATACCCCTAAAGGGCAAATTTACTATTTTACCCTTAATGCACGGAAATGATCATCTTACCCCTAGAGGTAGGTTGACTGATGAATGTATATTATTTGTGTGACTGTACTGAGTAGGACATTTTGCATACACGAAACCTTTATGACATGACATACTGCATGGGGTTGGGATTCTGATATGGAGGAAGTATCAGATCGGGTGGCTCTGCCACATTCATCAGCATCGGTGGCTCTGCCACAATCATCGCATCGGTGGCTCGCCACAATCATCGCGTTATTGGTGGCTTCGCCACATATACTATTACTGGTAGCTCTGCTGCGTTATTATTACTGGCAGCTATGCTGCAATATTGGTGTGTTGGCTGGGTGGGTCGATTTTATCCCCACATGGTGTGTTGGTTGGTACGGGTGGTGTGTTGCATATTTGCCCATACTGATACTGTATTGGGCTTAGGCCCACATTATTACTATAATGGGCTAAGGCCCACACTGCATCTTTATTCGAATAGGCTCTCGTGCCCGCATCATTCTTGCATGATAGGGGATTACACACCGAGTTCTTGTAACTCACCCTTTTCTTTAATCGCATGTGTAATCCCCACCTTAGATGATTTGGAGTCGCGAGGACTGGAGGTGGCCACACGTTCGCTAATATTTTATTTTAGACCTAGTTATTTAAAATTTTATATTAGGTTGATATTTATGTAATAAGGCTTCTGGTGATTTTAATTTCTTTTAATTGGGTTTAATTTCTTAGTTTGAAACTGACAAACTGATACAAATAAGTTTTCAAAAATAATAACTGTTTTAAAAGACAAACACACATTTTCAAACTTCAAAATGACATTAATTAAAGTAGCTTCCGCGGGTTTTTAACCAACTAAGAAACCAACAATAACAAACATGGAGGTCATTTAAGAACAATTTTCTCTCAACAAGCCTGATTTCAAAAAACACTTCGATGTGACAAGTCAGATTCAATCGTAACGTCTAGGCCGGGTTTGGGGTATTACATTTAGTGGTATCAGAGCCAGGTTACAAAACTCGGCTGTGGAATGGGTTTTGAAAAGTCTTTCTGAAATTAGATTTTAAAGATTAGAAACGTTTGAAAGATGTACAAGTGTGGCACACCGAGTCTCCGACGCCAAATCTGTAAGTTCTCTAATTTTGATTACTGATATACTGTGAAACTCTAGATAGAGGAAACTGAGACCGTAGGAGACTATAAACTGTAGTGAGACCTTGATCTGCGAAAACAAACCCCTAATGACTATTTTTCATAATACATTTGTTAATAATTACTGAAATTATAATATGATGCATAAGACTTTTAAAACAGGTAAAGCGTATATCGAAATGAGCACAAGAGGTGCTCGCGGAAGGGGTACACGGGGCCGCGGTAGAGGCCGAGGAAGTGCTCGGGCCGGATCGTCGGCATCAGGTCATATGCCTGTTGGGGAAACACCAGCCTCACCAGTAACTGAGACGGGGTCTTATGATCGAGCAGCTGGGGATGATGCTCTGTCCCAAGCGATGCTCCACGTTTTTGAGAGGGTTGCTGGAGCTAGTATTGGAACAGTGGGCCGAGGGTCAATCTCAGCACGGCTCCGGTCTAATGGAGCAGAAATTTTTAGGGGTATTTCTGGAGTAGCCCCAAATGTGGCAGAATACTGGCCGAATAAGCAAAATAAAGCCAAAATCTTGTCCATCTTCTTCTCCCATGGTCGAATATCACTAAGGAAGACATAGCTAGGGTTTGTTCATCTTTCAAGCTCAATTGTAAGTCCGTTCTTACCCCGTTTTTAATACTCTTTACATTTTTGAAGTCGTAACCCGATCTATCTATTTCTACCACTAATTTAAGAAATGATCAAGGTTTAGAGTTTGACCCATGTTAGACATGGGTGTATTTTGATGTTTAATGGTATATTATGCAAATTTGATTTTGGATAAACAACTTTTACTAAGTGATTTTTGATGAAAATGCCTAAAAAGGACTTATTTGCAAAAAGTTATAAATTATGTAGTAGAAGTGCAATTAAATGAAAAATGTGGGCTATATGAATATGAAAATGGTTTGGCTAGGCTTGTGTATTAAAGAAATTGAACACATATCATTTTACGAGCATAGGGGCTAAACTGTAAAATGTTGAAAAGTTAAGGGTAAAAAAGTAATTTTGCCATAATATGATTTTTGGGATAAATTGAATAATGTGGTTATTAAATAAGTTAAATTTTCTATTATAGATCAAGAAAAACGAGGTTCGGACCTAGACCGGGGGAAAAACAAAGTGTTTGACGATTAAGTCTATTTCTACTATTTTTGTACCGAGGTAAGTTCGTATGTTAATAATGCAACGTTACAATTGTATTTATAATGTTTTGATATTGCATGAATTGTATGATTGACTCTGTGGATGTAATTAACGAAGTTTCGACAAGCAAGAAAATCCCGGTTGAACCTTAGGAATAGATTAGGATACAAGTTACATGTCACTAGGAACCCATGTGAAAATGTAATTATGTGATTTATGTGTCCCGGGTGCTGGTCTTGTGCATCTCACCGATGGCTGGGTATACCGGCATGTGTTGCGAATACCTGACAACTTGTGTGAGTAGCACCGCATAGCTACGTCTTGACTGACAGCTTGTGTGAGCAGGCCCGTGGATAGCTCGAGAGCGAGCCTATATGTGTTATGAGATTTTTGGTAGCATTGGCTACATATGTGGAACTTATGTGTAAATTTTCCGTGTATCCGATAGTATTCCAAGTGGTTCAACGAATATGTCAAAGATGAGATAGCATGTAAATATGTTACGAGTTGGTACAGGTATGTACGTAAAACTCAATGGCAATGAACTCGGTATATGATGAACTATTGGTAAGAATGTGATTGAGTAAGTTGTGCTTATAAAGTTTTAATGACAATTATGTTAGTATATGTAAATTTATTTCTATGACAAATGTATGAATAATGTTTTGTATTATTTGCATATGAACTTACTAAGCTATATAGCTTACCCCCTTTCTTTCCCTTATCTTATAGTGTCACCAAGCTAGCTCGGGATCGGAGATCGTCGAAGATCCATTAACACTATCAATCATTATTTTGGGTACAATTGAAATGTCAATATTTTGAGTTATGGCATGTATAGGGACTTGGTCATTTTGTTATATATGTCATTATGATGTGGCCAAGAGTACTGGTTTGTAATTGATAAGTGTTTTATTTTGTACAAGGCCTTGAAAGATGGCCTATCTTGGTTAAATTGGATGTGATTATGGTATGTTTGTGTTTGGTAAATTATGATGTTAAAGCATGTTAGATGTTAGCATGTGGATGTGATGTTAATACCTTGGTTGTGATTGTTTTGGTTGCTTGTATATGCTTGAATTGGTGATATATGATGTTCTGTAGGTATGTGTATCGAAGGGTGGCAAATGGCTTGGTAAATAGCCTTATTTTTGTCCATACGGGTAGACACACCGTGGCTTGGTAAATAGCCTTATTTTTGTCCACACGGGTAGACACACGGGCGTGTGTCTAGGCCGTGTGCGACACACGGCTTACCCCATGGGCGTGTGTGTTGGCCGTGTGTCCCCTGCACCTAAATTTTGAGAAACAGAATGTCTAGAATTAAGCACACGGGCAGAGACACGGGCGTGTGTCTCAGTCGTGTGTGCTACACGGCCTAGAACACGGGCGTGTGTCTTGGCCGTGAGAAACCTGCACCTAATTCGAATTAAATTAATTAACCATACGGCCTAGCACACGGGCGTGTGGCACGGGCGTGTGGTAAAAGTCAAAGAGCACCCTAAATTGTACACGGTCTGTAGCACGGGCGTGTCCCAGGGTGACAAGGGACGTGTCCCTTGGACCACACGGGCGTGTGAGCCCTGTTTCTAGCAAAAATTTTCTAAGTTTTATAAAAATTTCCTGAGTTCTCGGTTTAGTCCCGAACCACTTTTAAAGTATGTTTTGGGCCTCGTAGGATTGTATTAGGGACTTTATGATTGAAAATGAATGGTTTTAATTTGGGCGCAAATTTATGACTCAGAATTGTGTGAATGCTTGTGTTGTAAGTCCGATAATACCTTGTACCCTGTTTTGGCATTGAATATGGGTAAGGGGTGTTATATTTAGTGGTATCAGAGCCATGGTTTAGTCGATTCTCGGACTAACGTAGCGTGTGTAAGAGTCTAGCTATACATGCCAAAAATAAACCGTGATAGTGTGATGACTCCTCACAACTTTAAATTGTGTTTTTATATAGTAAATGGATCCCAATCGAGCTGAAGCTAATGACGTTGAATGCAATGCACTGGCTCCCGCTCAAGGGGCAGCACCGTCTGAAAATAGGCCTCTCGCGGTTAGTCAAGGAGGAGGAGTAGGGCTAGGGAAGCCTTCCTCCACATGATGAACGAGTGATATACGGAGTTTGTTCGAACAAATCCGACTGCTCAACCCCCTCCACCCCCACCTATTCCTCAGCCGGTTCCCGTGGGTCCGCAAGGTATGGAATTTGTTAGATTGAATAAGCCTCCGGTTGAAAAGATCCGAAAGCATGGGGCTTAATATTTCAGAGCTAATGTTGATGATGATCTCGAGAGAGTCGAGTTTTGGCTCGAAAACTCCATCAGGGTATTTGATGAACTATCTTGTACACCGGATGAATGTTTGAAATGTGCTGTATCACTTCTGAGGGACTCAGCATACCGGTGGTGGAAAACTCTTGTGTTAGTAGTACCGAGAGAGAGGGTTAACTGGGAATTCTTCCAAGGTGAATTTAGAAAGAAATATATCAGCCAACGGTTCATTGATCAGAAACGTAAGGAGTTTTTAGATCTGAAATAGGGCCGAATATCTATAACCGAGTACGAATGAGAGTTTGTTAGGCTCAGTAAGTACGCTCAGGAGTGTGTTTCCACTGAGGCTATCATGTACAAAAGGTTCAAAAATGGGTTGAATGAGGATATCCGATTGTTAGTTGGAGTTCTTGAGCTGAAAGAATTTATGGTGCTATTTGACTGAGCTTGTAAAGCTAAAGAATTAAACAATGAGAAGAGAAAAGTTGAGTCTGAGGCTAGAGATGCAAGAAAAAGGCCGATGAGTAAGTCATTTCAATCTCAGTCTAAGAAATCGAGAGATTTGTATACTCGTTCGAGTGTTTTAGCTGGGTACTCCAACAGAGATCGTAGGAAGCAATACTCGGGTTCTAAAGCCCAAACTACATCAGTAGCGAGAGTTGGTAACGCTAGATCTGGTAGGCCTAAATGTTAGTACTGTGGCAGACAACATCTCGGTGAATGTAGAATGAATGACCGGGATTGTTTTAAGTGTGGCTTACAAGACCACTTTATTCGGGACTGCCTGAGATGGCTGAGAAAGACAAGATTTAGAATGCAAGATCGGGCAACACTGCCACTAGAGGGAGACCCCCGAGGAATACGGGGAATGCGACCAGTGGTAAAGGTGTAACTAAAGATTCAACTGTAAGATCCGAGGCTAGAGCCTATGCTATCCGTGCCTGCGAAGAAGCGACATTTCCCGATGTTATCACTGGTACTTTTTCTCTCTATAATACTAATGTAGTTGCATTGGTTGATCCTGGAACGACTCATTCTTATGTTTGCATGAAATTGGTAGCTAGTAAGAGCTTGCCTGTTGAGTTTACTGAGTTTGTGATTAAAGTGTCAAACCCCTTAGGCAAACATGTATTAGTTGATAGAGTTTGCAAGAATTGTCCCTTGATGATTCAAGGTCACTGTTTTCCGGCTGACTTAATGTTGTTGCCATTTGATGAGTTTGATGTTATTTTGGGTATGGATTGGTTGAAACTGCATGATGCTGTAGTGAATTGTAGACGAAAAATTATTGAATTGAAATGTGAAAATGGTGAAATTCTTCGGATTGATTCAGATGAGTTGGGTGTGTAACAGCCCGATTTTGGGGCTAGTCGAAACAGTGGTTTCGGGACCACTAATCTGAGGCTGAAGAAAATTATTTTTAATATTACTATATGTGTTATATCATGATTATGGATGTACGAAAATTTTGGTGCATTAATTTTGGTGATTTCATACTTAATTGCGAAAAAGGACTAAATCGCATAAAGTGCGAAAGTTTCATTTTACAAGCTAGAGGTGTCTAATAGCTATAGAATATTAAATTGGAGGTCCTTAAAGTACAATTAGGCCATTGGGGAAGTGATGGCCGGCCATAGGGGACAATTTAGAGACATGGTCAATGTTAGGTGAGGTTTTGGTGACTTAATTGATAAATTAAATAAAATAAAGAGAGGCTATCATTTTTTTTTCATCTTTCCTTCATCTTCCACCGAAAATATCAGCAAGCTTAAGAGTTTGGAAGCTTGAAATTTTCAGCTACTTCTCATCCTTGCAAGTAAGTCATCTTGATGGTTATTTTTGATGATTTTTGTACTTTTGAAACCCCTAAAGCTTAAGCTAGCTAATGAGGGGACTATTTTGCAAGATGGTTGAAAGTTTAGGGATTTTCCATGAGAGTGCTTATGTTGTTTGCTGAATTTTTATGGAAGAAAATGAACCTTAGTGTAACATCCCGAATTAGGGCCTAGTCGGAACAGTGGTTTCGAGATCACAAATCCGACGAGGAAAATTTTATTTTTATTATATTTTTATGGTCTACAATTTTACAGAAAGATTTCGTAAAAATTTCGTTTAAAAAAAAATTTCGACGTTTGAGCACTCAATTTAGTCAAAAAGACTAAATTGTAAAAAGTACAAAAGTTGAGTTCTATATATTAGAGGTGTCAAATTGCTATGAGTTTTAAATTGGAGGTCCTTAAAAGGTAATTAGACCATTGGATAACTTGATGGACAAAAATGGGCATGAATAGGACAAAATTGAAAGAAAAGCCTTAAGGGTATTTTAGTCATTTAGTGTTTTTAATGAATAAAAAGACAAAATACAAGAAAAAAATCTGCTCATCTTCTTTAAGTTGCTGCCGAAAATTTCTAGACTCCATGGCTAAGGGTTTCAAGCTTTTCAAGCTTCATAATCAAGGAAATCGAGATTCGGGCTTAAATCGGGAAAATACAAGGTTATGGATTAAAATGGTAAATAGCCGTTTCTGGATCCGAGGTAAGTTGGTGTGTTAATAATAATGCAATAATGTCGCAATGTATATTTGAAACCTAAATTATGGTAGTAAATTGATTTTTTTCTGAATTACATGTTTAATAATATGTTTATGATAAAAGGTGACATAGGTGACATGGAAAATGGGTTGAAATGTTGTGCTTAAAGGTGTTTTCTATGACTATGGTTATTATGTGAAATGGAAAGTTGATATGTAAATAATGCATTTATTTTACTTGTTCAATAATTATTTTGCTACATATTATGGAAATCATTGGGTGATAACTAAAATATGAAAATGTATAGAATGAGAAATTCTCGATTGAACCTTCGAAAAACCGAGAGATACGGACAATATGTAGCTAGGTCACACGAGTGATAAGGAACCTTCACTGTGTGCACAAGAAAGCTACGAGATGGCAAAATTTGATATGTAGCTAGGCCACATGGATGATAAGGGACTTTCACCATTTGTGCAAGAAAGCTACGGGATAATAATTTCATATGTAACTAGGTCACATGTGTAATACTATGTGTATACCATGTGTACAAGAAAGTTACAGGTTATGAGTAGCTAGGTCACATGAGTGGTTCCTAGTGTTGGACGCCATGTAGACAAGAAAGTTACGAGATGGAATGGCTAGGTCACATGGGTGATAAGGGACCTTCACCATGTGTTCAAGAAAGCCAAATTATGTGTAGGTGGAGCTATGTGCTGAGACCACCGAGTATCAGGCATTTTCCGAAGGGGTTCAACGAGATAACTTACTAATGGTGATTGGTGCGATCATGTTATGAATAAGTGCAGGTGTGAATGTGACCAATTGAAAAATGTGGCAAATGTACGTGTGAGCAAGTGTTTGTGTGAACAAGGGTGCATGTGACCATGTGTGTATGTGCATAATGTGTTTGATATGTGATACGTGATTGAAATTGTGGTAAGGATGATATGGTGTAAGCGCCATTATGAGTACTTGTAAATATTGGTGATGATTATTCATTTGTATGGCTAGTATTGAACATGCTTGGTGTTATGTGTGCATATATGGAAGTAATATAAAGAAAACATGGGAGAGTAAAATTTTCAAGAAAATAGATTGAAACAAAGCAGTTGAGTTACGTGATTTTGAAAAATCACCATAAATAGTAGAAATTGAATTATATACTGAATGAGAGATGAAATTAAAGCTTATTGCGTCTATTTTCATATAAAAGAAATGATGTGAGTAAATAAATTTTCTATTATGATATATTTAAATTTTGGTGAGACAGGGTCTGAATGGTTTCGGAAATCCCCTGTTCCAAATTTGGAAAATCACTAAAAAATGTATAAAAATGTTTATGGTGTGTAATTTATATTCTCAGAATCCTTGGTGAGTCTACTTTTGAGATAGACAAACGGGAAGGTTATCCAAACTCTGTATAATGAGAAATTTTAATTTTAGTGAAGAGGTGTTAGATCTATCGAACAGAAAAATAGGGGAATCTTTAATGAATAAAATTTATTGATTGGATAAACCAAAAATTCTGGAAATTTTATGGTAAGAAGATATGTGAGTCTAGTTTCAGGGAAAATTTACGGATCTTAATTTGAAGTTCCGTAGCTTCGAATATAAATAATTTAATGACTATGACTCGAGAAAACAGCTTAACTGGAATTTGAATAAATAGAAAGAATATGAAAATAGCATGTTATCGCATTGCTTATTATTTTCATGCAAGCTTACTAAGCGTAAAGCTTACTCCCTCCTTTCCATTTCTTTTAGTTTTGTCAGGTCAGCTCAGGGTTGGAGATCGTCGGAGGCAGCATCACACTATCGAGCCATTATCCTTGGAGTATTGGCATATGTATGTTAAATGTTTTCAAGTGAGTGGCATGTATAGGGACTTAATTTTTCTATGATGGATGTTGTTGTGATTAGTCAAATGTATTGGCTTATATTGATTTGTTGATTATAGCCATGAGATGTAGCTTATGATGATTTTGGCTTGTAAGCCTATTTGTCCATGGTATGTGTTAATGTCTTGTTATGTGGTATAAGTGATTAAATAGATGACAAGGTCAAATGCATGTGTTTGAAAAGTTTTAATTTTGGGCGAAATTTTGGTAACCCGGTTTTGTATGATTGTGAATGTTTAAGTCCGGTAATGCCTCGAACCCTATCCCGGAGTTGGATATGGGTGAGGGGTGTTACACTTAGTGGGTTTAAGAACAACTTTTGTGAAAGGACTTTGCATGAAAAAACTCCTAATAGGACTATTTTGTAAAAGTTATAAAATATATGATAAAGGTGTGAAATAATTGAAATCTTGAGTTGCTATAAGAGGGAATATGAATTGGCTAGGCTTGAGTGTGTGAAAAATGAACACATTTCATTTTACGAGCCTAGGGGCAAAATTGTAATTTTGCCAAAGTATAAGGGCAAAACGGTCATTTTTGCATAAGTAGTAATTTTGAAGAGCCATGATTCATGTAGTGATTAAATGAGTAAATTTTATTATTATAGATCAAGAAGAACGCGAAATCAACCTTGACCGGGGAAAAGGCAAGGTTTTAGACTAAACCGCAAATTAACATATTTTGCACCGAGGTAAGTTTATATGTAAACGATACATCCTTTATACACATATTTTTACCTATTAATGCATTGTATGGATGTAAATGCTTATTGGTGAGATTGATTGAAAATGGTCGAAAATGGGTAATTCTCGAATGAACCTCAGAATAGAAATGTGAGTACGGATAATTATCCGTAAATAGGTAATGGTTGGTGGGCTGTGTGTGATACCACCTTGTTATTTATTTACGATGGGCTGTGTGTGATACCATCGTATACATATATTATCATTTTGGTGGGCTATGTGCGATACCACCGTAATTATCATTGATGGTGGGCTGTGTGCGATACCACCCTATTGTTGATTAATGGTGGGCTGTGTGCGAAACCACCAGGAAATCTTGTATCATTCCGAAGGGTTCATCGAGAAACTTGTTTAAGTAAATAATTCATGTAGCTTTGTGGTGATAAGTGCAGAGCATATGTGCAAGTAAATGCGAGAAATGTTCATGATATGTAATTGGGATGTGGTAAGAGTTGAGATGAGTAAGCATGACCATGAGAATATGAATTGTTTATACATAGTATGTAATGTTTATGATTGATTAGCATATGGCATGATGCTTATTGTTTACATATAGACTTACTAAGCTTAAAGCTTACTCCCTTCTCTTTTACCTTGTTTTATAGTGTCGAAGAGCCAGCTCGGTATACGGAGATAAGCAAAGGATTACCCACACTATCAGCACATCTTGGTATAGTTAGACTTAGTATTTTGAGTATGGCATGTATAGGGACTATACTTAGTTGAATGTCATATTGTTTTGGCCAAATGTGTTGGCTCATTCAAACATGAACTCTTTTGTATAAGGCCATAGTTGGTGGCTCTTTCTTATTAATCTATGAAAAGATGAGGTTATTCATGAATGTCCAAGATGCATGATTGGTTTGCTTAGTTTAAACATGCATGAATGGGTTGAAGGTTTGATGTGAATTATGTTTGTATGAGTTGGGGTGATAGAAAGAGCTGGGCAAATAGCCTTGTTCTTGTCCACACGGGTAGACATACGGGCGTGTGTCTAAGCCGTGTGTGACACACGCTCAACCTCATGGGCATGTGGTTAGGCCGTGTGTCCCCTTCCATGCTAAGTTTACAAGTCAGAATGCTAAGTAGTAAACACACGGGCAGAGGTACGGCCGTGTGTCTCAGCCGTGTGGAAGGCACGACCATGGACATAGGCGTGTGCCCAGGCCGTGTGAAGTCTGCACCTGAAATTAGGAATTTAATTCGCCACACGGCTGAAAGACACGGGCGTGTGACTTGGCCGTGTGACATTTATGGGGTGATGACGTCAGAAACAGAATGCCAAGGTTTTGGCACACGGGCTAAGACACGGGCGTGTCGAGGCCGTGTGAGGGACACGGGCCAGGGACATGGGCGTGTGTCCGACCGTGTGAAAACCCCTGTAGGTTCGAATTGAGAAATAAATCCGCACAGGTGTAGAACACGGGCATGTGATATGCCATATGGACGTGTTCATTCTTCCACACGGGCGTGTGGACTGTTTAGTGAAAATTTTCTAAGTTTTTCTAGAGATCTTTAAAAGGGTTTGATTTGATTCTGAACCATTCCTAAAGTGTGATTTAGGTTTCGCAGGCTTGTTTAAGAGGTGTTATGAAAAGTTTTAATTTGGAGTGGAAAGTCATGTCTCGGTATTGCATAATTGTTGGTGTATAAGTCTAGTAATGCCTCGTACCCTGTTCCGTCATCAAATATGGGTAAGGGGTGTTACAGGGTGAGTTACCTGTTGTGATTTCTTCGATGTCTGTAACAGTCTGGTTTATACCCTAGTCGGAACAGTGATTTCGGGACCACAAATTCGAGTTCGTATAATATTTTAATATTATTTTCTGTGTTTACTGTGTGTGATTAAGCATGTGTTAAATTTCCGTAAGCTAATTTGTCCGTTCGTGAGTTTAATTTGAGCAAAGGATTAAATTGCATTGAATGTACAATTAGCATGCTTCATGAAAAGATACCTATTTGCAATGTCTTTAAAAGTATGGAGGTTTTATGTGGCAATTAAGCCAATTATAAGATAGTGGGTAATTAAATGACAAAATAACCTTATTGTTATTTGTCTTATATGTTTAATGAATTGATAAAATAGTAAAATGAATAATAATATGTTTGTAATAAAATAAACAAATGAAAAGATGGATGTTATCATCTTTGGGGTGCCGAAAGTTTGAAGAAAGAAAAAGAAGAAAACTTGCTAGGGCATTCGGTCATTGTATTGCAAAATTTAGGTATGTTTTGACTTTAGATTTTGATGGTTTTTATGTTTTTGAGATTGTTGCTTAGTCTACTGTCAAGCCCATGTTGTAATTTGAAGAATTGATGATATTTGTGAAATTTGCCATTGATGAAATGGTGAGATTTGTGATGTTTTATGGTGTTAAATGAAAGATATATATTAGATGAACATATGTTGTTCTTGAATTTTTGATGAATTAAGCTAAATAGGGCTAAATTGATAAAATAGCATTTTGAAGGATTAATTTGTAAAATTGATAGAAAATATGGGCTTGTATAAGATATGTGAGCATTCGGCTAAGCATGATTAAATGATGATTTTGTATATTTGATGTTTTGAGAAAATGGACTAATTTGATAAAGGTGCAAATGTGAGGGCTAAATTGCAAATTACCCTAAATATGTGTATTTGGAGTGAATTGAATGTGTTGATAAATAAAAGGGTTAAATTTGAATATGTATAGATCAATAGCCGAAGAAATCGGACTTAGATAGCGGGAAAGCGAAAGTAACCGAGTAGCTGTTTCCATTTTTGTTAAACCGAACTTGAGGTAAGTCATTATACAAATAAATGTGTTTGCATTGAATTATGTATGTTTATGTGACTATTGATAATGATAAATGCTTACGAGATGTTGTATATATGAATTCCGAGATAAGATCGATTTAATGATAATATTCGAGCAGCCCCGTACGAACCTAGGAATAGATAGGATTAGCTATGTCATGACATAGGTGTCTGTTCTGTGATATCATGTAAGACCACATTTGGGACGTTGGCATTGATTGGTGATTTCGTGTAAGACCACGTCTGGGATGTTGGCATCGATATGAGACTTACGTGTAAGACCATGTCTGGGACATTGGCATCGTATTGATTCGTGTAAGACCTTGTCTGGGACAGTGGCATCGGTATCTGAGTACATGTAAGACCTCGTCGGGGACGTTGGCATTGTACGACTATTCTGAGCTTTCTGAATATCCTATTTAGTTCCGAACGGTTCAACGGGCAAGTCTGAGAAATGAACAACTCTGTGATTTGTACATCTGTTTCAGGTACGTTTGAAAAGTACACTATGTGTGTATGAAAGGTAAGTATCTATGTGAACTTACTATGATGAACATGTGTAAAGAAATGATGAGATAACATATAAAGATATGCTTGAATAAGCTTTGTGCATATGTGATATTTGAATTGAAGAATATGGTAAAGTGTGGCTAAACAATGAGCCAAAGAATGTATGTGATTAGATTTCTATGTGAACTAATAATAGCATTGATCTAATATGATTATATGCATTTTATGCTAAGTTTATTTGTATATGGCTTACTAAGCTTTTGAAAGCTTACTATGTGTGTGTTTGCTCTATTTCAT
Organism: Gossypium sturtianum; assembly: GCA_025698515.1. NCBI lineage: Eukaryota > Viridiplantae > Streptophyta > Magnoliopsida > Malvales > Malvaceae > Gossypium > Gossypium sturtianum. The sequence continues at coordinate 91,976,559 of CM046949.1, forward strand.
AGATCGTCAAAGCTACTGAAGGCTCGGGACCGTCGAGGATTATCATCACACTACTCAAACTCATTTTGGTACCTTTTGAAAATGTATATATGAAGTATGACATGTATAGGCTAGTGATTTGGTATATGTTTGAATTGTAATAGCCATGTGATTTGGCTAGCTAATGTTAGTAATGTGCGTGAGTAAATGTGGTATATGATGCAATGTTTTGGTATGGCAAGTTAGCTATTACAATGATCAATGTTATGGTAAGCTTATGAATGCATAATGAGTATGTATGGTTGATCAATGAAATGGCTACATAGATGAATAATGTGGTTGAATCATGCTTGGATGTATAAGTGTTTTTTAGTTGTGCAAATTGGCATAATTAGAATTGTGAATGAATGAGCTGAAATGTTGTTTGTTTGATATGATTCTTGGTTGCCAAATGTGTTTGAAATGAATTGGTGAATATCTTGTAGGCTTGATCCTTTGTGGGTGGCATTTTGGCCATGCGAGTGGCCTATTTTGCCAACACGGTTGAGGCACACGGGCGTGCCTAGTGGCCGTGGGATTTAGTCAGTGTATAGCCTAAAAGTACATGACCATGGTACACGGGCATGCCTGGTGGCCGTGGGGATAAGTCAGTATACCTGCCCTGTTTTGGCACGGTCAGGACACATGGGGGTGTCTTGTAGCCGTTGGAAGCACACGGCCAGACTGCATGGGCGTGTGACCTCTGCAGTGTTCAAAAAGTTTTAAATTTCTAAGAATTTCTGTATACGTTCGGTATAGTCCCGACCCTTCCCTAAAGCATGCTTAAGGTCTCGGTGACCTATCTAAGGGACATAGTGATTGCAATTGATGATTTACAATATGAGATGTCTGTAAAAGTTTCTGATCTGGCTGGTAATGCCTTTAACCCTAATCCGACGATGGATACTAGTTAGGGGTGTTACATTTGGTTGGTATCAGAGCTACGGTTTAGTCGATTCTCGGACTAACGTAGCGTGTCAGAATCTAGCTATACATTCCATAGATCTGAACTGTGATAGTGTGATGAATCTTGACGTGAAAAATGTGATTTGTTGTATAGAAATGGATCCCGAAAGAGCCGTAGCTGACGATGTAGAAAGTAATACGCCTGCTCCTGCTGAAGGGATAGCACCCTCTAATCCGAGACCGGCTACGAGCGGTCAAGAGGGAGAAGCTAAACAAGCTTTCTTCCAGATGATGAGTGAGTGGTTCACTTAATTTGTCAGAAATAACCCGACTGTTTCACAACCTCTGCCCCCGCCTAATCACCCTTCAGACATCTGCTATGCCTCCGACTATGAATCTAAATCTGTTGAACATGCTTCCGGTTGACAAAATCCGTAAGTATGGGGCTGAAGAGTTCAGGGCTACCAGTGATGACGATGCCGAGAAGGCCGAGTTCTGGTTAGAAAACATGATTCGGGTATTCGATGAGATGTCCTTGACTCCGGAAGAAAGTATTAAATGTGTTGTTTCGCTATTACGGGATGCAGCCTATCAGTGGTGGAAAACCCTAACTTCTGTTGTTCTAAAAGAGCGAGTAACGTGGGACTTCTTTTAGATTGAGTTTCGGAAGAAATATATCAGTGGGAGATTCATTGATCAAAAACGAAAGAAATTTCTAGACTTGAAACAGGGCTGTATGACTGTTACTGAATACGAACGAGAGTTCGTGAGATTGAGTCAGTATGCTCATGAATGTGTATCCACCGAGGCAATAATGTGTAAAAGATTCGAAGATGGTCTTAATGAAGACATCCGTTTACTTGTTGGTATTGTGGAAATAAAGGAGTTCATTGTACTTGTTGATCAAGCGTATAAAGCTGAGGCACTCGGGAAAGATAAAAGGAAAGCTGAGTTTGAAGTTAAAGATGTGAGAAAAAGATTTCAGAGTAGATCATTTCAGTCTGCATCAAAGAAATTCAGAGATGAAAAAAGCTATTCAAGAGTTAATATGGGACAAATGAGTAGAGATCGAGCTAGATCACAAGTGAGCTCCAAAACTTCGGTAACTTCAGTAGCAAGTGTTAGGAATGTACGATCCGAACGACCTGAGTGTAAGCATTGTGGTAAAATACATTCGGGAAGCTATAGATTGAATGACCGGGCTTGCTTCAGATGTGAATCATTAGATCACTTCTTTCGTGATTGCCCCGAGTCTGTTGAGCCAGAGACTATTCAGAATCCAAGATCAGATAATGCTCCAGTGAGAGGTAGACCTTCACGAAATACCAGAAATGTCATTGGTAGTCAGAGAACTACGAGAGATACTGTTGTGAGATTTGAAGCTAGAGCGCCTGCTAGAGCGTATGCCATCCGAGCTCGTGAGGAAGCTTCATCTCCTGATGTTATAATGGGTACATTTACTATTTATGATACTTCTGTGATTGCATTGATAGACCCTGGTTCTACACATTCGTATATATGCATGAATTTGGTAACCAGTAAAACTTTTCCTGTAGAGTCTACTAAATTTGTTATACAAGTATTGAACCCCTTAGGGAAAAGTGTCTTGGTTGATAAGATATGCAAGAACTATCCGTTAATGTTTCAAGATATCTGTTTCCCTGCTGATCTGATGCTATTACCGTTTGATGAGTTTGATATAATTCTGGGTATGGACTGGTTGACGTTGCATGATGCTGTTGTGAACTGTAAAAGAAAGACTATTAATTTGAGTCGTCAGACTTGTGAAATAGTTCGTATTGAGTCGAATGATTTAAATGGATTGCCTACTGTGATATCTGTGTTGAAAGCTCGGAGTTATATGAAAAAGGGTTATGAAGCTTATTTTGCTTATGTGATTGATTCAAAAGTGTCTAAAAAGAAAGTTGAATCGCGCGCTTGTTTGTGAGTTTTTACGATGTATTTTCTAAGAATTGCCGGATCCTCGGATACGTGAAGTTGAATTTGGTATTGATCTGTTGCCTGGTACGACACCTATTTCGATAGCTCCGTATAGAATGGCACCAACAGAGTTGAAAGAATTGAAGTCACAACTACAAGAATTGACTGACAAAGGGTTCGCTAGACTGAGTTTCTCACCTTGGGGTGCTCCCGTTCTGTTTGTGAAAAAGAAAGATGGCACGATGAGAATGTGAATTGACTACCGTCAGTTGAATAAAGTGACTATAAAGAATAAATATCCGTTGCCCAGGATTGATGATTTGTTTGATCAGTTAAAAGGAGCTACCGTATTTTCTAAGATTGATCTGAGATCGGGATACTATCATCTACGAGTGAAAGACTTAGACATTCCGAAAACTACCTTTAGAACGAGAATGAAACTGAACATGCTGAACATTTGAGAATCGTGTTGCAAACTCTGAGAGAAAAGCAATTGTATGCAAAATTCAGCAAATGTGAATTCTGGTTGTGTGAAGTCAGTTTTCTGGGACACATTGTATCGGCCTCTGGAATACGAGTTGATCCGAGCAAGATTTCTGCTATTCTGGATTGGAAACCTCTGAAAAATGTGTCTAAAGTTCGCAATTTTCTGGGACTTGCTGGTTATTACCGTAGATTCGTAAAAGGCTTTTCGATGATAGCAACTCTGTTAACTAAATTGCTCTGTTAACTCAGTGAAAATAAGCTACACGGGGTTGATTTGATAAAAGACACTGAACAGAAAGTGAAAGTAATCTGTGACAGCCTGAAACCGACATCTGATCGTCAGAAATCTTATGCAGATTTGAAAAGAAAAGATATTGAATTTGAGATTGGTGATAAAGTGTTCCTAAAAGTGTCTCCGTGGAAAAAGGTACTCCGATTCGGACGTAAAGATAAATTGAGTCCGAGGTTCATCGGACCGTATGAAATTATTGAGCGAGTTGAGCCAGTTGTATATAGATTTTTGTTGCCCTCTGAGCTAGAAAAGATTCATAACGTATTTCATGTTTCGATGCTCCGTAAATACCGTTCCGATCCGTCACATGTAATTGCTCTGTCTAAAATTGAAATTCGATCTGATATGACTTACGAAGAAGAATCAATCCGTATCTTAGCTTGTGAAGTGAAAGAATTGAGAAACAAAAGAATTCTGTTAGTTAAAGTGTTGTGGCATCGACACGGAATAGAAGAGGCTATGTGGGAGCCTGAAGATTTAATAAGACAGCAATATCCGAATCTGTTTATTGGTAAGATTTTTGGGGACGAAAATCCCTAAGGGGGGAGAATTGTAACAGTCCAGTTTATACCCTAGTCGGAATAGTGGTTTCGGGACCACAAATCCGAGTCTGTATAATATTTTAATATTATTTTCTGTGTTTACTTTGTGTGATTAAGCATGTAACACCCCCAAACCCGGCCCAGACGTTATGGCCGAATCTGGGAATGTCACATTAAAGGCACAACTCAAACGATTTTGCTAAGTGAAAATTTAAGACCCAAAAGCCCAAAATCCTTAAGTCTTGCTAAGTAATGATAAAAGCCCATTATAATGTTTTAAGTATTTCAGAAACCAAGTTTAAACATCAGAAATTTACTCAGGTTTAATAATTAAGTAAACAGTTGAAACAACAAAACCCAAAATCTAAAGTCAATCGGAGTACAAGGCCTTATTACATCCAACAAAATTAAAGCAATTAAAACCATGTCTTTTGAAACAAATAAATAAAAATTTAAACATCTTGTAGTGTGGCCATCTCCGAGTCCTCTCCCACGTCGAGCCATTTACTGAGGATCACCTGAAACATTAAATAAAGGGTGTGAGTTTCGAAACTCAGTGTGTACAACCCTTGGCATTCAATTCAATATACAATTATCACATTGGGCCTAAGCCCTATCAAAATCAGTGGTCTTGGGCCTTATCCCACAATGACCTCATATCATATCATATTATGTCATATCACACGGAAACAAGGTTATACAAACCCTCCCTAAAAATCCATCTGTTACGTACGATTTCCCTTCCAACCCTACACACCTGTGGGGATATAAGTATCAACCCACCCATCCCTCCACACCAAAGGTAGCACCATCAGCGGCACTACTCAATCATTGCAGCAAAGCTACTAATCACAAAATGGGCTTAAAGCCACCGGTGGATCCACTGTCGTCAAACGACTATACGATCCTCAAATTCTTCCTCCGTACCATAATTCCCACCCATATGCATCCTAAACAGAATATCGTATGAATGCAACATACACATTTTCACACATTCGACACTTAAGGGTATTTTAGTCATTTCACTACCCAAGGGTATTTTCGTAAATCTACTCTATAGGGGTATTTAGGTGATTTTGCAAAACAGGGGTATTTTGGTAATTTTGTAAGTCAGGGATATTTTGGTGATTCCACAAATCAAGGGTATTCTGGTAATAGACAATCAGGGGTATTTTAGTGATTTAACAAATCTAAGGATATTCTGGTAATTTTCAAACTAAGGGTATTTTGGTAATTTTCAAACTAAGGGTATTTTGGTAATTTTTAAATCAGGGGTATTTGGTCCCTCTCGGGTTTTAGTTATGAACTTTGGCCCATAAACAAGTCCTTGCGGCTAAAGTGAATGACATTATTACACACGGTAGGATTCCGAGAAAGAGGAGGTGGGCCACTAGGACCGCTTAAGTACCAAGCTCTCCCTAGATCCACTCCTAGACATGCATATGTCAGTTGCCACACTCCAACCCAGCTACTTGTCCACGGACATGTTTAATTATTAGATTAAGTCTTATGTGGTTTAAGAGTTGTTCAGAACTAGGCCTAAAGTCCATTAAGCCCTAGCATACTTGTCTACGTCCCCATAAAGCCCATCAAGCCCAAATCACATCCATCCGGCCCATTAGGCCCAAATCTCATTCATATGGCCTACTAGGCCCAAAACAATTACAGATCATGTAATATGCATGCCTAACTCGGTTCATATAATCAAATCAATCCATTTCATCAAACTTAGCCTTAGGGCCCACTGGGCCCGTTTAGCCACTTTCGGCTTTTCGGCTTTCCGGCATTGCTGATATCGTGTGTGTAGTGTTTGTAAACACCTGGTTACTGTGACGCACTATACTATCCTTAGCCTTGAACCGTAACCTTACCGTGTGCCACCGGGTTCTAATAGCCCTTCCTTAGCTACTAATCACAAGTGTTCCCTAGATCTGCACTCACACATACACCATCAAAATTCGGGTGACTCGTAATCCACACAAGTCATCCACACATTCGGCCATTCACTTCAACCATAATTGAGTTGAGCACACTTACCCTTGCTAACGATCCTACCACGCTTGCGATCATGGAATCGTATCCAAATCCACTTTTGATCTTGCGGCCTAAATTTGGCTTTTTAACCTTGACTGATAGTGAATATCAATCGGTTTGTGATGGAGGAAAAGAACAGGGGTTTGGCACAAATAGGAATTTTGGCAAGAGAAGATGATGGCAATTCGGCAGTAGAAGGGTTTGGCTAAGAGAGAATTTGGCAAAAAGAAATTCGGCTTTTGGAGATTTCGGCAATAGGGAGAATTCAGCTATAGGAAAACCGATTAGGGGGGAAAAAGAAAAACTAAAGAGAGCTCAAAAAACCTTTCAAGCATTCGACCCCCTCCTTTTATAGCCACCAGCAGAACACTCCTTTCCCCACAGCCCTATTCGGCACCAACTCCTCCCTCTCCTCATCTCCTAACTTTTCTCCTTGATAACACCTCAATCTTATCTGAAATTTCCTCCACATCCAACATACCTTCTTACTTCAAACTCTCCACGGAAAGAGTTCAAAACCAACACAACTCTGGCCATCCATACTGTAAAATAAACACTCCACAAAATGCCACTCATAAGCCTCGAACCTTGGACCTCTTCAATTTACAAACACGCCACCTTATAGCTCCCAAGTGACGCCACTTACCACTGGACCACAAGCCCATTTGTGTCCTATTTTCTCTTAATCTGCTTGAGAGGCCTAATGCCTAGGACTAGGGTCCACTAAAGCAAGAAAAATAAATTTTTCCCTATGGTCTCCCCTATATTTAAGGCTTCAAATAATCCCGATAATACCTTAAAATTAATATTCTAAGTGCTACACATACATACTACCTTCAATGCACTGAAATTAGGGTTTCAAGATTTTTGAGGCGTTACAAAGCATGTGTTAAATTTTCGTAAGCTAATTTGTTCGTTCGTGAGTTTAATTTGAGCAAAAGATTAAACTGCATTGAATGTAAAATTAGCATGCTTCATGAAAAGATACCTATTTGCCATGTCTTTAAAAGTATGGAGGTTTTATGTGGCAATTAAGCCAATTATAAGATAGCGGGTAATTAAATGATAAAATAACCTTATTATTATTTGTCTTATATGTTTAATGAATGGATAAAATAGTAAAATGAATAATAATATGTTTGTAATAAAATAAACAAATGAAAAGAATAATGTTATCATCTTTGGGGTGCCGAAAGTTTGAAGAAAGAAAAAGAAGAAAACTTGCTAGGGCATTCGGTCATTGTATTGCAAAATTTAGGTATGTTTTGACTTTAGATTTTGATGATTTTTATGTTTTTGAGATTGTTGCTTAGTCTACTATCAAGCCCATGTTGTAATTTGAAGAATTGATGATATTTGTGAAATTTGCATTGATGAAATGGTGAGATTTGTGATGTTTTATGGTGTTAAATGAAAGATATATGTTAGATGAACATATATTGTTCTTGAATTTTTGATGAATTTAGCTAAATAGGGCTAAATTGATAAAATAGCATTTTGAAGGATTAATTTGTGAAATTGATAGAAAATATGGGCTTGTATAAGATTTGTGAGCATTCGTCTAAGCATGATTAAATGATGATTTTGTATATTTGATGTTTTGAGAAAATAGACTAATTTGATAAAGGTGCAAATGTGAGGGCTAAATTGCAAATTACCCTAAATATGTGTATTTGGAGTGAATTGAATGTGTTGATAAATAAAAGGGTTAAATTTGAATATGTATAGATCAAGAGCCGAAGAAATCAGACTTAGATCGCGGGAAAGCAAAAGTAACCGAGTAGCTGTTTCCATTTTCGTTAAACCGAACTCGAGGTAAGTCATTATACAAATAAACGTGTTTGCATTGAATTATGTATGTTTATGTGACTATTGATAATGATAAATGCTTACGAGATGTTGTATATATGAATTCTGAGATAAGATCGATTTAATGATAATATCCGAGAAGCCCCGTACGAACCTAGGAATAGATAGGATTAGCTATGTCATGACATAGGTGTCTGTTCTGTCATATCATGTAAGACCACGTTTGGGACGTTGGCATCGATATGAGATTTACGTGTAAGACCATGTCTGGGACATTGGCATCGTATTGATTCGTGTAAGACCCTATCTGGGACAGTGGCATCTATGTCTAAGTAAATGTAAGACCTCGTCGGGGACATTGGCATTGTACGACTATTTCGAGCTTTCTGAATATCCTATTTAGTTTCGAATGGTTCAATGGGCAAGTCTGAGAAATGAACAACTCTGTGATTTGTACATCTGTTTCAGGTACGTTTGAAAAGTACACTATGTGTGTATGAAAGGTAAGTATCTATGTGAACTTACTATGATGAACAGGTGTAAAGAAATGATGAGATAACATATAAAGATATGCTTGAATAAGCTTTGTGCATATGTGATAATTGAATTGAAGAATATGGTAAAGTGTGGCTAAATAATGAGCCAAAGAATGTATGTGATTGGATTTCTATGTGAACTAATAATAGCATTGATCTAGTATGATTATATGCATTTTATGCTAAGTTTATTTGTATATGGCTTACTAAGCTTTTGAAAGCTTACTCTGTGTGTGTTTGCTCTGTTTCATAGATCGTCAAAGCTACTGAAGGCTCGGGACCGTCAAAGATTATCATCACACTACTCAAACTCATTTTGGTACATTTTGAAAATGTATATATGAAGTATGGCATGTATAGGCTAGTGATTTGGTATATGTTTGAATTGTAATAGCCATGTGATTTGGCTAGCTAATGTTAGTAATGTGCATGAGTAAATGTGGTATATGATGCAATGTTTTGGTATGGCAAGTTAGCTATTACAATGATCAATGTTATGGTAAGCTTATGAATGCATAATGAGTATGTATGGTTGATCAATGAAATGGCTACATAGATGAATAATGTGATTGAATCATGCTTGGATGTATAAGTGTTTTTTAGTTGTGCAAATTGGCATAATTAGAATTGTGAATGAATGAGATGAAATGTTGTTTGTTTGGTATGATTCTTGGTTGCCAAATGTGTTTGAAATGAATTGGTGAATGGCTTGTAGGCTTGATCCTTTGTGGGTGGCATTTTGGCCATGCGAGTGGCCTGTTTTGCCAACACGGTTGAGGCACACGAGCGTGCCTAGTGGCCGTGGGATTTAGTCAGTATATAGCCTAAGAGTACACAGCCATGGTACACGGGCGTGCCTGGTGGCCGTTGGGATAAGTCAGTATACCTGCCCTGTTTTGGCACGGCCAGGACACATGGGGGTGTCTTGTAGCTGTGGGAAGCACACGACCAGACTGCACGGGCGTGTGACCTCTGCAGTGTTCAAAAAGTTTTAAATTTCTAAGAATTTCTATATACGTTCGGTATAGTCCCAACCCTTCTCTAAAGCATGCTTAAGGTCTCGATGACCTATCTAAGGGACATAGTGATTGCAATTGGTGATTTACAATATGAGATGTCTGTAAAAGTTTCTAATCTGTCCGGTAATGCCTTTAACCCTAATCCGGCGATGGATACGAGTTAGGGGTGTTACAAATTCTGCCCAGAGATATGTGAGAAAGGGTTGTGAAGCTTATCTTGCTTATGTGTTGAATACAAAAGTGTCTGAATTGAAAATTGAATTAGTGCCGGTAGTTTGTGAATATCCGGATTTTTTCCAGAAGAGTTGCCTGGTTTGCCACCGATTAGAGAAGTTGAGTTTGGTATTGATTTAGTACCAGGGACTTCACCGATATCGATAGCTCCATATAGAATGGCTCCGACCGAATTGAAAGAATTGAAAGTTCAGTTGCAAGAGTTGACAGATAAGGGTTTTACAAGACCGAGTTTTTCTCCCTGGGGTGCACCAGTATTCTTTGTAAAGAAGAAAGACGGATCTATGAGGCTTTGTATCGATTATCAACAGCTCAACAAAGTAACGATAAAGAACAAGTATCCTTTGCCGAGAATTGATGACTTGTTTGATCAGTTGAAAGGGGCAACAGTGTTTTCGAAGATAGATTTGAGATCTGGCTACTACCAGTTGAGAGTTAAAGAGTCAGATGTACCGAACACCGCTTTCAGAACAAGGTACGAGCATTATGAATTTCTTGTCATGCCTTTCGGACTAACTAATGCTCCTGCTATTTTTATGGACCTGATGAACCGAATCTTCCAACCATATTTAGATAAATTCCTGGTTGTGTTTATCGATGACATTCTGATTTATTCTCGAGATGAAACTAAGCATGCCGAGCACTTAAGAACTGTATTGCAGACTTTGAGGGATAAGAAATTATTTGCTAAATTCAGTAAAAGTGAGTTTTGGCTCCGAGAAGTCAGATTTTTGGGACATATTGTTTCAGGAGATGGTATTCGGGTTGATCTGAGTAAGATTTTGGCAATTGTTGATTGGAAGCCGTCGAGAAATGTATCAGAGGTTAGAAGCTTTTTGGACTTATCCGGTTACTACCGACGTTTTTTTAAGGGTTTTTCAATGATTGCTACTCCTATGACTAACCTGTTGCAAAAAGATGTTAAGTTTGAATGGTCCGAAAAATGTCAGCAAAGTTTTGAGAAGTTGAAAGCATTATTGATTGATGTGTCGGTTTTAGTACAACCTGAACCAGGAAAAGAGTTTGTAATTTATAGCGATGTGTCACTGAATGGATTAGGATGTGTATTGATGCAAGAGGGCAAAGTGATAGCCTATGCCTCGAGATAGTTGAAACCGCATGAGAAGAATTATCCGACGCACGATCTAGAATTGGCTACCATAGTGTTTGCTTTGAAGATTTGGAGACATCACTTGTATGGTGAGAAATTTCATGTCTTTTCGGATCATAAAAGTTTAAAGTATTTGATGACTCAGAAAGATTTAAATTTGTGGCAACAGAGATGGCTCGAGCTACTGAAAGATTATGAGCTAGTGATTGACTACTATCCCGGAAAGGCGAACATAGTCACAGATGCTTTGAGAAGAAATTCCTTGTTTGCTTTGAGAGCTATGAATACGAGGTTGACTTTATCCGAGATGGTTCGATTCTAGCCGAGTTAAAAGCTAGACTGGTATTTCTTCAGAAGATTTGCGAAACTCAAAGGTGTGACAAAGAACTTCAAGCTAAAAGAGTTTAGTGTGAATCGGGTAGTGATTAGGACTTTTGGATCAGTTCTGATGATTGCTTGATGTTCCGAGATAGAGTATGTGTACTGAAAAATGATGAGATTATTTAGAAAATTCTTTACAAGGAACATAATGGTTGTTTATCCGTGTAACACCCCTAACCCGTAACCATCGCCGGTCTAGGGTTAAGAGGCATTACCGGACAATCGGAATTTTTTACTAATATTTCGCATCATAAAGTATAACATCGTCAAATCATAGCAGAATACAAACATATAGTCCCTTAATGAGGTCTACGAGACCTTAATCATGCATTAGAAAGGGGTCAGGACTAAACCGGGATCATACAAAATTTTCTAAAAATCAAACATTTTTCAAAGTTACAGAGGTCACACGCCTGTGTGGGTAGGCCGTGTGCCTCACACGGCCTTGGACACACCCGTGTGCCCAAGCCGTGGCAAAACAGGACATACATACTGACTTGTCCACACGGCCTGAGACACGCCCGTGTGCCTCACCCGTGGTCGACACTGACTTGCACCACACGGCCAGTCACACACCCGTGTGTCTAGCTCGTGGTCGAAACTGACTTGTTTTTGAAGCATAATCACGAAGGACACGGTCGAACCACACACCCGTGTACTCAACCGTGTGGGCAATTATAGGCCATTTACAAGGCCAAATTGCCACCCACACATTAGGTTATACCTACAAGCATTATACCAATTCAAATCATATCAAAATGACCATATTTTCTAACCATTCAAGAACATATCAAACATACCAACTTATGCAACATTTATCTCAATCTCATCACAAGCATTTCTAAGTATAAGCCATTCAAAAACTTACCAATTCAATGTGACAACTTTCATCAATAATATGCCAACTTTGCATCATAATACTTATCATAAATTTGACCATTTCATCAGTTCAACCATTAGCCACCAAACTTACCAAACTATGCATCATTTAGCATGAATTACCCACTCACATCATAATCATTATCTAGCCATATCACATGGCTATTTATATACAACTCAAAACATAATCCAAACTAACTAGCCTATACATGCTATATTTAACTATATACACATTCAAAAGGTACCAAATTGGAGTTTGATAGTGTGGTGATGATCCTCGATGATCCCCGAGCCTTCCGTAGCTTCAACGTTCTATAAAACAATGCAAACACACACAGAGTAAGCTTTCAAAAACTTAGTAAGCCATATACAAATAAACTTAACATAATAAACATTTATAACCATTACAAATGCAAAAAAATTAACATATCTCAATAGCTTATTCATATTTCTCCTTTCTAGCTCAATGGTATCTAACCATTTGCTTATCAACAAATCTCATCTCTATCTATTTCTTTGGATCATATCACATTCATACATATATCACATTATGTCTCAACATTTCTATGCACATATTTCTCATTAGCAAATTCACATATACTTACCTTTCATACTCAAATATAGAGTACATCTCAAACGTATCTGAAACGATTACGCATTTCACATAGTATTTCATTTCTCGGAATTGCCCGTTAAACCATTCGGAATCAAATAGGATACCCAGAATACTCGTACAATGCCAACGTCCCAGACGTTGTCTTACATGTAATCCAATATCGATGCCACTGTCCCAAACAGGGTCTTACACGAATCAAATACGATGCCAATGTCCCAGACATGGTCTTACACGTAAATCTCAAATCAATGCCAACGTCCCAGACGTGGTCTTACATGATATCACATATCGGAATTCCTATGTCATGACATATAAATCCTATCTAGTCCTAGGGTTCGTACGGGACTTTTCGGATCTTGACACTTTGTAGATACTTTCTCAGGTTTCAAATGTATATCTTCCAAATCCATTCATCACATTTCAATATTAAATGAACATGAATAAATCATCTCAAATACATTTATTTGTATATAGACTTACCTCGTGTTCGGAATAAACGAACGGATTCGACTACTCGATCACTTTCGAATTTCCTCGATCTAAATCCGTTTTCTTTGGTTCTTGATCTATATATATTCAAATTTAACTCTTTTATTCACCAATTCATTCAATTCAACCCAAAACACACATTTAGGGCAATTTACAAATTAACCCTCATATTTTCACATTTTGACATTTAAGTCCCTATTTCACAAAATCACAAAATAAACAAAATTTCATATTACCCATGCTTGGACAAATATTCATGTAGTTCATATAACTCCATATATTTCATTTATTTTACATTTTAGTCCCTCAAAATATTATTTTCACAATTTAGTCCAAATTACTCAAATTCACTAAAAATCCAAAGACAAAACATGTTAATCTAACACATATATTTCATATTTCATCAACTAACATCACAAAGCTCAAGCATTCATCAATGGAACATTTCAAATTCTTCATTAAATTCCAAAATTAAGGCATGGGTTTTGTAGTACTCGAAGCAACGATTACAAAAATGTAGAAATTATCAAAAACTGATCAAAATCCATACCTTAAATCAAACTCTTCAATGGCTGAACCCTATTTTGATTCTTTTCTTTCTTCTTTTCTTTCAAATTTGGCTAAAAAAGATGACAATAGCCATATTTTAATGTTTTATTATATTTTAACTTAACTTATTAACTAATTTACATATTTAACCTTTATTAAAAACAAATAATAATACATAATGGATGGTCATTAATGTCCATTAACCATATCAATAGTTTATTTACATAATAAGGACTTCATAGATAATAAGCCATATCAAATTAGCTGTAACACCCCAAACCCGGCCTAGACGTTATGGTCGGATCTAGCATGTCACATAGAAGGGTTGTTTAAAACTAAGCGTTCGTTGGAAATGTTTGCATCTCTTTTGAAAACACCGAGTTACGTTGTTTGTTTATAAAAAATCCGATTTACTCAGTGTCCATTTTAGAAAGGTTGTAATTAACTTGAAAATTGCCTTTGTTATGAAAACCAATTTTTAATATTTACGGTAACATGATATTTTAGAAAACGGTTGTTACTGTAACAGTCCGGTTTATACCCTAGTCGGAACAGTGGTTTCGGGACCACAAATCCGAGTTCGTGTAATATTTTAATATTATTTTCTGTGCCGTTGATATGTGACTGAGCATGTGGTAAATTTCCGTAAGTTAATTTGTCCGTTTGTGTGTTTAATTTGACAAAAGGACTGAATTGCATCATTGGTAAAAGTGGCCTTTTATTTGATTAATGGCTAAATTGATGTGGCTTTGTTAAAGTGAAGTCCTTAAAGGGCAAATAGCCCATTTTTATTTATAGTGGACGGTAACATGGCTTTATAACATGTTTTTATATGTTAACTTTATATGTTAAAAGTTATAATATTTATTTTATAAGTTATAATTATAATATAAAATAAAAGAAACATGAAAGTGGAGTTCATTCTTGTATTCTCCACCGAAAATCAAAAGAAAAAGAAAAGGTAGAGCTCTTCAAATATTCGGCTACTATCAAGTTAAATTCAAGGTTCATTTTTGATCGATTTTCGATAATTTTTACGTTTTTGTAATCGTTGCTTTGAGAGCTACAAAACCCATGTATTAATTTTGTGAATTGGTGATGCTTGTGTGATATGCCATTGATGATATGTTAAGCTTTTTGATGATTTATGGTGTTAAATGAAAGATTGAAGCTAGATGAGCATACTTTGTTCTTGAAGTTTTGATAAATTTAGCTAAATAGGGCTAAATTGTGAAAATAGCAAATTGAGGAACTAAATTGCTAATTTGATGGAAAATATGGGCTTGTATGATGTACATATATATTCGGCTATGCATGGGTGTGAACAAATTTTGTGAATTTAATGTTTTGTGAAAAATGGCCTAAATTGATAAATTATGCAAAAATGAGGGCTAATTTGCAAATAGCCCTAAATATATGTCTTTGGATTGAATTGAACGAGTTAGTGAATAAAAAGGTTAATTCTGAATATGTATAGATCAAGAACCAAGGAAAATGGACTTAGATCGCGGGAAAACAAAAATAACCGAGTAGCCGTTTCCATTTCGATAAATCAAATCCGAGGTAAGTCATATTGCAAATAAATGTAATTGTATTGAATTGAGTTTATTTCCATGAGTGTAAATGATAATGAATGCTTATGAGATGCCATGTATATGAACTTTGGGATAAGTTCGATATAGTGATAAGTCTGAGAAGTCCCGTACGAACTTAGGAATACAAAGGTATCTATTCTGTGTTATCGAGTAAGACCCTGTCTGGGACAGTGGCATCAATATCTGAATACGAGTAAGACCCTGTCTGGGACAGTGGCATCAATATCTGAATACGAGTAAGACCCTGTCTGGGATAGTGGCATCAATATCTGAATACGAGTAAGACCCTGTCTGGGACAGTGGCATCAATATCTGAATACGAGTAAGACCCTGTCTGGGACAGTGGCATCAATATTTGATTACATTTAAGACCACTTCTGGGATGTTGGCATTGTATTACTATTCCGGGCATCCTACCTATTCTATTAGATTACAAACGGTTCACTGGTCAAGTTCGAGAAGCAAAGAATATGTAAATTGTATATTTGTTTCAGGTATGTTCGATAAGTACACTATGTGTGTATAAGAAGGTAAGTAATTCCTTAAACTTACCTAGATGAATTATGTATTTGAATATGGGAATATAAGTGCGTTATATGGATAGAAAAGCTATGGTCTAATAAAGTGTGTACTAATATACAAGTTTGAAGAATGAAAGGCCTAAGTGAATGTACTAAGAAGAATTATGATGGTGCAATTGAGCCATTGGTGGAATTTAGATTGGTTATATGTTTTGAGTGTTTATATGCTAAGTGTATTGGTATTATGACTTACTAAGCCTTTGGAAAGCTTACTTTGTATGTATTTTCTCTGTTTTATAGGTCGTAATAGCTACTGAAGGCTCGGGACCGTTGTGGATCGTCATCACACTAATAAACTTATTTTGGTACATTTTGAAAATGTATAAAGCTAGATATGGCATGTATAGGCTAGTGTTTTTGGTGTAAGTTTGCTATATGAACTTAGCCATGAGATTTGGCTAGTTATGAGTTGAGAAATTGCTTGAATGAATGTGGTTTGTGAAGTATGTTTTGGCATGGTAGTTGATGCATGAAATGGTCAAATTTTGATTAGTAAAATAATGAATTATGCTTGATATATGAAATGGTTAGGTTTTGGTAAGTATATATATGAATGATGCTTGTGTATACTTGAGATTTAGTTATGCAAATTGGTATGTATGGATTTGTATTGATTGTATAGATTGACTGGTCAATTTAGTATGTTTTTGGCTGCCATATATGCATGATATGTGATGGTAAATGTTGCTTGTAGGTTTGACCTTTATAGGTGGCATTTTGGCCTTGTAAATGGCCTACAATGTCACACGGTTGTGGTACACGGGTGTACCTAAAGACCGTGGGTGAATTGGTAGAGTGTAGCTTAATAGCACACAGCCTCGACACGGGTGTGTCTAGTAGCCGTGGTGTACAAGTCAGTAGCTAGCTAAGAGCACACGGCCATGGCACACGGGCGTGCTTGGTGGCCGTGGTGGGGAAGTCAGTATATGGCTTAGTAGCACACAATCATGGCACACGGGCGTGCCTAGTGACCGTGTTGATATAGTCAGTATTTAGACACGGATGGACACACGGGGGTGTCTAGAAGCCGTGGAGGACACACGGTCTCCTCCCACGGGCGTGTCTCCCCTGTATTTTAGAAAAGTTTAAATTTTTCCGTGAGATTCTGTATGTGTTTCAATTTAGTCCCAACTCAGTTTATATGCATGTTTAGGGTCTTGATGACTCATCTAAGGGACACTATGATTGTTAATAAAGAATGTAATGTATGAAATGTTTTGTAAGTTTCCGATCTGTCCGGTAATGCTCCTAACCCTAGTCCGGCGTCGGTTACGGGTTAGGGGTGTTACATTTGGTTGGTATCAGAGCTACGGTTTAGTCGATTCTTGGACTAACGTAGCGTGTCAGAGTCTAGCTATACATGCCATATTTCTAAATTGTGATTGTATGGTGAATCCTGACGTATAAAATGTGAATTTCGTATAGTAATGGATCCCAAAAGAGCCGTGGCTGATGACGTAGAAAGTAATGCGCCTGATCCCGCGCAAGGGACAGCGCCCTCTAATCTGAGACCGGCTACTAGCGGTCAAGGGGAAGACGCTAAACAAGCTTTCTTCCAAATGATGAGTGAGTGGTTCACTCAGTTTGTAAAAAAAAATAACCCGACTGTTTCACAACCTCCGCCCCCGGGTAATCCCCCTCAGACATCAGTTGTGCCTCCGGTGATGGGTGTAAATCTGTTGAATAAGCCTCCGGTTGATAAGATTCGCAAGTATGGGGCTGAAGAATTCCGAGCTACCAATGATGATGATGCTGAAAAGGTTGAGTTTTGGTTAGAGAATACGATTCGGGTATTTGACGAAATGTCTCTGACTCCGGATGAATGCATAAAGTGTGCGTTACTCCGAGATGCAGCTTATCAATGGTGGAAAACCCTCATTTCTATTGTTCTGAAAGAGCGAATTACATGGGACTTCTTTCAGAGTGAGTTTCGAAAGAAATATATCAGTGAAAGATTCGTTGATAAAAAACGGAAGGAATTTCCGAAACTAAAACAAGGCCGAATGACTATTTCGGAATATGAACGAGAGTTCGTGAGACTGAGTCAGTACGCTCGAGAATGTGTATCATCTGAAGCTATAATGTGCAAAAGGTTCGAAGATGGTCATAATGAAGACATTCGTTTGCTAGTCGGAATCTTGGAAATAAAAGAGTTTGTTGTACTCGTTGACCGAACGTGCAAAGCTGAAGCACTCGGGAAAGATAAAAGAAAAGCTGAGTTAGAAGCCCGAGAAGTGAGAAAGAGATTTTAGAGTAGATCACTTCAGTCTGCTCCAAAGAAATTCAAAGATGATCAAAGTCGTTCAAGAGATAATGTGGGACATTCGAATAGAAATCGAGCTAGATCAGATATGAGCTCCAAAATTCCGGCAACTTCTATAGCAAGTGTTAGAAATGTTCATTCTGAGAGACCCGAATGTAAGCATTGTGGAAAAAGACATCCAGGGAGCTGTAGATTAAATGACAGAGCTTGCTTTAGATGTGGATCACTTGATCATTTTATCCGTGATTGCTCTGAATCTGTCAAGCTAGAGACTGTTCAGAATCTGAGGTCTGATGATGCACCTGGGAGAGGTAGACTTTCGAAGAATGTAAAGAACGCCAGTGGTAGTCAGAGAACTACGAGAGATAATGTTGTTAGATCTGAAGCAAGAGCGCCTGCCAGAGCGTATGCTATCCGAGCTCGAGAGGAAGCTTCGTCGCCTGATGTTATAACGGGTACTTTTACACTTTATGATACTTCTGTGATTGCATTGATAGACCCCGTTTCTACGCATTCTTATATATGTATGAGTTTAGTATTCAGTAAGACTTTGCCTGTAGAGTCTTATGAGTTTGCTATAAAAGTATCGAACCCTTTAGGTAAAAGTGTTCTTGTTGACAAAGTATGCAAGAACTGTCCGTTAATGTTTCGAGATATCTGTTTCCCTGCTAATCTGATACTATTACAGTTTGATGAGTTTGATATAATTCTTGGAATGGACTGTTTGACATTACATGATGCTGTTGTGCATTGTAAAATAAAGACTATTGATTTGAGTCGTCGGAATGGTGAAATAGTTCGTATTGAGTCGAATGATTTAAATGGATTACCTGCTGTGATATCTGTGTTAAAAGCTCAGAATTAAATTAAAAAGGGTTACGAGGCATATTTTGCTTATGTGATTGATTTGAAAGTATCTGAAAAGAAAGTTGAATCGGTGCGATGAGTCCGTGAGTTCTCGATGTTTTCCACTGAAGAATTGCTTGGGATTGCCTCCGATTTGCGGTTGAATTTGGTATAGATCACATTTGCACGGTACGACCCTATTTCAATAGCTCCTTATAGAATGGAACCAATGGAATTGAAAGAGTTGAAAGTCACTGTGTTCATTACGTGCTATGAATGCTCAATTAGATTTGTTTAATGATAGTTCAGTGTTAGTTGAATTGAAAGAAAAACTGTTGTTTTTACCGCAGATATGTGATGCTCAGAAAGTTGATAATGAAATGTTAGCGAAACGAGCTCAGTGTGATTCAAATTTTAATTCTGAGTTTTGAGTTGTTGATGATTGTTTGAGATTTCGAGGTCGTATCTGTGTTTCGAGAAATCCAGAGTTGATTCAGCTGATTTTGAGTGAAGCACATAACAGTAGTTTATCTATTCATCTGGGGAGTACGAAAATGTATCATGATTTGAAACAACATTACTGGTGGTCTGGTATGAAATAAGACATTTCTGACTTTGTTTCGAAATGCTTAATCTATCAGCAAATGAAAGCTAAACATCAAGTTCCGTCTGGTTTGCTACAACCGATTCTGATTCCCGAATGGAAATGGGATAGTGTAACGATGGACTTTGTTTATGGTTTGCCTCAGACTCCGAGAAAGAAGGATGCAATTTGGGTCGTAGTTGACCGATTGACGAAATCTGCCCATTTTGTTCCGGTAAGGTCTGATTATTCACTTGATAGATTAGCCGAACTTTATATTTCCAAGATTGTGAGATTGCACGGGGTGCCACTATCCATTGTGTCAGATAGAGATCCTAGATTTACATCAAGATTCTGGAAGAAATTTCAAGAAGCTTTAGGTACGAAATTACATTTCAGTACAGCTTTTCATCCGCAAACAGATGGTCAATCTGAGCGGATCATTCAGATTCTTAAAGACATGTTAAGATGTTGTATACTTGAGTTTAATGGTACGTGGGAATAGTATCTGCCTTTGATTGAATTTGCATACAATAACAGTTTTCAGTCAAGCATCAAAATGGCACCTTACGAAGCTTTGTACGGACGTAAATGTCGTACACCTCTGTATTGGACTAAACTCAGTGAAAATAAGCTACATGGGGTTGATTTGATAAAAGATTCAGAACAGAAAGTGAAACTGATCCGAGATTGTTTGAAAGCAGCATCTGACCGTCAGAAGTCTTATGCAGACTTGAAACGAAAAGATATAGAATTTGGGATCGGCGACAAAGTATTTCTGAAAGTGTCTCCATGGAAGAAAGTGCTTCGATTCAGACGTATGGGCAAGCTAAGTCCGAGGTTCATCGGACCGTATGAGATCATTGAACGAGTTGGGCCTGTTGCTTATAGATTACGTTTGCCCTCTGAGTTAGAAAAGATTCATAATGTATTTCATGTCTCAATGCTCCGTAGATATCGATCCGATCCGTCACATGTGATTGCCCCATCTGAAAATTGAAATTTGATCTGATATGGCATATGAAGAGGAACCGATCCGTATCTTAGCTCGTGAAATGAAAGAGTTGAGAAACAAGAAAATTCCGTTAGTGAAAGTATTATGGAATAGGCATGGAATAGTAGAGGCAACATGGGAATCAGAAGATTCAATGAGACAACAATATCCGACTTTATTTAACGGTAAGATTTTCGGGGATGAAAATCCCTAAGGGGGGAGAATTGTAACAGTCCGGTTTATACCCTAGTCGGAACAGTGGTTTTGGGACCACAAATCCGAGTTCGTGTAATATTTTAATATTATTTTATGTGCCGTTGATATGTGACTGAGCATGTGGTAAATTTTCGTAAGTTAATTTGTCTGTTTGTGTGTTTAATTTGACAAAAGGACTGAATTGCATAATTGGTAAAAGTGGCCTTTTATTTGATTAATGGCTAAATTGATGTGGCTTTGTTAAAGTGAAGTCCTTAAAGGGCAAATAGCCCATTTTTATTTATAGTGGACGGTAACATGGCTTTATAACATGTTTTTATATGTTAACTTTATATGTTAAAAGTTATAATATTTATTTTATAAGTTATAATTATAGTATAAAATAAAAGAAACATGAAAGTGGAGTTCATTCTTGTATTCTCCACCAAAAATCAAAAGAAAAAGAAAAGGTAGAGCTCTTCAAATATTCGGCTACTATCAAGTTAAATTCAAGGTTCATTTTTGATCGGTTTTCGATAATTTTTACGTTTTTGTAATCGTTGCTTTGAGAGCAACAAAACCCATGTATTAATTTTATGAATTGGTGATGCTTGTGTGATATGCCATTGATGATATGTTAAGCTTTTTGATGATTTATGGTGTTAAATGAAAGATTGAAGCTAGATGAGCATACTTTGTTCTTGAAGTTTTGATAAATTTAGCTCAATAGGGCTAAATTGTGAAAATAGCAAATTGAGGGACTAAATTGCTAATTTGATGGAAAATATGGGCTTGTATGATGTACATATATATTCGGCTATGCATGGGTGTGAACAAATTTTATGAATTTGATGTTTTGTGAAAAATGGACTAAATTGATAAATTGTGCAAATATGAGGGCTAATTTGCAAATAGCCCTAAATATATGTCTTTGGATTGAATTGAATGAGTTAGTGAATAAAAAGGTTAATTCTGAATATGTATAGATTAAGAACCGAGGAAAATGGACTTAGATCGCGGGAAAACGAAAATAACCGAGTAGCCGTTTCCATTTCGATAAATCAAATCCGAGGTAAGTCATATTGCAAATAAATGTAATTGTATTGAATTGAGTTTATTTCCATGAGTGTAAATGATAATGAATGCTTATGAGATGCCATGTATATGAGCTTTGGGGTAAGTTCGATATAGTGATAAGTCTGAGAAGTCCCGTACGAACTTAGGAATACAAAGGTATCTATTCTGTGTTATCGAGTAAGACCACATGCAGACACGATGGCATCAATATCTGAATACGAGTAAGACCCTGTTTGGGACAGTGGCATCAATATCTGAATACGAGTAAGACCCTGTCTGGGACAGTGGCATCAATATTTGATTACATTTAAGACCACATCTGGGACGTATGCATTGTATTACTATTCCAGGCATCCTACCTATTCTATTAGATTACAAACGGTTCACTGGTCAAGTTCGAGAAGCAAAGAATATGTAAATTGTATATTTGTTTCAGGTATGTTTGATAAGTACACTATGTGTGTATAAGAAGGTAAGTATTCCTTAAACTTACCTAGATGAATTATGTATTTGAATATGGGAATATAAGTGCGTTATATGGATAGAAAAGCTATGGTCTAATAAAGTGTGTACTAATATACAAGTTTGAAGAATGAAAGGCCTAAGTGAATGTATTAAGAAGATTTATGATGGTGCAATTGAGCCATTGGTGGAATTTAGATTGATTATATGTTTTGAGTGTTTATATGCTAAGTGTATTGGTATTATGACTTACTAAGCTTTTGGAAAGCTTACTTTGTAAGTATTTTCTCTGTTTTATAGGTCGTAATAGCTACTGAAGGCTCGGGACCATTGTGGATCGTCATCACAATAATAAACTCATTTTGGTACATTTTGAAAATGTATAAAGCTAGATATGGCATGTATAGGCTAGTGTTTTTGGTGTAAGTTTGCTATATGAACTTAGCCATGAGATTTGGCTAGTTATGAGTTGAGAAATTGCTTGAATGAATGTGGTTTGTGAAGTATGTTTTGGCATGGTAGTTGATGCATGAAATGGTCAAATTTTGATTAGTAAAAGAATGAATTATGCTTGATATATGAAATGGTTAGGTTTTGGTAAGTATATATATGAATGATGCTTGTGTATACTTGAGATTTAGTTATGCAAATTGGTATGTATGGATTTGTATTGATTGTATAGATTGACTGGTCAATTTAGTATGTTTTTGGCTGCCATATATGCATGATATGTGATGGTAAATGTTGCTTGTAGGTTTGACCTTTATAGGTGGCATTTTGGCCTTGTAAATGGCCTATAATGTCACACGGTTATGGCACACGGGCGTGCCTAAAGACCGTGGGTGAATTGGCAGAATGTAGCTTAATAGCACACGGCCTCGACACAGGTGTGCCTAGTAGCCGTGGTGTACAAGTTAGTAGCTAGCTAAGAGCACACGGCCATGGCACACGGGCGTGATTGGTGGCAGTGGTGGGGAAGTCAGTATATGGCCTAGTAGCACACGGTCATGGCACACGGGCGTGCCTAGTGACCGTGTTGATATAGTCAGTATTTAGACATGGATGGACACACGGGGGTGTCTAGAAGCCGTGGAGGACACACGGTCTCCTCCCACGGCGTGTCTCCCTGTATTTTAGAAAAGTTTAAATTTTTCCATGAGATTACGTATGTGTTTCGATTTAGTCCCAACTCGGTTTATATGCATGTTTAGGGTCTTGATGACTCATCTAAGGGACACTATGATTGTTAATAAAGAATGTAATGTATGAAATGTTATGTAAGTTTCCGATCTATCCAGTAATGCTCCTAACCCTAGTTAAGCGTCGATTCTGGGTTAGGTGTTATTCTGATTCTTATTTAAGAAAACCCCATTTTTATAAGTTTAACAGTTATAACTGAAAGGTTAAAAGAAAAAAAATATACTAATGGCCTTATTACAAAACATCACCCCAAAATAAATAATCTTAAAGGTAAAGTAAAAACTGAATTTACTAAAGTTTGAGAGAAATCTCCGTTGTATGGCCACCACCGAGTCCTCCACGGCTCCAAATCCTCTATTTCTGGGGATTACCTGTGAGATTAAAGAAAAAGAGGTGAGTTACGAGAACTCAGTGTGTAATCCCCTAAATGAAATTAACTGGGCCCGAGCCCAGAAGACATCAATCTGGGCCTAAGCCCTATAATCATGGCAGTGCAAATGAATTAGTGCAAATGAAATAGTGCAAATGAAATAGGTCAAATGAAATAGTGCAACCCAACCCAACCCAATCCAACCAACACACCCCCATACCAGCCAATCACACCTGTGGGGATCAAGTCAACCCACCCCGCCAATCACACCAATATTGCAGACAAGCTGCTAATCACAATATTTGTGGCTGAGCCACCAGAGTTATAATTATATATATATATACATAGATATATTGTGGCTATGCCACCAGGCTACACTGCTCTTCATTCGTTAACCCGCCCCATGCAACATGATAACATGCAATATACATAGCAACATATACAAGTGTAAGGTAAACATACAATCGTTACTTAACAACACTGAGGGTAAAATAGTCATTCAACCCATCGAGGGTATTTGAGTAATTTCGTAGCCCAGGGGCATTTTGGTAATTTACCCTCCAAGGGTATTTTAGTAATTTTCTCTGTAATGGCCTTTCCAAAGGCCTACTGTCGCCTCGAGCGACTCGGGACCCTTCTTAGTCTTTACGGAATTATTGGGCCCTAAAACCATTTTAGGCCCAAACGGGCCCACACGCTCATGTGGCCCATTTCGCATGGTTTCAGTCGCAGATTTCTAGATTTCACAACCGCACTTACCCTTTGACGATTTTTCACCAACTTAGCCTATGTGGGCCAAAAAGCCCATTGGGCCCTTTAAGCTCATATCGGCTCGGTTAGGCCCGTTACAGCCCAAAGGTCACGAGAGCGCTCGCGACACTCTCAACGACTTACTGTCACTACTCGTATCTTGATTCACCACTACACGAGTGCTCGTACGCTCGAGTGGCACAGATGCCGATGTTTCGGCTTTTCGGCTTTTGGCCGATTCGCAAGTCATCACATGCAGTCATATAAAAGGGTGTGAGATTACACACCTAATCACCTCGATTATTACACACTCACGATCGTCGTCACTTTCACTAGCGCGAGCAACCGCGATTTGCCTATCTAAACCAGGGGCCGACGCCCTTCCACAACCCGGCAGAAAATCCCGAACCGCTGACACCCTACGCCGTTTAAACTTGGGAGCAGGTGCTACTAGTCCATTTCTATTAGGCACTCCTCCTGATCCAGCCTCAGATCGATTAATTGCCTCCATGACAAACTCCAATAATCTAAGAAGTCCACTGCAAGGGATAGGTGTTCAATTGGCCCTCTGATTAAGCACGTCGACAACCCTAGTAGTGTTTGGCATCAAAACAAATGTTAGTAACCCCCTTTAGTCAAAGCCGCAATGAACCCAGGCAGCCATTCGACTTGAATAAGAATCAACCAAAGAGTAAAATCCTACCACCAACATTCGGCCTAACACCCACTTACCAATCAGCTTCCAAAAACCAAGGCTAAGAGAATGATGAGTGGTAACAAAGGATAACTTGATTCGGCCCTTACCAAAATAGAACAAAAAGGAGTTTAGAATAAAAATGGGTGGTTAAATTCGGCTTAGCCAAGAGAAGAAAAGTAAAGAACAAAAGAGAAGGAGGCATTACCTTTGATCAAAGAGAAGTCGACTGGAAGAAAAAGATTCGGCCCCTAAAAGTAAAACACCAAGCAATCGGCCACAAGGATCAAAGTAGGTAGGGTGGCTATCGTTCAAAGAAAAGAGAGGAAGTGGAAGAGATGAGAGAATAGGTGAGTAGTTAGAGAATTCGGCTATTAGAAAAAATAAAGAGAGAACCCGATCCCAATGAGCAAGGAGGAAATTCGGCTTAGGTTCACAGAAGAGAGAAAATGACTAAGAAAGAATTGGAAAAGAAAAGAGTGAGAAAAGGATTTTGACAAAAGGAAAAACAACAAGGTGACTTGAGATGTGCCCAGAAGAAACATGCACGAAATGCACAGATGCCAAATAAAATTTTAAGGGAATTCCGCACTCTTTCCTTGTTCAAGCCGAATATGCACTCCTCCCAAACAAAATGAACTTAGCAAAAACGGCACCTACACACCCACAAAACTGAATGTGCTCCCTAAACACTTCCCCAATTTCGGCCAAACACCTCCACTCTCCAAATCCCATGATTCTCTCCTTGATTTGCTCCCCCATTCACTCTCCAACACCCATTCAAATAATTTGACCCAGTCTTCCCTCTCTACTGCAGAGTTTGAACTCCACCCAGCTTTCTCCTTTCCTGAGCACAAAAATAAAACTCCCCATGTGCTACCTGTGGGATTCGAACCCCACTTCCCTTGCTTCATAAGTGACGCCAACACCATTCCACCACAAGCGCCCTTTTTTTATCACAACACCAACAATTTCCTTAAGCCTTGCCTCCTACAACTCTCCCCACTTAAGTGCCCAAAAACCAAAATTCTCCTATGACCTAACTTGAACCCGGGACTTCATAAGAGCCCCCTAGCCTTCCAAACTCACTCATCTAATATGCTCAACTTGCACTAGTGCCGTTCTCCTGCTCTTAAAAATTCAGACATGCTTCTACGCTTGGTTCCAATAGGCCCAATTCTACTAGGCCCGATTTCGGGATGTTACAAATCTACCCCCTTAAAGAAATTTCATCCTCGAAATTTCCAGCTATCTAACAGTGGTTTAACACAGACTACTTTACCACGCTGCCGCTGCGCCACTCTGATTTCAATAATACACATTCCCTTCTAACCTAATCTAGAAGTCTCTTTACCCAACTAGATATCTAACCACAGAAGCAAACAGGTACGTATCACATGTTCATAAAATTTACCATATTCAAACACCACATCCAACCGATACTTACCTGACTCAATGGTGATGGAACACTCCCGAGCCCTATGCTCCTTAGACCCGCATCTCAAGCATGCTCCTGACCTCCTCCAGCATTCACCCGGATGATGCCTTCTACAGTATTCGCAAGTCAAAAATTTTAGACGTGCCTTAACATGCTTCGCAGAACGAGATTGCGACCTTAGAGAACCGCGATCTCCTTTCTTCTTACAGTCCATGCACCCAACTCGAAGTGTTTCACCAATTTCTTTGACTTCCTTCAATACCTCCCTAACTAGCTGAGTCAGCACATCCGTTCCGGCTCAGTCATGAGACCCGTCTCAGTCACTGGTGACGCCGATGCCTCCCTCTTGGATATATTCCCCGATGCGGAGGATCCAGCCCTAGCATCCCGGCCTCTACCACGGCCGCGTGTACCACGTCTATGTCCTCTTGTACTCATATTGCTGAATCGATTTGTTCTGATTCAAAGTTTTATGAATCAGTCTATAATTCCAATGTTTATTAACAAATGTCTTATGATAAGCAGGTATAAGAGTTGTTTTCGCAGATCGAATTTCCTAATGTCTCAATCTCTGCAGTCTTAGCTCCTATAGCTAACAGTTCTAATATACTACCACTAACAGGCATTTCATCATATAATCAAACATAAAGTAAGTGGACTTACGGATTTGGTGCCGGAGACTCGAGGTGCCATACTTCTACTAAATGTGTACATATTTTCTAAATCATATTTCGAACAAATTTTGGAAAACTTTTTCGAACCCATTCCACAGCCGAGTTTTGTAATCGGGCTTTGATACCATTAAATGTAACACCCCAAACCTGGCCTAGACGTTCTGGCCGGATCTAGCATGTCACATAGAAGGGTTGTTTAAAACTAAGCGTTCGTTGGAAATGTTTGCATCTCTTTTGAAAACTCCGAGTTACGTTGGTTGTTTATAAAAAAACCCGATTTACTCAGTGTCCATTTTATAAAGGTTGTAATTAACTTGAAAACTGCCTTTGTTATGAAAATTGATTTTTAATATTTACGGTAACGTGATATTTTAGAAAATGGTTGTTACTATTTTAAGAAAACCCCGTTTTTATAAGTTTAACAGTTATAATTGAAAGGTTAAAAGAAAAAAAAAATATACTAATGGCCTTATTACAAAACATCACCCCAAAACAAATAATCTTAAAGGTAAAGTAAAAACTGAATTTTCTAAAGTTTGAGAGAAATCTTTGTTGTATGGCCACCACTGAGTCCTCCACGGCTCCAAATCCTCTATTGCCGGGGATTACCTGCGAGATTAAAGAAAAAGAGGTGAGTTACGAGAACTCAGCGTGTAATCCCCTAAATGAAATTAACTGGGCCCGAGCCCAGAAGACATCAATCTGGGCCTAAGCCCTATAATCATGGTAGTGCAAATGAAGTAGTGCAAATGAAATAGTGCAACCCAACCCAATCCAACCAACACACCTCCGTACCAGCCAATCACACCTGTGGGGATCAAGTCAACCCACCCCGCCAATCACACCAATATTGCAGACAAGCTGCTAATCACAATATTTGTGGCTGAGCCACCAGAGTCATAATTATATATATATACATAGATATATTGTGGCTATGCCACCAGGCTACACTGCTCTTCATTCGTTAACCGCCCTATGCAACATGATAACATGCAATATACATAGCAACATATACAAGTGTAAGGTAAATATACAATCGTTACTTAACAACATTGAGGGTAAAACGGTCATTCAACCCATCGAGGGTATTTGAGTAATTTCGCAGCCCAGGGGCATTTTGGTAATTTACCCTCCAAGGGTATTTTAGTAATTTTCTCTGTAATGGCCTTTCCGAAGGCCTACTATCGCCTCGAGCGACTCGGGACCCTTCTTAGTCTTTACAGAATCATTGGGCCCTAAAGCCATTTTAGGCCCAAATGGGCCCACACGCTCGTGTGGCCCATTTCGCATGGTTTCAGTCGCAGATTTCTAGCTTTCACAACCGCACTTACCCTTTGATGATTTTTCACCAACTTCGCCCATGTGGGCCGAAAAGCCCATTGGGCCCGTTAAGCCTGTATCGGCTCGGTTAGGCCCGTTACAGCCCAAAGGTCGCGAGAGCGCTCGCGACACTCTCAACGACTTACCGTCACTACTTGTATCTCGATTCACCACTACGAGCGCTCGCACGCTCGAGTGGCATAGATGCCGATGTTCTGGCTTTTCGACTTTTGGCCGATTCGCAAGTCATCACATGCGGTCATATAAAAGGGTGTGAGATTACACACCTGATCACCTCGAGTATTACACACTCACGATCGTCGTCACTTTCACTAGCGCGAGCAACCGTGATTTGCCTATCTAAACCAGGGGCCGACGCCCTTCCACAACCCGGCGGAAAATCCCGAACCGCTGACACCCTACGTCGTTTAAACTTGGGAGTAGGTGCTACTAGTCTATTTCTATTAGGTACTCCTCCTGATCCCCCCTCAGATCGATTATTTGCCTCCATGACAAACTCCAATAATCTAAGAAGTCCACTGCAAGGGATAGGTGTTCAATTAGCCCTCTGATTAAGCACGTCGACAACCCTAGTAGTGTTTGGCATCAAAACAAATGTTAGTAACCCCCCCTTAGTCAAAGCCGCAACAAACCCAAGCAGCCATTCGACTTGAATAAGAATCAACCAAAGAGTAAAATCCTACCACCAAAATTCGGCCTAACAGCCACTTACCAATCAGCTTCCGAAAACCAAGGCTGAGAGAATGATGAGTGGTAGAAAGGATAACTTGATTCGGCACTTACCAAAAGAGAACAAAAAGGAGTTTAGAATAAAAACGGGTAGTTAAATTCGGCTTAGCCAAGAGAAGAAAAGTAAAGAACAAAAGAGAAGGAGGCATTACCTTTGATCAAAGAGAAGTCGACTGGAAGAAAAAGATTCGGCCCCCAAAAGTAAAACACCAAGCAATCGGCCACAAGGATCAAAGTAGGTAGGGTGGCTATCGTTCAAAGAAAAGAGAAGTGGAAGAGATGAGAGAATAGGTGAGTAGTTAGAGAATTAGACTATTAGCAAAAATAAAGAGAGAACCCGATTCCAATGAGCACGGAGGAAATTCGGCTTAGGTTCACAGAAGAGAGAAAATGACTAAGAAAGAATTGGAAAAGAAAAGAGTGAGAAAAGGATTTTGACAAAAGGAAAAGCAACAAGGTGACTTGAGATGTGCCCAGAAGAAACATGCACGAAATGCACAGATGCCAAATAAAATGTTAAGGGAATTCCGCACTCTTTCCTTGTTCAAGCCGAATATGCACTCCTCCCAAACAAAATGAACTTAGCAAAAACGGCACCTACACACCCACAAAACTGAATGTGCTCCCTAAACACTTCCCCAATTTCGGCTAAACACCTCCACTCTCCAAATCCCGTGATTCTCTCCTTGATTTGCTCCCCCATTCACTCTCCAACACCCATTCAAATAATTTGACCCAGTCTTCCCTCTCTACTGCAGAGTTTGAACTCCATCCAGCTTCCTCCTTTCCTGAGCACAAAAATAAAACTCCCCATGTGCTACTTGTGGGATTCGAACCCCACTTCCCTTGCTTCACAAGTGACGCCAACACCTTTCCACCACAAGCTCCCTTTTGTTATCACAACACCAACAATTTCCTTAAGCCTTGCCTCCTACAGCTCTCCCCACTTAAGTGCCCAAAAACCAAAATTCTCCTATGACCTAACTTGAACCTGGGACTTTATAAGAGCCCCCCTAGCCTTCCAAACTCACTCATCTAATATGCTCAACTTGCACTAGTGCCGTTCTCCTGCTCTCAAAAATTCAGACATGCTTCTACGCTCGGCCCCAATAGGCCCAATTCTACTAGGCCCGATTTCGGGATGTTACATTAGCACTTAATCAATTAGAAGGCCACTTTTACATTTTACACAATTTAGTCCTTTTATCAAATTAAGCACACAAACGGATAAATTATCTCACGAAACTTTCACACATGCTTAATCACATACTGTAAACACGGGAAATAATATTAAATTATTTTTTGACTCAAATTTGTGGTCCCAAAACCACTATTCTGACTAGGGCCTAAACTGGACTGTTACAATCCATTCATCCGGGCAGTACGAAAATATATAATGATTTGAAGAAATAGTATTGGTGGTTAGGTATAAAACGAGATATTTCAGAATTTTTTTCAAGATGTTTGATTTGTCAACAAGTAAAAGCCGAACACCAAGTACCTTTAGGTTTACTTTAGCTAGTGATGGTACCCGAGTGGAAATAGGACAGAATTACGATGGATTTTGTAACGGGTTTGCCTTTGACTCTGAAAAAGAAAAATGCTGTATGGCTTGTGGTTGATAAATTGACGAAATCAGCTCATTTTATACCGGTATGTACAGACTATTAACTTGATAAACTAGCTAAGTTGTATGTTGCTGAAATTTTTAGATTACACGGAGTGCCTATTTCTATTATTTCAGATAGAGATCCGAGGTTTACTTCGCGTTTTTGGAAAAAGTTGCAAGAAGCTTTGGGTACGAAATTTAACTTTAGTACCACATTTCATCCGCAAACCGACGGTCAATCTTAAAGAACGATACAGATTCTTGAAAATATACTTCGATGTTGTGTTTTAGAATTCGAAGGTAGTTGGGAGAAATATCTACCGTTAGTTGAATTTGCATATAACAACAGC
This sequence comes from Gossypium sturtianum, assembly GCA_025698515.1. Taxonomy (NCBI): domain Eukaryota; kingdom Viridiplantae; phylum Streptophyta; class Magnoliopsida; order Malvales; family Malvaceae; genus Gossypium; species Gossypium sturtianum. The sequence continues at coordinate 92,008,152 of CM046949.1, forward strand.
TTTTAGTCGAGTATTAAGATGGCATCGTATGAAGAATTGTATGGTCACAAATGTCGGACACCATTGTACTAGACCAAACTTAGTGAGAAACAGATTCATGGGGTCGATTTGGTTAGAGAGACTGAAGAGAAAGTTAAAGTAATTCGTAATTGTTTGAAAGCAGCTTCAGATCGACAGAAATCCTATGCGGATTTGAAATGAAAAGAGATTGAGTTTCAAGTTGGTGATAAAGTATTTCTAAAAGTATCTCCGTGGAAGAAAATTCTGAGATTTGGTCGCAAAGGCAAGTTGAGTCCGCGTTTCATTGGGCCGTATGAGGTTATTGAAAGAATAGGGCTAGTGGCATATCGGTTAGCTTTGCCGACAGAGTTGGAAAGGATTCACAATGTATTTCATGTGTCGATGTTGCGACATTATCGATCAGATCGTTCGCATGTGATTTCTCTGACAGAGGTTGAGATTCGACCTGATATGACATACAATGAAGAACCGATCAAAGTGTTAGCTCGGGAAGTCAAACAGTTGAGAAATAAAAGTATAGATCTAGTGAAATTTTTATGGCAACGACACGGGGTCAATTGAGGCTACGTGGGAACCCGAGGAAGTTATGAGAAAACAGTACCCAAACCTCTTTTCTGGTAAGATTTTTGGGGACGAAAATCCCTAAAGGGGGGAGAGTTGTAACAGCCCGATTTTGAGTCTAGTCAGAACAGTGGTTTCGGGACCACAAATTCGACGCAGTAAAATTAATTTTTATTATATTTTTATGGTCTATAATTTTATGGAATGATTTTTTGAAAATTTCGTTCGAAAATTTTGATGTTTGGGCACTCAATTTAGTAAAAGGGACTAAATTGCAAAAAGTGCAAAATTTGAGTTCTATATGTTAAAGGTGTCCAATTGTTATGAGACCTTAAATTAGAGGTCCTTAGATGATAATTAGACCATTTCTAGGTTGGTGGACAAAATGGACATGAATTAGGTGAAATTTGGGTGTTTTAAAAAAAAAGGCATTTTGGTCATTTGGTAATTAAATGAATTAATAAGCAAAATAAAACCAAAATCTTGTCCATCTTCTTCTCCCATGGCCGAATACCACTAAGGAAGACATAGCTAGGGTTTGTTCATCTTCCAAGCTCGATTGTAAGTCCGTTCTTACCCCATTTTTAATGCACTTTACATTTTTAAAGTCGTTGTAACCCGATCTATCTATTTCTACCACTAATTTAAGAAATTATCAAGGTTTAGGGTTTGAACCATGTTAGACATGGGTGTACTTTGATGTTTAATGGTATATTATGCAAATTTGATGTTGGATAAACAACTTTTACTAAGTGATTTTTGATGAAAATGCCTAAAAAGGACTTATTTGCAAAAAAGTTATAAATTATGTAGTAGAAGTGAAATTAAATGAAAAATGTGGGCTGATATGAGTATGAAAATGGTTCGGCTAGGCTTGTGTATTAAAGAAATTGAACACATCATTTTACGAGCATAGGGGCTAAACTGTAAAATGTTGAAAAGTTAGGGGTAAAAAGGTAATTTTGCCATAATGTGATTTTTGTGCCAAATTGAATAATGTGATTATTAAATAAGTTAAATTTACTATTATAGATCAAGAAAAATGAGGTTCGAACCTAGATCGGGGGAAAAATAAGGTGTTTGACGATTAGGTCTATTTATACTATTTTTGTACCGAGGTAATTTCGTATGTTAATAATGCAACGTTACAATTGTATTTATAATGTTTTGATATTGCATGTGTAACGCACCGAATTTTGGGCCTAGAAGAATTGAGCCTTGGGCTTGGGAGCGTTTAAAATTTTTGAGAACAAGAGAACGACACAATTGCATGTTAGATCTGTTGGGTGAGTGATTTTGGGAGGTTAAGGGGCTTCTATGAAGTCTTGGGTTCAAGCCATGTCATATGGAAAATTTTTATTTTTATCATTAGGGGAACCATGACTTCTGGTTTTAAGCCTTTTAAATAATTGTGATTAAAAAGAGACACAAGAGACCTTGTGTTGTGGTGGCTAATGGCGTGTTGGGCATTAAGAAGGGAGTGGGTTCGAATCCCATGGTATGCAAAAAGGAGGTTTTATTTTATATCTTTGTGGCGTGAGAGGTAGAGTTTGATTCAAACTCTGCAGAGGTGGGTGAAGACTTGGTCATCAAATTTGAATGAGTTTGAATGGGAGGTGTGGAGTGAATCAAGGAGAAATCTGTGGAGATTTCTAAGGAATTGGGATGTGAGGGGAGTCTTGGCCGAAAGGGGAAGCTTGAGTAAGGGAAATTCGGCTAAGGTATGGCATTTTGAGAATTTTTGATAGTGGGTGAGAGTAAAGAAGCTGAATTATTTCTCTGTTATTTCGGGATTTTCTCTTTTTCGTTTCAGGTTTTTCTCCCTTTGTGGCATATCATGCAGCATTTTTGACCATTCGGGTCTTTCCCTTTTCAGGTCACTTTTGCCGAATACACACTTCCTCTCCCTCCCTCCTCATTCTATTTTTTTCTCTTTTTCTTTCTTTCTTCCCTCTTCTCCCTTTCTTCTCCTAAGCCGAATACCATCCCTCTTATTTTAGTTTCGGTTTCCTAATAGCTTGTGAACCGAATCTTTTCTCTTGATTTGTTCTGTGGTGACCGAATTCTCCATTTTCTTTCCCTCTCTGTTGCGGTTCTGCAAGTGTTCCTGAAATCGGTAAGTGATCATATTCTTCACTTTTTTTAAAAACTGTTCTCTCCTATCTCCCTTTTTTCTCTAAAAGTCGAATATTTCTTTCCTACATGCTCTTTGATGGCCGAATGGTGATCCTTTCCTTTTGGTGTGGGGGTTGTTGGGTTCTAGGTTTTTAGTGAAGTGAATGAGGGTCTCAAGGTAGTCACCGAAACCGTTTTCTTATCACGCGATTTGAGGTAAGCGTTTTGGTCTAGCACTTTGGGGTTGGTCGATACCCTATCTTTGGATTTGGGCTTTTGTTAATGTTAGTTATCGATCCAAGTTCTAGATCATGTGCTGTTGAGTAATGGATTCTTTTGTTAATACAGTATTTCGGCAGGAAGGGGTGCAATCCTTTTTTGAGTAACATCCTTAGCAGGCCAAGTTGCACTTTGGTTAAGGCGTTGGACTCGTGAGCAGTTCGCTCGACTTCGCTAGCAGGTGTGTACACATACCACCCAAACCGTAGATCGGCAAACGCCGGAATGCCAGAATGCCGAAAAGCCAAAAGTATGGCAACGATTGCGACATAAGCGTGCGATCGTACGTGTGGTGAACCGAGCCCACGAACACGGGTGTTAGTCTGTAGAGGCCACCGCGAGCATTCTCGTGGGCTTAGACCGTTTTTGGGGCCAAATGGACCAGAATGGGCCGAGTGGGCCCAATGGGCCGGGGGCCCTACGCGAGTAAATTTTTCGGTTGGATAGGAAATAATGAGCCAGCCATGGCGATCACATGGCCAAGGGCAGTTTTGGGCTTAGTGGGCCACACGAGCGTGTGGGCCCACTTGGGCCGAGTATTGGGCTTTGGGCCTAATTACACCGTTTTGAAGATATATGTTATCTGTGTCGCTCGAGGTGACTGTAGACCTTCAGAAAGGTTGTAAATGATCGAAATACCCCCACAGGTTAAAATGACCGTTATGCCTTTGAAGGGCAAAATGACTAAAATGCCTCTACATGTTATATGATTGTTATTGTATGCTATTTATGATATGGTTGCATTCATGTGATATTATGCTGCATGGGGTTGGGTTATGTGATTGGAGGAAGTATTCTTTTCTGGCAGCACTGCTGCATATTTTTGATGGCTATTAGCCTACCGTTCTGGCAGCTCTGCTGTAAATTCTATTTAGTGCCGCATCGATACTATTATGTGGTGTGTAGGGATGAGTGGGTTGATACTATATCCCCACTGGTGTGTACGGCGGGACGGAGCTGGTGTATAGAGGCTGGATGGATAGGGTTTTTGCATGCTTGATTATTCTGATTCTATTCTGTTTAGGGCTAAGGCCCACACTGCATCTGTTCTGTAATGGGCTTAGGCCCAGTTGGACACTGCTTCTGAGATGGGCCCATGCCCAAATTGTTCTGATTGATCACTATTTTTTTGGGGTGCACACTGAGTTTTTGCAAACTCACCCAATTGTTTAACTGTGCAGGTGATCCCCATACATAGATGGTTCGGAGCTGCGAGGGACTTGGAGCTGGCCACACATTTAAACTTGCTTTGGATTTTATTTACCTTATTTACTAATTTTTGGGTTGTAATAAGGCCTTTCTAATTTCTGGGTTTTAAGTTTGGAATCTTATTTATGGGTTTATAATTGCTAGAAGTAGACACCAATACAAAAACTGTTTTTCAAAATATCACGTTTTCGCAACTGTTTTAAACTAAGCTTCCGCATCAAATAAGGTTCTAAAGGTAAAAGCGTTTTACAAGAGATTGACTTTTATAAACCACGTTTTTAAAAACAAGCAAACAAAATCTGAGGTTTTAAATGGAAACAATTTTTAATTATAAGAAGGGTGTTTAGTGAAAACCTGGGTTTCGAAAAACACTTCAATGTGACACGCCGAATTCGGGCCTAACTTCTAGGCCGGGTTTGGGGTGTTACAGCATGAATTGTATGATTGACTCTATGGATGTAATTAACGAAGTTTTGACAAACGAGAAAATCCTGGTTGAACATTAGGAATAGATTAGGATACAAGTGACATGTTACTAGGAACCCATGTGAAAATGTAATTATGTGATTTATGTGTCCTGGGTGCTGGTCTTGTGCGTCCTACCGATGGCTGGGTATACCGGCATGTGTTGCGAATACCTGACAGCTTGTGTGAGCAGCACCACGTAGCTACGTCTTGACTGACAGCTTGTGTAAGCAGGCCCGTAGATAGCTCGAGAGCGAGCCTATATGTGTTATGAGATTTGTGGTAGCATTGGCTGTATGTGGCACTTATGTGCAAATTTTTCGTGTATCCGATAGTATTCCAAGTGGTTCAATAGGTATGTCAATGATGAGATAGTATGTGAATATGTTACGAGTTGGTACAAGTATGTACGTAAAACTCAATGGCAATGAACTCGGTATATGATGAACTATTGGTAAGAATGTGATTGAGTAAGTTGTGCTTATGAAGTTTTAATGACATTTATGTTAGTATATGTTAAGTTATTTATATGACAAATGTATGAATAATATTTTGTATTATTTGCATATGAACTTACTAAGCTATATAGCTTACCCCCTTTCCTTCCCTTATCTTATAGTGTCACCAAGCTAGCTCGGGATCGGAGATCGTCGGAGATCCATTCACACTATCAATCATTATTTTGGGTACCATTGAAATGTCAATATTTTGAGTTATGGCATGTATAGGGACTTGGTCATTTTGTTATATGTTTCATTATGATGTGGCTAAGAGTATTGGTTTGTAATTGTTAAGTGTTTTATTTTTTACAAGGCCTTGAAAGATGGCCTATCTTGGTTAAATTGGATGTGCTTGTGGTAATGTTTGTGTTTGGTAAATTATGAGGTTAAAGCATGTTAGATGTTAGAATGTGGATGTGATGTTAATACCTTGGTTGTGATTGTTTTGGTTGCTTGTATATGCTTGAATTGGTGATATATGATGTTCTATAGGTATGTGTATGGAAGGGTGGCAAATGGCTTGGTAAATAGCCTTATTTTTGTCCACACGGGTAGACACACGGGCGTGTGTCTAGGCCGTGTGAGACACACGAATTTCCCCATGGGCGTGTGTGTTGGCCGTGTGTCCCCTACACCTAAATTTTGAGGAACAGAATGTCCAGAATTGAGCACACGAGCAGAGACACGGGTGTGTGTCTTAGCCGTGTGTGCTACACGGCCTAGAACACGGGCGTGTGTATTGGTCGTGTGAAACCTACACCTAATTCAAATTAAATTAATTAACCAAATGGCCTAGCACACGGGTGTGTGGCATGACCGTGTGGCACAAGTCAGAGAGCACCCTAAATTGAACACGGTCTGTAGCACGGGCATGTCCCAGGGTGACACGGGCGTGTCCCTTGGACCACACGGGCATGTGAGCCCTGTTTCTAGCAAAAATTTTCTAAGTTTTATAAAAATTTCCTGAGTTCTCAGTTTAGTCTCGAACCACTTCTAAAGCATGTTTTGGGCCTCGTAGGCTCGTATTAGGGACTTTATGATTGAACATGAATGGTTTTAATTTGGACGCAAATTTATGACTCAAAATTGTGTGAATGCTTGTGTTGTAAGTCCGGTAATGCCTCGTACCCTGTTCCGGTGTTGAATACAGGTAATGGGTGTTACAATGTTATATCCAAATTGAATCATATTCAAGTATAATGGTTATCCATGTTGAATTCATGTGAAATATGTTCAAGTATGCTAACATGTGTTGTTGTTTGATGCTTAGGCATGTGCCAAGCTATTGGTTGGATTGTATTATGTTTACTTATAAGTTATGCATTGAAATGGTAAGTGCCCAAATGGAAATATGCTTGTGTTCATGAAAGAATGGTAAGGTTTAAATTATGTAATTTCTTATGAAATGGTTTATCATGTGGTTAATTCCAATAGAGCTATGTTTAAATGCACTAGCTTGTGGCTATTGTTGATTATATGCTTATGTCTTATGTGTTATGCATATGAAACAGGTGTGGAAAGGTAATGAAATAGTAAGTTCATACTTGAAATGTAATATGATGAAATAAGGAATGATGAGTTGAATTGATGTTGTTGTTTAAGCTAAAGAAGGTAAATGCAATGGAAAGTAATGAAATGCAAATGAAAATAAGAAAATTTGAAAGGGTTTAAAGTTTTATAAAATCCTACTATGCTAGGGATGATATGTATATGTGATGTTGTGGTTTTATTCACTTTGTGAGTTGTTGATTATGGTTTCATGAATCTTACGGTGTTGGTATAGGATTATTCTTGATATGTTCAAATTTCATATTTGAAATGGATTGATATGAATAAAGTTATACGAGCTTACTAAGTATTTATTGCTTACGTAGTTGTTTTTCCTTTACTTTTTAGATTATCGGAAGCTCGACCGGGTTGGAAGCTTGTCGGAGATCCGTCACATTATCCATCAATTATATCGGTAGATTCTGATGGCTTGATTAAAGTTATAATGGAATGTATAGGTGGACTATGTCTAATGTTTAATTGATGAGTTTGGTATATATATGTCATTTTGGTTGATGATTATGGCATGAAATGTTGCCTTGGATTTGAGGTACTTAAGATACTATTGATAGCTTGTTGGTTTTGGTTAATATGGTCAAATTGGTGAATGTTTTGAATTGACCAAAATTGGTATGGTTGTTATGTATCAATTATGTTATGTTTTGGCATGAAAACAAGTTAAGTGATAGTTGGTTAAATATGCACATGTATAGGTGTTTTGGTTGATGTTATATCCATTATGTTTTGGCTTGCAATTATGGTATATATATGTGACCTTATGTTGGTTGATTTTATAGTCTTTATGATGCTTAAATGATGGAAGTTGAAATGGTATTTAAAATGTGTGTAATTGAATGTTCTTTGGCATGGTTGAATATGGTCATTTTAGTATTTGGAAGGTAGTGGACATAAATGGCTAATGGTGCTAAATGTCAAATGGTAAATTTTGTATTTCTGGTGTGAATTTGATAGGTAAATAAAGTGGTAAGTTTTGGCATAAACGTAGTTTTAAGTTGATTGAACTTTTGGCTAAACTATGCATATGGTTATACATGTTTAATTGTTGTGATTGAGGTGCCTTTTGGGCATATTGGTTGTATGCACATATATCTTATTGGTTTAGCTTGTGAATGCATTATTTAGTGCATTTTGAATGCTTATTTACATCTGGAAAATTGGTTGTAGGTGTGTGCATGATTGGGTGAGAAAAATGGCTTGGAAATGGCCTATTTTTCATCCACACGGCCAGAGACACGGGCGTGTGTCTCAGTCGTGTGTCCCCTGTAGCTTTCAAAGGGTTGCAAGTTAGAAAATTACATGGCCTAGCAAACGACTGGCACATGGGCGTGTGAGGCTATTTTGAAGGGTACACGGCCTGACACACGGGCGTGTGGCTTGGCTGTGTGACCAAAGTAAGAGAGTTACAAGGGCACGGACACGGGTTGGGACACAGTCGTGTGTCCCTACTTCGAATGCCCACACGGCTTGGGCACACGGCCGTGTGACCCCTGCAGTTTAAAAGTTTTCATCTTTTTCTTAAAAATTTTATATGTTTCTGATTTAGTCCCGACTTGTTTCTAATGTGTTTTTAGGGCCTTGAGGGCTCGTATAAGGGACAATATGTATGTCATTGATTGGTTTTGCATTGATTGATGTTGTGAATTAAATGTTTTAAATTTTTTATAGTTTTGAAACGTAAACTCTGGTAATGCTCTGTAACCTTATTTCGGCAACAGATACATGTTAGGGGTGTTACACTACAGAAGTCATAGACCCAACGCACCAGCTTTTGGTTCCTTATTTATTCAAACTTAGGCTTTCACTTACATTAAAGTGTACGAGTCACGCATATATAGTCTGTCATCTACTCAGGATTTAGGTATCCACACCATGAACGTCATAAGTGAATAAATCAATAAATGGATTTAGGATCTATTCTTTCTGGGTCTAGTCCGATGTACTGTTAGTCCAGTAAGCCACATCTATGTCTCTATCTTCTGGGAGTAATCCGCTATAATGCCCAAGACAAAACATCTCCCCAATTGGAATTGATAGACGACATATTAGTCTTTCAATCAGTTTGCTCATTTCCGATTAGACAAAAGAGATGTTTAGGTTCATCTATTAATACAAGTTGTCTTTTTGTATTATGATCCAACTATGCAATACTGCTTAGTATTAGTTAAACATTTAGAAACCAATGAGAAACATTTGCTTCCATTTTGCTTTGCATGCGAAAACTATATGAGGACAACTATACAAAGTATATTAATGTAATCAATGAAATTGTTTTATTAATCAATCCATTTGAAAAAAATTTATAAGTTTACAAATGAATATGCTACACTCAGGGCACCAGATCCAATAGTCTCTTACTTTCCATAGTAAAGTAGATGAGTCATATAACGCATTCTCATGCCCTTCACGTGTTTCTCAAAACTCATAGCTAGTAGAGTCTTGGTAAACAGGTCTGTAAGGTTTTCCTCAGATGCGACCTTGACTACATCCACGATTTTGTCTAAAATTGCCTCCTTTATGAAGTGATACTTGTGATAAATATGTTTTGTCCTCTTGTGATTTCTCGTCTCCTTGGTATTAGCTATTACCGTAATGTTGTCGCAATACAGTGTGATAGCTTTTCCCATAATAGGAACAACTTTAAGATCCGTGAGGAACTTTCAAAGCCATATTGCTTCTTTGGTAGCCTCAGAAGCAGCCACATATTCGACGTCCATAGTGGGCTCAACAGTACAACTCTTCTTTACACTTCTCCATACAATGGACCCGTCACATAGGAAAAAAACATAGCCCGATGTTGATTTTCTCGAATCCTGACACATTTGAAAGTTAAAATAAGTATATTTGATTTCCTCGAATCCTAACACATTTGGATGTCAGAATTAGTATATCTGACAGGAGTAAGATATCTTCAAGAATACACAAGTATATAATCCATCGTTCTCCTTAAATACTTGAGTATATGCTTAATTGCCTGCCAGTATCTTGGTCCTGGATTTTCCTGATATCAACTTACCAACTCCACTGCAAAATAGATATCTGGGTGTGTGCATAGCATAGCATACATGAGACTTCCTACTGCCAAAGAATAATGAACATTTCTCATGTTCTCTCTTTTTCTCGCTGCCTTAAGACAGTCCTCTGAAGAGACATGCCCAATACGGAGGGCTGATTTCTCTTATTCAAATCAATCATTGCATAACGCTCCAATATCTTGTCTATGTATGAAGTTTGAGATAGTGTTATCACTTTGTTCTTTCGATCCCTTAAGATTCGAATGCCTAGAACAAAATTAACTTCTCCCAAGTCCTTTATGCTAAACTGTTAGGTTAACTACAATTTAATTGATGACAATGTCCATACATCATTCCCAATTAGTAGAATGTCATCGACATATAGAACGAGAAAGACCACCTTTCCATCCCCTAAATGTTTATAAACATAAGGTTCATCTACGTTTTTCTCAAATTCAAAAGTCTTGATCCCTTGATCAAATCTTTGATTCCATGATCGGGATGTTTGCTTAAATCTATATATGGATCTAAGCAGTTTGCAAACTTTATGCTTGTTTCCTTTAACTATATATCTAGTGGGTTGCATCATGTAGATGCTCTCTTCAAGATAGACGTTCAAGAAGGTTGTCTTGAAATCCATTTTTTGGATCTCGTAATGAGAGCCACCGCAATGGTTAGCAGTATGCAGATTTACTTGAGCATGACAACTAGAGAGAAGGTTTCTTCATAATCGATACCTTCTTTCTGAGTATAACCTTTTACTATAAGTCTGGCCTTATAAGTTTCCACTTTTCCTGCACATTTCTTTTCCTCTTATAGATCCACTTACACCCTATGGGTTTTTATCCCTTCTGGTAAATCTACAAGTTCCCACACTGAGTTGGAGTCCATAAAATCTATCTCAACTTTCATAGTTATTTCCTAAATCATGGAATCAACACTCTGCATCGCTTCATCATACGTGAGTGGGTCATCAGCTTCATGTTTGATAGGCTAAGTGTTCAAAACACTTTCGCTAGATTGAAAGAACTTAGGTGTAACAACTTGTTTTCAGTGAAATCAGAACAGTGGTTTTGGGACCACAAATCTGATGAGTAAATAATTATTTTATTATTATTTTAATGTTTATGGGATGTTAGTAAGGTCGTATTAAAATTTTGTTAAGAAATTTTGATGTTTGCATGATTAATTAAGTGAAAAGGACTAAATCGTAAAAAGCGTAAAAGTGGAGTTCTATTAGTTAAAAGGGCTAAAGACCTATGGAAATGAAACCAAGTGGACTTAAATGGTAATTAGACCATTTGTATGGTTAGTGGATGTTCATGATGTGGTTTTGATGAAATTTTGATATTAATAAAAGGTTAAAAAGGTATATGTGTAATTAAGGTTAAAGTAAATAAAACTAAATTACTTCATCTTCTTCCGCCAAGAACCAAAATAGCCATTTTTAGGGTTGAAGTTCGGCTAAGCTTAGATTGGTGCATGGTGAGTGTTTTTCATCCCATTTTTAATAATTTTTATTTTTTTGAGGTCATTTTAGCTTAGTCTATCTAGCCCGGGGTCAATTTGTAAAACTTTTAAAAGTTAAGGGACTTTCCATGAATGTTTTTGAATGATTTTTTATGTTAAATGATAGATTGTGAACCTTTTTTGAGAAATAAACAAGTTTTGTAAAGTGATTTTTGATGAAATTTACATATAGGAATTAAATTGTAAAAATAGTAAAACTTCATGTGAAATTTATTAAAATGATGTTTGGTATGGGTTGGTTTAAGTCCCTAGAGAAATCAGTTTTCTTGAAAAGGGGATTAAAATGCTTAGATTTCAATTTGTGAGCTTAATGACTAAATTGTGAAAAGTTAAAATGTTGGGAGAAAAGTGGTAATTTTGCATAAATATGAATTATGGACTAAATTGAATACTAGAGGTATTAAATGGATTGAAATTGTCTATTTAGATCAAGATAGACAACATACAGATCTAGATCGGGGAAAAGCTAAAGCCTTGATTAGTTCGACTTCATTTTTACGCCCTAGTCGTCGAGGTAAGTTCGTATGAACGGTTGTTATATTCATGTTATTTAAATGTATGTTATTATGTTAATTATAATGTCAATTGATCGATGTGTAATTAAATCAATGCTATGACGACTATTGAGGCCCGATTGAACTTTAGGAATTCGTAGGATACAAATGACATATCACTAGGGATTTCATGTTTCGGGTGTTGGTCTTGAATGTCCTACCGATGGCTGAGGTATTGCATCTATTGCAAATCCTCCACAGCTCGTGTGAGCAGCATTTTGTAGCTTACATTTCGACCCACAGCTCGTGTAAGCAGGCCCATTTCACAGCTCGTCTGAGCAATGATGTAAAGCAAAGGTTACAGTTATATGTTTAAGCACACTTCGTGTGAGCTTTCCCGTGTATCCGATGATATTCTAGATGGTTCAACGGTATGAAAAGGAAAGGAAATGGTATGTGTTCAAATGGAATGTATCATGTACTTATGAAAAGGAAATGGTGTCCTAAATGAGATGAACAAATGTGTAAGTTACTTATTATGGAAGAATTCATTTGAACTATGTATAAATGCACTAACTTGTGTATTTGGTGATGTTGTATAGGCATTGTTGCAAGATTATGGTATTAGTTGGTGTTATAATTATGCTATTTACATTATGCAAATGAAATGGTAAGTTGTGTTTATGTTATACGAACTTACTAAGCATTATGTGTTTATGTAGTTTTTTTAGAATGTTTTATAGATTATCAGAAGCTCGATCAGTTTGGAAGCTCGTCGGAGATCTATCACACTATCCAGCATAAATATCGGTAGTTTTTGAATGTTTTGGCCAAGGTTATAATGGCATGTATATGTTGAATTGTAATGTCATTGCGATGAATGTATAAGTTGTGAATGTTATCTTGGTTTGGTACCTTTGATGTTTTGATGGTTTATGTCATTGAGCTATCTCATGTTGTATGTTTTGAATAGCTCAAATGGCATGTTTTGTGATGGATTAGTAATGGTCAAGTTGAGGTATGTTTGGTAAGTTTTTGGAATTAGTAATTGATGAATGGTAAGTGGTAAAATATACATGTTTAGGTAAGTTTAGACGATTGCCTTTGAGGTGCCTTTGAATGGCATATTGGTTAGTTAAATTAGGACCTTCGAATGGCATATATATATATGTATGTTTAGGTATGGTTTGATGCTTTGTAGGTGTGCACATATGGTTCAAATGTTTATACATGAATTGGTGTTGGGAATGGGTTGTTTTGGGTGAATTTTAGGTCCACACAGCTTGAGACACGAGCGTGTGACTCAGTCGTGTGTGACACACGACCTAGTGACATGGCCGTGTGTCCCTTGAAGGTTCCTTTACATGCAAGTCAGTGAGTTACACGGGCTAGCACGTGACCTAGCACACGGACGTGTGGGGCTATTTCGAGAGTTATACTGCCTGGCACACGGGCATGTGACACGGCCTTGTGACCCTACTAAGAGAGTTACATGAGTGAGGACACGGTCGTGTGTCCCTAGTTCGAAGGTTACATGGCCTGAGACACAGGCGTGTGTCTCAGCCGTGTGAGGCACACAGCCGTGTGACCCCATTTTTTAAATTTTTGTAACTTTTTCCTGGACTTTTCAAATGATTTCAAATTGTCTCGAATTGTTTCTAAGGTGTTTTTAGGTCATTGAGGGCTCAATTTAGGGACAATATGTACGTGAATGATTGGTTTATAATACGTTTATGATAGTATATGAAATGTATGTTTAAATGTTCTGATTGTACGGTAATGCTTCGTAACCCTAATCCAGTGACGGATACGGGTTAGAGGTTTTATATTTAATGGTATCAGAGCTACGATTTAGTCGGTTCTCAGACTGAACGTAGCATGTATGAGTCTAGAAATACATGCCATTATATAAACTTCGATAGTGTGATAACTCCTGACTCACATTGAATTATGTTTTCATATAGATAAGATGTCATCCAATCAAGTTGATTCCGATGAAGTATAAAGTAAGCGCAAGCCACCATTCATGGAGTAGCATCTAGCAGAAGTAAACCTTTATCTGAGGGCCAAGGAGGAGAGGCTAACGAAGCCTTCTTCCAGATGATATCCGAGTGGTTTTCAGAGTTCATGCGAACGAACCCAATAGCTCAACGACCTCTACCCCCACCTGTACCCCAGCGGGTCCCCGTAGTTTCTCAGGGTTTGGAACCATTATGAGTGAGTAAGCCTCCAATTGATAAAATATGAAAGTATGGGGTTGAAGAATTTTGAGGTACAATTGAAGACGATCCAGAGAGAGTGAGTTTTGGTTAGAAAACACAATTAGGGTTTTCGATTAATTATCTTGTACACCGATAGAATGCTTGAAATGTGTTGTTTCTCTGTTAAAAGTTTTAGCTTATTAGTGTGGAACACATTGATCATGGTGGTACCGAGGGTGCGTGTAAATTGGGAATTCTTCCAGACAAAGTTCATAAAAAAATATGTGAGTCGGAAGTTCCTAGATAAGAAACGCAAAGAGTTTCTGGAGTTGAAGCAAGGTATGTTAGTAGCTGAGTACGAGAGGGAATTTGTGCGACTCAGTAAGTATGCCCGGGAATGTATATTGACAGAAGTTGGTATGTGCACTCGATTCAAAGATGGTCTAAATGAGGATATTAAGGTTCCAGTCGGGATTCTTGAGTTGAAATAATTTGTATTTTTGGTTGACAAAGCGCACAAGGCTGAAGAACTCAGCAAAGCAAAAAGAAAATGGGATTCTGAGACTCGTGATTCAGGAAAAAGGCCTATGGAAAATCATTCCTGTCTCCATCAAAGAAGTCAAAAGAATTTCACAGTCGTTCATCAGCTTCGGTGGGTTATTCTGGAAAAGATAGAGGAAAATAGTATTCGAGCTCAAAACCTCAGGCTACATCTATAGCGAGTGTGGGCAGTGTAAAAAATAATAAGCCTGAATGTCAGCAATGTAATAGATGACACTTCGGTGAATGCAGACTGAAAGACGGGTTGCGTTTTAAATGTGGTTCCTATGATCATTTGTAACACCCCTAACTCGTATCCGTCGTCAGAATAGGGTTACAGAGCATTACCGAAGTTTACAATTCAAACATTTTATAACATATCAATAAACATATTAAAAAAAAGTCAAATCATACATATTGTCCCCTATACGAGCCCTCGAAGCCCTAAATATGCATTAGAAATAATTCGGGATAAAATCGAAAACTAAGAGAATTTTTCAGAAAATGTTGAAAATTTTCAACACTGCAGGGATCACACGGCCATGATGCCAGGCCGTGTGAGTAACGCCCGTGTCTCAAGCCGTGTGGGCATTCAAAATAGGGACAGGCGACCATGTCCCAGCCCGTGTCCGTGTCCGTGCCCGAGTAACTCACTGACTTGGGTCACACGGCCAAGCCACAAGCCCGTGTGCCAAGCCGTGTACCCTTCGAAATAACCTCACACACCCGTGCGCCAGGACATGTGCTAGGCCGTGTAACAGCCTGACTTGCAACCCTTTGAAAGCTATAGGGGACACATGACCGTGTCACCTGGCTGTGTGATATGCACTCGCCTCGATGATGATTCGAGTCGTATTGTTTGCCCATTTGTAAATTGAGTAAGTTAAGGCTTTTTCAAGAAACGGTTTTAAGAAAGAAAAGAATTAGGCTCAAATAGGCTCGTTGGTGTATGGAATGGATGGAAAATGATGGATGGAATTTTGGGCTAAGAATTCAAGACCGAACTAACACAATAAGGTGTGTTAACCCGAGACTTATGTGAACACTTAGGTTGGGATAGTTTCGATGGAATTGTAAGGTAAGTGAATGAAACCTCGACCCGCTATCAATAGGTGATAGGAACCTCGGTATAACTTGAACACCACACTTTGGGGACAAAGTGATAAGTTCGGGATAGCAAAGACAGGTTTGACGCCATAAAGTTACTTGATAAGTCAGACAAGTCTTTGGAGAACAATGAGAGTTGAAAACAAACTTACAAATTAACAAAGTTATAGAATTGTTCATTAGTCTTCAAAGATGAATTACATAACATATTTATAGGCCTAGCTTATGGCTAGCCGAATGGTCTCTTAACAGTTCCTTAAGCCTTAAGGTTTTTTCTAGGAAACTTCCTAGTAGCTTCCTAGGCATATTCTAGAATGATGTAGCTTAGAAATCTGAATGGTTTGCTTCTAGAACAAAGATTGTTCGGCTGGACAATGATGAATGATAGTCCACATTCGGCCTAGGTGTTTTATGGTAGTTTAATTACTGCCTTGGGGAGAGGAATGATCAGCTTGAACAAACATGCCCTTTGATGTCCACGAAAAGTCACCAGCTAGGAATTAAATCCCTTGTCCAATGATCTCCATGAAAAGGCTTAGAGAAGAATTAAGCAACCTTTAATTGCTGTCCATGCACATTTTAATCACCCCTTGCCGTCCATGCATGCACCCTACACAAATTAAATGCCAGCAATTAAATAAAGGTTAAGACACATTAATTCGGCTAAGACAAATTAATTAGCAGCCACTAATAAATTTGTCTTGAACTAGACGCATTAAAATTATGTCGTAAACTAAACATATTTAATTTATGTCTTAACAAAAGACATATTAAAAATATGTACTAACATAAGACACAATTAATACTTAAAATTAAAAATGTCCAGATTTATTAACACATTTATTTAATTAATTACTTGAGCTGAATTTAACTAATTAACTAACTTTAATTTATTCAAATTAAATGTAAAAGTTGCAATTCAGCTCATTGACCTAGCTAAGTGCCGAATTGAGCTCCCTTGAGCTAACACGAGCTAAATCAGCTTGTAAAAAAGTGCACATCGAGCTAGTTGAGCTGGGCACTTTATGTTCGGCCATCCCTTCACTCCACACTTGAGCAATGTAGCTTGCTACGGCATCTTGAAATCTCTTGGCACGGGTTCGAGTAATTGGCCCCGATGGTAGCTCCATAGATTCGGCATCTAGCTTCATGGGCGAGCTCGCATCACTGTGTGTCACAAACGACTGAGACACATGCCCGTGTGGATGAAAATAAGCCATTTTATAAGCCATTTTTCTCACCCAATTTGTCATGGACCTACAACCAACATTTCACATATAAACAAGCCATAGTAAGGCATCCAAACCAAGCATAAACAAGTCATTTACATATGATATAACTTCATACAACCAATATGCCCTTAGGCACCTCAAATGACTATATGCAAACATGTATAATCATGTACTCATTTTGGTCAAAATGATCAACTAACTTCCAACTAGATTTGCATCAATTCATGCCATTTAATTTACTTACCAAAACTTCTCAATTGATACCAAATCACCATATAAGTCATGTATACTATAGTACCAAATCACCACAAATTCATCATATCACAAAACACATTTAACTATAATTTTACCTTTCATTATTCAATCACAAAACAAGCCACACATCAACCATGTTAGTGCTACTTATATACATATCAAAATATGTCAAAACACAAGACAAATCAAATGGCAATATTCACAACATAACATATAGGCCAAAATTAGCCAAAATACATATACATCCCATTATAACCAAAATTAAACAACCGAATGTACCGAAAGAGTCGATGGATAGTGTGATATAGCTCCGACAAGCTTCCAACCCGAACGAGCTTCTGATTCATTGTAAAACACGAAAAATAATACAGAGTAAGCATTTAAGCTTAGTAAGTTCGTATAACATAGAATTTAACTTACCATTTAGTCATATAATAGGTAAGTAAACAAGCATATCCTAATACAATTTGGCCAAATGCCTAAGCACATATACACCAACCATGTTAGCCATGTAATTACATAGCCAATACACATAGATGAACATAACCATTGATCAAGTTCCATATACATGTATCATCCAATTCAAGTTTTCATATACCATGTAACAACATTTCTATATAATTCATGTGTATACCTGTAATACTTCGTAACGAACCTTTACCATTTCATATAAGAAATAATGCCTGTTGAACTATTTAGAATACTGTTGGATAACCGGGATAGCTCACACATAGTGTGCTAGCTCATATAACTATAATCCATCAATTCATGTACATGTATGGTCATACGAGCTGTGAATCGGTATGCTCTCACGAGCTATAAATCGGTATGCTCACACGAGCTGTGGTTGGAACGTAGCTACACAATGCTGCTCACACGAGCTGTGGAGTATTTGCAACACATACAGGACCTCAGCCATCTGTAGGATGTTCAGGGCCAGTACCCAAATCATTTAAACCCTAATGACATGACATTTGTATCCTACGAATTCCTAAGGTTCAAGCGGGGCTCGGTAATTATCATACGTCGTTGGGTATACAATTAGTAATTATGTATGACCATTAATAACATATATATTTCAATTTAAAACATATAAACATGAGCTAATTACATAAACTTATCTCGACGAGTATACGTAGATACAGAGGCGATTAATCTAAGATTTTCCCTTTGCCCCGATCTTACTTCGTACGAGCTCTGTCTTGATCTAAGCAATCAAATAAGGTGGCCGAATGTTAAGCTTCAACAATGGCTTCTTTCTATTCTAATTTCGGTTGAAGATGGTGATTAAAGATGAAGACATTGTTTTTATTTTATTTAATTTAACCATTATTTACTTATTTACTAAAATACCTTTTAAAAACATTTAATATTTCAATAATACCAAGCCATTAAAATCCACTATCCACTCTAGTGGTCTAATTACCATATAAGGACTTCTATTTCAAAGTTCAATAGCTATTTAATACCTTTAGCCATTGGAACTCAACTTTTGCACTTTACGTGATTTAGTCATTTTTATCAAATTGAGCATGTAAATGGTAAAATTTCTTGACGAAATTTTTATGCAGTACTACTACCATGCTGTAGGAAATAAAATAATAATAAAATAAGTTTTTAAAATTTGGATTTGTGATCCCAAAACCACTATTTCGATTTCATTGAAAACAGGCTGTTACAATCTCCCCTTAAAGGAATTTTCGTCCCTAAAAATCTTACCAGAAAAGAGGTTCATATATTGCTTTCCCATAGCTTCCTCGGGTTCCTAGGTGGCTTCTTTATTCCATGTCGTTTCCAAAGAACCTTTACTAAAGCTATGTTCTTGTTTCTCAATTCTTTAACCTCTCGAGCCAGAATTCTGACCGGTTCTTCACTATATGACATATCAGGTTGAATCTCGATATCAGTCGGGGAGATAACATGTGAAGGGTCAGATTGGTACCGTTGTAACATAGTCACATGAAAGACATTTTGAATCTTTTCTAATTCTGACGGCAAGGCTAATCGATACGCAACAGGTTTGATTCTTTCAGTAATCTCATACGGTCCGATAAATCACGGACTTAGCTTTCCTTTGCGACCGAACACAAGAACTTTCTTCCAAAGTGATACTTTCAAAAACACTCTATCGCCAGCTTGAAATTCTATGTGTTTATGTTTAAGATCTGCATATGATTTTTGACGATCTAAAGCCACTTTCAAACTATCTCGGATCACTTTTACTTTTTCTTCAATCTCACGAATCAAATCAACCTCGTGTATCTTTCTCTCACTGGGCTTGATCCAGTATTACGGAGTTCAACATTTATGACCATACAAAGCTTCATATGGTTCCATCTTAATGCTCGACTAAAAGCTGTTATTATACGCGAATTCAATGAACAGTAAATATTTCTCCCAATTGCCTTTAAACTCTAATACACAACAACGAAGCATATCTTCGAGAATTTGAATTACTCGCTCGGACTGACCATCGGTCTGAGGATGAAATGTAGTGCTAAAATGTAACCATGTACCAAGAGCTTCCTGTAACTTTCTCTAAAATCGTAATGTAAACCGCGGATCTCTATCCAAAATAATGGAGACTGGCACTCCGTGTAATCTGACAATTTTAGAAACATATAACTCAGCTAATCTATCAAGGGAAAAATTTGTATGTACCGAAATAAAATGTGCAGACTTCATCAAACGATCAACGATAACCCAAATTACATCTTTCTTTCTCGGAGATAGGGGTAAACCCAATATGAAATCCAAAGTAATTCGATCCCATTTCCACTCTAGTATCATCACTGGTTTTAATAATCCAGAAGGTATCTGATGTTCAGCTTTAACTTGCTGAAATACTAAGCATCTAGATATAAAGTCAGAAATCTCGCATTTCATTCCCGGCCACCAGTACATCTGTTTCAAATCACTATACATCTTATTACTTCTCGGATGAACAGACAAGATACCATTATGTGCTTTCATGTAAGATTCTCTGAATGAGCTCCAAAGTTTTCGGTACACAAATTCTACCTCTGAACAATAAACAATCATCTGGTCCTAACTAAAATTCTGAATCAGAAGTCAACTCACATTGAGCCCATTTAGCTAACAACTCATCATCACACTTCTGAGCTTCACAGATATGCTGTAAAAACATCAGTCTAGCTTTCAACTCAGCTAAGATTGAACCATCGTCAGATAATGTTAGTTGTGTGTTCATCGCTCGCAAAGTAAATAAAGACTTTCTACTCAAAGTGTCAGCAACTACATTCGCTTTTCCCGGATGATAATCAATGATCAACTCATAATCTTTTAACAGTTCGAGCCATCTATGCTGCCTCATGTTGAAATCTTTTTGCGACATTATATACCTCAAACTCTTATGATCGGTAAATATATGACATTTTTCACCGAAAAAATGGTGTCACCAAATTTTCAACGCAAACACAATAGCTGCCAACTCTAGGTCATGTGTCAGATAATTTCTTTATGCGGCTTTAACTGTCTGGAAGCATAAGCTATCACTTTGCCTTCCTGCATCAAAACACAACCTAAACCATTTAAAGATGCATCACTGAAAATTACAAATTCTTTACCCGATTCAGGCTGAACTAAAACTGGTGTCTCGATCAATAGTGCTTTCAACTGATTAAAACTTTGCTAACATTTCTCGGACCATTAAAAGTTCACATCCTTCCATAAGAGTCGTGTCATCGGTGTAGCTATCATCGAGAACCCTTTGACGAATCTTCGGTAATAACCAACTATTCCCAGAAAACTTCTAACCTCAGATACGTTCCTCGGTGGTTTCCAATCAACAACAGCTGAGATTTTACTCGGATCCACTCTGATGCCTTCAGCCGATACTATATGTGTAATACCCCTAACCCGAGTCTATCATCGGAATAGGGTTACGAAGCATTATCTGAGTTTACAACACAAATAGATAGAAATTTCAAACATTTCACATCATATAATATACATGGCAGAAACCAATCGAAATAAAACATATTGCCTCTATATGAGCCCCCAGGCCAAAAATACACATTAGAAATAAGTCGGGACTTGATCGGGTACTCAAAGAATGTTTTGGAAAACATTAAAAATTTTCAAAGTTGTAGGGGACACACGGCTATGTGGTCAGACCGTGTGACTCACACGGTCAGGAGACACGCCTGTGTCTCAAGCCATGTGGATATTTGAAATAGGGACACACGGCCGTGTCCCAGCCCGTGTGGGTATACTGACTTGGGACACATGGCCAAGCTATATGCCCGTGTGCTAGGCCGTGTGAGTATTCTAACCTAGGTCACACGTGATACGACCACGCCCCAGGATCGCCCTTGGTCCAGCTCACCAAGTGAGGCTAGCAATCTTTTGCAAGCTGATCAGTTCAATCCTAGCCTATTGAGTTTGATTCATCTCGAATTTTAGCTCATTGAGCTTGATCTAGCTCAACTTTAGCTCATTGAGCTCATTCCATCTTTTTAATTTATGCACTTTAATTGCTGGAATAAGCTTTAAATAATATTAGTTAATTTAGTTTAAGTATTAAATGTGTCTTAAGTTAATTAATATGTCTAAGTATTTTCGGTATTAAATATGTCTTAGTTAATTAATTTGTATCAATTTGCACAACCATTTAATTTTCCTGAAAACTATTTAATTTTTCTTAGCTCAAACAACCATTTAAAGTGTCTTAGACTTAGACAACTTAATTGAGCTAGTTAATGTGTCCTTACCGAATTTTAATTGATGTGTTTAGGTGATCATTCAGCTGAATTCAGCTGGTGCATGGACGTCATTAATGGGCAGATGTGTTTGGAGCTGGAGCATTAAGCTAAATTAAAGTCTAGCAGTTGTTTCTCTTCTCCAAGGGGCTGTTCGTGAAGAGCAATGGACAATGAGCTGTTCACACAAGACCATTCAGCTCATAAAATGTTTTCACACCATGGGAGCTATTCATTTTCATCCATTCACACTTGGAGGCTGTTGGAGATTAAGTGTTCACACCAATTTGGCTGTTCATGCGTCACATTCCCTTTAAAAATGGCTGCTGCATTTTCAGCTTCCCAAGAAAGGAATAAACACATTCACATTGCTGGAAAATTCCTTTCATCTTAGATGACCATTTGAGTTTGTGCATTCACACTTGAGGGGATGCTCATATTCGGTTTCACACCTAATGTCCATTGGAGCACTCAAGACATCATTTAACTCATTCAAAACCATTCAGCTGATCAAAATAGCTCATTAAAAGGCTGTTCACACCATTGGACGTTTTTGGGAAGCTTCAAGGAAACTTCAGCTTAATTAAGCTGATTTGAGCTGTCCATTTTTTTTCTTTAATGACTATTGGCGTCTCCCATGCTAGGAAACTTCAAGGAACCTTCAAGGGACGTTCTAGGAAGTTGCCAAGAAGTTTCAGCTCATTTAAGCTGAATATTTGCTGCCCATTCAGCTCCCTAAGTGTCTATTTGGCTAGCTAGATGTTTAGCTATAAATACTTAGCTAATTTTATGTTGTCAAGACTTTTTGCTCAATGTTGAATGTTTATAATATTTGTGAGTTTTTTTTTCAACTCTCTTATTTCGTTAAGACTCAACTTGACTTATCTAGCTTGCTAGTGGCATCATTCTGTTTCTTTGAACTTACCACTCCTAAACCGAGTGTGGCGTTCACCCCATTGATATCTTTGGTTCCTATCTTCCTAGATAGCGGGTCAAGATCCTATCTTCCATCTTCCATCCATCTTAAGCGTCGTATAAGGTTCGGGTCAATACTTTCTATAGTATTGGTTCTTCCTTGGCTTTAATCCTATTTTCCATCCATACTACCCATCTTAACTTTACCTTAATTTCTTTCTTTAGCCAATATACCATTAACCTATTTTAAACACTCTTTGAAACCCCTTTGTTTAAACCATCACTTAGCCGAATTTCATATAATCTCCAAATAGAACGGAACTTCTCATTTTAACGATAGGGCATCTAAACGACTCAAATAACTTCACCAAGGCGAGATCGTATCAACACGGCCAAAGCACATGCCCATGTGCTAGGCCGTGTGAGCAATTTGAGTATACTGAGTTATGCAAACGAAAAGATACAGGGGACACATGGCCGTGTCACCTGGCCATGTGTCACACACGGTTGAGACACATGCCTGTGTCTCTGCCCATGTGGACAAAAATAAGTCATTTTCCAAGCCACATTTCTCACCCAATTTGACATCAACCTAACTTAACATTTTTGCACATCAACAAGCTATAACAAGGTATTCAAAACAAGCTGAAATAAAGTCTTAAACATGTATTATCACAACATACAACCAATATGCCCATAGGCAATTCAAATGAAAATTGGAAAACATGTCAATTAAATTCCAAAATTTACCTAGATAACCAAATACATATATGCATAATTTTGCTAAATATACCAAATCAACCAATTCTCAATATACCTATAATTTTCCATCATTCAACCATTCCAAACATGATAAGGCTACTTATATACATACCAAAATATACCAAACATAAGCCATTCAAATGGCTAGTTTCAACAAAACATTTATATACCAACATTGATCAAAATAACCTATACATGCCATTATAACCGTAATTAATTTATTGAAAATACCAAAAGAGTCGATGGATAGTGTGATTTAGCTCCGACCAGCTTCCAACCCAAATGAGCTTTCGAATTACTATGAAACATGGAAAAATAACACGGAAAAATAACATAGAATTTAACTTACCATTTAATCACATTTAAGGTAAGCATACAAGACATATTCAAACCAATTTGGCCAAAAGCCTAAACATATAACCTCAACATGTTAGCCATGTAAACACATATAATAGCTCGTAATCATGGATGAACATAGTCATTAAGCAAGTTCCACATACATGTATCAAACAAATCATGTTCCAATATATCAAGTAATATCATTTCCATGTATATACCGGTAATAGTTTGTACCGAACTCATTTTGTCTCATAACAGAACATTTCCCGTTGAACCGTGTAAAGTATCGTTGGATACATGGGTAGTACACACGAAGTGTACAAAACTGTAATCCGTCAATCCATGTACATGCATGCTCATATGAGCATGTAAACGGGAAGCTCTTCCGAGCTATATAATGGGAAGCTCATATGAGCTAAATAACGGGAAGCTCATGCGAGCTGTATATCGAGAAGATCATAAGAGCTGAAATCGGGAAGCTCATTTGAGCTAAATATCGGGAAGCTCATGAGAGCTGTGGTGTGTCTGCAACACATGCAGGACTACAACCAAAACGGTAACCCTAATGACATGTCATTTGTATCCTTCGAATTTCTAAGATTCAAACGGGACTTAGAAATTATCGGATATGTGATCGGTAATTATACATGGCAATTGTACAAATCACACACAATAATATTCAATATTAAAACATATAAATGCACAATATAGTTACACGAACTTACCTCGACAAGTGTATGTAGATATGAAGGCTACTAATCCGTTACTTTTCCTTTGCCTCGATCTAACTCCGTACTAGGTCTATCTGGATCTATACGAATGAATTTGACTTAATTCAATATAATTCATATTCAATTCAGTCCAACACACATTTTTGGCAAAATTACTATTTTGCCCCTATACTTTTAATTTATTACAATTTAGTCCATATGATCAAAAAATGAAATTCATACAATTTAATTCTTATTCAAGCCTAGCCGATTTTTATACATATTAATAGGAGCCCATGTATTTCACAAAATTCAGAATTTTACCATAAATTTATCATATTTTCAATTTAGTCCCTAATTAATAATTTCATCAAAATTCTCTTTACAAAAGTTGTTTATCTAACAATAACGTTTCATTTTCTATCATAAAACTTCAAAATTCAAGCATACTCATCCATGGAAAAATCCTAATACTTTAAAGATTTTGCAAATTAATCCCTGAGATAGCTAGATTAAGCTATTATGATATTGGAAACATAAAAATTATTAAAAATGGGAAAAATACATACCTAAATGAGTAAAAATAAGCTTGCTAACTTCAAGCTTCCATGGCTAGGGTTTCCATCTTTTTTTTTTTCCTTTTATTTGGTAAAAGATGATATTAGATTATTTTATTTATTTATCATCATTTATCATTTCTTTTTCCAAAATTAACCTTAATAATTTATTAAATTTCCAATGATGAATAATCATTCTTATCCACTAACTACTCTAAATGGTCTATTTACTATATAAGGACCTCCAATTTAAAATTCCATAGCTATTTAATACCTTAAGCTATTAGAATTAAATTTTTGCACTTTCTGCAATTTAGTCCTTTTTATCAGATTAGACATGGAAACGGTAAAATTTCTTAACGAAATTTTTATACGATATTTCTATTATACTGTAGACCATAAAATAATATTAAAATAAATTTTCTTCTGACCTCGGATTTGTGTTCCCAAAACTACTGTTCTGATTTCACTGAAAATGGGCTGTTACAACTCTCCCCCTAAAGAATTTTTTGTCCTCGAAAATCTTACTAGTAAAGAGGTTCGGATATTGCTTTCTCATAGTTTCCATGGGTTCCCAGGTAGCTTCCTCTATTCTGTGTCGTTGCTAGAGAACTTTTACTAAAGCTATTTTTTTATTTTTCAATTCTTTCACCTCCCGTGCTAAAATTCTGATTGGTTCTTCACTGTATGTCATGTCAGGCTGAATCTCGACATCCGTCTGAGAGATCACATGTGAAGGGTCAGACCTGTACCGTCGTAACATAGACACGTGAAAGACATCGTGAATATTTTCTAGTTCTGACGGTAAAGCTAATCAATACGCAACAGGTCCGGTTCTCTCAGTAATCTCATACGGCCTGATAAATCGCGAACTCAGCTTTCCTTTACGACCGAACCGAAGAACTTTCTTCCAGGGCAAAACTTTCAAAAATACCCTGTCACCAACTTGAAATTCTATATCTTTACGTTTAATATCCGCATAAGATTTTTGGCGATCAGGAGCTGCTTTCAAGTTATCTCGGATCACTTTCACCTTTTCTTTAGTTTCATGAACCAAATCAACCCCGTGTATCTTTTTCTCACTGAGCTCAGTCCAATACAATAGAGTTCGGCATTTGCGACCTTACAGAGCCTCACATGGTGCCATCTTTATGCTTGATTGAAAACTATTATTATACGCGAATTCGATTAATGGTAATATTTATCCCAATTGCCTTCGAACTCTAAAACACAACACCTAAGCATATCTTCAAGAATCTAAATCACACATTTGGACTGACCATCCGTCTGAAGGTGAAATACGGTACTATAATGTAATTGCATACCCAGAGCTTCCTGTAACTTTTTCCAAAATCGTGATGTTAACCGTGGATCTCTATCTGAAATAATAGAAACTGACACCGTGTAACCTGACAATCTCTGAAACATATAACTCAGCTAATCTGTCAAGTGAGAAATCTGTACGTACCAGAATAAAATGTGCAGACTTCGTGAAACGGTCGACGATAACCCAAATGGCATCTTTCTTTTTCAGAGATAGGGGTAACCCCGATACAAAATCCATTGTAACTCTTACCCATTTCCATTCCTGTATCGTCACTGGCTGTAACAGTCTTGAAGGTACCTGATGTTCACCTTTAACTTGTTGACATATCAAACATCTAGATACAAAATCTGAAATATCACGTTTCATTCCTGGCCACCAGTACATCTTTTTCAAATCATTGTACATTTTATTACTTCTCGGATGAACAGACATACTACCATTATGAGCTTCGTGCAAAATTTTCTATACAAGCTCTGGATTCTTTGGTACACAAACTCTGCCTCTAAATAACAAACAATCATCAGATCCTACCTGAAATTCTGAATCAGAAGTCGACTTACACTGTACCCGTTTAGCTTGCAACTCATTATCACATTTCTGAGCTTTGAAGATCTGTTGTAGAAACATTAGTTTAGCTTTTAACTCGACTAAACTTGAGCCATCATCAGACAATGTCAATAAGGTATTCATTGCTCACAAAGCAAACAAATAATTTCTACTCAGAGCATCTGCAACAATATTTGCTTTTCCCGGATGATAATCTGTAACATCCCGGTTTAGGGCCTAGTCGGAATAGTGGTGCGAGACCACAAATCTGAGGGTTATAAATGAGTTTTTGAGGTTTATGCCTTGTATGCATGCTAGTGTGAAAGTTTCATGAAGCAATTTTGTGAAATTGTGGTTGAATTGTCCAAAAGGACTAAATTGCAAAAGTTGCAAAATGTGTGTTTCTAGAAGCTATATGTGTGAAATAGCTTTAGATTATTAATTAGAGGTCCTTAAATAGCAATTTATCCAAATTCTAATTTTTGGACAAAATTGGGCATGAATGAGTTAAAATTTAAAGTTTATCAAAAAGGGCATTTTGGTCATTTATCAAGTAAGTGATTAATATAGGAGAAAATATGACAAAATTCATTCATCTTCTTCTCCAAGGCTGCCGAAAATTCCAAAGAGCCATTGTTAGGGTTCTTCAAATTTTCAAGCTTGCTAGTAAGTGCATCTAGCCTCGTTTTTAATATTTTTTGTATTTTTGAAGTCCCGGTAGCATGAGTAAGCTATTTTTAGCTATTTGATGAGCTATGAAGGAGGTTCAAAAATGTGGTCATGTATGACATGCATGTATTTTGTTGTTTTATGGAAGATTATGAAAGCTTGATGTAGTAGAAACATCTTTTGTTAAGTGATTTTCCATGAAAATGCATGTAGGGACTTGATTGTGAAAATCTTAAGTTTGGTCATACATGTGTGTTTTAGTGAGAATTGATGATAGCTTTAGTTGAATAAGTGGTTCAACTAAGCATGAAAGACTAGAAAGTTGAATAAAAATCACTTTACGAGCCTTTGGGACTAAAGTGTAAAAATGAGAAAGTTTAGGGGTAAAATAGTAATTTTTCTAAAGTATGAGATGTGAGTCAATTTAGTCAATGTATGTATTGAATAAGCTAATTTATTCATTATAGATCAAGAAAGACGGCCCTGATCAAATCGAGGCAAAAGCAAGGTGGTGGACTAAATTGCAAGTCTCAATACTTTTGAGTATCGAGGTAAGTCTATGCATAAATAATGCATTTTTACTTACAATTTGTGAATGCTAAATAGTGTGTAGCATGATCGAAAATGATTGAGAACCTATGTGGTTCAAGTAGAATATGTGAATGGATGAATGATAGAGTAAGTAAATATGTTGATGTGTTGTAATAGTGCAAAAAAGGTGGGCTAAGTGCGATACCATCCTAATGCATATTGGCGATGAGCTGGCTATGTGTGATGCTATCGTTAGGTATGTTATTTAGTGGGCTATGTGCAAAACCGCTATGAATACCTTGTTGGTAGGCTAAGTGCGATACTACCTTACTAATTGAATGGGGTGGGCTTAGTGCGGAACCACCGAGAGATTTGCTGTGTGGATGTGATAGTGAGTAGATTAGCTGTGTGGATTAGCTGTGTGGACTAGCTGTGTGGATGTATTATCGAGAAATAATGATGTGTTGTATATTGTGTAAATGTGATGTTGAATGCAGGGGTGTATGTCAATAGTTATGAGTAAGTGACTCATGATATGTTGGAAATGTGGTAAGGGGTAGAAAGAGTAAGCATAGTTTCGAATTACTTATGTTAGTATAATGCTAATTGTTGCTTAGCTTATACTATGTTGCTTAATTGTTTATGTGTAAACTTACTAAGCTCAAAGCTTACTCTCTTTCTTTTCCCTTGTCTTATAGAGTAAAAGTGTTGAATCGAGATACGAGGATCAATTGGAAGATCGCCCACACTATCAGCACACTCTGGTACAATAGACTCAATGTTTTGTATATGGCATGTATAGGGGCTAGACAAATTAGTGAATTTTTTGTGTAAATGGCTAAGATGTATTGGCCTTTAGATGGATAGTGTATTTTGTATAATGCCATGGTTGTTGGCTATTACATTATATGAAAGAAAGATGTAGTTTTCTATGTGAGATTGCACTTCAATTTGAGTTGATTTTGGATGTGTTGTATGAGTGCATGTTGTGTAAGCTATAGGGGGGAGAAGAGCTTAGCAAATAGCTTT
Source organism: Gossypium sturtianum (assembly GCA_025698515.1). Classification (NCBI taxonomy): domain Eukaryota; kingdom Viridiplantae; phylum Streptophyta; class Magnoliopsida; order Malvales; family Malvaceae; genus Gossypium; species Gossypium sturtianum. The sequence goes on from CM046949.1 coordinate 92,037,347, forward strand.
GTTCTTGGCCATGTGGATAGACACACGGGCGTGTGTCTAGGCCATGTGTGACACACGGTCAGCCACGGGCGTGTGCATTGGCCGTACGTCCCCTGCAGGTTGACATATTAAGTCAGATATGGCCACGAGCTAGACACACGGGCGTGTGTCTAGACTCCAGGCCGTGTGAGGGAAGTCAGTGTTTACCACGGTTAGGAAGCACGGGCATGTGCCTTGGTCGTGGGGCATTGGCAGAATGCTGGGTTTTTAAGCACGGTTTCGGAACATGGGCATGTGTGACTTCACACGGGCGTGTTGTACCTTGCACGGGCATGTGAGCCCTATTCAAAAGAGAAAATTTTTAAGATTGGAAAAAGTTCGGGTTTAGTCTCGAGAGGCCTCGTGTGTATGAGTGAGGCCTCGTAAGTCGAGAATGAGGTTGTTGAGATGACTTCAGAGAGTAGTTACGACGAGCCTAAGTGGCGATCAAGTGGTTTGAGATCGGTAACGTCTCGAGCCCTGTTCCGGCGTAGAACCCGGGTAAGGGGTGTTACATTTAGTGGTATCAGAGCTATGGTTTAGTCAGTTCTAGGACTACCGTAGCGGGTGTAAGAGTCTAGCTATACATGCCATAAGTGTACAATAATAGTGTGTGGCTTCTGATGATTTTAAATCTTGTTTTATATAGTATATGGATTCCGATCCATCGACTGCTGATGAAGCAGCTAGTAATGCACCGGCTCCTGCGCAAGGAATCGCGCCCGTTGAGAGTGGACCCTAGGTCAGGGATCAAGGGGAAGAGGCACGGGAAGCCTTTCTCCAGATGATGAGTAATTGGTACTCAAACTATGTTCGAGCAAACCCTACTGCTCAACCTCCTCCACCTCCTCCTATACCTCAGCCAAATCCAGTGGCTCCTCAAGGTATGGATGTAGTGAGGATATCGAAACCCCCGGTGGATAAGATTAGGAAACACGGGGCTGAGGAGTTTAGAGCTTAGGTAGATGATGACCCAGAGAGGGCGGAGTTCTGTTTGGAGAACTCGATGAGGGTGTTCGATGAACTCTTATGTATGCCTGAGGAGAGCTTGAAGTGTGTCGTATCCTTGCTGAGAGATTCGGCATACCATTGGTGGAAAACACTAACGTTGGTAGTCCTGAGAGAGCGGGTGACGTGGGACTTCTTTCTGGAAGAGTTCCAGAAGAAGTATATAAGCCAGCGATTTTCTGATCGGAAAAGGAAGGAATTCCTTGAGTTGAAGCAAGAAAGGATGTCAGTAGCAGAGTATGAGCGTGAGTTTGTTAGGCTTAGCAAATACGCTTAAGAATGTGTATCAACTGAGACCATCTTGTGTAAGAGGTTCGAAGATGGGCTGAATGAGGACATCAAACTCCTAGTGGGCATTTTGGAGTTGAAAGAATTTGTGGTATTAGTTGAGAGGGTAAGTAAGGCCGAAGAGTTGAGTTCAGAAAAGAGGAGGGCTGTGAGTGAAGCCCGAGATGCTAGAAAGAGGCTGATGGGAAAGTCATACCAAGCTCAGTCGAAAAGATCCAAGAAAGTGATTCCTCGGACGACAGCACCAGTGGGTTATTCACATCGAAACTTGGGAAATACTCGTTTAGGTTCGAGAGTCCAAGCTACCTCGATGGAAAGTGTGGGCAATCCGAAGAGTAAACCGGAGTGTCCAAGTTGTGGTAGATATCACACTGGAGAGTGTTGGGGTAACAGTCGAAACTGTTATAAGTGTGGTTCCCTCGACCATTTTATCCGAAACTGCCCCGAGAGGGATGGTAAGAAAGAGAGGCAAGAGATGAGACCTAGCGATGTGTCTGCAAGGGGTAGACCACCAAGGAACCCGAGAGGCAGGAATAGTGGTAGAGGTGTGCCCAGAGATTCTGCTGTGAGACCAGAGGGTCGGGCACCTGCGAGGACGTATGCTATTCGCGCTCGCGAAGAAGCATCCTCCCTAGATGTGATAACGGGTACATTTTCTCTCTATAATACCTTTGTTATTGCTTTAATAGATCCAGGGTCTACTTATTCTTATATCTGCATGAGATTAGCATCTAGTTTGAGTATGACCGTTGAGTCTACGGACGTAGTGGTTAAGGTGTCAAACCCGTTAGGAAAGCATGTGTTAGTGGAAAAAGTGTGCAAGAATTGTCCTTTATTGTTTGAGAATCATTGTTTTCCGGCAAACCTTATGTTGTTGCCGTTTGATGAGTTTAATTTAATCCTAGGCATGGATTGGTTGACTACCCATAGTGTCTTAGTGAACTCTGGTAGTAAGTTTATTGAATTAAAATGTGAGAGTGGAGATGTGGTTCGGGTTGAATCAGGTGGATCGGATAGTCTACCAGTGATGATTTCTTCCCTAGTGGCTGAGAAATGTTTGAGAAAAGGGTGTGAGTCCTATCTTGCTTTTGTGTTCAATACTCGAGAGGTTGGAGTAGAGTTTGAAAGCAAATGCAAGTGGTATGTGAGTATCCGGATGTATTTCCTAAGAGTTACTCGGATTACCTCCAAAGTGAGAGAGGTCGAGTTTGGAATTGAGTTGGTTCAGGGAACGGCACCTATTTCAATTGCTCCATATAGAATGGCACCTGTAGAGTTGAAAGAATCCAAGGTTCGGTTGCAAGAGTTGATAGATAAGGGTTTTACAAGACCGAGCTACTCGTCGTAGGTGCTCGGTATTATTCGTGAAGAAGAAAGATGGGTCTATGAGGTTGTGTATAGACTATAGACAACCGAACAAGGTGACAGATGAAGAATAAGTATCCTTTACCAAGGATTGATGATCTTTTGATCAAGCCGAAGGGAGCTACAATGTTCTCCAAGATAGACTTGAGGTTTGGTTATTATCATTTCAGTGAAAAGAGCAAGATGTGTTGAAAACGCATTTCGGACAAGGTATGGCCATTATGAGTTTTTGGTTATGCCGTTTGGTTTGACGAATGCACTGTAATTTTTATGGATCTGATGAACCGTGTTTTCAGACCATATGTGGACAAGTTTGTAGTTGTCTTTATTGACGATATATTGATCTATTCTCGGGATGAGAACGATCACAAAGAGCATTTGAGAATTGTCTTGCAAACTTTGAGAGATAAGCAGTTGTATGCTAAGTTTAGCAAGAGTGAGTTTTGGCTCCGAGAGGTCTGATTCCTAGGACACATGGTGTCAGGTGATGGTGTCAGAGTTGACCCGAGTAAGATATCGGCTGTTGTGGATTGGAAACCGCCAAGGAACGTGTCTGAAATTAGAAGTTTCTTGGGATTAGCAGGATATTACAGATGTTTCGTAAAGAGGTTCTCCGTGATTGCTACTCCGATGACGAAGTTGTTGCATAAAGATGTCAAGTTTGAATGGACTGAGACATGTCAACAGAGCTTCGAGAGACTGAAAACAATGTTGACTGAGGCACCGATTTTGGTTCAACCAGAATTGGGGAAGAAGTTTGTGGTTTATAGTGATGCGTCATTTAATGGTCTCGGTTGCGTGTTGATGCAAGACGGTAAGGTAGTCGCTTACGCCTCGAGGCAGCTAAAACCGCACGAGAAGAATTATCTGACTCATGATTTGGAGTTAGCGGCGATTATTTTTGCGTTAAAGATTTGGTGACATTACTTGTATGGTGAGAAGTGCCGAATCTTTACGGATAACAAGAGTTTGAAGTATTTGATGGGTCAGAAGGATCTGAATTTGCGACAGAGACGGTGGCTTGAGTTGTTGAAAGACTATGAGTTAGTCATTGACTACCACCTGGGAAAAGTGAATGTGGTTGCGGATGCCCTGAGTAGGAAATCCTTGTATGCTCTAAGAGTTATGAGCACGAGTTTAGCATTGTCTGACGATGGTGCTATTTTGGCAGAATTGAGAGCTAAGCCATTATTTGTTCAACAAATATGTGAGGCTCAGAGAAATGACAGTGAGATGCAAGCTAAGATTGCTAACTGCGGATCAGAAAGTGATTCTTATTTCTGAGTGGATTTGAATGGCTGTCTGACGTATCGTGACAGAATTTGTGTTCCTAAAGATGAGGAGTTGATTCGAAAGGTTTTGCATGAGGCCCACAGTGGATGTTTTTCAGTACATCTGGGCAGTATGAAAATGTACAATGACCTGAAAAAGTTATATTGGTGGCCGGGTATGAAAAGAGATATTTCAGAGTTTGTGACAAAGTGTCTGATTTGCCAACAGGTGAAGGCTGAGCATCAAGTGCCTTCGGGATTGCTTCAGCCAGTAATGGTACCCGAATAGAAGTGGGATCGGATTACCATGGATTTTGTAACGGGGTTGCTGATGACTCCGAGAAAGAGAGATGCTGTGTGGGTTGTTGTGGATAGATTGATTGAAGTCGGCTCACTTTATTCCAAAGACATGTTGATTATTCACTGGACAAGTTAGCTGAGTTATATGTGGCAAAGATAGTGAGGTTGCATGGTGTGCCTGTGTCTATTATATTGGATAGAGATCCGAGGTTTTGTAACATCCAGGAAATTGGGGTTCTGCATATTATGTTTTTGTGTGTTTGGTATGCTCTATCGCTTAATTTGTTATGTTTGGGGGCCCCGAAGGCTCGGGGTTAAGTCAAGCCTTGGTGGAAATTTCAATTTTGGGCACTTTAGTAGGAGAGAGCGGGTGGGCGAGCTTTAAATTATTGCTTGTGTTTGTTGACACAAGGAATGGGTGTAAAAGTGGCAAGGAGACGCCACTTGGGATGCAGGTAAGTGACGCCACAGGGGAGCAGTGAGGGAGCAGGTTCGAGTCATATAGCTTGTTTTTGTGAAATTCTTTTTGGCGTCAGGATGGGAGATAGTGGATTTCGGTATGGACACTTCTAGGTGGAGTGTTGAACGGGTCAAATATTTTGAAGGGTTGGCCATGAGAGAAATGTGGAGTTTGAATCATTCAAACTGATTCAAATGAGTGAACAAGAGTGAATGTAGGAGGCAATCAAGGAGATGGAGGTGGGGGAGAGTGTTGGCTGAATTTTGGGATGTGTTGGGGGAGGCAATTCGGTCAAAGTGGAGTCCTATGGTTGGTGAAGGCATTCGGTTTTGGTGGGGGGTTTAGGTGCCGAAATTTGGGGGTGTGTTTAGCAAATTTTGGTGTGGTGAGTTTTCTTTTTTCGGCATTTGGTGTTCCTCTTCTTTTTAATTATTTTTCTCTGTTTGCCGAAAACTCCTAAGACTATTTTGGTTCATTCTTTTATTTGGTAAAGCCGAAACCTTTTGGTCACTCTTTCCCTTTCTATTCTTTTCTCTTTTCCTCTCATTTACTTCACATCTTAAGCTTACATCCCTTTTGACGAATTCTCTGAGCCCCCATCTCCCTTTTCGTTTCATCTCACACTTGTGTCTTGTGAGCCGGATCTCCCTATTCCATTTGCCAGTTGTTCTCCTTCAAAGCCGAATCTGCACCCTTCCTATCGGTTTTGCTAGTAGCTGATTTTAGACTCTCCACTCGTTAATCTGTTGATTCGGTAATGAGCTTCTTCTCTTTCTTTCTTTTCATTCATCTTCCTTATTCTCTTGGTCTGATTAAACTGGAGTTCTGACTTACACTTTGGGGCACTGGCCGATTGTAGAAGGTTGTGATTCTAGCATCTCATTGACGTGTGGCCTGTTCTCAAGGGGATCTTGGGACTCAATCGGATTCTTAGACTAATCAATTAGAGTTCGGTTTCTGTTTATCTAGGTAAGGAACTTATTCGTTATGAGTATCTATCCTTTCGTTCTTTTCATTGCTTTAACCTGGTTATCTGATCAAGACCTGTCATGGATTCGAATGCCAGTCAAGGGAAGGAGGGGGTTGGAATCGTAGTCCCTACCCCTAAGTTCAAAAAACGTGTGGTATCGGCAGTACGAGACTTTCTATCGGGTTGTGGGCCGGCTTCGGATCTGAATAGACAGATTGCGGTTGTTCCATCTTCTGAGAGTGTCGATAGTATCGAGAGCTTCGTTCTCCTCGTATTCAGGTGTGTAATTCTCACACCTTCTCCTGTCGTTTTATTTAAACATGTATATGCTTATTAAATGCTGAAACTTCGGCATATGCCGCTTTTACCCTTGGAGGGTAGAATCAAGACATCAGGTTAGTGATTTCTGACTATGTTATATATGCGATTATACTGACATGATTATATGTACACTCTGAACATCTGATATATGTCGATATTTGTTGCATTCATACATCATGATTTTATGTTGCATGGGAATGGGCATATGCTATTAATTGGAAGGGGAAGTGTATCTGGTGACTATGTCACAATATCTGGTGGTTCTGCCACACTCTGTTCTGGTGGCCACGCCACATAATCTGGTGACTCTGTCACAATTCTGACAATGAGCAACTAACTGCAGCATGACTGCCATCGATGGTGTGTGGCGGTGAGGGTCGATTGTAGAAATCCCCATTGGTGTGATTGGTAGGAACGGGTGGTGTGTAGCGGATGGAAACTTAGGCTGGGTTGGGTTTTGCATCATTTTGCATATGCTATCTGCTATACTATGTCATAGGGCTAAGGCCCAATCCGTTTTCGAGAGGGCTTCGCCCAATGTGATTATGCAAGGGGGCTAAGGCCCAAATGGTATATGAATGGGCTTGGGCCCAGTGATGGTGCTTGGCAATTGCACACTGAGTCATTTGACTCACCCTTTCTGATTATCACTTTTGCAGGTGATACATAGTGTAGTGGATTAGGGCCGGAGGGGACTACGTGGTGGCCATGCACGGTTTTATTTAATTGAACTTTACTTTCCTTTAAATTTTTGGGATTTTGTTATGTAATAAGGCCACTTTTAATTTGGTTTAATTTCGATTTAAACTTTAGACGTTTTGAGTACAAAATAATCGATAAGACGTTTTTTTAAAATGCAATTGAAAGTTTTTCTCACAACTTAATTAACGATGTTACAAATGGATTTTATTTTACGACAAACTTCTGGCTTAGTCTAACGTAGCAACATGGGTTTTCAAACGTCACCTAAACACAAGAATTGGGCTAACGAAAAATTTTCCTTAAATGATTATTGGGCTTTCAAATGAACTACTGATCTAAAGTTTTAAAAAAAGAACTTAAAAGTTTTTCTGAAGTTCGCGTAGTTATATAAATTCTTCCCAAGTGACATACCAGATCCGATCGTGGTGTTTGGGCCGGGTTTGGGGTGTTACAATTTGGTATCAGAGCCTGGTTTTAAAAACTCGGCCATGGGTTTTGTGTTCAAAACGTTTTACAAAGTTGGTCTAAAAATGATTTGGAAAATATATATATGAATACAAGTTTTTCTAGAAGCATGGCACTCGAGTCTCCGGCACCAAGTCCATACGGTAAGTTTTTCTAACTACATTGGGTGAATTGCATGAATTATATATATTGTGCTATGAAATGTAGAATTAAGAAACTCTACTTTAGAGATGGAAACCTTTAGGTATATGTGTGTTTCACGAAAACTACTTAAAACTCCATTCTCATAAAACTACTCATTAATCAACAGTGAAAAAAATAGCTAATGCATAAAATTTGTAAACCAGATTAAAATGAATCGGTAGACATGAGTGCGAGAGGACGTGGACGTGTTGCACGCGATCGTGGTAGAGGCCGGGGTGTTAAGGCTGAGTTTTTGGAAGGAAGGCATGAGCCTGAGGGTGAAGCGCCAGCATCATCTGTGGCAGAAGTGGGATCGCAAGATAGAACTGGTGGGGATGATGCCTTGTCTCAAGCCATGCTACGTGTGTTGGAGCTAGTGGCTGGGGCGAGCACTGGGACAGTATCTCGAAAGTCTATTTCTAAGCGACTTCGAGCAAACGGAGCTGAAATGTTTAGGGGTATTTCTGGTGTGGCCCCAAATGTAGCTGAATACTGGCTGGAGGCAGTCGAGCGGATTATGGATGATCTAGACTGCACAGCAGAGGAAAAACTAAAAGGAGCGGTGTCTCTTCTTCGGGATGAGGCATATCAGTGGTGGCTCACCGTAAGAGAGGGTACTCCAGCGGATCGAATTGACTGGGATTTCTTCAAGACGGCATTTCAAAGGAAATACGTTGGGGCAGGTTATATGGATGCACAGAGGAAGGCATTCCTGAATTTAGTACAAGGGGGCAAATCCGTAGCTGAGTATGAGGTAGAATTTTTGCACTTGAGCCGTTACACCCGAGGAATAGTAGCGACTGACTATGAGCGTTGCGTACGGTTCGAAGATGGGCTGCGGGATGAGTTGAAGGTATTGATAGCTCCGCAGCAGGAGAGGGACTTTGCCGTTTTGGTTGAAAAAGCTAAAATAGCCGAAGAGGTAAAGCGGACGGAGAGACAGAATAGGGATAAAGATCGGAGTAAAACCAAGATAAGTTTTGGTCCGTCGGGTTCATCTGGGGGTTTTCAGAAAAGGCCTAAGTTTGATGGGCCAGCTCGAGTTCCGACGCCTGCCGCGGTGGGTCAGGTTTGACCATGTGCTCTGTGTGGGAAAGTGCATTCTGGTGAGTGTAGGAGGAGAACTGGTGGATGTTTCAGGTGCGGATCTATGGATCATATGGTTAAAGATTGTCCACAAGTAGATCAGGTGCGGCCAGTTGGACGGGGTTTTGATCAGTTCAGGAGGGGTGGTCAGCAACCACAGAGGGGTCGTGGTACAGCTAGATGGGGAAATGTTTTCAGTCGGAGGCGTGGAGCACCGGGCAGAGGTGCTGGGAATACAGAGGTGAGACAGCCCGGGTTAGTCTATGCAGCTAGACGTCGAGAGGAGGGTGATACACCGGACGTCATAACGGGTACGTTCCTCATTTTAGGGTTGCCCTTTACTGCATTGATTGATATTGGGTCGACGCATTCCTATGTTGCTAATGTGGTGTCTGGAACTTTAAACATGAACTCTGAGATTGCTTCTAGGGAGATGATTGTACTTAGCCCTTTAGGACAATCTGTAGTGGTAAACAAACTCTTTAGGAGTGTGCCTCTAGAAGTACAAGGGTTGGTTTTTCCAGCTGATTTGATGGAACTTCCGTTTGGGGAGTTTGATTTAATCTTAGGTATGGATTGGTTAGTAAAGTATCGAGCAAACTTGGATTGTGCTACTAAACGCATGGTGTTAAGGACTCCTGAGGATAATGAAGTTTTAGTGATAGGCGAAAGGAGAAACTACTTGTCCAATGTAGTGTCTACTTTAAAGGCGAAAAGAATGGTGAGAAAAGGATGTGAGGCTTTCTTAACTTTCGTTCGTGCTCTTGAGGCCAAGGAGTTGACTGTGAAGGATGTCAGAACAGTGAAGGAATTTTCCGATGTTTTTCTAGAGGAGCTTCCAGGGTTACCTCAGGATCGCGCGGTGGAATTTGGTATTGATCTTCTTCCGGGAGCAACGCCAGTGTCTATTTCCCCATATAGAATGGCGCCGAAGGAGTTAGTGGAGCTGAAAGTGCAGATTCAAGAATTGTTGGATTATGGTTTTATCCGACCAAGTGTATCTCCGTGGGGAGTGCCGATTTTGTTCGTAAAGAAAAAGGATGGAACGATGCGTATGTGCATTGACTACCGCCAGTTGAATAAGTTGACGATTAAGAACAAATACCCACTACCGAGGATTGACGATATGTTTGACCAGCTCAAAGGGGCTTCAGTTTTCTCGAAGATAGATTTGAGGTCAGGATATCATCAGCTTAAGGTCAAGGAAGCGGATATTCATAAGACGGCGTTTCGGACTCGCTATGGTCACTATGAGTTTTTAGTGATGCCGTTTGGATTGACGAATGCACTAGCTGCATTTATGGATATGATGAACCGGGTATTCCAACCCTATCTGGACCAGTTTGTTGTGGTGTTCATAGACGACATTCTAGTATATTCCAAGACGGAAGAAGAGCATGATTCGCATCTTCGGGTGGTTCTGCAGATTTTGAGGGAGAAACAGCTGTACGCCAAATTTAGTAAGTGTGAATTTTGGTTGAAAGAAGTAACCTTTTTGGGTCATGTTGTATATGCAGAGGGAATTAGGGTTGATCCCCGGAAAATTGAAGCTGTGTTGGATTGGAAACCGCCTAAGTCTGTGGCGGAGATTCAAAGTTTCTTGGGATTGGCTGGGTACTACAGAAGGTTTGTTGAGGGATTCTCCTTAATTGCGGCACCCTTAACTAAGTTGCTGCAGAAAGGGGTAGCATTTGTTTGGACTGCTAAGCAGCAGGAAAGCTTTGAGAAGTTGAAAAGGATCTTGACGGAGGCTCCGGTTTTGATTCAGCCTGAGGCTGGGAAAGAGTTCGTTTTCTTTTGTGATGCTTCACACACGGGATTAGGGTGTGTGTTAATGCAAGATGGGAAGGTAGTCGTGTATGCGTCTCGGTAGTTAAGACCGCATGAGATGAACTATCCCACGCATGATCTGGAGTTGGCTGATGTAGTGTTCACTTTGAAGATCTGGAGACATTACTTGTATGGGGAGAAGTCCATTATCTACACCAACCACAAGAGTTTAAAATATCTCCTTACTCAGAAGGAGTTAAATTTAAGGCAGCGGAGGTGGATTGAATTGTTAAAGGATTACGACTGCTCGATCGAGTATCATCCGGGTAAAGCTAACATGGTGGCGGATGCATTAAGTCAGAAAGTGATATCGGAGTTGAGGGCAATGCTTGCTCATCTCAGTTTGTATGATGATGGAAGTTTGTTAGCTGAACTCCAAGTGAAGCCGACGTGGATAAGTCAGATTAAGGAGAAGCAGTTATCGGATGATGTCTTGAGTGCTCGACTTCTGCAAGTACAGAATAGTGGGGTAGAGGATTACAGTTTAAATAGTGATGGGGTATTGTGTTTCCGTAAAAGGGTCTGCGTGCCGAAAGATGTTGAGTTGAGGCAGATGATTCTTCAGGAGGCACATAGTAGTCCTTACGCTATGCATCCTGGTGGGAATAAGATGTATCATGATTTGCGTGAGCAGTTCTGGTGGCCTGGATTGAAGCGAAAAATTACCGAGTTCGTGGGTAGATGCTTGACGTGTCAGCAGGTGAAAGCAGAGCATCAGCTGCCTTTGGGGTTATTGCAGCCGGTGAAGATTCCACAGTGGAAATGGAAGAGGATAACGATGGACTTTGTTAGTGGGCTACCTCTTACGCCTACTAAAAAAGATTCAGTGTGGGTGATTGTTGATCGGTTGACGAAGTCTGCCCATTTCATACCTGTTCGTGTCAACTATTCTCTGCAGAAGCTGGTTAAGCTGTATGTGGCAGAGATTGTGAGGTTGCATGGGGTACCAGTGTCAATCATATAGGATAGAGACCCTAGGTTTACATTGCGTTTTTCGAAGGTGCTGCATCAAGCATTGGGTACAAGACTAGACTTTAGCACAACATTTCATCCACAGTCTGATGGTCAGTCTGAGAGGGTAATTCAAATCTTGGAAGATATGTTGAGAGGCTGTGTTATTGACTTCAGGGGTAGTTGGGAGGAATTCCTACCGTTGGCAGAATTCGCATACAACAACAGCTACAAGTCTAGTATCCAGATGGCGCCCTATGAAGCGTTGTATGGGCGAAGGTGTCGTACTCCTACTTGCTGGACAGAGTTGGGTGAGCGTCGGGTGTTGGGTCCAGAATTGGTTTCAGAGACAGAAGAGAAAGTTAAGTTGATTCGAACTCGGTTGAAGGAGGCTTCCGACAGGCAGAAATCCTATGCTGATCTGAAGCGTAAGGATATAGAATTTGCAATGGGGGATCAGGTGTTTTTGAAAGTTTCGCCTTGGAAGAAAGTTTTGAGGTTTGGACGGAAGGGCAAGCTAAGTCCCAGGTTTATCGGGCCTTATCGGGTATTGAAACATGTGGGACCAGTGGCATATCAGCTTGAGTTGCCTTCAGAATTGAAACTGATACATGATGTGTTCCATGTCTTGATGTTGAGACGCTATCGTTCGGATCCGTCTCACATTGTGCCAGTGGAGGAAATTGAGGTAAGACCAGACCTGTCTTTCGAAGAAGAACCAGTGTAGATATTGGACTGAGACGTTAAGGTGCTAAGAAGAAAATCAGTCCCTTTGGTCAAAGTTTTGTGGCGGAACCACGGTTCAGAAGAGGCCACATGGGAGCCAGAGGATGTTATGCTTCAGCAATACCCTCATCTCTTCTGATCAGGTAATTTCGAGGCCAAAATTTCTTTAAGGGGGTAGAACTGTAACATCCGGGAAATTGGGGTTCTGCATATTATGTTTTTGTGTGTTTGGTATGCTCTATCTGTTAATTTGTTATGTTTTGGGGCCTCGGGAAGGCTCGGTGTTAAGCTGAAGCCTTGGTGGAATTTTCAATTTTGGGCACTGTAGGGGAGAGCTGGCTGGGGCAGGCTTTAAGTATTATTGCTTGTGTTTGTTGACACAAGGAATGGGTGGTAAAGTGGCAAGGAGACGCCACTTGGGATGCAGGTAAGTGACGCCACAGGGGAGCAGTGAGGGAGCAGGTTCGAGTCGTATAGCTTGTTTTTGTGAAATTCTTTTTGGCGTCAGGATGGGAGGTGGTGGATTTCGATATGGACACTTCTAGGTGGAGTGTTGAACGGGTCGAATACTTTGAAGGGGTGGCCATGAGAGAAAGGTGGAGTTTGAATCATTCAAACTGATTCAAATGAGTGAACAAGAGTGAATGTAGGAGGCAATCAAGGAGATGGAGGTGGGGGGAGAGTGTTAGCCGAATTTTGGGATGTGTTGGGGGAGGAAATTCAGTCAAAGTGGAGTCCCTTGGTTGGTGAAGGCATTCGGTTTTGGTCGGGGGTTTAGGTGCCAAAATTTGGGGGTGTGTTTAGCAAATTTTGGTGTGGTAAGTTTTCTTTTTTCGGCATTTGGTGTTCCTCTTCTTTTCAATTCTTTTTCTCTGTTTGCCGAAAACTCCCCAGACTATTTTGGTTCATTCTTTTCTTTGGTAAAGCCGAAACCTTTTGGGCACTCTTTCCCTTTCTATTTTTTTTCTTTTCCTCTCATTTACTTCACATATTAAGCTTACATCCATTTTACCGAATTCTCTGAGCTCCCATCTCCCTTTTTGTTTCATCTCACACTTGTGTCTTGTGAGCCGAATCTCCCTATTCCATTTGCCAGTTGTTCTCCTTCAAAGCTGAATCTGCACCCTTCCTATCGGTTTTGCTATTAGCTGATTTTAGACTCTCCACTCATTAATCTGTTGATTCGGTAAGGAGCTTCTTCTCTGTCTTTCTTTTTATTCATCTTCCATATTCTCTTGGTCTGATTAAACCGGAGTTCTGACTTGCAGTTTGGGGTACTGGCCGATTGTAGAAGGTTGTGATTCTAGCATCTCATTGACGTGTGGCCTATTCTCAAGGGGATCTTGGGACTCAATCGAATTCTTAGACTAATCAGTTGGAGTTCGGTTTCTGTTTATCTAGGTAAGGAACTTCTTCGTTATGAGTATCTATCCTTTCGTTCTTTTCATTGCTTTAACCTGGTTCTCTGGTGAAGATCTTTCATGGATTCGAATGCCAGTCAAGGGAAGGAGGGGGTTGGACTTGTAGTCCCTACCCCTAAGTTCAAAAAACGTGCGGTATCGGCAGTACGAGACTTTCCACCGGGTTGTGGGCCGGCTTCAGATCTGAATAGACAGATTGCGGTTGTTCTATCTTCTGTGAGTGTCGATAGTATCGAGAGCTTAGTTCTCCTCGTATTCAGGTGTGTAATTCTCACACCTTCTCCTGTCGTTTTATTTAAAGATGTATATGCTTGTGAAATGCTGAAACTTCGGCATATGCCGCTTTTACCTTTGGAGGGTAGAATCAAGACATCAGGTTAGTGATTTCTGACTATGTTATATATGCAATTATGCTGACATGATTATATGTACACTCTGAACATCTGATATATGTTGATATCTGTTGCATTCATACATCATGATTTTATGTTGCATGGGAATAGGCATATGCTTTTAATTGGAAGGGGAAGTGTATCTGGTGACTATGTCACAATATCTGGTGGTTTTGCCACACTCTGTTCTGGTGGCCACGCCACATAATCTGGTGACTCTGTCACAACTCTGACGATGAGCAACTAACTGCAGCATGACTGCCATCGATGGTGTGTAGCGGTGAGGGTCGATTATAGAAATCCCCACTGGTGTGATTGGCAGGAATGGGTGGTGTGTAGCGGATGGAAACTTAGGCTGGGTTGGGTTTTGCATCATTTTGCATATGCTATCTGCTATACTATGTCATAGGGCTAAGGCCCAATCCGTTTTCGAGAGGGCTTCGCCCAATGTGATTATGCAAGGGGGCTAAGGCCCAAATGGTATATGAATGGGCTTGGGCCCAGTGATGGTGCTTGGAAATTGCACACTGAGTCATTTGACTCACCCTTTCTGATTAACACTTTTGCAGGTGATACATAGTGCAGTGGATTTGGGCCGGAGGGGACTACGAGGTGGCCATGCACGGTTTTATTTAATTGAACTTTACTTTCCTTTAAATTTTCGGGATTTTGTTATGTAATAAGGCCACTTTTAATTTGGTTTAATTTCAATTTAAACTTTAGACGTTTTGAGTACAAAATAATCGATAAGACGTTTTTTTAAAATGCAATTGAAAGTTTTTCTCACAACTAAATTAACGATGTTACAAATGGATTTTTTTTTATGACAAACTTCTGGCTTAGTCTAACGTAGCAACATGGGTTTTCAAACGTCACCTAAACACAAGAATTGGGCTAACGAAAAATTTTCCTTAAATGATTATTGGGCTTTCAAACGAACTACTGATCTGAAGTTTTAAAAAAAGAACTTAAAAGTTTTTCTGAAGTTCGCGTAGTTACATAAATTCTTCCCAAGTGACATACCAGATCTGGTCGTGGTGTTTGGGCCGGGTTTGGGGTGTTACAGGTTTACTCCGAGATTTTGGAAGAAGTTGCAAGAGGCCATGGGTACGAGATTGAATTTCAGTACTGCGTTCCATCCGCAAACCGATGGTCAGTCTGAAAGAGTGATTCAAGTTCTTGAAGATATGCTTCGATGCTGTGTGTTAGAATTCGAAGGTAGTTGGGAGAGATATCTACCTTTGGTCGAATTCGCCTACAACAATAGTTATCAGTCGAGTATACATATGGCACCGTATGAGGCTTTGTATGGTCATAAGTGTCGGACTCCTTTGTATTGGACCGAGCTTAGTGAGAAGCGGATCCATGGGTTCGATTTAGTGAAAGAAACCGAAGAGAAGGTGAAAGTAATTCGTAATAGTCTGAGAGCTGCTTCGGACCGACAGAAGTCGTACGCGGATTTGAAAAGAAAAGAAATTGAGTTTAAAGTGGGCGACAAAGTGTTTTTGAAAGTGTCCCCGTGGAAGAAGATTATGAGATTTAGACAAAAAGGGAAATTGAGTCCAAGGTTCATAGGGCCGTATGAGATTACAGATAGAATTGGGCCTGTAGCATACCGGTTGGCTTTGCCGGTAGAGTTGGAAAAGATTCATAATGTGTTCCATGTATCGATGTTGCGACGGTATCGCTCCTATCCTTCACATGTGATTCCTTCGACGGAAATTTAGATAAGACCGGATATATCTTATGAAGAGGAGCCGATTAAGATCTTGGCTCGAGAAGTGAAACAGTTGAAAAATAAGATCATAGCACTAGTGAAAGTGTTATGGCAGAAACATGGTGTGGAAGAGGCTACGTGGGAAACGGAAGAAGCTATGAGAGAGCAATATCCAAACCTCTTTACTGGTAAGATTTTCGGGGGCAAAAATCTCTAAAGGGGGGAGAGTTGTAACATCCTGGTTTAGGGCCTAGTCGGAATAGTGGTGTGAGACCACAAATCCGAGGGTTATAAATGAGTTTTTGAGGTTTATGCCTTGTATGCATGCTAGTGTGAAAGTTTTATGAAGCAATTTTGTGAAATTGTGGTTGAATTGTCCAAAAGGACTAAATTGCAAAAGTTGCAAAATGTGTGTTTCTAGAAGCTATATGTGTGAAATAGCTTTAGATTATTAATTAGAGGTCCTTAAATAACAATTTATCCAAATTCTAATTTTTGGACAAAATTGGGCATGAATGAGTTAAAATTTAAAGTTTATCAAAAAGGGCATTTTGGCCATTTATCAAATAAGTGATTAAAATAGGAGAAAAGATGACAAAATTCATTCATCTTCTTCTCCAAGGCTGCCGAAAATTCCAAAGAGCCATTGTTAGGGTTCTTCAAATTTTCAAGCTTGCTAGTAAGTGCATCTAGCCTCGTTTTTGATATTCTTTGTATTTTTGAAGTCCCTTAGCATGAGTAAGCTATTTTTAGCTATTTGATGAGCTATGAAGGATGTTCAAAAATGTGGTCATGTATGACATGCATGTATTTTGTTGTTTTATGGAAGATTATGAAAGCTTGATGTAGTAGAAACATCTTTTGTTAAGTGATTTTCCATGAAAATGCATGTAGGGACTTGATTGTGAAAATCTTAAGTTTGGTCATACATGTGTGTTTTAGTGAGAATTGATGATAGCTTTAGTTGAATAAGTGGTTCGACTAAGCATGAAAGACTAGAAAGTTGAATAAAAATCACTTTACGAGCCTTTGGGGCTAAAGTGTAAATATGAGAAAGTTTAGGGGCAAAATAGTAATTTTGCTAAAGTATGAGATGTGAGTCAATTCAGTCAATGTATGTATTGAATAAGCTGATTTATTCATTATAGATCAAGAAAGACGAAGCCCAGATCGAAACCGAGGCAAAAGCAAGGTGGTGGACTAAATTGCAAGTCTCAATACTTTTGAGTATCGAGGTAAGTCTACGCATAAATAATGCATTTTTACTTACAATTTGTGAATGCTAAATAGTGTGTAGCATGATCGAAAATGATTGAGAACCTATGTGGTTCAAGTAGAATATGTGAATGGATGAATGATAGAGTAAGTAAATATGTTGATATGTTGTAATAGTGCAAAAAAGGTGGGCTAAGTGCGATACCATCCTAATGCATATTGACGATGAGCTGGCTATGTGCGATGCTACCGTTAGGTATGTTATTTAGTGGGCTATGTGCGAAACCGCTATGAATACCTTGTTAGTAGGCTAAGTGCGATACTACCTTACTAATTGAATGGGGTGGGCTTAGTGCGGAACCACCGAGAGATTTGCTATGTGGATGTGATAGTGAGTAGATTAGCTGTGTGGATTAGCTGTGTGGATTAGTTGTGTGGACTAGATGTGTCGATTAGCTGTGTGGATGTATTATCGAGAAATAATGATGTGTTGTATATTGTGTAAATGTGATGTTGGATGCAGGGATGTATGTCAATAATTATGAGTAAGTGACTCATGATGTGTTGGAAATGTGGTAAGGGATAGAAAGAGTAAGCATAGTTGTGAATTACTTATGTTAGTATAATGCTAATTGTTGCTTAGCTTATACTATGTTGCTTAATTGTTTATGTGTAAACTTACTAAGCTCAAAGCTTACTCTCTTTCTTTTCCCTTGTCTTATAGAGTAAAAGTGTTGAATCGAGATACGAGGATCAATTGGAAGATCGCCCACACTATCAGCACACTCTGGTACATTAGACTCAATGTTTTGTATATGGCATGTATAGGGGCTAGACAAATTAGTGAATTTTTGGTGTAAATGGCTAAGATGTGTTGGCCTTTAGATGGATAGTGTATTTTGTATAATGCCATGGTTGTTGGCTATTACATTATATGAAAGAAAGATGTAGTTTTCTATGTGAGATTGCACTTCAATTTGAGTTGATTATGGATGTGTTGTATGAGTGCATGTTGTGTAAGCTATAAGGGTGAGAAGAGCTTAGCAAATAGCTTTGTTCTTGGCCATATGGATAGACACACGGGCGTGTGTCTAGGCCATGTGTGACACATGGTCTGCCCACGGGCGTGTGCTTTGGTCGTGCGTCCCCTGCAGGTTGACATATTAAGTCAGAATTGGCCACGAGCTAGACACACGGGCGTGTGTCTAGACTCCAGGCCGTGTGAGGGAAGTCAGTGTTTACCACGGTTGGGAAGCACGGGCGTGTGCCTTGGCCGTGGGGCATTGGCAGAATGCTGGGTTTTTAAGCACGGTTTGGGAACATAGGCGTGTGTGACTTCACACGGACGTGTTGTACCTTGCACGGGTGTGTGAGCCCTGTTCAAAAGAGAAAATTTTTAAGATTGGAAAAGGTTCCGGTTTAGTCTTTAGAGCCCTCGTGTGTATGAGTGAGGCCTCGTAAGTCGAGAATGAGGTTGTTGAGATGACTTCAGAGAGTAGTTACGACGAGCCTATGTGGCGATCAAGTGGTTTGAGTTCGGTAGCACCTTAGGCCCGGTTCCGGCGTAGAACGCGGGTAAGGGGTGTTGCATAATCAATAACCAACTCATAATCTTTTAACAGTTCAAGCCATCTACGCTATCTCAGATTCAAACCTTTCTATGACATCAGATACTTGAAGCTTTTCTGATTGGTAAATATATGACACTCTTCATCGAACAAATAGTGTCGCCAAATTTTCAGAGCAAATACAATAGCTACCAATTCTAGATCATGTGTCAGATAGTTCTTTTCATGTGGCTTTAACTGTCTAGAAGCATAAGCTATTACTTTACCTTCTTGCATTAAAACACAGCCTAATCCGTACAATGACGCATCACTGAAAATCACAAATTCCTTACCCGATTTAGGCTGGACCAAAACTGGTGCTTCGTTCAACAGAGGTTTCAACTGGTCAAAACTTTGCTGACATTTATCAAACCATTCAAATTTCACATCTTTCTGTAATAGCCGTGTCATCAGTGTGGCTATCATCAAAAACGCTTTTACAAATCTCCGGTAATAACCAGCTAATTCCAGAAAACTTCTGACTTCAGATACATTTCTTGGAGGTTTTCAGTTAACATAACTGAAATTTTATTCGGATCAACTCTAATACCTTCAGCTGATACTATGTGTCCCAAAAAACCAACTTCCTGAAGCTAAAACTCACATTTGCTAAATTTAGCAAACAATTGTTTATCTTGCAAAGTTTGCAGAACAATTCTCAGATGTTCGGCATGTTCAGTCTCATCTCGAGAATATATCAGAATATCATCAATAAATAGCACAACAAATCTATCCAAATACGGTATGAAAATTCTATTCATCAAATCCATAAACACTGTAGGTGCGTTAGTTAAACCAAACGGCATCACAAGAAATTCATAATGTCTGTACCAAGTTCTGAATGTCGTTTTCGATACATTCGAATCTTTCACTCGTAACTGATAATAGCCCGAACGAAGATCAATCTTCAAAAACACAATGGCACCTTTCAACTGATCGAACAAATCGTCAATGTGAGGTGGGGGATTTTTATTCTTGATTGTAACTTAGTCGAGTTGACGATAATTAATACATAATCTCACTGATCCATCCTTTTTCTTAACAAAAAGAACCGGTGCACCCCAAGGTGAAAAACTTGGTCGAGCAAAACCCCTATCAGTTAGTTCTTGCAACTGTGCTTTCAACTCCTTTAACTCTGTAAGAGCCATTCTATATGGTGCTATCAATATCGGTGTTGTTCCCGGTACAAGATCTATAGCAAGTTTAACTTCTCTAGCCGACAGTAATCCAGGTAACTCCTCTGGAAACACATCAGGATACTCGCAAACCACTGGCACTAATTTAAGCTTTGACTTAGACACCTTAGTATCCAATACAAAAGCAAGATAAGCATCATAACCTTTTTTCACATATTTTCGTGCTGGCATAGCTGATATCACAATAGACAACCCATTCAGTTTATCTAATTCAAAATAAAGCATCTCACCGTTCTGACATTTTAATACGATATGCTTTTGTTTAAAGTTTACCACAGCATCATGCAAAGTTAGCCAATCCATGCCCAAAATCACATCAAATTCATCAAACAGTAAAAGCATCAAATCAGTCGAAAAATAGTAACCCTGTAACATTAATAGATAGTTCTTGCAAATTTTATTAACCAACACATACTGGCCAAGAGGGTTCGATACTTTAACCACGAATTCAGTGGACTCAACAGGTAAATTTTTACCAGACACTAATTTCGTGCAAATATATGAATGAGTCAAACCAAGATCAATTAAAGCAATTACATCAGTATCAATAAGAGAGAAAGTACCAGTAATAACATCTGGTGTAGAAGCATCTTCTCGTGCATGAATAGCATAAGTCCTAGTTAGTGCTCGTGCTTCGGATCTTACAGTGGAGTCTTTTGTCACACCACAGCTACCACTCGTATTTCCAGGATTACGAGGTGGTTTACCTCTCGTAGCTGTATTACTTGGCCTCAAAATTTGAATATTATCTTTTTCAGGTTTCTTTGGGCAATCTCTAAGATAGTGGTCAAGAGAACCACATATAAAACAAGCTCCACTCTTCATTCGACATTCACCAAAATGTAGCTTGTTACAGTGTTTGCACTTAGGTTTGGTGTTTCTAACACTACCTACACTCGCTACAGATGTAGCCTGAGATCTAGGATTGGAGCGTCGAGTACCTCTGTCTCTACCGAAATATCCCACAAAAGTAGTAGAACGGTCATGATATTTCTTTGATTTCTTTGATGTTGACTGGTATGACTTTCCCGTCAATCTCTTACTTGAAGCTCTGGTTTCAATCTCAGCTTGTCTTTTCTCTTTGCTCAACTATTCAGTTTTACATGCCTGATCAACCAATAAACAAATTCTTTCAACTCAAGAATCTCGACTAATAATTTTATATCGTCATTTAAGCCATATTTGAACCGCTTACACATTGCAGTCTCAGTCGGAATACATTCTCTAGCATATTTGCTCAATCGAACAAATTCTCGTTCATATTCAGACATTGTCATACGACCCTGTTTAAGCTCCAAGAATTCTTTACGTTTCTGGTCAAGAAACCTCTGACTGGTGTATTTTTTTTGGAACTCGGTTTGAAAAAAATTCCCAAGTGACCCGATCTCTTCGCACAACAAAAATTAACGTATTCCATCACTGATAAGCTGAATCTTTTAATAAAGATACCGCACATTTAAGACATTTAGCCGGTGAACAAGATAATTCATCAAGAACTCTGATAGTATTTTCTAACCAGAACTTAGCTCTCTTGGGATCATCCTCAACTGTAGCTCAGAATTCTTCAGTATCGTACTTACAGATTTTATCAACAGGTGGCTTACCAGCTCTAATAAGTTTTGTACTTTGACAAATATCAGGAACCGATTGAGGAACATGACAGGGTAGAGGTTATTGAGCAACTGGGTTCGTCTGTACAAACTCAGTAAACTATTCATTCATCATCTGGAAGAAGGCTTCTTTAGCCTCTCCGCGTGATGAATGAGTGGTATTCGGAGTTTGTTCAAACAAATCCGAATGCTCAACATCCTCCACCCCCTCCTTATCCCCAACCGATTCCTGTAGCTCCTCAAGGTGTGGAATTGGTAAGACTGAATAAGCCTCCGGTTGATAAGATTCGAAAGCAAGAGGCTGAGGAATTTAGGGCTAATGTAGATGATGACCCCGAGAGAGCCGAGTTCTGGTTTGAGAATACTATCAGGGTATTTGATGAGTTATCATGTACACCCGAAGAATGCTTGAAATATGCTATATCATTATTAAGGGACACAGCATATCACTGGTGGAAGACACTAGTATCTGTGGTACCGAGAGAAAGGGTTACATGGGAATTCTTTCAAGAGGAATTTCGGAAGAAATACATTAGTCAGCGGTTCATCGATCAGAAACGTAAAGAATTTCTTGAGTAAAACAGGCCAATGTCGATGACAGTATGAGCGAGAATTTGTCGAAGCTCGATAAGTATGCCCGAGAGTGTGTTTCCTCCGAGGCTATTATGTGTAAAAGGTTCGAAGATGGGCTGAATGAAGACATCCGACTGTTAGTTGGAATCTTGAAACTAAAAGAATTTGTTGTATTGGTTGAACGAGCTTGCAAAGCCGAAGAGTTAAGCAAAGAGAAAAGAAAGGCCGAGAGTGAGGTTAGAGATGCAAGAAAAAGGCCGATGAGTAAGTCATTTAAATCTCAGTCAAAGAAATCTAGAGAAATGTATTCTCGTTCGAATGTTTTAGCTGGGTATTTGCACAAAGACCGCGGGAAGCAATATTCGGGTTTTAAATCTCAAGCTACTTCAATGGAAAGCGTGGGTAATGTTAGGTCTAACAGACCTGAATGTCAGCATTGTGGAAGAAGACATCCCGACGAGTGTAGGATGAATGACCGAGCTTGTTTCAAGTGTTGTTCTCAAGATCATTTTATCTGAGATTGCCCTGAGATAACTGAGAAAGAACAATTTCCAAGTGCAAGGCCGAGTAATACTACCAATAGGGGTAGGCCACCGAGAAATACCGGGAATGGAACTAGCAGTAAAGGTGTGACGAAGGATTCAGCCGTGAGATCCAAAGCTAGAGCACCTGCTAGAGCTTATGTCATACGTGCTTGTGAGGATGCGTCATCTCCTGATGTGATTACTGGTACATTTTCTCTTTATGATACTAATGTTATTGCATTGATCGATCCTGGATCGACTCATTCTTATGTTTGTGTGAATTTGGTATCTAGTAAGAGTTTGCCGATTGAGTTTACTGAGTTTGTGATTAAAGTGTCAAACCCCTTAGGCAAATATGTGCTAGTTGATAAAGTTTGCAAGAATTGTCCTTTGATGATTCGAGGTCACTGTTTTTCGGCTGACTTAATGTTGTTTCCATTTGATGAATTCGATGTTATTTTGGGTATGGGCTGGTTGACACTGCATGATGCCATAGTAAATTATAGACTAAAAACTATTGAATTGAAATGTGAAAATGGTGAGGTTCTTCGGGTTGAAACCGATGAATCAAGTGAATTGCCTATTGTGATTTCGTCTATAGCTACTCAGAGATACGTAAGAAAAGGTTGTGAAGCTTATCTTGCTTATGTGTTGAATACAAAGATGTTTGAGTTGAAACTTGAATCAGTGCCGGTAGTCTGTGAATATCCGGATGTTTTTCCTGAAGAGTTGCCTGGGTTGCCACCGATTAGAGAAGTTGAGTTTGGTATTGATTTAGTACCCGGGACATCGCCGATATTGATTGCTTCGTATAGGATGGCTCCGACTGAATTGAAAGAATTAAAAGCTCAGTTGCAAGAGTTGACAAATAAGGGTTTTGTGAGACCGAGTTTTTCTCCCTAGGGTGCACCAGTATTATTCGTCAAGAAGAAAGACGGATCCATGAGACTTTGTATCGATTATCGTCAACTCAACAAGGTTACGATAAAGAACAAGTATCCTTTGCCGAGGATTGATGACTTGTTTGATCAGTTGAAAGGAGCAACGGTTTTCTCGAATATTGATTTGAGATCTGGCTGCTATCAGTTGAGAGTTAAAGAGTCGGATGTACCAAAAACTGCTTTCAGGACAAGGTACGGGCATTATGAATTTCTTGTTATGCCTTTTGGATTAACTAATGCCCCTGCTATTTTTATGGACTTGATGAATCGAATTTTCCGACCGTATTTGGATAAGTTTGTGGTTGTGTTCATCGATGACATTCTGATTTATTCTTGAGATGAGTCTAAGCATGCCGAGCACTTGAGAACTGTATTACAGGTGTTGAGAGATAAGAAATTGTTTGCTAAATTAAGTAAAAGTGAGTTTTGGCTCCGAGAAGTCAGATTTTTGGGACATATCGTTCCAAGTGATGGTATTCGAGTTGATCTAAGTAAGATTTTGGCAATTGTTGATTGGAAACCACCAAGGAATGTATCTGAAGTTAGAAGCTTTTTGGGCTTAGCTGGTTATTACCGACGTTTTTTCAAAGGATTTTCGATGATTGCTACTCCTATGACCAAGCTGTTGCAAAAAGATGTTAAATTTGAATGGTACGAAAAATGTCAGCAAAGTTTTGAGAAATTGAAAGCATTATTGACCGAGGCACCGGTTTTAGTACAACCTGAATAGGGAAAAGAATTCGTAATTTATAGTGACGCGCCATTGAATGGTTTGGGTTGTGTGTTGATGCAAGAGGGCAAAGTGATAGCTTATGCCTCGAGACAGTTGAAACCACACGAGAAGAATTATCCGACGCACAATTCGGAATTGGCTGCCATTGTTTTTTGCTTTGAAAATTTGGCGTCATCATTTGTATGGTGAGAAATGCCATATCTTTACTGATCATAAGAGTTTAAAATATTTGATGACTCAGAAAGATCTGAACTTGCGACAAAGGAGATGGCTCGAGTTACTGAAAGATTATGAACTAGTGATTGACTATCATCCGGGAAAGGTGAATGTAGTCGCAAATGCTTTGAGCAGAAAGTCCTTGTTTGCTTTGAGAGCTATAAGTACGAGATTGACTTTGTCTAATGATGGTTCAATTTTGGCCGAGATGAGAGCTAGACCGATATATCTTCAGCAAATTTGTGAAGCTCAGAAAAATGATAGTGAATTGCAAGCTAAAAGAGCTAAGTGTGAATCGGGTAGTGATTTAGACTTTCGGATCGGTTCAGATGATTGTTTGATGTTTCGAGATAGAATATGTGTACCGAAAGATGATGAACTTATTTAGAAAATTTTACGCGAGGCACACAGTGGTTGTTTATCAGTTCATCCGGGTAGTACGAAAATGTATAATGATTTGAAGAAATTGTATTGGTGGTCAGGTATGAAACGAGATATTTTGGAGTTTGTTTCGAGATGTTTGATTTGTCAACAAGTAAAAGCCAAACACCAAGTGTCTTCGGGTTTACTTCAACCAGTGATGGTACCCGAGTGGAAATGGGATAGGATTACGATGGACTTATTAACGAGTCTGCCTTTGACTCCGAAAAAGAAAGATGTCGTCTAGGTTGTTGTTGATAGATTGACGAAATTGGCTCATTTTATACCGGTACGTTCTGACTATTCACTTGATAAGCTAGCCGAATTATATATTGTCGAGATTGTGAGATTGCTCGGAGTGCCTATTTCTATTATTTCGAATAGAGATCCGAGGTTTACTTCAAGATTTTGGAAGAAATTACAAGAAGCTTTGGGTACGAAGTTAAATTTTAGTACCGCTTTTCATCCACAAACCGACGGTCAATCTGAAAGAGTAATTCAGATTCTTGAAGATATGCTCCGATGTTGTGTTCTAGAATTCGAAGGTAGTTGGGAGAAATATTTACCATTAGTCGAATTTGCTTATAACAATAGTTTTCAGTCGAGTATAAAGATGGCACCGTATGTGGCATTGTATGGCCGCAAGTGTCGAACTCCATTGTATTGGACAGAGCTTAGTGAGAAACATATTCATGGGGTTGACTTGGTTAGAGAAACCGAAGAAAAGGTAAAGGTAATTCGTGACTGTTTGAAAGCCGCTTCAGATCGACAAAAGTCGTACGCAGATTTGAAAAGAAAAGAGATCGAATTTTAGATTGGTGATAAAGTATTTCTAAAAGTATCTCTGTGGAAGAAGATCCTCAGATTTGGCCGTAAAGGCAAGTTGAGTCCACGTTTCATTGGGCCATATGAGGTTATTGAAAGAATAGGGCCAGTAGAATATCGGTTAGCTTTACCGACAGAGTTGGAAAGGATCCATAATGTGTTTCATGCGTCGATGTTCTGACGATATCGCTCTGATCCTTCACATGTGATTTCTCCAACAGAGATTGAGATTCGACTGGATATGACGTATGGTGAAGAACAGATCAAGATTTTAGCTCGGGGAGTTAAACAGTTGAGAAATAAAAGTATAGCCCTAGTGAAAGTTTTATGGCAACGACATGGAGTTAAAGAGGCTACGTGGGAGCCTGAGGAAGCTATGAGAAAACAATACCCAAACCTCTTTTCTGGTAAGATTTTCGGGGACGAAAATCCCTAAAGGGGGGAGAGTTGTAACAGCCCGATTTTGGGTCTAGTCGGAACAGTGATTTCGGGACCACAAATTTGACGCAGTAAAATTCAGTTTTATTATATTTTTATGGTCTACAATTTTATGGAACAATTTCGTAAAAATTTCGTTCGAAAATTTTGACGTTTGGGCACTCAATTTAGTTAAAGGGACTAAATTGTAAAAAGTGCAAAAATTGAATTCTATATGCTAAAGGTGTCCAATTGCTATGAGATTTTAAATTGGAGGTCCTTAGATGGTAATTAGACCATTATGCTTTAGTATGGACAAAAATGGGCATGGTTAGTGAAAAATTTCAAAGTTTAGGTGAAGGGCATTTTGGTAATCTAGTAAATAAAGCCAAAATAACTAAATAAAAGTCTTCATCTTCATCAATTTAGTCCCCCATGGCCGAATATTGCAAGAGAAGACATAGCTAGGGTTTTGGCCACTTTCAAGCTCGATTGTAAGTCCGTTTTTAATTATTTTTATGTTTTTGAGATCCTTGTAACCTAATCTAGCTTTTTCAAGGACTATTTTGAAGTATTGTCAAGGTCTAAAATTTTACCCATGATAGATATTTGTGTACTTTGATGTCTAATGGTAGAAAATGTATGTTTGGTGTTAGATAAACAACATTTACTAGGTGATTTTTGATGAAAATGTCAAAAAGGACTTATTTGTAAAAGTTATAAAATGAGTAGTAAAAGTGTGATTAAATGGAAAATGTGGGCTGTTATGAGTATGAAAATGGTTCGGGTAGGCTTGGGTTTTGAAGAAATTGACTATATTTCAATTTACGAGCCTAGGGACTAAATTGTAAAAATGTGAAACATTAAGGGCAAAAATGTAATTTTTCCATAATATGATTTTTTGGCTAAATTGAATAATGTGAGTATTAAATGAGTTAAATTTGTTATTATAGATCAAGAAAATCGAGGTTCGGACCTAGATCGGGGGAAAAACAAAGTGTTTGACGATTAGGTCCAATTCTACTATTTTTGTACCGAGGTATGTTCGTATGTAAATAATGCATTGTTATATTTATGTTTTAAATGCTTTAATATTGTATGAATTGTGATTGACTCTTTGGACGTATTCGACAAAATTTCGACAAACGAGAAATCCCGGTTGAACCTTAGGAATAGAATAGAATACGAGCGACATGTCACTAGGAACCCATGCGTATATGCGATTATGTGATCCGGGTGCTAGTCTTGTACGTCCTACCAGTGGTTGGGTAGTCCGGCATGTGCTGCGGATACCTGACAACTTGTGTGAGCAGCACTGTGTAGCTACGTCCTGACTAACAGCTTGTGTGAGCAGGCCCGTGAATAGCTCGAAAGCGAGCCTATATGTATTTCGAGATATAAGGTATCTTTAGCTACATATATGACACTTATATGCAAGATTTCCGAGTATCCATTAATATTCTGAGTGTTCAACAGGAATGTCGAAGTTGTGAAAGGATATGGCTATGATGTGAGTTGGTACAGGTATGTGCGTAAAACTCATAAGTAATGAGCTCGATATGTGATGAACCCTTGGTAAGGTGGTGATTGAGTAAGTTATAATTATAATATTTTAATAACATTCATGCTAATTTTTATCATGTTAATTGTATGTTAAACGTGTGGTTATGATGCTTATTATTTGCATAGGAACTTACTAAGCTATATAGCTTACTCCCCTTTCTTTTCATTGTTTTATAGTATCACCAAGTTAGCTCGGGGTTCGGAGATCGTCGGAGATCCATACACACTATCAACAATTATTTTGGTATCAATGAATTCAACATTTTGAGTCATGGCATGTATAGGGGACTTGGTCATTTTGTTATGTGTCATAATTGATTCGGCCAAATGTGTTGGCTTATGTTGGTTAGAAGTTCATTTTGTATAAGGCCATTTGAAATTGGCTAATATTGGTATAAGTATTCATATGATGATGCCTTTCATGAATGTGGAAACTTGCATGATTTGAGTTGATAAGTTATGTGATGTTTATGTATGATAGATGTTAGCATGTGAATGATGTGTTGATGTCTTGGTTGTGGATGATTTGGTTGTATGTATAAGCTTGAATTGGTGCTATGTTATGTTATGTAGGTGTGTGCATTAAAGGGGTGGCAAATGGCTTGGTAAATAGCCTTATTTTGTCCACACGGGCGTGTGTCTAGGCCGTGTGTGACACAGGGCTTGCCCCATGGGCGTGTGTATCGGCCATGTGTCCTCTGCACTTGAATTGTTGCAAAATAGAATGTCCAGAATTGAGCACACGGGCAGAGACACGGGCGTGTGTCTCAGTCGTGTGTGCTACACAGCCTAGAACACAGGCGTGTGTCTTGGCCGTGTGAAACTTACACTTAATTCGAATTAAATTAAATAAGCACACCGCCTAGTACACGAGCGTGTGCTACGACCGTGTGGCACAAGTCAGAGAGCACCCTAAATTAAACATGGTCTGAAACACGGGCATGTTCTAGGGTCACACGGGCGTGTCCCTTGGACCACACAGGCTTGTGAGCCCTGCAGTTAGCAAAATTTTTCTAAGTTTTGTAAAAATTTCCTGAGTTCTCGGTTTAGTCTCAAACCACTTCCAATGCACGTTTTGGGCCTCGTAGGCTCGTATTAGGGACTTTATGATTGAATGTGGATGGTTTTAATTTAGATGCAACTTTTATGTCTCGAAATTGCAGGAATGCTTGTGTGGTATGTCCGGTAATGCCTCGTACCCTGTTTCGGCGTTGAATATGGGTAAGGGGTGTTACACAAAGAGTTGCGGTAGTGTGCAACACATGGAGAATCACTACCGATCAGGATGCTCACAGGAACTATATAACAGGATGCTCGAGAGGGCTTATAACAGGATTGCTTGTCCGAGCTATACTCTGTCCGCAACATATGCAGGACTATTATCAATACGGGCAAATTCTATCCATTGATTTTTCATTTATTCAAACGGGACTTTACATTTATCAGTCTTTATCATTTATCAGGCTTTGTCGGATGTCTTCAACTTCATATAAATAAATATATATATATATATATATGATATTTATACAATTCACATGCACAACATTCAATTCAAGTATACAATTATACATAATTTAATTACACGAACTTACCTTGACAAATGTTCGTGTATGTAAAATCTACTAATCCGATATTTTTATCTTTTCCTCGTTCTAACTCCGAATTTGGTCTATCCGGATCTACAAGTAAATTTAACATCAATTTAATACAATTCATACTCAATTCAGTCCAATTCACATTTTAGTCAAAATTACCGTTTTGCCCCTAAACTTTTAATTAATGACGATTTCGTCCCTAGGCTCGGAAAATGAAATTCATGCAATTTAATCCTTATTCCAAGCCTAGCAAAATTTTACAAGTAACATTTACAGCCCATGTATTTCACAAAATTTAGAATTTTTCCATAAATTTTACAACTTTACAATTTAGTCCCTAATTCACATTTTCATCGAAATTCACTTTACAAAAGTTGTTTATCTATCAACAAACTTTCATTTTCTACCATAAATTTCAAAATTTCAGCATATTCATCCATGGAAAATTTTCTATACTTTGATAACTTTTCAAATTAATCCCCAAAATAGCTAGATTAGGTTATCCTGATATCAAAAATATAAAAATTACTAAAAACGAGACTTGAATACTTACCTAATTTGACCAAATAAGTTTTATCTTTCTTCCATTCTCCATGGCTAGGGTTTCCATATTTATTTGGGAAAGATGATGATAAAAATGATGATATTTTCTTTATTTTATTATTTTTCATCTTTATTTTTCATCTTTCCAATTTTGTCCTTTTATTTATTTTATTTTCCATGGATGATTCATCATCCTTAACAACTAAGTATTTTTAATGGTTTATTTTTCATATAAGGACCTCAAATTTTGAATTCCATAGCTATTTAATCCGTTTAGCTATTAGAACTCAACTTTTGCACTTTGTGCAATTTGGTCCTTTATCAAATTAAACATATAATCGGTAAAATTTCTTTATGAAATTTTTATATGACATTATTATCATACTGTAGATCATAAAATAATATTAAAATAAATTTCCTTTCCGGAATCGGATTTGTGGTCTCGAAACCTCTGTTCCGATTTTACCGAAAACGGGTTGTTACAAAATCAAAGGGCCTAAGCTTGGCCAAATGTCTTCCTAGCTTCAACCATGGTGTTTCAGGATTTTAGGAATAAGAAACAAGAAAAATCACTTTTAATTTGGCTTTATTTTAGTTATAAATTATTTATTTACCTAATTACAATTATATCCCTTTTAATTTACATTCAAATCTTTAACATTTTTAAGTCTAAAACCGTCCAATACTATACAAATGGTATAATTACTATTTAAGTAGGGTTTAATTGCACAATTAGTCCTTCAATTAAATTAAATTTTAATTAAATAAACTTCATTACAATTTAATCCTAAATTAATTAGGACTAAAAGAGCAAATAGCTCAAAAGCTAGTGGACTAATCATATCCACCACCGCCACTCGGACTTTTTGACCATGGTTTAATTATCATTTTGGTCCTTTTTATATTTTAAATCTATAGCAATCAACTTTTACCTCTTTTACAATTTAATCCTTTTGCCTAAATTAAGCAATCAATCGTCAAAATTACCGGACCAAACTTCAATTCACCTATAATATGACTCTACAAATATTTAATAAAAATATTTACAGCTTTAAAATACGAAAACTAGGTCCTATTACCTCGTTTTCAATAACCACTTGACTTTTGAATCAAATCACTTATACTAACTTTTAATTCAATTGTTTAAAATCATCAAATCAAAATTCAATATAAAATTATTATTGACTCGCATAATTAAATATTAATTATATGAACTTACTCGTCGGATTTTTAGTTCCAAAACTGTTTTTTCTGATATCATTGAAAAACGGATTGTTACAAAGTGATTGTAATATTCATTTGGAAGTTGTTAGTAAATGGCATTTACCTAAGTTCTAGAAAACTTATAACTCTTTTTAGGGTGATTTTTGTTAGTTGGTATAGCATGGTCATGCATGTAAACAGTGGTTATGTCTTAGACCTAGAATAGTTCATATGACGAACTTTTGAAGCTCGGTTGAATTTAATTATGTATGCTTTTATGTTACTAAATGAATTGCTATAAATGTTATGGTATAATGTATCGGTTGCCATGATCTTATGTGCTTTCATAAAGCTTTAGAAATGTAGTATCATTGATTAATATTATTTAGGCCGACAGCTGTAAAGCCATCCGGATGGAGAGCAAAATGTCCTTCTAGTTGAGTTATATCAAAACGCCATTCGGATGGCGAATATTAGTCATTCGGATGGAGAGCAAACTTTCATAGTAGTTGAGTTATACTAAAACGTCATTCAGATGATGGATGTTATCCATTCGGATGGAGAGCAAGCTGTCCTAAAAGTTGAACTTGGCTAAAACACCATCTGGATAGCATCACGGCTGTTTTGAGTTATACAAGAATGCGTTGATTGCATTTTGAGTTGCCGAAAGTCCATTTTATATAAAATTATTTGGTGGCATGTTACAAGTGTTTAGATGACCTTTAGCATGCTATTAGATATTCAATTTGAAAAACTGATTTAGGATTTGTAACTTGGTCCCTTTTTTACTGTCTCTGACCTCGGACTTTTGTAAGAGGACCCACTAGAGTTAATATTATGTATTTAACATAATATTTACTCGTTAAATTAAACACTACACTAATTAATTTAACTTTGGTGTTACATTTCTATTTTGTTTGAGTTGCTTTAGCAATGGATGTAGTGTCATGCATTTGAATCCACATCCAAGTTGAGTATGGGGAGCTACAAAGTGAGATTCTCTATAATAATTTCTAAAAAGTAATTAAGTTTTCAAATATGTGATTATATACGGTAGAAAATAGATTTCCCAATAAAGTTGTTGCAAAAGTGACAAAAATTTTCTATAAATAAAAACTCTCAATTTAATTAAAAGGTAGGTCTCAATTTTCTTGAGAAAAATTTCTCCAACAATCTGTATTCATTTTCTAAAATTTAATCGTTTGTGTCTATCCATCTTCCATCTATGAATGTTAAAAAGTATTAAAAGGAAGAAAATAAAAGCAAATGTAAATGCTAAAACTGAAAAAGAAAAGTCTCTTGGTCTTTTATTCCATATTATTTTCTCAAAAAATTATCTAAAAACTCCAATTGCAAGATTTTAACAAACTAATAAATAAATTCATATAATAAACTATTTTTCTAGGAAATTTGAAATATATATAACTATATTTTAGTTATAATATGTAAGAATCTAAACTATCTTATTCTCTTCACTTTTACTTTTACTTTTACTCCCGACCCAACCAATACCAAGCCATTGGCATTGGCTTCCGAGACTCTTTTTCCTCATTTTTCTTGGGTAAAAAATAAAAGGAAAATTCCTTGGAAAATTAAGATTTAGGAAAATGGATTTAAAAATTTAGATTTAAATTTTATTTATTATATAAATTGTAAGAATAAAAGGCTTATGTTATCCATAGATTAGTTGAAATTTAATATAATGTACATTAAAAAAACATAAAAACATTATTTGTCAAATTCAAAATAATCTTAAGATTTTAAATTTATTAACAAATTAATGTATTTGAAATATCATCTTGAATTTGATTTATCTAAATAGCTTTCTACTTAATTTACACTATTTTTGAAATCCAAATCCAAAGTTTAAAATCATAATCCCTAAATACTCATTATTCAATCTTCACAGAAAAACTCAATTAAATTTAATAACATATGAATTCCCTTACCAATTAGAATAATGGAAATTACAGGAAATAAGGAAAAAAAGTGTAGCAATGAATGATGGGTAATATATTGAAGGAAAAATGAAAAGTACGTACACCTGTTTCTTATATACATGTATGTGCATGTGTGCGTGTGCGCGTGTGCGTGTGCGTGTGCGTATGCGTATGCGTGTAATGAGCCCAAGAATAAACAAACAATGACAATTTTTTTTTGAAAGAAACAAACAATGATAATTAAATGCATGAGAAAGATGGAAAAATAAGAATTCAAAGATTGCTGATATTTTTAGCCCTTTAGTGAAGATGGCCATCTGCATCAACTAAGTATGCTCGGAAGAGCCATTCTCTGCTTCATGGATTTGATGAATCTCCTTTTCTGTACTAGGCCCATGGAGCTCCTCTATTCGAGTTGTCATCTCAGACAACGAAGGGCGTTTATCGGGAGATTGAGCTGTGCAATCTATGGCAAGCTGTAGTAGCTTGACCATATCCTCCTCGATGTTCTGGTGTCTCAGAAGTTCAACGTCAAAGACCTCGGTAGTCCACTCCTCTGGAACTACGGATTGGACCCATCTTGAGAGGTCTACTCCATCCTCATTCAATAAGGCATGTCTGGGTGCCTTACCAGTAAGAAGTTCTAGAATCAGGATGCCAAAGCTGTAGACATCAGCTTTTTGGGAAACTCTACGGACATCCGTTACCTCTGGAGCACGGTAGCCATTAACACGGTCAGTAGCCGATGTGGGGCCAGCAAGCTGTGCAAGACCAAAATCAGATATGCGAGCTTCATAGGACGTAGTGAGTAGGATATTTGATGATTTGATATTTCCATGGGAGATTTCGGGTCCCTTTGAATGGAGGTATGCGATGCCTCTTGCAGCTCCAAGGGCAATGCCACACCTTGTTTCCCAATTCAATGGAATCCTACCAGCTCCTCTGTTACCTGATCAATAATGATAAATAACGAAACAATAATAATATACTTATTTGTGAATCCGAATATGTCAGAAATGAAATGCACAAATCCATTCTATGATTCTGTAAATAAGGAATAAGTGTTTCAGTATAAGCTCAGTAAAGCAACATGCCTAAAATTTATTCAGCTGGCTTATATAAAATTATAGCCGAATGTCAGAAATTGAAACTCTGTGATTTCTTTCCCAGCTGCTAAATGCATAGCAAATGATGATAAACAGAAACCTATACATACCAGAATACTTATCAGATTCAGAAATGCTAAAGGCCAAGTCATTTATATAACAAACATATTACAAGGAAATTGAGCAACTATAAACTTTATTTTCAAAGATTCAAACTCCTTTATTTTAGAACTTATCGACTGTCCAAATCTTAAATAACTCATCAGACAAGACAGAGACAAGAAAGCAATTGATGAATCCAAAAAAAGATCTGCATCATGATAAAGAAATGGAGAACGTTGGACCACGCCAGTTGAAATTTACAACCAAAAGGATCGCTAAATAGAGGCATACTAAGATTCCAGCAATCAAAAGATGAAAGGAAGAAATAACAACAACACAAGAAGCAAAAAACATAATGTACACAGAAGAAAGCCTAGTAAGAAAGAACTAACATAATGCACTCACCATGCAGAAGTGCAGACAAGCTTCCCATTGGCATGTAATCATAAACTAGAAGTTTCTCATTCCTACTAAAGTAGTAGGCCCTGACTGGTACCAAGTTCGGGTGATCCATGGCTCCAACGACCTCCATCTTCTCCTTGAATTCCTTCTCTGACACTGTCACATCCTTCAACCTCTTCACTGCAACAACCATCCCCAACTCCAAAGTGGCCTTGTAGGCCGTCCCAAATGTTCCCTTCCCTAATACCTCAGCAGAGGCCCTCAATAAATCCTCTAGATAAAATACCCTCGATCTGTTCCCAAAAAAGACCAACTTCTTACTCCCACCACTCTTAGCAATAGCATCCTTTTTTACTACCCCAGATAAACGATTACTTGTATTATCACTCTCCCCAGCTGCCTTATCAGCCGCTGGAATTTCAACCTCAGCCTGTTTTGGAGGTGCAATATCCCTTGTCTCCATTTTCTTACTACTCTTCCTTTTACATAAAAATACTAAGATAATCAAAATCAGTAAAACAGCGGTCACACAACCAACAACAATACCAGCAATGACTCCACTTGACCATTTATTGCCACTACTACTGCTGCTACTATTTCCAGTTCCATTACACGAAACCAAAGGCTTGCCACATAAAGAATTCCCTTCAAAAGCAGTCTTTGGCTTCCCTGATAGCCCTTTTGGGATTGAACCATTTAACTGATTAAAAGAAACATTGAATTGCACAAGTGCAGGCAAGTCAATATCTGGTATTGACCCAGATAAGTGATTGTTCTCCAAATAAAAAGTACCCAACCTAGTCAAATTGTTAACACTCTCAGGGATTGTACCTGTGAAATTATTGTTTGCAAGATTAAGTCTAATAAGTTTTTGTAAAGTGAACAAGAAGGCAGGAATTTCACCAGAAAATCGATTTCCTTGTAAGTATAGTTTCCGAAGGGAAGTAAGCTTGGCAAAGTCAGAGGGAATTGACCCAGAGAGAGCATTGAAACGAAGTGAAAGGGTATGGAGTTGAGTTAAGTTGCCAATGGCAATAGGAAGCGGACCTGACAGCCCCATTCCAGGGAGTCTTAACTCCACTACTCTGTTCTGCACACAACGTACACCAGTCCAATTACACGGGCTCCTTGACAGATTCCATAAAAGTGTGCGTCCACCGGAAGCTGCTCGAAGACCCACCAAGGCTGCCCTGTCGGAAGCTAGATCCGAGTTCATGCTAACAAACAATGTTGTCCAGAACAAGCACAAACAGAATATGCTGGAATTTAGCTTCATAGTTTTTCTTGCTCAGAAAAAATGAAAAAGCTTTAATTTCCACTTGTGGAAAAGTATTTTCCAGTGGTAAAGATATTGGAATCAAGATGCAATTCATGTTTGGTTGTGTGAGAATTTTTGTAGTGTCCAACGTTTGTTATTTTGTAAATGTGAAACGCTGAAACTTAGTTTTATTTTTATTTTTCCTTGTGGTTTTTATGATAATGAAAACTTAATGCAGGAATTTGGTTTGATTTGATTGAAAAGGAAATTTCTTAAGGAGCTTAAGGTTGCTGTTGTACTTCTTGATAAATTTAACTACTAGAAGGAAAGTAGAAAGGAAGTAACCGGATTTGAGTTGGCTTTTGCTGCTGCTTCTTTTTTTTTTTTCCTTGTTTATTTATTTTTCTATAACTTAGGAAAGATGTCCTACAAAACTTACTATAATTAATGTACATGTACTCGGATTTAGTCGAAAATTATTTGCTCGGAATTTTATTTATTTTACTTTTTTAAGGGTAAATTATGAAAATAGTTATTTTTGTTTGTCTCAAGTTACATTTTAGTCACTTATGTTTGAAATGTTACGTTTTAGTCACTTACGTTATCCTGTTGTAACATTTTAGTCACTGAGCAGTTAATTGAAGTTAACAGTATAACGGTAAGCTGACGTGACACATTAAATCATCATTTCAAACGAAAATTTTAGGTTAAATTATACAATTGGTCCCTATATTTTTTCGTTCTGAGCAATTTAATTCTTTTCTTTTATGTTCTTTTAAGTTTCTCTTTTTCCATTCTCTTCTGTTTCTCACTCTGTTTTCCTCCCTCCTCCATTTCTTTTAACGTAGTTTTTCTATGTTTTCCATTTGTTAAAACTAGTCCTTATAATTTGGCTTTAACGAATAAATAAATAAAAAGAAAAAATAAATTGTTCAAAAAAAATAAAAATATAAGGACTAGTTTTAACAAATAGAAAACATAGAAAAACTATGTTAAAAGAAATGGAGAAGGGAGGAGAGAAGCAGAAGAGAATGAAAAATAAATAAAAACAAAAGAAAGTTAAAAAACAATTAAATTGTTCAAAACGAAAAAAATATAGGGAATAATTGTATAATTTGTTGGGACCGACAGTACACCCCATGGCACAGCAGAAAAATATATTCCGACGATCATCATCCATGGATCCATGTACGAGGAACGAAACAGGTTGAAAAAAGGTTGAAGATATACCTTCTTAACTGAAAAACGATGAAAGGATGTTGCCGATTCGGTGTAGGTTCCAAGCCACAACGAAAATGTCCCGACCTCTATATAGTCCACTCTATATTAAAACGAACAAAAAAAAAAAAAAAAAAAAAAAAAACTCTCTTGGATATTTTCTAGAGAAAATCTCCCAAAACTGTTGCTAGACCTTTTTCTTAATTTTTTTTTTTTAAACACACTTACCCTAATTTGGGATTTTGGTATCCATATATTGAAAACAAAATCATCTTATAGAGAACATATGGAAAGCATTAAAAACGTTAAATTCTTTCCAAAAAGAATTATAACTTCCATGTTTCAATGCTTGACCGAAATCATAATTATAATAATTTATAATAATAATTTAGGTAAATTATATCCTGTTAAAATTTTATATAAATCAAATTCATATATTAATTTTAATTATGTTCTCTATTTGTGTACAAAAAGCTTGTACATTTAATTGTTTAATATTTAACTATCAAATTAAATTAATTCAATAATTAATTTAATTCATGTGACGGCTAAACACAATACCAACTATGTTTGGATTTTGTTCGTTTTAACCATAGAATGTGACCCTGTAGGTTCTTGTAACGTTAGTAGTAATACTAGAACGATTCTAATATTACAAACAATGAGTGGCATCTAGCAATGCATAATTGCTACCTAAGTTATAAGAAGTCATTATTCGACATAACCTCTCTGTGATTAACCCTTCATGTATTAAATCATTTTGTCCTTTATATCTAGATCGGACACAAGTCATGGAATAGTCACACTTGCATAATCCAATCTCATGTTTCTTGATATCTCCAGTAGACTACAATAAACATATAAGTATGATATCTCATATCAACATATTCAAGCATGACCATGCATTTCTAGTCTCACTCAATCAAGTGAGCTAAGATATTGCTCCCATTATGTAAGAGGGACAAATCCTATGTAACGCTCTGATTTATTAAATATTATTTTTATGAATTTTGTCATAAATAAGTATTTACTTCAGTGGTTAAGTGATTTGCGTAGGTGCTTGAGGTCTTGGGTTCAAGTCTCACTTTTGGAAATTCTGTCATTTTTGCTCCTAAACTTATCATTAATTGCTTGACTTATATTATATTTTCGGTCAACTCACATTAGAATGTGTCTGCTGGTTCAAGTGGTAAGTGTTAGCTTGCCTTAAGGTCTTGTGTTTGAATCCCTGTGTGAGCATTTGGCAATATTTTTGCTTTTGTGTGTGTGTCCGTGGTGTAGTAGAGGTTTGGTGGAATTGAAATTCTGTGGTAGTTGGATGAGGATCAATGTGTCGATTTTGGTGGGATTGGATTGTTAGTGGGGAGTTTTGATTCTTAATTTTATTTATTTTATTTTTATTTTTGTTCTGTTTCCAAAATTCCCTCTTCATTCCCACATTATTTTTTTCCTCTTTTCCTTTGTAATTTCCTTTTTTCTTTCTCTCTATTCTTTTGTTTAATCAGCATCGTTGTTTCGTTCATCATCTTCTATTTGTGCCAATTTCTTATTGTGGTTCGATTCGGTAAGTTATCGGGGTAGGTTTAGTTTTATTGTTTTCATAGTTGGTAAATAATCGGGGGTTTTCTTTATTCTTGTAATGGGAAGATTTCTTTTGATGGTGTATTCGTTTTAATGCTCGTTTAGGGGAAAATCAATAGGCTTGAGTGTAACAGCCTGATTTTGGGTCTAGCCGAAACAGTGATTTCAGGACCACAAATTCGACGTAGTAAAATTTATTTTTATTATAGTTTTATGGTCTACAGTTTTATGGAATGACTTCGTGAAAATTTCGTTCGAAAATTTTGACGCTTGGGCACTTAATTTTGTTAAAAGGACTAAATTACAAAAGGTGCAAAATGTGTGTTCTAGAAGCTAGAGGTGTCTAATTGCTATGAAATTTTAAGTTGGAGGTCTTTAAATGGTAATTAGACCATTATACTTTAGTATGGACAAAAATGGACATGGCTAGGTGAAATTTCAAAATTTGGCATTAAGGGCATTTTAGTAAAATGGTAATTAAAGACAAAATTAACTAAATAAAAGATGTTCATCTTCATCAAATTAGTCCCTTGGCTGAAATTCACAAGAGGAGTCCATAGCTAGGGTTTTTTCATCTTCCAATCTCGATTGTAAGTCCGTTCTTACCCCGTTTTTCATGATTTTTATGTTTTTGAGATCCTTGCAACCTAATCTAGCTATTCCAAGGACTAATTTGAAAGAAAATCAAAGTCTAAAATTTTACCCATGTTAGATATTTGTGTATTTTGATGTCTAATAGTAGATTATGTATGTTTGATGTTAGATAAACAACTTTTACTAAGTGATTTTTGATGAAAATGCCTAAAAGGACCTATTTGTAAAAGTTGTAAAATATGTAGTAAAAATGTTAATAAATGGAAAATTTGGACTGCGATGAGCATGAAAAAGATTCGGCTAGGCTTGGGTAATGAAGAAATCGAATGAAAATCATTTTACGAGCCTAGGGACTAAAATGTAAAAAGTTGGAAAGTTAGGGGCAAAAAATGTAATTTTTTCCATAAGGTGTTTTTGAGATTAAATTGAATAACGTGATAATTGAATAAGTTAAAATTGATATTATAGATCAAGAAAGACGAGGTTCTGACCTAGACCGGGGAAAGAACAAAGTTGTGGACTAAATCGAACTATTAGCCATTTTGTACCGAGATAAGTTTGTATGTTAAAAGTAAGCTTTAGAATAATTGTATTTAAATGCTTTAATATTGCATGAATTGCATGTTTGATTTTGTGAATGAGTACAATCCTACGAATGAGTCCGAAGACAAACCGACAAGTAAGAAATCCCGTTTGAACCTTAGGAATAAGGTAGGATACAAGTGACATGTCACTAGGGTTTAGGGTTTAGGGTTTAAGTGATCCGGGTGTTGGTCTCGTACGTCCTACTGGTGGCTGAGTATACCGGCATATGTTGCGGATACTTGACAGCTTGTGTGAGTAGCACCGTGTAGCTATGTCTTGACTGACAGCTTGTGTGAGTAGGCCCGTCGATAGCTCGAGAGCGAGCGATTATGTGATATGAGACTTAGGTAGCTTTGGTTACATATGTGGCACTTAGTGTACAAAGTTTTCCTGAGTATTCGACATTGTTATTCCGAGTGGTTCACGGGTATGTCAAAGATGAAAGTATGTGTATATTCATTTTGAGATGACTCAGGTATGTGTGTAAAGCTTATGCTTATTAAATGTGTGAAATGATGAATATGAGGTAAGTTTTGTGATGGATGAGTTATGATTATGAGATCATGGTAATTGTACATTTAATTATGTTATATAATTTGAATGTAATACGCATGGTAAGGTTGCTTATTTCTTGCATACGAGCTTACTAAGCTATATAGCTTACTCCCCTTCCTTTCCCTTGTCTTATAGTGTCACCAAGCTAGCTCGAGTTTCGGAGATCGTCGGAGATCCATACATACTATCAACAATTATTTTAGTATCAATGAATTCAACATTTTGAATTATGGCATGTATAGGGGACTTGGTCATTTTGTTATGTGTCATAATTGATTTGGTCAAATGTGTTGGCTTATGTTGGTTAGAAGTTCATTTTGTATAAGGCCATTTGAAATTGGCTATATTGGTATAAGTATATTCATATGATGATGCCTTTCATGAATGAGAAACTTGCATGATTTGAATTGATAAGTTATGTGATGTTTATGTATGTTAGATGTTAGCATGTGAATGATGTGTTGATGTCTTGGTTATGGATGATTTGATTGTATGTATAAGCTTGAATTGGTGCTATGTTATGTTATGTAGGTGTGTGCATTAAAGGGGTGGCAAATGGCTTGGTAAATAGCCTTATTTTTTCCACACGGGCAGACACACGGGCGTGTTTCTAGGCCGTGTGTGACACATGGTCTGCCCCACGGGCATGTAGTTCAGTCGTGTGTCCCCTGCACCTTAATTGTTGCAAAATAGAATGTCCATAATTGAGCACATGAGCAGAGACACAGGCGTGTGTCTCGGCCGTGTGTGCTACACGGCCTTGAACACGGGCATGTGCCCCGGCCGTGTGAAGTCTGCACCTATTTTATGAAAAATTATAAAAATTAAATTGACCACACGGCCTAGCACACGTGCGTGTGGCACGACCGTGTGGCACAAGTTAAAGAGCACCCTAAATTGAACACGGCCTGTAGCACGGGCGTGACTCAGGGTCACACGGGCGTGTCCCTTGAACCACACGGGCGTGTGACCCCTGTAACATGAAAATTTTTCTAAGTTTTGTAAAATTTTCTAAAGTTCTTGGTTTAGTCCCAAACCACCTCCAATGCATGTTTTGGGCCTCGTAGGCTCGTATAAGGGACTTCATGATTGAATATGAATGGTTTTAAGTTGGACGGAAATTTATGACTCGAAATTGTGTGAATGCTTGTGATATAAGTTCGGTAATGCCTCGAGCCCTGTTCCGGCGTTGAATAAGGGTAAGAGGTGTTACATTGAGATTGTCTGTCAATTACTTGATTGCGTTAGGAACTGTTGCAGTCGTTGGGTAAGTGATTCTATCAATTTAGTATAGTTCTGATAGTTTGAATGTTCGGTATGATAAGAATATCGAGGATTTCAGTTTCGTAAATGGTGTGTTCTTTTAGGTTAATTTGCTGAAGTTTGCTGTTTTTAGGTACTGGGAATCACGTTGTTGCTTTCGTATCAAAATTGAGCCAGGTGTGTAACAAGAAACCCGAAAAATAGCGAGCGGTGAAAGTTGAAATTGGGGCCTGTTGAAGCCACACAGCCGTGCAATAGGCCGTGTGTGAGGCCATGTGTGACACACGGTTTAGGCAATTTTGGGTCGTGTGGGCCACACGGGCAAGCCCATTTTGGGACGTGTGGGCCATACGAGCTTGTGGGCCCAAATTTTAAATTTTTCCCCTAGGGTTGTACATGTCGTTCTAATCGACTGTAGGCCTTTCGTAGGGTCAGTATATGTTATATAAGCCTTAAAGCATGAAATCTATTTTTCTGTTAGTATGAATTAGACGTAAATAACGCCTAAATGCATGTAATATGATGCGATATGTTTGATCTATTATGTATAAGCATGTTCAATATCTGTTATACGAGCATGCATGATATATATATTCTGGTATCTGTTATTCCGTTATTCTATTATATCTGGTATTCTGTTTGTATCTGGCTATAGGGCAAGTTATGTATTATGTGGAGGAAGTGTTCTGTGTGAGGTGTTAACTCGCTATTATACTAGCAGTATTGCTGTGATTTTTCTAAAAAGTGTCGTATGGATACTGGGTGGTATGTAGGGTTGGGTGGGTGTTTTATACCCCACATGGTGTGTTGGGATGGTCGGAGATGGTGTGTAGCGGAAGGGGGTAGGACTGTAATTTGCATGTGACTCTGATTCTGCATGAGACATTCGCTAGTATCTGTTCTATTATGTATTCAACCTGTGATTCTATTTCTGTTAGTCATACACTAACTTATAAAACTCACTCTCTTTTTGTCTGTCACATTCAGGTAACCCTCAGACTTAGGTGGGTCGGTGCGACGGGAGCTCGGATATGTCCACAATTTCGTAAGACTTTATTTACATAAATTTGGCTTATTTTAAATTCCGTTTTGAGAGTTTTGTAACTTTTGAACTCTCTGGACATTTGGGTTTATTTTTGGATTTGGACTTTTAATTTTGGTTTTTGGCATGACATTCGATAAAATAATTTGTCAGAAAATGACTATGTTTTTGCTGTTAACTACTTTTTTAAGAAAACAAACTCGATTTTCCAAAATGTAACGTCTTAAGAACTGCCGTTGCAAATTATTCGATTTATTTAGACAATTAATAGTTTTAACTCTTGAGTATGACAAACATTTTCATATAAAACGGGTTTTAATTAGCAGAGATACGCGAAGTCTTTCAATAAGCGAGAGTCAGATTTATAACTACTTTACGTAGCATTTCCAGATTTAGCCATAACGTCTAGGTCGAGTTTGGGGTGTTACATTTAATGGTATCATAGCTAGGTTGCAAAACTCGGGCTGTGAAAAAATTTTGGGTTCAAAATTATATTTGTAAAAACTATTTTTTTTTGAAAAGAAGTTTACATCTAAATGAATCAGAAAAGTAAGTATGTGGACTACCGAGTCTCCACCGCCGATCCTGTAAGTACTTCTAACTTAGAAATACTTTAGTTAGAAAACTCTGAAACGATTAAAACTGCACTGAGTTAGTTAGAGACTGAAAATTTTTAAAATATCTGAAAACTTCTTCTTATAATAATTTGAAGCATAACATGCTTGCTAATAAATACTGAAATTGATACATAAAACTTTGTAATATAGATAAAACTAAGCATTTTATGCTTACCCCGTTTTATTTTCCCCTGTTTTAGAGTAAATCGGAAGCTTGTTGGATTGGAAGCTCGGCGGAGATCACTCACACTATCCATCGGCCCATGTTGGTACAATATGGTAAATCAATTACGATTGTAATGGCATGTATAGGATATGTTGGCAAAATTGGCATGTAAATATAAATGATGCTTGTAATCTAGCCAATGGAATGGCTAGTAATAGTTGTTTTGATGTACTTGTAATGTTTTGCTATGGTAACTATATATGTATGTTAAGTAGTTGATGAAATCATGTTTAACATATGAATTGAACCAAGGTGAGATAGTAAACATGTATGCATGCAACGATAGGCCATGTTGAATAATGAAATTTGCTTATTTGAATGCCTGGAATGGTTGGATTGTACTTGGTATGTTTTGGTGCAAGAAAATGGTAAATTTGGGTGACAAATGAGGCTAGGAAATGGCTTTATTTTGTCCACATGGGCAGACACATAGGCATGTGTCTAGACCGTGTGTGACACACGACCTCTCCATGGGCGTGTAGCCAGGACGTCTGTCCCCTGCACCTTAAATTCGAGAAAATAGAATGCTCAAAATTGAGCACACGGGCAGAGACACGGGCGTGTGTCTCAGTCGTGTGGGAGACATGGCCTAGAACACGGGCGTGTGTCTTTACCGTGTGAAACCTGTACCTAATTCAAATTAAATTAATTATCCATAAGGCCTAGCACACGGGCGTGTGGCATGGTCGTGTGGCGCAAGTCAGAGAGCACCCTAAATCGGACACGGTCTGTAGCACGGGCGTGTAACAGCCCAGTTTATACCCTAGTCAGAATAGTGGTTTTGGGACCACAAATCCGAGTCAGAAAAATATTTTAATATTATCTTCCGTGTTTATAGTATGTGAATTGATATGTGTGAAAATTTCGTATGAAAATTTGATCGTTTGAGTGCTCAATTTGATAAAAGGACTTAATCGCGTAAAATGAAAAAGTGACTTGCTATTTGTTAAAGTGCTATATTGCTATGGCTTTATTTATGTGGGTTCC
Source organism: Gossypium sturtianum (assembly GCA_025698515.1). NCBI lineage: Eukaryota > Viridiplantae > Streptophyta > Magnoliopsida > Malvales > Malvaceae > Gossypium > Gossypium sturtianum. The sequence continues at coordinate 92,081,478 of CM046949.1, forward strand.
TTAAAGTGAAATTCGACCATTGAACATTAGCATGGACGGTAATGGACTTTAATTATATGATTTTTATGTTTATTTATAGTGGTTAAAAAGGTAAAATAGCTTTTATAATGTAATAAATAAAATAAAACATAAAATGCATGCAAACTTTCATATTGTTGGCCGAATGTAAGGAAAGAAAAGAAGCCATTTTCTTTGTTTAAGGTTCGACACCTTGGAGATCAAATTAAGGTATGGATTTTATTCGGTTTTTGATAATTTTTACGTTTTTGAGATCGTTGCTTCGAGTGCTAGCAAACCCATGCTTTAATTTTTGGAATTGATGAAGAATTTTTGATTTGCTATTGTTGATAGCTTGATGTTTTTGTTGTTTGATGATGAAAAATAAATCTTTGATGTTTGATTTTTATGTTTAATTAAGTGATTTTTGATAAAAATCCAAATTAGGGATTTATTTGTGAAATTTGAAAGTTTAGGGGTTTAAATGTGAAATAAATTGAATAAATGGGCTATTGAGGATTTATGGGGCATTCGAACTAACATGGGCATAGTGAAATTTTGAATATTTGGTATTGTTTTGAATTAGGGACTAAATTGCAAAAATGTGAAATGTTAAAGGCTAAAATGCAAATTGCCCATTTATATGTTCTTGGATGAAAATTGAATGAAATGTTGAATAAGTAAGTTAATTTTGATATTAATTAGATTGGCAAAAGCGGAATTCAGATCTAGATCGAGGGAAAGTTAAAATATCGGATTAGTCGACTTAATTTGTCATTACTACAAACGAGGTAAGTTCGTATTTTATTAGACATTACAAAATCATGTTATAAATGCATATTATTTGTATGATTGAATTCAATGCCGAATGATAGTGCAAATGTATGTATTTTGAATAAGTTATATATATGTTATTATGATATTGAATTGTTCGATAAGCAGAATATATGAATACGAGAAAGTTTCGATAACGTGACGACGTTCGAAAAGCCCCGTACAAACTCTAGGAATAGTACAGGATACATATGTCATGACATAGGATTCCGAGATATGATTTCGTGTAAGACCACGTTTGGGACGTTGATAACGATTTGAGATATCCTGTAAGACCGTGTCTAGGACACTAGCATCGATTAGAGATTTACGTGTAAGACCATGTCTGGGACATCGGCATCGTATATGATTCGTGTAAGACCTAGTCTGGGACAGTGGTATCGATATTTGATTACATGTAAGACCATGTCAGGGACGTTGGCATTGTACGAGCTTTCCGAGCTATCCGAGTATCCTTATTGATTCTGAACGATTCAACGGGCGTTCCAAGAAATAAGTGATTCAGTGAATGACATTCCGATTCAGGTACGTTGAAGTGTATACAATATTTTATAATGAAAGGTAAGTATATATGTGCAAAGAATAATATGTGATGTATATGTAAATGAAATGTGAATATGTGCAAATGAAACATGGACAAATGAATAAGATATGATTTATAAAGTGGCATTTGTGAAATTGTCAGATACTATATGAACGAAAGGTGAATTTGGGTATAAGTGATGATATGTGATTCATATGAGAAAGATATGTGAATAAATATGTTATTTCTCAAAATGTGCTCATTTGGCTATATGAAAGTGAGAATCGAATGTTATATGAGAATCGAACTGAATAAGCTTGTGAAAGCTAAAGTTAGTAAGTAAGTAAGTATATTATTGAATGGTGATGACTTGATATGAAATCATGTTATAAACTTGAGATAAGTTGTGTTTTGGCATGTGAGATAGCATATCATGCTTATGGCATTGTAATGAAATTATTTGTTATGTTAAGTTTATTAAGATATGAGCTTACTAAGCTTTCAAAGCTTACTCTGTGTGTTTTTCCTATGTTTATAGATTTTCGGAGATTTGCTCGGGTTGGAAGTTGGCAGAGATCACATCATACTATCTGGCTAATGATCTCGGTATTTATACACTTTATGACTTGGTTATATGGCATGTATAGGCTTTATGATTGTTTGATGAGTATTTGTAATTTGGGCAATTGATTCCTACGTGTTTGAAGCAATTTGCCATGAGATGTGGCTTGGAAATCGATGTTAATTTTAATGTGTATATGTTGCCTTATGTAATGGCATAGTTTGGTGTGTGATTGATGATGACACACATATTTGAAATAGGTTGAATTGATGAATGTGATATGTGTTTTGGTATATGATGGAATAAGTGTGAAATGAGAAATATGGCTTAAACCAAGCCTAATTTCGTGCCACACGGCCTGAGCGCACGGGCGTGTGACTCAACCGTGTGACCCGTGCTGGTTAAATAAAACAAGTCAGTGTGTTTCATGGCCTAGACACACGGGCGTGTCTGGTGGCCGTGTGGTGCAAGTCAGAATGTATGCCCTGTTTTCACACTGCCTGTGACATGGGCGTGTCTGGTGGCTGTGTGAGGCACACGGCTTGTTCACACGGGTGTGTGATCCCTGATTTCTTGAAAATTTTATGTGATTCCTAAAGTTTGCAAATGTGATCGATTTGGTCCCGAACCTTCTCTAAAGCATGTTTAAGGTCTCGTAGACCTTCTAAAGGGACTCTATGTGTATATTTCACTATGGAATGTTTGTGAATATTTGATGTTAGTGAAATATTTGTGATATGATTCGATATGTCCGGTAATGCCTCTTAACCCTAGTTCGGCGACGGATACGGGTTAGGGGTGTTACATTTTATTGGTATCAGAGCTATGGTTTAGTCGGTTCTAGGACTACCATAGCGTATGTGAGTCTAGCTATACATGCCATATTTAACCTGTGATAGTGTGATATCTCTCGACTCTGACGAAAATTATTTTGATGTGAGTCTAGCTATACATGTCATATTTAACCTGTAATAGTGTGATATCTCTCGACTCTGACGAAAATTGTTTTGATGAGACAGATAAGTTTTCCAACCGAGCTAATTCTGATAGTACAGAAGTAAATACTCAAATATTTGAGTGAAAATGTGTTGATGATGAGTTGAGACTCATAAAGGTATGAATAAGAAAACAAGATATTCTGTTTTTGATAAATGCTGTAATGATATGAGTATATGAGTTGTGATATGTGGCCTATGACTACTATATGAAATGCTTTGATTATGAATTAGTGATTTGAGTTGGCATGTGAACTATGTGTTAAGTTAAAAAGTGTTGATAAGTCAATAATTATTAAATTTTTTGAGAATGTAAAATTAGAAATGAACTGGTTATTTGTGATAGTATATGTTATGTGCATGTATGTGAGAGTTAAATTTGAGGCTTTACTACCCTCACCCCCTTATCAGTGAAATGTTAAAATGAAATATGTAAGATTTTAGGATGAATAAGCTCACGAGTGTGGAGTTACAGAGATCAGTGTTTGAAAGATTACTAATGTGGTCAGAAAAGAGAATGAATCAGCAAATGAAGATAGTACTAAAGGAGATATTGAAAAGTTCTGAAGACTATTCAGATTATGCAAAGTCATTGTTAAAGAAGAAGTTAACTCTGATCAAATGACCTATTCAGGTATGTTATTTAAAGAAAGTACTAACTGGAAGCTTTTTTGAATTTACTTCTGTTAGTGAAGGGATAATGTGAAAATTTATGATGACAGAATTAGACAGTTGAATAATGATTGAATTGTATTGATGGTTGAATGCAATGGTTATAGTCGGGCAGTTACTATGATTCCTTCTAGGCATTCTATGTGTACATTTATCCTTAGAAGTATATGTGAATGTTTAATTTCAAAAAGAAAGTCTTATCGTATGAGAACATTAGCGAAACATATTAATAGACGAAAGCATCGTTGATCTATTTGGGTTATGTTCGACATTGTTATGTCTTTCTCTGATAATTTATTCCATTGTGTGGATATGAAAGTCGACGGTAAAATCTGTATGAGGCTAATATTCTATTTCTACTGGTTATTGTTCTGTTGAATATACGTGAAGATTATATTGCTACTGTTACTATGGATTTCAGTATTTATGAGTGACATTGTTCTCTCTGGACACTTTCTCGGATATCATCAGAATTGATATCATTCTATATGGGTTGTAATTTTCAGATATCCTGTGTAACTCCAAATGTTGAAATTTCGCTATTCCGGTTTTCTTATGATTCCATGTGATTATCTGCAAGAGATCTCTATTTGACAGAGATGACTATGTCTATTATGATTATAATTTCTGGCTTGAAATGTGAGAGTACAGTGGTACCATCCTCAGAGTTATAGAAGTTGTGTTTCTGCAATGGTTGCTATTTAAATCATATTTGATTCTTTTCTGTGTTCAAATGCTTCATTAATAGCCGAGATAATATTTATTATAGGGTTGAGACGTCGTTCCTAGTAAGGCCCAATGATTTCTATTTGGTTAAGGTGATTTCAGTATAATTCAGAGTTTCGATAATTAATATATGAGACAACTTCATTATAAACTGTTTTCTAGTTCTCGTGAAGGTTCGACATTGATAAAAGTGAAAATGATAGAAGATCAAGATCAATCTGTATAATGATATGTCTGGGGTTATCCTTCTAATGAGAAGAAAGATTTCTTCGAAAAGACCGATTCAGTAGTTAGTGTGATCTGAATTATTTGATTGAAAAGTTAATTGGGTTATATGTGTTTGAATCTATCTACGAACTGGAAATAAACTTTGAACGTACATGTATGAATTGAAGGATAGTCTGGAAGAAGAATTTGTATTCTTGAAGACTTGATACAAAATTATATCTATCGGAACGATTCTATCTGAGAAATGTTGTGGTAAATTAAAGTTAGTTCGATTGTTGAAGCTTTCTTTTGCACGAAGACATTTTCAAGAGAAACATCAGTTTTGGTTCAGTCTGAGTTAAATAAAGAGATTATGATTTTTGGCCATACGTTATTGAATGGTTCGAAATGTGTTCTAATATAGGAATGTACAGAAATATCTTGTGATTCTATACAGTTAAAGCTGCATAAAAAGAGTTATGTGACATATTTGATGACTATAAGAGTTTAAAATATTTAATGTCAGAGAAAGATTCGAACTTGGCACAGCAAGGTTAGCTCGAATCGTCAAAAAACTTTTGAGTCTATAAGTAATTATTATCCGAGGAAAACAATTATAGTTTCGGATGTTTCGAATGGGAAACTCTTGTGTGCTTTATGAGCGATGAATATGTGATTGATCTTATCAGATGATGAACAGTTGTTATCTGAGTTAGAAGCTAAATAGATGTTATTTAGTGAATATGTGAAACTTAGAAATGTGTTATCAAATTATAAGTTAAAAAGAGGTTCAGCATAAATTGATTTCTGATTCAGAACTTCAGATGTGAAATCGATGATTATTTGTTGCTTCGAGATAAAGTGTCTATACCGAGAAGCTCTGAGATTGTATAACCATTGTTATAGGTAGTTCACAATGTCAGTTAGTCTGTTTGTACGAGAGTAACATGATGCACGACATTTCGAGATATGGTATTGATGAATGAGTGTGAACTGTGATATTTTTGACTTTGTTGATTATAGAAATAGAGTGTTGATTAATTCTGTATTGGGATTATCCTTATCATTGAAAAGGATAGAGTTATCTATTCCTGAGATGATAAGTCTACACATGGTGCCAATCATCATTGTTTCGGATTGAGATCTAAAATTCATATTGTGATTCTGAGAAAAAAATTACAGTAAGCTTTGAGTACGAGGTTGTATTGAAATTAGAGAACGTAATTCAATTTTCAAAATTATTGTTTGTCAATATGTTTTAGAGTTTCAAAGCAACTAAAAAAAGACTCATTGTCATTATATAGCGATTCTGAACTCTATTATTTCAGGATCGAGCTTTGTGAGAAAATGATCCACGAGATTAATATCGTCAGAGAAATTGAGCGAAAATGAAAATAATTTAATACAGTTATAAGCAGTCTCAGCTAGAGATGATGTACAGTAAAAGTCAGATCAGAATTTCAGTTGCGAGATTAAAGTGATTTGAAATCCGAAGCTATGTGTGAATTTGAAATGTATTGTGTGGAAGCAAATCCTTAATCTGGTAAGATTTTCGGGGACGAAAATCCCTAAGGGGGAGAGTTGTAATAGCCCGATTTATACCCTAGTCAGAATAGTGGTTTTGGGACCACAAATCCGAGTCAAAAAATATTTTAATATTATCTTTCGTGTTTATAGTATGTGAATTGATATGTGTGAAAATTTCGTATGAAAATTTGATTGTTTGAGTGCTCAATTTGATAAAAGGACTTAATCGCGTAAAATGAAAAAGTAACTTGCTATTTGTTAAAGTGCTATATTGCTATAGCTTTATTTATGTGGGTTCCTTAAAGTGAAATTTGACCATTGAACATTAGCATGGACGGTAATGGACTTTAATTATATGATTTTTATGTTTATTTATAATGGTTAATAAGGTAAAATGGCTTTTATAATGTAATAAATAAAATAAAACATAAAATGCATGCAAACTTTCATATTGTTGGCCGAATGTAAGAAAAGAAAAGAAGCCATTTTCTTTGTTTAAGGTTCGGCACCTTGGAGATCAAATTAAGGTATGGATTTTGTTCGGTTTTTGATAATTTTTACGTTTTTGAAATCGTTGCTTCGAGTGCTAGCAAACCCATGCTTTAATTTTCGGAATTGATGAAGAATTTGTGATTTGCTATTGTTGATAGCTTGATGTTTTTTTTGTTTGATGATTGAAAATAAATCTTTGATGTTTGATTTTTATGTTTAATTAAGTGATTTTTGATAAAAATCCAAATTAGGGATTTATTTGTGAAATTTGAAAGTTTAGGGGTGTAAATGTGAAATAAATTGAATAAATGGGCTGTTAAGGATTTATGGAGCATTCGGCCTAACATGGGCATAGTGAAATTTTGAATATTTGGTATTGTTTTGAATTAGGGACTAAATTGCAAAAATGTGAAATGTTAAGGGCTAAAATGCAAATTGCCCATTTATATGTTCTTGGATGAAAATTGAATGAAATGTTGAATAAGTAAGTTGATTTTGATATTATTTAGATTGGAAAAAGCGGAATTCGGATCTAGATCGAGGGAAAGTCAAAATATTAGATTAGTCGACTTAATTTGTCATTACTACAAACGAGGTAAGTTCGTATTTTATTAGACATTACAAAATCATGTTATAAATGCATATTATTTTTATGATTGAATTCAATGCCGAATGATAGTGCAAATGTATGTATTTTGAATAAGTTATATATATGTTATTATGATATTGAATTGTTTGAGAAGTAGAATATATGAATACGAGAAATTTTTGATAACGTGACGACGTCCGAAAAGCCCCGTACGAACCCTAAGAATAGTAGAGGATACATATGTCATGACATAGGATTCCGAGATATGATTTCGTATAAGACCACGTCTGGGACGTTGGCAATGATTTGAGATATCCTGTAAGACTGTGTCTGGGACACTAGCATCGATTAGAGATTTACGTGTAAGACCATGTCTGGGACATCGGCATCGTATATGATTTCGTGTAAGACCTAGTCTGGGACAGTGGAATCGATATTTGATTACATGTAAGACCACGTCTGAGACGTTGGCATTGTACGAGCTTTCCGAGCTATCCAAGTATCCTTATTGATTCCGAACGGTTCAACGGGCGTTCCAAGAAATAAGTGATTAAGTGAATGACATTCTGATTTAGGTACGTTGAAATGTATACAATATTTGATAATGAAAGGTAAGTATATATGTGCAAAGAATATTATTTGATGTATATGTAAATGAAATGTGAATATGTGCAAATGAAACATGAACAAATGAATAAGATGTGATTTATAAAGTGGCATATGTGAAATTGTCAGATACTATATGAATGAAAGGTGAATTTGGGTATAAGTGATGATATGTGATTCATATGAGAAAGATATGTGAATAAATATTTTATTTCCCAAAATGTGCTCATTTGGCTATATGAAAGTGAGAATCGAATGTTATATGAGAATCGAACTGAATAAGCTTGTGAAAGCTAAAGTTAGTAAGTAAGTAAGTATATTATTGAATGGTGATGACTTGATATGAAATCATGTTATGAACTTGAGATAAGTTGTGTTTTGGCATGTGAGATAGCATATCATGCTTATGGCATTGTAATGAAATTATTTGTTATGTTAAGTTTATTAAGATACGAGCTTACTAAGCTTTCAAAGCTTACTCTGTGTGTTTTTCCTATGTTTATAGATTTTCAGAGATTTGCTTGGGTTGGAAGTCGGTGGAGATCGCATCATACTATTTGGCTAATGATTTTGGTATTTATACACTTTATGACTTGGTTGTATGGCATGCATAGGCTTTATGATTGTTTGATGAGTATTTGTAATTTGGGCAATTGATGCCTATGTGTTTGATGCAATTTGCCATGAGATGTGGCTTGGAAATCGATGTTAATTTTGATGTGTATATGTTGCCTTATGTAATGGCATAGTTTGGTGTGTGATTGATGATGACACATATATTTGAAATAGGTTGAATTGATGAATGTGATATGTGTTTTGGTATATGATGGAATAAGTGTGAAATGAGAAATATGGCTTAAACCAAGCCTAATTTCGTGCCACACGGCTACCGCGCATCAGGCGCAGACTCAACCATTTGACCCCTGCTGCTTAAATAAAACAAGTCAGTGTGTTCCACGGCCTAGACACACGGGCGTGTCTGATGGCCGTGTGGTGCAAGTCAGAATGTATGCCCTGTTTTCACACGACCTGTGACATGGGCGTGCCTGGTGACACTGCCTGTTCACACGGGCGTGTGATCCCTAATTGCTTGAAAATTTTAAGTGATTCCTAAAGTTTGCAAATGTGATCGGTTTGGTCCCGAACCTTCTCTAAAGCATTTTTAAGGTCTAGTAGACCTTCTAAAGGGACTCTATGTGTATATTTCGCTATGGAATGTTTGTGAATATTTGATGTTAGTGAAATATTTGTGATATGATCCAATATGTCCGGTAATGCCTCTTAACCCTATTCCAGCGACGGATACGGGTTAGGGGTGTTACAGGGCGTGTCCCAGGGTCACACGAGCGTATCCCTTGGACCACACGGGCGTGTGAGCCCTGCACTTTAGAAAAATTTTGTAATTTTGCGAAAAATTCATAGTGGTCCCGATTAAGTCTCGACTCAATTCTAATGCTCGTATTGGGCCTCGAAGGTCCATCTAAGGGACGTTACGAATGATCTCGATTAATGAATAATGATTGACATGATCTATCTGAAAATGTTCTAAAAATTCCGGTAATGCCCCTTAACTCTGCTCCGGCGACGGATACGGGTTAGGGGTGTTACAAGGGGTGGTAATGGTATTTGTAGGGGGCAGAGAGCACCGAGCAGAGGTGCTAATCAAACCTAGGCGAGGCAACCTGCGTTGGTTTATGCTGTTAGACGTTGTGAGGATAGAGAAGGCGCTAATGTGATTAAGGGTGCATTCTTTATTTATGATGCCCCTTATTTTTCACTGATAGACATAGGGTTAACACATTCATATGTAATTAGCTCTATTTCTGTAAACTTGGGGTTTTCAGTTGAGAGCACTTCCGGTGAGATTACTGTACTTAGTTTGTTGGGCCAATCCGTTCGGGTCAGTAAACTGTATAGGAATGTACCGTTGGAGGTACAATGGGTTGCATTTCTAGCTAATCTGATGGAACTACCGTTTGAAGAATTTAATCTAACTCTGGGGATGGACTGGCTTCTAGAGCATCGAGTCAGTTTGGATTGTGTTACTAAGAGTGTGGTTCTGAAATTTGAGAGTAATGTGGAGCTGGTTATGATTGGCGAGCGTCGTGATTACTTATCCAATGTGATCTCCGCTCTTGTGGCCGAGAAACTTGTTCGGAAAGGGTGTGAAGCGTATTTGGCTTTTGTAAGTTATTCAGCCTCTATGGGTTCTTCTGTTGGGAACATCTTAACGGTTAGAGAATTTTTTGATGTTTTTCCCAAGGAATTTCTGGGTTTTTCCTTGGATTGGGAAGTCGAGTTCGGTATTGAGCTTCTGCCGGGTACAGCTCCGGTGTTCATCGCTCATTATTGTATGGCACCGAATGAGCTTATGGAGTTAAAGGCTCAGCTTCAGGAACTCCTTGATCGTGGGTTCATCTGTCCTAGTATGGTTCTGTAGGCGGCACCGATGTTGTTTGTAAAGAAAAAAGATGGTACCATGAGGATGTGTACCGATTACCGTCAGTTGAATAAGTTAACGGTGAAGAATAAGTACCCATTTCTGAGGATCAACAATCTGTTTGACCAGTTTCATAGAGCTTCTGTGTTTTCCAAGATAGATCTCCGTTCTGGGTACCATTAGCTTAAGGTTAAGGAGGTTGATGTCCAGAAGTCTGCGTTTAGGACTCGTTATGGGCACTACGAGTTTCTAGTCATGCCCTTTGGTTGGACGAATGCTCCGGTTGCATTCATAGATCTGATGAACCGGGTTTTCCAGCCGTATTTGGGTCAGTTCATCGTGGTCTTCATTGAAAACATTCTGGTATACTCTAAGACCAAAGATGGCCATGATGAGCATCTCAGAGTAGTCCTCCTGATACTTTGAGAGAAACAGCTCTACGCTAAGTTGAGCAAGTGTGAATTCTGGTTAAGGGAAGTAACTTTTCTAGGGCATGTGGTTTCTGCAGAGGGGATCTGAGTTGATCCTAAAAAGATTGATGCTGTGCTTGATTGGAAACAGCCTAGGAATGTTTCTCAGATTCGTAGTTTTTTGGGTATTGCGGGCTATTATCGGAGATTTGTCGAGGGGTTCTCGTTGATTGCAATTTTTCTGACTAAGCTATTGCATAAGAATGCCATTTTTGTCTGGACTGATGAGCAGCAATCGAGCTTTGAAAAGCTCAAATCTGTTTTGACTCAAGCTCATGTTCTGATACAACCTGAATCTGGTAAGGAGTTCGTGGTATACAATAATGCATCTCATGTCGGTTTGGGTTGTGTACTGATGCAAGACACTAAGGCTGTGGCTTATGCATCCCGACAACTTAAGTCACATTAGGGCAACTATCCAACGCATGATCTCGAGTTAGCTACTGTTGTCTTTGCTTTAAAGATTTGGAGGTACTATTTGTATGGTGAGAGGTGTATTATTTATATCGATCACAAGAGCCTTAAGTATCTCCTTACCCAGAAGAATTTAAACCTTAAGCAGTGTAGATTGATTGAACTGCTTAAGGACTACGACTAAAGTATAGAGTATTATTCCAGTAAGGCCAATGTGGTGGCCGATACTCTTACTCATAGGGCAATGTCTAATTTGAGAGTGATGTTTGCTCGCCTAAGTCTGTTTGATAATGGGGGTCTGTTAGTCGAGTTGCAAGTTAAGCCGACTTGGATCGATCAGATTTGAGATAAGCAGTTGAAGGATGATTCTCTAGTTCTGCGATTCCGTCAGGTAGAGGAGGGTGGTATGTCTGATTTTGGGCTAAATAGTGATGGGGTTCTATGTTTCTGAGGACGGGTTTGTGTACCGAATGATTCTGATTTAAGACAATCCATTCTGAGGGAAGCTCATAGTAGCCCTTATGCTATGCATCCCGATGGAAATAAGATGTATCGAGATCTTCGTGAACTGTACTGGTGACGTAGTTTGAAACGGGAGGTGACAAATTTTGTTTCTCGTTGTCCGACGTGCCAGTAAGTTAAGGCTGAACACCATTTGCCTTCGGGTTTACTTCAAACTGTTAAGATTCCTATGTGGAAATGGGAGCGTATGACTATAGACTTCGTTAATAGGTTGCCCCTAACACCTACTAAGAAGGATTCTGTGTGGGTTATCGTAGATCGGTTGACCAAGTCTGCCCACTTCATTCCTATTCGGACAGATTATTCTGTTCAGAAGTTGGCCAAGTTATATATTTTAGAGATTGTGAGACTTTATGGGGTACCGGTCTCAATTATTTTTTATAGAGATCCTCGCTTCACTTCTTGGTTTTGGAGAAAACTTCATGAGGATCTGGGTTTGAGATTGGATTTCAGTGCTGCGTTCCATCTTCAGACAGACGGTCAATCTAGAAAGGTGATTCAGATACTAGAGAATATTCTTCGAATTTGTATGATCGATTTCCGAGGTAGTTGGGAGGATTTTCTACCATTAGCTGAGTTCGCCTACAATAACAGTTTCGAATCCAATATTCAAAAGACACCTTACGAGGTTTTGTATGGTCGTAAGTGTCGTGCTCCATTGTGTTGGATTGAGTTAAGTGAATGACATGTTTTGGGCCATGAGTTGGTTTCTAAGACGAAGACAAAGTTAGACTGATTTGGGATCATTTTAAGGCTGCTTCTGATAGATAGAAGTCCTATACAGATTTGAAAAGGAGGGACATTGAGTATTTTGTGGGTGAGTATGTGTTCCTTAAGGTATGGAAGAAAGTTCTATGGTTTGGACATAAGGGTAAGTTAAGCCCTAGATTCATTAGGCTGTATCGGATTCTAAAACATGTGGGACTAGTTGCGTATCAGTTAGAGTTACCTTAGGAGTTAGACCATATTCATGATGTGTTTCACGTCTCTATGTTGAGGCAGTACCGGTCGAACCCATCTCATATTGTTCCGGTTGAGGAGATTGAGGTTAGACTGGATTTAACGTTGATGAGCCAATTCAAATTCTAGACCGTGATGTTAAGGTGTTGAGGAGGAAACCTGTCCCTTTAGTGAAGGTCCTGTGGTGGAATCATGGCACTGAGGAAGCCACGTGGGAACCTAAGGACTCGATCTGTCAACAGTATCCGCATTTATTTGAATCAGGTAAATTTTGAGGTCGAAATTTCTTTTAGGGTGTAGAGTTGTAACGTCCTAATTTATTAAATCTTGTTTGTATGAATTCTGTCATAAATAAATATTTACTTTAGTGGCTAAGTGATTTGCGTGGGTGTTTGAGGTCTTCAGTTCAAGTCTCACTTTTAGAAATTCTGTTATTTTTACTCCTAGCCTTATCCTTAATTTCTTGACTTATATTATATTTTCGGTCAACTCATATCAGAGTGAGCCTGCTGGTTCAAGTGGCAAGTGTTAGCTTGCCATAAGGTCCTGTGTTCGAAACCCCGTGTGAGCGTTTGGTAATATTTTTGCTTTTGTGTGTGTATGTAGGTGGTGTAGTAGAGGTTTGGTGGAATTGAAATTCTGTGGTAGTTGGATGATGATCAATGTGTCGATTTTGGTGGGATAGGGGAGTTACTAGGGAGTTTTGATTCTTAATTTTATTTTTATTTTTGTTCCGTTTCCAAAATTCCCTCTTCATTCCCACGTTATTTTTTTCCTCTTTTCCTTTGTAATTTCCTTTTTTCTTTCTCTCTATTCTTTTGTTCAATCGGCATCGTTGTTTCGTTCATCATCTTTTATTTGTGCCAATTTCTAATAGTGGTTCGATTTGGTATGTTACTGGGATAGGTGTAGTTTTATTATTTTCATGGTTGGAAAATAATCGGGGGTTTTCGTTGTTCTTGTAACGGGAAGATTTCTTTTGATGTTTATTCATTTTAATTCTCGTTTAGGGGAAAATTAAGAGGGTCAAGATTGTCCGTAGGTGACTTGATTGCGTTAGGAATTGCTGCAGGCGTTGGGTAAGTGATTCTATCAATTTAGTACAGTTGCGGTGGTTCGAATGTTTGGTATGATAAGAATATTGAGGATTTCAGTTTCATAAATGGTGTGTTCTTTTGGGTTAATTCGTTGAAGTTTACTGTTTTTAGGTACTGCAAATAACGTGGTTGCTTTCGCATCAAAATCGAGCCAGGTATGTAACGAGAAATCCAAAAAATAGTGAGTGGCAAAAGCCAAAATTGGGGCCTGTCGACGCCATACGGCTGTGTGCCAAGCCGCGTGGTAGGCCGTGTGCGACACATAGCTGTGCGATAGGCCATGTGTGACACACGGTCTAGGCCATTTTGGGTCATGTGGGCCACACGGGCGTGTGGGCCTACACTGGCAAGCCATTTTGGGCCGTGTGGGCCCAAATTTTAGAATTTTTTCCTAGGGTTGTACATGTCGTCTCGATCAACTGTGGGCCTTCTGTAGGGTTGGTATGTGTTATATAAGCCTTAAAGCATGAAATCTGCTATTCTGTTAGGTTGAATTAGACGTAAATAACGCCTAAATGCATGTAATGTGATGTGATATGTTTGATCTGTTATTTATAAGCATGTTTAATATTTGTTATATGAGCATGCATGCTATATATACTGGTATCTGTTATTCTATTATATTTGGTATTCTATTTGTATCTAGTTATGGGGCGGGTTATGTATTATGTGGAGGAATTGTTTTGTGTGAGGCGTTTACTCGCTATTATACGGGCAGCACTGCTGCGATTTTTCTGAAAAGTGTCGTAAGGACACTAAGTTGTGTGTAGGGCTGGGTGGTGTGTTGAGATGGTCAGAGATGGTGTGTAGCGGACGGGGGTAGGATTGTAATTTGTATGTGACTCTGATTCTACATGAGACATTCGTCAATAACTGTTTTGTTATGTATTCAATCTGTGATTTTGTTTCTGTTAGTTACACACTGAGTTATAAAACTCACTCTTTATTTGTCTGTCACATTCAAGTAACCTTCAGACTTAGGCGGGTCGGTGCGACGAGAGCTCGGATATGTCCACAATTACGTAAAACTTTATTTACATAAATTTGTCTTATTTAAAATTCCGTTTTGAGAGTTTTGTAATTTTTGAACTCTCTGGACATTTTGGTTTATTTTTAGATTTGGACTTCTAATTTTTGTTTTTGGCATGACATTCGATAAAACGATTTTTCGAAAAATGACTATGTTTCTGCGATTAACTGTTTTTTTTAAGAAAACAAACTCAATTTTCCAAAATGTAACGTCTTAAGAACTTTCGCTGCAAATTATTCGATTTATTTACAAAATGTAAACAATTAACAGTTTTAACTATTAAGTATAACAAATGTTTTCATATAAAATGGGTTTTAATTAGCAAAGTCTTTCAATGAGCGAGAGGTCAGATTTATAACTACTTTATGTAACGTTTCCAGATTCGGCCATAATGTCTAGGCCGGGTTTGGGGTGTTACATCCTATATTGATCAACCATATCCCACTCTATAGATTATGGTATATCCAACATCAGTCTTTTTAGTACAACCTATTACTGAAGATGTTGACTGTATCAAAATATACGACTCACAATGTTGGGATAATGATGGTATTAAGTCTGAGAATCGTTTACATAGTTATCACTATGAGTAATGTTGTGAATATTTCATAAAAATCCAAGAAACATACTCATAGCGGGTCAGACCAATATGTTGTTCTCTAGCACATACTCATGTATTGATTTTGGCATCCCTATGTTAATGACAACACTTTGTCATCAATCAACTACACATTAGTCTTAATGCATTATTGTTGTTTATGTCCACAATAATACTTGACTAAGAACCTTTTAAGAATAATCATATTTTCTTAGGACTTTATTATAATTTAGTTTATTTATATACACAGAGAAAAAAAAACTAAAATAATAATGGCAATGCCTTATATTAATAAACAAGGTAAAACATGTAATTACAGTCATCTCATGATTGGTCTTTCGGCATACTATAACATAATTTATGTAACAGCCCAAATTACGGTGAAATCGAAACAGTGGTTTTAGGACCACAAATCCAATCCGAAAATAAAATTTATTTTTATTTTATTATATGGTCTGTATTATGTTATAAAAGTCATGTGAAAATTTTGATACAAAAATTTTATTGATTATGTGTTTAATTACGAGAAGGACTAAATCGCATAAAATGCGAAAGTTGAATTCTAGTAGCTATAAGGATTAAATAGCTATAGAATTCAAAACTTGAGGTCCTTATATGGTAATTAGACCATTAAGAAAAGCGTGTAGATTTTTCTTGGTGACTCATCCATGGAAATATAGAAAAAGGGCAAGGACTAAATTGGAAATAGCAAATATTTAATTAATTAAAAAATGAAAAGAAAATATATCATCTTATTTTCATCATCTTCAACCTAAAACACATGGAAACCCTAGGAGAGAGAGAAGAAACTTTCTTGGCCAAATTGGGTAAGTTTCCTTGTCCCGTTTTTAGTAATTTTGATATTTTTGGAATCGAGATAGCTTAATCTCTCTATTTGGGGGATTAATTTGAAAAGTTATCAAGGTATGAAAAATGGGTCATGAATGAATATGCTGGAAATATGAAATTTATGGTAGAAAATGAAAGGTTGTTGATAGATAAACAACTTTTACAAAGTGATTTTTTTATGAAAACATGATTTAGGGACTAAAATGAAAAGTTGTAAAATTTGATGAAAAATTCTGAAATTTTATGAATAAATGTGCTGTAAAATCTGTAATGGGGCTTTGGTTAGGCTTGGAATAGGGAGTAATTTGCACAAGTTTCATTTTTCGAGCCTAGGGATGAAAATGAAATTTATGGAAAAGTTAGGGGCAAAATAGTAATTTTTCCTAGGATGAAAATTTAGTCCACATGAATGTAAAATATGATAAACTGATGTTAAATCTACTCGTATAGATACGGATAGACCAAATTCGGAGTTAGAACAAGGAATGAGGAAAATGTCGCATTAGTAGATTTTACATACATGAACCTTTGTCGAGGTAAGTTCGTGTAACTAAATTGTATTTGTTTTTATGCTTGATTTAAATGTTGTGTTTGTGAATTTTATCAATGTCATAAATATGTGAAATGATCACCTACTCGATATAGCCCGATAAATGAAAATGCCCGATAAAATCGTAAATGAATAAAATGTTACTTGTATGCTTGACATGAATGTGGAATGTGTTTTACTCGAATTACATAAATGTTACGAAGGTATGAAATAATCAAATGCCCGATAATGCTTGAAAAGTGTTTAAATCCCGGTTGAATAAATGGAAAATCGATGGATATATGATTTCCTGAAACGAAAGAGGTCCTACATTTGTTGCGGATAGGATTTAACTCGGATGAGTAATCCTTCGACCTCAATTCTGATAGGATTTAGCCCGGACGGGTAATCCTGATATAAGTCCTCTCGAGCATATATTATGGATTGGATTTAGCCCAGACGGGTAATCCTGATCAAGCTCTTTAGAGCATATGTCATAAAAAGGATTTAGCCTGGACTTGTAATCCTGTAGTATATATATATGTGGCTCGAGAGTGTACTATCTGAAATAGTACCTTATGGGTACCATTGAATATGAATTGACGGATCCTGATTTGTACGCCTCGAGTGTACTACTTATGTATCCATCGATAATTCAAATAAATTCAACGGGCAAGGTTCTGACAGGGGCAAATATAAATCTAAGACAAATTGACATGGAATGATGTATATGATATGGAAATATGACATGAAAGAATATTACATGAAATGCAAGAAAATGATGATACATGACAAGTGATATATGAAATATGAGATGATGATATTTGTACATGGAAACTATTTGATGAGAATGTTCATTCTTGATTATAGACTTTTACACCTAAAGTGTACTAATCGTGACTTTGATATTCCGAGTAATATGTGTAAAGTTCTGATGCGAAATGATCTGAACCCGAAATGAACTATTATGAAATTATACTCGAAATAATGAGATGAATTATGTATGTTGAATGAATACATGATATGGAAAGCATATGTGCTTGGAAACTTGATTGTTGTTGAGCCCATACATGTCTTGATATTACTATGGAATATATGATGAACAAGGGCAATGGGGATGTGTGTAGGGCTTGAGATCAAAGTGGTTGATTATACCTTACTTACTTACCTCAGATAGGATGAATGGTAAGTTAAGTACCGTGTTATATGAACTTACTAAGCATTTTATGCTTACTCTGTTTTATTTTACCCTATTTTAGAGTAATAAAAAGCTCGTTGGATTGGAAGCTTGGCGGAGATCACCCACACTATCCATCGGCCTATGTCGGTATAGTATGGCAATTCAATTGCGGTTGTAATGGCGTGTATAGGATATGTTGGCCATATTGGCATGTAAACATAAACGATGCTTGTAATCTAGCCATTGGAATGGCTAGTAATGATTGTTTTGATATACTTGTAATGTCATATTATGTTAGCCACATATATGCTAAGTAGTTGATCAAATTATGTCTAACATGAGGACATAACCAAGGTCAGATTGTAAACATGTATGCATGAAATGATATGCCATGATGATAGATGGAATATGCTTGATTAGAATGCTTGAAATGGTTAGTAATTGTATGTGATGATATATCATGTTAAATGATAGAATTAACTTGAATAAAATGCTTGGATTTGTTGGGTTATGAATGCAAGATGTGGTGTAGGATTATGGCAAAGATTGGGGTGAGAAATGAAGCTAGGAATGACTTTATTTTGTCTACACGGGCAGACACACGGGCGTGTGTCTAGATCGTGTGTGACACATGGCCTGGTAACACGGGCATGTGGTTAGGCCGTGTGTCCCTTTCACCTTAATACGAGAAAATAAAACGCTCAGAATTGAGCACACAGGTAGAGACACAGACGTGTGTCTCAACCGTGTGGGAGACACGGCCTAGAACACGGGCATGTGTCTTGGCCGTGTGAAACCTGCACCTAATTCGAATTAAATTAATTATCCACACGGTCTAGTACATGGGCGTGTGGCATGGCCGTGTGGTGCAAGTCAGAGAGCACCCTAAATCGGACACGGTCTGTAGCACGGGTGTGTCCCAGGGTCACATGGGCGTGTGAGCCCTGCACCTTAGAAAAATTTTGGAATTTCGCGAAAAATTCATAGAGGTCCCGATTAAGTCCCGACTCGATTGTAATGCTCGTATTGGGCCTCGAGGGTCCATCTAAGGGACGTTACGAATGATCTCGGTTAATGAATAGTAACTTACATGAAATATTTGCAAATGTTTTGAAAGTTCCGGTAATGCCCCGTAACTCTGTTTCGGCGATGGATACGGGTTAGGGGTGTTACAATTTAACCTTAAATTTTCGTTTAAAATGATGATTTAACGTGCCACATCAGCTTACCTTACACTATTAACGACAATTAACGACTCAGTGACTAAAACGTAACATTTCAAATATAAATGATTAAAATGTAACCTGAAGCAAACAAGCATGACTATTTTTGTAATTTACCCATTTTTTAATTGCTGATTTCAATTTTTTGTTAACCTTTTCATTAACTTTTAAACCTCTACTTTTAATTTTTTAAAATTTTAAAATCTTTTTCGACTTTCATATTTTTATTCTTATTTAGATTTGATAAAAAGAATCTTACAGTGCTAACTTTTCTTTCTAGTTGTTTAAAACATCAATTTTCAAACAGAAGGAAATTCATCAAATTTAATTATTCAATTTTCTTTACCCAAAAAATTATTTTCTCCATTACAAAATTGAAGAGTAAAAGATGGTAAGAGAAAGCATGAGAGTCAACAGATGCATTCGTCTTTAGAATTGAAAAGAAAATGACAAAAAATCCAGATCTGACCCCACCCCCCACACCTAGAAGTTGTTAGAGTTTGATGAATTCTCACAGGTCAAAAATGCTTATATGGTGAAAATCCAAGTTAAGAGGGCACCTATTGCGAGTAACGGAATTAAGATGTTAATTTTGGAAGCAGTTAAAATTAAATGTGATATGTAAATTTATTTTTTATAACATATATTAAAAAATTTGTTCTACATTATATTTTCAAATATGCATGGACTTGATTCAACAATAAAAAAAACATAAAAAATAAATGAAACTATCACTGTTGGAGTTTGAATCGAGTTAAACAAAAAAGATTCGAGTCAAAACAATAAATAATCGATTCAAAAAGCAGAGAATCAATTTAAAATAACAAATAATCAATTCAAAACAGCAATGAAACTAAAATTGAGAAGTATACACACATGTTGCAAAATGCATGCACTCAAACAAAATTCATTTCAACATCATGGTTGGCCATTTTTCAACAATCACATTTCGCAACCAACCAAAATAAATAGTAGTTAAATAGTGAATCTCATTATTTATAAATAACTTTCTACTGCAAATAAATTGTTTCACTAATTTTGAAGCATGATAACATTATATAATTAACTAGCATCAAAAAAATACAGAACTTTTACATGCAAATTGATTTCCCAATTTCCACTAATAAACTATCGATACATCTAAATACCTCTTTTCCATTAAGAGATGGCACATTGGTAGGTTGATGGTATATCCCTTAACGACTTGACTGATGAAAATGCCCGTATCGAGACCCTGTAAAGCTCAAAACTTGCATTAACTCACAAATATAGGATGAAAAAAATATGAAAGAAAAAGTGGAAGTTCCATTTTTTACTCACAAATTTAGCTTCTTCAAGAAGATTTTTCTTTTGTTTTTATCAAGAATTATTTTTTAATATTATTTTTAATACTATAAAAATATTAGATGGACCTATTTCTATTTTTGGGAGACCATAATATGTATACAAAAGGGAAAATTAAAATATTTTAGACCGCCCCTAGATCTCTCTTAGTAACTCCGCCACTACCTATAGCAAAAAATGAAGACAAATAGTCTAAATACCACCCAAAAATTGAAAAATTTTAAAGCATTATTTATATATTTAAGAAATCAAATTGGATTATTTGTTGAAGAAGTATTGTTGTGATTGGTTTCTTTGAAGAAGAGATTATTAAAGAAGAAACTAAGGGAATATACTTTATTCGATATATATCACTTTTTATATATATATATATATATTTATATTTTATAGTTTTAATAATTTTTTAAATTTTTAGATTTTTCATAGGTTCTCCCATGAAAACATGTGAAAGTATAAAAAATTGAAAAAATTAACCAGAGTCTAAATTAATAACAAATTGTAAATAATATGGGCTAAATTTAAGATTATACTTAAAGTAAAAAGTTAAAAAAAATAAAAATTAAATAATTCAAAAAATAAAAAGACTAATTTTAAGCAAATAAAAGTAAAATTATTAAACATGCACAAATCGATATGCATAAGTACTATAGTTAGAGTTTAACCTTTAAGGAATTAAACTTCCTAATTGAGTAATCAGCAATCTCTAAAATGTTTTCACTTTTATTTTTTTTTAAAGGAAGATATTTAATATTAATATATTTTATTCATAAGAATAAATATTTATGGTTAGATCAAATACCTATTTAAAATAATATGGAAGTGTGTGATAAAATTGTTTTAGTGAATATTATTAATTTTTTTAATTTGATGTGAAGTCATGCTTTTAAGAATTTGAAATACATTTTTTAAAAGAATGAAAATTATTAAGTATTTATGTTTACGAATATTATATAAATTTAATAAAAGTAAATAATTTTAAAACAAAACCAATTAATAAACTTAATTAAATTAGCAGGGGAAAATACTATTTTAATTGTTCAAATAATTTTTTAGGCCGAAATTTATTTAAATAATTTAGTTACAAGCCCACTACTCCTATTTAATTACTTTGAATTAAATTAAAAATATGATATTATAGACGGAGAAAATGATTGAAAATGACATAATGTTCAATAAGGTTTGTAGCTTTTTTTTTTTTGACATAAATACTAAATAATATGGAGATCTCCAAATAATCTCGTAGTTTTTTCTGATAAATTTTAAATATTGATATCTCCATATCTGTTATCTTGGGTAGACACGCGGGCGTGTGTCTCAACCGTGTGTGATACACAGCCATACGCATGGGCGTGTGGTTTGGCTGTGTGTCCCCTGCATCTTTAAAATTGAGAAACAGAATGCTCAGAATTGATCACACGGGTAGAGACACGGGCGTGTGTCTCAGCCGTGTGAAATATACTGTAACATCCCGATTTAAGGCCTAGTCAGAATAGTGGTGCAAGACCACAAATCCGAGGTATATGTATGAGTTTTGAGGTTTATGCTATGTTTGCATGTTAGTGTGAAAGTTTCATGAAACAATTTTGTTAAATTGCGGTTGAATTGTCCAAAAGGACTAAATTGCAAAAGTTGCAAAATGTGAGATTCTAGAAGCTAATTGTATGAAATAGCTTTGGATTATCAATTAGAGGTCCTTAATTAGTAATTTTCCCAAATTCTAATTTTTGGACAAAAATGGGCATGAGTGGATGGTATTGGAAAAGTTTGACTAAGGGGCATTTTGGTCATTTGTCAATTAAGTGATTAAAAAGAGAAAAAGATGACAAAATTTCATTCATCTTCTTCTCCAAGCTTCCAAAAATTTCAAGAAGCCATTGTTAGGGTTCTTCAATTTTTCAAGCTTGCTAGTAAGTGCATCCAAGCCCCGTTTTTGATATTCTTCGTATTTTTGAAGTCCTAGTAACATGAGTAAGCTATTTTTAGCTACATGTTGGGCTAGGATTGATGTTCAAAAATGTAACCATGTATGACATGCATGTATTTTGATGTTTTATGGAAGAATATGAAGGCTTGATGTAGTAGAAACATCTTTTGCTAAGTGAATTCCATGAAAAATGCATGTAGGGACTAGTTTGTGAAAGTCTTGAGATTGTCATACATGAGTGATTTAGTGAGAATTGATGATTGCTTTAGTTGAGTAAATGATTTGGCTAAGCATGAAAGGCTAAAAAGTTGAATGAAAATCACTTTACGAGCCTTGGGGCAAAAGTATAAATATGAGGAAGTTTATGGGCAAAATGGTAATTTTGCTAAAGTATGAGATAAGGGTCAATTTAGTCAATGTGCGTATTGAACGGGTTGATTTGTCATTTTAGATCAAGAAAGACGAAGCCCGGATCTTAACCGAGGCAAGGGCAAGGTCGTGGACTAAATTGCACATCTCCATACTTTTTGAGTACCGAGGTAAGTTTACGTATGAACAATGCATTTATGCGTATACATTGTTAATGCTAGCTAATGTGTAGCATAATTGAGAACCTATTCAATTCTAGTGGAATGAATGAGATAGTAGTTGTGAATGGATGAATGTATTACAAGTAGACATGTGAATGTGTAGTGATAATGTTTGATAGTGGGCTAAGTGTGATACCACCTTGATACTTAACAATGATGGGCTGTGTGCAATACTATTGTTAAGCATATTATTTAGTGAGCTATGTGCGGAATCACTATATTTATCCTTTGTGGTAGGCTATGTGCGATACTACCCTATGATCTTATTGTGGTGGGCTAAGTGCGAAACCACCGAGTAATTTAGCTGTGTGGATTTATTATTGAGAAATAATGATGTGTTGTATTTTGTGTAAATGTGCTATTGAGTGCAGGGGTGCATGTCAATGATTATGAGTATGTGACTCATGATGTGTTGGAGATGTGGTAAGGGATAGAAAGAGTAAGCATAGTAGTGGATGTGAATTACATATGTTAGTATAATGCTAATTGTTGTTTAGCTTATACTAGAATGCTTAAATTGTTTATGTGTAAACTTACTAGGCTCAAAGCTTACTCCTTTCTTTTCCCTTGTCTTATAGAGAACAAGGATTGAATCGTGGTACACGGATTAATCGGAAGATCGCCCACACTATCAGCACACTCTGGTACATTGGACTTAATGTTTTGTATATGGCATGTATAGGGGCTAGATAAGTTAGTGAATTTTTTTGTATTGGCTAAGATGTGTTGGCCATTAGATGAATAAACTATTTTGTATAATGCCATAGTTGTTGGCTACTTTATTATATAAAAGATGTAGTTATCCATGTAAGATTGTGTTTCAAAATGAGTTGGTTATGGATGTGCTGAATGAGTACATGTTGTGTATGCTAGAGGGGTGAGAAGAGCTTAGCAAATAGCTTTGTTCTTGTCCATGTGGATAGACACACGGGCATGTGTCTAGGCCGTGTGTGACACATGGCCAGCCCACGGGCGTGTGACTTGGCCGTGTCACTTTGGCAGATTCGAGTGTTATAGGCCACGGGCTAGCTACACGGGCGTGTGTCTAGGCTTTAGGTCGTGTAGAGTACTCAGTGTTCACCACAGGTGGAGAGCACAGGAGTGTGCCCTAGCTGTGGGACTTTGGCAGAATGCTTGAGTTTTGTGCACGGTTTGTGGACATGGGCGTGTGTGACTACACACGAGCGTGTATCATCTTACACGGGCGTGTAGCCCTGTTGGGATGGAAAAATTTTAAATTCGTAAGAGTTTCCGATATGGTCTCGAGAGCCCTCGTGTATATGAGTAAGGTCTCGTAAGTTGAGAATGAGGTCGTTATGGTGACTAAGAGAGAGTAGTCACGTTGGGCCTAAGTGGCGATCAAGCAGTTTTATTTTGATAATGCCTCGGGCCCAGTTTCAGCGTAGAATACGGGTAAGGGGTGTTACATATACGGCCCAATACACAGGTGTGTGTCTTGGCCATGTGAATCCTGCACTTAATTTTCGAAAATTAAATTGTCCACACGGCTTGGTACACGGGCGTGTGGCTGGCCGTGTGACTCAAGTTAGAGAGTTACACGGGTATGAACACGGGCTGGGACACGGCCGTGTACCTTACATCGAATGCCCACACGGCCTAGGACATGGGCGTGTCATTTGGCCGTGTGACCCACACAGCCTGATCACACGGGCGTGTGTCCCCTGCATATAAGGAAATTTTGAAAATTTCGCGAAAAATTCTCTGAGTTCCTAATTTAGTACCGACTTGTTTCTAATGTATAAATTGGGCCTCAAGGGTCCAATTAAGGGACAATATGATTGTGTAACACCCCTCACCCGTATTCAATGCCAGAATAGGGTTACGGAGCATTAACAGACTTACAACACTTTTAAACATAAAATTCATATACAATTTATCAAACCAAATATAATTCAATCATAACCAATCCTAGTGTCCCTTAAACGAGCCTACGAGGCCTGAAAAATGCATTGGAAGTAGTTCGAGACTAAACTGGAAACTCGAAAAATATTTCAACGCTTATATTTTTTTCTCTAAAACAGGGGACACACGCCCGTGTCACAGGCCGTGTGAACATTCGAAATGGAAGCACATGGCCGTGTCCTAGCCCGTGTCCTACCCCGTGTCCAAACAAGTGAGGTTACTAACTTGGGTCACACGGCCAACCACACGCTCGTGTGTCTAGCCCGTGTGCCCTTCGATGTGGCCACACACGCCCGTGTGCCAGGCCATGTGCTAGACCTTGCTAAACCTGTAGGGTATACTGACTTATGCAATACGGCCAAGTCACACGCCCGTGTGCTAGGCCATATGCCAATTAGGGGTTATACTGACTTGTGCAACACGGTCGATCAGACGCCCGTGTGTGAAACCGTGTGGAGCATACTGACTTCATTTTAATTTCAACACCAGGGGACACACGACCGTGTAATAAAATCGTGTGTCACACACGGCTGAGACACACGCCCGTGTCTCCGCCCGTGTGGACAAAAATAGGCTAGTTGCAAAGCCTTTTTGCCACCCTATTTTTACATACCTGAACAAGCATAATTTGCAACATTTTGTAACTCAATAGGCAGCTAATCCATAACATTTCATACACATATTTGAATACTTATATGCAACCAAAACATTATACCAAGTTAAGCCAAATCAAATGGCTTTATCTTATACCACAACATGTACCAAAATCACTAGCTCAAGTAACCATAACTATCATCTTTATAACTAGCCTATACATGCCATATTTACATATATCCATGAGTTCAAAGGTACCAATCGGCAACTGGATAGTATGATGCGTATCTCTGACTTTATCCGAATCGAGCGAGCTACCGAACCTCTATAAAACACGAAAAAGAAACAGAGTAAGCTTTATAGCTTAGTAAGCCCGTATAATTTAGAATTAAACTTACCATTTATACTTAATCAAGTCAATAATTAAGGTATACTCAATTCAACTACCAAATGCCTAAACACAAGCATTTATCAACAAGTTAGTCACATAAGTGCATATAATCATCCATTATCTCAATTTAATACTCAATACATTGTATCATTTCAAATTCATATATCACATACATCATTTGTAACAATTCACTCTCAATCATATAAACAATAATTCATTCGATAACTGTAACTCAACCGTATAAACAGTACTTCATCCATATAAACAGTAATTCATCCGTATAAACACATAGCTTTATCACATAACCAATAACAGAATTTATGCCCGTTGAACCTATTAAAATATCGAGGGATACTCGAGTGATATACTTTACGTATATAAATCTGTAATCTGTTAATTCATTATCATTTCCGCTCTTTCGAGCTATGAACAGTAAGCTCCTCCTGAGCTGATGGACAGTAAGCTCTATTGAGCTGAAACGGTAAGCTCTTACAAGCTGATATATCAGTAAGGTCATACGAGCTGTGGTGAGTCCGCAACATATGCAGGATCTCGACCAAAACGGTAACCCTAGTGACATGTCACTCGTATCCTACGACTTTCTACGGTTCAAACGGGACTCGGTATTCAATAATTCTCATCAATTAGGCATTCGAACTCAGAAATACCATTTATTCAATTATGCTTTCATTTCAAATAATTTACAAGTATTTAAAGAATCAATTCTAATTATACGAACTTACCTCGAGTTGCTCGGATGGAAATTATCGACTATTCGTCCACTTTTCCTTTTCCCCGATCTAAACTCGATCTCAACTTATCTTGATCTATATATTATCAAATTTAGCACATTCAGTGTCCGGTCTATTCAATTTAGTCCAAATTTCACTTTAAGGCATTTTTACACATTTGCCCCTAATATTTCACATCTTTTACATTTTAGTCCTTATTTCATAAAATCACAAATTCATGCAATTTAATCACAACCCATGCTAGCCGAATTTCTCTAATACTCATATTAGTCCATGTTTCTCATTTATTCACACTTTTAATCACCACATTTCACATTTTCTCAATTTAATCCCTTTTTGACATTTTGTCAAAAATCACTTTACAAAAGCTATTAATCTAACATTAAACCTTCCAAATCTATCATAATTCATCAAACTACTCAAGCATTCAACAATGGCAACATGATAAATCTTTAACAGTTTTGAAATCTAAGGTACGAGCTAGCTAGAATATGAAGTAACGATCACAAAAACATAGAAATCATTAAAAACGAGACGAAAACCGTACCTTAATGAGAAAAATTAGCATAGCCGAATGAGAAGAATAACCATGGCTTCTTCTAGCCCTAATTTTTGGTGGTAATGACTTAATGAAGATGAAGATTTTATGTTATTATTATTACTTAAGTTATTATACAATTACTATATTAACCTTAACATTAAACCAACTAAAACACGTAATAGTTGTCCGTAGTTGTCCATTCACGTTTCAAATGGTTTAATTACCATTTAAGGCCTCTATATTTAAAAACCAAAGCTATTTGACACCTTAAACTAATACAACCTGCATTTTACACTTTACGATATTTAGTCCTTTTTATCAAATTGACTACTCAAACGATAAAATTTCTTCACGAGACTTTCACACATATACTCAATCATGCTGTAAACATTACAATAATAATAAAATAAATATTTTGACCTCGGATTTGTGGTCCCAAAACCACTATTCCAATTTGACTAAAAAAGACTGTTACAGATTGAATATGATTGATTTCGGATATGAATTGTAAATGATATGAATTTTTTTGTAATTGATCTGTAAACTCTGGTAATGCTCTGTGACCCTATTTCAGCGATGTATAGGGGTTAGGGGTGTTATAGAATTCATTGCCACAAGTTAAATATCTACTTGGAAAGAATTAGCAGAAAGGTTTTTGGTAAAATATTTTCCACCAAGTAAGAACACAAAGTTGCGAAATGAGATCACAACTTTTCAACAATTGGATGATGAAGATTTGTATGAGGCTTGGGAATGATTCAAGGAACTACTTCATAAGTGTCCTCATCATGGGATTTCTCATTTTATCCAATTGGAAACATTTTATAATGGTCTCAATGCATATACAAGATTAATGGTGGATGCTTTTGCGAATGGCTCGATTTTATCTAAGTCTTATAATGAGGCTTATGAGATCATTGAAAGTATCACAAGTAATAACTACCAATGGCCGACAAACCAATCAGTTTCAGGAACAAGTGTAGTCGGAGTGCTTGAAGTGGACGTACTGACCTCACTCTTTGCTCAGGTATCTTCTATTTTCTCTATGTTAAATCAGTTTACCACTAATGAGTTGAATAATTTTGCAACTCAATCACCAATTCATATGAGGTAGTTTCTTGTGTATACTGGGGGGACGGTAATTCTTTCAAGAATTTCCCTTCGAATTTTGAATCAGTGTACTATGTAAGGAACCAGGACCAAAATAGAAATGGACAAGGACCGCAGTCAAACTTCTACAATCCATCATGGAGGAATCATTCGAACTTTTCTTGGAGTAATCAAGGAAATGGACTGAACAACAATCAAATGCAGCATAAACCCAACCAAGCCCAAGGGTTTAATCAACAAGCCCCAAAACCACCTCAAACTAAATCATCAAATAGCTTGGAGGACTTGTTGAAGGCATACATGGTGAAAAACGACGCCTTGATCCAAAGTCAAGTAGCAATGCTGAAAAATCTGGAGAACCAGATCGGTTAGTTAGCTACTGAGCTTCATAGTAGACCGCAATTAGCCTTGTCGAGTGACACAGAAAATCTGAGAAATTTTGGTAAGGATCATTGCAATGTGGTAGAATTATGAAGTGGTAAAATTTTGGAGCCTAATAAAGTTGAGGATGAAGAGAGCCTAATGAAAAAGAGGAAAGTCAACCGACAATTGAAGTTCCTACAATAGAAAAATCAGAGGCTGAAAAATCTGATTAGGTAAACCCTAAACTAGTGGATTATGAAAAGCTAACACCTACTTTTGCATATTTACCTCCTTAGAAAAGTTGTCCATATCATCTTAGAGTTCCATATCCTCAAAGACTTCAGTAGAACAAGCAAAAACAAGAGGTAGAATTCAAGAAGTTCTTGGATGTTTTAAAGCAATTACTCATCAACATTCCGTTCGTGGTGGCTTTAGAGCAAATGCCCAACTATGTGAATTTTATGAAGGATATCTTGTCCAAGAGGAAATGACTTAGTCAGTATGAGACTGTCACTTTGACGAAGGAGTGTAGTGCATTCTTATAGAACAAGCTAACTCCGAAATTGAAGGATTCTGAAAGCTTTACGATACGTTGCAACATTGGAGAATCATATTGCGGTAAAGCTTTATGTGGCTTAGGAGTAAGCATCAACTTGATGCCCAAATCCATTTTCAAGCTATTGGGAATAGGAGAAGTAAGACCTTCTACTATAACACTTCAACTTGTGGATCGATCATTAGCATATCCCAAAGGAAAGATTGTGTAACACCCCTAACCCGAATTCTTTGCCAGAATAAGGTTACGAAGCGTTACCTAATAGATGAAACATCATACATACATTTCATACATTAATATAAACATAACATAAGGCATTCATTCAAATGTATATCTTCCCTAAATCGAGCCTTCAAGGCCCTAAAAATACTTTAGGAATCATTCGGGACTAAATTGAAATCATTTGGCAAGTTTAAGCAAGAGATAGAAAAATTTGACTGTAGGGGTCACACGGCCCTGTGCCTCATACGGCTGAGACACACGCCTATGTATCAGGCTGTGTAACAATCGAAGTAGGGACACACAGCCATGTCCCAGCCCGTGTCCTCACTTGTGTAACTCTTTGAGTTGGGTCACACGGCCAAGCCACACGCCCGTGTGCCAGGTCGTGTAACACTCGAAATAGCCACAGATGCCCGTGTGCCAGGCCGTGTGCTAGGTCGTGTAATAGCCTGACTTGCATGCATTAAAACCTACAGTGGACACACGGCCGTATAGACATAAATTTGCCCAAAAACAAGCCATTTCCATCACCAATTCAAGCGACCATCTAAAGGCCTTTAGAACACTTAATCAAAGCATCAAAACATGACTAAAACCAACATGAAATGACTAATTCAATAGTCCAAACTCATTCAACCAATATTCCATACAAGGCACCTCAAATGCAAACATACAAACTTACCAAATCATGCATATATTTGATCACATTTCTACTATTAAACATAACTCACTTTTACCAAGTCATACCACAAATATGACCATGAACACTTCAACATAACTTACCATTTGAACCATACCATTCATGCATCACAAGCACCAAAATGACACAATTCAACCAACATTAAATGGTACCAAAACAACTTATACATGTCAAAATCATCATCTAGATACCAATACAAGTTCACCTATACATGCCATCATAACCTTGGCCAAAACATCAAAAACTACCGATATTTATGTTGGATAGTGTGATAGATCTCCGGCGAGCTTCCAAACCGATTGAGCTTCCGATTATCTATAAAACATAAGAAAGAAAACTACGTAAGCACATAATGCTTAGTAAGTTCGTAAAACATGAACATAACTTGCCATTTCAATACATAACATTAAGATTAAGCATAATATAATCCAACCACAATCTTGGCACAACCCTAAGCACCATCAACAACACATGTTAGTGCATTCAAACATAATTCACTTGAATTTAACATAAGGTAAGCCATTATATATGAATATACTTCATTTGAATTCATCATTTTCATTAACATAAGCATACTTCTATTGACGCTTACCATTTCAATCCTTTTCATAATTACATGATATAGTTCATTTGAACACTTACCATTCCTTTCTTTTTCATTCCCGTTGAACCATTTAGAATATCATCAAATACTTGGGAAAGCTCACACGAAGTGTGCTTAACATATAACCGTAACCTTTCCTTTACATCGTTGCTCACACAAGCTGACAAATGGGCCTGCTAACACGAGCTGTGGAGTATCTTCAACAAATGCAGAACCTTGGCCATCTGTAGGACATTCAAAACCAACACCCAAAACATGAAATCCCTAATGACATGTCATTTGTATCCTATGAATTCTTAATGTTCAACCGTGACTCGATAACCGTCATGACATTGTTGGATATTCATCATTCAATTATATGAAAACTAACATAATAACATATAATTGAAAAATAACATTAAAATGATATTTATTCATACGAACTTACCTCGATGATTAGGGCATAAAAACGAAGTCGATTAATCCGAGGCTTTAGCTTTTCCTCGATCTAAGTTCGTACATGGTCTATCTTGATCTAAATATACAAATTCAATCCATTTAATACTTCTATTATTCAATTCAGTCCATATTTCATGATTTTACAAAATTACTATTTTGCCCCTAACATTTTAACTTTTTACAATTTAGTCCTTAAGCTTATAAATTGAAATCTAAACATTTTCATCCTTTTATCAAGCTAGTAGATTTGTCTAGGGACCTATATCAATCTATAAAAATCATAAGTTAACAAAATTACCATGAAATTTCATCACTTTTACAAATAAGTCCCTAAATGTCATTTTCATCCAAAATCACTTTACAAAACTAGTTTATTTATCAACAAGGACTCGTAATCCTTCATTAAAAATCAATAATCATGTAAGAACATTCATGTAAAAACCCTAAATCTTTAACACTTTTGCAAATTGATCACCGGGCTAGGTAGTTTAAGCTACAACAATCCCGAAAACATAAAAATCATTAAAAACGAGTTCAAAAATCACTTACATGCTAAGGGAGAACTTGGCCGAATGAAGAACCCTAGATATGGCTTCTCCTTCCTCTAATTTTTGGTGAAAACATAAACTAAGGAAGATGATACCTTTATTTTATGTTATTTTACTTTAATTTAATTATTAAATTACTTTTATAACCTTGTTAATTAACTAAATAAAACACCTAATTCATGCCTATCTTTGTTCACTAACATTATAAATGGTCTAATTACCATCTAAGTCCACTCACATTTAAGTTTCATAGCCATTTGACCCTTTTTACTAATAGAACTCCAATTTTTGCACCTTTTACGATTTAGTCCTTTTTACGTAATTAAACATGCAAACGTCAAAATTTCTTAATGAAATTTTTATACAACCTTACTGACATTCCATAGAAATTAAAATAATAATAAAAATAATAATTTTCTCGTCGAATTTTTGGTCCTGAAACCACTGTTTCAATTTCACTAAAAACGGGCTGTTACAGATCGAGGATGTTTTGGTAAGAGTCAATAAATTCATTTTTCCTACTGATTTCATTTTTTTGGATTTTGAAGCAAACAAGGAAGTTCTTATCATCCTGGGGAGAACTTTCCTAGCCACAGGAAGAACATTGATAGATTTGCAAAAAAGTGAACTTATGATGTGAGTTCAAGATGATAAGGTAACGTTTAACGTTCTGAAAGTAATAAAGTCTCCCGATTGGATGGAAGAGTGTTCAGTAATGGAAGAATTAGAAACCTTAGTTTCTATGGGTAGCAATTCAGAAGAAGACCTATTGGAGAACACTTTAGGGTCTGAACCATTCGAGGATGAAAAAGGTAATGAAGATTTGACTTTGATAGAAGTGAACCCGATGAGTTATATTCAACCACTGCAGTTCGAATCGCTAGGGTTGGAAGTTTGGTAATTTGTACAATCCAAGTCATCAATCGAGGAACCGCCTAAACTCGAACTAAAGGTACTTTTGTCTCACTTAAAATATGTTTATCTCGATAATAGTTCTACTTTGCCTGTGATTATTTCAGCAGACCTGACAAAACATCAAAAGGAGCAATTGATTGATGTCTTAAAGAAATTTAAGAAGGCAATTGGTTGGACCATAACTGACATACGAGGTATAAGTCATTCTTTCTGTATGCATAAAATTATTTTAGAGGATGGTGAAAAAGGTAAGATTGATGGGAAAATAAGACTTAACCCTATCATGAAAGAAGTGGTTCAAAAGGAGGTAATAAAGTGGTTAGATGTTGGAATTATTTACCCCATCTCAGATAGTTCTTGGGTAAGTCCGGTGCAATGCGTACCGAAGAAAGGTGGGATCACGATTGTTGAGAATGAACAAAACTAGTTAATCCTGACGAGAACTATTACGGGATGGAGAATATGTATTGACTACAGAAAGCTAAACAAAGCCACTCGTAAGGATAATTTTCCTTTACCTTTTATGGATCAAATGCTAGATCGACTGGCAGGTAACAAATTTTATTACTTTTTAGATGGATATTCGGGATACAACCAAATAGTTGTAACCCCAGATGACCAACATAAAACTACTTTTACTTGTCCATATGGTACATTTTCTTTTAGGCGAATGCCTTTCAGCTTATGTAATGCACCTGCCACATTTCAGCGATGTATGATGGCAATTTTCACTGATATGGTTGAAAATTATGTTGAGGTTTTCATGGATGATTTCTCTGTGTGTAACAGCTTATTTTTAGTCAAATCAGAATAGTGGTTTTAGGACCACAAATCTGATGTCAAAATAATTATTTTATTTTTATTTTAATATTTACAGTATGATATTATGATTGTGTGAAAATTTCGTTAAGAAATTTTATCATTTGAGTGCTTAATTTGATAAAAAGGACTAAATCGTGTAAAGTGCAAAAGTGATATTCTATAAGCAAAAAGGATTTAATAGCTATGAAATTAAGTGTTTGAAGGGTTTATGTTGTAATTAGACCACTAATAGCATGAGTGGACAATTATAGACATAAATTAGATGATTTAGAATGACTTTATTAAAGGTTAAAAAGGTAAATTAGTGAAATAATAAGTAAATTAATAAAATAACAAAAGATATCATCATGTCTTCTTCATTTTCATCTGAATGTAGCAAGAAGGAAACCATTAAAATAGCTTCAAAGTTCGGCTAGCTATCATCCATTCATGTAAGTTCAATTTTGTCCCGTTTTTAATGATTTCTATGTTTTTGAGATCGTTGCAGCTTAATCTAGCTAGCCCAGGGACTAATTTGTAAAATTGTTAAAGGTTTAGGGATTCTGCATTGATGAATGTTGATGTATTTTGATGTTTAAAGGTAGAAACTGCATGCTTGTTGTGAGATAAACAACATTTATAAAGTGATTTTTAGTGAAAAGTCCAATTAGGGATTAAATTGTGAAATGTATAATTTTTGTTGTTAAATTATGAAATAAATTAAAAATATGGACTGCTAGAGACCTAATTGAAATTTGGCTAGCATGGGTTTTGGCTGAATTGCATGAATTTGTGATTTTATGAAATAAGGACTAAATTGTAAAAATGTGAAATATTAGGGGCAAATGTGTAAAATTACCTTAATGTATAATTTGGACTAAATTGAATATAGGGATTATTAAATAAGTTAATTTTGATTATATTTAGATCAAGAAAAGAGAAATACGGATTTAGATCGGGGAAAGAACAAAGTTTTGGACTAATCGACTCGTTTCATTGTTTTTGCATTCGAGGTAAGTTCATATGTAATAAACATTGTTATATTTGTGTTTTAAATGCTTTGATATTGCATAAATTGTGATTACAACACTACAGACATGTTCAACGATGATTCGGCAAGTGTGAAATCCCGATTGAACCTTAGGAATTGATTAGGATACGAATGGCATGTCATTAGGGGTTATGTGATTTGGGTGCTGGTCTGTACATCCTACCAGTAGCTGAGTTATCTGGAAAGTGTTACAGATACTCGTCAGCTTGTGTGAGCAGCACCGTGTAGCTTCGTCATGATCGTCAGCTTGTGTGAGCAGACCCGTTGATAGCTCGAGAGTGAGCATTATATGTGATACGAGATTGAGATAGCTTCGGCTATGTATGTGACACTTAGGGTGCGAGATTCCTGAGTATCTGATAGTATTTCGAATGGTTCAACGGGTATATCAAAGATACAGATAAGTATGAGATTGAGACGAGATGGTACAGGTATTGATGCGACCACGACCTCGTTGGATAACCTGAGTCGTTTTAGTGCCCGATCGTCAAATGTAGAAGTATCGTTCCAATTGCAAGCAATGTGTGTATTTGACTAAGTATGGGAATAGGTATTAAGAATTGGCTCAAAATGGGTAAGTATTTGTTTTTATATATTCGGCTAACAATGAATTGAAATGGATAAGTGATAGCTTGGGTGGGATGGAAAACAAGCTTAAGTGTCAAGAACGAACCAACTCTATAGGTGAGTGCTGACCCGGGACTTATATGACATTAAGGTGAATAGGTGATGGAAAGAAGACCTTGACCCGTTACCTAGAAA
The DNA here is from genome assembly GCA_025698515.1 of Gossypium sturtianum. Lineage (NCBI taxonomy): Eukaryota > Viridiplantae > Streptophyta > Magnoliopsida > Malvales > Malvaceae > Gossypium > Gossypium sturtianum. The sequence goes on from CM046949.1 coordinate 92,116,649, forward strand.
GGTAAGAACCAAAGGTATCGATTTTGGGTGAACGCCACACTACGAGAGTGATAAGTTCGATAGAAGAAACATGTTGACGCCACTGACTAGTAGATAAGTCAAGCTGAGTCTTGGACGAAATTTGAGAGTCGAAAATGCTCACAAATAACTCAATTTTCATTAAAAATGTCAAAAGTCCCTACAACCAGCAAATGGATGAATATTTATAGTAAAATTCTAAGGCTAGCCGAATAGGCAAACAAGTAGATAAATAGACATTTTATTTTAGCTTTTAATGAGCTAAAAATTCCAGAATAATTCATGAAAGTTCTAAGAGGTTTCTTTAGCCTTGAAAACGTCATTGGACAGCTTCTAGATGATGTATAATCAGTTGAAATGAACTTGGAGTGAATGGTAGCTGGTTGGCCATGTCTATGTTCGGCTATGGTGATTTAAGAGGCTTAAATGCAATGACTTGTTTAGTTGGAAAGGTTGTGGTTGATTAGTGAACAGCTTGAGTATTGCAATGGTCATCAAGTGTGAACCGAATTCAAACAGCCCTTATGTGTGTGTGAAAACACAAAACTGAACAGCCTTGAAGTGTTAATGGAATGTTTGGCTGGTGTGAAAGCCTTCAAGGTTGCTTTGGGGAGCTAATTAGTCAGCTTAGGGAAGAATAATTAGCAGCTTAGCTTTGGCCATTGAAGTCCACGAAGTGGTGTTTTGAAGAGCTGAACCATCAGCTCCTTGCATTTATGCCGTCCCAAGCATGTACCTGCACCAAATTAATTCAGCAAATTAATCCATCTTAAGACACATTAATTCGGCAGCTCAAACCACATTAAAATCATGCATTCAGCTAGGACACGTTAAAACAAGTAATAACTAAGACATATTAAACACAACTAAGACACATCTTAAATTCGACTGTAGCTAGACAAATTAAAAACATGTAATAAAATTAACACATTTATAAACAAAATTAATAAGTCCAAATTAAGACATATTTATGAGCTGAAGTTGATTAACTAATTTAAATAAAAACATTTATTTCATTCCAGCAAATAAAATGCATGAACTAAAAAGATAGATAAGTTAAATCGAATTAACTAGCTAAGTTAAACTAATTGATTTATTCCAGCAAGTTTAGAAAGCATAAAATTAAAATAAACTCAAAATGAGCAAACGAGCTCATTGGGCTGGAAACGAGCTGAATTGAGCTTAACGAGCTGGAATTGAACTAATTCAGCTTGCAAGGGATCGCAAGCAACGCTTAGGGAGCTGGTCCGAGAGTGTGCTCGGGGCGTGGCCGTATCAAGTATGTACATGAACCGTATAAGCTTTGAATCGAAGAAACTTGTGAAGTTCAATTTTAACCTTGTGATTTAAAATGTGATAGGTTTGTGTATTTATATGAATTGTATATAGATATGTTCAATTGTTGATTGGTATTTTTTTTAAGTTTTGTTTATTAGCATACGAGCTTACTAAGCTATATAGCTTACTTTTTTTTGTTTTCTTGTGTTTTATAGTGAAATCAAAGCTAGCTCAGATTCGAGATTGTCGGAGACTTCATCACACTATCCTACTATCATTTTGGTACTTTTGAATCTATGTTTTTGGGATATATGGCATGTATAGGAACTTTGGTCATTTTGATGCCATTTGAATTTGCTTGTAAATGTCTACAGTTTGGTTTTGTATATAGCCATGAAAGTTGGCTTAATTTGGTTGGTTTGGTTGTGTTTATATTAGTACAAATGTCTTGTGTTGATAATTGCTATGTCAATGCTTGTGGTGAATGGTTTATATTAGAGAAATTATATGCTTGTGAGATTAGGCTAAATGATGCAAAATTTGAAGTGTTCATATTGATAATTTAAGAATGTGAAATTTTGGTATGAGATTGAATGGTATATTGTGGTATTTGTGTGACTTGTAGTTGTTGATATTGAAATGGTATGAATTATGCTTGGTTAAGGTGGATTGAATGCATATTTATGCCATGTTTGGGTGCCAAATGGGTTGGTTTAAGTGTGTGCAAATTTTGGGTGGCAAAATGGCTTGATAAATAGCCTATTTTTGTCCACACGGGCAGAGACACGGGCGTTTGTCTCAACCGTGTGCGACACACGGTCAGGTTACAAGACCATGTGTCCCCTGGTGTTAAATTAGGAATCAACTCAGTAAGTCCCACACGGCCCAGCACACAGGCGTGTGATTGGCCGTGTGGCCTAATTCAGTATACCCTACAGGTTTGGCACGGCCTAGTACACGGCTTGGCACACGAGCGTGTGAATGGCCATTTTTAGGGCACACGGCTAGCCACACGGGCGTGTGCGTTGGCCGTGTGACCCAAGTCAGAGAGTTACATGGGGTCGGACACGGGTTAGGACACGGCCATGTGATCCCATTCCGAATGTCCACACGGCTTGTGACACAGGCGTGTCTTTAGCCGTGTGAGACACATGGCCGAGCCACACGGGCGTGTGTCCCCTGCATTTTGCAAAATTTTCTAAGTATTTAAAAAGTTTCCTAAGTTATCGGTTTAGTCCCAAACCACCCGAATTCATGTTTTAGACCTCGTAGGCTTATACTAGGGACGATATGCATGATGTTGAATGATGATTATTTGAATTTGAGAAATGTATGTGAAATGTATGATGAATTGGGTTATAAGTCTGGTAATGCTCTGTAACCCTATTCTAGCGTTGAATACGGGTAAGGGGTGTTACACTGTGTTTGGTACTACTTACGATATTTGTTTGAATAATTTGACTAAGGTACTTAAAATATGAGAGGAGACTAATCTTGTCCTTAACTGGGAGAAGTTTCATTTTATGGTTAAGGAGAGAATTGTCTTAGGGCACGAAATTTCCAAGAAGGGAATCGAAGTGGATAAAGTAAAGGTGGATGTAATTGAAAGATTACCACCTTCAGTTAGTGTGAAAGGACTTCAAAGCTTCTTAGGCCATGTTGGTTTTTATCGTAGATTTATAAAGGATTTTTCAAAAATTTCTAAACCTTTATGTATGCTTTTAGAAAAGAAATGTTTTTGATTTGAACAAAGCATGTTTAGAAGCTTTTGAAGAATTGAAAAGCCAGTTAATTTCAGCCCCAATAATTATCACACCTGATTGGAACTCACCTTTTGAATTGATGTGTGATGCAAGCGACTTCGCTGTTGGAGCTGTGACGGGCCAAAGCAGGAACAAAGTCTTTCACCCTATCTACTATGCAAGTAGAACTTTGACAAGAGCCCAGATTAATTATACAATAACAGAAAAAACTCTATGCTATAGTTTTTTCTTTTGAAAAGTTCCATTCATATCTTATAGGTACCAAGGTTATGGTATTTACCGATCATGCTGCCATTAAGTACTTACTCACAAAGAATTTTCTTGCTAAACTAGGGGTAATTCGATGGATGCTTTTTCTCCAAGAATTTGACCTTGAGATCCAAGACAAAAAAGGTGTTGAAAATCAAGTAGCCGATCATCTATCGAGGTTGGAACAAAATGAGATAACTTCTTCTCTTGCTCTAATTAATGATAATTTTCCCGATGAGCATATTTTCGAGGTAAGACAAATCTATGAAACACATTGGTTTACTGATTTTTCCAATTACTTAGCATGTGGAATAATTCCTCAAGAAATGACGTAGCAACCAAGGAAGAAATTCCTTCATGATAGTCGGTACTATTTCTGACAGGACCCGTTTTTTTTAAACAATATGCAAATAACATAATCAGGAAGTGTGTAGTTGGGAGTGAGATTGACGAAATTTTGTACCACTGTCATTCATCTCTGAATGGAGGACACTTTGGTAGTTCATGAAGAACAACAAATATTTTACAAGTTAGGTTCTTTTGGCCTACATTGTTCAAAGATGCTTATGCATATGTAAGAAACTGCGATAGATGCCAAAGAACCGGGAACATATTAAGGAGGAACGAGATGCCCTTGACAAATATTTTAGAGATAGAACTTTTCTATGTATGGGGCATTGATTTCTTAGGCTCGTTTCCTTTTTCCTATGGGAACAAGTATATCTTGGTAGCTGTGGGCTATGTGTCCAAGTGGGTGGAAGCCGAGGCATACCCAACTAATGACGCTAAGGTAGTACTCTCCCCCTTAAAGAATTTTCATCCTCGAAAATCTTACCAATAAAGAGGTTTGGATATTGCTTTCTCATGGTATCTTCCGGTTCCTAGGTAGCTTCTTCAATCCCATGTCGTTGCCAAAGAACTTTTACTAAAGCTACCTTTTTATTTCTTAATTCTTTTGTCTTTCGTGCCAGGATTTTAATCGATTCTTCACTATAAGTCATGTCAGACTGAATTTCCACTTCTGTCAGAGAGATAACATGTGAAGGATCTGACCAATACTTTCGTAACATAGATACGTGGAAAACATTATGAATTCTATCAAGCTCTGGTGGTAATTCTAATCGATATGCAACAAGTCTGACTCAAACTGTGATCTCATATGGTCTAATGAACCGCGGACTTAATTTTCCTTTACGGCCAAACCGGAGAACTTTCTTCCAAGGCGATACTTTTAAGAATACTTTATCACCGATCTGAAATTCTATCTCTTTTCGTTTAAGGTCAGCATAAGAATTTTGACCATCAAAGGCTGCTTTCAAACTATTTCAAATCACCTTCACCTTTTCTTCAGTTTCACGGACTAAATCAACTCCGTGTATCTTTTTCTCACTGAGCTCTGTCCAATACAACGAGTTCTACATTTACAACCATATAGAGCCTCATACGGTGCCATTTTAATACTTGACTGATAGCTATTATTGTATGCAAATTCAACTAAAGGCAAATATTTTTCCCAGTTACCTTCGAATTCCAACACACAACACCGAAGCATATCTTCTAAAATCTGTATCACACATTCAGGTTGCCCATCAGTCTGAGGATGGAAAGCAGTGCTGAAATGTAACTGTGTACCCAGGGCTTCTTGCAACTTATTCCAGAATCGAGATGTAAACTGGGGATCTCTATCAGAAATAATGGAGCTGGTACTCCATGTAGTCTGACAATTTCAGAAACATATAATTCAGCCAATCTATCCAGGGAGAAATCCATACGTACCGGACTAAAATGTGCAGACTTTGTTAATCGGTCGACAATTACCCAAATGGCATAATTCTCTTTTGAAGATAAGAGTAACCCTGATAAAAAGTCCATAGTAACTCCTTCCCATTTCCATTCCGGTATCATAACTAGCTGTAATAATCCCCAAGGTACCTAATGTTCAGCTTTAACTTGCTGACAAATTGAACACTTAGACACAAATTCAGTAATATCATGTTTCATTCCCGGCCACTAGTATATCTTTTTCAAATCATGGTACATTTTGTTACTTCCCGGATGCACAGACATAACACCATTGTGAGCTTCATACAATATCTTCTGTACAAGTTTTGAATTCTTCGGAACGCATATTCTGCCTCTGAATAACAGAAAATCATCAGACCCAATCTAAAATTCTAAATTAGAATTTGACTCACAATGTACCCGTTTAGCTTGTTATTCATCATAACTCTTCTGAGCTTCACAGATCTGCTACAAAAACATCAGTCTAGCTTTTAACTCAGCTATGATCGAACCATTATCAGACAAAGACATCTGGGTATTCATTGTTCGCAAAGCAAATAGGGATTTTCTGATCAGGGCATCTGCAACTACATTGGCTTTTCTCGGATGATAATCAATAACCAGATCATAATCTTTTAATAACTCAAGCCACCTGCGCTGTCTCAGATTCAAGTCTTTTTGCGACATTAAATATTTCAAAATTTTATGGTCGGTGAATATATGACATTTTTCACCAAATAGATAGTGTCGCCAAATTTTTAATGCAAAAACAGTGGCTGCCAATTCTAGATCATGTATCGGGTAGTTCTTTTCATGTGGTTTTAGCTGTCTAGAAGCATAGGCTATTACTTTACCTTTTTGCATCAAAACACAGCCCAAACCATTTAATGATGCATCACTATAAATTATAAATTCTTTACCCGATTCAAGCTAAACTAACACGGGTGCTTCAGTCAACAAGGCTTTCAATTTGTCAAAACTTTGCTGACATTTATTAGTCCATTCAAATTTCACATCTTTCTGCAACAAACGAGTCATCAGAGAAGCTATCATAGAAAACATTTGTACAAATCTCCGATAATAACCGGCTAATCCCAGAAAACTTCTAACTTCAAACACATTTTTCGGTGGCTTCCAATTAACAATAGCTAATTTTTTATTCAGATCCACCTTGATACCTTCTGCAGAAACTATATGTCCAAGGAAACCGACTTCCTGAAGCCAAAATTCACATTTACTAAATTTGGCATACAGTTGTTTTTCACGCAGAGTTTGCAACACAATTCTCTAATGATCAGCATGCTTATTTTCATCTCGAGAATATACCAGTATATCATCAATGAATACCAACACAAATTTATCCAGATACGGTCTAAAAATTCTATTCATTGAATCCATAAACACTGCAGGTGCATTAGTCAAGCCAAACGGCATCACAAGGAATTCATAATGTCCGTACCTGGTTCTGAAAGCTGTTTTCGGTATACCTGAGTCTTTTACCCGTATTTTATAGTAGCTAGAATGGAGATCAATCTTTGAAAACATAGTGGCACCTTTCAACTGATCAAACAAATCATCAATACGAGGAAATGGAAACTTGTTCTTTATTGTAACCTTATTGAGCTGTCTGTAATCAATACATAATCTCAACGACCCATCTTTCTTCTTAACAAACAAAATTGACGCCTTGTGTTAAAATGTCAGAATGGTGAATTGCTTCGTATTGAATCTGATAAACCGGATGGGTTGTCTAATGCAATCTCAGCTATATCAGCATAGAAATATATCAGAAAAGGGTATGATGCTTATCTGCATATGTGTTGGACACTAAAGTATCTAAGTCGAATATTAAGTCAGTGCCAGTTGTTAGTGAATTTCCTGATGTGTTTTCGGACGAATTACCCGGATTACCGCCAGCCAGAGAGGTGGAATTTTCTATAGATCTTGTTCCATGGGAAAAACCAATCTCTATAGCTCCTTACAGAATGGCTCCTACAGAATTAAAAGAATTGAAAGCACAGTTGCAAGAATTGACTGATAGAGGTTTTGCTCAACCCAGCTCATCACCTTGGGGTGCGCCGGTTTACAATTTACCACTGCATCATGCTGAGTTAACTAATCCATACCCAGAATTACTTCAAATTCATCAAATGGCAACAACATTAAATCAGCTGAGAAACAATAACCCCATACCATTAACAAATAGTTTTTATAGACTTTATCCACCATCACATACTGGCCCAGGGGGTTCAAAACTTTAACCACGAATTCAGTGAACTCAACAGGTAAATTTTTAACAGACACTAAATTCTTGCATATGTATGAATATGTTGAACTAGGATCAATTAAAACAGTAATATCAGTATCAAGAAGAGAAAATGTACCAGTAATAACATCAAGTGCAGAAGCATCCTCTCGTGCACATATAACATATGTTCTCGTCGGTGCTCGTGCTTCAGATTTAACTGTTGAATCTTTTCTTGTACCTAGACTATCACTCATATTACTGGGGTTACGAGGTGGTTGCTTGGCTTCGAAGTCTGAACAGTATCTTTTTTAAGCCTTTCTGGACAATCTTTAAGATAGTGATCGAGAGAACCACACCTATAATAGGCTCCGCTTCTCATACGATACTCTCCAAAATGAAATTTATTACAATGTTTACATCTACATTTGGGGTTACCAACACTTTCAGCACTTGTTATTGATAGGGTCAGGGATCTCAAATTAGAGCGTTGAGAGCCTCGATCTTTTCCAGAATACCCCACAGATGAGACAAAATTATCATGATATTTCTTTGATTTCTTTGAAGCTGATGATTGTGGCTTGCCCATAAATCTTTTACTTGAAGTTCGAGCTCCCATCTCTGCTTGCCTCTTTTTTTTATTTAGTTCTTCAGCTTTATGTGCTCGGTCAGCCAGTACAACAAATTCTTTTAGTTCCAAAATCCCCACTAACAACTTGATATCTTCATTTAATCCCTCTTCAAACTGTTTACACATGGCAACTTCAGTCGGGATACACTCTCTGGCATATTTGCTTAACCGAACAAATTCCCGCTCATATTCAGATACAATCATATTTCCTTATTTAAACTCTAAAAATTCCTTATTTTTCTGGTCAAAGAATCTCTAACTAATGTACTTCTCTTTGAATTCTATTTGGAAAAATTCCCATGTAACATTTTCCCTTGGTACAACAGAAATCAAGGTATTCCACCAATGATAGGCTGAGTCTTTCAGCAAAGATACAACACATTTCAAGCATTCTTCAGGTGCGCAAGACAATTCATTCAGAACCCTGATAGTATCTTCTAGCCAAAATTCAGCCTTTTCCGGATCGTCATCAGCTATTGCTCTAAATTCTTTTGCCCTGTATTTATGGATTTTATCTATCGGGGCTTACCAGTTCTAACAGATTCAGTACCTCATGGCATATCAGAAACCAGTTCAGGAGTAAGAGGGGAGGTTGTTGTACAGCAAGATTTGTTCACAAGAATTCTGTGAACCACTCATTCATCATTTGAAATAAGGCTTGTTTTGCCTCCTCACCTCGACCTTCAGATTCGGGCCTTCTACTACTACTAGATGCACCTCTTTGAACTGAAGCTAGAGCATTACTCTCAGCTTCCTCAGATCCAGCTCTAGCTCGGTTGGACGACATTACTATATGAAAGACACATTTAAAATGGTCAGGAGATATCACACTATCACAAATTATATAATGGCATGTATAGCTAAACTCATACTTCCTATGTTAGTCCAAGAATTGGCTAAACTATAGGTCTGATACCAATAAATGTAACACCCCTAACCCCTATCCATCATCAAAATAGGGTTACAGAGCATTACCAGAGTTTACAGATTAATAATTACAGAAAATTTCATATCATTTACTATTCATATCTGAAATTAATCATATTCAATCATATTGTCCCTTAATTGGACCTTCGAGGCCCAATTTATAAATTAGAAAAAAGATGGGACTAAATCAAGAACTTAGAGAATTTTTCACGAAATTTTCAAAATTTCCCTATATGCAGGTGACACACGCCCGTGTGATCAGGCCGTGTGGCTCACACGGCCAAATGACACGCCCATGTTCTAGGCCATGTGGGCATTCGATGTAAGGTACACGGCCGTGTCCTAGCCCGTGTTCATACCCGTGTAACTCTCTGACTTGAGTCACACAGTTAATTTTCAAAAATTAAGTGTATGATTCACACGGCTGAGACACATGCCCGTGTCTCTGCTCGTGTAATATATTCTGAGCATTCTATTTCTCAATTTTAAAGATGCAGGGAACACACGGCTAAACCGCACGCCCATGCGTATGGCCGTGTATCACACATGGTTGAGACACACGTCCGTGTGTCTACCCGTGTGGACAAAATAAGGCTATTTCCAAACCTTATTTCTCACCCAAATTTTGCCTTGTACCTACATTAATACTTGCATACATATACCAACCAATTCAAGACGTTAGAACCAAGCCAACATTAACATTATACATGTTATATCATCACATGTATTTAAACTTACCTTTTGTGAGTCATATATGTTTAACATAATTCAATCTAACCATATCAAGCACACATACATTAACCATATCATAACCTCATATATATAAATTCACTAAATATACCATCACTAGCCATTCCAATGGCTATATTACAAACAACCATTTATATGCCAACACTGGCCAAATTAGCCTATAAATACCATTATATCAAAATAAGTTTGCTATTCATACCAAAACGAGCTAAAGGATAGTGTGATGGTGCTCCGACCAATTCCAACCTTTGCGAGCTTCTAAGCACTATAAAACAGAGGAAAATAGAACAAAGTAAGCATTTAATGCTTAGTAAGTTCGTATAACAGGAATTTAACTTACCGTTTATATTTAATTCAAGTAATCATATAAATAACATGCATCCCAACAAATTGACTATTTGCCTAATCACATGCACTCAATCAAGCAAGTTAGTCTTTAATTTTTAGATACTTTTCAAGAAATAAAGATGAGCTCATCATGTAATAACTTTCATACACATATACTTTTCTTATCATATTTCCATATAACATATACATTTCTATGACAAATCATCTCAAGTTTAGATTAGCCATAACAGAACTTTGCCCCTTGAATTTATTTAAAATATCGATGGATACACATGTAGTAAACTTGAAGTGTACAACACTATAAATCATCAACTCATATTCAGGGGTACCCAATTAGGGTACATAATCAGGAAACACTCTCTCGAGCCATATAACAGGATGCTCATGTGATCCATTTAACAGGAAGCATATCCGGGCTATAACAGGAAACTCATAAGAGTTTAAAATGAGAAGCTCATTGAGATTAACAGGTAACTCCGAAGAGTTATTGTCAGGGAGCTCCAGATAGCCATATAACAGGAAGTTCAAGTGACCCATATCAGGACGCTCACAAAGAGCTGCGGTAGTCTGTAACACATGCAAGATCACTACCGATCAGGATGCTCACAGGAACCATATAACGAGAAGCTCGAGAGGGCTTATAACAGGATGCTCTTTCAAGTTATGGTGTGTCTGCAACATATGCAAGACCACAACCAATAGGGAAATCCTATATCCATTGAATTTCATCTATTCAAACGTGAATATCAGGCATGTAATTAATTTTATACATTAAACATTTATACAATTCATACATATTCAACATTCAATTCCAGACATATTAATATACGTAATCTAGTTACACGAACTTACCTCGATACTTGTTCATTTACAAGGATCTACTAATCCTATACTTTTTGTTTTCCTCGATCCAACTCTGTACTAGGTCTATCCGGATCCAATTAAGATTTATTGATTTTCTTTCTCTTTCTCAGGGTTTCCATATAATTTGGGGAAGAATATGATATAAAATGATGATATTAGATATTTATTTTATTTATCATCTTTTATTTATTTCAATTTCCAATTCAGTCCTTTTCTTTTTCTAATTTTCCATAGATGAATCATCAAAAATATCTACTAACTTCTCTTAATGGTCTAATTACCATATAAGGACATCAAATTTTGAATTCCATAGCTATTTGATACTTATAGCTACTAGAACTCAACTTTTGCATTTTATGCAATTTGGTCCTTTCTATAATTAAACATGAAATCAGTAAAATTTTCTTATCGAAATTTTCATACGTCTTTCCTATCATAATATAGACCATGCAATAATTTTAAAATAAAATTTCTTTCTAACTCAGATTTGTGGTCCCGAAACCACTGTTATGATTTCACTGAAAACGAGCTATTACAAATTTAGCTATGCTCGTGCTCGATCTCACAACGAGTACGGAAACAATTTCAACCTCAGTGTGTCTTCAATCACACCAAATAACTTAAATGAATCACTTACCTCCATGAACAAATGAAGGTGTGAGTGTGGATCTTCCGTAGGCATACCACTGAATTGGCCCACCATTTGGAGCATTTGAAACATCACTAGTTTCAACTCGAATTGGGATGCCTCGATATCCAGCCTTCTAATTCCCGAATTTAACTCATTGAAGAGTGGCACAGCGTATTGTCTGATGCTAAGATCCCTATCATCAGCAATAAGGATTGGGTTTTGCACTTGATTGACTCCGTTACCTTGTCCATCGTTTTGATTTCCAAGGTCCATCTCGGCTTGTCTTTGAGCAAATCTTTCATGTCTTCTTTGTCTAAAAGTCTGCTCGATTTCAGGGTCCACGGTAATAGATCAATGATTCGATCTATGCTCATCAAAAACACCTGAAAAATAAATCAAATAAAGAATAAATTAATAGGGTTAGAATAAATAAATAAATAAAAATAAAAACCAAATTGTAAAAATAATTTCACAAAGAATGATTAAGGCAATAATCCCTGACAACGACACCAAAAACATGTAATGAATTGTAACGTGTTTACACAAGTGTACATAGTTGTTCAAGTAATAAGTAAGTAATATGCGTTATCGTCTCCACATGGACTGTATAAGCTTAATCAATTCAAATGCAAAATTATAATTAACAATTTGATATAAAAAATACTCAATAATTTTATAATTGTGATGATTAAATTAAATTAAATGCAAGGAGTGATCCCTATGCAATTTCTAATCTAAATGCAATTTTACCTAAATGTATGAATGAGGGCTTTTGCAATAAAAAATAATAAATTTTAAATGAACTAGGATAATTATATTAATTAATTCAATTTACTTTTATCATGCTAACATGTTCAGAAAATTTTCCATGGCAACTCGATCTCTTATGGGTTTGGAAACCAAATTAAGTCCTTTCGGATCTTTTACTTAGTTAAATATGCATTTCACTGATCATATTAGACTAAGGGTTTCTTAGCATTTATGCAATGTCAGAGGGACATTTACGTTTGCAATAGTTTAATTACATAAATCTAAAAACCATGCAAGATAATAGAGCTAACTAAAGATATTATGAACCTTAACTTAGTCGGTTTTAATAACCTAAATTAAGCATTGCACTTTTCAATTATGCGTCTACTAGTCGTCGTCTAGTTAGGATCGCTCAGCTAATCTAAGTACAGTCAATCATGTATGCATGAAATGCAGCATGATATTAATTGAAAACATAATCGACTGAGGCACAAAACATGTTAACATGAATTAAATAAATCTCATCAATTAAATATAATTATCCCAGCAATTAGGATTTAACACTTCATAGTTGATGTCAAAAGCATAAAGCTCAAAGCAAACATGTTTAAAATAAATAACAAGAGGAAAGAGTAAACTCTATTTAGTTCAGAAGCCTTTCGGATCTATTCTGACTGATGCGCTTCTCCTTTCGGATGAAAGCTTCTTTTGCTAAAGGTTTAGAACATAGCTAACAAAAGAGTTCTTTTGACAAAGCTTTTGAGGCTAAAGATGGAGAGGGGACGGACGGCTATGCAAGGGAAAAAGGGAGAAGGATTTGAGAGAACTAAAGTGAGAATGAAATGTAAAGAAAATGAGGAATGAGGGATGAGGGCTAAGTGAGGGATGGTAAGGTATTTATAGGTGAAGGGTAGGGTTTGAGTTTACTAAAAATAGTTTAAAATTACCTTCCTTCCCTCTCTCATGTGGCCAGCCATGTATCAAAGAAAATGGATGACCAAGTCTTCCATTTTGAATTTGAATTTCAAGCTAAAGATAGCTATGTAGTGGATGGTTTCAACAGGCAAGTTGTTGGGCTGAATTTTGATTGTTTTCCAACTTCAAGGATCTTCATTTAAATATCCCAAAAACACTTTTTGGGCAGCCAATATCAAGTGCCGAAACTGGGCTTTTAATTCCCCTTGTTGGACAGTTCTTCCATCCAAAACTTAGCAAACATGTCCATCTTTTTATCACCTTTCTTTACTGGGTCAAGTAGTCAATCCCTATGCCCAAATTGCATGATCTTGCTATCCACAAGGATAAATTGTGCATGACCACCTTTTATTTATTTACAACATGTCTCCATAACCTACCTATATAGTGAAAAATCCACGCATTAATAAATTAACATGAATTAATACAAAATATGCCTGAAAATAATGTAATTAAGCATAATTTCACATACTTTCTAATTTCATGTCTAAAATTACTAATTAAGTAAAATTCACTTATTTCAATAATAATTACTTGAGATAAACATAATAATTAAGTAAAAAGATGGTAAAAACATATAGAAAAACCCTATATAATTTCGAGTTTACAACCGATCATGCGACTATTAAGTACTTACTCATGAAGAAAGATGTTAAACCAAGGCTAATCCGATGGATACTTTTACTCTAAGAATTTGACTTTGAGATCCAAGGTAGAAAAGGTGTTGAAAATCAAGAAGCTGATCATCTGTCGAGGTTGGAGCAAAATGAGGTAACTTCTTCACTTGTTCTAATTAATGAGAATTTTCTTGATGAGCATATCTTCAAGGTAAGTCAAATCTATGAAACACCTTGGTTTGCTGATTTTGCCAATTATTTAGCATGTGGAATAATTCCTCGAGAAATGACATACCAACAAAGGAAGAAATTCCTTCATGATAATCGATACTATTTCTAGGAGGATCCGTTTTTGTTTAAACAATGTGCAGATAACATAATTAGGAAGTGCGTAGCTGGAAGTGAGTTTGACTAGATTTTTTACCACTACCATTCATCTCTGAGTGGGGGAAACTTTGGCGGTTCCCGTACAGCAGCGAATATTTTACAAGCTGGATTCTTTTGGCCTACAGTGTTTAAAGATGCATATGCGTATGTGAAGAATTGTGATATATGCCAAAGAATTTGGAATATAGCAAGGAGGAACGAAATGCCCTTGACAAACATTCTAGAGGTTGAACTATTCGACGTATGGGCATTGATTTTCTAGGCCCATTTCCTACTTCACGTGGTAATAAATATATTTTAGTAGCTGTAGACTATATATCCAAGTTGGTTGAAATCGAGGCCTACCCAACGAATGATGCTAAGGTAGTCATGTGATTCTTACATAAGCATGTGTTTCCACGGTTTGGGACTCCTAAAGCTATAATCAGCGATGAAGGATCTCACTTTGTAAATAAATGACTTAAGTGGTTGCTTGGTAAGTATGATGTAACACATAAGATTGCTACTGCCTATCACCCACAGTCAAATGGGCAAGTTGAAAGGGTGAATCGTGAAATCAAAGGTATTCTTGAGAGGGTGGTGCACCCTACCAAAAAAGATTGGTCTCGAAGGCTCGATGATGCTCTATGGGCCTATCAAACTTCTTTTAAGAGGCCGTTAGGAATGAATCCCTATAGGTTAGTTTTTGGAAAGGCATGTCATTTGCCACTTGAATTGGTGAATATAGCTTACTGGGCTTTGAAACAATTAAATTTTTATCTTAAGCAAGCCGGTGAGAGAAGGATGTTACAAATTGATGATTTGGAAGAATTTGAGGTTATTTTCATATGAGAATGCCAAGATGTGTAAAGAAAAATATAAAAGATGGCATAATAGTCATATACAACCTCGTGAATTCAGAGAAGGTCATAAAGTGTCATTGTTTAATTCGAGGCTAAGGTTATTCCCTAGGAAGCTTAAATCTCGATGGAAAAGACCTTATACCATCTATAAAGTTTAACCTTTTGGAGCTGTAGAATTGTACGACAATCATGGAGGTATGTTTAAAGTTAATGGTCAACGTCTCAAGCTCTATTGGGCCATGAAGTTGAGCGAATTAAAACCTTGTTCAAATTATTAGACCCTTAATTTTTCATTAATTTTACTTTTTAATAAAAAGTTAGAAATTATTTTCTTAAATTAGTACATTTAATTAATTCTGTCTAAGGAGATTGGAACTTAAACGAGACCGTTGTGACCCCTCCAACCTTTCTTGGGAATTAATTTAATGTAATCTTTTGAGAAGAAATTTTCTAATTAATTTTGAAATTTTTAATTTTAATTTAATTTGTTTATGTTTAATAAAGGGGGTCAAATTGGCTCAAGTACTAATCACTTTATTTATTTTTAAGCAATCTAGTTTGAAAATACAGTTTGGGCTTAAGGCCTGAACAACAAAGAGGAGAAATTTACCCATTGATTGCCGTCCATAAGGGTTCCCTAAAACCCTAAATTTACCACCACTTTTTCCATCCATCTATACTTGCTGCCCCATTCACCTTAAGTAGCTAAAATTTTGCTACAAGTTTACCCTAATTAAACACTATATAAACCCCTTTCGACCACCATAATTTTCACAACCATTCAAGAAATTAGCTTAAACCCTAGCCACTAATTCTTTTTCCTCTTAGCCATCGGCCTAAATCCCGAAATTTCTCCTCAAAATCCTTTCCTTGTCACAAAACCCTAGAATTGTCACTGCAAGCATTTTGCCGGAGCAACCCTATCATCGTCGCATCCTATCACCGTTACAAGCTTCACGCCACCGCAAGCCCGTTGCTACCACAAGCCAATTGATGCTGCAAACACCTTGTTCCATCCATTGCAGATTCTTCTCCCTTCCTTTTGCCAAAATTTTGCCTATTTTTTGGGAAAAATCACCATGTCTCGCAAAAAAACTAGATCTTACAAGACCTCTGCTAAAAATCCCATTGTTATTCAAGATGAGGAAGTGAAAGAAAGGTTTGATTCTATCTTCAAAAATCAACCTATGATGCCAAAAAAGGTTTAAACTTGGAAAGTAATGAAAAGATGGTTGTGCCTTTGCCGATTCAAAAGACAATTGATGCCCTCAATTGGAATTATTTTTGTGATGCACGATCGTTACCCGAAGAAGAGTTAGTTTGAGAGTTCTGTGCCAATTTGACTAAGTTGGATGCTACTGAAGTTCTTATTCACAAGAAAAAGGTACCCCTAACTTTTAAATCCATTAATGATTTGTTTAACCTACCTAATGTTGAAGAAGATGAGTACTTTTCCATGATGAAAAATATAAATTTGGATTTTCTTCAATAAGTGCTTAATATTGTGACAAATCTGGGATCCCAATGGATTATAAGGAAGTATGGTAGTCATTCTTGCTGAAGGGAATATTTAAAGTCGTTGGCTAACGTATGGTTCTACTCTGTTCGATATAGTTTCATGCCTATCTCACACAATTCCACCATCTCGATGGAGCGAATAGTTTTATTGAATACAATTATGACAGAAAGGTCTATCAATGTTGGGAAGATCATTCTCAAGGAAATCCATGATTGTGCTAGAAAGAAGACTAGAAGTGTTTATTTTCCATCATTGATAACTTCACTTTACTTAAGGGCCCATGTTAAAACAAAAGCAAACCTGAAGGGCCCGTATGTCCAAGGTTGCATCACAACCCATGATCTTGAAAGGTTAGTGGAGAATGTCCATGAACTAAACCCAACATAACCGAGTGAACCAACAGAACCAGAAACTGATGAGTCATTGAACAAATCCAAAACTGAGGCTAACTCAGTTATTGAGGCAGAAGAAGCAGAATCTGAGGAAGAACAGAACAATCCAAAACCGATAGGGGAACCGAAAGTCTCTGAACCAAGAGAGGAGCCGAATACTAATGAGCCAGTGGAACCAAGTGTTGATCCTGAGTTGACTATTCCTAGGCCCACTTCTTCAAATACTGTGAAGAAATCGAAATTATCAATTATGATGGTGTAACGCCCCGAATTTGGGCCTAGAAGGAATGGGCCTTGAGCGTGGGATCAGCTAGGAGACGATACATAAATATTTATGTGTGCAAGAAAATAACACAAATTGCTTGTTTACTTTAGTGGCTAAGTGATTTAGGAAGAGTTGGGAGTGTTGGAAAAGTCCTGGGTTCAAACCTGGGCTTTAGCAAAATTTTTTCTTTTTGCTCTTAAGTGAATCTTGGCCTTAGCTTGAAGGCTTTATAATTATTTTTGGTGAAATCATGACACAAAGAGTCTGCTGGTAAAAATGGAAAATGGCGTGTGGAGTGTACTAGTGGTCTGAGGTTCGAATCCCTTGGCATGCAAAGGAGTATTTATTTTATTTCCTTGTAGCATGAGAAGTGGAGTTAGACTAAAACTCTGTAAGGTGAAGTTTGAATTGGTCTTGGAGTTGTTATGGAGGATATCAAGGAGGGATAAGGGGAGGGATTTGTGGAGATTTTCAAGGAGTTTGAATGTGAGGGGAGTTGTGGCCGAATGGGACTCTGAGGCATAGTGGAATTCGGCTAAGGGGAAAAGAGAGAGCATTTTCGGCACTAGGCATTGTGTTGATAGGAGAGTCTTTGAATTCCATTCTTTGTGAGCTTAGGTTTTGCACTTTTTGGCATTTCGAATTCTCTCTAATTCTTTTTGTGCTACGAAACTGACCATTCGTGTCATTTCTTCTCTGCATCTTTGCTAATCTCTTCCTCTCTTCTTGGCCGAACCTAACATCTATTGTTCCTTACCCTTTCTTTTGCAATCGGATTCTTTCATAGCCTAGCTGAACCTTCCCTTTCTCTTCTTTTAACTTCTGTTCATCTTCTATTTTAGGCTGGCCGAATATCTATGTTAGTAATCCTTCTCTGCGTCGATCTACTGCAAAAGTTCTGACTATTGGTAAGTGTTCAAAATCTATTCTCTGCTTTTCTTGTTAAAACCGAATACCCCATGCTCTTCTTCTTCTTTTCCAAAACCGAATACTCCCTTTTTCTAACTGATTGTCATTTCCTCTTTCACGTACGGTACTCGTTGCGATTCTAGGGTCGTCCCCAAGGAGTGGTGGAGTGTGAACGGTTTGGGGGAGTCACACATTCATCCTCAACGTGCAATAAGGTAAAAGTGTTACCTTATGTTATTTGGGGTTGGCCGAATGGGCCCTATCACTTACTAATCGGCTGTTGATTGTACTACAGGAAACCAACAAGGGCGTGTGATCGATTCTGAACAGCGATCGTAGAGGGGCTAAGATTACCCTCATTCAAACAAGGTAAGAAGGGTGTTTCGGTTTAAGCACCAACAAGAGGGTGCTTTATCCTATCGGTTAAAAGGCTAACTTTGGATCTTGTTTCAATCTAGGTTGGGTGCTTGTGGAGCGTAGAGCAACATCGTAATCAGGTGTGTAATCACACTATCGTTTCTGTGAGTCGGCAAAAGCCGGAAAGACGAAAAGCCAAAACTTCGGCAGTTGAGGCCTCACGAACGTGCAATCGCTCGTGTGGTAAATCGAGCTCACAATCATGGGCGATAGACCATAGAGGCCACCACGAGTGTTCTCATGCTCTTAAGCCGTTATGGGCCTCGTTTGGCTGAAATGGGCCGTGTAGGCCCAATCGGCTCATGGGCCCCACACAGAATAAATCCACGATAAGTGAAAAAGTACTGAACTGGGCTATATCATTCGCATAGCCGTGACTGAATTTGGGCTAAATGGGCCATACGAGCATGTGGGCCCATTTGGGCCGAATACTGGGCGTTGAGCCCATTTACACTGTTTTGACCATATGGATTATCTGTGTCGCTCGGGGCGACTGTAGGCCTTTAGAAAGGTCATTTACTGTACCAAGACCCCAAGGTAGGTAAAATGACCAAAATACCCCTAAAGGGTGAAATGACTATTTTACCCCTAATAGATGAAAATGACTGAAATACCCTCATAGGGTAGAATGACCGATATACCCCCATAGGGTAAAATGACCGTAATACCCCTATAGGGTAAAATGATCGTAATACCCCTGCAGGGTAGAATGACCGTAATACCCCTGTAGGATAAAATGACCGTAATACCCCTATAGGGTAGAATGACCGTAATACCTCCGTAGGGTAAAATGATCGTAATACCCCTGTAGGGTAGAATGACCGTAATACCCCTGTAATATAGAAAGACCGGAATACCCCTGTAGGATAAAATGATCGTAATACCCCTGTAGGGTAGAATGACCGTAATACCCCTGTAGGGTAAAATGATCGTAATATCCTTGTAGGGTAGAATGACCGTAATATCCCTGTAGGAGAAAATGACCGTAATACCCCTGTAGAGTAAAATGACCGTGATGCCCCTGCAGGTAAAATGACTGTAATACCTCTGTTAGGTGAATTGACTGATATACCCCCAAAGGGTAAAATGACTATTTTGCCCCTCGAGGGTAAATGATTGATTTGTTTGCGATGTAAATGATTGAGTTGTCTTTGACATAAATGACTGATTTGTCTGTGATTTGTATGACTGATTCTGAGCATGGCATACTGTATACACGACATAATGCATGGGGTTGGGATACTGTTATGGAGGAAGTGTCTCATTCTTCGGTGGCTTTGCCACAAATCTCATTCATCGGCAACTTTGCTGCGATCTCGATCATCGGCAACTTTGCTTTGTATCATTACTAGTGGCTTTGCCACATATCACTGTTATTGGCGGCTCATCACGTTATTATTATTGGCGCTCTGTTTGTAATATTGGTTAGTGCATGGCCGGTGCTACATAAGGAGTGTAGGGATGGGTGGGTCGATTTAATCCCCACAGAGTGTAGGGTTGGACAAGAGACGCCAGTCTGAGGTTGGTTTGGGTATTTGTGCATTGCATATACTGATTCTAATATTGAGATGGGCTTAGGCCCAGATATATGTGATATGTGACTTTTGATATGGGCTCAGGCCTAACCGGGGCTGATGGGGGCTAAGGCCCAATTGCCACTGTTACTGTTAAAGGGCTCAGGCCCAGACTGATTTTGTTTCTGTATATTGACTGTTTCTTTAATAAGGGGTTACACACTGAGTTTTTTGTAAACTCACCCTGTTTTTAACCTTTCAGGTAATCCCCAGCGTTAGACGGTTCGGAGCTGCGAGGGACTCGGAGAGGGCCACACAACTGCACTTCTATTTTGCTCATTTACTTAAGCACTTTGATTTTGATTCAAGTTGTGATAAGGCCTCTATAATTTTTGGATTTTAAATTTGGGATTTTATTGATTGTGATCTGTATCTGCTAGAAGTAGAACACAATTTTCCAAAACAATAACTATTTTCAAACTCTACGTTTCCGCAACTCAATTTTTTTTAATATCACGTTTTCGTAAATCATTTGTTTTAAATTAAGCTTCCGCAACAATAAGGTTTTAAAGGTAATAACATTTTAAAGGGAATAACTTTTAAATAAACCACGATTGAAAATAAACAAATGCAAGCTGAGGTTTTGTACAAGTTGTAAATGGCAAGAAGTTTTAAATTTCAAGAAGGGTTTTCAATGAAAACATGGTTTTCGAGAAACACTTCAATGTGACACGCCAGATTCGGCCATAACGTCTAGGCCGGGTTTGGGGTGTTACAGATGGATATGATGAAATTTATGCATAACCAACAACAGGCTTATTGGAAATAAGCAAAAGTTAGAGATGATTCTATAAGAAATACTTTTAAAAATATCTCTAACAATTTTGTTCCTGAGTTTTCAGATTATATCTTCGAGTCATGGAAGGAAGATGAGAATGAAAGCGAGGATGAAACACCAAAGAAGGAAGACGAGGAGGATAAGTCAAATAAATAAAATGGGGGAATTTCTTGTCTTTAGTTTTTATTTCTTTTTAGGTGTTTATATTTATTTCTTAGTTAGAATTTTGCTTCCGCAAAATAAAATAGCAAGCATGAATAAATAAGCTAAATGTCTCTTCATTTGGAAAAAAATAAAGTGATGTGGTATTGGGAATGAACATGTCTAGAATTGGATTATTGTGAAAGACTTGGTACTTAAGCAGTCTTTCTGACTCACCATTCTTTTCTTGCAACCCTACCAGGTGTTCAATTTTCATTCATTACTTTGTTTTCGCAATGAGGACATTGCTTCTTTTTAAAGGGGGTAAGCCATTTCTCATGAATTTTAAAGTATGTTTCAATCTTTTTACTTAAGTATGCTGAAATAAATGAATGTTCAGAAAGAAATTTTGTTCATAAGTTTGTTCAATTGCAAGCATGATTTCTGATTTTATCTAAGTTATTCGTATGTTATCTTGAGTGATGGAATGCTTGTATGATCTTTAGTCTTATGTAGTATTTTCCATGAAAATTTGATTTCTTTAGAAATAGACATGTATGAAGGTTTAAGTCTTTAGAATTGACTTAATAACTTTCTTGAGGCGAAATTCTAGGAAGTATAAGAATCTAATATGATATAGGCACACTTTCTTTGGATTGTTTGAGCCTTTCAAGCCGACCTTATTAATTTAACCCTTGAAACTTAATTTTTTGAGCTTAATGGCATGTTTATTGCAAATCACCTACATTATAAGCCACATTATCATCTTTTTGATTTTATCCTATTCTTTTACACCTATCTTCACTAAATTTGTCCTGGTGATCAAAGTTTGAGGAAAAATATGAAAATATGTACATGCTTTTCACATGTTATAAAAAAAAAGAGAAAAAAATGAATAAAGAGCAAAGAAAAGTTTGCTCAAATTCTCAAAAAAAAAAGAGCAAAGAATAGATTGCTCAAATTCTCAAAAATAAAGAGCAAAGTTTGCTCAAAGTCTGAAAAAAATAAAAGTTAAGCATGAGTTCAAAATAAGTTTTGGGGTGTTCCAAAGACCCAATTTTATGAAGGTTGTGACACAGAAAGATCCAAGACAAGTTAGGGTTAGGATGCTTGAACCTAAAAATTCACTTCTCTTTATCCCTACCTTTAGCCTAGCCCCATTACAACCAAATAAAAAACCTATTGATTGGATGATTATACTGACAACATTAGTGGAGAGGAATTACTAAGCTCAACTTATGTAGACCATTGAAGATGTGATTAATATGAATGAAACATGTACATGCACAAATCAATTCATATGGATGGCAAGTGCAAACTGGGCCATGAGGTTGATAATTTGACCAAGTAAAAGATGTGCTAAAATATGGACATGTCTGCTAAATTATTAGACCGAGAAACCGTCCAACATGGCGGAATTAAAGCCCAGTTTCGGCACAAGTAAATGGTTGCCCAAAACCAAGCTTTGGGGTATTTAATTGAAGGTCCTTACAGTTGGAAAATAATCTAAAATTAGCCCAACAACTTTGCTATTGAAACCGTCCACCCTATGGCTATTAATAGGCTTAGTTTGAATTCAAAATGAAGAGACTAAGTCATCCCCTTTTCCATGAATTGTGGTCGTCCATATGTGAGAGAAAAGGAAGGAATTTAAATTCTATTTTTAGCAAACTCTACCCCTTACCTTCACCTATAAATACCATGCATTCCTTCATTCATCCATCATCCCTCAACACTGTTCCTCATTCATTCTCTCATCAATCAATCTCTCTCCCATTTCCCTTTTCCTTTCCTTTACATAGCCACCATTTCCCCTTCCATCCTTTAGCCACAAAAGCTTTGTCAAAAGAATTCCTTGGCTGACCAACTTGAAACCCTTAGCAAAGAAGCATTGATCAGAACAGAGGAGCACATCAGTTAGAATAGATTCGAAAGCCTACTAAACCGAATAGAGTTTACTCTTTCCTCTTATTATCTATTTTAATTGTAACACCCCTAACCCGTAATCATCACCGGATTAGGGTTAAAGAGTATTACCAAACAAACCAGAACATTTACAATCATTTTACAACACAAAGTATTTTATCATTCAAACATATCAAGATATATATACATATAGTCCCTTAACGAGGTCTACGAGACCTTAAACATGCACTAGAAAGGGGTCGGGACTAAATCGGGATCATACAAAATTTTTCCAAAAATCAAACATTTTTCCAAGCTACAGAGGTCACACGCAGACACGTCCATGTGCCCGAGCCGTGTCAAAACATGGCATACATACTGACTTGACCACACGGTCTGAGACACGCCCGTGTGTCTCACCCGTGGTCGAGCGTGACTTGCATCACACGGCCAGTCACACGCCCGTGTGTCTAGCCCGTGGTCGAACCTAACTTGTTTTGAAATGCAACCACGAAGGACACGGTCGAGCCACATGCCCGTGTGCTCAACCGTGTGGGCAATTATAGGCCATTTACAAGGCCAAATTGCCATCCATACTTTGAAATCACCTACAAGCTTCAACTCTCATGCATTTATACCTTAATTGGCAACGAAATCATACCAATATATGCATGATTTAATCATCATCTATATCATCTATTTTCACACTCAATCTCATTTTAAATAAATCCATCTAAAATACCAATTTCATATCCTAAATCATTCAAAAACAAGCATCATATAATTCATATTATAATTCCACATTTAAACCACATTTCTCATCAACCAAATTAAGCATGAAACATATCATATTCATCACTCACTACTTCATACCACATTCATCATTTACATAGCTCACACATAATAACCAAAATCATCTAACTTCCAAGCCATGTCACATGGCAAGATCCAACATCTCAAAATGCACCATATCTACAAGCCTATACATGCCATATACCAAATATGTACATCTTTCAAAAGTACCGAAATAGATAGCCAATAGTGTGATTGAGTCGCTGACAATTCTCGGATCCAAGCTAGCTTTACTAACACTGTAAAATAGAGAAACACATCACACAGTAAGCTTTTAAAGCTTAGTAAGTTCGTAACATAATACATTCAATTTAATAAATCAAATACAATATACAAAGTTAATCCATCACATAGTTCAACACTCAAATATTCACACCATATCATCCATAGCTAATATACTCACTCAACCATTCATAATTCCATACACAATTTCATCAACCACAAAGGTTCAATACATACCTTAGCCAACACATAGTTATTCACCATCTATACTACTCAATGCTCGATATTACATTTCAATCAACCTTTGTTAATCATTTGATTTAATCGCACACTTAGTGCCAATTTCGTAGCCGAAGCATAAATATCATCGCACACTTAGTGCCTGTACTTTAAACCGAACTTATCTCAGTGTCGCACACACAGTGCCAAATCAATAAGCTGAAGCTTCTATTATTTTGCACACACAGTGCCATCATCTTTGTCTCATTTCTATTTACGCACACATAGTGCCTCATTCTCAATTTCATATATAACATTACTATTCCATTAACTATATAATTCATTCATTTCTCATAACATAGATGTAAATTTAACAACTTGTATTATATCCGAACTTACCTCGGACGTTGAAATATCGAAACTAGCCCATCAATCGAGTACTGTGTCTTTGCCTCAATCTCGATCTGAATCTCTCCTTTCTTGGTATATACATATTCAAATTTAGCTCATTTAATCACCAATTCATTCAATTTAGTCCAAACACACATATTTAGGGCATTTTACAAAATAGCCCTCACATTTTTACATTTCGACACTTTAGTCCCTATTTCATAAAATCATCAAATACATATAATTTCATTCCACCCATGCCTAGCCAAATTCTCCTTATGTCCATACAAGCCAACACATTTCATTTATTTCACATTTTAGTCCCACAAAATATTATTTTCACAAATTAGTCCAAATTACTCAATTTCACCAAAAATTCAAAGACAAAAGATGTTAATCTTTCACATTTCTTTCATATTTCATCATCAACTATCACAAAGCTTAAACATTCATCAATGGAATATCTCAAATTCATCATCAATTCACAAAATTGAAGCATGGGTTTGAAAGAACACGAAGAAACGATTACAAAAACGTAGAAATTATCAAAAACCAATCAAAAACACATACCCGATTGAGCTATGAATGTGCCGAATTCAACAAGCTCCAAACCCTTATTTTCTTCTTTCAATTTCAGTAGAAAGATGAGCACTCATCCACTAACTTTTGTTTTATTATGAGTAATACTAACTTAATTCATGTTTTACTATTTTGCCCCTTTTTAATACATTAAAAAATTCCACTAACTATGTACATATATGTCCATCTCCACTATCTATGGTATAATTACAACATAAGGACCTTTCATTTAATAAGTCATGCCAATTAAGCAATTAACAATCAGCACACAGCTTTTGCATTTTATGCGATTTAGTCCTTTTTGCAAATTAAGCACACAATCGATAAAATTTTCACACAGAACTTTCACACATGCTCAATCACATATTATAAACACCAAAAATAATATTAAAATATTTTTCTGACATCAAATTTGTGGTCCCAAAAGCACTATTCTGACTAGGGTCTAAACTGAGCTGTTACAACTCTCCCTCCTTAGGGATTTTCATCGCCGAAAATCTTACCAGTGAATAGGTTTCGATATTGCTCTCTCATAACATTTTCAGGCTCCCACGTAGCCTCTTCAACTCCATGTTTGTGCCACAACACTTTCACTAAGGAAATTCTTTTGTTTCTCAACTCTTTGATCTCTCGTGCCAAAATTCGAATCAGTTCTTCACTATACGACAAATCTGACTGTATCTCAACCTCAGTAGGAGCAATTACATGCGATGGATCAGATCTGTATCGTCGAAGCATCGATACGTGAAATACATTATGAATTTTCTCTAACTCAGGTGGCAACAACAACTTATAAGCAACTGGCCAAATTCGTTCAATGATCTCATACGGCCCGATGAACCTCGGGCTCAACTTGCCCTTTCGGCCAAAACGAAGTATTTTCTTCCACGGAGACACTTTCAAAAATACTTTATTGCCAATTTCAAATTCAATATCTTTCCGTTTTAAGTCTACATAAGACTTTTGATGATCTGATGCTTCTTTCAAACTGTCACGTATCACTTTTACTTTCTGCTCAGTCTCTTTTATCAAATCAACCCCGTGAATCTTATTCTCACTCAGCTCAGTCCAATACAATGGAGTTCAGCATTTTCAACCATAAAGAGCCTCATACGGTGCCATTTTAATGCTAGATTGAAAGCTATTATTGTATGCGAATTCAATCAACGGCAAATGCTTTTCCCAAGTACTTTCAAATTCAAGAATGCAGCATCTCAACATATCTTCAAGAATTTGAATGATCCGCTTGGATTGTTCATCCCTTTGTAGATGAAATGCAGTACTGAAATGCAACCTTGTGCCTAAAGCTTCTTGTAATTTCTTCCAAAATCGCGAGGTAAATCTCGGATCTCTGTCAGACACAATAGATAGTGGTACCCCATGCAATCTCACAATCTCAGCAATATACAGTTCAGCTAATTTATCAAGTGAATAATATGTTCTCACCGAAACAAAATGAGCTGATTTCGTCAATCTGTCAACTATCACCCAGATTGCATCTTTCTTTCTTGGAGATAAAGGCAATCCCGACACAAATTCCATCGTGATTCTCTCCCATTTCCACCCAGGAATCATAATCAGTTGTAATAAACTGGATGGAACCTGATGTTCAGCTTTAACTTGCTGACAAACCAAACATCTCAAAATAAATTTTGAGATATCTCGTTTCATACCATGCCACCAATAAAACTATTTTAGATCGTTATACATTTTTGTACTGCCCGGATGAACTGTCAAATGACTATTGTGAGCTTCGTTCAAAATCAATTGAATCAACTCTAAATTCCTCGGAACACAAATCTGATCTCTGAATCTCAAACAATTTTCGTTATCTACTCAAAATTCTGAATCAGAATTCAAATCACATTGAGTTCGTTTTGCTATCATCTCATCATCACTTTTCTGGGCATCACAGATATGACGTATAAACATCGGTCTAACTTTCAACTCAGCCAAAATCGAACCATCATCACATAGATCTATCTGAATACTTGTTGCTCGCAAAACACATATAGACTTTCGACTCAAAATATCAGCACACATCCCAAGCCATTCAACGATGCATCACTATAAACTATGAATTCTTTACCCGATTCAGGTTGAACTAACACGGGTGCATCTGTCAACAATGCTTTCAACTGTTCAAAACACTGCTGGCACTTTTCTGACCACTTGAACTTAACATCTTTCTGTAGCAACTTAGTTAACGGAGTCAAAATCATCGAGAAACCTTTCACAAACCGCCTATAATATCCCGCTAGTCCCAAAAAACTACGAACTTCAGACACATTTCTCGGAGGCTTTCATTCTGAAATAGCTGAGATCTTACTCGGATCAACTCGTATTCCCACAGCTGATACAATATGCCCCAGAAAACCAACCTCACGTAACCAAAACTCACATTTGTTAAACTTTGCATACAATTGCTTCTCACGTAGAGTCTGTAACACAATTCTCAAATGCTCGGCATGTTGTGTCTCATCACATGAGTAAATCAGAATATCATCAATGAACACCACAACAAAACGATCCAAATACGGTCTAAATATCCTATTCATCAAATCCATAAAAACTACAGGAGCATTCGTTAGTCCAAAAGGCATAACTAAGAATTCATAATGCCCGTACCTCATTCTGAAAGCAGTCTTTGGTACATCTGATTCTTTAACTCTCAACTGATAGTAACCTGATCTCAAATATATCTTAGAAAACACTGTAGCTCCTTTCAGCTGATCAAACAAATCATCAATACGTGGTAAAGGATATTTATTCTTTATCGTCACTTTGTTCAATTGTCGGTAATAAATACACATCCTCATAGTGCCATCTTTCTTTTTCACAAACAACACAGGAGTACTCCAGGGCGAGAAACTCGGTCGTGCAAATCCTCTATCAGTCAACTCTTGCAACTAAGACTTTAACTCTTTCAATTTCGTCGGTGTCATTCTATACGGAGCTATCGAGATAGGAGTCGTTCCCGGCAGTAATTCAATACCAAACTCAACTTCTCGTATCGGAGGTAATCCCGGTAGTTCTTCAGGAAACACATCTGGGAACTCACATACTATAGGTACAGATTCAACTTTCGTTTCTGTCACTTTTGTATCAATTAAATATGAAAGATAAGCTTCGCAACCCTTTTTCACATAGTTCAAAGCTTTTATTGAAGATATAACAGCCGACAACCCATTCAAATCACTGGATTCAATTCAAACTATTTCACCATTCTGACTTCTCAAATCAATACTCTTTCGTTTACAATTCACAATAGCACTATGCAAAGTGAGCCAATCCATACCCAGAATAATATCAAATTCATCAAAAGGTAGCAACATCAAATTCACCAGAAAGCAAATATTTCGAAACATCAACGGACAATTCTTGCACACTTTATCAACCAAGACACACTTGCCTAAGGGGTTCGATACTCTAATCACGAATTCAGTAGACTCAACAGGTAGAGTCTTACTTGATACTAAATTCACACACACATAGGAATGAGTAGATCCTGGATCTATCAATGCAATCACATCAGTATCAAATAGAGTAAAAGTACCAGTAATGATGTCTGGAGATGACGCTTCTTCACGAGCACGAATAGCATAGGCTCGGGCAGGTGCTCTCGCCTCAGATCTTACAGCTATATCGGTAGTCCCTCTCTGACTTCCACTCACATTTTCGGTGTTTCTGGGTGGTCTACCCCTAGCCGTCGTATTACTCGATCTCGCACTCTGAACATTGTCTTTCTCAGCTAACTCTGGGCAATCTCGAATGAAATGGTCTCGTGATCCACATTTGTAGCAAGTTCTATTATTGTACTTGCCCCAGGACTCTCCAATGTGTCGTCTTCCACACTGTCTACACTCAGGCTTGTTGCTTTTAACACTACCAACACTTGATTCAATTGGAGCTTGAGTTCTTGTACCAACACTTTGTCTCACCCGATCTCTACCCGAATGTCCAAGCGAAGCATTTGAATGATTGCTTACATCTTTAAATCTCTTTATCGAAGGTTGGGACTACTTACTGATCAATCTTTTTCTTTCATCTCTAGCCTCAAAATCTTCTTTCTTCTTTTCTTTGCTAAGCTCCTCTGCTTTGCAGGCTCTTTCAACTAATACAACAAATTCATTCAAGTCAAGTATTCCAACAAGCAATTTAATGTCTTCATTCAGCCCTTCAACGAAACGTTTACACATAGTAGCTTCAGTCGAAACATATTCCCGTGCATACTGACTCAATCTCATAAACTCCCGTTCATACTCAGTAACGGACATACGGCCTTGTTTCAGCTCTAGAAACTCTTTACGTTTCTGATCTACAAATCGTTGACTGATATACTTCTTTTGAAATTCAGCTTGAAAGAAATCCCAAGTGATTCTCTCTCTCGGAACCACGGATATCAATGTTTTCCACCAATTATATGTCGTGTCTCTCAACAAGGAAACTGTACATTTAATGCATTCATCAGGAGTCAGCGACATCTCATCAAACACTTGAATGGTATTCTCGAGCAAAAACTCAGCTCGCTCGGCATCACCATCGGCTGTGGCCCTAAATTCTTCTGCCCCATACTTTCAAAATTTGTCTACAGGAGGCTTATTCAATCAAATTGGATCTGTCACTTGTGGCACAACAGGCACTTGTAGGGGTGGAGGTTGTGGAGCAGCTGGATTCGTTCGAACGAACTCTGAAAACCACTCACTCATCATTTGGAAGAAGGCTTGCTTAGCCTCTCCCTCGTGGCTACTAAAATTCGACCTAGATGTAGCCGGCACCGTCCCTTAAGTGGGAGCAGGTGCGTTACTCTCTACATCATCAGCAACTGCTCGATTGGGATCCATTGGCTATATAAAAACACATTTTTAACTGTCAGGATTCATCACACTATCGCAATTATATATATGGAATGTATAGCTAGACTCACACGTGCTACATTAGTCCTAGAATCGACTAAACCGTAGCTCTGATACCAATAAAATGTAACACCCCTAACCCGTAAGCATCACCAGAATAGGTTTAAGAGGCATTATTAATCATTTCTGAACATTTCATATTATTTTACAACACAAAGTAAATCCATAAGCCGAAGCTTCTATTATTTCGCACACACAGTGCCAATCATCTCTGTCTCATTTCTATTTACGCACACATAGTGCCTCATTTCTCAATTTCATATATAACATTACTATTCCATTAACTATACAATTCATTCATTTCTCATAACATAGATATAAATTTAACAACTTGTATTATATCCGAACTTACCTCGGACGTTGAAATATCGAAACTAGCCGATCAATCGAGTACTTTGTCTTTGCCTCAATCTCGATTCGAATCTCTCCTTTCTTGATCTATACATATTCAAATTTAGCTCATTTAATCACCAATTCACTCAATTTAGTCCAAACACACATATTTAGGGCATTTTACAAAATAGCCCTCACATTTTTACATTTCGACACTTTAGTCCCTATTTCATAAAATCATCAAATACACAAAATTTCATTCCACCCATGCCTAGCCGAATTCTCCCTATATCCATACAAGCCCACACATTTCATTTATTTCACATTTTAGTCCCTCAAAATATTATTTTCACAAATTAGTCGAAATTACTCAATTTCACCAAATATTCAAAGACAAAACATGTTAATCTTTCACATATCTTTCATATTTCATCATCAACTATCACAAAGCTTAAAAATTCATCAATGGCATATCTAAAATTCATAATCAATTCACAAAATTGAAGCATGGGTTTGAAAGAACACGAAGCAACGATTACAAAAACGTAGAAATTATCAAAAACTGATCAAAAACACATACCTGATTGAGCTATGAGTGTGCCGAATTCAACAAGCTCCAAACCCTTATTTTATTCTTTCAATTTCGGTAGAAAGATGAACACTGATCCACTAATTTTTGTTTTATTATGAGTAATATTAACTTAATTCATGTTTTACTATTTTGCCCCTTTTTAATACATTAAAAATTTCCACTAACTATGTACATATATGTCCATCTCCACTATCTATGGTATAATTACAACATAAGGACCTTTCATTTAATAATTCATGCCAATTAAGCACTTAAAAATTAGCACACAGGTTTTGCATTTTATGCGATTTAGTCCTTTTTGCAAATTAAGCACACAATCGATAAAATTTTCACATAGAACTTTCACACATGTTCAATCACATATTATAAACACAAAAAAAAAATATTAAAATATTTTTCTGACCTTGGATTTGTGGTCCCAAAACCACTATTCTGACTAGGGTCTAAACCGGGTTGTTACATTAATTATGTTTGCTTTGAGTTATTTTTTTTACATCAACTATGGTATTTTAAATCCTATTTTCAAGGATGATTATGTTAATTCAATAAGATTTATTTTATTCATGTTTAATATGTTTGGGCCTCAGTCGATCATGTTTTCAATTAATATCATGATGCATTTCATTCATACGTGATTGGGTGCACTCAGATTAGCTGAGCAATCCTAACTAGACGACGGCTAGTAGACACATAATTGAAAAGTGAAATGCTCAATCTAGATCCTTAAACCCGACTAAGTTGAGGTTCATAATATCTTTAGTAAGCTCTATTATCTTGTATAGATTTTAGGTTTATGTAATTAAACTGTTGCAAATGTAAATGTCCCTGTGACCTTACATAAATTCTAAGAAACCCTTAGTCTAATATGATCAGTAAAATGCATATTTCACTAAGTAAAAGATCTGAGAGGACTTAATTTGATTTCCAAACTCATGAAAGATCGAGTTTCCATGGAAGTATTTCCGAACATTGCTAAGCATGATAAAATAAATTGAATTGATTAATATAATTGTCCTAACCCATTTAATGTCGATTGTTTTTGTTGCTAAAGCCATCCATTCATACATTTAGATAATTTCATTTTGATTAAAATTGCATTAGGGATCACTCTTTGCATCTAGTTAATTTAATCATCACAATAAAAAAATATTGAGTTTTTTATATCAATTTGTGATTTATAATTTTGCAATTAATCGATTAATACACACAGTCCCTGTAGAGACGATAACTCATTTTTACTTACTTATTACTTGAATGACTGTGTACACTTGCGCATTTTCCTCGTTACAACGAGCTTCTTTTGTAACACCCCAAACCCGGCCCATTCGTTACGACCGAATTTGAGATGCCACTGCGGAAAAACGTTTGAAGATTGATTTCACTTTTGGGAAAAACATTAAAAATTTTGTCATTTGAAAACCAGGTCCAATTAAAAATTCTAAATAATATAAGCTTGACAAAAATATCCAAATTAAAAGCACTTCCAAATAATAATTTAATGGTCCTCTAGCTTAAACATAATAAAAATGCTCAAATAGAAATACTTAAATACTTTAACTGGGCCTTATTACAATAAATAATTAAACAAAAGTTCTTAGTAATAAACTGAATAAAATAAAGAAGATGTCTTCTGCATAGGCCACCTCGTATCCACTCCAACCCGGTCCAATCACCACGAATCATCTGCGATGTTTAATAAAAATTGGGTGAGTCATACAAACTCGATGTGTAATTAGTCCACTTTGAATTCCACCCACATGTTAACCACATATTAACTCATATATCGGATATCAATTATCAAATTCACATGTTATCACATTACGGGCTTGGCCCATATTCATATCACATTCATCTAATAGGGTAGTTAACCACATAATTTCCACATACTTGGCTTAGCCCATTTCCACACCGATCCACATTCATATCTTGGGCTTTGCCCATTTCCATATTAATCCACATATCATATTGGGCTTGGCCCATTTCCACATATGTTCACATACGAAATCATGCAATTATGAAGCCCAACCCAAACCTAGGGTCCATCCGCTACACACCCCTTATCCAGCCTACCACACACCAGGGGATTATCAAATCACCCTCTCCTTTTCACTCCAAAGGCAATCACTGCCGTCCACGTGCAATTAAGCACAATAGTCCACAACGCGACCTCAGTCAGCGCCAATCCACGATGTAGCCGTAGCTAACACCAAAACCACGATGGGACACATAGTCACTCATCAACCACAATATGGCACATAGCCGATATCAACCACGATGAGGCACATAGCCACTCATCAAGCCACGCGAACTAAATCGTAATTAATCCACAACGTGACCTCAGTCAGCGCCAATCCACGATGTAGCCGTAGCTAACACCAAAACCACGATGGGACACATAGTCACTCATCAACCACGATATGGCACATAGCCGATATCAACCACGATGAGGCACATAGCCACTCATCAAGCCACGCGAACTAAATCGCAATTAATCCACAACGTGACCGCGATCCAACGTCAATCCACGATGTAGCTCAAGGCTAACATCAAACCACGTACTCAAGTACACCCGCACCTTCTTTCATATCATATCCCACCCATGCACATGCCACATAAAATAATGATACAATGTAATGATGCATGAGCATGTTCATCAAGCATATTATCACATATTCATATTAATAATCACATATCATCGAGTTTGGTACTTACGGATTATCGACATACCCCTTGAGGGTATCCTTATCACAATTTCCACTTTGCACTAGTTAGCACATTCATAACACATACACATTTCATATACATATCATATACCCGTAAAACGGTGGGTTAATCACACACCGATCACTTGGAGAACTATGCTTTCGATCTCGATGCTATCACTAGGCGTCTGACGGCTATTTGCCTACTTTCTTGTTCTCGACGGTCCACACCTCGGTGGCCAATCCCTAACCTGTCGAGACAGATCTCTTCTTAAACTTCGGGATAGGGACCTTCCCTTCCCTTCTTGAATGGTATTCGCCTCCATCAACACACTTAATCGTAACAATCGATTTAATCATCAATATACGAATTCTTAACCAAATATCCACAACTTATCATACTTACCGAAAGGGTCTTGAAATCCCGAAAAGCTTGATCTAATGCTTAGATCCTTAATCCCTACATTTGATTAATCACCTACTACTTTAATAAAAAGCCATTCGGCCATAAATCCAAATCCTAGTAGGATTAGTATACTTAAACTTACCTTGTTTCCGTTTGACTTAAGAATCAAGTCTTAAAATCTCTGCTATACTCTTTTTGCATTCGGCCAAGCATTGAATCAATTAACTTGGTTAGTTTTCGGCTTTTGAATAATTAATGAACACATATATTTACCAAACATGGCCTTGGCCGAATGCTATAGACACTTACCTTGTGGATTTTAAATCCCGAAACTCACCGAATAATTAGGGAACACGTGGCCTATGGTGTACCTTCGGGAAAAGAACTTCTCCTTCCTTGTAGTCGACACTTAGTAAATCCCGAAAGATCTCTTCAAAGTTTCGGCAACAAGATATTAATGGGGTTAGTCCTAGATTTCGGCAAATCTTAAGAAAAAAGGATGAAACCGAATGAGATCTTACCCTTACTTGAAGAAATCGATTGCACCTTCACTTCAACCTTCAGAGATTCGGCTATGTGTAATATCCCGGGTTAAGGGCTATTTTGTTGTTGCATGTTATTGCATGTGTTTAGTGTGCTGTGTTGCTATTTCGGTGTTTTAGGGGCTTAATTATGGGCTAGGAGTGTGCCCAGGTAGGTAGGAAAATTTTGGTTTTTGGGTGCTAGGTGAAGGGAGCTGAGGAAGTCAGGTTTAAGAAAATAATTTGTTGTTTTGTTGCACAAGTAAGGAGCTAGCTTAGTGGCAAAGCATGCGCTACATGGGGAGCTTGGTGTGGCGTCATCTACATGGAGTGGAGGTCTAGTGTTCGAGCTGCAATTCCTCATTTTGGCTACATTTTGGGACGGCATGGAGGAGAGGTAGAAGGCTAGTGAAATTCTACCTTGGACCAAGTCATACTTTTAAAATGAAAGGTGGAGAGCATTTGTAGGAGGGTGACTTGGTCATGCATGTTTGAATGAGTGGTTGGGAGTCTTTGGAGGGTTGTGGCCGAATTTTTGGAGAGGTATGGGGAAGGGGATGGCTTGGTAGTGTGTTGTGGAGGAGTGCCGAATTCCACTTTAGCATTTTGGTTGGTTTCGGTCAAAGGTGGTAAGCGAAATTCTTTTTCTTTTGTCAATTTCCTAAACAAATTTCAAGTAAAACTCTTCCACTTTTGTTTCTTGAAACCGAAATCCCAAGCAACTCTATTGCCGAATTTTGTAGGTGGTTTTCTACATCTTGTGTTGGCTAGCCGAATGCCCCTCCCCACTCTTCTTCTTTCTTTCATTTGAGTTAAGCCGAAATCATCTTACCTTGTTCTTCTAATTTTCGTTTTTCCCTTTTCCATACCATTTAGCCGAAACCCATCCTTCAAAACTCTCTTCTCATTTCTTCTTTTGGCAAACCAAAACTACTTTCATTCCATCCATTTCTCCCTTTCTCAATTGCCATTGCCGAAACTACATTTTTCTCACACTTCTTTTCTTTCTCTTCCACTCAAGCCGAACGCTAGAGGTGATAAACACTTAAAGCCGTTTTCTTTCTTCTTTCTTTGGAAGCCTTGACCGAATCTATCCCCTCTTCTAGTGGTGTTTACGTTGGCGATTAAGGGTTGGTGATTGAGGTAAGTGCTAGCCGAATATTTTCTTTCTTTTCTCACTCATTACTCTATCGATTTGGGTTTTGTTAAGAGTTGTATATGACAACTATTGATGAGTGTTATCTCTTATGTGGGAACCGATTGCATCATAGGACAAAGGGGACTTGAAGCGATCAAGTGGAACTTTCTACCTTTGCTTAACCATTTGATAGGTGGTGGTAAGAAGATTATCTGTTAGTCTATTCTTTTGGATTTCAATAAGATAAGGCTTCAAGTGTTTTAAGCTGTTCTCTTTTTAGGGGTGGCCGATTGTTAAAGGAGAACCATCTGCTTGGTTCAAGATTTGGTAGGAAATCAAATCTAATATAAAGGTAAGGGTTCGATATTAACCCCTTTGGTTAATTGATGTTGGCCGAATGTTAGGGATGCCTAACCCTTATGTTTGGCCGATTGTAGGAGCTAGTACTCGAGGGATTTAGATCGTTTCGTTGGGATTTTAGACTCGTATTACCAGTGTGTAAACTAACACACTTCCGTTTAGTAATATGATTGATAACTTTGTGTGATAATTAATGAAACAGATGATGATTGATATGATACCCTAATGGGTATGATCTTGGACTCGGGTAAGTCAAGATTATTATTGTTATGAGTTTCTTGATGATCTATATGATACCATGGCTATGGATATATGTGACATGGGATATGAGGTTAGGCATATTAGCATGATATGCATGATTTGTATGATATGCATGATTACATGAGTATGGTATGTTGATGGGTGATATGAGTGGAGGGAAGCGGTGATATTTTGTGCCGACGAGCACTAGTGTTTTGGTAACACACTTTGTGACTTTGGGTCACCAGAGGTTTGGCACCTCCAGAGGTTTGGCACCTCATTGCGACTCGTCCCTGTGGTTAACACCACCGTGGGTTGGCCCCACATGAGATATGGGATCGTCTGCTAGTGATTGGGTATCACACGATGGGTTGGCCCCATCATTCGATTATTGTGACTACGGTCACCGAAGTGGTTTGGTACCACATTTGTGTCTTTGGGACACGGAGGGTTGGGCACCTCATTGCGACTCGTCCACGTGGTTTGACACCACCGTGGGTTGGCCCCACCGAGATACGGGATCGTCTCGCTAGTGATTGGGTATCACACGATGGGTTGGCCCCATCATTGGATTTGTGACTTCGGTCACCAAAGGCTTGGGTAGCACAAACGTGTCTTTGGGACACCGGTGGTTTGGCACCACATTGATGGATATTGTGTCTTTGGGACACCAATGTTTTGGTAACACATTGTGACTATATGTCACCGGTGGTTTAGCACCACCAAAGGTTTGGTACCACACGGGGTAGAAAAGACGATACGGATGGTTAGGATCGGGTTGCATTAATTATGTTGCTATGTATGATGTGTGTTAGCATGTTGTGTTATCGGGAGCGGGATTTATACATCGAGTCATTCGACTCACCCTCTCCTTTGATATTTCAGTGTGACTCGTGAGACGCGGACATGGAGCCGGGATGGACTCGGGGTGCACATGCCATGCTTTAATAAAAGTTTTGCTCGGACTATTCAATTTGGGTACTTTAACTTATTTACTTTTAGTTGGGTTTTAGTTTGGATTTGTAAAAGGCCTTTGATTTATGTTTTATGATGGTTATGGTTTAATTAGATTCTTAACTCGCTTAACAAATAACTTGGTATGAAATTTTACTAAAAATTTGGAAGGATAATGTTTTCAAAACTATAACGCAATGTGTTTTAAACTATACCATCGGGTATCTCACTATGTTTTGTTATAAAGTAAACTCAAATGATTTTCAAATCAAACTCGATTTTCTACTAAGTCAAAAATGTTTTAAAATAGCACTAAGAAACTATTGGAATTACTAAATGAAACCAACTCGTTTTTAACTATATACTTTGGATAAGTTTTCAAAATCTAATCAAACAAGCCTACTCCAATTTTCCTCAAATTCACTATGTTTTCACCCCGCTTTTAAAAGAAAAATCGATCACTCAAAAACGTCTTTCCCCGTAACATACAGTTCGGGCGTGGTGTCTGTCCGAGTTTGGGGTGTTACAATTGTGGTATCGAGCCAAGTTCAAAGGCTCGGTTGTGGGCTGAGGCCCAAAAAGTTTTAAGAGTTTATTTTAAGTGTTTGTATGGTTTGAAAGGCATGGCACCGAGTCTCCTCACACCAGTTCGCCCAGGTAAGTACCCTTACTATTGCTTGTGAATTGATTGGATGTGATATGATTTGATGAATAGCAATAGTATACTACTATGGAGATTGAAACCGATAGGATTACGTGAACTCGCGAGAACAAATCGCCTTAAATATTCATAAGATTTGCCTTAAAATAGTGGAATATATGCTTTGATGCATAAAACTCTTAAATCGAATCACGTAGAAAGATTAGTCATGAGCACTCGAGGCGGACGTGGTCATAATACTCGTGGTAGAGGTAGGGGTAGGATGACGGTTTACGAGCCCGTAGGATCTCGAGTCGGTTGAGAAAATGAGATACGGGTTCGCCACCAACCGGAGGTGGTGAGTTCCAAGATTAGGCGGGGGACGATGCGGTGTCACGAGCGATCTTTGCGAGTGTTGGAAAGGGTAGCCGGTGTAGGTGGTGGTGCGGGAGTTAGAAAATCGTACTGGCGACTTCGGGCAAATGGGGCCGTATTCTTTCGAGGTGTATCTGTGTCGCTCCAAAGCCTTTGCTTGAGTATTGGCCGGAGGCAAGCCGAGCGGATCATGGATGATCTGGACTTGATTGCTGAAGAAAGCCAAGGGCATCGTGTCGCTTCTCCGGATGAGTCATATCGGTGGTGGCTCACGGTTCGAGACGATTAATGGCGGCAGAGGATCGACATGGGATTATTTCAGTACTGCATATCAAAAGAAATACATCGAGCTAGTTATATTGACTCCCAGAAAGGCATTTACGAGGCTTGTTCAGGAGTAAATCTGTTTAGTAGTCGCAGTGAGTTCCCGGCCGCGAGTAGGTATGCCGGGGGCATTGTGGCCACCGAGCATGAGAGGTGTGTTCGTTTCGAGGATGGTCTCGCAGACGAATTGAGATCGCGATTGCTCCTCGGCCAGGAGCGCGCGTTTGCTGTCTTAGTTGAGAAGGCTAAGGTAGCCGAGGGTGTTAAGGAGTCGGTGAGACAGGGCATGGGCGAGAAATAGGCATAAGAGGAGCTTTGGGTCTTACGGATCGTCGGGTAATCCGCAGAGAGAGCTAGACCGAGTGGGCCGAATCGATCTGCTAGGTTTGTTGTTTGCTAGGCGAGGACCGCCGCAGATGTAATCGATGTGGGAAATCTCATTGGGGTGGTTCTTTGGACCGAGGAAAGGGTTGCTTTGAGTGTGGTTCTGCGGAGCACCGTGTGAGGGACTGTCCCGCGTAGGTTGGCGGTGATTCGATCCCGAGAGTCGGGGCCGTGTCGATTCGAGGTAATGGACCGCCACCGCAGAGGGCCGTGGTAATGGCGAGAGGTGGTAATGGTTACGGTCGGGGCCGTGGAGCACCGGCGCGAGGTGCGGTAGTTCGATGCGAGCGGCTGGATTAGTGTATCTTTGCGAGGCACCGGAGGAGGCGGCGCACCGGACGTCATAACCGAGTGCGTTTTTGATTTTTGGTTCTCCTTATCTTGCTTTGATTGATGTGGGTTCAACGCACACTTATGTTGCCGATAGTATAGTAGAGACCATGGATTTAGACTCGAGATATCTTCTAGGCGGATGACGCGGATTAGCCCTCTAGGTCACTCTGTAGTGGTAGATAAAGCTGTTTAGAGAGGTACCCCTAGAACTCCAAGGGGTAGTGTTTGCTGCTGATCTGATGGAACTGCCGTTTGGGGAGTTCGATCTGATTCTTGGGATGGACTGGTTGGTCAAGTATCAGGCGAGGTTGGATTGCGCGGCCAAGCGCATGGTTCTTAAGACGATTGAGGGTGATGAAGTGGCTATGATAGGTAATAGGAGAGATTACTTATCTAATGTGGTATCTGCTCTGAAAGCGGAGAAGATGGTTAGGAAAGGCTGTGAAGCGTATGTAGTTCATGTGTATGCCTTGGAGGCTAAAGAGTCTGCTGTAGAGAAGGTTCGTACTGTTAAGGAATTTGCTGATGTGTTTCCTGAGGAGCTTCCGGGTTTGCCGCCAGATCGCGAGGTAGAGTTCGGGATAGATCTATTACCCGGAACTGCGCCAGTGTCTATTGCTCCGTATAGGATGGCGCCAAAGGAATTGGTGGAGCTTAAGGCTCAGATCCAGGAGTTATTGGATCGAGGTTTTATTAGGCCTAGTGTTTCGCCGTGGGGTGCGCCGGTACTCTTTGTCAAGAAGAAAGATGGCACGATGCGGATGTGTATAGACTACCGCTTGATTGAATAAGTCGACGATTAAAAACAAGTATCCGTTGCCACGGATAGATGACTTGTTTGATCACCAAGGGTGCTTGCGGTATTTTCAAAGATCGACTTGAGGTTTGTGTATCACCGATTAAGAGTTAAGGAGGCGATATCCATAAAACAAAGATTTCGGACTCGGTATGGGCACTACGAATTTACGTAATGCCGTTCGGGTTGACTAACGCACCGGCGGCGTTTATGGATATGATGAATAGGGTGTTTCAACGATATCTGGATCGGTTCGTCGTGGTTTTCATAGACGACATCTTGGTGTACTCAAGGACGAGAGGAAGAGCATGATAAGCATTTGCGAGTGGTGTTGCGATTTTGAGGAAAAGCGACTCTATGCCAAGTTCGGTAAGTGTGAGTTACGGCTTAGGAAGTGACTTTCTTGGGTCATGTAGTGTCGGCCGAGGGATTCGAGTAGATCCTCGTAAGATTGAGGCGATTTTGGATTGGAAGCCGCCTAAGTCGGTGGTTGAGATTCGAGTTTTTACGGGTTTGGCGGATACTCACCGAAGGTTTGTTGAGGGTTTTTCGTTGATAGCGTGTACCGATGACCAAGTTCTTTGAGGAAAGAAGTTCCGTTTGTATGGACCGAGAAACAGCAGGAAAGCTTCGATAAGTTAAAGAAGATTTTGACTGAGGCTCCGGTTTTGATACAACCTGAGGCTGGTAAGGAATTCACAGTGTATTGTGACGCATCACATACGTGTTTGGGTTGTGTCTTGATGCAAGAAGGTAAGGTTGTGGCTTACGCTTCTCGGCACCGAGGTCACATGAGGTCAACTATCCGGCGACGATTTGGAGCTAGCGGTGTAGTCTTCGCCTTAAAGATTTGGAGGCACTACTTGTGCGGAGAGAGAGATCGATAGTCTACACCAGACCATAAGAGTCTCAAGTATCTCCCGACTCGAAGGATTTGAATTTGAGGCAGCGCAGATGGGTTGAGTTGCTGAAAGATTATGACTGTTCGATTGAGTATCATCCGGGCAAGGCTAACGTGGTGGCCGACGCGTTGAGCCGTAAGGTTGTTTCGGACTTAAGAGCATTGTTTGCCCACTTGAGTTTGTATGACGACGGGAGTATTCTGGCAGAACTGCAGGTTAAGCCTACTTGGGTTGAGCAGATCAGAGAGAAACAGTTAGAGGATGAGGTTCTGAGGGCGCGAAGGTTGCAAGTGCGAGAATGGTGGTTTGGAGGGTTCTGACTTGTCTAGTGATGAGGTGTTGTGTTTTGAGGTAAGGCTTGTATGCCTAAAGATGTTGAGTCGAGGCGTAAGATTCTTCGGGACGCACATAGCGATCCTTATGCTATGCATCCCGAGGAAGCAAGATGTATAGGGATCTTAGAGAGCGATTTTGGTGGCCTGGCTTGAAGAAAGAGGTGACAGAGTTTGTTGGGAAGTGTCGACTTGTCGCAGTCAAGGCCGAGCATCGATTGCCGTCGGGTTTGCTTCGACTGTGAAGATTCCTCGATGGAAGTGGGAAAGGATAACCATGGATTTCGTCGGTGGGTTACCGCTTCGCCAAGCAAGAAGGATTCGGTTTGGGTAGTGGTGGATCGATCGACTAAATCACTCACTTTATTCGGTGAGGGTTGACTACTCACTTCAGAAGCTAGCGAAGCTATATGTGTCAGAGATAGTAAGGTTGCATGGTGTGCGAGTTTCGATAATCTCGGATAGGGATCCCAGATTTACGTCAAGGTTTTGGAAAGCATTGCATCAGGCTTTGGGTACGCGTTTGGATTTCAAAGACTTTTCACCCCGGCGACGGTCAATCGAAAAGGGTTATTCAGATCTTAGAGGATATCTTTGAGAGGTTGTGTCCTGGATTTCGGGGTAGTTGGGAGGAGTTTTTGCCATTAGCTGAGTTTGCCTACAACAACAGTTACCAAGCGAGCATCAAGATGGCACCGTATGAGGCGTTGTATGGTAGGAAATGTCGCTCACCTACGTGTTGGACGGAGTTAGGAGAACGTCAGTTGTTGGGACCCGAGTTGGTTGCGGAGACCGAAGACAAGGTTAAGTTGATTCAAGCTAGATTGAAGGAAGCTTCGGACCGGCAGAAGTCTTATGCCGATCTTAAGCGAAGAGACATAGAGTTTGCTGTAGGGGATCGAGTTTTCCTGAAGGTCTCGCCTTGGAAGAAGGTGTTGAGGTTCGGAAGGAAAGGCAAGCTAAGTCCGAGGTTTATTGGGCCGTATAAGGTTTTGAGACGAGTTGGGCCAGTAGCGTATCAGCTTGAGTTGCCAGCAGAGCTTAGTCAGATTCACGACGTATTTCACGTTTCGATGCTTCGGAGGTATCGTTCAGATCCGTCACATGTGGTAGCAGTGGAAGAGATCGAGGTGAATCCAGACTTGTCTATGGAGGAGGAACCTGTGCAGATTCTTGATCGGGATGTGAAGGTTTTGCGTAGAAAGTCTGTGCCTTTGGTTAAGGTACTTTGGCGGAATCATGGCGTAGAAGAAGCTACGTGGGAACCCGAGGATATGATGAGACAAAGAATACCCGCAACTCTTTTGACCGTGTAATTTCGAGGCCGAAATTATTTTTAAGGGGGTAGAACCGTAATATCCCGGTTAAGGGCTATTTTGTTGTTGCATGTTATTGCATGTGTTTAGTGTCTTTGTGTTGCTATTTCGGTGTTTTAGGGGCTTAATTGTGGGCTAGGAGTGTGCACAGGTAGGTAGGAAAATTTTGGTTTTTGGGTGCTAGGTGAAGGGAGCCGAGGAAGAAGTGGTTTAAGAAAATAATTTGTTGTTTTGTTGCACAAGTAAGGAGCTAGCTTAGTGGCAAAGCATGCGCTACATGGGGGAGCTTGGTGTGGCGTCATCTACATGGAGTGGAGGTCTAGTGTTCGAGCTGCGAATTCCTCATTTTGGCTACATTTTGGGACGGCATGGAGGAGAGGTAGAAGGCTAGTGAAATTCTACCTTGGACCAAGTCATACTTTTAAAATGAAAGGTGGAGAGCATTTGTAGGAGGGTGACTTGGTCATGCATGTTTGAATGAGTGGTTGGGAGTCTTTGGAGGGTTGTGGCCGAATTTTTGGAGAGGTATGGGGAAGGGGGACGGCTTGGTAGTGTGTTGTGGAGGGAGTGCCGAATTCCACTTTAGCATTTTGGTTGGTTTCGGTCAAAGGTGGTAAGCCAAAATTCTTTTTCTTTTTGTCAATTTCCTAAAATGTAATTTCAAGTAAAACTCTTCCACTTTTGTTTCTTGAAACCAAAATCCCAAGCAACTCTATTGCCGAATTTTGTAGGTGGTTTTCTACATCTTGTGTTGGCTAGCCGAATGCCCCTCCCCACTCTTCTTCTTTCTTTCATTTTGAGTTAAGCCGAAATCATCTTACCTTGTTCTTCTAATTTTCGTTTTTCCTTTTCCATACCATTTAGCCAAAAACCCATCCTTCAAAACTCTCTTCTCATTTCTTCTTTTGGCAAACCGAAACTACTTTCATTCCATCCATTTCTCCCTTTCTCAATTGCCATTGCCGAAACTACATTTTTCTCACACTTCTTTTCTTTCTCTTCCACTCAAGCCGAACGCTAGAGGTGATAAACACTTAAACCCGTTTTCTTTCTTCTTTCTTTGGAAGCCTTGACCGAATCTATCCCCTCTTCTAGTGGTGTTTACGTTGGCCGATTAAGGGTTGGTGATTGAGGTAAGTGCTAGCCGAATATTTTCTTTCTTTTCTCACTCGTACTTTATCGATTTGGGTTTTGTTAAGAGTTGTATATGACAACTATTGATGAGTGTTATCTCTTATGTGGGAACCGATTGCATCATAGGACAAAGGGGACTTGAAGCGATCAAGTGGAACTTTCTACCTTTGCTTAACCATTTGATAGGTGGTGGTAAGAAGATTATCTGTTAGTCTATTCTTTTGGATTTCAATAAGATAAGGCTTCAAGTGTTTTAACTGTTCTCTTTTTAGGGGTGGCCGATTGTTAAAGGAGAACCATCGCTTGGTTCAAGATTTGGTAGGAAATCAAATCTAATATAAAGGTAAGGGTTCGATATTAACCCCTTTGGTTAATTGATGTTGGCCGAATGTTAGGGATGCCTAACCCTTATGTTTGGCCGATTGTAGGAGCTAGTACTCGAGGGATTTAGATCGTTTCGTTGGGATTTTAGACTCGTATTACCAGTGTGTAAACTAACACACTTCCGCTTAGTAATATGATTGATAACCTGTGTGATAATTAATGAAACAGTGATGATTGATATGATACCCTAATGGGTATGATCTTGGACTCGGGTAAGTCAGTATTATTATTGTTAT
Organism: Gossypium sturtianum; assembly: GCA_025698515.1. Classification (NCBI taxonomy): domain Eukaryota; kingdom Viridiplantae; phylum Streptophyta; class Magnoliopsida; order Malvales; family Malvaceae; genus Gossypium; species Gossypium sturtianum. The sequence goes on from CM046949.1 coordinate 92,161,186, forward strand.
GAGTTTACTGATGATCTATATGATACCATGGCTATGGATATATGTGACATGGGATATGAGGTTAGGCATATTAGCATGATATGCATGATTTGTATGATATGCACGATTACATGAGTATGGTATGTTGATGGGTGATATGAGTGGAGGGAGCAAAGTGATATTTTGTCTTGTGAGCACCAGTGTTTTGGTAACACACTTTGTGACTTTGGGTCACGGAGGTTTGGCACCTCCAGAGGTTTGGCACCTCATTGCGACTCGTCCCCGTGGTTAACACCACCGTGGGTTGGCCCCACATGAGATATGGGATCGTCTGCGCTAGTGATTGGGTATCACACGATGGGTTGGCCCCATCATTCGATTATTGTGACTACGGTCACCGGTGGTTTGGTACCACATTTGTGTCTTTGGGACACCGGAGGTTGGGCACCTCATTGCGACTCGTCCCCGTGGTTTGACACCACCGTGGGTTGGCCCCACTCGAGATACGGGATCGTCTGCTAGTGATTGGGTATCACACGATGGGTTGGCCCCATCATTGGATTTGTGACTTCGGTCACGGTGCTTGGGTAGCACAAACGTGTCTTTGGGACACCAGGTGGTTTGGCACCACATTGATGGATATTGTGTCTTTGGGACACCAGGTGTTTTTGTAACACATTGTGACTATATGTCACCAGTGGTTTGGCACCACCAAAGTGGTTTGGTACCACACGGGGGTAGAAAAGGCGATACGGATGGTTAGGATCGGGTTGCATTAATTATGTTGCTATGTATGATGTGTGTTAGCATGTTGTGTTATCGGGAGCGGGATTTATACACTGAGTCATTCGACTCACCCTCTCCTTTGATATTTCAGGTGACTCGTAGACGCGGACATGGAGCCGGATGGACTCGGGGTGCACATGCCATGCTTTAATAAAAGTTTTGCTCGAGACTATTCAATTTGGGTACTTTAACTTATTTACTTTTAGTTGGGTTTTAGTTTGGATTTGTAAAAGGCCTTTGATTTATGTTTTATGATGGTTATGGTTTAATTAGATTCTTAACCTGCTTAACAAATAACTTGGTATGAAATTTTACTAAAAATTTGGAAGGATAATGTTTTCAAAACTATAACGCAATGTGTTTTAAACTATACCATCGGGTATCTCACTATGTTTTGTTATAAAGTAAACTCAAATGATTTTCAAATCAAACTCGATTTTCTACTAAGTCAAAAATGTTTTAAAATAGCACTAAGAAACTATTGGAATTACTAAATGAAACCAACTCGTTTTTAACTATATACTTTGGATAAGTTTTCAAAATCTAATCAAACAAGCCTACTCCAATTTTCCTCAAATTCACTATGTTTTCACCCCGCTTTTAAAAGAAAAATCTGATCACTCAAAAACGTCTTTCCCCGTAACATACCAGATTCGGGCGTGGTGTCCTGTCCGAGTTTGGGGTGTTACACTATGGCTAGATGATGATCTCACAACTTTCGGCTTTTGGAGGGATTAGAAAGAAAAGAGAAGGAAGAATAAAGATGGAGGATTCGGCTAGATCACAAGGTATTTTGGCTTGGCAAAAATAAAAGAAGAAGAAGATTTGGTGAAGAGAATTCGGCAGAGGCTTTCAAAGAACAGAAAATAATGCAGAATGACCTCTCTTTTCCTTTTATAGCCGAAATTACTAACTTAGAATCCCTTACTTGGCCATCACTCCTCTATCTGATAACTTTATCCTTTAATTATCATAAATAAAAGAGTTTAAATCCAACATTCATCTCTTCAAAATAATCCAATTTTAAAAAAAAATCCTTTATTTATCACCCTTTTTAATCTAATATTTATGAAAATAAAACACCTCCTTTCTAGAAGCATGTGCCGTCCACCTCAGTCTTCTGGAAGCAAAAATAAAACCTCCTTTATTTGCTTCCTAAGTGACTCGAACTCAGGCCCATTCCTCTTGCATATGGCGCCATTTCCATAGGCCCTAAGTGGCATCTTCAGACCACTTTTCCAAGCCTGTTTGTGTGTCAAATTTCACAAACTTTTTCTTTTAAGGCCACCTTGCCTTAATTTCCCCTTTTAAACCTTAAAACTCGTCATTTCTAGGTCATTTCTAAGTTTCCAAAAATTTTCGATCGGCTCTGTAAACTTGACATTTCCTTACATTTCCAAGTTTCCAAAAATGTTCACTTTCCATTTTCCTTACATTTCCTAGTTTCCAAAAATGTTCACCTTCCATTTTTAAACTTAACATTTCCATACATTTTCAGGTTTCCAAAAATGTTCATTTCTAACTTATTTTCACTCATTTCCGGGTTTCCAAAAATATTCAAAATTTATTCATAATACTTAAAACATGTCACTTCATACAATTAAACCGAAAATGCATAGGCCCTATTTTAGGATGTTACAGTTCTACCCACCTTAAAAATAATTTCGTCCTCGAAATTACTTATTAACGAATAATCGTACCTCTTAACTCTCCGTGTAACACCCCAAACCCGGCCTATACGTTACGACCGAATCTGGCATGTCACATGAAAGGAATGTCTAAAAACTGTGCATTCGTTAAAAAGCTCATATTCTTTATAGTTGTGGTGAGAAATCGAGTTTAAGTAATTTTGAATAAGAAATGGTTTATTATCATTTTAGGAAAATCCCATATTGATCATTTAATAATAAGCAATAAACAAATTGAAAGTGAAACCAAATAAAATACCCAAGGCCTTATTACATAACAAAAACTCAAATAAAAATAAGTCCAAATAAAAGAAATGAATTTACGAGTAAACATATGTATAGCCTCCACGAGTCCACCTCGGCTCCCAAATCCGCGATCTAATGATTACCCGCAAAATTAAACTAAGGGGTGAGTCATCGAGACTCGGTGTGTAAATCCCCATCCAACAGGCCCTTACACAATTTCATATGAAAATATGCATATCATGCACCCAAACCTAGCCATCCGCAACTCCTTTTTCTACCCCGTGTGGTACCAAACCACCGGTGGTGCCAAACCACCGGTGTCCAAGGACACGATATTCATCAATATTGTGGTGCCAAACCACTTTGGTGACTCGAAGTCACGAATAATAGTGATGGGGCCAACCCATCGTGTGATACCAAATCACGGGCGTCAATCCCGTTGTATTATCGTGGGGCCAACCCACTGTGGTACCAAACCACCGGGGACGAGGCGCTATGAGGTGCCAAACCTCCGTGTCCGGAGACACGAATGTGATACCAAATCACCGGTGACTCAAAGTCACTAATAATCCATCTGTGGGGCCAACCCACGTGTGATACCAAATCACCGCGCGGCGATCCCATATCTCAAAAGTGGGGCCAACCCACGGTGGTGTTAACCACGAGGGACGAGTCGCTATGAGGTGCCAAACCTCTGGAGGTACCAAACCTCTGGTGACCGTAGTCACGGTGTGTTACCAAAACACTGGTGCCCGTCGGCACGATTAATACTGCCCCCTCCACTCATATAACCCATGCAATATGACATAATAATTCGGGTATGCAGTATGTCATGTATGCTAGACATATATCAAATATAAGTATAACATGAATTACCATCATAATCAGATAGACATAAAACAACATAATCACCCTAATCAACCTCTAAGGGTATAACCGTAATTTTACCTGCCAAAGGCATTTTCGTAATTTACCCACCAAGGGTATATCGGTAATTTACCCACCAAGGGCATTTCCGTAATTTACCCACCAAGGGCATATCGATAATTTACCCTTCAGGGATATTTTGCAATTTACCCACTAAGGGTATTTCAAGATTTCAGACTGAATGGCCTTTCCAAAGGCCCAGTGTCGCCCGAGTGACCCAACTACCATTTCTCGTCGAATGGACTATTGGGCCTAAAGCCCAATTTTGGCCCATTCGGGCCCACACGCTCGTGTGGCCCACCTAGCACAAATCTAGCCATGTATATAAGTTCCACCTAGTCTAGTTCACTATATACTATACAATCGCACAATTTACTCATAAGGGCCCACGGGCCATTGGGCCCACTTCGCCCATCGCGCCCAAGCAAAATTTCCAACCCACAAGAATACTACCGACGGCTTCAACTATCGCGTCGAGCCCTACACGTCACGTTCGCACGCTGCGTGTGGCTACTATTGCCGTGGACCGCACTTCGGCATTTGCCGCTCTACAACTAGAGTAGAGAGTTACACACCGATAGGACTCGTGTTAATCCGCGCTCGACCACTCCTGTGCCCAAACGCCTTCCAAGGTGTGTCAACCCTCCTCCGGAATACTCTTTATATAGCTAGCTCTTCACCTTCCTTCTTTGTATCTTTCCGATGTGGGATCCTTCACAAGAGAGAGTTTAAATTCAACTCAAACTCTTCCCGTCCGCATCATAGCAAAATAAATACTCCTTGCTTCTCATGAGATTCGAACCCAGCTCCTTTGCAACATAATCCACGCCAAGCTAGCCACTTGGCCACAAGCTCCTCTTGTGTCTTAAACCATGCGCAACTAAATATAAATCTATAGCCAAATTCTGAGGTCCAAGTAAAAAGAAAACCAAAATGCAAAAGCCAAGACTTGAACCTTGGACCTCCTTCCTTCCTTGTGGCGTCACTCCCTTGCCTCTTATGTGGCGTCACTTTGCCACTACACCACACACTCCTTTTGTGTCATTTTTCCCCACATTTTATTCTTAAGGCCTACCTGCCAACTTCCAGGGTTTTTTTTCACCTAAAACCAAAATTTCCCCAAAGCTAATATTTGATCCCGGGACTTCATAGAAGCCCTCTAACCTTCCAAAATAACTTACCTAATAAGTCTAACTTGCATTAATGCCGTTCTCAAAAATTTTAAAATCAAGGCCCATTGGGCCCAATCCTACTAGGCCCAATTTCGGGATGTTACAAATCTACCCTCCTGAAAGAAATTTCGTCCTCGAAATTTCCAACTACAGGAACATTCGTACCACCTAACCTACAACGTTGTGCTCACGCTGCGCACTCTGATTCCAATAACCCTAATGTACTTTTAACTAGAATTTAGAAATCCTACACATACTAAAAAAACTAACCATTAAAGCGCATAAATATTTCAATGACGCAATCAACTCTATATCCGAACATCACATCCAACCCAAACACACAGAATAGATATTCAAAATACAAAGATATAACAAAGAAAAGTATTAGGAAACTTACAGTGCGGATTGGTGCCGGAGACTCGGGTGCCATATTTCAACAAAAAGAACAGATATATATTTTTCTAAACCATTTTCCAAACCATCTTTTGAAAACATTTTTGAACCCAAACCCACAAATGAGTTTTTGAACCTAGGCTCGATACCATAATTGTAACACCCCAAACCCGGCCTATACGTTACTTAATCGAATCGGCATGTCACATGAAAGGAATGTCTAAAAATCTGTGCATTAATTAAAAGCTCATATTCTTTATAGTTGTGGTGAGAAATCGAGTTTAAGTAATTTTGAATAAGAAATGGTTTATTATCATTTTAGGAAAATCCCATATTGATCATTTAATAATAAGCAATAAACAAATTGAAAGTGAAACCAAATAAAATACCCAAGGCCTTATTACATAACAAAAACTCAAATAAAAATAAGTCCAAATAAAAGAAATGAATTTACGAGTAAACATATGTATAGCCTCCACGAGTCCACCTCACTCCCAAATCCGCGATCTAATGATTACTGCAAAAATTAAACTAAGGGGTGAGTCATCGAGACTCGCAGTGTAAATCCCCATCCAACGAGCCCTTACACAATTTCATATGAAAATATGCATATCATGCACCCAAACCTAGCCATCCGCAACTCCTTTTTCTACCCCGTGTGGTACCAAACCACCGGTGGTGCCAAACCACCGGTGTCCAAGGACACGATATTCATCAATATTGTGGTGCCAAACCACCGGTGACTCGAAGTCACGAATAATAGTGATGGGGCCAACCCATCGTGTGATACCAAATCACCGGCGCCAATCCCGTTGTATTATCTCAGGGCCAACCACTTCGTGGTACCAAACCACCGGGACGAGAGACGCTATGAGGTGCCAAACCTCGTGTCCGGAGACACGAATGTGATACCAAATCACCGGTGACTCAAAGTCACTAATAATCCATCTGTGGGGCCAACCCACGTGTGATACCAAATCACCGGCACGATCCCATATCTCAAAAGTGGGGCCAACCCACGGTGGTGTTAACCACGGGACGAGTCGCTATGAGGTGCCAAACCTCCGAGGTACCAAACCTCTCGTGACCGTAGTCACGGTGTGTTACCAAAACACCGGTGCCCGTCGGCACGATTAATACCGCCCCCCACTCATATAACCCATGCAATATGACATAATAATTCGGGTATGCAGTATGTCATGTATGCTAGACATATATCAAATATAAGTATAACATGAATTACCATCATAATCAGATAGACATAAAACAACATAATCACCCTAATCAACCTCTAAGGGTATAACCGTAATTTTACCTACCAAGGGCATTTTCGTAATTTACCCACCAAGGGTATATCGGTAATTTACCCACCAAGGGCATTTCCGTAATTTACCCACCAAGGGCATATCGATAATTTACCCTTCAGGGATATTTTGGTAATTTACCCACTAAGGGTATTTCAGTAATTTCGTACCTGGAATGGCCTTTCCAAAGGCCCAGTGTCGCCCCGAGTGACCCAACTACCATTTCTGGTCGAAATGGACTATTGGGCCTAAAGCCCAATTTCGGCCCATTCGGGCCCACACGCTCGTGTGGCCCACCTAGCACAAATCTAGCCATGTATATAAGTTCCACCTAGTCTAGTTCACTATATACTATACAATCGCACAATTTACTCATAAGGGCCCACACGGCCCATTGGGCCACACGCCCATTGGGCCCACTTCGACCCCATCGCGCCCAAGCACCCCAACCCACAAGAATACTACATCGACGACTTCAACTATCGCGTCGAAGCCCTACACGCATATTCGCACGCTCGTGTGGCTACTATTGCCGTGGACGGCACTTCATTTTGCCGCTCTACAACTAGAGTAGAGAGAGTTACACACCGATAGGACTCGGTGTTAATCCGCGCTCCGACCACTCCTGTGCCTAAACGCCTTCCAAGGTGTGTCAACCCTCCTCTGGAATGCTCTTTATATAGCTAGCTCTTCACCTTCCTTCTTTGTATCTTTCCGATGTGGGATCCCTTCGTCGATAGAGAGTTTAAATTCAATGAAACTCTTCCCGTCCAGCATCGCAAAATAAATACTCCTTGCTTCTCATGAGATTCGAACCCAGGCTCCTTTGCAACATAATCCACGCTGCTAGCCACTTGGCCACAAGCTCCTCTTGTGTCTTAAACCATGCGCAACTAAATATAAATCTATAGCCAAATTCGAGGTCCAAGTAAAAAGAAAACCAAAATGCAAAAGCCAAGACTTGAACCTTGGACCTCCTTCCTTCCTTGTGGCGTCACTCCCTTGCCTCTTATGTGGCGTCACTTTGCCACTACACCACACACTCCTTTTGTGTCATTTTTCCCCACATTTTATTCTTAAGGCCTACCTGCCAACTTCCAGGGTTTTTTTTCACCTAAAACCAAAATTTCCCCAAAGCTAATATTTGATCCCGGGACTTCATAGAAGCCCTTTAACCTTCCAAAATAACTTACCTAATAAGTCTAACTTGCATTAATGCCGTTCTCAAAAATTTTAAAATCAAGGCCCATTGGGCCCAATCCTACTAGGCCCAATTTCGGGATGTTACACACCGCACTATGCTTATGCTGCGCACTCTGATCTTAATAGAATCATCATACTTCCCTTCGAACTTAACCTTAAAATAATTCCAATTCAATCGATCCGCGGACACCTTGTTTGACAAAGGAGCCACCATCGATAAACTTCGCCTCGAGTAACGAGACAGCGCCTTCACTTTTTCCTCATCGAACATCCCAAATCGTCCATTATTCTTTCGATCGCTTCCAACCAATACTCCGCTACGTTCGAGCTACTCGAATACTCCTCTAAAAACTTCACCCGTTGGACCTAAGCCTTTTCGATCACCGACTTCCGAGCTCCACTTCTCATGCTAGCTCCCGCCACACGTTCTAGTACTCGTAACATAGCTCGCGACATCGCTTCATCTTCTCCTATCGGATCTTGATCCTCCGTGCCTACACACCAAGGCGGACATCATCATTTTCTCGACCCATGGCGGACCTCCTCACGGTTCCGATCATCGCCATTCTACCTCTCTGCGTCCACGGCGACCACGTCCCCTAGAACTCATTTCTAATGTCGCGACTTATCTGATTAAAAAGTTTTATGTATCGACTTTTGTTCCAATTATTAACCGCGAACAATTTTATGATATAAAGATATTTAGAAAAAGTTCTTTCGATCACACAAAGGTTCGGGCTTCAAGTTCACTACTCTAATTCAGAGAGTCACACTCACATTCATAGATAGAGACACATTCATTCATCAACAAGAACACATTCATTCAGTGGTATCTACCACACACATTCACTATCCTGGACATTTCGCCTGCTCATCCTAGGGTATTTTCGTCATTTGTCCTACAGGTATTTTGGTAATAAATCGGGGTCAATTCAAAAATATTTTTCAAATTAGAGGTATTTCAGAATTTTACAAAATCTCTTCCGGTTATTTTGTTTTCCAAATCGGAGGTGTTGCAAAAATTTGAAAATCGAGGTTATTTCTTAATTTTGGAAGTCGAGCGGCCAGTAAATTTTCCAAATCAGGGTATCTTGTTATTTGTAAAATGTAAGTTTTTGATATCTTTGTAAAGTAGAAATATTGTAGCAAATGTCGAGGGTATTTTTGAAAATCTTAAGAACTAAGGGTATTTTAGTAATTTACAATACAGGGCATTTTTGTAATTTTGTAAATCGGAGATATTTTGGAAAAAATTTTACAATAATCTTTTACTACAATTAAAAGGGTAATTTAGGGATTTTAAAACTAGGGTTTTTATAAAATGCATGGCTAGTCCCTTTCGGGTTTTAATTATCGGGTTTAGCCCGTGAATAAGTCCTCTTGGTTAAGGTGAACCGTAGCTACGCACTGGTAGGATTCGAGTAAAGAGGAGGTGAGTCGCTAGGACCGCTTAAATACCAAGCTCTTCATCGAATACCAATCCTAGACATGCGTATAATGGTTGCCACACCTTAACTTCGGCGACTTACTTCACGAGTTTGTTTAATGGTCCTTAAGTCTTATGCACTTGTGTTTGAGTAGACTAGTCCTAGGGTTCAATGACCTAATATTCTAATCTACGAGCCCAAATAAGCCCATAACAGTTCACATAAACAAGTCACTTCAACAATTAGAAGTACTTACCGTGGACTTCGGGCCGAGATACAGTGCCATGCCGAAATAGCTGAAATAGTTCATAAATTCTTATATTTTGGAAAGCCCATTTTGAAAAATGTTTTGGGCCCAAATCCTCAAAGCCGAGTTTTGAACCGGGCTCGATACCAAATCAGTAACACCCCAAACCCGCCCATTCGTTACTTAATCGAATTTGAGATGCCATCATGGAAAAACGTTTGAAGACCGATTTCACTTTTGGGAAAAACATTAAAAATTTTATCATTTGAAAACCAGGTCCAATTAAAAATTCTAAATAATATAAGCTTGAAAAAATATCCAAATTAAAAGCACTTTCAAATAATAATTTAATGGTCGTCTAGCTTAAACATAATAAAAATGCTCAAATAGAAATACTTAAATACTTTAACTGGGCCTTATTACAATAAATAATTAAACAAAAGTTCTTAGTAATAAATCAATAAAATAAAGAAGATGTCTTCTGCATGGGCCACCTCGTATCCACTCCAACCCGGTCCAATAACCACGAATCATCTGCGATGTTTAATAAAAATTGGGTGAGTCATACGCACTCGATGTGTAATTAGTCCACTGAATTCCACCCACATGTTAACCACATATTAACTCATATATCAGATATCAATTATCAAATTCACATGTTATCACATTCTGGGCTTGGCCCATATTCATATCACATTCATCTAATAGGGTAGTTAACCACATAATTTCCACATACTTTGGCTTAGCCCATTTCCACACCGATCCACATTCATATCTTGGGCTTTGCCCATTTCCATATTAATCCACATATCATATTGGGCTTGGCCCATTTCCACATATGTTCACATACGAAATCATGCAATTATGAAGCCCAACCCAAACCTAGGGTCCATCCGCTACACACCCCTTATCCAAATTACCACACACCAGGGGATTATCAAATCACCCTCTCCTTTTCACTCCAAAGGCAATCACTGCCGTCCACGTGCAATTAAGCACAATAGTCCACAACGCGACCTCAGTCAGCGCCAATCCACGATGTAGCCGTAGCTAACACCAAAACCACGATGGGACACATAGTCACTCATCAACCACGATATGGCACATAGCCGATATCAACCACGATGAGGCACATAGCCACTCATCAAGCCACGCGAACTAAATCGCAATTAATCCACAATGTGACCTCAGTCAGCGCCAATCCACGATGTAGCCGTAGCTAACACCAAAACCACGATGGGACACATAGTCACTCATCAACCACGATATGGCACATAGCCGATATCAACCACGATGAGGCACATAGCCACTCATCAAGCCACGCGAACTAAATCGCAATTAATCCACAACGTGACCTCAGTCAACGTCAATCCACGATGTAGCTCAAGGCTAACATCAAACCACGTGCTCAAGTACACCCGCATCTTCTTTCATATCATATCCCACCCATGCACATGCCACATAAAATAATGATACAATGTAGTGATGCATGAGCATGTTCATCAAGCATATTATCACATATTCATATTAATAATCACATATCATCGTTTTGGTACTTACCGGATTATCGACATACCCCTTGAGGGTATCCTTATCACAATTTCCACTCGCACTAGTTAGCACATTCATAACACATACACATTTCACATACATATCATATACCGGAAAACGGTGGGTTAATCACACACCGATCACTTGGAGAACTATGCTTTCGATCATCGATGCTATCACTAGGCGATACTACGGCTATTTGCCTACTTTCTTGTTCTCGACGCCGGTCCACACCCCCGGTGGCCAATCCCTAACTGCCGAGACAGATCTCTTCTTAAACTTCGGGATAGGGACCTTCCTTTCCCTTCTTGAATGGTATTCGCCTCCATCAACACACTTAATCGAACAATCGATTTAATCATCAATATACGAATTCTTAACCAAATATCCACAACTTATCATACTTACCGAAAGGGTCTTGAAATCCCGAAAAGCTTGATCTAATGCTTAGATCCTTAATCCCTACATTTGATTAATCACCTACTACTTTAATAAAAAGCCATTCGGCCATAAATCCAAATCCTAGTAGGATTAGTATACTTAAACTTACCTTGTTGCCGTTTGACTTAAGAATCAAGTCTTGAAATCTCTGCTATACTCTTTTTTGCATTTGGCCAAGCATTGAATCAATTAACTTGGTTAGTTTTCGGCTTTTGAATAATTAATGAACACATATATTTACCAAACATGGCCTTGGCCGAATGCTATAGACACTTACCTTGTGGATTTTAAATCCTGAAACTCACCGAATAACTAGGGAACACGTGGCCTATGGTGTACCTTCGGGAAAAGAACTTCTCCTTCCTTGTAGTCGACACTTAGTAAATCCCGAAAGATCTCTTCAAAGTTTCGGCAACAAGATATTAATGGGGTTAGTCCTAGATTTCGGCAAATTTTAAGAAAAAAGGATGAAACCGAATGAGATCTTACCCTTACTTGAAGAAATCGATTGCACCTTCACTTCAACCTTCAGAGATTCGGCTATGGCTAGATGATGGTCTCACAACTTTTGGCTTTTGGAGGGATTAGAAAGAAAAGAGAAGGAAGAATAAAGATGGAGGATTCGGCTAGATCACAAGGTATTTTGGCTTGGCAAAAATAAAAGAAGAAGAAGATTTGGTGAAGAGAATTCGGCAGAGGCTTTCAAAGAAATGTAAAATAATGCGAATGGCCTCTCTTTTCCTTTTATAGCCGAAATTACTAACTTAGAATCCCTTACTTGGCCATCACTCCTCTATCGATAACTTTATCCTTTAATTATCATAAATAAAAGAGTTTAAATCCAACATTTATCTCTTCAAAATAATCCAATTTAAAAAAAATTCCTTTATTTATCACCCTTTGTAATCGAATATTTATGAAAATAAAACACCTCCTTTCTAGAAGCATGTGCCGTCTACCTCAGTCTTCTGGAAGCAAAAATAAAACCTCCTTTATTTGCTTCCCAAGTGACTCGAACTCAGGCCCATTCCTCTTGCATATGGCGCCATTTCCATAGGCCCTAAGTGGCATCTTCAGACCACTTTTCCAAGCCTGTTTGTGTGTCAAATTTCACAAACTTTTTCTTTTAAGGCCACCTTGCCTTAATTTCCCCTTTTAAACCTTAAAACTCGTCATTTCTAGGTCATTTCTAAGTTTCCAAAAATTTTCGATCGGCTCAGAAACTTGACATTTCCTTACATTTCCAAGTTTCCAAAATGTTCACTTTCCATTTTCCTTACATTTCCTAGTTTCCAAAAATGTTCACCTTCCATTTTTAAACTTAACATTTCCATACATTTTCAGTGTTTCCAAAATGTTCATTTCTAACTTATTTTCACTCATTTTCGGTTTCCAAAAATATTCAAAATTTATTCATAATACTTAAAACATGTCACTTCATACAATTAAACCGAAAATGCATAGGCCCTATTTTAGGATGTTACATCTTTATTTCTGATTGGTTTAAATAAAGAATTTGATGAAGTGGGATCTCGGATTTTTGGAAAAAACCACTTCCAAGACTTCATGAGATTTTTTCCGAGGTTAGAAGAGAGGAGAAAAGGAGAAATGTAATGTTAAGGCCAGGATTTGAAGCTAATGATGATAATTCTTCTCTTGTAACTGTTAAAAATAATGATGATAGTGAAAAAAAACCTTTGTGCTATCACTGCAAAAAATATTGGCACACTCGAGAAACGTGTTGAAAGCTTCATGGAAAATCAGAGAATGGAAAAAAATAGTGGCAATGGCCGTTCTTCACAATCAGGGGATAGTAGTTTTTTCCAAACAACTAATGAAAATTATGAGGGCTAAAGTTCTCTGGAAGGGTCTCGATTCACTAAGGAACAATTAGAGCATCTACACAAGCTTGTTCAATCACCACAGTTTCAGATGAATTCTTCTGTTCCTAACTTATCCAATAATCCTTCTTCCTCCTTTGCCGAATCAGGTATTGATATTTTTATTTTTTTCAGTGTCAAGCCTTGTAAAACAAACACGTGGATCGTTGATTCTAGAGCTAGTGATCACATGATTAGTAGTCATTTTCTTTTCTCAACTTACACACCTTGTGCAACAAATTGAAAGATCAAAGTAGCAGATGGGTCGTTCTCAACAATAGTCGGGAAAGGCACTGTTAAAATTTCGCCTTCCTAAAACATGATGTTTTACATGTGCCAAATCTAACTTGTAATCTCGTATCAGTTAGTAAATTATCCCAGTCCTTGAATTTTCATGTTATATTTGACTCCTCTATGTGTAAATTTCAGGACATGGTCTCAGGGAGGATGATTATCAATGTTAAAGAATCTGGTGGAATTTACTTTCTTAACGACGACCATCTAAGTCAACCAACAACTACTTTATGTTTAAATTTTATTTCTAGTTTTGATAAGGTTATGATTTGGCATTATAGGCTTAGACATCCTAATTTTTACTGTTTAAGATATTCGTTACCTGATCTATTTAAAAATAAAAGTCCTTCTTCATATCATTGTGAATTTTGTGAATTGGCTAAAGATCATCAGTCATTCTTTCCACCTCAAAAATATAAAGCTTCCAAACCTTTTTCATTAATTCATAGTGATGTTTGGGGACCTTCGAGAGTCTCAACTTTTTTAGGAAAATGTTGGTTTGTCACATTTATTGATGATCATACTCACATTTGTTGTGTGTTTTTATTAAAAGATAAGTCTGAAGTTAAAAATGTGTTTCAGTCTTTTTATGCTATGGTGAAAACGCAATTTAGTGTGAGAATAGAAGTATTTTGGAGTGACAATGGTGGGGAAGTTTTTAGTGACCAATTAGGTGTTTTCTTAACCAAACATGGAATAGTCCACCAAAGCTCTTGTACAAATACGCCACAACAAAATTGTAACAGTCCGGTTTATACCCTAGTCGGAACAGTAGTTTCGGGACCACAAATCCGAGTTTGAATATTATTTTAATATTATTTTTTTGTGCCTATGATATGTGATTAAGCATGTGATAAATTTCTGTGAGTTAATTTGTCTGTCTGTGTGATTAATTGAGCAAAGGACTAAATCGTATAAATGATAAAAGTAGCTTTCTATTTGATTGAGTGGCCTAATTGATGTGTCTTCTTATAAATGAGGCCTTATGTTGTAAACTGGCCATTTAGTAAGATGATGGACGGCATATTGAATTTATATGGTTTTTGTTTATTAATTATAAAAGTTAAAATAATATAAAACATGTTATATGTTATAATAATAATAACAAATGAAATGGATAGTGGATTGTTCATCCATTCACCACCAAAAATAGAAAAAGAAAGAAGGTTTTAAGCTCTTCAAACATGCGGCTATCATAAGTTTCAATTCAAGGTTAGTTTTGATTCGGTTATTGATAATTTCTACGTTTCTGTAATCGTTGCTTCTTGCTCTACAAAACCCATGTCTCAATTTTATGAATTGATGAAGATTTTGCAAAGTGACATGAATGAACATATGAATTTTGTGATGTTTAATAGTGTTATATGAAAGCTATATGTTAGATGAACATATGTTGTTCTTGAATTTTTGATGAATTTACCTAATTAGGGCTAAATTGAGAAAATAGCAATTTGAGGGACTAAATTATGAATTTGATGGAAAATATGGGTTTGTATGATATATATAAGCATTCGGCTAAGCATGAGCATGTGATGATTTTGTGTATTTGATGTTTTGAGAAAAATGGACTAAATTGATAAAATGTGCAAATGTGAGGGTTAAGTTGCAAATAACCCTAAATGTGTGATTTTGGATTGAAATGAATATGTTGGTTAATAAAAAGGGTTAAATTTGAATATTTTTAGATCAAGAACTGAGGAAAACGGGCTTAGATCGCGGGAAAGTGAAAGTAACCGAGTAGCTGTTTTTGTTTCCATTAAATCGAATCCGAGGTAAGTCGATATACAAATAAATGTATTTGTATTGAATTATTTGAATGCGTATGATATGTTAAATACTATGATCATCCATTGAGATGAAATGTATGTGAAATTTGAATTGGCTAATAAGTCGATAAACTGATAAAGTCCGAGAAGTCCCATGTGAACCTAGGAATAGATAGGATTAGCTATGTCATGACATAGGTGTCGGTTCTGTGATATCATGTAAGACCACGTCTGGGACGTTGGCATTGATTGGTGATTTCGTGTAAGACCACGTCTGGGACGTTGGCATCGATATGAGATTTACGTGTAAGACCATGTCTGGGACATTGGCATCGTATTGATTCGTATAAGACCCTGTCTGGGATAGAGGAATCTATATCTGAGTACATGTAAGACCTCGTCTGGGACGTTGGCATTGTATGACTATTCTGAGCTTTCTGAATATCCTATTTAGTTCTAAGCGGTTCAACGGGTAGGTCTGAGAAATGAACAACTCTGTTATTTGTACATCTATTTCAGGTACGTTTGAAAAGTACACTATATGTGTATGAAAGGTAAGTATCTATATGAACTTACTATGATGAATATGTGCAATGGAATGATGAGATGATATGTGAAATTATGCTGAGATGAACTATGTGTATATGTGGTAATGAGTTGAAGTATGTGATAAATTATGGCTAAACCATTGAGCCAAACTCTATGTGAGATGTATATGCTATGAGAACTATTATTGTCATTGAATAAATATGCTATATGCCTTTTAAGTTAAATTTATTTGTATATGGCTTACTAAGCTTTTGGAAAGCTTACTCTGCGTGTGTGTTTTCTCTGTTTTATAGATTGTCAAAGCTACTGAAGGCTCGGGGACCGCGAGGATCGTCATCACACTACGCAAGCTCATTTTGGTATCTTTTGGAAATGTATATAGTTAGATATGGCATGTATAAGCTAGTTTATGGTGTAAGTTCGATGTATGAACTTAGCCATGTGATTTGGCTAGTTATATGTTGGTAATATGCTTTAATGTATATGATAAATGGTGCATGTTTTGGTATGGTTTGATAGCATATGAAATGGTTAAGTTTATGGTAAGTGTATGGATGAATTATGCTTGTGTATACATGAGTATTAGTCTTGTAAATTGGTATGAATGGAATTGGATTGGAATGTAGAGATTGGATGATTATTTTGATATGTTCTTGGTTGTCAAAAGTGCATGAGATGTATTGGTATTTTGTGTAACACCCCTAACCCGTAACCGTCGTCGGACTAGGGTTAAATGAGTTACCGAACTGATCGGAAACATTTACAGAAGTTCATATATTCAATCATCATTCTCAAGTATAATGTCCCTTAAATGAGTCCTCGAGACCATAAGCATGCTTATAAAACGGGTCGGGACTAAACCGAAACAAATACAAAATTTCTCAGAAATTTAAAACTTTTTCTAACTTTCAGGGGTTACACGCCCGTGTAGGCAAGCCGTGTACCTCCCACGGCTGCTGGACACCCCCGTGTGTCCTGCCCGTGGTCGAAACTGACCTCACATCCACGGCCACCAAGCACGCCCGTGTGCCTTGGCTGTGGTCGAATCTGACCTCACATCCACGGCCACTAAGCACCCCGTGTGCTAAGGCTGTGTACTCATAGGCCAATACTGACTTTCTCACACGGCTACTAGACATGCCCGTGTGTCATGGCCGTGTGCAATCCTGTCAAAACCACACGGCTATCAGGCACGTCCGTGTGCCGTGGCCGTGTGCTCTTAAGCTAGCTACTGACTTTACCCCACGGTCACCAGGCACGCCCGTGTGCCCAGGCCGTGTTACACTATAGGTCATTTGCAAGATTAAAATGCCACCATTTAGTACATACCTACAATCAACAATTACCATCACATATCATGCATATAAGGCAGCCAAAAACATACTAAATTGACCATTCATTCTATACATTCATTACTCATTTCATTCACTTACCTACCCAAAAACTTGACCATTTCATGAGCATCAATCCATACCAAAACAATCACACATACCGCATTCATCAAGGCAAAATATGAACCAACAATTAGCCACAACTTATGACCAAGTCTATACATCAACTTATATCCAAAAAATAGCCTATACATGCCATATCTAGTTTATAAACATTTCCAAAGTGTACCAAAATGAGTTTAGTAGTGTGATGACGATCCGTGACGGTCCCGAGCCTTTAGTAGCTTTGACGACCTATAAAACTGAGAAAAGACACATAGAGTAAGCTTTCCAAAAGCTTAGTAAGTCAATATACAAACAAACTTAGCATGAATTGTACATAACAGAATTAATAAGATAACCAATATGGTTCTCATGACAAAATCACCTCATTCTTTCTTGAGCTCACATGCTTAGCTATAACTTGCCATATTTCCAAATCACATAACATATATGCATATAGTTCATATAGTCAAGAATTTACATATCACATTATCAATTCCATATACTTAACATTATAATATGCTCACATGGATACTTACCTTATATACACAATTAGTATATAAGCAACGTACCTGTAACGGATATTCATTCACTTAACTTATCAAAACTCGGATTTGCTATTTGTATCTCAGACTTGCCCGTTGAACCGATAGGAATCTAGTAGGATACTCAGAAAGCTCGGAATGGTCGTACAATGCCAACGTCCCAGACGAGGTCTTACATGTAATCAGATATCGATGCCACTGTCCTAGACAGGGTCTTACACGAATAAATACGATGCCAATGTCCCAGACATGGTCTTACACATAAAGATCATATCGATGCCAACGTCCCAGACGTGGTCTTACACGTAATACTCATGTCGATGCCTACGTCCCAGAAAAGGTCGTACACGAAATCTCAAATCAATGCCAACATCCCAGACGTGGTCTTACATGATAAAACAGAACAGAAACCTATGTCATGACATAGCTAATCCTATTTATTCCTAGGTTCGTACGAGACTTCTCGGACTTATTCACTATATAGAACTTATCTCAGAATTCATATACATAACCTCTCATAAGCATCCATTATCAACATTAGTCATATGAACAATTTTAATTTCATACAAGTACGTTTATTTGCATAATGACTTACCTCGGATTCGATTTATCAGGAATGGAAACGGCTACTCGATTACTTTTGCTTTCCCCCGATCTAAGTCTGTTTTCCTCGGTTCTTGATCTAAACATATTTAGAATTAACTTTTTTATTCACTAATTCATTCAATTCAATCCAAAGACATACATTTAGGGCTATTTGCAAATTAACCCTCACATTTGCACAATTTATCAATTTAGTCCATTTTTCTCAAAACATCAAATTCACAAAATTTGTTCACACACATGCTTAGCTGAATCTCCCTAGGGACTATATAAGTCCATATTTCTCATCAAATTTGCAATTTAGTCCTAAAAAATAATATTTTTACAATTTAGCCCTATTTAGCTAAATTCATCAAAAATCCAAGAATATAACATGTTCATCTAACTCAAATCTTTCATTTAACAACTAAACTCATCTCAAAACTCAACATATCAACAATGGCATCTCACAAAAACATCATCAATTCACAAAATTAATACATGGGTTTTGTAGCTCTCAAAGCAACGATTGCAAAAACGTAGAAATTATCGAAAATCGACTCAAAACATACCTTAATTTAAGCTTACTAGTGCCGAAAATCAAAAGAACATTTTCTTCTTTCCTTTCCTTGCTATATTCGGTGGAGAATGAAAGAATGAGCTCCACTTTCATGTTTCTTTTATTATAATATAATTATAACTTATAAAAAAAATATAATATAACTTTCAACTTATAAAATAACATATAAAAACATGTTATAAAACCATGTTACCGTCCACTATAAATAAAAATGGGCTATTTGCCCTTTAAGGACTTCACTATAAAAAAGCCATCTCAATTTGATCAATAATCAAATGAAAAGTCACTTTTAAACTTTATGCAATTTAATCCTTTTCATCAAATTAAACACACAAACGGACAAATTAACTTACGGAAATTTACCACATGCTTAATCACATATCAACGGCACAGAATATAATATTAAAATATTATTCAGACTCGGATTTGTGGTCCCGAAACCACTATTCCAACTAGGGTATAAACCGGACTATTACAATTCTCCCCCTTAGGGATTTTCGTCCCCGAAAATCTTACCGTTAAACAGATTCGGATATTGCTATCTCATTGAATCTTCCAGTTCCCATGTTGCCTCTTCAATTCCGTGCCGATTCCATAATACTTTCACTAACGAAATTTTCTTATTTCTCAACTCTTTTACTTCACGAGCTAAGATACGGATCGGTTCCTCTTCATATGTCATATCAGATCGGATTTCAATTTCAGATGGAGCAGTCACATGTGACGGATCTGATCGATATCTACGGAGCATCGAGACATGGAATACATTATGGATCTTTTCAAGCTTGGATGGCAACAACAATCGATATGCGACAGGTCCAACTCGCTCAATGATCTCATACGGTCTGATGAATCTCGGACTCAACTTGCCTTTACATTCGAAACGGAGTACTTTCTTCCACGGTGACACTTTCAGAAACACTTTGTCACTGATCTCAAATTCTATATCTTTTCGTTTCAAGTCCGCATATGACTTCTGACGATCAGATGCTGTTTTCAAACGATCTCGGATCAGTTTTACTTTCTGTTCTGAGTCTTTTATCAAATCAACCCCATGTAGCTTATTTTCACTGAGCTCGGTCCAAAACAGAGTCGTACGACATTTACGTCCGTACAAAGCTTTGTAAGGTGCCATTTTGATGCTTGACTGAAAACTGTTATTGTATGCAAATTCAATCAAAGGTAGATATTGTTCCCACGAACCATTAAACTCAAGTATACAGCATCTTAACATATCTTCGAGAATCAATAATCCGCTTTCGGATTGACCATCTGCTTATGGATGAAAAGTCAGATCAAATGCGCTTTCGTGCCTAAAGCTTCTTACAGTTTCTTCAAGAATCTCGATGTAAACCTCGGATCTCTATCTGACACAATGGATATAGGCACTCCGTGCAATTTCACAATCTCAAAAATATAAAGCTCGGCTAATCTATCAAGGGAATAGTCAGATCTTACCGGAATGAAATGGGCAGATTTTGTCAATCGATCAACTACAACCTATATCGCATCTTTCTTTCTCGGAGTCTGAGGCAAACCAGAAACAAAATCCATTGTCACTCTATCCCATTTCCACTCGGGAATCAAAACCGCTTCAAAGAACCTGCATTTAACTTGATGTTCAGCTTTCACTTGCTGATAGATTAAACATTTCGAAACAAAGTCAGAAATGTCCCGTTTCATACCGGACCACCAATATTCTTGCTTCAGATCATGGTACATATTAATACTTTTCAAATGAACAGATAGACAACTGTTATGAGCTTCACTCAAAATCAACTGAATCAATTCTGGATTTCTTGGAACACAGATACGATCTCGAAATCTCAAACAATCATCAACAACTTGAAATTCAGATTCAGAATTCGAACCACACTGAGCTCATTTTGCTAATAACTCATTATTAGATTTCTGAGCATCACAAATCTGCTGTATAAATAACGGTTTCACTTTTAATTCAGCCATCACAGAACTATCATCAGATAAATTTAACTGAGCATTCAAAGCACGTAGTGCGAACAATGATTTTCTACTCAATGCATCAGCAACAACATTTGCTTTACCCGGATGATAATCTATCACAAATTCATAATCTTTTAACAGCTCTAGACATCTTCTCTGTCGCAGATTCAAATCTTTCTGAGTCATCAGTTATTTCAGACTTTTATGATCTGAAAACACGTGACATTTCTCACCAAATAAATAGTGGCGCCAAATTTTAAGTGCAAACACAATTGCGGCTAACTCAAGGTCGTGCGTCAGATAGTTCTTTTCATGAGGCTTCAATTGTCTTGAGGCATAAGCTACAACTTTGCCTTCCTGCATTAAAACACATCCCAAACCGCTTTAATGAAGCATCACCAGTAAATCACAAATTCTTTTGCTCGATTCTCGCCGTACTTAACACCGAGCTTCATTAACAAAGTTTTCAACTGATCAAAACTTTTCTAACATTTATCAGACCATTCAAATCTAACATCTTTCTGAAGTAGTTTTGTCAATGGAGTAGCTATCACTGAAAATACTTTCACAAATCGACGATAATAACCAGCTAGGCCCAGAAAGCTACGGACTTCGCACACGTTCTCGAAGGTTTCCAATCCGTAATAGCGTAAATCTTGATCGGATCAACTCAATCCTGTGTCGACACAATATGCCCTAGAAAACTAACCTCGTGTAACCAGAATTCACATTTTCTAAATTTTGCGTACAATTACTTTTCTCTCAGAGTTTGCAACACAATCCTCAGATGTTCAGCATGGTCCGTTTCATCCCGTGAATAAATCAAAATATCATCTATGAACACCACAACAAATCGATCTAGGTACGGTCTGAAAATTCTATTCATCAGATCCATAAAAACAGCAGGAGCATTGGTTAGTCCAAATGGCATAACTAAAAACTCATAATGGCCATACCTCGCTTCAAAGCGATCTTGGAATATCTAAATCTTTAACTCTCAACTGTAATACCCGATCTCGATCAATCTTAGAAAATACAAGAGTCCTTTTAATCGGTCGAATAAATCATCAATCCTCGGGCAACGGATATTTATTCTTTATCGCCGCTTTATTCAACTCGACGGTAATCGATACACATCCTCATCGTGCCATCTTTCTTTTTCACAAATAGAACAGAGCACCCCAAGGCAAGAAACTCGGTCTAGCAAACCCTCTATCGCTTAATTCTTGCAATCATGACTTTAACTCTTTCAATTTCATTGGTGCCATTCTATACGGAGCTATCGAAATAGGTGTAGTACCAGGTAACAACTCAATACCAAACTCAACTTCAAGAATCGGAGACAAACCCGGTAACTCTTCTGGGAATACATCAGAAAACTCACAGAGAATAGGCACTGACTCAACTTTCCTTTCAGATACTTTCGAATCAATTACATAAGCAAAATATGCTTCATATCCCTTTTTCACATACTTTTGAGATTTTAACACCGATATCACAGCAGGTAAACCATTCAAATCATTAGATTCAATCCGTACAATTTCATCATTCGGACATCTCAAATCAATAGTCTTTCTTTTACAATCCACAATAGCATCATGCGAAAACAACCAGTCCATACCCAGAATGATATCAAACTCATCAAAGGGCAAAAGCATCAAATCAGCAGGGAAACAAATATCTCAAAACATTAATGGATAGTTCTTGCATACTTTGTCAACCAGGACACTTTTACCTAAGGGGTTCGATACTTTTATAATAAACTCAGTAGACTCTACAGGCAAAGTCTTACTGAATACTAAATTCATGCATATATATGAATGCGTAGAACCAGGGTCTATCAATGCAATCATAGAAGTATCATAAAGTGTAAAAGTACCCGTTATAACATCAGGTGATGAAGCTTCCTCACGAGCTCGGATAGCATACGCTCTGGCGGTCGCTCTAGCTTCGATCTCGCAATGCTCTCTCTCGTAGTTCTCGACTACCACCGACATTTCTTACATTCTTCGAAGGTCTACCTCTCACAGTGCATTATCGGATCTCGATTCTCGACGGTCTCAGAACTCGGCGGACACTGTGGCAATCACGGATAAAATGATCAAGTGATCCACATCCAAGCAAGCTCGTGATTTAATCTACACTTCCCTGATGCCTTTTCCACAATATTTACATACAGTCTCTCGGATCGAGCATTACCAATGCTAGCCATCAAGTTCTTTGGAGTTTTAGAACTCATTTGCGGTCTAGATTGATTTCTATTCGAATGACCCACATTATCTCTCAAACGACTTTGATTATCTCTCGAATCTTTTCGAGTAGACCGAAAATGATTTACTCAAATCTCTTTCTCATATCTCGAGCTTGGACTCGGCTTTTCTTTTATCTTTACCGAGTGCCTCGGCTTTGCACGCTCGGTCAACGAAAGTACAACAAACTCTTTTATTTCTAAAATTTCGACTAGCAAACGAATGTCTTCATTAAGTCCATCTTCGAATCTTTTGCACATTATAGCTTCGGATGATACACATTCTCGAGCGTCATCGACTAATCTCACGAACTCGCTCATATTTCAAACAAATCATTCGGCCTTGTTTTCGTTCCAAAAATTCCTTTCATTTCTGATCTATGAATCTCTCACTGATATATTTATTTCGGAACTCGCTCTGAAAGAAGTCCCATGTAACTCGCTCTTTCAGAATAACAAATATCAGAGTTTTCCACCATTGGTACGCTGCATCTCGAAGCAAAGATATAACACACTTTATGCATTCTTCCGGAGTCAAAGACATCTCATCGAATACCCGGATCGTGTTTTCTAACCAAAACTCTACCTTCTCGGTATTATCATCATTAGTAGCCCAGAACTCTTCAGCCCCATACTTTCAGATCTTGTCAACCGGAGGCTTATTCAACAGATTTATACCCATCTTCGGAGGCACAACTGAGGTCTGAGAGGGATTAACCGGGGCGGGGTTATGAAACAGTTGGGTTATTCCTTACGAATTGAGTGAACCATTCACTCATCATTTGAAATAAAGCTTCTTTAGCTTCTTCCCCTTGACCGCTAGTAGCCGGTCTCAGATTAGAGGGCGCTACCCTTGCACGGGAGCAGGCGCATTGCTTTCTACGTCGTCAGCTACGGCTCTTTCAGGATCCATTACTATACAGAAATCACATTTATACGTCAGGATTCATCACACTATCACAATTCAGACATATGGCATGTATAGCTAGACTCTGACACGCTACGTTAGTCCGAGAATTGGCTAAATCGTAGCTCTGATACCAACCAAATGTAACACCCCTAACTCGTAACCGTCGCCGGACTAGGGTCAAAGGCGTTACCGGACTGATCAGAAACATTTACAGAAGTTCATATATTCAATCATCATTCTCAAGCATAATGTCCCTTAAATGAGTTCTCGAGACCATAAGCATGCTTATAAAATGGGTCGGGACTAAACTGAAACACATACAAAATTTCTCAGAAATTTAAAATGTTTTCTAAGTTTCAGGGGTTACACGCCCGTGTAGGCAAGCCGTGTACCTCCCACGGCTGCTGGACACCCCCGTGTGTCCTGCCCGTGGTCGAAACTGACCTCACATCCACGGCCACCAAGCACGCCCATGTGCCTTGGCCGTGGTCGAATCTGACCTCACATCCACAGCCACCAAGCACCCCGTGTGCTAAGGCCGTGTACTCATAGGCCAATACTGACTTTCTCACACGGCTACTAGACACGCCCGTGTGTCATGGCCGTGTGCAATCCTGTTAAAACCACACGGCTATCAGGCACGTCCGTGTGCCATGGCCGTGTGCTCTTAAGCTAGCTACTGACTTTACCCCACGGTCACCAGGCACGCCCGTGTGCCCAGGCCATGTGACATTATAGGTCATTTGTAAGATTAAAATGCCACCATTTAGTACATACCTATAATCAACAATTACCATCACATATCATGCATATAAGGCAGCCAAAAACATATTAAATTGACCATTCATTCTATACATTCATTACTCATTTCATTCACTTACCTACCCAAAAACTTGACCATTTCGTGAGCATCAATCCATACCAAAACAATCACACATACCGCATTCATCAAGGTAAAATATGAACCAACAAATAGCCACTACTTATGACCAAGTCTATACATCAACTTATATCCAAAAACTAGACTATACATGCCATATCTAGTTTATAAACATTTCCAAAGTGTACCAAAATGAGTTTAGTAGTGTGATGACGATCCGTGACGGTCCCGAGCCTTCAGTAACTTTGACGACCTATAAAACAGAGAAAAGACACACAGAGTAAGCTTTCCAAAAGCTTAGTAAGTCAATATACAAACAAACTTAGCATGAATTGTACATAACAGAATTAATAAGATAACCAATATGGTTCTCATGACAAAATCACCTGATTCTTTCTTGAGCTCATATGCTTACCTATAACTTGCCATATTTCCAAATCACATAACATATATGCATATAGTTCATCTAGTCAAGAATTTACATATCACATTATCAATTCCATATACTTAACATTATAATATGCTCACATGGATACTTACCTTATATACACAATTAGTATATAAGCAACGTACCTGTAACGGATATTCATTCACTTAACTTATCAAAACTCAGATTTGCTATTCGTATCTCAAACTTGCCCATTGAACCGATAAGAATCTAGTAGGATACTCAGAAATCTCGGAATGGTCGTACAATGCCAATGTCCCAGACGAGGTCTTACATGTAATCAGATATCGATGCCATCTTTGTCCCGCATGTGGTCTTACACGAATAAATACGATGCCAATGTCCCAGACATGGTCTTACACATAAAGATCATATCGATGCCAACGTCCCAGACGTGGTCTTACACGTAATACTCATGTCGATGCCTACGTCCCAGACGAGGTCTTACATGAAATCTCAAATCAACGCCAACGTCCTAGACGTGGTCTTACATGATAAAACAGAACAGAAACCTATGTCATGACATAGCTAATCCTATTTATTCCTAG
This sequence comes from Gossypium sturtianum, assembly GCA_025698515.1. Taxonomy (NCBI): domain Eukaryota; kingdom Viridiplantae; phylum Streptophyta; class Magnoliopsida; order Malvales; family Malvaceae; genus Gossypium; species Gossypium sturtianum. The sequence goes on from CM046949.1 coordinate 92,187,175, forward strand.
GTTCGTACGGGACTTCTCAGACTTATTCACTATATAGAACTTATCTCGGAATTCATATACATAACCTCTCATAAGCATCCATTATCAACATTAGTCATATGAACAATTTTAATTTCATACAAGTACGTTTATTTGCATAATGACTTACCTCGAATTTGATTTATCAGGAATGGAAACGGCTACTCGAGTACTTTCGCTTTCCCCCGATCTAAGTCCGTTTTCCTCAGTTCTTGATCTAAACATATTCAGAATTAACTCTTTTATTCACTAATTCATTCAATTCAATCCAAAGACATACATTTAGGGCTATTTGCAAATTAACCCTCACATTTGCACAATTTATCAATTTAGTCCATTTTTCTCAAAACATCAAATTCACAAAATTTGTTCGCACACATGCTTAGATGAATCTCCCTAGGGACTATATAAGTCCATATTTCTCAACAAATTCGCAATTTAGTCCTCAAAAATAATATTTTTACAATTTAGCCCTATTTAGCTAAATTCATCAAAAATCCAAGAATATAACATGTTCATCTAACTCAAATCTTTCATTTAACAACTAAACTCATCTCAAAACTCAACATATCAACAATAGAATCTCACACAAACATCATCAATTCACAAAATTAATACATGGGTTTTGTAGCTCTCAAAGCAACGATTGTAAAAACGTAGAAATTATCGAAAACTGACTCAAAACATACTTTAATTTAAGCTTACAAGTGCTGAAAATCAAAAGAACATTTTCTTCTTTCCTTTCCTTGCTATATTCGGTGGAGAATGAAAGAATGAGCTCCACTTTCATGTTTCTTTTATTATAATATAATTATAACTTATAAAATAAATATAATATAACTTTTAACTTATAGAATAACATATAAAAACATGTTATAAAACCATGTTACCGTCCACTATAAATTAAAATGGGTTATTTGCCCTTTAAGGACTTCACTATAATAAAGCCATCTCAATTTGATCATTAATCAAATGAAAAGTCACTTTTAAACTTTATGCAATTTAATCCTTTTCATCAAATTAAACACACAAACGGATAAATTAACTTACGAAAATTTACCACATGCTTAATCACATATCAACGGCACAGAATATAATATTAAAATATTATTCAGACTCAGATTTGTGGTCCCAAAACCACTGTTTCGACTAGGGTATAAACTGGACTGTTACATTTTGCTTGTTGGTTTGACCCTAATGTGGGTGGCATTTTGGCCTTGCAAATGGCCTATTTTGCCACACGATTGTGGCACACGGGCGTGCCTAATGACCGTGGGTGTAAGTCAGTATTTAGCTAAGAGTGCACGGCCATAGCACACGGGCATGCTTGGTAGCCGTGTGGGTTAGTCAGTGTCTAGACGTGTCTAGCAGCCGTGGGAGGCACACGGCCTGCCCATACGGGCGTGTAACCCCTGAAACTTAGAAAAGTTTTAAATTTTCAAAAATTTTTGTAAGAGTTTGGTATAGTCCCGGCCCTACTCTAAAGTATGTTTAAGGTCTCATTGACCTATAAAAGGGACTCGTTGATGTGAAATGATGTTTTGTAATATGAATTATCTATAAAAGTTTTCGATCTGTCCGGTAATACCTTTAACCCTAATCCGACGACGGATACGGGTTAGGGGTGTTACATTTGGTTGGTATCAGAGCTATGGTTTAGTCGATTCTTAGACTAACATAGCGTGTCAGAGTCTAGCTATATATGCCATATATTTGAACTGTGATAGTGTGATGAATCCTAACGTGTAAAATGTGATTTTTGTATAGCAATGGATCTCAAAAGAGCCGTAGCTGATGACGTAGAAAGTAATGCGCCTGCTCCCGCTAAAGGGACAGTGCCCTCTGATTCGAGACTGGCTACGAGCGGTCAAGAGGGAGAAGCTAAACAAGTTTTCTTCCAGATGATGAGTGAGTGGTTCACTCAATTCATAAGAAATGACCTGACTATTTCACAACCTCCGCCCCCGGTTAATCCCCCTCAGACTATAGTTGTGCCACCAGTTATGTATCCAAATTTATTGAATAAGCCTCCGATTGACAAGATCTGTAAATATGGGGCTGAAGAGTTCAGGGCTACCAGTGATGACGTGCTGAGAAAGCTGAGTTTTGGTTAGAAAACACAATTCGGGTATTCGATGAAATGTCTTTAACTCCAGATGAAAGTATTAAATGTGTTGTTTCACTATTACGAGATTTAGCCTATCAGTGGTGGAAAACCCTAATTTCTGTTGTTCCAAAAGAACGGGTGACATGGGACTTCTTTCAGATTGAGTTTCGAAAGAAATATATCAGTGAGAGATTCATCGATCAGAAATGAAAGGAATTTCTGGAACTGAAATAGGGCTGAATGTTTGTTAAGGAATATGAACGAGAGTTTGTTAGACTGAGTCAATATGCTCGTGAATGTGTATCATCTGAAGCTATAATGTGCAAAAGATTTGAAGATGGCCTTAATGAAGATATCCGTTTACTAGTCAGGATTTTAGAGATAAAAGAGTTCGTTGTGCTAGTTGACCGAGCGTGCAAAGCTGAAGCACTCGGGAAAGATAAAAGAAAAGCAGAGTCTGAAGCTAGAGATGTGAGAAAGAGATTTCAGAGTAGATCATTTCAGCCTGCTTCGAAGAAATTCTGAGATCAGCATAGTCGTTCAAAGGCTAATGTGGGACAATCGAATAGAGATCGAGCTAGATCACAGTTGAGCTCCAAAACTCTGGCAACTTCAATAACGAGTGTTGGAAATGTCCGTTCTGAAAGACCCGAGTGTAAGCATTATGGAAAAAGGCATCTGAGAAATTGTAGATTGAATGACCGGGCTTGTTTCAGATGTGGATCGTTAGATCATTTTGTTCGAGATTGTCCAGAGTCTGTTGAACCAGTGACTGTTCAGAATCTGAGATCTGATAGTGCACCAGTGAGAGGTAGACCTTCGCGTAATGCCGTAAATGTCAGTGGTAGTCAGAAAACTACCAGAGATACTATTGCGAGATCCGAAGCTAGAGCGCTTGCCAGAGCGTATGCTATCCGAGCTCGTGAGGAAGATTCATCGCCTAATGTTATAACTGGTACTTTTACACTTTATGATACTTCTGCGATTGCATTGATAGACCCTGGTTCTACGCATCCGTATATATGCATAAATTTAGTATTCAGTAAGACTTTGCCTGTAGAGTCTACTGAGTTTGTTATAAAAGTATCGAACCCCTTAGGTAAAAGTGTCCTTGTTGACAAAGTATGCAAGAACTGCCCGTTAATGTTTCGAGATATCTATTTTCCTGCTGATCTAATGCTATTACCATTTGATGAGTTTGATATCATTCTGGGTATGGACTGGTTGACATTGCATGATGCTGTTGTAAACTATAAGAGAAAAATTATTGATTTGAGATGTCTGAATGATGAAATAGTCAGAGTTGAGTTTAATGATTTGAACAGATTACCTACTGTAATATCTGTATTGGAAGCTTAGAGCTATATGAAAAAGGGATACGAGTCATATTTTGCTTATGTGATTGATTCAAAAGTGTCTGAAAAGAAAGTTGATTCGATGCCAGTAATCTGTGAGTTCTCTGATGTTTTCCCTGAAGAATTGCCGAGTTTGCCTCTGATTTGTTAAGTTGAACTTGGTATTGAATTGTTGCCTGGTACTACACCTATTTCGATAGCTCCGTATAGAATGGCGCCAACAGAGTTGAAAGAGTTAAAGTCACAGTTGCAAGAGTTGACTGACAGAGGGTTTGCTAGATCGAGTTTCTCACCGTGGGGTGCTCAGTTCTGTTTGTGAAAAAGAAAGATGGCACGATGAGAATGTACATTGATTATCGTCAGTTGAACAAAATGACCATAAAGAACAAATATCTGTTGCCCAGGATTGACGATTTGTTTGATCAGTTAAAAGGAGCTACTGTGTTTTCGAAGATAGATCTGAGATCGGGTTACTACCAGTTGTGAGTAAAAGATTTAGATATTCTAGAAACTGCCTTCAGAACGAGGTACGGGCATTATGAATTTTTAGTTATGCCATTTCGACTAACAAATGCTCCTGCTATTTTTATGGATCTGATGAACAGAATTTTTAGACTGTTCCTAGATTGATTTGTTGTTGTATTCATAGATGACATTCTAATTTATTCACGGGATAAGATTGAACATGCCAAACATCTGAGAATTGTGTTGAAAACTCTGAGAGAAAAGTAATTGTATGCGAAATTTAGCAAATGCAAATTCTGGTTGCGTGAAGTCAATTTTCTAGGACACATTGTATCAGCCTCTGGAATAAGAGTCAATCTGAGCAAGATCTCTGCTATACTGGATTGGAAACCTCCGAAGAATGTGTCTGAAGTCCAAAGTTTTCTGGGACTAGCTGGTTATTATCGTCGGTTTGTAAAAGGATTTTCAGTGGTAGCTACTCCGTTGACCAAATTGCTTCAGAAAGATGTGAGATTTGAATGGTCTGATAAATGTCAGAAAAGCTTTGATCAATTGAAAACTCTGTTAATGGAAGCTCCAGTGTTAATACAGCTAGAATCAGGCAAAAAATTTGTAATATACAGTGATGCTTCATTAAACGGTCTGGGATGTGTACTGATGCTATAAGGCAAAGTAATAGCTTATGCCTCGAGACAACTGAAGCCTCATGAAAAGAATTATCTGACGCACGACCTTGAGCTAGCTGCGATTGTGTTCGCATTAAAGATTTGGCGTCATTATCTGTTTGGTGAGAAATGTCACGTATTTTTGGATCATAAAAGTTTAAAATATCTGATGACTCAAAAAGATTTGAATCTGCAATAGAGAAGATGGCTAGAGTTGTTGAAAGACTACAAACTTGTGATAGATTATCATCCGGGAAAAGCTAATGTTGTAGCCGATGCACTGAGTCAGAAATCGCTATCTGCATTGCGTGCTTTGAATGATCAGTTAGACCTATCTGATGATAGTTCCGTAAAGGCTGAATTGAAAGCTAAACAGTTGTTTTTACAATAGATATGTGATGCTCAGAAAGTTTACAACGAAATGTTCGCGAAACGAGCTTAGTGTGATTCGAATTCTGATTCTGAATTTAGAGTTGTTGATGATTGCTTGAGATTTTGAGACCGTATCTGTGTTCCGAGAAACTCTGAGTTGTTACAGCTAATTCTCAGTGAAGCTCATAGTAGTCGCCTATCTGTTCATCCGGAAAGCCCTAAAATGTATCACGATTTGAAGCAACACTATTGGTGGTCAGGTATGAAACGAGATATTTCTGAATATGTGTCGAAATGTTTAATTTATCATCAAGTAAAAGCTGAACATCAGGTTCCGTCTAGGTTGTTACAACCGATTCTGATTCCCGAGTGGAAATGGGATAGAGTGACAATGGATTTTGTTTCTGGACTGCCTCTGACTCCGAGAAAGAAAGATGCGATTTGGGTTGTAGTAGATAGATTGATGAAATCTGCCCATTTCATTCTGGTGAGATCTGATTATTCACTTGATTGATTAACTGAGCTTTACATTTCTGATATTGTGAGATTGCATGGGGTACCACTATCCATTGTGTCATATAGAGATCCGAGTTTTACATCGCAATTCTGGAAGAAATTGCAAGAAGCTTTAGGCACGAAACTGCATTTCAGTACAGCTTTTTATCCACAAATGGATGGTCAATCCAAGCGGATCATTCAAATTCTTGAGGACATGTTAAGATGTTGCATCCTTGAGTTTAATGGTACGTGGGAACAATATCTGCCATTGATTGAGTTTGCATATAATAATAGTTTTCAGTCGAGCACTAAAATTGCACCTTATGAAGCTTTGTACGGACGTAAATGTCGTACACCTCTGTATTGGACTGAGCTCAGAGAAGATAAGCTACACGGGGTTGATTTGATAAAAGACACTGAACAGAAAGTAAAAGCAATCCGTAATAGTTTGAAAGCGGCATCTGATCGTCAGAAGTCTTATGCAGATTTGAAATGAAAAGAGATTGAATTTGAGATCGGTGAAAAAGTACTTCTGAAAGTGTCTCCGTGGAAGAAAGTACTCCGATTCGGACGTAAAGGCAAGTTGAGTCCGAGGTTCATCGGGCCATATGAGGTTATTGAATGAGTTGGGCCAGTTGCGTATAGATTGTTGTTGCCCTCTGAGCTAGAAAAGATACATAATGTATTCCACGTTTCGATGCTCCGTAGATACCTTTCTGATCCGTCACATGTGGTTACTCCGTCTGAGATTGAAATCAGATCTGTTATGACTTATGATGAGGAACCAATCCGTATTTTAGCTCGTGAACTGAAAGAATTGCAAAACAAGAAAATTTCGTTAGTGAAAGTGTTGTGGCATCGACACGGATTAGAAGAGGCTACGTGGGAGCCTGAAGCTTCAATGAGACAGCAATATTCAAATATGTTTAACGGTAAGATTTTCGAGGACGAAAATCCCTAAGGGGGAGAATTGCAACAGTCCAGTTTATACCCTAGTCAGAACAGTGGTTTCGAGACCACAAATCCGAGTCCGAATATTATTTTAAAATTATTTTCTGTGCCTATGATATGTGATTAAGCATGTGATAATTTTTTGTGAGTTAATTTGTCTGTATGTGTGATTAATTGAGCGAATGACTAAATCGCATAAATGGTAAAAATAGCTTTCTATTTGATTGAGTGGCCTAATTGATGTGTCTTCTTATAAATGAGGCCTTATGTTGTAAATTGGCCATTTAGTAAGATGATGGACGGCATGTTGAATTTATATGGTTTTTGTTTATTAATTATAAAAGTTAAAATAATATAAAACATGTTATATGTTATAATAATAAAAACAAATGAAATGGATAGTGGATTGTTCATCCATTCACCACCGAATATAGAAAAAGAAAGAAGGTTTTAAGCTCTTCAAACATTCGGCTATCATAAATCTCAATTCAAGGTTAGTTTTGATTCAGTTATTGATAATTTCTACGTTTCTGTAATCGTTGCTTCTTGCTCTACAAAACCCATGTCTCAATTTTATGAATTGATGAAGATTTTGCAAAGTGACATGAATGAACATATGAATTTTGTGATGTTTAATAGTGTTATATGAAAGCTATATGTTAGATGAACATATGTTGTTCTTGATTTTTTGATAAATTTAGCTAATTAGGGCTAAATTGAGAAAATAGCAATTTGAGGGACTAAATTATGAATTTGATGGAAAATATGGGTTTGTATGATATATATAAGCATTCGGCTAAGCATGAGCATGTGATGATTTTGTGTATTTGATGTTTTAAGAAAAATGGACTAAATTGATAAAATGTGCAAATGTGAGGGTTAAGTTGCAAATAACCCTAAATGTGTGATTTTGGATTGAAATGAATATGTTGGTTAATAAAAAGGGTTAAATTTTAATATGTTTAGATCAAGAACCGAGGAAAACGGACTTAGATCGCAGGAAAGTGAAAGTAACCGAGTAGTCGTTTCCATTTCCGTTAAATCGAATCTGAGGCAAGTCGATATACAAATAAATGTATTTGTATTGAATTATTTGAATGCGTATGATATGTGAAATACTATGATCATCCATTGAGATGAAATGTATGTGAAATTTGAATTGGCTAATAAGTCGATAAACTAATAAAGTCCAAGAAGTCCCGTGTGAACCTAGGAATAGATAGGATTAGCTATGTCATGACATAGGTGTCGGTTCTGTGATATCATGTAAGACCACGTCTGGGACATTGGCATTGATTGGTGATTTCGTGTAAGACCACGTCTGGGACGTTGGCATTGATATGAGATTTACGTGTAAGACCATGTCTGGGACATTGGCATCGTATTGATTAGTATAAGACCCTGTCTGGGACAGAGGCATCTATATATGAGTACATGTAAGACCTCGTCTAGGACGTTGGCATTGTATGACTATTCCAAGCTTTCTGAACATCCTATTTAGTTCTGAGCGATTCAACGGGCAGGTCTGAGAAATGAACAACTCTGTGATTTGTACATCTGTTTTAGGTACATTTGAAAAGTACACTATATGTGTATGAAAGGTAAGCATCTATATGAACTTACTATGATGAATATGTGCAATGGAATGATGAGATGATATGTGAAATTATGATGAGATGAACTATGTGTATATGTGGTAATGAGTTGAAGTATGTGATAAATTATGGCTAAACCATTGAGCCAAACTCTATGTGAGATGTATATGCTATGAGAACTATTATTGTCATTGAATAAATATGCTATATGCCTTTTAAGTTAAATTTATTTGTATATGGCTTACTAAGATTTTGGAAAGCTTACTCTGCGTGTGTGTTTTCTCTGTTTTATAGATCGTCAAAGCTACTGAAGGCTTGGGGATCGTCGAGGATCGTCATCACACTACGCAAACTCATTTTGGTATCTTTTGGAAATGTATATAGTTAGATATGGCATGTATAAGCTAGTTTATGGTGTAAGTTCGATGTATGAACTTAGCCATGTGATTTGACTAGTTATGTGTTGGTAATATGCTTTAATGAATATGATAAATGGTGCATGTTTTGGTATGGTTTGATAGCATATGAAATGGTTAAGTTTATGGTAAGTGTATGGATGAATTATGCTTGTGTATACATGAGTATTAGTCTTGTAAATTGGTATGAATGGAATTGGATTGGAATGTAGAGATTGGATGATTATTTTGATATGTTCTTGGTTGTCAAAAGTGCATGAGATGTATTAGTATTTTGCTTGTAGGTTTGACCCTAATGTGGGTGGCATTTTGGCCTTGCAAATGGACTATTTTTCCACACGGTTTTGGCATACGGGCGTGCCTAATGACCGTGGGTGTAAGTCAGTATTTAGCTAAGAGTGCACGGCCATAGCACACGGGCGTGCTTGGTAGCCGTGTGGTTTAGTCAGTATCGACCACGACCAAGGTACACGGGAGTGCTTGGTGGCCGTGGAGTAAAGTCAGGTTCGACCACGGGGAAGACACATGGGCATGTCTAGCAAATTAGTGGGAGGCACACTCGCTCGCCCCACACACGGCGTGTAACCCCCGAAACTTAGAAATGTTTTAAATTTTCGAGAATTTTTGTAAGAGTTCAGTATAGTCCTGGCCCTACTCTAAAGTATGTTTAAGGTCTCATTGACCTATAAAAGGGACTCTTTGATGTGAAATGATGTTTTGTAATATGAATTATCTATAAAAGTTTCCGATCTTTTCAGTAATACCTTTAACCCTAATCCGACGACGGATACGGGTTAGGGGTGTTACAAAAATGGGATTGTAGAAAGAAAAAACTGACATCTTTTGGAACTAACTAAAGCCTAGATGTTCACTAGTTAGGTACCACATTATCTTTGGGGCGAAGCCTTGTTAACAGCTACATATCTTATTAATAGAATGCCCAGTAAAACTCTAAACTATAGAACTCCTTTTAGTCTCTTTAAAGATAACTTTCCTAACTCTAAATTGATCACAAATTTAGCCCTCCGAGATTTTGGGTGTAGTGTTTTTGTTCATATTCACAACCAAGGTAAACTAGATCCTAGAGCAAAAAAAAAAGTGTCTTTGTTGACTATGCTTCTAATAAAAAAGGTTACAAATGTTATGATCCAATTGATAGGAAGATTATTGTTACCATGGATGTCATATTTGTTGAAACGCAATCTTACTTTGATTCTAATCTTCAGGGAAGGAATTATAGTAAGGAAGATTCTATAATTGATCAAGAAAAGACTATGAATATACAACATAAGGATTCTAATAATGGGGAAGGCGAATTTATGATTAACATAGAAACTAATAATGTTAATGTTGTTGGAAACACAAAGATTTATATACTTTTTCATACCTAATTTTACTTAAAATCATGCATTTTCGATAGAATTTTTTTCATAAAATAATTAATTTTTATAAAATAATTAAATTGTGTTAAAAAATTGAACATGTTATTTTTTAGTCAATTTTACAATTATTTTTAGTGAATTTTGATTATTTTTGACAGATTCGTACAAAGGGCAAAAATTGACCCGGCGGACACCGTTAAAAGAACAAAACCGAGAAGCAATTTGAAGTAACAAGGCGAAATAATTTCAAGCCTAAGACGGTCCAAATATGTGTATTAATTCATAATATAATTAATTTTAATTTATTCCCAATATAATTTGGGCTAAATAAATTAATTTTGATTAATTATGGAAAAAGGGCCCAGTTGAACCGCACTAGTTGAACCAAATTGAGTGAACTGAACCAGCCACCAATTGGGCAGCCCAGAACCGTTCAAATGCTGACCCAAATCAGAATTTTATCTGATTAAATGAGCATGCAAAAAGGCCCTTGGAAGACTTTCAAATTGCATTCAAACCCCACATTAAATTAAGGCTTTACGGATTTGCCCCAGGCTAATTTTAGCAAAATTGAAAGTCTCAACTTTGCCATGTAAGATGGCCGGCCATGAGGGGGCTCTTTGGCTGCTGAAATTTGCTATTTTTAGCAGCCATCCTCAGCTATATAAACCCCCCTTTTCTACCCATTCAAATCATCCCTCATTCACATCTCTTCTCTCACAACTCTTCTCTCCTCTCTCACTTTTTCTCTCATTTTCCCATTCAAAGTTCCTTGCTCTTGTGCCGATTTCTCCTCTTGGGAAAGGGGTCTTCTTCAGCCATTTTGGAGCAGAAATTGAGTGTTCATAGAAGCCTTGATCGGCGAGGACAACAAATAAGGAAGAACGGAGCAACCTAGTCAAGCCACGGAAAAACACCGGATTTGATTCTTGTTCCCTATCTCTTTAATTTTTGATGTTTTTATGATGAACATATCTATGAATATTTATGTTGTTGGAATGGTTAATTTAATCAGCTTAGCTTGAATTTAATTCGTGTTGGGTTGATTGCATTATGTCCTCTTAAATTATTAAAATTGTGTTTATGCTGTTATAGGCCTCGGTAAAATGCTTGATTAAGTAAAATCATGCCTAAGTTATTCTGGCATTATAATTGTTTAGATAACTAAAGAATTAATTATTTAAACGCATTGAAATTGTAATTAATGGACGCAGTACTTAATCAGTGCATGTTTAATTCTTCTAAGGTAGCTGAAGATTAGATTAGCATTGCATTTGGCGATACATATGCCTTGCATAACTTGCAAGATTAGTGTGATTAAAATGTTTCAAGGTAAGGATACTTTGTTACCTCACATAGTCTTTTATATGCTTATTAGGTTGAATTAATCATTTGAATCGACATAGGAATATGTGAGAGATTGTTTAATTTAATAAGTATGTATGTGCAATAACATGTTTACCTTTATAAATCTATTTAATCGGTCGAATTGACATAGAAATATGTACAAGAGATGAATGGATTTTTGATTTGTAAATATGTTCATAAGTTAGCAAATTACCGAGTTTCCGTGAATTTATTCGTAACAACATAAACATGAGTGTAATAATTCTAAGTTAAGAAATGTAATTAATCTAACACAATTATGTTATCTTGATTAAAATCAGCTTTTGAAATCGTGCATTAGAACTTTATTTTATTTTATTTATTTTACTTTGTTTTCTAGTTTTTAATCATTTCTCAAATCAAATTATTTTCTTCACCAAAGTGTTTTAAATTGCATTCATAAATAATTCTTTTCACAGTCCCTGTGGGTACGATAACTTGACATTTACTTGTCACTTTATTACTTGTTGCGATTGTGTACACTTGCACATTTCCATCGTTCCAAGTTTTTGGCGCCGTTGCCAGGGACTGTTTTTCAAAAGCCATTATTTGTGAATTTTTTAGTCTTAAAATCCATTATTTGTGAATTTTTTAGTCTTACATTTTGGTTTAATTTTCTGTTTAATTTTTAAATTAGTTAAATTTTTTTTGTGAATATTTTAGGTGTTTATGAGTATTGACTGAATTATCGATTTACTCCCTGTAGACGCTGAGATAGAACGAACCTTTCGACAACATAGAAGACAGGCAAATCAAAGGAGGATCGAAGAGATGAATTTCAAGAATATGAATCAAGAAAATGGAGCAAACCTTGCTCAAAATCCTATCCTTATTGCTGATGATAGGGATAGAGCCTTAAGACAATATGCCATGCCAGTGTTCAATGATCTTAATCCGGGTATTAGAAGACCCAAAATCGAGGCACAAAAATTTGAGCTGAAGCCAGTCATGTTCCAGATGCTTCAGACAGTGGGCCAATTCAGTGGAATGCCTACCAAAGACCCTCATCTGCACTTGAGACTATTCATGGAGGTGAGCGACTCTTTCAAATTAACCGGAGTACCCGAAGATGCATTACGATTGAAGTTGTTCCCATATTCGCTAAGGGACAGAGCTCGAGCCTGGTTGAACTCATTGCCATCGAACTCAATTTCCACATGGCAAGAGTTAGAAGAGAGATTTCTTATGAAGTATTTCCCGCCTAGCAAGAATGCTAAGTTGAGGAACGAGATCACTGCCTTTCAACAAATGGATGACGAATCCTTGTATGAGGCATGGGAAAGATTTAAAGAGTTATTACAAAAGTGCCCTCATCATGGAATTCCATATTGCATCCAACTTGAGACATTTTACAATGGTCTGAACGCTCACACGAGGATGGTAGTGGACGCTTCTGCTAATGGTGCTCTCCTTTCTAAGTCGTATAATGAGGCTTATGAAATTATCGAGAGGATCGCCAGTAACAACTATCAATGGCCAACCAGTCGAGCAACACGTCGAAGGCAGTCATTGGAATACATGAAGTAGACGCTCTTACTTCACTCGCATCTCAGGTATCATCAATATCCTCAATGCTTAAAAATCTTACTACTAATGGGTCTAATAGTTTTGTAGCACAGTCGCCTAATTAATTTGAGAATATAACCTGTGTCTATTGTGGGGAAGGGCATTTGTTTGAAGAATGTCCGTCAAACCCAAAATTTGTATACTACATGGGTAATCAGAACCAAAACCGAGGAAGGCAAGGGATGCAATCCAATTTTTATAACCCATCATGGAGAAACCACCCGAATTTGTCCTGGAGTAACCAAGGGGCTGGAACCAGTAACACTTACACCCAACCCAGACCAACCCGGCTGCCTAGTTTCCCTCAACAAGTTCAGAAACCAGTTCAAGCTGAAGCATCCAATAGCTTGGAGAGTTTGCTGAAGGCATACATGGAAAAGAATGATGCCTTAATCCAACGCCAAGCAGCTACATTGAAGAATCTGGAAAACTAAATGGGCCAGCTTGCAACTGAACTTAGGAACCGACCACAGGGTACCTTACCTAGTGATACAGAAAATCTGAGAAATCCGGGAAAGGAGCACTGCAAAGCGCTGACATTGAGGAGTGGAAAGACAATAGAGCCCAATACCATTGAAGCTGAAAAGGAGCAAGCTGATGCTCAAGACTTAGAGGAAGTTCAATCGAGTGTTGAAATTCCAGTTTCACAAGAACCAGAATCTGCAAAACCCGACAAGGTAACCTCAAAACCAAATTAAATCGATCAACTAACAACTCATTAGATGCGAACTTACCACGTAAGATGAATCAACCATTACCAGTTCCAGTAAAGAAACCATCACCACCCTACCCTCAAAGACTTCAGAAGCAGAGTCAGGAGATTCAATTCAAGAAGTTCCTTGACGTACTTAAGTAACTTCACATCAACATCCCGTTGGTTGAAGCACTTGAGCAAATGCCGAATTATGTCAAGTTCATGAAAGATATCCTGTCTAAGAAACGAAGACTTGGAGAATTTGAGACGGTAGCCCTGACAAAAGAATGCAGTGCATATCTTTAGGACAAACTACCCCCAAAATTGAAGGATCCTGGATGTTTTACCATACCGTGCAATATTGGAGCAACCTATTGTGGTAAGGAATTATGTGACTTAGGTGCGAGTATTAACTTAATGCCTATGTCAATATTTAGAAAGTTGGGGATAGGTGAAGTTAGACCCATTACGGTTACACTTCAACTAGCAGATCGATCCTTAGCGCATCCAGAAGGGAAAATTGAAGATGTATTGGTACGTGTAGATAAATTTATCTTTCCTGCTGACTTTGTAATTCTAGAATTTGAAGCAGGCAAAGAAGTGCCAATTATCCTAGGAAGACCATTCTTAACAACTGGAAGGACCCTTATTGATGTGCAGAAGGGTGAGCTGACTATGCGTGTTCAGGATGATCAGGTAACATTTAATGTTTTTAAGTCAATGTGATTTCCTGACACAATTGATGATTGTTCTACAGTATCCGATTTAGAGGAATTAATAGTGGAGAAGGAACTCAAATATGTTGAGGATCTGTTGGAACGAATTCTGACATCACACCCTCCAAATGATGAAGAGGAGAATGAATACTTAGCTCTGCTAGCAGCTAATCAAAAGGGATTTAATCCGCAATCCCGTTTTGAATCTTTGGAATTAGAGAAAAGGGATTACACCCAGCCAAAAGCATCAATCGAGGAGCCACCTAAGTTAGAACTCAAGGTATTACCTACACACTTAAAATATGTTTATTTAGGTAACGCTTCTACTCTGCCTGTGATTGTTTCAGCAGAATTAACTACTGAACAAGAAGAGAAACTTATCATAGTTTTGAAACAATTCAAGAAGGCTATCGGATGGACCATAGCCGATATTCGTGGTATTAGCCCATTTGTTTGCATGTACAAGATCATATTAGAAGATGGTGAGAGAGGAATGATTGATGGACAACGGAGACCGAACCCCATCATGAAGGATGTAGTAAAGAAGGAAATTATCAAGTGGTTGGATGCAGGTATAATTTACCCCATCTCGCATGTACTCATGGGTAAGTCCGATCCAAAGCGCGCATCAAGAAAAGAGGTATCACGGTTGTTGAGAACGAGAATAACGAGTTGATACCGACTAGAACGGTTAGGGGATGGAGAATTTGCATCGATTACCGAAAGCTGAACAATACGACCAGGAAAGATCACTTTCCTTTGCCGTTCTTGGACCAGATGCTTGATAGACTCGCGGGGCAAGACTATTACTATTTTCTCGATGGATACTCGTGGGTATAATCGATTACGAGCACGAAAATTTAGCACAAGACGACATTCACCGCCGTGCATAAAGACGCTTGCATTTAGACGCATGCCATTTGGTTTATGTAATGCACCTGCTACATTTCAAAGATGTATGATGTCAATTTTTACTAACATGGTTGAGAAGTGTTTGGAAGTTTTTATGGATGACTTTTCAGTATTTGGAGAAACTTATGATGATTGTTTAGCCAATCTAGCTAAGGTACTAAGACGATGTGAAGAAACAAACCTAGTACTCAACTGGGAAAAGTGCCATTTCATGGTAGAAGAAGGGATTGTTCTAGGGCATCGGATATCGAGACACGGAATCGAGGTAGACAAAGCAAAGGTAGACGTTATTGAAAAACTCCTACCTCCAACATCTGTAAAGGGTGTTAGGAGTTTCTTGGGCCACGCTGATTTTTATCGTAGATTTATCAAATACTTCTCCAAAATTGCAAAACCTTTGTGCAAATTATTGGAGAAGGACGCGACATTCAAGTTTGATGATGAATGTTTAAGAGCATTCAAAGAGTTGAAGAATTGATTAGTTACGGCACCCATCATCGTCACACCAGATTGGGATCTGCCATTCGAATTGATGTGTGACGCAAGTGACTTCGGAATTGGAGCTGTCATGGGCTAGCAAAAAAACAAAGTTATTCACCCCATCTACTACGCAAGTCGGACTCTAACAGGAGCACAATTGAATTATACGGTAACAGAAAAAGAGTTAATTGCTATTGTATCTGCTTTCGACAAGTTTCGATCTTATCTTGTAGGTACCAAAGTGATCATTTATACACGGACCACTCAAAGAATTAAATATTATCGCCAAGAAAGACGCTAAGCCGAGATTGATCCGGTGGGTACTTCTACTTCAAAAGTTCGATCTAAAAATTCCAGATCGAAGGGGTAGAAAACCAAGTAGCGAATCACTTGTCCAGTTGAGTCGTAAGAGGGAAATTCTCCACTTGTACCGATTCAAGAGACATTTCCAGATGAACACATACTGATGGTAAATCATGTACATAATATTCCTTGGTTTGCTGATATTGCTAACTATTTAGCTTGTGGTTTGATGCCGATTGATAAAACGTATCAACAAAGGAAAAAGTTTCTTCACGATGCGAAGTACTATTTCTGGGAAGAGCCATATTTGTTTAAAGAGTGTGCAGATCAGATGATCAGGAGATGTGTGGTAGAAGATGAAATACCGAAGATTTTATACCACTGTCACTCAGCTCCGAGTGGGGGACACTCGGAGGTACTCGCACTGCGGCCAAAGTATTACAAGCCAGATTCTTTTAGCCCACACTATTCAAGGATGCATACGCTTACGTAAAGAGTTGTGATCGATGTCAGAGGGTTGGAAATGTCACCAACAAAAATGAGATGCCTCGAACAAATATCATTGAGGTAGAATTGTTCGATGTTTGGGGTATTAACTTTCTTGGTCCTTTCCCTCCATCTTTTGGTCACAGGTACATATTGGTAGCAGTAGATTATGTGTCCAAGTGGGTCGAGGCTGAAGCTTATCTGACGAACGATGCTAAGGTTGTGATGAAGTTCTTGTAGAAACACGTGTTCACAAGGTTTGGAACCCCAAGGGCTATTATCAGTGATGAAGGGACCCATTTTGTGAACAAGTGGTTAAAATGGTCGTAAGATAAACATGGAGTGAAACATAAGGTTGCTATAGCTTACCATCCGTAGATGAATGGCCAAGCTGAGCTGGCGAATAAGGAGATCAAAGGCATACTTGAGAAGGTAGTTTTCCTGAACCGACGAGATTGGTCCAAGAGACTAGATGATGCTTTATGGGCTTACAGAACAGCATACAAGACACCTTTAGGAATGTCACCCTATAGGTTGGTCTTTGGGAAAGCCTGTCATCTACCTCTGGAGTTAGAGCACAAAGCTTACTGGGCTCTTTGACGACTCAACTTGGATCTTAAGCTTGCTAGAGAGAAACGGATGCTCCAACTCAACGAGCTAGAGGAATTCCGAATGTTCTCATACGAAAATGCCAAATTACTCAAAGAAAGACTCAAGAAATGGCATGACAATCACATTCGAGTTAGAGAATTTGAAGCAGGTCAGCAAGTCTTGTTATTTAATTCCAGATTGAAGTTTTTCCCAGGTAAGTTAAAATAACGTTGGTCCGGTCCATTTACAATTCACCGCGTCTATCCATGCGGATTTGTTGAACTCCAAGGTAAGGGAGGTAGTTTTCAAGTCAATGCTCAGCGTTTGAAACATTACTACGGAGAAAAACCTGAAGGGGATCAAATCTTGTTCAATTTATCAGATATTTAAAGTTTCTTGTTTTTAATAAATTATTTAAGGTATATTTTCGAGTTTATTATTGTAACATCCCGATTTAATGTAACACCCCTAACCCGTATCCATCGCCATATTAGGGTTAAGAGGCATTACCGATCTAAAACCCAACCCAGAATAGGTATTAATACACATGTCTGTCAACAAGTTCGAATTCATTATTAAACATACATCAATTTCATTCTACTTACTTTCACATATATAAAATTTAATGTATACCATTTCAACCATCGAATATTTTAAAAGCTTCATATAGCCAAGTACACAAGCATATTAACACCAACTTATTAAATTAACTCATATATATATATATATATCTATGAAAACATATTACATACTTATCGATACAATACATATACCAAGACCAATACTCATAATCAATTTCATATATCTTTTGAATAAGATCAAACTCACTAAAAGAACTATTCATTTTACTAAAACAAATTTGTCTATCATCAACATCAAATATGCATATACTATAATGTTACTTATAGAATCTAGGTTATACCAATTTCACACCAATTGCCGAATATATCCAAACGTATAAACAACCACATCTCATACAATTATCATGGTCAAGTTATCAAAACCATACCTAACCTATAATTAACCTAAAACATATAAACCAAACACATTATACATATATGTGACTATCACGACTAGTTTGCACAACTCAAGATTTACCTAATTATACCAACACCATATTCGACATCACATAACAAGAATGTTAACCTTTAAATCATTCAAGCCACCTTTTCATACATCAAATACAAACACATAGAAAATGCACTTTCATATTAAGCAAAACATCAAGGCCGAATTCACACAAGACCAAGTTACCATAATTTAGCCATTTTCGCATGGCATAAATACACACATATTCCATTTGAATTCAATTCAAAAGTATCTTAGCCTATACATGCCATAATAGTCAAAAATTGATATTTCAAAAGAGTACCAAAAGGGATGATAGTATGGTGTGCTTTCGAGGTGATTTACGAGCACAAGTCGAGCTTCCAAAAGTAATCTACGCATCCAAGAAATCAACCAAAAACAAAGTAAGCTTCCACAGCTTAGTAAGAACTAAGCAAATAATTTCCATTCATATAAGCTTATTCGAAATTAAAAGAAATTATCCTTATTCATTTACAACCATCAACCGAAAAGTAAAACCCTCAAAGGTTAAATAAATACCCACCTTATAACGGTTTATAAACATGTTACACACTTAACAAGTCTTCATATATACACATCAACTTCTATCACTCATAAGTTAATGGAAATGATACTTACCTTTAGTTCACTTACCACACCAAACTCATTCATTCATGCATTGCGAATAATAATATACTCCACTTTTTCGTACATGTAATTGTATTAAAAATAGAAACTCTTAACCGAACCTCTTTCCTGCACTTACGCAAATTTTGTTTCGATAATGTATCGCGCACTAAGTGCTGTTACCTGTCTATTCCGCACACTTAGTGCCAATTTCTTAGTAACGTATCACACACTAAGTGTCGTTACTCAATATATATCCGCACACTCAGTGCCACAGAGCCGGTTCCGCACACTTAGTGCCCGGTCATAATTTCGTACACATAGTACCATAATCCATTATAACATGAACACACTGTAACATCCCCAAACCCGGCCTATTCACTACGACCGAATCTGGTTATGTTAGTGAAAATATGTTTCTTTACTTAGAATTTAAAACATGAAAATTTACTATCTTTTGAAAAATCCATGTTTATTTAAACTTATGAGTAAAACTTTGTTATTAAAATATACTCATTCTAAAAGTTTAATATATACAAGCCAAGTTGAATGAGTAGGTTAGAACAATATAATCATCTTCACATAGTGTTTCAAATTCCTCAAACCATAATAAATACTAATAAAATAATAACTAAAATAAATAAGAGTCAAAAGGCCTTTATTACATATTCTATTTAAAACAAAATACTTAAAGTAAGCCTAAAACGCTTTAAACTCTTCTTTCTCGCATGGGCCACCATGTGTCCTCTCCGATCCCTGGTCCAACTACGCGTCACACCGAAATGGTTAATGAAAAGAGTGAGTCCACTGACTCATGCATAACCACAACACATATTTCCATCCGTATGGGCTTGGTCCATACCCACACAGCCATCAAAACAAATCATGCAAGAATGCATCTCACCAACCTACTATCCAACGTGACACCAACCTTAGCGGACTCCGCCTAAGGCCGTGGATAAACCACCACCGATCACATCGTGATCCATAAATCTTACCTCGGCAATCTCGCCGCCGAGGCCGTGGTGAGCCACCGATCACCCAAAGTGATCCAAATATCGTAATCTGTCTACGGTGATGCACATAGCAATCAACCGCCGAGATGGGCACTAAGCCAACATCTCCTTGAGGTAGCACAAAGCTAGCCTTCAAGCGCTAATGTAGCCTGAGCTATCATTAGACCACGCATATCCCGTGTACACTTCTTCCTTCTTCAATCCAATCCCATGCCCATGTGTCAATAAATCATGCAAGAATATCATATAGAATGAGTATTTATCACTTATCACTACCACATTGTACATATATAAGTGTATATCAAGATTAACTTACCATCACCAGTTACTCATCACTTGTGCCATTATAACCGGCTATTACACATAATACACATATAAACATGTTAGCAAACCAAACCACAGAAATAGTGCGATGATTACGCACCTAAATGATACCAAAACCCGAAACGCTATACGCTCGCACGCACCAGACTAACGGACTTACAAAAGGTTCCCAAATGATAGGCTCTTCTCCCCTTGCTAACCACTACCCTTTGCTCTAACAAGAATCCACCACCACCAGGAAGTTCGGCTCAGGGACTTGCAACAAAAGTGGAGTAGGAGAATAAATGGTGATTCGGCAATGACTCTAAAATGGTGTTGAGATATTCGACAATGGCAGGCTTTTAAGGGTGATTTCCCTTTGAAGCAAGGTCAAAGAAAAGGGGTGAAGGGAGAGGGGAAAGAAATGGATAAGCCAACTTCCGGCTTTGGCTACAACAAAATGAAAGGAAAAGAAAGGGTGTTCTTGACTTATTTTCGGCAAGAGACTAAGGGAAAATAAAATAGAAGAAGCAAGAACTTTTAGTGAGGGAGAAAGCGAATGGTGAATGAACAATGAGCACCTCCCCCCCCTATTTATACTATTCGGCCAAGCTCCAAGCTCCCAAAAAAAAATCCTAAAATCTCTCCTAAAACACCTCCCTTCCATCCATTCAAAATAATTTGAATGGGTCAAACTTACCTAGCCAAATTTAAAAAAAAAGATGACCAAGTCTTCTCCACCTTTTAAGCATCCAAAAGCCACCCAACTTCTTACCTCTCTGACGCCAAAATAAAGGCCAAAGTGCTGCCTCGCACTCGAACACCGCCCCCTTCCCTTCAAGTGGCGTCACTTCCCCAAGCTCTTAGTGGCGTCTCCTTGCCACTTTACTAGCTCAATTCTTATGTCTAATTCCCCAAATAATTCTCTTAAGACACCCATCGCCAAGCTCCCTTTTGCACTTAAAAATCCAAAATTTTCTAAAGTCTTCCCTTGAGTCCAAACATTCTTACCACCTCTCAAACACATCCAAGCATACCCAAAACCTACTAGAACATGAATTATACCCAACATGCATAGCCCCTAAACCAGGTGTTACAATTCTACCCTCCTTAAAATAATTTCGTCCTCGAAATTACTTACTACCATGCAATCCTAACTCCCTACTCTACGCCTCCAGCAAGCTCTCGATCTTAATAAAGTCGTGATTCCACCTTGACCACGCCCACGACAACCACGTCCCTAAATCGGGATATCTCGATATTTGTAAAATGTAAGTTTTGATACTTTCGTAATGTAAGAACATTTTAGTAAAAATCGAGGAATTATGAAAATTTTGAAACCAAGGGCATTTTGGTAATTTTGTAAATCGAGAAAACATCTTTCAAAATCTGATTTAGAGCTTACAAACCCAAGGAGTAGAGTTGAAAATTTTAAAACAGGAATTTTAAAAATAGCAAGACTAATTCCCTTTCGGGTTTTTATAATTGGTTTAGCCTATGAACAAGTCCTCTTGGTTAAGGTGAACCGTAGCTACGCACTGCAGGATTCCAGTGAAGAGGAGGTGAGTCACGAGGATCGCTTAAGTACCAGTGCTCTTCCTGGATCCACTCCTAGACATGCGCACAATGGTTGCCACACCTTAACTCGCGACTTAATCACAAGTTTGTTTAGTAACCTTAAGTCTTATGCATGTGTTTGAGTAGACTAGCCCTAGGGTTCAACAGATCCTAGTTCACTAATCTCTGAGCCCAACTAAGCCCATAATAGTTCATATAACAAAACACTTTAAAAGTCTAAAGTACTTACCGTGGACTCGGGCCGAGGTACAAAGTGCCATGCCGTAATACTCTGAAAAGTTTCTTAAAAGCCCATTTTGAGAATGTTTTTGGGCCCAAAACCCTCAAAGCCGAGTTTTGAACCTGGGCTCGAGACTAAATCAGTAACATCCCCAAACCCGGCCTATTCACTACGACCATTCGAATCAAGTTATGTTAGTGAAAATATGTTTCTTTACTTAGAATTTAAAACATGAAAATTTACTATCTTTTGAAAAATCCATGTTTATTTAAACTTATGAGTAAAACTTTGTTATTAAAATATACTCATTCTAAAAGTTTAATATATACAAGCCAAGTTGAATGAGTAGGTTAGAACAATATAATCATCTTCACATAGTGTTTCAAATTCCTCAAACCATAATAAATATTAATAAAATAATAACTAAAATAAATAAGAGTCAAAAGGCCTTTATTACATATTCTATTTAAAACAAAATACTTAAAGTAAGCCTAAAACGTTTAAACTCTTCTTTCTCGCATGGGCCACCATGTGTCCTCTCCGATCCCGGTCCAACTACGCGTCACCGAAATGGTTAATGAAAAGAGTGAGTCCACCGACTCGATGCATAACCACAACACATATTTCCATCCGTATGGGCTTGGTCCATACCCACACAAACCATCAAAACAAATCATGCAAGAATGCATCTCACCTCAACCTACTATCCAACCGCGTGACACCAACCTTAGCGGACTCCACGCCAAGGCCGTGGATAAACCACCACCGATCACATCGTGATCCATAAATCTTACCTCGGCAATCTCATTTGCTTTCGAGGCCGTGGTCGAGCCACCGATCACCCAAAGTGATCCAAATATCGTAATCGCCTACGGTGATGCACATAGCAATCAACCACGAGATGGGCACCAAGCCAACATCTCCCTTGAGGTAGCACAAAGCTAGCCTTCAAGCGCTAATGTAGCCTCGAGCTATCATTAGACCACGTACATCCCGTACACTTCTTCCTTCTTCAATCCAATCCCATGCCCATGTGTCAATAAATCATGCAAGAATATCATATAGAATGAGTATTTATCACTTATCACTACCACATTGTACATATATAAGTGTATATCAAGATTAACTTACCATCACCATTACTCATCACTTGTGCCATTATAACCTGGCTATTACACATAATACACATATAAACATGTTAGCAAACCAAACTACGTAAATAGTGCGATGATTACGCACCTAAATGATACCAAAACCCAAACGCTATACCTTTCTTCGCACCCGCAGACTAACGGACTTACAAAAGGTTCCCAAATGATAGGCTCTTCTCCCTTGCTAACCACTACCCTTTGCTCTAACAAGAATCCACCACCACCGGGAAGTTCGGCTCGGGGACTTGCAACAAAAGTGGAGTAGGAGAATAAATGGTGATTCGGCAATGACTCTAAAATGGTGTTGAGATATTCGACAATGGCAGCTTTTAAGGGTGATTTCCTTTGAAGCAAGGTCAAAGAAAAGGGGTGAAGGGAGAGGGGAAAGAAATGGATAAGCCAACTTCCGGCTTTGGCTACAACAAAATGAAAGGAAAAGAAAGGGTGTTCTTGACTTATTTTCGGCAAGAGACTAAGGGAAAATAAAATAGAAGAAGCAAGAACTTTTAGTGAGGGAGAAAGCGAATGGTGAATGAACAATGAGCACCTCCCCCCCCTATTTATACTATTCGGCCAAGCTCCAAGCTCCCAAAAAAATCCTAAAATCTCTCCTAAAACACCTCCCTTCCATCCATTCAAAATAATTTGAATGGGTCAAACTTACCTAGCCAAATTTAAAAAAAAAAGATGACCAAGTCTTCTCCACCTTTTAAGCATCCAAAAGCCACCCAACTTCTTACCTCTCTGACGCCAAAAATAAAGGCCAAAGTGCTGCCTTCGCAGCTCGAACACTGGCCCCCTTCCCCTTCAAGTGGCGTCACTTCCCCAAGCTCTTAGTGGCGTCTCCCTTGCCACTTTACTAGCTCAATTCTTATGTCTAATTCCCCCAAATAATTCTCTTAAGACACCCATCGCCAAGCTCCCCTTTTTGCACTTAAAAATCCAAAATTTTCTAAAGTCTTCCCCTTGAGTCCAAACATTCTTACCACCTCTCAAACACATCCAAGCATACCCAAAACCTACTAGAACATGAATTATACCCAACATGCATAGCCCCTAAACCAGGGTGTTACACACACACACATATGTACTTATTCATACATATATACCCGTATAATTATAAGTTTACAAAAAGTTCATACAATCTTGATACCCACTATTGCATTCGGCAACTTTATCATATATGAACATATATCCGACCTTTTCATATAATATCCCTCACATCAATTTTTGCACATATCCATCTCATGTTTCATTCATATATATATTCAATGACTACTAAGCATAGACTACTTATACAAATTTCAAGTCCTATATTCGACCAACTCAAGCTAGATTTCCACAATTCACATTCGGCATCATATTAGTTAACATGCCTAAAATCATTTAGCATATATACTTTATATATATATAGAAAAATTCAGTTTAGTCCAATTGCTTAAATCTTACTTCGAATATCAACGAGTTCAACTTCCCAGTTAGTCGTTCAATTTAGTTTTTCCCCGGTCCAATCCCACCTCTTTTTGTTCTTGATCTAAATACATTCAATTTAAGCTCAATCAAACACATTTATATTCAATTTAGTCCTAAAACACATATATAGGCAAATTATCATTTTGCCGCCATTATTTCACACTTTTACAATTTAGTCCTATTTGTACAAAACACAAATTACACAAAATTTGGCCACACACCTCAAGGGCCGAATATTCATAGCATTAATACAAGTCCATGCATTTCATTTATTTCACAATTTAGTCCCCCTAAAATTTATTTTTACAATTTAATCCAAAATACTCAAATTCATCAAAAATCTAAAGACAAAACATATTAATTTAACACATATATTTCATAATTCATCCTCAAATAACTTAAACAACCAACTATCATCAATGGCTCAACTCAAAATATTCATCAAACTCAAAAATTAAAGCATGGGTCTTGAATATTTCTAAGCAACGATCTCAAAAACGTAAAAATTATCAAAAACTGAGCTAGAATCATACCTTGATTAAGCTCAACTATGGCCGAAAGTTTGCTTAGGTTTCTTCTTTCCTTCCTTTCTTAATTTCGGCTTTTAATGGTGGAATAAAGATGATGAACACATGGTTTCTTTATTATATTATTATCATATTTTATATATAACCTTTTTAACATAAAATATAATGTATAATTAAAACATATCATAATAATTTTAAAGCCAAATGCCGTCCACTTATAAGAAAGTTGGTTAATTTACCACTTAAGTCCCCACATATAAGAAGTCAAATCAATTTAACCATTTTAATTTAATAAAAGCTACTTTTACCAGTTATGCAATTCAGTCCTTTTTCTTAAATTAAACACACAAACGGGCAAATTAGCTCACGAAATTTTAACACATGCTCAATCATAGATTATAGACTCAATATAAAATATTAAAATATTTTACTGACTCGGATTCATGGTCTCGAAACCACCGTTCCGATTAGGGTCAAATTCAGACTGTTACAACTCTCCCCCCTTAAGAATTTTCGCCCCCGAAAATCTTACCGGGAAAGAGGTTCGGATAGCGCTCTTTCATCGTATCCTCTGATTCCCAAGTTACTTCTTCAACTCCGTGCTTTTGCCACAGTACTTTAACTAAGGGAATTCTCTTATTTCTCAATTCTTTTCTATCCCGAGTCAGAATACGAATCAGCTCCTCTTTGTAGGTCATATCAGATTGAATTTTAACTTCTGTCGGGCAAATCACATGCGATGGGTCTGATCGATATTTACGAAGCATCGAAACGTGGAAGACATTATGTATCTTTTCCAATTCAGGTGGTAACTGTAATCTATAAGCAACCAGCCCGATACGCTCTGTGATTTCATATGGTCCAATAAATCTTGGACTCAACTTGCCTTTACGACCGAATCTGAGTATTTTCTTCCACGGTGAAATTTTCAAAAATACTTGATCTCCAACCTGAAACTCAATGTCTTTACGTTTCAAATCGGCATAAGACTTTTGGCGGTCTGACACAGCTTTTAAACTATCCCGGATCATTGCCACCTTCTGTTCAGTCTCTTTAATCAAATCAACCCCGTGTATCTTGTTTTCACCGAGCTCACCCAATATAATGGTGTACTAAAACTTACGACCGTACAAAGCTTCGTAAGGTGCCATTTTGATACTAGATTGAAAGCTATTATTATAAGAAAATTCAACCAAAGGTAAGTATCGAGGACGCAACATCTCAACATATCCTCAAGTATCTGTATGATTCGCTCAGATTGACCATCTGTCTGTGGATGAAAAGCTGTGCTAAAGTGTAGTTTAGTACCTAAAGCATCCTGTAATTTCTTCCAAAACCGCGACGTGAACCTTGGGTCCCTATCCGAAACGATAGAAACAGGTACCCCGTGCAACCGCACAATCTGCGATATATATAGCTCAGCTAGCTTATCAAGTGAAAAATTGGTACGTACCGGAATGAAATGAACTGATTTCATCAATCTATCAACAATAACCCAGATTGAATCTTTCTTAGTCGGCGTCAACGGCAAACCCGATACAAAATCCATTGTGATTCGATCCCACTTCCATTCAGGTATCAAAATCGGCTGAAGTAGTCCCGATGGCACCTGATGCTCGGCTTTCACTTGTTGACATACTAAACATCTTGACACATAATCTGAGATGTCTCATTTCATACCAGGCCACCAAAGTAGTCTTTGCTTTCAAGTCGTTATACATTTTTGTGCTTTGCTTGATGAATCGACAATTTACTATTATGAGCTTCTTCACAAATCATTCGGATCAATTCAGAATTCTTAGGCACACATATCTGATTCTTAAACCGTAGACACCCTTTATCATCTATTAGAAACTCTGAATTCGCATTTGCATCACACTGACTTCTTTTTGCTCTTAAATCATCATCGATCTCCTGAGCTTCTCGAATTTGTTGAACAAACAATGGTTTCGCCTTTAATTCAGCAATGAGTACACCATCATCTGTCATAGCTAGATTTGCATTCATTGCACGCAAAGCAAATAACGATTTTCGACTAAGCGCATCAGCAACTACATTAGCCTTTCTCGGGTGATAATCAATCATAAGCTCATAGTCTTTCAACAGCTCTAACCATCGTCGTTGTCTCAAATTCAGATCCTTCTGAGTCATTAAATACTTTAGACTCTTATGATCTGAATAGACGTGGCATTTCTCACCAAAAAGATAGTGTCGCCATATTTTCAAAGCATAAACTATAGCGCCAATTCAAGGTCATGTGTTGGATAATTCCTCTCGTAATGCGGTTTCAACTGCCTCAAGCATAAGCTATAACTTTACCCTCCCGCATCAATACACAACCTGTGCCATTTAAAGAAGCATCGCTAAAAACAACGAACTCTTTACCTGATTCTTGCTGAACAAGTACTGGAGCTTCAGTTAACAAAGTTTTTAGCTGATCAAAGCTCTCCTGACACTTTTCTGACCACTCAAATTTAACATCTTTCTGGCAACAATTTTGTCACGGAGCTGCTATCATAGAAAACCCTTTCACAAAGCGTCTATAGTATCCGGCAAGTCCTGCTACGAATCTCGTAAATATTCCGCATGAGGCTTCCAATCAAGTATGGCCGAAACTTTACTCGGGTCAACCCGAATACCTGATGCCGAAATAACATGTCCCAAAAAGCTAACTTCACTTAGCCAAAACTCACATTTGCTGAATTTCGCGTATAATTATTTTTCACGCAAGATCTGCAACACTAACTTCAAATGCTCAGCATGCTCAGTTTCATCTCGCGAATAGATCAGTATATCATCAATAAACACAACTACAAACCGATCTAAATACGGTCTGAATACCCGATTCATCAAGTCCATGAAAATAGCGGGGGGCATTAGTGAGCCCGAATGGCATCACAAAAACTCATAATGACCATATCTCGCTCAAAAGCGCCTTGGGAATGTCTGATTCTCTAACTCGCAGCTGATAATATCCCGACCTCAGATCAATTTTCGAGAACATAGAGGCTCCCTTAAGCTGGTCGAATAAATCGTCAATACGCAAAGAACGGGTATTTATTCTTTACGGTCACCTTATTAAGTCACTGATAGTCAATGCACATTCTCAAGGTTCCGCTCTTTCTTTTCACAAATAGAACAGAGCACCCTGGGGAGAGAAACTTCGGTCCGCAAAACCTCTATCCGTCGACTCTTGTAATTGAGTCTTTAATTCTTTTAATTCACTCGGTGCCATTCTTGTAAGGAGCTATCAAAATCGGGGTAGTTCCCTGCACTAACTCAATCCCAAATTCTACCTCACGAATCGGTGGCGCCTTGGTAATTCCTCCAAAACACATCCGGATATTCATTCACAACCTAAGTACTAGCTCAATCTTCCTTTCTTGCATTTTTACTATCAATTACATATGCTAGATAGGCTTCACAACCCTTTCTCATATCTTCTTGAGCCAACATCGAAGATATCACAACAGGTAGTCCACTCAAATCCGTCGACTCAATACGGATTATCTCGTTATCTTAACATCGCAAATCAATGGTCTTTCGTCTGCAATTAACTATTGCATCATGAACTATCAACCACTCCATGCCGAGAATAATGTCGAACTCATCAAAAGGTAATAACATCAAATCACCGGAAAACACATGTCTCGAATCATCAAGGGCGCTTCTTGCACACTTTATCAACCAATACACATCGACCCAGGGGGTTGGAAACCCGAATCACAAATTCAGTAGACTCAACAGGTAGAGTCTTACTGGACACTAGTGTTTCACACACATAGGAATGAGTAGAACCAGGATCAATCAAAGTAGTTACACTAGCATCAAAGAGCATGAAAATACCAAAGAATAACATCCGAGATGAGGCCTCCTCTCTAGCACGAATGGCGTAAGCTCGCCGCACACGGGTCCGATCTAATAGCCGCATCCGTAGCCCCCTCTAGATGCCACTCTTACCTCCTCCAACACGGGATGGTCTACCTCTAGCTGTAGTTCCACTCGGTCTCGCGCTCTGGGTAGTACCCTTATCAACGATCCCCCGCGGTCTCGAATGATATGATCTCGCGAACCGCACTTATAGCAAGCGCGATTAATAGATTTACCCCAAACTCTTCAAAAATGTCGCTCGCCACACCGCGACACTCGTGTTTGCTCGATCGAGCGCTGCCAACACTAACCATCGATGTAGCCCGAGAACTCACCGTGGTGGTCGCTCTCATATAGAAATCCCAGATTAAGTCCGGATCGGTTACCATCATTCTTGAACTTCTTCATTGCTAATCGTGAAAATTTAATCGCAGATCTTTTCCAAACATCTTTTAAATCAAGCTCACTTTTTCTGCTTTTCTTTTCCCGCTTCTTACTTCACTTTACAAGCTCGCTCACCAACACAACGAACTCATTAATCTCAAGAATGCCAACCGTAAGCTTTATATTTTCATTTAAGCCATCTTCAATCTTCGACACATAGCAACCTCCGACAAAACACACTCATGAGCGCATCGACTAAGTCGCACAAACTTGCGCCAGATTCGAGATACTGGTCATACGACCTTGTTTGAGCTCGAGCAATTCTTTACGCTTGAGTCGATGAAGCGACTTTATATACTTCTTGCGAAATTCAGTCTGAAAGAAGTCCCAAGTAACCCTCTCTTTCAGGATAACTGATACAATAGTATTCCACCAATAATAGGCGAAATCCCGCAATAATGATACGACACACTTCAAACACTTATCGGGTGTGCAAGATAGCTCGTCAAAAACACGAACGGTATTATCAAGCCAAAATTCAGCTCGCTCAGCATCGTCATCATCTTCGGCTCTAAATTCTTGAGCTCCATGTTTTCTAATACGATCAATCGGACGCTTGTTCACTCTCTCATAATTCAAAATCGGGGTTACCATCGGTACTACAGGGGGAATACTCGAATTCAGGGGTGGTTGAATAGCCGGATTGGTCTGTACGTATTGACTGAACCAATCATTCATCATGTTATAGAAGGCTTGTTTGGCCCCTTCATCAGGATTACTCGTAGCCGGTCGAGATTCTACTGGCATAGTCCCTTGCACGGGAGCGGCCGCTACACTCTCGATGTCCTCGGCTACACCTCCTCGGATCGTAATCCATTACTAAATAAAATAGCAAAACATTACACCGCGAAGTCATCATACTATCATTTATATATTATGGCATGTATAGCTAAACTCATACATGCTACATTAGTCCAAGAACCGGCTAAATCGTAGCTCGATACCAATCAAATGTAACACCCTAACCCATATCCATCGCCATATTAGGGTTAAGAGGCATTACCGATCTAAAACCCAACCTGAATAGGTATTAATACACATGTCTCACAACAAGTTCGAATTATTAAACATACATCAATTTCATTCTACTTACTTTCACATATATAAAATTTAATGTATACCATTTCAACCATCGAATATTTTAAAAGCTTCATATAGCCAAGTACACAAGCATATTAACACCAACTTATTAAATTAACTATATATATATATATATCTATGAAAACATATTACATACTTATCGATACAATACATATACAAAGACCAATACTCATAATCAATTTCATATATCTTTTGAATAAGATCAAACTCACTAAAAGAACTATTCGTTTTACTAAAACAAATTTGTCTATCATCAACATCAAATATGCATATACTATAATGTAATCTAGGTTATACCAATTTCACACCAGTTGCCGAATATATCCAAACGTATAAACAACCACATCTCATACAATTATCATGGTCAAGTTATCAAAACCATACCTAACCTATAATTAACCTAAAACATATAAACCAAACACATTATACATATATGTGACTATCACGACTAGTTTGCACAACTCAAGATTTACCTAATTATACCAACACCATATTCGACATCACATAACAAGAATGTTAACCTTAAAATCATTCAAGCCACCTTTTCATACATCAAATACAAACACATAGAAAATGCACTTTCATATTAAGCAAAACATCAAGGCCGAATTCACACAAGACCAAGTTACCATAATTTAGCCATTTTCGTATGGCATAAATACACACATATTCCATTTGAATTCAATTCAAAAGTATTTTAGCCTATACATGCCATAATAGTCAAAAATTGATATTTCAAAAGAGTACCAAAAGGGATGATAGTATGGTGAGCTTCCGAGGTGATTTTCGAGCACAAGTCGAGCTTCCAAAAGTAACCTACGCATCCAAGAAATCAACCAAAAACAAAGTAAGCTTCCACAAAATTAGTAAGAATTAAGCAAATAATTTCCATTCATATAAGCTTATTCAAATTAAAAGAAATTATCCTTATTCATTTACAACCATCAACCGAAAAGCAAAACCCTCAAAGGTTAAATAAATACCCACCTTATAACGGTTTATAAACATGTTACACACTTAACAAGTCTTCATATATACACATCAACTTCTATCACTCATAAGTTAATGGAAATGATACTTACCTTTAGTTCACTTACCACACCAAACTCATTCATTCATGCATTGCGAATAATAATATACTCCACTTTTTCGTACATGTAATTGTATTAAAAATAGAAACTCTTAACCGAACCTCTTTCCCGCACTTACGTAAATTTTGTTTCGTGAACGATCGCACACTAAGTGCCGCACTTCGCTCTATTCCGCACACTTAGTGCCAATTTCTCAAGAACGTATCACACACTAAGTGCCGCTACTCAATATATATCCACACACTCAAGTGCACACAGAGCCGGTTCCGCACACTTAATGCCCGGTCATAATTTCGTACACATAGTACCATAATCCATTATAACATGAACACACACACATATGTACTTATTCATACATATATACCCGTATAATTATAAGTTTACAAAAAGTTCATACAATCTTGATACCCACTATTGCATTCGGTAACTTTATCATATATGAACATATATCCGACCTTTTCATATAATATCCCTCACATCATTTTTTGCACATATCCATCTCATGTTTCATTCATATATCTATTCAATGACTACTAAGCATAGACTACTTATAAAAATTTCAAGTCTTATATTCGACCAACTCAAGCTAGATTTCCACAATTCACATTCGGCATCATATTAGTTAACATGCCTAAAATCATTTAGCATATATACTTTATATATATAGAAAAATTCAGTTTAGTCCAATTGCTTAAATCTTACTTCGAATATCAACGAGTTCAACTTCCCGGTTAGTCGTTCAATTTAGTTTTTCCCCGATCCAATCCCACCTCCTTTTGTTCTTGATCTAAATACATTCAATTTAAGCTCAATCAAACACATTTATATTCAATTTAGTCCTAAAACACATAAATAGGCAAATTATCATTTTGCCCCCATTATTTCACACTTTTACAATTTAGTCCTATTTGCACAAAACACAAATTACACAAAATTTGGCCACACACCTCAAGGGCCGAATATTCATAGCATTAATACAAGTCCATGCATTTCATTTATTTCACAATTTAGTCCCGCTAAAATTTATTTTTACAATTTAATCCAAAATACTCAAATTCATCAAAAATCTAAAGACAAAACATATTAATTTAACACATATATTTAATAATTCATCCTCAAATAACTTAAACAACCAACTATCATCAATGGCTCAACTCAAAATATTCATCAAACTCAAAAATTAAAGCATGGGTCTTGAAGATTTCTAAGCAACGATCTCAAAAACGTAAAAATTATCAAAAACCGAGGTAGAATCATACCTTGATTAAGCTCAACTATGGCCGAAAGTTTGCTTAGGTTTCTTCTTTCCTTCCTTTCTTGAGTTTCGCCTTTTAATGGTGGAATAAAGATGATGAACACATGGTTTCTTTATTATATTATTATCATATTTTATATATAACCTTTTTAACATATAATATAATGTATAATTAAAACATATCATAATAATTTTAAAGCCAAATGCCATCCACTTATAAGAAAGTTGGTTAATTTACCACTTAATTCCCCACATATAAGAAGTCAAATCAATTTAACCATTTTAATTTAATAAAAGCTACTTTTACCAGTTATGCAATTTAGTCCTTTTTCTTAAATTAAACACACAAACGGGCAAATTAACTCACGAAATTTTAACACATGCTCAATCATAGATTATAGACTCAATATAAAATAGTAAAATATTTTACTGACTCGGATTCATGGTCCCAAAACCACCGTTCCGATTAGGGTCAAATTCGGACTGTTACATTTAGGGCCTAGTCAGAATAGTGGTGCGAGACCACAAATCCGAGGTATGTGTATGAGTTTAGAGGTTTATGCTATGTTTGCATGTTAGTGTGAAAGTTTCATGAAGCAATTTTTGTTAAATTGTGGTTGAATGGTCCAAAAGGACTAAATTGTAAAAGTTACAAATGTGAGATTCTAGAAGCTATTTGTATGAAATAGCTTTGGATTATCAATTAGAGGTCCTTAAATAGTAATTTTCCCAAATTCTAATTTTTGGACAAAAATGGGCATGAGTGGATGAAATTGGAAAAGTTTGACAAAGGGGCATTTTGGTT
The DNA here is from genome assembly GCA_025698515.1 of Gossypium sturtianum. Lineage (NCBI taxonomy): Eukaryota > Viridiplantae > Streptophyta > Magnoliopsida > Malvales > Malvaceae > Gossypium > Gossypium sturtianum. The sequence continues at coordinate 92,220,662 of CM046949.1, forward strand.
ATTTGTCAATTAAGTGATTAAAAAGAGAAAAAGATGACAAAATTTCATTCATCTTCTTCTCCAAGTTGCCGAAACTTTCAAGAAGCCATTGTTAGGGCTCTTCAATTTTTCAAGCTTGCTAGTAAGTGCATCCAAGCCCCGTTTTTGATATTCTTCGTATTTTTGAAGTCCTAGTAACATGAGTAAGCTATTTTTAGCTATATGCTGAGCTAGGATTGATGTTCAAAAATGTACCCATGTATGACATGCATGTATTTTGATGTTTTATGGAAGATTATGAAAGCTTGATGTAGTAGAAACATCTTTTGCTAAGTGAATTTCATGAAAAATGCATGTAGGGACTAGTTTGTGAAAGTCTTGAGATTGGTCATACATGAATGATTTAGTGAGAATTGATGATTGCTTTAGTTGAGGTTATGAATCGGCTAAGCATGAAATGGTAGAAAGTTGAATGAAAATCACTTTACGAGCCTTGGGGAAAAAGTATAAATATGGGGAAGTTTAGGGGCAAAATGGTAATTTTGCTAAAGTATGAGATAAGGGTCAATTTAGTCAATGTGTGTATTGAATGAGTTGATTTATCATTATAGATCAAGAAAGATGAAGCCTGGATAGAAACCGAGGCAAGAGCAAAGTAGTGGACTAAATTGCACACCTCCATACTTTTGAGTATCGAGGTAAGTTTACGTATAAACGATGCATTTATGCGTATACATTGTTAATGCTAGCTAGTGTGTAGCATGATTGAGAACCTATTCAGTTCTAGTGGAATGAATGAGATAGTAGTTGTGAATGGATGAATGTATTACAAAGTAGACATGTGAATGTGTAGTGATAATGCTTGATGGTGGGCTAAGTGCGATATCACCTTGATACTTAACAATGATGGGCTGTGTGTGATACTATTGTTAAGCATATTATTTAGTGAGCTATGTGCGGAATCACTATAATTATCCTTTGTGGTAGGCTACGTGCGATACTACCTTATGATCTGATTGTGGTGGGCTAAGTGCGAAACCACCGAGTAATTTAGCTGTGTGGATGTATTATTGAGAAATAATGATGTGTTGTATTTTGAGTAAATGTGATATTGAGTGCAGGGGTGCATGTCAATGATTATGAGTATGTGACTCATGATGTGTTGGAGATGTGGTAAGGGATAGAAAGAGTAAGCATAGTAGTGGATGTGAATTACATATGTTAGTATAAGGCTAATTGTTGTTTAGCTTATACTAGAATGCTTAAATTGTTTATGTGTAAACTTACTAAGCTCAAAGCTTACTCTTTTCTTTTCCCTTGTCTTATAGAGAAAAAGGATTGAATCATGATACGCGGATTAATCGAAAGATCGCCCACACTATCAAAGACACTCCTAAGTACATTAGACTTGATGTTTTGTATATGGCATGTATAGAGGCTAGACAAGTTAGTGTGTTTTGTTGTATTGGCTAAGATGTGTTGGCCATTAGATGGATAAACTATTTTTGTATAATGTCATGGTTGTTGGCTACTTTATTATATAAAAGATGTAGTTATCCATGTAAGATTGTGTTTCAATATGAGTTGGTTATGGATGAGTTGAATGTATATGTTGTATGAGCTAGAGGGGTGAGAAGAGCTTAGCATATAGCTTTGTTCTTGTCCATGTGGATAGACACACGGGCATGTGTCTAGGCCATGTGTGGCACACGGCCAGCCCACGGGTGTGTGACTTGGCCATGTCAATTTGGCAGATTCGAGTAGTGTAGGCCACGGGCGTGTGCCCTAGCCGTGGGACATTGGCAGAATGCTTGGGTTTTCATGCACGGGATGGGGGCATAGGCGTGTGTGACCTCCACGGGCATGTCTAATCTTACACGGGCGTGTGGTCCCTGTATAGATGGAAAAATTTTAAGATAGTAAAAGTTTATGATATGGTCTCGAGAACCCTCGTGTATATGAGTAAGGTCTCGTAAGTTGAGAATGAGGTCGTTATGGTGACAAAGAGAGAGTAGTCACGTTGAGCCTAGTGGCGATCAAGTGGTTTTATTTCAGTATTACCTCGGGCCCGGTTCCGGCGTAGAATACGGGTAAGGGGTGTTACAATTATGTTTAAACAAATTCTGTCTAAGAGATTGGAACTTAAGCGAGACCGCTTGTGACCCCTTCAATCTTCCTAGGAATTGATTTTTACATAATTTTCCGAGAAATTATTCCCTAAATGACAAAATAATTTTTTTTATTTTTCGAATAAAAGGGTCAAATTTTGATCCAAGTTTAATTAGCAACTCAATTTTAAATTTTCATTAAGTCTAGGGACTTAATTGAAGTATTTTTAAAATTTGATTGCTCTTCTTTTTTTAAAAAAAATTAGGTGCCTCTTTTTGTAAATATTTTCAAAAGGCATCTAAAATAAATATTTTTACTTAATATATATATTCATATAAATATGATAAACTTTAATATATAATTATATCTCTTATAATTTATATATTAATTTTTATCAACTTAGCATAGAATTAGGATTAGTTTAATTTTAATCATATTTTATTTATGTTTTAATAAATTAATAGCATTAATAATTTAATATGCATTTATTTAATTATTAATTGTTGTTAACTTTGAATAGAATTAGAATTAGAATATTTTAATTGTTAAATTCTACTAAGAATTCTACTCTAATTCCTACTACTCTCACTATAAATTCTACCTTTACTTCCTCCATTCATTCATCACTCAAAACCCAAAACACCAAATCCCTTAATTGCATAAGCCCTAGCCACAACATCACCCAACAATCACCAACACACGCCTCGCGATCGCGCAGATACCTGTCCATCGCATACCGCATTGCGCGCCCGACCGCTTGCTCCAGCCCAATCGCCGGTCAGTTTGTTCTCGCACTCGCGCTTAGCGCCTGCACATGTCCCAGCGCACCAGGCCTGCTTGCCGAAGGTCCCGCACGCTGCTGCTTTCCGAACTGACCCCTGCTATGCATTGTTGCCTATTCCCACACCAGCTGCCTAGTTTAATTCCATCACAACCACTTGCCGTCCCAACTTAGCAAAATAAATATCCCTTTTTGCTTGCAATGGGATTCGAACCCTTGCCCACTCCTATGCTCTAGACGCTACATGCCACCACAACACAAGCTCCTTTTGTGACTTACAACAAGCACAACTAAATATAAGCCTATGGGCCAAAGTCTAAGTTCATTTAAAAAGTAATCAAAATGAATTGCAAGCGCAAAGACTTGAACCTTGGACCCCTTGCTTCCTTTATGGCATCACTTCCTTGCCTCTCATGTGGCGTCATTTGCCACTAGACCACAACTCCTTTTGTGTCATTTTTTTCCCACATTTTATTCTTAAAGCCTACTTACTAACACCCAGGATTTTACTCACCTAAAACCAAAATTTTTCCTAAAGCCCAGGTTTGAACCCGGGACTTCAAAGAAGCCCCCTAGCCTTCCAAAATCACTCACATAATAGATCCAACTTGCATTAGTGCCGTTCTCTTGTTCTCAAAAATTTTTAAACGCTCCCATGCCCAAGGCCCAATAGGCCCAATTCTACTAGGCCTAAAAATTCGGGGCGTTACAAATCTACCCTCCTTAAAGAAATTTCGTCCCCAAAATTTCCAACTATCTAACAGTCGTTTAACACAGGCTACTCTACCATGTTGCCGCTGCGCACTCTTATACCAACAACACTAATACACTTTTAACTTAATCTTGAAACCTCTTCACACAACCAAACATCTAACCACAGAAGCAAACAAATATTTATCACACATGCATACAATTTCTATATTCAAACGTCACATCCAAACAAAACACACACAGAATAAATACCAAAAATACAATCCAAGATCTAAAGAAACCACGAAGATTTCTAACTACTACTTTTCAACAACAACAGCTTTGAAACTTACGGATTCGACGAGAGACTCGGTAAGCCACACTTTCAGAACATATTCGAAAAAAATTTCGACACTTCAAATCTTTTCAAACCTTTTGAAATAATACTTTCGTAAATTCAATTTTGAAGACCCAATCCACAGTCGAGTTTTGTAACCAGGCTCTGATACCATTAAATATAACACCCCAAACCTGGCTTAGAAGTTAGGCCCGAATTTGGCGTGTCACATGGAAGTGTTTCCAAAACCATATTTCTTATTGTTAAAACTTGATTGAGAGCTAAAGCCTCTTTGTTAAACTCAAAGCACTTAAGCAATTATTATCCACTTGAAAACGTAATTACTTTTAAAACCTTATCGGTTGCTGAAGCATAATAAAAATAGATAATTTACGAAAATGTGATGTTTAAAAATTGAGTTGCAGAAGCATTTATAAAACGTTGTGAAAACGTAGTGTTTTGAAGACAGTTATCGTTTTGGAATTCGTATTCCACTTTTAGCAGTTAGAAAAGTATCATAAATAAATATCACAAATAATAAGTTAAAAATAGAGAGGCCTTATTACAACCCAAATAAAAATATTTAAAAGTAAATAATCAAAACCGCAAGCATAAGCAGTGTGTGGTCTTCTCCGAGTCCCTCGTAGCTCCAATCCGTCAAAAGCTGGGGATTACCTACATAGTTAAAAATGGGGTGAGTTTATGAAAACTCAGTGTGTAATCCCCTATTACGGTCACAATCTGGGCCTGAGCCCATATGGTATCAGTCTGGGCCTAAGCCCTATTTGGTAACAATCTGGGCCTAAGCCCTATTCGGTAATAATTTGGGCCCAAGCCCTATTCGGTAACAATCTGGGCCTAAGCCTTATTCGGTAACAATCAGGGCCTAAGCCCTATATCATAACAATGCAATGGATATGTAACCCAACCCATACCAACCAAACTCTCCACCCGTACCAACCAATCTCTCCATATGGGGACCATGTCGACCCACCCAGCCAAACTCTCCAATGGTGCAGCCTAGCTGCTATCGACGGTATACGTGGCTGAGCCACTAGAATCAGAATACGTGGCGATGCCACTATAACGGTACTTCCTCCAAATCAATGTCCCAACCCCATGCAATATGTCGTGTATGTCATGCTCAATCATTACACGTGTATGCAAAATGGCCATGCTCAGTAACAGTCATTTAAACATAATTTAAAAGCATACCAGTCGTACAACCACCATCAAGTCAGTTAAAACACAGTCATACAATCCCAATCAAATCAGTCCAATTCATAATCTAAGTCAGTCATTTACCCACAAGGGCAAAACAGTCATTTTAGCCTATAAGGGTATTTCGGTAATCTTATCCTTCAGGGGTATTTCGATAACTTTACCCATAGACGGTATTTTGGTAACTTTACCCATTGAGAGTATTTCGGTAACTCTACCCTATAGGGGTATTTCGATAATTCTACTCTAAGGGGTATTTCGGTAATGCTACCCTACAGGGGTATTTCGATAATTCTACCCTACAGGGGTACTTCGGTAATTCTACCCTACAGGGGTATTTCGGTAATTCTACCCTACAGGGGTATTTCGATAATTCTACCCTACAGGGGTATTTTGGTAATGCTACCTTACAGGGGTATTTCGGTAATTTTGTAAACCAAGGGTATTTTAAACAGAGATAACGATGCGAATGGGCCTAGTCTTGGCCTAAATAAGCCCACCTGCTCGTGTGGCCCAGTTTGCCCAAATCTAGCCACAGATATGAGATTCACATTGACCAGTCCAATATCTACTACACAATCATACAATTTATTCATATGGGCCCACGGCCCATTGGGCCCACTTGGCCCCTTTCGGCCCATCGTGGCCCAAACAGCCTAAACCCACAAGAACACTCATGGTGGCCTCAACTATCGCGTCGAAGCTCCCACACGTGCGCTCGCACGCTCGTGTGGCTACCATCGCTGTGTGACCGGCATTTCGGTATTTGCCACTTTACAGCTAGAGTAGTGCGAAATACACACCTGATAGGAAACTAAAGCTAATCTGCGCTCCGAACAGTCCTATGCCCAAACGCCAACCAAGGTATGCTTACTATCCTCATAGATCGCTCTATTTAAAGCCAGCTTCTCACCTTCCCTCATGCTAGCTTCCCGATGTGGGATCCCTCCTTCAAGAGAGTTTAATTCCATCACAACCACTTGCCGTCCCAACTTAGCAAAATAAATATCCATTTTTGCTTGGAATGGGATTTGAACCCTTGCCCTCTCCTATGCTCCAGACGCTACATGCCACCACAACATAAGCTTCCTCTATTGCGTCACTTCCTTGCCTCTCATGTGGCGTCATTTGCCACTAGACCACAACTCCTTTTGTGTCATTTTTCCCACATTTTATTCTTAAAGCCTACTTACTAACACCCAGGGTTTTACTCACCTAAAACCAATTTTTTTCCTAAAGCCCAGGTTTGAACCTGGGACTTCATAGAAGCCCCCTAGCCTTCCAAAATCACTCACCTAATAGATCCAACTTGCATTAGTGCCGTTCTCTTATTCTCAAAAATTTTTAAACGCTCCTATGCCCAAGGCCCAATAGGCCCAATTCTACTAGGCCCAAAAATTCGGGGCGTTACATCGTACCTCCGCCTAAATTGATGAAATGAAAAATAAGTTCCACTGTGAAGAAGCCAAAGTAAGATACGAAAGTATTTTTAAAAATCAACTAATACATCCAGAGAAAAGCTTCACATTGAAAGAAAGCAACTACGGAGACTTTATGGCAAGTATTCGTCAAGTAACTGAAGCCCTCAATTGTGAATTGTTTTATGAAAAGAGACCAAGTGTGGATGAGGAACTAGTTCGTGAATTCTATGCGAACTTAACCTCAAGCGAATTGATCGAAGTTCCAGTTCGCGGAATCAAGGTACCAATAAATTAAAGTGCTATTAATGAGTTCTTTGAATTACCTGATTTCGAAAACAATGAATATTCTTCTTTGTTGAGCAACATTAAGCCTAAAAATTTGCAAGAAATTCTTGAGGAACTTACAATTCTAGGTTCTAAGTGGACCGTGTCAAAGCAAGGAATCCACACATGTCGAAGAGAATATTTGAAACCACTTGCGAAGGTATGGTTCTACTTCATCCGTTTCAGCCTTACGCCTAGTTCGCATGGGACTACAATCTCATTAGAGCGAATGGTCCTATTATACTCGATTCTAACTGGAAAGACCATTGATGTGGGAAAAATCATCCTAAGAGAAACGTGAAATTGTTCCGTTAGACATTCTGGCCCAGCCTATTTCCCCTTTACGATAATAATTTTGTGCTTAAAAGCAAAAATTCTTGCGAACGTAAAGAAGAGAGGGTATAGTCAGGGCACAATCACCGATTGGGACCTCTACCGAGTAGCTGGAGATTCTATTCTACAGCAACGAGTTGAAGAGAGTGAGGATCCTGAAGAAGCAGAAGATGACCCCACAGATATCCCGCTAGAGCAATCAACTGAAGTCCCTAATGAGGTAGAACCAATGGAACCAGAACCTGAAACTGATATCGAAACCTCAATGTTTGGAGCTCTACCGCCTAGCCTAGATCTTCGAGATGAGCTGTCAAAGCTGATGGGCTTAATGCAACACATGCAATGGCAGCAACAAGCCTACTGGAGATACTCAAAAATAAGGGATGACTCGATGAGGAGTGCCCTTAGGAAAATTTATAATGACCCATTTATTTTTGTGCCTGAGTTTCCAGATTTCATATTTGAACCATGGAGTTCATTATCGAAGAGGGAGCAAAGTGATTCATGCAAAGGCAATAATGATGGAGCAAAAGATGAGTCAAATTCGGAAGGATCGACAAACAAATAAAAAAGGGAGGACCTCAACTTTATTTTATTTTTATTCTTAAGTTATTTTAGGATTAAGTTAATTAGGAATTTTTATTTTGCACAATAAAACAAGAGATAGAAATCATGAATAAAATCTGAACAAGTCACAAAGGCTAAAGTGTGGCAATAGGTATATACATATCTAGGATTGGATTTATAGAGAGCTTGGTACTTAAGCAATCAATTTGACTCACCTCCTCTTTTCTAAAAACCTACCTGGTGTATAGTATGTAACACCCCTTACCCGGGTTCTACGCCGGAACCGGGCCCGATGCGTTACCGTAAAAAGAAATCTCATGATCACCACTTAGACTTATCTTGATTACTCTCTCTAGTCATCTCAGTAACCCCATTCTCGACTTACGAGACCTCATTCACACACACGAAGGCTCTCGAGTTTATATCGGAACTTTTTTGAAACCTAAAAAAAAATTTCTCTTTTATACAAGGCTCACACGCCCGTGTAATAAGAGACACGCCCGTGTGAAGTCACACACGCCCATGTCTTCAAACTGTGCCTAAAAACCCAAGCATTCTGCCAATGCCCCACGGTTAGGGCACACGCCCGTGTCCTCCAACCGTGGTGGAAACTGACTTTACCCACACGGCCTAGAGTCTAAACACACGCCCGTGTGGCTAAACCGTGGCCAACACTGATTAACACACACATCCTAGGCACACGCCCGTGTGACTAGTCCGTGGTCTATTCTGACTTAGAATGCCAACATTCGGGGACGACGGCCAAAGCACACGCCTGTGGTGACTGATGTGTCACATGGGCCTAGACACACGCCCGTGTGTCTATCCACATGGACCAGAACAAAGCTATATGGTAAGTTCTTCTCACCCTTATAGCGCACACACAACATATATTCATTTAACACAACTTTAAACAATCCAATTAAAATACCATCTCACATAGATAATTACACCATTGCATAATATAGAATAGCCAACAACTATGGCATTATACAAAATGTATCACCCATCTAAAGACCAACACATCTTAACCATTTACAACAAAAATTCACTAACTTGCCTAGCCCCTATACATGCCATATACAAAACATTGAGTCTAGGTATACCGAGGTAAGCTGATAGTGTGGGCGATCTTCTGAATGTCTTTGTATCTCGACTTGGCTCTTAAACTCTATGAAACAAGGGAAAAAGATAAGGGGGAGTAAGCTTTAAGCTTAGTAAGTTTACATGTAAACAACATAAGATTATAACATGTAATAAACAATTACATAGCATTACATACTAAGCAAGAAATAATTTACATTCATGATCGTGCTTACTCATTTTCTCTATTCCCACATTCCCACCATGTCATAAGCATAGTACATACATTCATTAACATATTCCTCTGCACATAGCATCATAAAATCACATAATACAACACATCACAATCTCTAGTTCCTCTCATAATTAAATTACTTGGTGGTTTTGCACTTAGCCCACCAATAGCCTTTATTAGGGTGGTATCGCACTTAGCCCACCAAAAGATGATAGACGATGGTATCGCACATAGCCCATCGTAATTAAGCAACAAGGTGGTATCGCACTTAGCCCACCAACAATTGTATAAACGATGGTATCGCACACAGCCCATCGTAATTAAACAACAAGGTGGTATCGCACTTAGCCCACCAATAATTTTATAAACGATGGTATCGCACACAGCCCATCGTAATTAAACAACAAGGTGGTATCGCACTTAGCCCACCAACAAGTGTCATCCTTACATATTTATGTGACTATTTCATCATTCACACAATAATTATTCAACGATTACCACATTCAATCCATTTGAACCACACATGTTCTCCATCATGCCATACACTAATTAGCAACACAATGTTTACACAAATATGCATTGTTTACACATAAACTTACCTCGGTGCAAAACGTGATAACCAACGACTTAATCCGTCACCTTGCCTTTTCCACGGTCAAGGTTGATTCCGCGCTCTTCTTGATCTATAACAATGAAATTCATTTGTTTAGATCATTCTATGATCATAATACGTCAAATTCTACACTTGGGCAAAAATGACCATTTTGCCCTTGTACATTAGCAAAATTACGATTTTGCCCCTAGGCTCGTAATTTATTTTTCAACACATTTCCTCGATAATTAAGTCTAGCTGAACATTTATTTCTCTTACAACTACTCACCATTCTCATAATATCATGCATTTATAACACAACCTCATTCTTACTTTTAATTCCTACTTAAGTGTTTTCATGCAAACACCTTTCACAAAAGTTGTTCCTCATCTCCCTAACATTCATTTTCTCTCATAAAAACTCAGCTAACAACATAATTACTCTCATGGCAAATCCCTATACTTTCAACCATATCACAAATTAGTCCCCTCATTAGCTAGCTTAAGCTTTGGGGGCTCCAAAAATACAAAAACTAACAATTAACACCACCAAAAATCACTTACTTGGGTGAGGACAAGTTGCTGAATTTTCAAAGCTTTCAAAACCCTTCCTTGGATGTAAAAATTGGTGGATGAAGAAGAGAAGAGAAAAAGATGATAGCCTTCCTTTATTTTATCATATTTTATTCACTTAGTCACCAACTTTCACCAAAAATTTAATGCCCATGTCCCCTATCCTCTATGGCCGGTCAACACACATCAAAATGGCCTAATTGTACTTTAAAATCCTTCAATTAATATTCTATGGCTATTTGACACCTCTATCTTGTAAATTAGAACTTTCGCACTTTATGCGATTTAGTCCTTTTTCGCAATTAAGCAATCAATCATTAAAATTAAGGTACCAAAATTCTCATACATCCCTATAAACATGTTACGACACATAAAATAATATCAAAATAATTTCCTCGACCTCAGATTAGTGGTCTCGAAACCACTATTCCGACTAGCCCTAAAATCGGGCTGTTACAACTCTCCCCCTCTTTAGAGATTTTTGTCTTCGAAAATCTTACCGGTAAAAAGGTTTAGATATTGCTCTCTCATGGCTTCCTCTGGTTCTCATGTAGCCTCTTCTACACCGTGTTTCTGCCACAACACTTTTACTAAGGCTATGTCCTTATTTCTCAACTGTTTCACTTCTCGAGCCAAGATTTTAATCGGCTCTTCCTCATACGTCATATCCGGTCGTATCTCAATTTCTGTTGGAGGAATCACATGCGAAGGATCAAAGCGATAACGCCTCAACATTGATACATGGAACACATTGTGAATTTTCTTTAACTCTACTGGTAAAGCCAACCGATACGCCACTGGCCCAATCCTTTCGGTAATCTCATACGGCCCTATGAATCTCGGACTCAATTTACCTTTTCGACCAAAGCTCAATATTTTCTTCCACGGTGACACTTTCAGAAATACCTTGTCGCCCATTTGAAACTCTATTTCCTTTCTTTTCAAATCCGCATACGACTTTTGTCGGTCCAAAGCAGCTTTTAAGCTATCCCGAATTACTTTCACTTTTTCCTCGGTCCTTTTAACTAGGTCAACCCCATGAATTTGCTTCTCACTAAGTTCAGTCCAATACAAGGGAGTCCGACACTTACGACCATACAAAGCCTCATACGGTGCCATCTGTATACTCGACTGATAACTGTTGTTGTAGGCGAATTCGACCAAAGGTAGATATCTCTCCCAATTACCTTCGAATTCTAACACACAACATCAAAGCATATCTTCTAAAACTTGAATTACTCTCTCGGACTGACCATCAGTTTGCAGATGGAATGTCGTACTAAAATTTAACCTCGTACCTAAGGCCTCTTGCAACTTTTTTCCAAAATCTCGAAGTAAACCTCGGATCTCTATCCGATATAATGGACACAGGCACACCATGAAATCTCACTACCTCTGCCACATACAACTCAGCTAACTTATCCAGTGAATAATCAGCATGTACTAGAATAAAGTGAGCCGACTTTGTTAGTCTATCTACGACAACCCACACAGCATCTTTCTTTTTTGGGGTCATAGGCAACCCCGTCACAAAATCCATGGTAATCCGATCCCACTTCCACTCGGGGACCATCACTGGCTGAAGCAATCCTGAAGGCACTTGATGTTCAGCTTTCACCTGTTAACAAATCAGACATCTTGCTACATACTCCGAGACGTCTCTTTTCATTCCTGGCCACCAATAGAATTTCTTCAGATCATTGTACATTTTCGTACTGCCCGGGTGTACCGACAAATAACTACTATGTGCCTCTTGTAAAAATTTTCAGATCAACTCGTCATTTTTGGGTACACAAATTATATCATGAAACATTAAGCAACCCTTCAAACTCACCCGGAATTCAGAACTAGTTCCTGATTCACACTTAGCTCTTTTAGCTAGTATTTCACTATCATTCTTTTAAGCCTCACATATCTATTGAACAAATAGTGGTCTAGCTCTAAACTCGGCTAGTATAGCACCATCATCAGACAATGACAATCCCGTGTTCATAGCTCTCAAAGCATACAAGGATTTTCTACTTAAAACATCCGCAACTACATTCGTTTTCCCCGGATGGTAATAAATCACTAACTCATAGTCCTTCAATAATTTGAGCCACCGTCGTTGTCGTAAATTTAATTCCTTTTGATCCATCAAATACTTCAAACTCTTATGATCCGTGAAGATTCGGCACTTCTCACCATATAAGTAATGTCGCCAAATCTTTAGCGCGAAAAAAATTGCGGCCAACTCCAATTCATGAGTCGGATAACTCTTTTCATGTGGTTTAAGCTGTCTCGAGGCGTAAGCGACTACCTTACCCTCTTGCATCAACACACAACCGAGACCATTTAACGATGCGTCACTGTAGACTACAAACCCTTTTCCCGACTCAGGTTGTACCAAAATCGGTGCCTCCGTCAACAATGTTTTCAACCTCTCGAAACTCTGTTGGCATTTTTCAGTCCATTCAAACTTAACATCCTTGTGCAAAATGTTTCGTCATTGGAGTAGCAATCATAGAGAATCCCTTCACAAACTACCTATAGTACCCTGCTAAACCCAGAAAGCTTCTGACTTTCGACACGTTCCTCGGCGGTTTCCACTCCACAATAGCCGAGACCTTTCCCGGATCAACTCTAATACCTTCACCAGACACAATATGTCCCAGGAATCCTACCTCTTGAAGCCAAAACTCGCTCTTACTAAATTTAGCATATAACTGCTTGTCTCTTAAGGTCTGTAAGACAATTCTCAGATGTTCTGTATGATTACTCTCATCTCGAGAATAAACCAATATGTCGTCAATAAAGAAAACCACAAACTTGTCCAAATACGGTCGGAAGACACGGTTTATTAAATCCATAAAAACTGCGGGAGCATTCGTTAAACCGAATGGCATGACCAGAAACTCATAATGGCCATACCTCGTCCGAAATGTTGTTTTCGGTACATCTTGCTCCTTAACCCTCAACTGGTAATAGCCGGACCTCAGGTCGATCTTGGAGAACACCGTAGCTCCCTTCAGTTGATCAAATAGATCATCTATCCTAGGCAAAGGATACTTGTTCTTCACAGTTACTTTGTTGAGTCATGCAGTAGTCTATGCACAATCTCATCGACCCATCTTTCTTCTTTACAAAGAGTACTGGAGCACCCCACGGTGAATAGCTTGCAAAACCCTTATCCATCAACTCTTGCAGCTGAACTTTCAGTTCTTTCAACTCTAGTGGGGCCATCCTATACGGAGCAACCGAAATGGGTGTTGTTCCTGGAATTAACTCAATTCCAAACTCGACCTCTCTAACTGGGGGTAATCCAGGTAACTCTTCCGGAAATACATCCGGATACTCACATACAACTGGTACTATTTCAATCTTTACTTCAGACTCTTGAGTATTTAGCACGAAGGCGAGATAAGACTCGTACCCTTTTCTCAAATATTTCTCAGCCACCATGGAAGAAATCATCACCGGTAAACTATCTGACTCACCTGATTCAACCTGAATAACATCTCCATTTTCACATTTTAATTCAATAAATTTACTACCACAATTCACTAAAACACTATGGGTAGTCAACATACCAAGAATCAAATCAAATTCATTAAACAGAAACAACATAAGGTTTGCCGGAAAACAATGACCCCTAATTGTCAAAGGACAATTCCTACAGACCTTGTCAACTAACACTTGTTTACCCAGTGGGTTTGACACCTTTACCACAAATTTAGTAGACTCAACAGTCATACTCAAACTAGATGCCAATATCATACAAATATATGAATGGGTTGACCCCGGGTCAATCAAAGCAATAACAGAGGTGTCATAGAGAGAGAATGTACCCGTTATTACATCTGGTGATGACGCCTCTTCTCGAGCGCGAATAGCATAAGTTCTTGCTGGCGCCCAGCCCTCCGGCCTCACAGTAGTGTCTCGAGATACACCCCTACCGCTAGTCCCACCTCTCGGGTTCTTTTGTGGTCTACCTCTAAAGGGTGCACTGCTTGATCTTATCTCTTGTTTCCTCTCCTTGTCATCCCTCTCAGGACAGTTTCGAATGAGATGGTCGGGGGATCCACACTTATAAAAATTTCGATTGCTTCCCCAACACTCCCCAGTGTGATGTCTGCCACAACTTGGGCACTCTGGTTTGGACCTTGGATTGCCCACACTTGCCATTAAGGTGGCCTGAACTCTTGAACCCGAGTACGTGTTACCTCACTCTCTTTGCGTATACCCGACTGATGTAGTCATTCGAGGGTTCACTTCCCTAGACCTCTTCGATTGAGCTTGGTAGGATTTACTCATCGACCTTTTTCTTGCATCTCGGGCCTCACTCACGGCCTTCCACTTTTCCTTACTCAATTCTTGCCTTACTTGCCCTATCCACCAATACCACAAATTCTTTTAATTCTAAAATCCCGACTAGAAGTCTGACATCTTCATTCAGCCCATCTTTAAATCTCTTGCATAAAATGGCTTCTGTGGATACACATTCTTGTGCATACTTGCTGAGCCTAACAAATTCGCGCTCGTACTCCGCCACAGTCATTTTTCCTTGTTTTAACTCAAGGAATTACTTCCGCTTCTGGTCAACATACCGTTGACTTATATACTTCTTTCGGAACTCTTCCAAAAAGAAGTCTCACGTTACCCTCTCTTTAGAAACCACTGATGTCAATGTTTTCCACCAATGGTATGCCGAGTCCCTCAGCAAGGACACATCGCATTTCAACCTTTCCTCAGGTGTACAAGAGAGTTCATCAAAAACCCTTATTGAGTTCTCAAGCCAGAACTCTGCTCGCTCAAGGTCATCATCTATATTAGCTCGAAAATCCTCAGCCCCTTGCTTCCGAATTTTGTCTACCGGGGGCTTAGTTGTCCTCACCATTTCTATACCTTGGGGAGTCTCAGGAACTGGCTGAGGTATAGGTTGGGGTGGAGGAGGTTGAGTATTTGGGTTTGCACGTACATACTCAGTGTACCAGTTACTCATCATTTGGTGAAAGGCTTCCCGAGCCTCTTCTCCTTGACCCCTAGTCTCGTGGCTACTCAAGACAAAGCGCGGTCCCTGCGCAGAGCTTGCCGCATTACTAGTCAAAGCGTCATCAAAACTGATTGGTCGGGATCCATATGCTACATAAAATAAGTTTAAAATCATCAGAAGCCACCACACTATCATCATACGCTTATGGCATGTATAGCTAGACTCCTACTCACGCTACGGTAGTCCTAGAACTGACTAAACCATAGCTCTGATACCATTAAATGTAACACCCCTTACCCGAGTTCTACACCGAAACCGGGCCTGAGGCGTTACCGTAAAAAAAATCTCATGATCACCGCTTAGGCTTATCTTGATTACTCTCTCTCTAGTCATCTCAGTAACCCCATTCTCGACTTATGATACCTCATTCACACACACGAAGACTCTCGAGTTATATCGGAACTTTTTCGAAACCTAAAAAAATAATTTCTCTTTTATACAAGGCTCACACGCCCGTGTAATAAGAGACATGCCTGTGTGAAGTCACACACGCCCATGTCTTCAAATCGTGCCTAAAAACCCAAGCATTCTGCCAATGCCCCACGGTTAGGGCACACGCCCGTGTCCTCCAACCGTGGTGGACACTGACTTTACCCACATGGCCTAGAGTCTAAACACACGCCCGTGTGGCTAAACTGTGGCCAACACTGATTAATATACACGTCCGAGGCACACGCCCGTGTGACTAGTCCATGGTCTATTCTGACTTAGAATGCCAACATTCAGGGGACGCACGGCCAAAGCACACGCCCGTGGGCTGACCGTGTGTCACACATGGCCTAGACACACGCTCGTGTGTCTATCCACATGGACCAGAACAAAGCTATATGCTAAGTTCTTCTCACCCCTATAGCACACACACAACATATATTCATTTAACACAACTTTAAACAATCCAATTAAAATACCATCTCACATAGATAATTACACCATTGCATAATATAGAATAGCCAACAACTATGGCATTATACAAAATGTATCACCCATCTAAAGACCAACACATCTTAACCATTTACAACAAAAATTCACTAACTTGCCTAGCCCCTATACATGCCATATACAAAACATTGAGTCCAGGTATACCGAGGTGAGCTGATAGTGTGGGCGATCTTCTGAATGTCTTTGTATCTCGACTTGGCTCTTAAACTCTATGAAACAAGGGAAAAAGAGAAGGGGGAGTAAGCTTTAAGCTTAGTAAGTTTACATGTAAACAACATAAGATTATAACATGTAATAAACAATTACATAGCATTACACACTAAGCAAGAAATAATTTACATTCATGATCGTGCTTACTCATTTTCTCTATTCCCACATTCCCACCATGTCATAAGCAAAGTACATACATTCATTAACATATTCCTCTGCACATAGCATCATAAAATCACATAATACAACACATCACTATCTCTAGTTCCTTTGCTCATAATTAAATTACTCGGTGGTTTTGCACTTAGCCCACCAATAGCCTTTATTAGGGTGGTATCGCACTTAGCCCACCAAAAGACTATAGACGATGGTATCGCACATAGCCCATCGTAATTAAGCAATAAGGTGGTATCGCACTTAGCCCACCAACAATTGTATAAACGATGGTATCGCACACAGCCCATCGTAATTAAACAACAAGGTGGTATCGCACTTAGCCCACCAACAATTTTATAAACGTTGGTATCGCACACAGCCCATCGTAATTAAACAACAAGGTGGTATCGCACTTAGCCCACCAACAAGTGTCGTCCTTACATATTTATGTGACTATTTCATCATTCACACAATAATTATTCAACGATTACCACATTCAATCCATTTGAACCACACATGTTCTCCATCATGCCATACACTAATTAGCAACACAATGTTTACACAAATATGCATTGTTTACACATAAACTTACCTCGGTGCAAAACGTGATAACCAACGACTTAATCCGTCACCTTGCCTTTTCCACGGTCAAGGTTGATTCCGCGCTCTTCTTGATCTATAACAATGAAATTCATTCGTTTAGATCATTCTATGATCATAATACATCAAATTCTACACTTGGGCAAAAATGACCATTTTGCCCTTGTACATTAGCAAAATTACGATTTTGCCCCTAGGCTCGTAATTTATTTTTCAACACATTTCCTCGATAATTAAGTCTAGCTAAACATTTATTTCTCTTACAACTACTCACCATTCTCATAATATCATGCATTTATAACACAACCTCATTCTTGCTTTTAATTCCTACTTAGGTGTTTTCATGCAAACACCTTCCACGAAAGTTGTTCATCATCTCCCTAACATTCATTTTCTCTCATAAAAACTCAGCTAACAACATAATTACTCTCATGGAAAATCCCTAGACTTTCAACCATATCACAAATTAGTCCCCTCATTAGTTAGCTTAAGCTTTGGGGGCTCCAAAAATACAAAAACTAACAATTAACACCACCAAAAATCACTTACTTGGGTGAGGACAAGTTGCTGAATTTTCAAAGCTTTCAAAACCCTTCCTTGGATGTAAAAATCGGTGGATGAAGAAGAGAAGAGAAAAAGATGATAGCCTTCCTTTATTTTATCATATTTTATTCACTTAGTCACCAACTTTCACCAAAATTTTAATGCCCTTGTCCCCTATCCTCTATGGCCGGTCAACACACATCAAAATGGCCTAATTGTACTTTAAAATCCTTCAATTAATATTCTATGGCTATTTGAAACCTCTATCTTGTAAATTAGAACTTTTGCACTTTATGCGATTTAGTCCTTTTTCGCAATTAAGCAATCAATCATTAAAATTAAGGTACAAAAATTCTCATACATCCCTATAAACATGTTACGACACATGAAATAATATCAAAATAATTTCCTCAACCTCGAATTAGTGGTCTCGAAACTACTATTCCGACTAGCCCCAAAATTGGGCTGTTACATAGTATCTATTCACTTTAAACAATGAGGACATTATTCACTTTAAGTAGGGGGACCGAAAATTTGAATTAATTCCACTCAGAATAAAATTTTCTTTTAATTATGATTAGGATATATTTTGTTCAATAATTTGAAATTTTGTTAAGTATGCTAAACTTCAGTATTAATAAAGTTCTATTATTTCAATAAGTTATTATGTTAGCTTAATAATGATATGAATGTATTTTTAAAAAGGCATGCAAATTCGTACCATAATTTTTTTTTCCCTACGGAAAAATTGGGCATGCATGAAAGTTTAAGTCTTTAGAATTGACTTAGTAATTCCTTGAGGCGAAATCCTAGGAAGCATGGAATATTGAAAATGATTTAGGCAATTATTGTTTGGACCGTTTGAGCCTTTCAAGCCGACCATGATAAAGTTATCCTTTGAAACTCAACTTTGAGACTTTATGGCCTAGTTTTATTTGGACCTTTGCAATATTTAGCCATCACTTTTCTCTTTATTATCTTTAAAATTGTCCCAAACACTAGACTCAGTACTATTCAGAATATCGTTTGAAAATAAGTTTGGGGGAATTGAAAAGAAGTATCAATTGCTCAAAAATTGTAGTACATGAAGCAAGTGCTCGAATTTGAATTCAAAAAAAAAACATGTACTCGAAAGAAAATAGATATACAAAAGAGCATGTGAAAATAAAATAAGTTGGTGTATCGAAGGTAAAAATTCTGAAGGTTCGATTTTACGCTGAGTCTAGGGTTTTTAAGCCAAAAATTATCTATCTTTTACCTACTCATAGCCTAGCCACGTTACAACCTTGATAAAGACCTATTGATTCAAGTTTCTATGCTACCTACATTAGTGGAGAGAAATTGCTAAGATCAACATATGAAGACATAAGTTAAACTAATGATTGCAGCTTAGTCTTGAATAAGGGAATAAAAAAATCAAATTGGTAAGGGTTAACATGTCTTTGTTAAAGAGGCGTTTAGTCTAATTTTGCTATTATAATAGTTGTTGGATGTAATTTGAACAATATGTATACTTAAGTAGCATAATTATCAAATTTCTTATTTTTGAGCCTAAGTATATTAAATTCATAATTTTGAGAAGAAAGTTGCTCTGAAGGAGTTTTTCAAAAGTGTTTCCGAGAAATTCTTTCTGAAATTTGTGCATTACTCGGGACGAGCAATGATTTAAGTTTGGGGGTGTGGAAACACAAAAATTTATATGCTTTTTCATACCTAATTTTACTTAAAATCATACATTTTCGATAGAATTTTTGTCATAAAATAATTAATTTTTATAAAATAATTAAATTGTATTAAAAATTTGAACATGTTACTTTCTAGTCAATTTTACAATTATTTTTATAGAATTTTGATTATTTTTGACAGATTCGTACAAAGGGCGAAAATTGACTCGGCAGACATCGTTAAAAGAACAAAACCGAGAAGCAATTCGAAGTAACAAGGTGAAATAATTTCCAACCTAAGACGGTCCAAATATGTGTATTAATTCATAATAATTAATTTTAATTTATTCCCAATTTAATTTGGGCTAAATAAATTAATTTTAATTAATTATGGAAAAAGGGCCCAGATGAACCGCACCAGTTGAACCAAATTGAGCGAACCGAACCAGCCACCAATTGGGCAGCCCAGAACCGTTCAAATGCTGACCCAAATCAGAATTTTAGTTGATTAAATGAGCTTGCAAAAAGGCCCTTGGAAGACTTCCAAATTGCATTCAAACCCCACCTTAAATTAAGGCTTTACGGATTTGCCCCAGGTTAATTTTAGCAAAATTGAAAGTCTCAACTTTGCCATGTAAGATGGCCGGCCATGAGGGGGCTCTTTGGCTGCTGAAATTTTCTATTTTTAGCATCCATCCTCAGCTATATAAACCCCCCTTTGCTGCCCATTCAAATCATCCCTCATTCACATCTCTTCTCTCACAACTCTTCTCTCCTCTCTCACTTTTTCTCTCATTTTCCCATTCAAAGTTCCTTGCTCTTGTGTCGATTTCTCCTCTTGGGAAAGGGGTCTTCTTCAACCATTTTGGAGCAGAAATTGAGTGTTCATAGCAGCCTTGATCGGCGAGGAAAACAAAGAAGGAAGAACGGAGCAACCTAGTCAAGCCACGGAAAAACACCGGATTTGATTCTTGTTCCCTATCTCTTTAATTTTTGTTGTTTTTATGATGAAAATATCTATGAATATTTGTGTTGTTGGAATGGTTAATTTAATCAGCTTAGCTTGAATTTAATTCGTGTTGGGTTGATTGCATTTCGTCCTCTTAAATTATTAAAATTATATTTATGCTGTTATAGGCCTCGGTAAAATGCTTGATTAAGTAAAATCATGCCTAAGTTATTCTGGCATTATAATTGTTTAGATAACTAAAGAATTAATTATTTAAACGCATTGAAATTGTAATTAATGGATGCAGTACTTAATTAGTGCATGTTTAATTCTTCTAAGGTAGCTGAAGATTAGATTAGCATTGTATTTGGCGATACATATGCCTTGCATAACTTGCAAGATTAGTGTGACTAAACTGTTTCAAGGTAAGGATACTTTGTTACCTCACATAGTCTTTTATATGCTTATTAGGTTGAATTAATCGTTTGAATCGACATAGGAATATGCGAGAGATTGTTTAATTTAATAAGTATGTATGTGCAATAACATGTTTACCTTTATAAATCTGTTTAATCGGTCGAATTGACATAGAAATATGTACAAGAGATGAATGGATTTTTTATTTAGAATTATGTTCATAAGTTAGCAAATTACCGAGTTTCCGTGAATTTATTCATAACAACATAAACATGAGTTTAATAATTCTAAGTTAAGAAATGTTGTAACATCCTAAAAATATTAGAGTATCATCTGGTTATTTGTGTTAGCTCGGATATTATTGTTATTGTGTGCTTAGTATATTTGTGTGAAGGCTTGGAAATATTAGCTAAGCTAGAATAATTTTTAGTGTGGAAAATTTAATGAAGTGGATTAAGTGAGCTTGACACTTAAGATAATTTAAGTGTTAAATTAAAGCACATGAGGAGTTAGTGGCATAGTGGATAAGGAGCTTGAAAGGTTGCTTGAGGGAAGTGGTTCGAGTAGCATGGAAAGCATATTGAGGATTTTATTTTTGTACATCCTAGCATTAAGTGTCAGTCAACTATACATATGGATAAGATGGACAACTTTCTTTTTATGACAAGAAGACTTAAGGTTATGGTAAGCATGAAATAAGGGATAGAATTGCTAGATTTTGGGGATAAAATTCCTTCAACTTTGGGAATGTAGAGGATTTCAAGGCTTGGCTTAAGGAAGATGTTTTGGAAACTATTCCAAGGCCTTTAGTGCATGTATGTGGACGGCATGTATGGCTAGGGGGGTGGCGAATATTGATAGGAGGTTTGGGGAAGGATAGTTGGCCAACTTTAGCATTTGTGCACCTTTTGGCATTTGTTTCTTTTCTCTCCAAAAACTCCTTCTTTGGCCGAATGTACCTAGGCATTTTTGTGCAAATTTGCTTTGGATTTTAGCTCTCATTTTTGTGTTGAACCAAATACCATTCTCTTTCTCTCATTTTTCCTTTTGAAACCGAAACTACATTTGAACTTTGTGCATTTTTGTGCACTTTTCTTCTTTGGTAAAATAGGTGTTGGCCGAATCTCTTAATCCCATTTTCTCTCTTTTCTTTCTTTTGAATATTGTTCAAAATCACAACATTTCTTTTACTTTCTTCTTGGCCGAATCTCTTTCTTCCCTTTCCCCTTGATTTTTCTTTCATTAGTTGCTAAAGCCGAATCATCCTTCTTCCCTTTTCATTTTTTCTTTTTCTTTTCTTCTTTGCCATACTAATTCTTCATCTCTTTTGAGCCGAATATCAATTGTTTTCTTTCAAAATCATAGCCAAAAACTCTCATATCCTATTTGATTTGTCTTGGCCGAATTTCTTCAAGGGTAGGACTTCATTTGGTTTTCTTCAATCGGTTTTTGGAAGATAGGTAAGTGTTATGGCCGTTTTCCTTAGTCTTTTATCATTTCTATGTTGTTCCTCTTGTGGACAAAGGCCAAATTTTGGGCAATTGTTGCAAGGTTCTAATCATTCTTAGAAATCGATTTCTTTTAGGCTCCTCGGGACGTTGGAAGTAATCAATCTAAGCCTCGTTTCTTTGTCAAATCGTTTTGGGTAAGCTTTAGGTAAGACTTGGTATTTCAAGTGATAACTCATTGGGATTTAGTAGTATGGCCGAATGGCCTTTGTTTATAATTTAAATATTAGCCGATTGTAGGACAAGGTGATCTAGTGCGGTAGATCGGGTCTTCGGATTTTAGTACTTGCGGTAGTGTCAGGTGTGTATCTTACACACTTTATAACTTGATTTATATATATATATATATATGTGTGTGTGTGTGTGTGTTAAATAACTATTCAAGTTGTTAAAGCCGAAACTATGAGATATTGATATGATACCTTGATGGGTATGAGCAAGGATACGGGTAAGTCCGTTTCGATATGATGTTGCTATATGTTGTTTAATATCACGATCTACGATATGTATTGGTTATATGTTCATATCAAAGTATATTGACATGATTTGTTTATCTTTTGCATTGGTATGGGCAATATGAGAGGAGGGGAAGATTGATATTCGTGTCTTCTTGGACACGGAGGTTTGGCACCTCTAGTGATTTGGTATCACATTTGTGTCTTTGGGACACCGAGGTTTGGCACCTCATAGCGACTCGTCCCCGTGGATTAACACCACCGTGGGTTGGCCCCACTTTGAGATATGGGATTGTAGCCGGTGATTTGGTATCACACGCGTGGGTTGGCCCCACAACTTGATTATTCGTGACTTTGGTCACCAAAGTGATTTGGTATCACATTTGTGTCTTTGGGACACCGGAGGTTTGGCACCTCATAGCGACTCGTCCCCCGTGGATTAACACCACCGTGGGTTGGCCCCACTTTTGAGATATGGGATTGTCGCGGTGATTTGGTATCACAAGTGGGTTGGCCCCACAACTTGATTATTTGTGACTTTGGTCACTGGTTTTGGCACCACCAAAGTGGTTTGGTACCACACGGGGTAGAAAAAGGAGTTACTGGATGGCTAGGTTGGGTGCATAATATATATATATTGCTTGGTTATAATTTGTGTAAGTATGTGGTATTTACCCGGGAGAGGGAATATGCACTGAGTCTTGGTGACTCACCTTCTCTCTTATTTTTTTTAGGTAATTCGTAAATTCGCGGATGAGGAGCCGGATGAACTCGAGGAGGCCATGCAATGAAATTTGGTTTTACATGAACTTCCATTTGGGTACTTGATTTTAATTTGTTTTTCATTTTATGGGTTTGTAATAAGGCCTCTTTAATTATGTTTTTGGATTATTTATATGCTTTGGACTTGTTTTAGGAATAACTTGCAAATTACATGATTGATTTAATGATATGTGAACAAAGTTTTCTAAAATACAAAGCGCGATGGTTTTTAAAACGTTACCATCGGGTAACCTAAATAAATTGATAATTTTTAACAACTTAAGTATTTTCGATAACTCAAACTATTTTACAAAACTTAAGTTTCCAAATTTCTATTAGATACGATTTTCAACCTAATTGCTTTAGTTTCTCTTTAATTTATAAATGGTTTACGAATCTAAGTCATACTAAGTTTTAAAAATCTATTTACGGAATTGTAAAGTAAAATATCAGTTTTCAACTTAATTTTTTTTATGAATTTAGAATAATAAAAAGTTTTTCACTAAAATTTAATCGGTAACTCGTTTTTCCTCAAAATGTTTTCCCCTGTGACATACCAAATTCGGTCATGGCGTATTGACCGGGTTTGGGGTGTTACAAATTGGTATCAGAGCCAAGTTCAAAAGCTCAGCTGTGGGCCCGAGGCCCAAAATGTTTTAAAGTATGGTTTTAAAATGATTTTGTTGAAAATTGTATGGTTGGAAAGGCATGGCCCCGAGTCTCCGACATCAATCCGCCCTGGTAAGTACATCAAACTGTTGATTTTGATGATATGATATGATGATGTTGGCATGACTGTATAGTAGTAGGAACTACTCTAGAGACCCAAACTATAGGTTGAATGTACTCGCGAAACAACTTCTTATTAAAATTATTCATAAAACTGTGTTTTAAAGAAAGTGGAATAATGACTAATGCATAACGCTTTTAAATCAGATAAGTCGAGACTTTAGACATGAGTACTCGTGGTCGAGGTCGTATTACTCGTGGGCGTGGTCGGGTAGGATGGTCGTGTGCGAGCGGTGAGGTCCGGTCAAGGATCCGAGAATGAGGTACCACTACCCCACCACCAAATGTTGGAGTTGAGCATCGAGGATCAAACGGGGATGACGCAGATGTCTCGAGCGATCTTGCGCGAGTTCTTGAGAGGGTAGCCGGAATAGGTGGAGGCGCGGAATTCGTAAATCCGTATCGAGCGACTTGAGCCAATGGAGCCGAGGTATTTCGAGGTGTTTCGGTGTGGCTCGATGACGCGTAGTATTGGTTAGAGGCGGCGTAACGAATCATGGATGACTTGTTTGATCGGCAAGGGGCAACGGTTTTCTCAAGATTGATTTAAGGTCCGGATATCATCACCAAGGTGAAAGAGGTCGATATCCATAAGACGGCATTTCGTACTCGGTATGGGCACTACGAGTTTACGTAATGCCGTTTGGGTTGACTAACGCGCCGGCAAAGATTCATGGACATGATGAATCGGGTATTCCAGCCAGCTTTTTGGATCGGTTTTTTCGTAGTATTTATAGATCGATATTTTTGTATACTCAAAGTCGAGGAGGAGCATGATGCGATTTTGCGAGTAGTGTTGCAGATTCTCGAGGAAAAAGCAAACATCACGCCAAATTTAGTAAGTGCGAGTTCGGCTTAGGAGGTGACTTTCTTGGGTCACGTATTATCACCGAGGGGATTAGAGTGGATCCTCGGAAGATTGAGGCGATGTTGGATTGGAAGCCGCCTAAGTCGATGGTCGAGATTCGAGTTTTCTAGGTCCAGCGGGGTATTACCAAAGATTTGTAGAGGATTTTCTTTGATAGCAGCACCTATGACTAAGTTATTGAGGAAAGGAGTTTCATTTGTGTGGACCGAGAAGCAGCAAGGAAGTTTCGACAAGTTGAAGAGGATTCTGACTGAAGCTCCGGTTTTGATTCAACCTGAGGCAGGCAAGGAATTCACGGTTTCTTGTGATGCATCACATACTTGGTTTGGGATGTGTCTTGATCTGCAGGAAGGGAAGGTAGTGGCTTATGCATCTCGACAGTTGAGACCACATGAAGTTAACTATCCGACGCATGACTTGGAATTAGCCGCGATGGTTTTTGCTTTGAAGATATGGAGACACTATTTGTATAGAGAGAAGTCGATAGTCTACACGGATCACAAGAGTCTTAAGTATCTTTTGACTCGTAAGGATTTGAACTTGAGGCGGCGTAGATGGATTGAGTTGTTAAAGGACTACGATCTTCGATTGAGTATCATCCGTGCAAGGCTAATGTGGTGGCGTACGCGTTGAGCCATAAGGTTGTGACTGACTTAAGATTGATGTTTGCTCGTCTTAGCTTATATGACGATGGGAGTCTTTTGGCTGAATTGCAAGTCAAGCCAACTTGGTTAGAGCAAATCAAGGAGAAACAGATTAGAGGATGATGGTTTGAATGATCGGAGGTTCTGAGTTCGAATGGTGGTTTAGAGGATTATAGTTTGTCCAAGGATGGAGTATTGTGTTTTAAAGGAAGAGCTTGTATGCCAAAAGATGTTGAGTTGAGGCAAAGGATTCTTCGGGGCGCACATAGCGACCCATACGCTATGCATCCCGGAGGTAGCAAGATGTATCGGGATTTAAGAGAGTAGTTTTGGTGGCAGTGCAGGCGCGGAAGGTAATCGAGTTTGTGGGTAAATGTCCGACGTGTCGCAGTCAAGCGGAACATCGCTTGCCGTCTGGG
The DNA here is from genome assembly GCA_025698515.1 of Gossypium sturtianum. NCBI lineage: Eukaryota > Viridiplantae > Streptophyta > Magnoliopsida > Malvales > Malvaceae > Gossypium > Gossypium sturtianum. The sequence continues at coordinate 92,246,862 of CM046949.1, forward strand.
TTACTTCAATGCGGTGAAGATTCCACAGTGGAAGTGGGAAAGAATCACTATGGACTTTGTCGATGGATTACCCTTACACCTAGTAAGAAGGACTCGCTTTGGGTGATTGTGGATCGTCGACTAAGTCACTCATTTTATTCCTGTAAGGGTGGATTATTCGCCTGAAGTTAGCTAAGTTGTATGTGGCGTAAATAGTGAGGTTGCACGGTGTACGGTGTCGATCATCTCGCATGAGAGATCCTAGATTTACGTCGAGGTTTTGGAGAGCGTTACATCAAGCTTTGGGTACGCGGTTAGACTTGATCGGCATTTCATCCACAATCGGCGAGCAATCGGAAAGAGTTATACTGATTTTAGAGGATATGTTGAGAGGGTGTGTTTTGGATTTCAGAGGTAGGGGAAGAGTTTTTACCATTAACCGAGTTCGCATACAACAATAGTTATCAAGCAAGCATTAAGATGGCACCATATGAGGCGTTGTATGGTAGGAGGTGTCGCACACCTACATGTTGGACAGAGTTGGATGAGCGTCGATGTTAGGACCAGAGTTGGTTGCGAGATCGAGGATAAGGTTAAGACGATTCAGCTCGTTCAAGGAAGCTTCGAGATAGGCGTAAGTCATATGTCGATCTCAAGCGGAGGGATATAGAGTTTGCCGTGGGTGACAAAGTTTTTCCAAGGTCTCGCCATGGAAGAAAGTGTTAAGATTTGGGAGAAAAGGCAAGTTAAGTCCAAGGTTTATTGGACCGTATAAGGTGTTGAGATGAGTGGGACCAGTAGCCTATCAGCTCGAGTTGCCATCGAGTGAGTCGATTCACGATGTGTTCCATGTCCCCATGCTTAGACGCTATCGTTCGATCCATTGCATGTCGTGGCGATGAGGGAAATAGAGGTGAGTCCAGTTGACGATAGAAGAAGAACTCGTGCGATTCTAGATCGAGATGTGAAAGTTTTGCGTAGGAAGTCCATTCCTTTAGTGAAGGTTTTATGGCGGAATCATGGCGTGGAAGAAGCTACGTGGGAACCGGAGGATGCGATGAGGTAGCAGTACCCACAACTCTTTTGATCAGGTAATTTCGAGGATGAAATTTTCTTAAGGGGGTAGAATTGTAACATCCTAAAAATATTAGAGTATCATCTGGTTATTTGTGTTAGCTCGGATATGATTGTTATTGTGTGCTTAGTATATTTGTGTGAAGGCTTGGAAATATTAGCTAAGCTAGAATAATTTTTAGTGTGGAAAATTTAATGAAGTGGATTAAGTGAGCTTGACACTTAAGATAATTTAAGTGTTAAATTAAAGCAGATGAGGAGTTAGTGGCATAGTGGATAAGGAGCTTGAAAGGTTGCTTGAGGGAAGTGGTTCGAGTAGCATGGAAAGCATATTGAGGATTTTATTTTTGTACATCCTAGCATTAAGTGTTGGTCAACTATACATATGGATAAGATGGACAACTTTCTTTTATGACAAGAAGACTTAAGGTTATGGTAAGCATGAAATAAGGGATAGAATTGCTAGATTTTGGGGATAAAATTCCTTCAACTTTGGGAATGTAGAGGATTTCAAGGCTTGGCTTAAGGAAGATGTTTTGGAAACTATTCCAAGGCCTTTAGTGCATGTATGTGGACGGCATGTATGGCTAGGGGGTGGCCGAATATTGATAGGAGGTTTGGGGAAGGATAGTTGGCCAACTTTAGCATTTGTGCACCTTTTGGCATTTGTTTCTTTTCTCTCCAAAAACTCCTTCTTTGGCCGAATGTACCTAGGCATTTTTGTGCAAATTTGCTTTGGATTTTAGCTCCCATTTTTGTGTTGAACCAAATACCATTCTCTTTCTCTCATTTTTCCTTTGAAACCGAAACTACATTTGAACTTTGTGCATTTTTGTGCACTTTTCTTCTTTAGTAAAATAGGTGTTGGCCGAATCTCTTAATCCCATTTTCTCTTTTTCTTTCTTTTGAATATTTTTCAAAATCACAACATTTCTTTTACTTTCTTCTTGGCCGAATCTCTTTCTTCCCCTTTCCCCTTGATTTTTCTTTCATTAGTTGCTAAAGCCGAATCATCCTTCTTCCCTTTTAATTTTTTTCTTTTTCTTTTCTTCTTTGCCATACTAATTCTTCATCTCTTTTGAGCCGAATATCAATTGTTTTCTTTCAAAATCATAGCCGAAACTCTCATATCCTATTTGATTTGTCTTGGCCGAATTTCTTCAAGGGTAGGACTTCATTTGGTTTTCTTCAATCGGTTTTGGAAGATAGGTAAGTGTTATGGCCGTTTTTCCTTAGTCTTTTTATTATTTCTATGTTGTTCCTCTTGGGGACAAAGGCCGAATTTTGGGCAATTGTTGCAAGGTTCTAATCATTCTTAGAAATCGATTTCTTTTAGGCTCCTCGGGACGTTGGAAGCAATCAATCTAAGCCTCGTTTCTTTGTCAAATCATTTTGGGTAAGCTTTAGGTAAGACTTGGTATTTCAAGTGATAACTCATTGGGATTTAGTAGTATGGCCGAATGGCCTTTGTTTATAATTTAAATATTGGCCGATTGTAGGACAAGGTGATCTAGTGCGGTAGATCGGGTCTTCAGATTTTAGTACTTGCGGTAGTGTCAGGTGTGTATCTTACACACTTTATAACTTGGTTTATATATATATATATATGTGTGTGTGTGTGTGTTAAATAACTATTCAAGTTGTTAAAGCCGAAACTATGAGATATTGATATGATACCTTGATGGGTATGAGCAAGGATACGGGTAAGTCCGTTTCGATATGATGTTGCTATATGTTGTTTAATATCACGATCTACGATATGTATTGGTTATATGTTCATATCAAAGTATATTGACATGATTTGTTTATCTTTTGCATTGGTATGGGCAATATGAGAGGAGGGGGAGATTGATATTCGTGTCTTCTGACACCGGAGGTTTGGCACCTCCAAAGATTTGGTATCACATTTGTGTCTTTGGGACACCAGAGGTTTGGCACCTCATAGCGACTGCGTCCCTCGGATTAACACCACCGTGGGTTGGCCCCACTTTTGAGATATGGGATTGTCGCCAAGTGATTTGGTATCACAAGTGGGTTGGCCCCACAACTTGATTATTTGTGACTTTGGTCACCAGTGGTTTGGCACCACCAGGTGGTTTGGTACCACACGGGGTAGAAAAAGAGTTACTGGATGGCTAGGTTGGGTGCATAATATATATATATATTGCTTGGTTATAATTTGTGTAAGTATGTGGTATTTACCCGGGAGAGGGAATATGCACTGAGTCTTGGTGACTCACCTTCTCTCTTATTTTTTTTAGGTAATTCGTAAATTCGCGGATGAGGAGCCGCATGAACTCGAGGAGGCCATGCAATGAAATTTGGTTTTACATGAACTTCCATTTGGGTACTTGATTTTAATTTGGTTTTCATTTTATGGGTTTGTAATAAGGCCTCTTTAATTATGTTTTTGGATTATTTATATGCTTTGGATTTGTTTTAGGAATAACTTGCAAATTACATGATTGATTTAATGATATGTGAACAAAGTTTTCTAAAATACAAAGCGCGATGGTTTTTAAAACGTTACCATCGGGTAACCTAAATAAATTGATAATTTTTAACAACTTAAGTATTTTCGATAACTCAAACTATTTTACAAAACTTAAGTTTCCAAATTTCTATTAGATACGATTTTCAACCTAATTGCTTTAGTTTCTCTTTAATTTATAAATGGTTTACGAATCTAAGCTACGACTAAGTTTTAAAAATCTATTTACGGAATTGCAAAGTAAAATATCAGTTTTCAACTTAATTTTTTTTATGAATTTAGAATAATAAAAAGTTTTTCACTAAAATTTAATCGGTAACTCGTTTTTCCTCAAAACGTTTTCCCCTGTGACATACCAAATTCGGTCGTGGCGTATTGATCGGGTTTGGGGTGTTACAAATGTAATTAATCTAACACAATTATGTCATCTTGATTAAAATCAGCTTTTGGAATCGTGCATTAGAACTTTATTTTATTTTATTTATTTTACTTTGTTTTCTAGTTTTTAATCATTTCTCAAATCAAAATATTTTTCTTCACCAAAGTGTTTTAAATTGCATTCATAAATAATTCTTTTCACATTCCCTGTGGGTACAATAACTCGACATTTACTTGTCACTTTATTACTTGTTGCGATTGTGTACACTTGCACATTTCCATCGTTCCAGTTATTAATAAAAAGGAGTATGAAGGTGTAGAGTCTGATCATGAGAATAAAGAACAAACAAAGGAGTTAATTGTTTACTCAAGAAGAAACCGAAATCATGAAAGTGGAATCTACCATATTCATCACCAAGAATCTGACCCGCAAGATCTTGTCAAAAGTCTAGGTAAAGCTCATAATCTAACCAATGTTTTTTTATCTAGATATTCCAATTGCTAAAAGAAAAGGGGTTAGAAATGTTGTCAAATATCCCATGTCTAACTTTGTGTCCTATAGAGGCTTGTCTTCGACATTCTTAGCCTTTGTTTCATGTCTCGATACTGTGAAAATACCCAAAAATGTGAAAGACGCTTTACAGGTTCCTGGGTGGAATGAGGCTGTTTTAGAGGAGATGCGCGCTCTTGAAAAAATAGGTACATGGGAAACTGTGGAATTACCTGTAGGGAAAAACAATGGGTTGTAAATGGGTGTTCACAACCAAATTCAAACCGGATGGATTTTTAGATAGATACAAAGCCTGGTTGGTGGGGTACACTAAAACATACGGGATAGATTATCTTGAAACATTTTCTCCAGTAGCCAAATTAATTTCTGTTAGAGTTCTTTTATCAATTATTGTTAATCTTGGTTGGTCTTTACAACAGCTAGATGTGAAGAATGCTTTCCTAAATGGGAAACTTGAAGAAGAATTTTACATGGATCCTCCTCCAGGTTTTGAAGAAAAATTTGGAACTCGAGTATGTAAGCTCAGGAAATCTTTGTATGGTCTAAAGTAGTCTCCTCAAGCTTGGTTTGAATGGTTCACTCAAGTTGTTAAAAAACAATGTTACTCACAATGGCAAGTTGATCACACAATGTTCTATCGACACTCACAAAGAGGTAGAATATTAGTTACTATAGTTTATGTCGATGATATCATTCTTACAGGAGATGATGTGGATGAAATAAGGCGTCTCAAGGAGCATCTAGCATTGGAGTTTGAGATAAAAAACTTGGGTCCTTTGAAATACTTTCATGGAATAGAAGTTGCTCGATCAAAGAAGGGCCTTGTGGTCTCTCAGAAAAAAATCTAAGATTGATCTTTTAAAAGAGTATGGGATGAGTGGTTGCCGCCCAGTTGACACACCAATTGATCCAAATGTCAAATTTGAAAATAAAAGGAAGATTAGTTGATAAAGGGTAGTACCAAAGATTAGTTGGTAAGTTAATTTACTTATCACATACAAGGCCAAACATAGCTTTTGCAGTGAGCTTAGTGAGTAAATTTATGCACTCCCCAATGGAGGAACATGAAGCAGTGTTTCGGATTTTGAGATGCTTGAAGAGTTCACCTAGAAAGGGCTTATTCTTCAAGAAATTCAAACAAAGAGGAATTGAAGCTTATACAGATGCAGACTGGGTAGGCTCAATAACAGATAGAATATCTACATCAGGATACTATACACTTGTTTGGGGAAACCTTGTGACTTGGTGAAGTAAAAAAACAAAGTGTTGTAGCAAGAAGTAGGGCAGAGGCTGAGTTCAGATCAATGGCTCAAGGAATTTGTGAAATTATGTGGTTAAAAAGAATTATGGAAGAGTTGGGGAAAGCAATAACTTCACCAATGAAGTTGTACTGTGATAGCAAAGCTGCCATTAGTATTGCTCACAACCCAGTCTAGCATGACAGAACTAAACATGTTGAGATTGATAGACACTTTATCAAGGAGAAGATTGAAGAAGGCCAAGTGTGCATGTCGTTTGTTCCTTCAAAACAACAAATTGCTGACATATTCACCAAAGGGCTCTTTAAAACAAGCTTTGATTTTCTTGTAAGCAAGTTGGGCATGATTGATATATATGCAACAACTTAAGGGAGGGTGTTGAAATATGTGAAACCCATATATGTTGAGGATATATTTTAAAGTTATTTAGGTAGATAAATCTTATTTAGGTTGATAAATCTTATTTAAGTAGATAAATCTTAGAATAAATCATTTGAGATATTTTAGGAATATTTTATTTTATCTTTTAGTAGTTTATTAGAATAAGGGAATTATTTTCCCAGTTAGGTTATGATTCTTTTCTCCATTTAAATTCAGTTCTTCAGTTAATAAAATACATATCAGTTTTATTAAATACTCTCTTGAAAACTTTCACCCTGCACGTTCCAAAACACAGATGTATCGTTTTTAAAACACGAATATCGATACCTCTGAGTGACCACAAAAGTACAACATACAAAAGTATTTAGTCCATTCCAAATTATTTCCTACACATCACGCATCAAATACTTCGATAAATAATCACTCAAACAGCTAAATTTAACAATTCAAATGTAACATCCCAATTTTGGGTCTAGTCAAAACAGTTGTTCCGAGACCACAAATCTGACGAAGAAAAATTTATTTTATTATATTTTTATGGTCTACATTTTTATGGAATGATTTCGTGAAAATTTCGTCCGAAAATTTTGACGTTTAGGCACTCAATTTAGTTAAAATGACTAAATTGCAAAAAGTGCAAAACTTGAATTCTGTGTTAAAGGTGTCTAATTGCTATGAGATTTTAAATTGGAGGTCCTTAAATGGTAATTAGACCATTGGTTAAGTTAGTGGAAAAAAATGGACATGGTTAGGTATGTTTTCAAAGTTTTTTCATTAAGGGCATTTTGGTAATTTGGTAATTAAATGAATTAAAAAGCCAATTTTTGTCCATCTTCCTCCCATGGCCGAAATTCACAAGGGGAAACCATGGCTAGGGTTTTCCAAGCTTCCAAGCTCGATTGTAAGTCTGTTCTAGCCCCGTTTTTAATGTTCTTTACATTTTTAAAGTCGTTGTAACTCGATCTTTCTATTTCTACCATCAATTTGAAGAAATGTCAAGGTCTAAAATTTTACCCATGATGGATGTTTGTGTATTTTTATGTCTAATGGTAGAAAATGCATGTTTGGTGTATGATAAACGACTTTTGCTAAGTGATTTTCGGTGAAAATGCCTAAAAGGTCTTATTTGTAAAAGTTGTATAATATGTTGTAAAAGTGTGAATAAATGAAAAATGTGGGTTGTTATGAGTTTGACTAGGCTTGGGTTTTGATGAAATTGAATGAAAATCATTTTACGAGCCTAGGGACTAAATTGTAAAATGTCAAAAGTTTAGGGGCAAAAATGTAATTTTTCCATAATGTGACGTTTGGACTGAAATGAATAATGTGTTGATTAAATGAGATGAATTTGGTATTATAGATCAAGAAAAACGAGGTTCGGAGTTAGAACGGGAGAAAAATGAGTATTTGATTATTTAGTCATTTTTACCATTTTCATGTCGAGGTAAGTTCGTATGTTTAATAAGCATTAAATTATATACGTATAAATGTTTAATTGATATAATTATGGTAAATGCTATATTATTGAAATGAAATGTGAATGCTACTAAGTACGATACTACGAAAATGACCGACGGAGATTCGGTACAGCAAAAGTCCCAGTTGAACCTTAGGAATAGATAGGATATAAATGTCATGACATTAGGGTTACTGTGATTACGTGTAAGACCATATCTGGGATATGGCATCAATTCGAGACTTCGTGTAAGACCATATCTGGGATATGGCATCGATATGAGACTTCGTGTAACACCATAGCTAGGCTATTAGCATCGACACGAGATTACATGTAAGACCATATCTGGGATATGGCATTGGTACGGTACTGTGTGTACGAGATTCCCAAGTATCCTTTAGTATTCCAAATGGTTCAATGGGAAATTCAACGGGTATGTCAAAGAAGAGAAAGAGTATGTAAGTATTACGAATTAGTACAGGAATGTACGTAAAGTTTATGAGTATTGACTTCATGAAATTGTGAGTTCATGATTTCCACGAGAATGATTTTGTGAAAACCTTGTGATTATTGGCCTATACTTGTGATGTATGAAATTCATGGTAAACTCGTTTGGCGATTATGTGATTGGCTTTCGGGCCAAATTGAGTTATTATATAACATGTTTTATTTACACAAACTGTGATTTATCTGATATGAGAAAGAGGGAAGATGGGCATAAGTGCCTATTAAAATAATTATGGAAGCACGGGAAGGTAAAAGTTTAGGCATTTGAAAGATATTAAGACATATGCTTGGAAATATGAGTACACGTAATTAATGTGCATGTTTACTATGAGGTTTGAAATTATTTGTTAATTGATGTAATATGTTACAAAGGAGAGGTTATGGTTGTTAGGCTATTGCCAAGACATGTTAGATTATGCTTATAAGTTGATAGAATAAACATTACGACAGAATAAAAATTATAACTGTGAGTTTTATAACAATTTATATTATCTTATGTTTATATTATCGGACTTGGTAAATGATTGGTAAAAGTTGCTTATTACATTCATACGGACTTACTAAGCTATATATATAGCTTACCCCCCTTCCTTTCCCATGTTTTATAGTGTCATTATCAAGCTATCACTTTGGGTATAAATGAACCCAAGCATTTTGAGTCTATGGCATGTATAGGGACTATGTCAATTTGTTATGTGTGTCATTATTAATTTGGCCATATGTGTTAGCTTGTAATTGTTAATGCTTCACCTTATATATAGCCATGAATTGTAACACCCCTAATCTCGTATCCATTGCCGAATTAGGGTTAAAGGCGTTACCGGACAGATCGGAAACTTTTACAGAAAATTCATAAAACAAATCATCAGTCACAATCAAAGTGTCCCTCTTTATAGGTCAACGAGACCTTAATCATATAATAGAATAGGGTCGGGATTAAACCGAACACATACCAAAGTTCTCAAAAATTTAAAAACTTTTCTAAGTTACAGAGGTCACACGCCCGTGTGGGCAGGCCGTGTGCCTCCCAGGGCTTCTAGACACACCCGTGTGTCCTGGCCGTGCCAAAGTAGAGCTTGTATACTGACTTATCTCCACGGCCACAAGGCACGCCCGTGTGCCATGGCCGTGTGCTCTTAGGCTAAATACTGACTAGTTCACACGGCTACCTGGCACGCCCGTGTACCATGGCCATGTATACTTATGCTATATACTGACTTAATCACACGGCCATTAGGCACGCCCGTGTGCCATGACCGTGTGGGCAAAGCAGGCCCTTTCCAAGGCCAATATGCCACCCATGCTAGGGTCAATCCTATAAGCAAAGAACCAATTCATTTCATGCATATTTGACAGCCCAAGACATGTCAAACAAACAACATAATATTTCATTCAACCCCATTTCCATTCATGTCAACTCATATACTAGTTTGCATAACAAATTCACATATCTAACCATGCATGGTACTTTCACATCTTACCAAACACATATATTCATTTCATAGATCACAAATATATGCCCATTTGGCATCAATTTACCTTATCATGCACATATATTCAAACTAAAACCATCATCATATACCAAATCATTTATGCATATTATCAATACATATAACTAGCCACATCACATGGCTAAGTTCATATCTCAAACTTATACCAACTAAATAGCCTATACATGCCATACTTAGTATATACATTTTTAAAAGATACCAAAATGAGCTTGAGTAGTGTGATGACGATCCTCGACGGTTCCCGAGCCTTCAGTAGCTTTGATGACCTATAAAACAGAACATATACATACAAAGTAAGCTTTCCAAAAGCTTAGTAAGCCATATACAAATACTTAACATAGAAATCACATTATCATATCAATACATGAATCATTAACATATATTAACGGTAAATTCATAATTCTTCATTGACTCATTATTTAACCATTGCTTACCAACCATCGTATTCTCCATCTATCTCATTTACTCAAGTCACATTCATTCACATATCACATTTTAGCTTATTGTATCTACAAGCATATTTTCTCACCTTTCATGGCTATTCAGGGCACATGCATCAAACGTACCTGAAACGGGTATATAACTCACATAGTTATTCATTTCTTGGGCTTGCCCATCGAACCGTTCAGAACTAAATCGGATACTCAGAGTGCTCAGAATAGTCATATAACGCCAATGTCCAAGACGTGGTCTTACATGAAATCAGATATCGATGCCACTTGTCCCGCATGCGGTCTTACACGTGTCGAGATATCGATGCCACCGTCCCGATGCGGTCTTACACTTAATCGATATCGATGCCACTATCCCGATAGGGTCTTACACGTAATCGATATCGATGCCACCGTCCCGCATGCGGTCTTACACGTCGAGATATCGATGCCACCGTCCCGAGATAGGGTCTTACACGTAATCGAGATATCAATGCCACCGTCCCGCATGTGGTCTTACACGTAATCGTGATATCGATGCCACTTTGTCCCGCATGTGGTCTTACACGTGTCGATAACGGACACCTATATCATGATATATACAACTCTATCTACTCCTATGTTCAAACGGAACTTCTCGGACATTGTCAACTTGTCGATCTTTATATATATATATATATATATATATATATATATTCGGATTTTGCATACATTCCATTTCAACTGGTATTCATCGCCATCCAAAATTTCATATATACACAAATAATTCAATTCAAATACACTATTTGTATATCGACTTACCTCGAGTTCGGTTTTACGGAAACAGATACGGCTACTTGGTTACTTTTGCTTTCCCGCGATCTAAGTTTGTTTTCTTCGGTTATTGATCTATACATATTCAAACTTAACCCTTTTATTTACCAAAACATTCAATTCAATCCAAATACACATATTTAGGGCAATTTACACTTTAGCCCTTACATTTTCATATTTGGACAATTTAGTCCTTATTACACAAAATCACAAAATATACCAAATTTCATTTTACTCATGCTTAGCCGAATGTCACCCATAATCATATAAGTCCTCACATTTCATTTATTTCACAAATTAGTCCTTTAAAATACTATTTTTACAATTTAGCCCTATTTAGCTAAATTCATCAAAAATTCAAGAACAACACCTGTTCATTAAACACATATCTTTCATTTAACACCAAAACTCATCACAAAGCTTACCATTTCATCAATGGAACATCTCACAAACAACACCAATTCATAAAATTGAGACATGGGTTTTGAAGTATACAAAGCAACGATTACGAAAACGTAGAAATTATCAAAAACCGAGACTAATACATACCTCAATTTTGCTTGAACATAACTGAAACTTAACCTTTTTCTTCTTTTCTTTTTCTTTTTGATATTCGGCCAAAGATAAGCATTATGGCTTTCTTTTTCATGTTTTTGTTTTATATCATATAACTTATGCTATAATATTTATCATTTAATAAACCATTACCAAATAAAATAAGCCATTTATCACATTAATGTGCCGTCCACTACATTGCTAAAAGGCCAATTTACAACATAAGGCCTCCACCTTAAAAAGCCACATCAATTTAGTCGTTAATCAAATGATGGGTCACTTTTACGCTTTATGCGATTTAGTCCTTTACTCAAATTAAACACACAAACAGACGAATTAATTCACGGAACTTTAACACATGCTTAATCATATACTGCAGACACATAAAATAATATTAAAATATTATACTGACTCAGATTTGTGGTCCCGAAACCACTGTTCCGACCAGGGTCTAAACCGGACTGTTACAATTCTCCCCCTTAGGGATTTTTGTCCCCGAAAATCTTACCGTTAAACAGATTTGGATTTTGCTGTCTAATTAAATTTTCAAGCTCCCACGTAGCCTCATCTATTCTGTGTCGATGCCACAATACTTTCACTAACGGAATTTTTTTTCTTGTTTCAAAACTCTTTTACTTCACGAGCTAAGATACGGATTGGTTCCTATTCATAAGTCATATCAGATCGAATTTTAATCTCTGACGAAGTAATCACATGTGACGGATCGGAACGGTATTTACGGAGCATCGAAACATAGAATACATTATGAATCTTTTCCAGCTCAGATGGTAACAACAATCTATATGCAACTGGCCCAACTCGTTCTATAACCTCATATGGTCCGATGAACCTCGGACTCAACTTGCCTTTACGTCCGAATCTGAGTACTTTCTTCCATGGAGAAACTATAAAAAAAATACATTATCACCGATTTCAAATTCAATCTCTTTTTGTTTCAAGTCTGCATAAGAATTACGACGATCGATCTTTGCTTTCGATCATTACTGATTATTTTTACTTTACGCTTACTGCGTCTTTTATTAAATCAACCCCATGTAGCTTATTTTCACTAAGCTCGGTCCAATACAGAGGTGTACGACATTTACGTCCGTACAAAGCTTCATATGGTTCCATTTTAATGCTCGACTGAAAACTATTATTATACGCAAATTCAATCAATGGCGTGCATTGTTCCCACGCACTGTTAAACTCAAGAATGCACATCTTAACATATCCTCGAGAATTTGAATGATCCGCTCGGATTGACCATTCGTTTGCGGGTGAAAAGTCAGATCAAAATGTAGTTTCGTGTCTAAAGCTTCTTATAATTTCTTCCAGAATCGTGATGTAAATCTCGGATCTTTGTCTGACACAATGGATAGTGGCACCCCGTGCAATCTCATAATCTCAGAAATATAAAGCTCGGCTATCTATCAAGTGAGTAATTAGATCGTACCAGAATAAAATGGGCAGATTTTATCAATCGATCAACTAGGACCCAAATCGTATCTTTCTTTCTCAGAGTTTGCAACACAATTCTCAGATGTTCAGCATGTTCAGTTTCATCCCGTGAATAAATCAAAATGTCATCAATGAATACAACAACAAATCGATCTAGGTACAGTCTGAAAATTCTATTCATCAGATCCATAAAAACAGCAGGAGCATTCGTTAGTCCAAATGGCATAACTAAAAACTCATAATGCATGTACCTCGTTCTGAAAGCAGTTTTCAGAATGTCTCAATCTTTTACCCTCAACTGGTAATATCTCAATCTCAAATAAATCTTAGAAAACATAGTGGTTCCTTTTAGCTGGTCAAACAAATCGTCAATCTTGGGCAACAGATATTTATTCTTTATAGTCACTTTATTCAACTAACGGTAATCAAAGCACATTCTCATCATGCCATCTTTCTTTTTCATAAACAGAACAGGAGCACCCCAAGGTGAAAAACTCGGTCTAGCGAACCCTCTGTCAGTCAATTCTTGCAACTGAGACTTTAACTTTTCTTTTCTTTTTTTTCTTTTTTTTCTTTTTTTTATTCCGTTGGTGTCATTCTATACGGAGCTATCGAAATAGGTGTCGTACCAGGAAACAATTCAATTTCAAATTCAATTTCACAAATCGGAGGCAATCCCAGCATTTTTTCAGGGAAAACATAAGAGAACTCACAGACTACTGGCACCGATTTAACTTTCTTTTCAGATACTTTCAAATCAATCACATAAGAAAAATATGCCTCGTAACCCTTTTTAATAAAATTCTGAGCTTTCAACACAGATATCACAACAGGTAATCCATTTAAATTATTCGACTCAATACGAACTATTTCACCATTCTGACGACTCAAATCAATAGTCTTTCTTTTACAATTCACAACAGCATCATGCAATGTCAACCAGTCCATTCCCAGAATTATATCAAACTCATCAAACGGTAATGGTATCAAATCAGCAGGGAACAGATATCTCGAAACATTAACGGGCAGTTCTTACATACTTTGTCAACCAGAATATTTTTACCTAAGGGGTTCGATACTTTTATAACAAACTCGATGAGACTTTACAGCAAAAGTCTTCACTCAATACTAAGTTCATGCATATATATAAATGAGTAGAACCAGGGTCTATCAAAGCAATCACAGAAGTATCATAAAGTGTAAAAGCACCCGTTATAACATCTGGAGATAAAGCTTCCTCCCGAGCTCGGATAGCATACGCTCTGGAAGGCACTCTAGCTTCGGATCTTGCAATAGTATCTCTAGTAGTTCTCTGACTACCACTGACGTTTCTTGCATTTTGAGGAGATCTACCTCTCGCTGAAACATTCTCAAATCTTGGGTTCTGAACAATCTCTTGTTCAACAGACTCTGGGCAGTCTCGGATGAAATGGTCCAATGATCCACATCTAAAACAAGCTCGGTCATTTAATCTACAAATTCCCGAATGCCTTTTTCCATAATGTTTACATTCAGGTCGCTTAGATCTGACATTTCCAATACTAGTCATTGAAGTTGCTGGAGCTTTGGAGCTCAACTGTGATCTAGCTCGATCTCTACTCGAATGCCTCACATTAGCCTTTGAACGGCTATGTTCATCTCAGAATTTCTTCGAGGCGCATCAAATGATTTGCTCATAAATCTCTTTTTCATATCTCGGCTTCGACTCGACTTTGCATGCTCGGTCAACTAGCACTATGAACTCTTGTATCTCCAGAGTACCAACTAGCAATTGGATATCTTCATTTAGGCCATCTTCGAATCTTTTACACATTATCGCTTCAGTCGAAATGCATTCCCGAGCACACTGACTTAATCTCACAAACTCTCGTTTGTATTCAGTGACAGACATGTGACCTTGTTTCAATTCCAAAAATTCTTTTCGTTTCTGATCAATGAATCTCTGAATAATGTATTTCTTTCTAAACTCAGACTGAAAGAAATCCCATGTGATCCGTTCTTTAGGAACAACCGAAATCAAAGTTTTCCACCACCGATAGGCTGCATCTCGTAACAAAGAAACAACACACTTTATACATTCTTCAGGAGTCAGTGACATCTCATCAAATACTCGGATAGTGTTTTCTAACCAAAACTCGGCTTTCTCGGCATTATCATCACTTATGGCCCTGAACTCTTCGGCCCCATATTTACGGATTTTATCGACTAGTGGCTTATTCAACATATTTATACCCAATAACGGAGGCACAAATGAGGTCTGAGGGGGATTAGGTAGAGGCAAAGATTGTGAAACAGTTGAATTATTTCTCACAAATTGAGTGAACCACTCACTCATCATTTGGAAGAAAGCTTGTTTAGCTTCTCCCTCTTGACTACACGTGGTCGGTCTCGGATCAAAGAGCGTTGTCGCTTGAGTAGGAGCAGGCGCATTACTTTCTACGTCATCAGCTACGGCTCTTTCGGGATCCATTACTATACGGAAATCACATTTTACACGTCAGGATTCATCACACTATCACAATTCAGATATATAGCATGTATAGCTAGACTCTGACACGCTACATCAGTCCGAGAATCGTCTAAACCGTAGCTCTGATACCAACCAAATGTAACACCCCTAATCCCGTATCCGTCGCCAGATTAGGGTTAAAGGCGTTACCGGACAAATCAGAAACTTTTACAAAAAATTCATAAAACAAATCATCAGTCACAATCAAAGTGTCCCTCTTTATAGGTCAACGAGACCTTAATCATATAATAGAATAGGGTCGGACTAAACCGAACACATACCAAAGTTCTCAAAAATTTAAAAACTTTTCTAAGTTACAGAGGTCACACGCCCGTGTGGGCAGGCCGTGTGCCTCCCACAGCTTCTGGACACACCCGTGTGTCTTGGCCGTGCCAAAACAGAGCTTGTATACTGACGTATCTCCACGGCCACAAAGCACGCCCGTGTGCCATGGCCGTGTGCTCTTAGGCTAAATACTGACTAATTCACACGGCTACCTGGCATACCCGTGTACCATGGCCGTGTATACTTATGCTATATACTGACTTAATCACACGGCCATTAGGCACACCCGTGTGCCATGACCGTGTGGGCAAAACAGGCCCTTTGCAAGGCCAATATGCCACCCATGCTAGGGTCAATCCTATAAGCAAAAAACCAATTCATTTTATGCATATTTGACAACCCAAGACATGTCAAACAAACAACATAATATTTCATTCAACCCCATTTCCATTCATGTCAACTCATATACTAGTTTGCATAACAAATTCACATATCTAACCATGCATGGTACTTTCACATCTTACCAAACACATATATTCATTTCATAGATCACAAATATATGCCCATTTGGCATCAATTTACCTTATCATGCACATATATTCAAACCAAAACCATTATCATATACCAAATCATTTATGCATATTATCAATACATATAACTAGCCACATCACATGGCTAAGTTCATATCTCAAACTTATACCAACTAAATAGCCTATACATGCCATACTTAGTATATACATTTTTAAAAGATACCAAAATGAGCTTGAGTAGTGTGATGACGATCCTCGACGGTTCCCGAGCCTTCAGTTGCTTTGACGACCTATAAAATAGAACATACACATACAAAGTAAGCTTTCCAAAAGATTAGTAAGCCATATACAAATACTTAACATAGAAATCACATTATCATATCAATACATGAATCATTAACATATATTAACGGTAAATTCATAATTCTTCATTGACTCATTATTTAACCATTGCTTACCAACCATCGTATTCTCCATCTATCTCATTTACTCAAGTCACATTCATTCACATATCACATTTTAGCTTATTGCATCTATAAGCATATTTTCTCACCTTTCATGGCTATTCAGAGCACATGCATCAAACGTACTGAAACGGGTATATAACTCACATAGTTATTCATTTCTTGGGCTTGCCCATCGAACCGCTCGTAACTAAATTGATATACTCGAGTGCTCGTAATAGTCATATAACGCCAACGTCCCGCACGTGGTCTTACATGAAATCGATATCGATGCCACTATCCCGCATGTGGTCTTACACGTCGAATATCGATGCCACGCCTGTCCCGCATGCGGTCTTACACTTAATCGGATATCGATGCCACTTTGTCCCGCATGGTCTTACACGTAATCGTCGATATCGATGCCATCGCCCGATGCAGGTCTTACACGTAATCGAGATATCGATGCCACCGTCTCGCATGGGGTCTTACACGTAATTAGATATCGATGCCACTGTCCCAGACAGGGTCTTACACGTAATCAGATATCAATGCCACTGTCCCAGATAGGGTTGTACACGTAATCAGATATCGGACACCTATGTCATGGTATATACAACTCTATCTACTCCTATGTTCAAACGGAACTTCTCGGACATTGTCAACTTGTCGATCTTTATAGATATATATTCAGATTTCGCATACATTCCATTTCAATTGGTATTCATCGCCATCCAAAATTTCATATATACACAAATAATTCAATTCAAATACACTATTTGTATATCGACTTACCTCGAGTTCGATTTTATGGAAACAGATACGGTTACTTGGTTACTTTCGCTTTCCCGCGATCTAAGTCTGTTTTCTTCGATTCTTGATCTATACATATTCAAATTTAACCCTTTTATTTACCAAAACATTCAATTCAATCCAAATACACATATTTAGGGCAATTTACACTTTAGCCCTTACATTTTCTTATTTGGACAATTTAGTCCTTATTACACAAAATCACAAAATATACCAAATTTCATTTTACTCATGCTTAGCCGAATGTCACCCATGCTCATATAAGTCCTCACATTTCATTTATTTCACAAATTAGTCCTTCAAAGTACTATTTTTACAATTTAACCCTATTTAGCTAAATTCATCAAAAATTCAAGAACAACACCTGTTCATTAAACACATATCTTTCATTTAACACCAAAACTCATCACAAAGTTTACCATTTCATCAATGGCACATCTCACAAACAACATCAATTCATAAAATTGAGACATGGGTATTGAAGTATACAAAGCAACGATTACGAAAACGTAGAAATTATAAAAAACCGAGACTAATACATACCTCAATTTTGCTTGAACATAACCGAAACTTAACCTTCTTCTTCTTTTCTTTTTCTTTTTGATATTCGGCCAAAGATAAGCATTATGGCTTTCTTTTTCATGTTTTTGTTTTATATAATAAAACTTATGCTATAATATTTATCATTTAATAAACCATTACCAAATAAAATAAGTCATTTATCACATTAATGTGCCGTCCACTACATTACTAAAAAGCCAATTTACAACATAAGGCCTCCACCTTAAAAACCCACATCAATTTAGCCATTAATCAAATGATGGGTCACTTTTACGCTTTATGCGATTTAGTCCTTTACTCAAATTAAACACACAAATGATTTAATTAATTCACGAAACTTTAACACATGCTTAATCATATACTGTAGACACATAAAATAATATTAAAATATTTTACTGACTCAGATTTGTGGTCCCGAAACCACTGTTCCGACCAGGGTCTAATTCGGACTGTGACATGAATGATGGCTTATGTTGATCATAAGTATATTCATATGTTAATGCCCTCTTGTGAATGTGAAATTAGTATGTTTTTATTGGGCTAAGTATGATGTTTTAAGCATGATAAATAATGGCATAAGGATGACATGTTATTGTCTTGGTTGTGATTTTTAGTTGCTCTTATATGCTTTAATTTGTGCCAAGTGATGTTGTGTTGATGTGTGCAAGTGAGGGTGGCAAAATGGCTTCGTAAATAGCCTTGTTTTTGTCCACACGGGTAGACACACTGGCATGTGTCTAGGCCGTGTGACACACTGATGCCTCACGGGCATGTGTTCCTACCGCCGTGTGTCCCTGTACCTTAATTGTTGCAAAATAGAATGTCCGAACTGAGCACACGCGCGAGACACGGGGTGTGTGTCTCAGCCGTGTGTGCTACACGGCCTAGCACACGGGTGTGTGGCACGGTCGTGTGGCACAAGTCAGAGAGCACCCAAATTTGAACACGGTCTGAAGCACGGGTGTGTTCCAGGGTCACACGGGCGTGTCCTTGGACTACACAGGCGTGTGAGCCCTGCTTCTAGCAAAAATTTTCTAAGTTTTGTAAAATTTTCTAAAGTTCTCGGTTTAGTCCCGAACCACTTCTAAAGCATGTTTTGGGCCTCGTAGGCTCGTTTTAGGGACGATATGAATGTGTATGAAAAGTTTTAATTTGGATGGAAATTCATGACTCAAAAATGTATGTTTGCTTGTGTTTATGTCTGGTAATGCCTCGTACCCTATTCCGGTGTTGAATTCGGGTAAAGGGTGTTACATCAAACATCAGAAATGTGTCCAAGGAAGAAATTTCATGCCATCATCAATGTTCTTAAACCTAAGCATATTTGTAACTTATAAACATCTTAAATAAAAGCAATAACCAGCAGAATGTTCAGAACTAGCACGGCTATAAACAAGTCTACCATATTGCCTTATTCCCCAAAACGTAAATAAATAAATAATGAACACTTACAAAATACTAATAAGTCTTCCTTAGATCACTCCCTAGGATAATGGGCTGTGGTTAAAGTGGAGTGCACTAATTCATGGGCCTGGTTTCTCAGTCTATCAACTGATTTGGGCTTGGAAGATGGGTATGGGTACACAATTATCAGTGACCAACAAAATGTAACATTTCGGTTTAGGGCCTAGTCAGAATAGTGGTTCGAGACCACAAATCCGAGGGTTATGAATGAGTTTTTGAGGCTTATATTATGTATGCATGCTAGTGTGAAAGTTTCATGAAATAATTTTGTGAAATTGTGATTGAATTGTCCAAAAGGACTAAATTGCAAAAGTTGCAAAATGTGTGTTTCTAGAAACTATTTGTGTGAAATAGCTTTAGATTATTAATTTGAGGTCCTTAAATAGCAATTTACCCAAATTCTAATTTTTGGACAAAAATGGGCATGGATGAGTTAAAATTGAAAGTTTATTAAAAAGGGCATTTTGGTCATTTATCAATTAAGTGATTAAAATAGGTGAAAAGATGATAGAAATTCATTCATCTTCTTCCCATAGCTGCCGAAAATTAAGAGAAGCCATGTTAGGGCTCCTTCAAATTTTCCAAGCTTGCTAGTAAGTGCTCTTAAGCCCAGTTTTTGATATTCTTCGTATTTTTGAAGTCCTAGTAGCATGAGTAAGCTATTTATAGCTATTTGGTGAGCTATTATGGATGTTCAAAAATGTACATATGTATGACATGCATGTATTTTGATGTTTTATGGAAGAATATGAAAGCTTGATGTAGTAGAAACATCTTTTGCTAAGTGATTTTCCATGAAAATGTATGTAGGGACTTAGTTATGAAAATCTTAAGTTTGGTCATACATGGGTGATTTAGTGAGAATTATTGAATGCTTTAGTTGAGTAAGTGGTTCGGCTAAGCATGAAAGGCTAGAAAGTTGAATAAAAATCACTTTACGAGCCTTTGGGACTAAAGTGTAAATATGAGAAAGTTTAGGGGCAAAATAGTAATTTTGTTAAAGTATGAGATGTGGGTCAATTTAGTCAATGTGTGTATTGAATAAGCTGATTTATTCATTATAGATCAAGAAAGATGAAGCCCGGATCGAAACCGAGGTAAAACCAATGTGGTGGACTAAATTGCATATTTCTATACTTTTGAGTATCAAGGTAAGTCTATGCATAAAAAATGCATTCATACTTACAATTTGTTGATGATAGCTAGTGTGTAGCTAATTCGAGATTGATTTAGAACTTATGTGGTTCAAGTAGAATGAATGTAGTAGAAATGGTGAATGAATGTATGATCGAGAATGATTGGGAATCTATGTGGTTTAAGTAGACTTGTGCATGTGTTGTGATAATGCTAGATGGTACGCTAAGTGTGATACCATCCTAATGTATATTGACGATGAGCTAGCTATGTGCGATGCTATCGTGAGGTATATCATCTAGTGAGCTATGTGCTGAATCACTACGAATACCATTGTGGTAGGCTAAGTGCGATACCACCTTATTAATCAAATGTGGTGTGCTAAGTGTGAAACCACCGAGATATTGGCTGTGTGGATTAACTGTGTGGATGAGCTGTGTGGATTAGTTATGTAAACTAGCTGTGTGGATGAGCTGTGTGGATAAGTTATGTGGATTGACTGTGTGGATGTATTACGATAAATAATGATGTGTTGTATATTACGTAAATGTGATATTTAATGCAGGGGTGTATTTCAATGGTTATGAGTATGTGACTCATGATGAGTTGGAAATGTGGTAAGGGATAGAAAGAGTAAGCATAGTTGTGAATTACTTGTTGGTATAATGCTAATGGTTGCTTAGCTTATACTATGTTGCTTATTTGTTTATGTGTAAACTTACTAAGCTCAAAGCTTACTCTCTTTCTTTTCCCTTGTCTTATAGATTAAAAGCGTTAAATCGAGATACGAGGATCATCGAAGATAGCCCACATATCAAAGACACTCGGTACATGAAACTTAATGTTTTGTATATGGCATGTATAGGGGCTAGATAAGTTAGTAAATTTTGTTGTAAATGGATAAGATGTGTTGGCCTTTAGATGGATAGCTTATTTTGTATAATGCCATGGTTGTTGGCTATTACATTATATGAAAGAAAGATGTAGTTTTCTATGTGAGAATGCACTTCAATTTCAGTTGATTATGATGGTGTTAGATGAGTATATGTTGTGTATGTTAGAAGGGTGAAAAGAACTTGACACTTAGTCTTGTTCTTGACCATGTGGATAGACACACGGGCGTGTGCCTAAACCATGTGTGACACACGGTCAGCCCACGGGCGTGTGCTGTGGCCGTGCGTCCCCTGCATGTTAACATTGTAAGTCAAGATAGTCCACGGGACAGGGCCACGGGCGTGTCCAGACCGTGTGGATTTAGTCAGTGTTCACCACGGTTGGGGAGCACGGGCGTGCCATGGCCGTAGGGAAATTGGCAGAATGCTCGAGTTTTTAGCACGACTAGGGAACATGGGCGTGTGTGTCCATGCACGAGCGTGTCTAATCTTGCACGGGCGTGTGAGACCTGTATAAAAGAGAAAAATTTTAAGGATCGTAAAAGTTCCGGATTAGTCTCGAGAGCTCTCGTGTGTATGAGTGAGGCCTCATATGTCGAGAATGAGGTTATAGTGAGTAATGACATTGAGCTTAAGTGGCGATTAAGTGGTTTGAGTTCGGTAACACCTCGGGCCTGGTTCTCAGTGTAGAACCCGGGTAAAGGGTGTTACATTTAGTGGTATCAGAGCTATGGTTTAGTCAGTTCTAGGACTACTGTAGCGGGTGTAAGAGTCTAGCTATACATGCCATAAGTGTACGATGATAGTGTGGTGGTTTCTGATGATTTTAAATCTTGTTTTATATAGAATATGGATTCCGATCCATTGACTGCTGATGAAGTAGCTAGTAATACGTCGACTCCTGCGCAAGGAACCGTGCCGGTGCAAAATAGACCCAAGGCGAGGGGCCAAGGGGAAGAGGCACGAGAAGCCTTTCTCTATATGATGAGTGATTGGTACTCGGACTACGTTCGAGCGAACCCTAACGCTCAACCTCCTCTACCTCCTCCTATACCTCAGCCAAATCCAGTGGCTCCTCAAGGTATGGATGTAGTGAGGATATCGAAACCCCTGGTGGATAAGATTAGGAAACACGGGGCTGAGGAGTTTAGAGCTAAAGTAGATGACGACCCTGAGAGGGCGGAGTTCTGGTTAGAGAACTCGATGAGGGTGTTCGATGAGCTCTCATGTACACCTGAGGAGAGTTTGAAGTGTGCCGTATCTTTGCTGAGAGACTCGGCATACCATTGGTGGAAGACGCTGACATTAGTGGTCCCGAGAGAGCGGGTAACATGGGACTTCTTTCTGGAAGAGTTCCGGAAGAAGTACATAAGCCAAAGATTTACTGATCGGAAGAGGAAAGAATTCCTTGAGTTGACACAAGGAAGGATGACAGTAGCTGAATACAAGTGTGAGTTTGTTAGGCTTAGCAAATACGCTCAAGAATGTGTGTCGACAGAGACCATCTTCTGCAAGAGGTTCGAAGATGGTCTGAATGAGGATATCAAACTCCTAGTTGGCATTTTGGAGTTAAAAGAATTCGTGGTATTAGTTGAGAGAGCAAGTAAGGCCGAAGAGTTGAGTTCAGATAAGAGGAGGGCTATGAGTGAAGCCCGAGATGCGAGAAAGAGATCGATAGGCAAGTCGTATCAAGCCCAGTCGAAAAGATCCAAGGAAATGAGTCCTCGGACGACAGCACCAGTGGGTTATTCACATCGAGACTTGGACAATACTCGTCAGGGTTCGAGAGTCCGAGCCCCCTCGATGGAAAGTGTGGGCAATACAAAGAGTAAACCGGAGTGTCCAAGTTGTGGTAGGTATCACACCAGAGAGTGTTGGGGAAACAGTCAGAAATGTTACAAATGTGGTTCCCCTGACCACTTTATCCGTAACTGTCCCGAGAGGGATGATAAGGAAGAGAGGCAAGAAGTGAGACCTAGTGAAGTGTCTACGAGGGGTAGACCACCAAGGAACCCAAGAGGTGGCGCTAGTGGTAGAGGGGCGCCTAGAGATTCTGCTATGAGACCGGAGGGTCGGGCACCTGCGAGGACGTATACCATTCGCGCTCGCGAAGAGGCATCCTCCCCTGATGTGATAACGGGTACTTTTTCTCTCTTTGACAACTCTGTTATTGCTTTAATAGATCCAGGGTCTACTCACTCTTATATTTGCATGAGATTAGCATCTAGTTTGAGTATGACCATTGAGTCTACGGACATTGTGATTAAGGTGTCAAACCCGTTAGGAAAGTATGTGTTAGTGGACAAAGTGTGTAAAAATTGTCCTTTGTTGATTGAGAATCATTGTTTTCTGGCAAACCTTATGTTGTTGCCGTTTGATGAGTTCGATTTAATCCTAGGCATGGATTGGTTGACTACCCATAATGTTTTAGTGAACTGTGGTAGTAAGTACATTGAATTGAAATGTGAGAGTGGAGATGTGGTTCGGGTTGAATCAGGTGGATCGGATAGTCTACCAGTGATAATTTCTTCCTTAGTGGCTGAGAAATGTTTGAGGAAAGGATGTGAGTCCTATCTTGCGTTTGTGTTGAATACTCAAGAGGTTGGAGTAGAATTTGAAACAGTGCCAGTGGTATGTGAGTACCCAGATGTATTTCCGGAAGAGTTACCCAGATTACCTCCAGTGAGAGAGGTCGAGTTTGGAATTGAGTTGGTTCCGGGAATGGCACCTATTTTGATTTCTCCGTACAGAATGGCACCTGTAGAGTTGAAAGAACTGAAAGTTCAGTTGCAAGAACTGACGGATAAGGGTTTTGCAAGACCGAGCTACTCGTCGTGGGGTGCTCCGGTATTGTTTGTGAAGAAGAAAGATGGGTCTATGAGGTTGTGTATAGACTATAGACAACTGAACAAGGTGACGGTTAAGAATAAGTATCCTTTACCAAGGATTGATGATCTTTTCGATCAACCAAGGGAGCTACAATGTTCTCCAAGATAGACTTGAGGTCCAGTTATTATCACCTCAGTGAAAGAGCAAGATGTGTTGAAAAGTGCGTTTGGACAAGGTATGGCCATTATGAGTTTTTGGTTATGTCGTTTGGTTTGACGAATGCACTGCAATTTTTGGGATCCGATGAACCGTATTTTCGGACCATATGTGGACAAGTTTGTGGTTGTCTTTATTGATTTACATATTGATCTATTCTCGGGATGAGAAACGATCATGAAGAGCACTTGAGAATTGTCTTGCAAACTTTGAGAGATAAGCGGTTGTACACTAAGTTTAGCAAGAGTGAGTTTTGGCTCCGAGAGGTCGGATTCTTAGGACACATGGTGTCGTGATGGTGTCGAGTTGACCAGAGTAAGATATCGGTACCGCATGGATTGGAAACCGCCGAGGAACGTGTCGTAAATTAGAAGTTTCTTAGGATTAGCGGGATATTACAGACGTTTCGTAAAGGGGTTCTCTGTGATTGCTACCCCGATGACGAAGCTATTGCATAAAGATGTCAAGTTTGAATGGACTGAGACATGTCAACAGAGCTTCGAGAGACTGAAAACAATGTTGACTAAGGCACCGATTTTGGTTCAACCAGAATCGGGGAAGGAGTTCGTGGTATATAGTGATGCGTCATTTAATGGTCTCGGTTGCATGTTATTGCAAGAGGGTAAGGTAGTCGCTTACGCCTCGAGGCAGTTAAAACCGCACGAGAAGAATTATCCGACTCACGATTTGGAGTTGGCTGCGATTGTGTTTGCGTTAAAAATTTGGCGACATTATTTGTATGGCGAAAAGTTCCGAATCTTTACGGATTACAAGAGTTTAAAGTATTTAATGGATCAGAAGGATCTGAATCTGAGACAGAGACGGCGGCTTGAGTTGTTGAAAGACTATGAGTTAGTCATTGATTACCACCCGAAAAGCGAATGTGGTTGCGGATGCCTTAAGTAGGAAATCCTCAGTATGCTCTAAGAGTTATGAGAGCGAGTTTAGCATTGTCTGATGATGGTGCTATTTTGGTAGAGTTGAGAGCTAGGCCACTATTTGTTCAACAAATATGTGAGGCTCGTAGAAATGACAATGAGATGCAAGCTAAGATAGCTAAGTGCGGTCGTAAAGTGATTCGATTTTCGAGTGGATTTGAATGGTTGTCCGATGTATCGTGATAGAATTTGTGTTCCTAAAAATGAGGAGTTGATTCGAAGGTTTTGTATGAGGCCCACAAAGTGGATGCTTGTCAAGACATCCAGCAATGCAAAATGTACAACGATTTAAGGAAGTTGTATTGGTGGCCGGGTATGAAAAGAGATATTTCAGAGTTTGTGGCAAAGTGTCTGATTTGCCAACAAGTGAAAGCTGAGCATCAAGTGCCTTCGGGATTGCTTTAGCCAGTGATGGTTCCCGAATGGAAGTGGGATCGGGTTACCATGGATTTTGTGACGGGGTTGCCGATGACTCCGAGAAAGAGAGATGCTGTGTGGGTTGTTGTGGATAGATTGACGAAGTCGGCTCACTTTATTCCAGTACGCGTTGATTATTCACTGGATAAGTTAGCTGAGTTGTACGTGGCAGAGATAGTGAGATTGCATGGTGTTACTGTGTCTATTATATCGGATAGAGATCCGAGGTTTACTTCGAGATTTTGGAAGAAGTTGCAAGAGGCCATGGGTACGAGATTGAATTTCAGTACTGCGTTCCATCCGCAAATCCGATGGTCAGTCTGAAAGAGTGATTCAAGTTCTTGAAGATATGCTTCGATGCTGTGTGTTAGAATTCGAAGGTAGTTGGGAGAGATATCTACCTTTGGTCGAATTCGCTTATAACAATAGTTATCACGTCAGTATACGATGGCACCGTATGAGGCTTTGTATGGCCGTAAGTGTCAGACTCCTTTGTATTGGACCGAGCTTAGCGAGAAGCGGATCCATGGGGTCGATCTAGTAAAAGAGACCGAAGAGAAAGTGAAAGTAATCCGTAATAGTCTGAAAGCTGCTTCGGACCGACAGAAGTCGTATGCGGATTTGAAAAGAAAAGAAATTGAGTTTGAGGTAGGTGACAAAGCATTTTTGAAAGTATCGCCGTGGAAGAAGATTATGAGATTTGGACGAAAAGGGAAATTGAGTCCAAGGTTCATAGGGCCGTATGAGATTACAGACAGAATTGGGCCTGTAGCTTACCGGTTGGCTTTGCCGGTAGAGTTGGAAAAGATTCATAACGTGTTCCATGTGTCGATGTTGCGACGGTATCGCTCTGATCCTTCACATGTGATTCCTTCAACAGAAATTGAGATAAGACCGGATATGTCTTATGAAGAGGAGCCGATTAAGATCTTGGCTCGAGAAGTGAAACAGTTGAGAAATAAGAGCATAGCACTAGTAAGAGTGTTATGGTAGAAACATGGTGTTGAAGAGGCTACGTGGGAAACAGAAGAATCTATGAGAGAGCAACATCCAAACCTTTTTACTGGTAAGATTTTTGGGGATGAAAATCTCTAAATGGGGGAGAGTTGTAACATCCCGGTTTAGGGCCTAGTCAGAATAGTGGTTCGAGACCACAAATCCGAGGGTCATGAATGAGTTTTTGAGGCTTATATTATGTATGCATGCTAGTGTGAAAGTTTCATGAAACAATTTTGTGAAATTGTGATTGAATTGTCCAAAAGGACTAAATTGCAAAAGTTGCAAAATGTGTGTTTCTAGAAACTATTTGTGTGAAATAGCTTTAGATTATTAATTTGAGGTCCTTAAATAGCAATTTACCCAAATTCTAATTTTTGGACAAAAATGGGCATGGATGAGTTAAAATTGAAAGTTTATCAAAAAGGGCATTTTGGTCATTTATCAATTAAGTGATTAAAATAGGTGAAAAGATGATAGAAATTCATTCATCTTCTTCCCATAGCTGCCAAAAATTAAAGAAGCCATTGTTAGGGCTCCTTCAATTTTTCAAGCTTGCTAGTAAGTGCTCTTAAGCCCGGTTTTTGATATTCTTTGTATTTTTGAAGTCCTAGTAGCATGAGTAAGCTATTTATAGCTATTTGGTGAGCTATTATGGATGTTCAAAAATGTACATATGTATGACATTCATGTATTTTGATGTTTTATGGAAGAATATGAGAGCTTGATGTTGTAGAAACATCTTTTGCTAAGTGATTTTCCATGAAAATGCATGTAAGGACTTAGTTGTGAAAATCTTAAGTTTGGTCATACATGGGTGATTTAGTGAGAATTATTGAATGCTTTAGTTGAGTAAGTGGTTCGGCTAAGCATGAAAGGCTAGAAAGTTGAATAAAAATCACTTTACGAGCCTTTGGGACTAAAGTGTAAATATGAGAAAGTTTAGGGGCAAAATAGTAATTTTGCTAAAGTATGAGATGTGGGTCAATTTAGTCAATGTGTGTATTGAATAAGCTGATTTATTCATTATAGATCAAGAAAGACGAAGCCCGGATCGAAACCGAGGCAAAACCAAGGTGGTGGACTAAATTGCATATTTCTGTACTTTTGAGTATCGAGGTAAGTCTATGCATAAACAATACATTCATACTTACAATTTGTTGATGATAGCTAGTGTGTATCTAATTCGAGATTGATTTAGAACCTATGTGGTTCAAGTAGAATGAATGTAGTAGAAATGGTGAATGAATGTATGATCGGGAATGATTGGGAATCTATGTGGTTTAAGTAGACTTGTGCATGTGTTGTGATAATGGTAGATGGTAGGCTAAGTGTGGTACCATCCTAATGCATATTAACGATGAGCTAGCTATGTGCGATGCTATCGTGAGGTATATCATCTAGTGAGCTATGTGCTGAATCACTACGAATACCATTGTGGTAGGCTAAGTGTCTCATTTTCTTATCCTTGCTTCCACAAAATCTTTAAAGGCCCAATTCAAACCCCCTCTTGGCTATTTCGGTTGATCGATTAAGCTAACAATAAAATCTAAATTCACCCCCTCTTGGCTATTTCCTTTGGTTATTGTTTAGTGAGAGTCTCATGACTAGTGCAGAGAGGTGTAGGCGAAACTTAGTTTTGAATGGTGCTAGAAAAAATCCAATTTGAAAATGGTTTTCTAGCACAGCAGAAAATAAAAAATTGAAAATTGAGTCGTTTTGTGATATTTATAGTAATAATTTTTTCCCGAAAAATACATGTGCTTTGTGCAATATAGATCCTAGACGTTTTTTACTTTCAACCAAATGGTCTTTCCCGCTATTCTTGTACCACGAATCGCTTCAAGTGTGGGCTCAAACAATTACAAATCAAACACAAAACCATAAATATATATATTTTTTTACCCTCAGTAAGAAAGTAAATCTCTCTCTTTATAGAAACCGGTAGAATTGTTATTCCCGAAAAATAAAATTTATACTTGGAAATAAATTCTCACTATTTTTGGGCAGAATAATAATATCTCAAAGTTGTGTATTTTTAGCCCTATCAGTGTCATCTATTTATAAGGAGAGATAAAGAAACCCTAGTTGAATTAGTACAATACAAATAATATTTATTTAATAGAAAAATCAATCCCCTAGTTGAACTAAGAGAGATGAGCGACAACCCTAGTATCCCTCATACTTATTTTGAGGGGTTTTGAGCCTCCCCTTATCGGGTCCAATTATGTGTGCTTCCTCGACTTTTAACCTAGCACTTTATAATTTAATCCAATCCAATACATGTTTTTCTATTTCCCAAAATAAATATTATTTATGAAATTAATTAAATAAATTAATTTTTTAATTAAATATATTTTTCAAATCAATTCTAATTCCTTTAAAGTCATGGCAACTTTACTATAAAAGAATCTATAAGAAAATATATTTAATTTCTACATTCAATGAATTTACAATTACCAATTAATTTAATTCAAATTTCGAACTTCAATAATTCGAAAAACTTAAATTAATTCTCATGTCATTTTCATACTTAGTAGAAACCACATTCATTTTCGAATGTAACTCATTTATCTAACTTTATCATTTCTATCTATTTCTGTTCATTTGATTCAATTGC
Source organism: Gossypium sturtianum (assembly GCA_025698515.1). Taxonomy (NCBI): domain Eukaryota; kingdom Viridiplantae; phylum Streptophyta; class Magnoliopsida; order Malvales; family Malvaceae; genus Gossypium; species Gossypium sturtianum. The sequence continues at coordinate 92,276,317 of CM046949.1, forward strand.
AATTCATTTCTAGTTTGAACGATCTAGTGGAGGAACCGATTGAACATTTGTGATTATGGCTCAAATGATTTATATTTAAGTTCTAGCTTTTCATCTATTAATTATAAACTTATTTAGTCACGAAGTCATTGTACTATAGTATTGTGGCTGAGCTCTGCCTAATAACATACCATTACGAAAGCTACTCAATTAGTGCTCGTCCAATGATCTTGTCATAAGTGTGTTACCCTTTTAGAATATCCTTAATCTCTTTGGGATAAATCTATTATCCCAATATGATCTTATTTTATCTCATGGTAACTATTACATCTTCCTTCATGAAAAGTCAAGTACTATCAAATAGTAATTCAGTCATTCATCACAAAGACAAACGACCCATGGCCACGTTTACTTTTCATCTATCATGTAATTCCAATGAGAGGATATCATTTACCCATGTCTTGGGCTATGAATTCTACTATTGTGAATGATGCTACATACTGCAGAAGTCGTATACCTAATGCACCAGCTCTCGGTTCCTTATCTATTTGAACTCAGATTTTTACTTACATCAAACTATACGAGTCACGCATACATAGTCCATCATCCACTCAGGATTAAGGTATGCTACACTATTAACGTCACAAGTGAATAAATCATAAATGGTTCAGAATCTATTCTACTTGGGTCCTGTGTAATATACTGTCAATCTAGTCACATCTATGTATTTATCTTCTAAGAATCATCCGCTCTGATGCCCAAGACAAAGCATCTCCCTAATTAGACTTGATAGATAGCATATTATTCTTCCAATTGGTTTGCTCATTTCCAATTAAACTAAGGATATGTTTAGGCTCATCCACTAATACAAGTTGTCTTTCCGTAGTACGACGCGACCAAATAATATTGCTTAGTATTAGTTAAATATTAGATAACCAGTGAGCTAATATTTGCCTCCATTTTACTTTGCATGCAAAAACCAATGTGGGCAATATACAAAGGGTATTGATGTAATTCATGGATAATTTTATTGAACCAGATTGTTCGAAAAAATACAAGTGTATATAGACGAAAATACTACACTTAGGGCACCAGATCCAACAAATGGCTGCTGGCCTATATGTAACTTCCACATTGAAGATATTATCCATGTAACTAGAAACTGTTTTGGAGCAGCTGCGATCTAGTGTCGGCTGGTTAAAGGTAACAAGTTTGATGAGTTCATGTCAATGGCAACTAAATATTGGATCATGGTCAACCTGTCGAAAACGGGTTACTTTGTGTGGGATGATGAAGATTGGGATGTGATATTTGGGATCATTTGCTGGTGTTTATGGAACAGGCAGAATAAACTGGTTTTTTAGCCAAATTTCTTTGAGGCTGAAGGCATTTGGGAAAGATGTGAACGAGTTTGGTTTGAGGTGCGATAGTCCCTAACATCTAAGGCTACTAATAGTAGCAGTAATCGGAACTATCAACACCAGCTAATAAGATAGAATCCTCCACGAAGGGGATGGTTCATGATAAATTCTGATGGAGTGCTCAGATTAAATCTCAATGTTTCTACTACAGGAGTGATTAGAAATGATCATGGTAGTTGGGTGGCAAGCTTTGCTCGCAAGGTTGGTTACTCCTCTGTGCTAGACGTTGAGCTTTGGGGGCACTCGGGATGGACTTGTGACTGCTTGGTTGCTTAGTCTACAATGGATCATCCTAGAAATAGTAGCTTTGCTGCTATTAACCTCATTAACAACCCCCCTTGAAAAATACTGCTCTAATGCATTAGTTCGACCGATTCAGAATTAAGCCAAGCGAGATTGGGAGGTTATCGTTCAACATACTTAAAGGAAAGGGAACAGAGCTACGAACGCTATGGCAGACCTAGCAACACATATGAACTTTGGTTTTCATCTGCTCAACTTACCTCCTTTTGCATTGGAACAGATTTTGCGTGACGACGAGAATGGGATGGCTCTTGAGCAACTTGTTTTTGCTTGATGTAACCTGATTCTATTATTAAGAAGTGGTATGTATCAGAAGACTTAGTTGACTTGATTTGAAGTGTGATGAAATCAAGTGTCCAAAAATGTTCAAAGTTGAGATGATTGAAAGTGATCCTATGAGCACATACATCGGAAGGGTGCTGGAGATTCTCCCCCGAGGCGCAATCTGTTGTTAGTCAATGTCTGAATTTTGATAATTTAGAGTGAGATAAAGAGGCCATCTCGCTTTATTTGTACCGGATGATATTTTTTAATGTTTCAACCAAGTTCGTTTAGGATGCTAAAACAGTCTACCTGGTTAAGCCAAAGTAAGAGAGGCAACCAATGCAGCTTCTGATTGGTAGGCAACACAGTTCAAGAATGTCAAACAGAAGAGGCAACCAATGCAGCTTCTGATTGGTAGGCAACACAGTTCAAGAATGTCAAACAGAAGGATTTCCAAATTCCATCCATTATATGTATATATATAGAGAGAGAGAGAGAGAGAGATGTATTATTGAATTTAGAGCTAAGAAACCATAAACACAGTTATTCGCAAAGCATCCTGATCAACATGATTCTCCCCCAACAGAAAAAACCCATAAACAAGAAATTCTCATTTTTATAGTTTATTTTTAATGAAAAACAAAAAAGAAACTTAGATCTGATAAATACAATTTTCAATTGGCATCCTCTGGCTGTCCTAAAGAAACAAGGTTTAGATGATTCGTATTTCATATTACACTGCAATAATAGCTCTACCGCATCCACATATGCCGCTACCATTGGCGGTCTGAAGCAGTTTCTCCCAATCTGCTCCTGTAATATGAAAGACGCTGGCAATCATCATAAAATCTTCTTCCAACTACTCAATTGCTTCCCATTGGATATATATATATCATATGCCCACTTGCTGTAATAGGGAATACTATCCAATTCCTATTCACATTTGATAGAGCGGTAAATGTGACGAACAAAGAACAGAGATGCACGGAAGCCTATAGCCCCAAGCATCAGGAAGAAGCCATAGCAAATGCAAGCCATGTACCCAAAGAAGAATGAGGTTTGCATGAAGCCTGACATGTCTGATCGTGCATTGTAATAATATAAACAGTAGGCATATATGAACAACCCAGTAGACCCACCACAAAGGAAGGACCTAACAGAACAAAGAGAATATCATTTAAACGTCAGCTGATTATCGAAAAAGAGTCTAGATGCTATCTAAATGTCAATTATAAAAATAATTCATATAAATAATTCTACAAATGATTCAAGACTGACTGAAAATGATAGCAACTTTATGTCTGATGACATTTCACAGGTATTCGCAGCCTCATACTAAATTTGAGTGAAGTTTTATCAATGGAAGTGGAAATCTAGGCAATTTTATATGGCTTGCAGCTTCACAAGTCTGAAGCAGCAGCTATCGAGGAGAAATAAAGTTATAAGTTAAACAGATAAAGGAATTATGTGGTAAAGATTCATGCAAATGCCTTATAATTAGGCATTCAGGTTTGGCCTTATCTAAAATGCATAAATGAGAATGGGAATCAGAATTTTGAGCCAGTATCCTATAAGCTGATAGAGTGCCAAGTATATCGTGTTGACCACCTAGAGCCATGACTAAGACTAGAAAATCATCATGATATTATCATGCCATACACAGGCAGGGTAAAGCATCCACATGGACAAGAATAACCAGAACACAATAAACAGTTATAATGAATCACCTCAAAAAGAATAAGAGCATTTGTACAATCTCCAAGACGAAGATAAACCACTGTAATATAAAAGGAAGCTCCCTAGCAGCAGAACTCTAGAATCACACAGCTCCATATTGTAACGGTGTAACCCAAGCGGAATTCTTTTTTTCTTCTTTTCTCTTTTCCCTTTTTCCATTGGTTCTTTGTTTTCAGACTATCTAAAGACTAGTTGACATTTAATATACTAACGATACATTTGGTTACTAGTGTAATAACATGAAGAAAAAACTTATTTAACACATGTTATAAAATAGTTAGACATAAAATAGAGAATAATTAGTACAAATTTAAACATACAATTAGAAAGATGGGTAAAAACTCTGGTAAAAAAATAGACCCCTTCAAAATAAGCATAAAATTTCCTTCTCTTTGCCACAAATAAGTCATGTAAGTGGTTAAAAGTTACCAATTGTGATAAATTTATAGCTAACCAATAACTAAAACATGTGGAGAAAATACTCCAACCATATGTAGCATAAAGGTACATTTGGACAACAAAAAGTAATTGAATGAATACGTAATTACTAGAGCAGTAATTACACTCTGTAATTACAAGGATTCTAATTTCATAGATGTGTTTGACTGACAGAATGCAAATATCTTATAATTTCCTATGTCATGTTTGGTAGAATAAATTGTAACCACACAACTACATGATATTAAATTTTAAAAAATATTAAATATTATAAAATTATCAATAATACTTGAAATATAGAAATTCTTTTAATGAGTAATAAAATCTAAAATCAGATCTTATGTAGTCCAAAAAAGTATTCAGCGATATGATTACTAATAAAATTAAGAAGAAAAATAAACATCATATGCAAATTTATCTAATTACTCTCGTATTTCATATTTGTTAGGTTATTCTCTCTAACATCAAACATATACTCTTTGCTATCATCGACCGGTCCTTGAACAAGTATAAATTTAATAATAAATACTATATAATTCAGTTTTATTTTTTGAAAGCAAACATTTAAAACTTAAATAAAGTATGAGCATGTTTGGAAAGTCATAAAGTAATTAGATTTGAGTATAATTGTTTGTAATTGCTTGCTAATTACTTCGATTCTCACCATCTCCCTAAAAATTGGAGAGCATAATTAGAGTGCTCCAATAACACTCTGATTCAATGGAACCCACTAACGACAGTGGTTGTCCGAACATGCCACATATGTGTAGTTACACAAATAATTACACTCAATCCAATTACTGATTGGTTTTCCAAATGCATCCTAACATGCAAAATTCACAAATTACATTATTTTTTAACTTCTCAAACTCATAATTCAAAACAACTATCGCAAGCTAATAAAAATTATTTATTCGCTACACTAGGCCAAGTATCATAAGATCACACATAAATGCTTTTACATCACATTATTTTCCCTCCCAACTCTCTATAACGATGATTACCTTTTAAGCTCAGAAATCAGAACAGAGTTATACTTCAGGACAATAAACCCAATCTAAATTCTACAAACTGCCTAGTGGAGGTATTCAAGAATCATATAAGTTGAATCACATCAAGCAGCAGTCATATCTTTAAATGAAATTTTTAAGCTGCTAATAGAACTTGGTCACCTGAGTGCTGAATCAGTTACTAAAATAAAATAGGATAAAATGCTAAAATAGCTTTGTATCTTTGCAAAATGATAAAAGTAAGCCCTTATTCTTCTATTGTATTCAACTGAGCTTTCTAATTCCTATTTTTGTTTAATTAAATAATTATGTTTATGAAAACCATTAAAACTCCAATAATTCTACCTCAGAAGTATCTGTGTGAGTGTTATCATAGTCACAATAGTGTCATCAATGCTTAAATGCCATGTCGTGCTAGCGTACATAGCATTACATATTAGTGTTAATAGAGCCCTTATTTGGCAACTATGTGCAATATAGACATCCATGGACTGGGCAAATTCAGGCCCAGTTAGCTTTGGGAAAACCTTGCCCGAGGCAGATCCAATTGGCCGGTTTTCTTTTGAAAAAAAACATAAGAAATTAATATTTCAAAATATACTCTAGATTTGACTGACATAAAACGAAGAATGTAATGCAGAATATTGTGTTGGATGTAATGGATGTCTTGGAGAAGCAAGAAAAATAAATATCTCTGCAAGATCAGGGAAGGAGGGAGGGAGGGAGAGAGAATGAGTGAGTGTCTGTTTTCACAATGCACCTGAAAAGAGGAGGTTTCTAGGGCATATTTTTATATAAAGTATATTAGATTTTTATCCCTTCCAAATTAAGCTTCGAACAAGTGTTTGTTTACCTTAGAAAAAATAAATTCATCTAACATGAATTCCCCAACCCAAAGATTTCTAAACCAGAATTTGGCTCAAGAAATCCTCCTGCTAGCTACTGATTATAAACTTCCAGTTTCAATTTATCGGTTTATGACTTTTTCAAGAAAAAAGTAATTAAAAATCATACTAAAAAAACATGAATCTGGTTCAGGAAAGTTTTTAAAGAAAAAATAACTAACTTAAAGAAAAATATTTTCTTCTGACACTCTTATAAAACGTCATCATAAGATGGCCGGCTCTATATGTATCTCCAAAACGCTTCTCAACCACAGAGTAGAAACAATAGCAGCATTTAGATTTACACATGGGTCACTTATATTTTCTTCGAAAGAGAACAAATGGAATGTGATTCAGAATTCTAGAAGCGAAAACGCCAATTATGACATGGTTATCACCCACCAACCAATATACCACAAGAATGTAAGCATATTATAACTGAAACAAAAAACATACCAAACATGTGCTAAAAGACCAAAAAAAATTACTTGAGCACCAAATAATAATATTAATATGAGAATTTTTAAAATATTTTCCATTCAACCAATCATCTATATGTTCTTGTACGATGTTTGTGCCTACTTGCAAATGCATGTGTTTCACTATTTCTTTATATATGCAAATCAGAAAGCTAAAAACAGCATACCTCCACCACCACTCATGGTCTTCAGCAGCAAGTTGAAAATAAGTCATAGCCACGGTGACAAAAGCAGTGACAATCAAGAGAATGATAAAAACAATAAACAGGATGCTGTATATGGTGTAGATCCTATGTCCCCACACACTGGCAAATATGTAGTAAAGCTCAATATAGATGGCACTGAATGGCAAGAACCCTGCCATTGCCATCTGAGGAAGAGTTTGTCGGTACCAACGCAATGGCGGGATCTCTCTAGGATATTTTGTAGTGCGGCAAGGCGCTTGAAACTCTGCCTTGGTATTCTTTCCAGCAATACCTCCTAATATTAATAAAGGAGATGTGACCAGAGCCCATATGAGAAAAATCACCACAATGGTTCCAAATGGCAATGCTGCAGTGGCCTTATAAGCAATTGCGACGGTGTTAAGAAAGCAAAATGTGACAAAAAGAGGCCCACAGAACAAGCTTCCGGTCAGTAGTAAGTTTCTCACCTGTCATTGAAAAGGATAGAAACAGATATTACATCTGATCGAAAAGATATTTACATATAATAAGACATTTTCATTTCTGTTACCATTCTAAAATTAGGAGGCTAGCATGTTTGCGTTCCAAGTTCCTACTTTCTATCATTTAGATTCAGCAGGAAAGAGAGGACCGGATTAAGATAAAGGAATTGCTCAATTTCCATTGCATGAGCTTAGATTAGGAAGATAGCAACCATAAAATCAGCTTCAACAAAGAGATTTATAAGACTCAAATATAATGTGGCATTTCAAATTTTGAAATACAATAGCAATTAAGGAACTAAAATTCATTCAATGTTAACAAAAAAATTATAATTTTAGCTTGACATCTATGATTATCAGCTGAAATTTCTATGTACCAATTTCATCTCATGCTTTTCAGTTCTAATTTTCTAAGGAAGGATGCACATTATAGTAACAAATCATTCAGAGGCAATCTTCTCTGTTTCCAGTTTTTCTCAAAAACCGAAAATTGAGGGAGCATAAAATGTTCTCATTGGCAAACACTAACTACTGGAATTCACATATTAGGCCATTTTGTAAACACTTCCAATTAAGTATATTCTCACTCCATATGCAAAAATATTTGGATTTTATAACATAGTTATATGCCTTGAAGACCATAACGCTACATGAATCGTTAAAACCCACAGACAGACATGAACTGGTTGAGTGAAACAAGTCAATGGGTCAGCTATTGAGATGTCAATCAACTGAGCAAATTCATATGTATAAATTATTTCAACCATAAAACTCAATCTGCCATGTGCTGTCAATAAAATGGTTGGGCTTAAAGATGATCATGAAACTATTCTATCAAGTCAGGCTATTAGGTTTTTGAACAAAGGTCCTACTGTAGGTCAATAAATTTCTCTTCTCATATGGTAAAAGATAGAATTTGGACAAGTGTTATGGAAAAGAATCAGTTCTATAAAAAGTTAAAATCCTTTATGATAACATGCGCAAATATTGTGGCTTCCTATCAGAATGTATGGAAGAAAAACTGGTCAATTCTCCAACTGAACCTCATATATATTTGACATTTCCAGCCTTTACTGATTCATTCTTTTCTTTTTTTCTTTTCCGAAGCCTTTCTGCTTTTATGTCATATCTTTGGTTTCTCCCTCAATATTCTTTGCTTCTCTATAATGGCTTACATTTTTTTAGTTGGTTTGACCAGCAGAGCCAATTTATTTTTAGCAAAAAGGATGATGATTATAAACTAGAAAAGGAGTCCTCAAAATGTAAAATATCATCTCTTTCTCTAATACCAAAATAATAATAATTTATAGATAGGCAACAGGAAAAGAGACAAGTATTGCATACCCAATTTGTTCCTTCAAGTTGGCAATAGAAAGAGGCAGCAGTGTAGCCAGCAATTCCAGATGTAAGGGCATAAATGACAACCAGAGCAGTGAATAAGGCTCCTCGATTATATGGATAAAAGACCCCAACAAGAGCGAGGATGAATATAAAACTTGTACTGGAAAGCATGCAAATAAATATAGTCAACAGATTGCACAGAAACAATAGCCGAAAAGTAACTTTTAATGGAAGGCCAAATTTAACTAAACCATTGACTCTCCCTTTTCTATGTCTTTTGTTCGAAGAATAACTGTTAACTAGGATGGATGATACTCACAGAGTAAAGAGCTGAGTGCCAGAACCAAGAGCCGCTGAAAACAAAGACTTGTGCTTTGGGTACCTGAACACATCACCATGAATGTACTTCCACCCAGTCTCCTCTTGGTCATCTGCAGATTCTTCATCATGTGCATACCTGTTAAATAAGTAAAGCAAGAAGTGAAAAGAGAAACCAAGTAATTTGTATTAAATATGGATTTTTGATGTATGGAGAAGAAGGAAATAATTCTTACTTAACAAAATCATTCTTCAGAACTCGCATTAGAATGGTAGCAAGGAAACCAGTCAGTAACAGAACGGTTACACAAGAATTGATGATTGAGAACCAGTGGATTTCCAAGTGGTGCGGCATCGAAGAAGACTGTGAGTATTTGTCCATCCGCTTCTCGAAGGGAGTCTCAGTTTCCTTCCATTTGACAGTGTACATGAAATCAACATTTACAGGTTCATCTTGGGTGAGGTCCACAAGGGCGTTGGGATCAGATCGAACAGTAACCTCAATCACGCGATCCTTATTGTAAAGGATTTCGAATATCAGATGCTTAAAGAGATAATACTTATACTCGCTTGGATCAGCCTTGCCTTCCTTATCAACTTTCCCTAAGAAGCCCCAAATGGGAAGGTCGTCGTAATACATTTGGAAGTAATAGTCTTTAGAGACGGCCGTTCTGAACTTGGCAACTTCTTCCTTTGTCAGCTTCCTTTTGCAAGCAACTTCAGCCTCCTTGTTACCCAAAAAGTCAAGTCTGTAAGGAGCACTCACTAGCCGATCGCCATTCAAGACTTCACCCAAAGCTTCCTTCTTCTCCTTCACCGGAGCTGCAATGCAAAACCCTCAATTTCTTTATTTATATAATTTTACTTTGGGAAATCTAAAGAAATTTATATTCTAAGGATTAAACAGACACTCACAAACCTGAGGAACAGAACGGAAAATCGAAGAAACGGTATGTCTCACTGTCAATTAAAGGAAGCAAAAAAAAAAAAAAAAAAAAGCAAACAATGTTAGCCAAAATCTATCAAAATTTCATAAAATTTCCAAGTTCATCAGAAATCACGAAAAATCAGACCTGGGATTGTGGAAGGGACCCACTTTATTAGCATAGAGAGGGACTTCATCTCCAGCTGTGTAACGATGATCAGAAGCACTGGATCTGACCTGAGCTACGCCGCATACGATCACAACTGTCAAGGCAAGCAAACACGCCCTTATTCTCTCCATTGACGACTGCAGCAGATGCAGAGGTATCTTAAAAAAGAAAAAAACTTTATGCTAAACCAGTTCAAAGCGACGACCTTTCTATATATTTTATTTATTGGTACTTTGCATCCTTTCCTAGGTGGCATAGCAATAGCAATCGGCAAATAACATTGATTTTGATTCACCAAATCTAAAAGCCAAAAACCAAGCCCTACGAGTAGCGTGAAGCACTTCAAACCTCTTTTACTAAGAGGACGGATAATGACTGCACCAATCATTACGATTAAACTCACTCACACCATGTTTGGTTGGGTTGGGAATGCAGTATTCCCTTATTCATTTAATGATAAATTATTTTTTATTTGGTTGAAAGTAATATTTTTCATCGTGTCTTCCCGTAATAATTATTTTTTTAACATTATCAAAAAATATTATTTTCTGCAACATTTAATAATAAAAAGAAATTAATTTTCATATTAGTACTATAAAATTTAGACTTAAAAAAATATAAAAATAAAATATTTTTATTATAAAAATAATTATATTAAAAATATTATTAAAATATATATTTTTATTTTTATCAAATTATATTAAAATATGATTAAATTATTTTTTATTTTTTATTTTTATTAATTTATTTTTAATAATTATCCTACTAAAATTTAATAACAATAATCATCTATCTAAAAAATCTACTAAAAATACTTTGGTCATATCAGTTTTTTTGCTTATGTTATTACAACATCATTCAATTCACAATTCTATTCCATTTTTTTTCAACCAAACAGTTGAATTACTGATTACATCTCTATTCCGTTACAACGAACCAAACGTAGTGTCAATTTATTTATGATATTTTTAAAATATGATGATTATTATTGTGTGTAATGCAATGTTAATAATTATTTGTATATATTATTTATTAAAAATTTCAGTTAATTTATTAATCGAAATTCATATAGGATTTAAAATTATTCAAATGAAAAATATGATTAAATTTACAAGGTAACTATAATAAAGGATTAGTAATTGAATTGGTTTAAATATGTCAAAAGTCTCTATACTCTTTAAAATTTAAAATTTAATTCTTATACTTTAATTATGAAACATTGAGTTGCTGTACTTTTTTTATTTAAAATTTTGGTCTCTTCATTTAATTTTATCATTAAAGGTAACGTGTCAAAGGTAAAATAACATTCTTAAATTTGCAGTTTTTGTCAATTTGATTATTATCCTTTAAAAGTACATAATTATTTTTTTAAAAAAATTATTTTTTAAATAAAAATAAAATATTTTTTAAAATAAAAATTATAATAAAAAAAATTCCAAAAATGCAATGTTATCGGTCTAGTGAGTGGTAATCTACAAACTAGTACGGTCTGGTTGAAGTGAGTTAAAAAATCGGTTGGATTTTGAACTAGCCTGGCCAATTGGTTTTAGAACGACCAACCCAACTAGTTCAAAGCAAATAAAGTATTAAAAATCAAAATTAAAAATTATTAAAAATTATACAAACCAATTCAACTAGTTTTTTTAGCTCGATTCAACCAGTCCATACCGGTTCACGGGTCAACCAATCCGTACTTTTTAGATAACATTGAATTTTGGAATTTTTTTATATTTAAAAAAAATATTTTTTATTATTTTTAAAATTTAAAGATTTTTTACTTTTCATATTTTTTTATTTTTAAAAATTATATATTTTTTATTTTTATGTTTTCATTTAAAATATGAAAAATATAATTTTTAAATTTTTTATGTACTTTTAAAATGTAATAGCCAAATTGACAAAAAAACTGTAAATATTGACAACAAAAAAAAAGTTATTTTACCTTTGACATTGTTAACATTAATGACAAAATTAAACGGATGGATCAAGATTTTTAAATTAAAAAAATATAGGGACTCAATATCTCAAAACTAAGGTATAAGGACTAAATTTTAAATTTTGAAAGAGTACATGGACCTTTGGCATTTTTAAACCAATGGAATTTAACCAAACAAATTTATTGTTATTGTTTAGCTCAGGATTAAAATTTCAAATTTTGAAAAGTATAAGGACTAAAATTGACCAATTCGAAAAGTATAGGAACTTAAGTTTAACAAATAAAAATATAAAAACCAAATCTATAACTTTTATAAAGTACAAAAATTAATAACAAAATTTAACCGAAATTAAATTATAGACTTTGAAGGAGTACTTCTACTCTTTAAAACAACTTTGTGGTAAGGTTCCACAATATTAGCAACGTTATTACCTATATAAATAGAAAGAATATCAAATATTTGTTTAAAGGTAATGTAAAATAAATAATGTAATGTAATGTTTGAAATTAATAATAATAATACATGTAATACATTCAAAATTTGATAAAAAAATTTAATTTAAATTGTGAATAAACGGAAATTTAAATAGGTAAATACATCAAATTAAAATTATTAAATGTACTTCAATTCTTTATTATGAGATTGTCATTTCTCTTAAGTTAGTATCGAGTTTACTTCTGACACCTATTCAATGAACGATATAATCAATATATACAAATAAAGTGGGTGAAACAATTTATGTAATAACATTGAAATGTATAAATATATATATATATATATATATATATAAGCTTCAGTGGTAAAAAAAATTTAATGATGTTAGTGGCATGGTTTCAAATCTCAACATTTGCAATTTTTTTATCTTTGCCTGTTAAAAATCAAGGAAAAGAAAAAAAAATATTCTCGTAATAATATAATTTATTTTAAATATATAAGATTATTTTAGTAATTTCCTTGACTGAGTTAGTGTTGAGTTGACTCGTGACATCAACTCAATCACACACTTAAATAATAGTATAGATAATTTATTTTAAATATATAAAGTTATTTTAATATTTTTTAACTAAATTAGTATTGAATTAACTTGCGACACTAACTCAATCAATCACTTAAATAATAATATAAATATAATTAAAAACAAATATAAATTTTTGTACAGTAAAATTTTAATCTATGCTTAATAGTTGTCCATATAAAAAGCGAGAAAAGATAAAGGGAGAAAAGGTTTTGGCTTTAAAATATCTTTTAGTCTCCATATTTTTCATATATTTAAAATTTAGTACTTTTACTTTTATTTTAAAAAATTTAGTCCTTTTAATTTTTCAAATTTTAAAATTTAAGTTAAGTTGTTAACACCATTAAAATTATTTTGTTAAATTTGATGGTGTGGCCTTTTGATATCAAAACAAATTCTCAATTGATAGTCATGTAACAAAAAAAATAATGTTATAATAAACTTGAATTTAATAGAAGAATTTTAACAACGTTGATAATTGAATTTGCATTTTTAAACAAAAAAATAAATAAGTTAAATTCCTTAAAATAAAAGTAACAAAATTAAATTTCAAATGTACAAAAATACAATGATTCAAAGGATATTTTAACCTTAAATAAATAATATATTAGGTATGAAAGTGGGTGGTCTCTGGAAATGTTAAAAAGGAAGAATAGTGGTAAACAAAAAATAAAAACTATTCTTATCGCGATTTTTTTTTTTTTTTGGATTCTAAAAAAATAAGTAGTTATACATTTTTTTACATGTGAAATATGAGTTAGTTTTTTGAATTTCTCATGAGTTTAAATGATTTTTGTCTTATTATAAAAAAAAATTATCATGCTCATTCAATATCGAGAGTAACTATAATGCCTTACACCAAACTCAAATGGTAAATCTGATTGCAGGAAGCCATATTTATTATTGAAACAACTCAAACAAACATGAGCATATCACTGAAACCAAATTGAGCATGGCATATTAGTTATCAAGTAAGTCAAATATTAAAAGCATAAGTCCGATGTCAATAGTGCCCATTTTATTCAAAAGTGACTCGAAGATGTTCGTGGCTTAAATTGAATCTCGAAAAGTCAAATCAACACAAAACAAGAATGTAAGGAGATGCCATTATCGAGTGCTAATACCTAAGCATACCGGTACCGGTACCCCACCACTGGGTATTGATACCCAAAGCTTGGTATCAAATTGGGTATTAGTACCCAAGCCAAAGGTACCAGACCCTGGGCACTCGAATTGACATTTGGCCCTTTGCAAGTCAAGTACCGTTACTCTCACCCTAGGTACTGACTGAACCCTAGGAGTAGAGGGCTAATTTTCCTCACCATAAACACCTTCAACATTGCCAAAACATCCTTTAACAACTAATTTTGTAAAACATGCATATTTTGACTTAAAAGCCATTCTTGCCACATTATAAATCGTGAACCAACATCTATCAAAACTTCAAAATTTTCAAACACTAGAAATGTAAAGTAACCAAGACACATAGGTACATGTCATTTATTATGCAAACATAAAGAATCATTACAATTTAAGAACAATGCTGAGATTTGAGACTTTTGAATGCTGCAGACACGTGAATCAACTTCCAACGAGACTTCAAAATTGTACGTTGAGTAATGCAACTCTATAGTGCTAACAAAATTGGAATTTCAAATATAAGAATATCAAGTAAGTGAGCTTACTAACATGGCCTATCATAATTTGACGTCGAATCATCATGCATCATTCTTCCAGCAGTTACTATAGCATTCCACTCCTGATCCAATCACTGGATCCGAAACATGAGATGCCACATCCGTTGCTGGAGCAACTAAGATTTTATTCACATTTAAGTTACCAAATCATTAAGTTCCAAACTCATTTAAATACATTATTTAATTCAATATAGGTTATAAACTAACTTATGAAAGCTCTCGTGTTAACTTGATGATGAACGAGGGACTTAAAAGTAAAATAATTAAAGTACGTGATGTGTTTTCATGACCTAAGGAATGATGTCGCAACCTCGAATATAGGAGCCTAATGTCACAACACCATATTGAGTGTGTTACAACCCAAATAACAGAATCTCAACGTCCCGACTTCAATAGGGGAACGTCACAACCTTAGTAAGAGAAGTCATGACCTCGAAAACAGAAGCTTGACCTGACATCAAATATAGTAGTTAATTTGGCGTGTTTATGAGTATAAAACATGTGATGGGATAATAATTTATAAAGGTTTCAATGTACATCGTTGGCGTTTTAAAATAGGGTTCAATTCATTTGTGGATAAGTTCTAATAAATAGATTCATAAACAAATTATAATAATTCAAATCCAAGTATTGAAAGTTAAGAATATTCTCATAAAAAGATAGTGTCTTAACAAAATAATAGATCGTTATACAGGTTGGTTTCAAAAATACATTTACACGCCACCCTCAAAGGCCATGCATGATATAGGACAAAACAAATAGCTCACAATAGCAACAGTGCTCTGGCGTAGTCCTTTCAACAGAAAGCTTTCCTTCAAACAGCATGCCTAAGAAGGAAAAGATAACATAGTAAGTTCATGCAAACTTAGTGAGTTACAAAGGTAAATAGAAACCATACACACTATTTCTTACTATAATACCAAACCTTTCAGAAGGAGTTTCACATATTGATCATAATATGCCCAATGGTGTTCACAGAACACAGACATACTTAATATGCAAATTTACATAACACATGTGTAGACATTGTACGCCTACTTAACATGACTAGACAACCCATCTTCGTACCAGCCACGTACCCAGAATTCAAAGTCAGAGCATATCATATAGTCTTGTTCACATACATACTCCCTCTTAACTCCTCATATCATTTTTGTATAGAATAGCATGTTTTATCGTGATCTGTCAGTCCAGTTTGCAATATAGCTGCCCTATTAGAGGCATCATAAACATATCTCCCCTTCTCCATCACCACAGATCATATCTCACATATCACAAATTATTTGTACTGGCTTGAGCATGAAAGATGAGTTTTACTTCATAACACAGACAGACTGAACTCAGACTTGTAACGCCATAAACTCGACCTGATTCACCGAGCCCAGATCTCGGGTGTTAGTACACATAACTTAGCAAAATTTCAAAACAGTTGACAATTACTCCTTATTTAAAACATTTTTTTATCAATTTATTTAAAGACTCAATATTAAAGAAATAAATGTGTTTAAAAATAAAGTAAATTAATACATCAAACTAGTTACAACTTATTACAACACCAAAAGTTTGCTAAGGAAAGAATCTCAAGGCGTAATCCTACAATACACAACTATCCCAAGATGTCTACTATATGCATAATAACACGGATCGCACTTCTTTGGCGCAATTTTGGCGTAGTCTCTCTTGGCGAACTCATTCTTTCAATAATATCTAAAACATAAATATAACAGTTATAAGTTACACGAACTTAGTAAGTTTGAAATCACGGGTTTAGCCAGTGTGCTGTAGTAGTGCGAAAAATAAGGTGTGGATCCTAACTTATTAACTTGAATGTTTTAATAATATTTTAAATTATATAAATGTGGATTAAGCTTGCTGGTTGGGCTTAGTTAAATGACTAAGTGAATGTTTTAAAGTGGCTAAGTCAGGTACGTTACTCGCCTTAACTAAATGGCATGTTTGCAAAATTGCACGGTTGACTGAATGGTTGATTGTTTGGTACTGATATGAATGATTTCTTAATGTAATGTATGATTGGTTGTATGTATAACATGTATTAATTCAAAAATAAATATTGAATGTCTGAAATCTTGTTGGGTAAAATGCCATGAGAAGTATTGAATGAAAAACTGTTATACATGCACTGGAAATATTTTCCTAAAGTGTTAATGAATGATGGTATGATAAAATGTCACCGTATTTATGGTGAAGTTGAACACTTGATATGTGAACGTTATAATGTTGGCATGTAAACTATGCTACTTAAAGAAAATGTATGAAACGTGCATTTGATTGAAATATTATATGACATATCGCATGTGCATGGGTGGGATATTGTGGTTGACAGAGGAGTTTTATGGAGTAATGGCAGCATATTAAGTCCAAATTTATATGTAGTCAGTGCACTGCACCGAGAGTGCTGTGGAGACTGGCGGTTCTATCGCATTTTATGTTAAATGGCAGACCATCTACAGTACGTTTATATAGTGGTTTAACCACAGCGAGCTTTGCTCGTACTGTTTGGAGTTTGGCAGACGAGTTATGGAGAACTCGAGGTGTGTAGTGGATGGTTAGGGTAGGAAATTATTTTTTCATTATGTTACGTTCATGACTCATTCTAATGTGATATTGTTGCTATGGTTGTGTTACATTGATTCTTGTGTGATTGATCTTAATCGTATGTTAAATGTACTTATTGATTAGACTTATTGTGAGCTAGTTCGATCACACCATAATTGACAACCTTCTCAAGTAATGATCAAGGCTAGGGTCGAACATGGCATGCAGACGTACGACAGACTTCGAACTTAGATTACATTTTATTTAAAGTTCCCAAAATTTAATTGGTTTTGGGACTGTAAAACTATTTGAACTGTGGTTTGGGTTTATTTCTATTTTGGGGTTTTTCATGCATGTATAATTTACATACTTTAAATTGATTTATTAATATATTCTGAAATTGGACTAAGCATGTTACATGGCTTAATAAATAATCGAATCTTTAATCAATTTTCTACTACAACTAAATTTAACGAGGTTTTTCAAAAGCAATGACGAGCAATGTGTTTTTCTTAAACCATGCTAATGTTACTAACCTAACTTAATAAAGGTCGAACTATTTAATGAACGTTTTCCCAAAATAACAAAGGTAACTGTGGTTTTATTTGAAAGAGAGCGCATTTGAGATTTTCAACCTGCGATAGGGTAGACTCGTAGTTTAGGGGTTCAATGTGACCTTCATGATTCAACCATAACGTTTAGGCTGGGTTGGGAGTTTACAGTGGTATTGATACTTAATGATAAGGATTAATATGTTTACTTTGATAAAAAAAATTCCAAAATGGCATTTTCGTATCGATACCAGAATATGTTTAGGGGTCCAATGTGACCTTCACGATTTAGCCAAAATGGAATGCTACTCTCGCTAATTTCTTTTCGAGGCATCGATCTTAATTTTCGTTTAAGCAAAGCTAAGACATCCATATTTTCTTTTCTCCTATAGTTTCAATCTTTAATCTATTTCCGGTTGAGCTCTACATACTGTGTGTACATAGAGTCGCCTATTAAGCTCTTTGTCAGTCATATAAACTACTCATTCTTTTCCATAGGAACTCTAGCATGTTTACATAGTGTTGTCACAAGATGGGGAAAGAAAATCTGACCTTCTGGCCGCTAAAGCATCGTTTCATATTCTGATGGATCCATTCTCCAATGCATATTTATTTTTTCTGCAAAATTGCATATAGCAAAATAGCTCGAAAAGTATTGACATTAGAGACATTTAGAGTTGGTGTAATTCTAGTGCAAATAAACTGCATCCACATTTTAGCTATTGGAAGCATAATTGCTAATTTCTTTTCGAAGTGTCGGTCTTGCTTTTCATTTAAGCGAAGTCGGGACTTCCATCTTTACTTTTCTCATTTGGTTTCAATCTTTAATCTATTTCCAATTGTGCTCTACGTACTATGTGTACATAGATTCGCCTATTAGGCTCTTTATCGGTCACATAAATTGCTCATTCTCTTCTATAGGAACTCTAGCCTATTTGTATAATGTCGTTTTAAGATGGGGGAAGAAAATCCCGAGCTTCTGGTCGTTAACACATCGTTTCATATTCTGATGGATCCATTTTCCAATGCGTATTTCTTTTTTCTGCAAAATTCCACATAGCAACATAGCTTGAAAAGTATTGACATTAGAGACATTTAGAGCTGGTGTAATTCTAGTGCAAATAAACTGCATCCACATTTTAGCTATTGGAAGCATAATTGCTTGATTGAAGTTGGTTGGGAGTCTGGTATCTGGTCGATACTTCCACTCACTCCTATTCTCAGTTAAATATTTTACAATGCTATCCATGTCTATGTCATTAAAATTTATCAAATCAGTGTTTTTCAAGAAATCAAATTCATAGTATGGAGCATCGTAAAACTCACAAATTGCCCTGGGGTTAATGACACATCCTTACCCCTTACTGTTACTATTTCCCACATGAAACCATGTGGTCTCTAAGTTCCTTCATCCTTAAGGATAGTATAGAATTCTTGGAAAATTGGAATAATAGTATTCTCTTTCGGGATTATGCAAAAGCGTTCCCATCTATGATACCAGACTAGCGACCAAATTTCCTTACAAAGAACCATCGGTGGCAAGAATCCCCTTTCTTGAATAAATGATTTTCCTTGTGACTTAAGAAAATATTTCTTAGAATTAGGGTTTTGAAGTTTCAAGGGGTCCAAAACAAACGGTGTTTCTTGTACATTGGATTTTCTAAACTTTCTAGGAGGCATATTCAATGTGTTTATGGCTAGAATAACTAATTGAACTCAAGTAATATTTAATAAAACAATAAAAACAAAATAGGAACCTCTAACCTCAATTGATTGCTTTGAATTCCTCGGAGAACTTTGTTGTGATTGCCATGTTAATGTTATGTTTTAGTTCCTGCATTAAGTTGAATCAAAAATGAAGAAAAGGAATTAATGTACACGAGAAAAATAGAAAATATTTGTAACAGCTCGATTTAGGGTCTAGTCGGATCAGTGGTGTAACAGCCCAATTTAGGACCTAGTTGGAATAGTGGTGCGAGACCACAAACCTGAGTTAGTAAATTGAGTTCTTAAGGTTTATGACATGTTTTCATGATAGTATTAAAGTTCCATGTAGAAATTTTGTGAAATTGACATGGAATGATCAAATAGGACTAAATTGCAAAAGTTGCAAAATATGAGTTTCTAGAAGCTTTTTGTATGAAATAGCTTTAGAATATTAATTAGAAGTCCTTAAATAGCAATTTGCCCAAATTATAAGTTTTGGACAAAAATGGACATGAGTTAGTAAATTGTAAATTTTTAAAGAGAAGGGCATTTTGGTCATTTACCAATTAAATGATTAAAATGGGAAAAAGATGATAAAAATTTCATTCATCTTCTTCCTTGTGCCGAAAATTGGGAGACTCCATAGCTAGGGTTCTTCAAATTTTTGAAGCTTGCAAGTAAGTCATCCTAGCCCCGTTTTTAATATTCTTCGTATTTTTGGAGTCCTCGTATTATGAATTAGCTATTTTTAGCTATAAGATGAGCTAAGAAGCATGTTCAAAAATCTACCCATGTGTATCATGCATGTAAAATGATATTTTATGGAAGATTATGGGAGTTTGATGTTAGATAAACATCTTTTCCTTAGTGAATTTCATGAAATATGATAGTATGGACTAATTTGTAATAGTTATGAAATTGGCCATACCTATTAGAAATAGTGAGAATTGATGATTGTTATAGTAGAGAAAATGAATTAGCTAAACATGATGTTTAAGAAAGTTGAATGAGAATTATTTTACGAGCCTAGGGGCAAAAGTGCAAATATAAGAAAGTTTAGGGGCAAAATAGTAATTTTACCAAAGTATGAGTTAAGAGTCAATTTAGTCAATATGAGTATTAAATGATCTAATTATTATTATAGATCAAGAAAAATGAAGCCCGGATCGAAACTGAGGCAAGAACAAAGTCGAGGACTAAATTGCATATCTACATACATTTTGTATATTGAGGTAAGTTTGTATGTTTTCTAAGCTTTATGATTAATATCATTAAATTGCTTAGTATAATGTAGAATATATTTTAAATTCCATGAGATTGTTTAATGCTATGTTAAACAAAGAAATCAATGAGATCAAGCATGGGAAAGTCCCGATTGAAGTTGAATTACTTAGGATACTCGATCTATCACATGAAATGAGAAAGTCCGTATAAGACCAAGCCAAGGCATGGCATCAGCAATCAAGCAAGTTATCATGTAAGACCAAGACAAGTCTTGGCATTGAAGAGTTATTATGAGATGAAGACCCATGTAAGCCCAAGCCAAGGCATGGCATTGGTGAGTCTCCAAGCAAAGATGTCATGTAAGTCCAAGACAAGTCTTTGCATTGAAAAGCTATCATGAGGTAGAGATTCCATGTAAGTCCAAGCCAAGGCATGGCATTGGTGAGTAACAAGAAAGATTTCATGTAAGTCCAAGCCAAGGCTCGGCATTGACCAGTTCATGAGTAAAGATACCAAGTAAGACCATGTCAAGACATGGCAATGGTAAGTTCCCAAGGGAACACACAAGGAAGACTTTGAGTAAGTCCATGTCAAGACATGGCATCAATACCAAGATGAGAGATCCCATGTAAGACCATATCGAGGATATGGCTTTGGCATCGAGTTATACGGGATGAGATTCAGTATCCTTGGTTATACGCAGAAATTCATCGGGCAAATGAGTAAAGTTAAAATGATAACAAGAAAGACAAGTAAGAAAAGCTATTATCAAGTTAGAAATGAGTATTACTCATATTATGATTGATGAACTAGAGATTATAATTATTATATTAGAGTATGCTGATCTATGTGATCAAGTGATACAGGTACCTTGTTTACCTCACGAGTATGAGACTAGTAAGTATCATGAGATATGTAAGAATCAGTATGAGTTAGTAAGCTTAAATAGCTGAAATTTATGATACCATTGTTTATGTGAAATGGGTTATATTGAGCAAGTATGTTGCTATGTGCATTATATGCAAACTTACTAAGCTAAATGCTTACGTCTTTTATTCTTTCTTTCCATGTAGTCCCGCCAAGCTAATCTCGTGGATCATCGTTATCGGAGCTCGGAACACACTATCAATCGCTATTTTGGTATAGCCAAGTTGTTTATATTAAGTGTGGCATGTATAGGAAACATTTCATTTTGAGTTATGTTTTAAAACTAGCCAAAGTGTTGGCTATCAAGCTTAGTATTCTTTTTGTATACGGCCAAAGAGATGAGTCATGAATGATTAAGTATGTATGTTTTTTTAATCTATCAATGAAGTATGCATCCTTGTTCATGTTAGATGTAATACTCGAGTTGCTGAATTAAGCACGAGTTTGGTCTTGATTTCAGGGTGGCAATTGGCTTGGTAAATAGCCTCTAAGTGCCCACACGGATGGACACACAGACGTGTGTCTAGGCCGTGTGCACCCTGCACCTTTGTATCTTAAGTCAGAATAGACCACGGGCTAGCTACACGGGCGTGTGTCTAGACTCTAGGCCGTGTTAAGGTAGTCAGTGTGCACCACGGATGGTAAGCACGGGCGTGTGCCTTGGCCGTGGGGCATTGGCAGATTGCTGGGGTTTTAGGCACGGTTTGGGGCCACGGGCGTGTCCAGGCCGTGTGTAATTTGCCAGTATCCACCACGGGTGAAAGACACGGGCATGTTTTAGGGGTGCGCGGGTGTGTCCCAAGTCACACGGACGTGTGACCCCTGTTCGAGAGAAAGTTTCTAGATGAGTTCCGAAAGTTTCGGGACGTAAGTCTGAGGCCTCGTAGGCCCATGAAATGTCTGAATTGACTAAGAAAGAGAAGTTTTTAATTCGGAACGAAATTTTCTAGCCCGTAAGTACATGTTTAAGTGAGTTCAAGCATGGTAATGTCTCGTTCCAGTCTTAGTCTCGGACTCGGGTATGGGGTGTTACATTTAGTGGTATCAGAGCTACGGTTTAGTCGGTTCTAGGACTAACGTAGCACGAGCACGAGTCTAGCTATACATGCCATACGTAAGAATGTTTATAATGATAGTGTGACGACTCCTGACGACTTAAATTATGTTTATACATTTAGTAAATGGATCCCAATAGAGCTGTGGCGGATGACGAAGAAAGTAATGCACCGCTCTCCCCCGAAGGGACGGTCTTGCGAACGAGAATGAGAATAGACCCACTAAGGTGAGTCAAGAAGGAGGAGAAGAGGCTAGAGAAGCCTTCCTCCATATGATGAATACATGGTATACGGAGTTCGTTCGTACGATCTCGAATGCGCAACCCCTTCCACCCCCACCTATTCCTCAACCTATCCCAGTAGCCCCTCAAGTAGTAGAGGTGGTAAGAGGAGAAAAGCCTCTTGTTGATAGGATTAGGAAACATGGGGCAGAAGAATTCCGGGCTAGAAAAAATGATGATCCGAAAAAGGCTGAGTTCTGGATAGAAAATACTATCAGGGTATTTAATGAGTTGTCATGCACACCTGAGGAATGCATGAAGTGTGTAGTCTCTCTTTGAAGAGATCCTGCTTACCAATGGTGGAACACCCTTATGTCGGTGGTACCGAGGGAAAAGATCACATAGGAATTTTTCCAAGAAGAGTTCAAGAAAAAGTATATCAGTCAAAGGTTCGTGGACCAGAAAAGAAAGGAATTTCTAGAGTTAAAGCAAGGCAAGATGTCCATGACTGATTATGAGCGTGAGTTTGTACGGCTCAGCAAATACGCTCGAGAATGCGTGTCCACCGAGGCCATCATGAGTAAAAGATTTGAAGATGGGATAAATGAGGACATCAAATTGTTTGTTGCTGTCCTAGAACTAAAGGAATTCGTTGTGCTAGTAGAGAGGGCTTGTAAAGCCGAAGAACTAGTAAAGGAGAAGAGAAAATCAAGTAGAGTCTCGTGACTCTAAAAGAGACAAAGTGGAATAAGTCATTCCAATCCTCATCCAAGAAGTCAAGAGATTTCTCCACCCGATCGGCTACTTCCACTGGGTTTTCAAGGAAGGACAAGATTAAGCAATGTCGAGGAAGTAAGGCACGCACGACCTCGAGTTGCTAGTGTGGGGAACATCCGATCGGATAGACCCGAATGCCCACAGGTGTGCACGTCATCTTGGAGAATGTCGAGCACATGAAAATGCATGTTTGAGATGTGGTTCCCGGGACCACTACATATAAGATTGTCTAGAGACAATGAAAGAAGATAGAGCTCAGAACTCGAGATCCGAGAGTGTGGTCAGAGGAAGACCGCAGAGGAACCCAGGAGGTGGGGCAAGTGGAAGAGGTAACCCTAGAGAGCAGGCTGCGAGACCCGAGAGTAGGGCGCCTGCGAGGACTTATGCCATTCGCACTCGTGAAGAGGCATCTTCTCCTGATGTTATTACGGGTACCTTTTCTCTTTATGATATCAAAGTTATTTCTTTAATAGATCCCGGATCCACACACTCTTACATTTGTATGAAACTAGTATCCAGTATGAATATGCCTATAGATTCTACAGAATTTACGATTAAGGTGTCTAATCCTTTAGGCAAGAGTGAAGTATGTAAATATTGTCCATTAATGATTAGAGGTCATTACTTTAAAGCAAATCTTATGTTGCTACCATTTGATGAGTTTGACATCATTCTTGGTATGGACTGGTTGACCACTCATGATGTAATAGTTAATTGTGGGAAGAAATATATTGAGATGAGATGTGAGAATGGGGATACTCTCTATATAGAATCAGATGAGCAAAGTAAACCACCGGCAATGATTTTTCACATGACGGCACAGAGATACGTAAGAAAAGGGTATGAGGCATATTTGGCCTTTGTGATAAATGATAAAGAAATAGAGTTAAAGATTGAGTCAGTACCAATAGTATGTGAGTACGTGGATGTTTTTCCCGAAGAATTACCAAGACTACCACCAGTTAGAGAGGTTGAGTTCAGCATTGAACTAGCTCCCGGTACTGTACCAATATCTATTACTCCTTACAGAATGGCTCCAACGGAGTTGAAGGAGCTGAATTCACAGTTGCAAGAGTTGACAGATAAAGGCTTTGCTAGGTCAAGTTGTTCTCCCTCGGGTGCTCCCATTTTATTTGTGAAAAAGAAAGATGGCACCATGATATTGTGCATAGATTACTGTCAACTTAATAAAGTGACAGTAAAGAACAAGTACCCATTGCCAAGGATCGATGATTTGTTCGATCAATTGAAGGGAGCCACCGTGTTCTCTAAGATAGACTTGAGATCGAGGTACTACCAGCTGAGAGTAAAGGATTCAGATGTATCCAAGACCGCTTTTCGAACGAGGTATGGGCACTATGAATTTTTAGTCATGCCTTTTGGTTTGACCAATGCTCCTGCGGTATTCATGGACTTAATGAACCGCATCTTCAGACCATACCTCGACAAGTTTGTAGTCGTTTTCATTGACGACATCTTGATTTATTCCCGAGATGAGAATGAGTATCTTTGAGCACCTACGGACGCAGTTTTACTGACTCTTGAGAAAATCAATTATATGCCAAGTTCGATAAAAGTGAATTTTGGCTCAAGAAAGTAGGATTTAGGACATATTGTCTCGGAGATGGAGTCCGAGTAGATCCAAGTAAGATTTCGGCCATAATGGACTGAATCCACCGAGAAATGTCTCTTATGTTAGAAGTTTCCTAGGCCTAGTCAAGCTATTATAGACGATTCGTCAAGGGGTTTTCTATGATGGCAACCCCGATGACTAAATTGATACGAGAAAAATGTGAAGTTTGAGTGGATGAGAAAGATGCCAACAAAGTTTCGGAAACCAAAGCGATGTTGATGAAAGCTCCAGCTTTAGTACAACTTTGAGACAGGGGAAGGAATTTGTGATTTACTGATGCATCATTAAATGGATTAGGTTGTGTACTTATGCAAGAAGGCAAAGTGATTGCTTACGCCTCAAGACAGTTGAAGCCACATTAGAAGAATTATCCGACCCACGATCTAGAGTTGGCTGCCATAGTCTTCGCATTGAAGATATGGAGACACCACCTATATGGTGAGAGATGTCGGATCTTCACCGATCACAAAAGTTTGAAGTACTTGATGACACAGAAAGAGTTGAACTTAAGGCAGCGGAGATGGTTAGAGTTGATAAAAGACTATGAATTGGTCATTGACTACCATCCTGGGAAGGCGAATGTGGTCGCCGATGCTTTGAGTAGAAAGTCCCTATTTGCATTAAGGGCAATGAATTCACGGATGACTTTGTCTGACGATGGTTCTATTCTAGCTGAGTTGAGAGCTAGACCAATTTTCCTCCAAAAGATCATTGAAGCTCAAAAAGAAGATAGTAGATTGCAAGTCAAGAGAGCTCAGTGCGAGACAGATGTTGAGTCTGATTTCTGAATTAGTCCCAATGGAAGAATGATGTTCAAAGATAGAGATTGTGTACCGAGAAAGGAGTAGCTTATTCAGGGAATTTTGTGTGAGGCCCATAATGGATGTTTATCTATACATCCGGGTGGTACCAAGATGTATAATGACTTGAAGCAACAATATTGGTGGCGAGAATGAAGAAAGATATTTCGAGTTTGTTTCCAAATGCTTGATTTGTCGCAAGTAAAGGCCGAACACCAAGTACCTTCAGTTTGCTTCAACCCATTTTAGTTCCGAATGGAAATGGGATCAGATTACTATGGATTTTGTAACGGGTCTACCATTATCTCTGAGCAAGAAAGATGTCTTTGTATGGGTTATAGTTGATAGACTCACAAAAGTCACCATTTTATACATGCACGAGTTGATTACTCACTAGACAAGTTGGAAACTTGTACGTTTGAGAAATAGTAAGGCTTCACGGTTCAAGTTGTCAATCATCTCGGATAGAGATCCGAGGTTTACATCCAGTTTTTTGAAGAAGTTACAAGAGGCCTTGGGTACAAATTTGAACTTTAGTACCGCTTTTCATCCTCAAACCGACGGTCGATCGGAGAGGTTAATTCAAGTACTCGAGGATATGCTCGATGTTGTATTCTCGAATTCGAGGCGCTGGGAAAAGTTTCTCCCATTGGTAGAATTTGCCTACAATAATAGTTTTCAGTTGAGTTTAAAGATGGCACCTTATGAGGCTTTATATGGGCGTAAGTGCCGAACGCCTCTATATTGGACTGAACTCAAGGAAAACCAAATTCACGGGGTTGATTTCATTAGAGAAACGAGGGGAAAGTGAAAGTGATACGAGAAAGTTTAAAAGTGCGCTGCATGCATACAAAAATCCTATTCGAATTTAAGAAGGAAAGAGATAGAGTACCAAGTCGGGGATAAAGTTTTCTTGAAAGTGTCACCATGGAGAAAGGTTCTCGATTTGGCCAGAAGGCAAGTTGAGTCCACGTTTTATCTGACCATACGAGATTATTGAAAGAGTTGGGCGGTAGCTTATCGATTGGCTTTGCCATCGAGTTAGAAAAGATTCACGATGTGTTTCATGTGTCAATGTTGAGACGCTACCGATCGATCCTTCACATGTAATTACCCCCAATCGAGAGATAGAGATTCATCCCGACATGACTTATGGTGAAGAACTAGTTAGGATTTTAGCTCTGGGAAGTCAAGCGACTAAGGAATAAAAGTATTGCCCTGTAAAAGTATTGTGGCAAAGACATGGAATAGAAGAAGCTACGTGGGAACCGTAGGAATCATGAGAAACCAAGATATCCAAACCTGTTTCTTTGGTAAGATTTTCGAGGACGAAAATTCCTAAGAGGGGAGAATTGTAACATTAGATTTAGGACCTAGTCAAAATAGTGGTGCGAGACCACAAATCTGAGTTAGTAAATTAAGTTCTTAAGGTTTATGACATGTTTGCATGATAGTATTAAAGTTCCATGTAGAAATTTTATGAAATTGACATGGAATGATCAAATAGGACTAAATTGCAAAAGTTGCAAAATATGAGTTTCTAGAAGCTTTTTGTATGAAATAGCTTTAGAATATTAATTAGAAGTCCTTAAATAGCAATTTTCCCAAATTATAAGTTTTGGACAAAAATGGAAATGAGTTAGTAAATTGTAAATTTTTAAAGAGAATGGCATTTTGGTCATTTACCAATTAAATGATTAAAATGGGAAAAAGATGATAAAAATTTCATTCATCTTCTTCCTTGTGCCGAAAATTGGGAGACTCCATAGCTAGGGTTCTTCAAATTTTTGAAGCTTGCAAGTAAGTCATCCTAGCCCCGTTTTTAATATTCTTCGTATTTTTGGAGTCCTCGTATTATGAATTAGCTATTTTTAGCTATAAGATGAGCTAAGAAGCATGTTCAAAAATCTACCCATGTGTATCATGCATGTAAAATGATATTTTATGGAAGATTATGGGAGTTTGATGTTAGATAAACATCTTTTCCTTAGTGAATTTCATGAAAAATGATAGTATGGACTAATTTGTAATAGTTATGAAATTGGTCATACCTATTAGAAATAGTGAGAATTGATGATTGTTATAGTAGAGAAAATGAATCGGCTAAACATGATGTTTAAGAAAGTTGAATGAGAATTATTTTACGAGCCTAGGGGCAAAAGTGCAAATATGAGAAAGTTTAGGGGTAAAATAGTAATTTTGTCAAAGTATGAGTTAAGAGTAAATTTAGTCAATATGAGTATTAAATGATCTAATTATTATTATAGATCAATAAAAATGAAGCCCAGATCGAAACTGAGGCAAGAACAAATTCGAGGACTAAATTGCATATCTACATACATTTTGTATATTGAGGTAAGTTTGTATGTTTTCTAAGCTTTATGATTAATATCATTAAATTGCTTAGTATAATGTAGAATATATTTTAAATTCCATGAGATTGTTTAATGCTATGTTAAACAAAGAAATCAATGAGATCAAGCATGAGAAAGTCCCGATTGAAGTTGAATTACTTAGGATACTCGATCTATCACATGAAATGAGAAAGTCCGTATAAGACCAAGCCAAGGCATGGCATCGGCAATCAAGCAAGTTATCATGTAAGACCAAGACAAGTCTTGGCATTGAAGAGTTATTATGAGATGAAGACCCATGTAAGCCCAAGCCAAGGCATGACATTGGTGAGTAACAAGAAAGATTTCATGTAAGTCCAAGCCAAGGTTCGGCATTGACCAGTTCATGAGTAAAGATACCAAGTAAGTCCATGTCAAGACATGGCAATGGTAAGTTCCCAAGGGAACACACAAGGAATACTTTGAGTAAGTCCATGTCAAGACATGGCATCAATACTGTAACAACCCAAACCCGGCCCAAACACTACGACCGAATTTGATTTGTTACGGAGTAAAAACTTGTGAATACCATTTCGAAAAACATTTAATTTCCATTGAAAACTCCCCGTTTTCGGTTGTCTTATCAAAGCTACACTTTGAGATTTAAAATTGGAATTTTAATTAAGTCCGTTTGTTATACTGGGGCTTTCATGTGTGCCCGATGGCACGAATAAACTTTTTTCGTGTTACTTAAGAAAACATGTGATTTAATTCAATTTAATAGTATAGTCTAAGCAAATATCCAACATAAAAGAAAATAACACAAATATAGTTTATGGAGGCCTTATTACAACCAAAGTGAAAATAGGCAAAATTTAAAGTTCTATAAATCTAAATCCACCGCATGGCCACCTCGAGTCCAACCGGCTCCTCCACCGCCATCTACGAGTCACTGAAAAAATGTTAAAGGAGAAGGTGAGTCACCAAGACTCAATATGTAACCCTTCCCCGGTTAATACAACGCTTCATACACAACATATAACAGCTTAATTATGCAGAGTATCGTGTACCCAACCTAGCCAACCAAACACCTTTGTCTACCCCATGTGGTACCAAACCACTTTGTGACCGTAGTCACGATGTGTTACCAAAACACCGGTGGTGCCAAACCACCGTGACATATAGTCACAATGTGCTACCAAAGCACCGGTGTCCGTAGACACAAATCGGGTGATGGGGCCAACCCATCGTGTGATACCAAATCACCGCGCATTTATCCCATATCTCAAGTGGGGCCAACCCACGGTGGTGTTAACCACGGGGGACAAGTCGCTATGAGGTACCAAACCTCCGGAGGTACCAAACCTCCGGTGACATATAGTCACGATGTGCTACCAAAGCACCGGTGCTCGTCGACCACGATATCACTGCCCCTCCTCTCATCAACCCATGTCAAGCGCTTAATAACAAAGACATACATATATCACATGTATTAAATAATCCATGCTTCCCAAAAGCATTATTATCAATCTCATACAAATAGAGACTTACCAGATCCTTGCTTGTACCATTAAGGCACTACCGCCATATCTACATAGAGCGATTTACACATAACATACACTTAATACACTTTATTAACTATTATAAGTGTGTATGTACACACCGATTCAAATGTTAACTCCAAATCCCAAAGAGTCAATCGGCCACCTCCTGCTTTCTTGTTCCTATATTCGCCAAACTCAAAGGTTTAGTGTCCTTTGTCCATTCGGCCAAACCACCATATCCAAAGGGTTAATTATTGAACCCAAAACCTTACCTAATACCTTCTGGTGCTAGACTTAGTACACTTTTTACACCTCCGTTTCCACCCATGACTTACCAACCAATTGCTCGAAGGTGACGGCTTCACTAGATCAACACCTCGAAGGCCTACAACAACCGATTCGAATCGGATGATTCATACTTGCAATCTAATGCCGAGATCGGCTCTTACCCTTGTTGATAGTCGATAGAGAAAAGAATGTGGGAGAAGAGTTTCGACATACTTACCTTCTTCTATGACCGATTGGAAAAACTAAAAGGGATTACCCTTGCTTGATATTCGGCCAAAACTTCACAAAATAAGGAGAAAAGAATTCAAGCTAAAGTGGAAAGAAAATAGTGAGAAAAGGGAGATAGGGATTCGGTTTTGAGAAAAAGAAAAGAAACAGAGAGGGAAAGAGAGTTTTCTGTACACCACTAGAGCATATTCGGCCAAGGGAAAGAAAATAATAGGGGAGGAAGGTGGTAGAAGATTCGGCTTTGAGAGCTTGAGAGAATGGTGAAAACGCAAGAGCAAAAGAGGGCTAGGGAATTCGGCTAATAGGAAAAGAAGTAAAAGAAAACTTGGGCACTCTTCTCCCCCTATACTCAGTCTCCTAGCCGTCCACTCCTCTTCAACAAGGAGTCCCACATTCGGCCATCACCTAGTTTTTCTCTAGGCCACCCACTTGATTTAATTCAAACACTTTTGAATTAATAAAAAAATAATCTCCTAGTAAACCTCATTTATCTCCCATTATCCTTGAGATTAAACAATTAAAAATCTAATTTCAATGCTCATATTATCTCTTATTAATACTATTTATTAAAAGAGTTTGAAGGGAGAAAAACTCTCCCCCCCTTGTGCCGTCCAAATAAAAACAAAAAGGGGGATTTCCGTGACTCGAACACAAGCTCTCCCTTGCTCCTTGGTGGCGTCACATGTAGCTCTTAAGTGGGCTTCTTTTTGCCACTTTACCAAGGGCTTTTTAGTGTTAATAATACCCACATTTATTCTTATAACACCACTTACCAAGGCTCCTTCTTTTAAAATTAAAAAAGCGAAGTTTCCCAAACAACCCAAGACACTCAAAGCCTTAAATTAAGTTCTATTATTCCATTAATAACATCGCAGCTGTTCATAACAAGAAAATAGTCAAATTCCAAATAACCCCATATTTGGGATGTTACAGTTCTACCCCCCTTAAAATAAATTTCGTCCTCTCGAAATTTCTTGATCGTAAGAGATGGGGTATTGCTTTGCGCATCACCTCCTCGGGCTCCCACGTAGCTTCTTCCACTCCGTGGTTCTCGCCATAACACTTTTACTAAAGGCACTGCCTTCCTACGTAGAATTTTCACATCCCGATCTACTATCTGAACCGGTTCTTCCTCAAAAGATAAATCCGTGTTCACCTCAATCTCAAGCATCGGCACAACGTGCGAAGGATCTCGACCGATACCGCCTCAAAGATTGACACATGAAATACGTTATGAATCGACTCGCTTCTGCCAGCTCTCTAGCCGATAAGCCACTGGTCCTACTACGCTTCACCACGATATATGGCCCAATGAACCTTGGGCTTAACTTCCTTTCCGTCCGAATCTCAACACCTTTTTCCAAGGCGACACTTTTAGAAAGACTTTGTCTCCCACAAAGATACTCCACTTCCTTGCGTTTGAGATCGGCATAAGACTTCTGCCTATCCGATGCTTCCTTGAGACGAGGCCGAATCACCTTGACTTTGTCTTCCGTCTCGGTTACCACCTGGACCTGAACTTGTCTTTCTCCCAACTCATCCAACATGTAGGAGTACGACACTTTCGTCCATATAGGGCCTCATATGGAGCCATTTGAATACTCGCTTGATAACTATTGTTATAAGCGATTCCGCTAATGGTAGGTACTCCTCCCAACTACCACTAAAATCCAAGACACGACCTCTTAACATGTCTTCTAAAATCAGTATCACCCTTTCCGATCGTCCGTCGATTTGTGGATGGAAAGTCGCATCGAAATCTAACCGTGTACCTAAAGCTTGATGCAACGCTTTCCAAAACCTTGACGTGAATCGGGATCTCTATCCGAGATAATCGACATCGGCACGCCATGCAACCTCACTATTTCACCCACATACGCCTTTGCTAGCTTCGGAGTGAGTAATCCACTTTACCGCATGAAGTGAGTCGATTTAGTCGAGCGATCCACAATTACCCAGCATCGCATCCTTCTTGGTGGGCGTGGGGGTAGCCCACTAACAAAATCCATGGTGATTCTCTCCCATTTCCATTGAGGATCTTTATTGGTTGAAGTAGTCCCGATGGTGACCGATGTTCACCTTAACTCACGACACGCCGACACTTCCCTACGAACTCCGTTATCTCACGCTTCAACCTGTGCCACCGAGCTCAAGCTTCGCAAATCTCCATACATCTTGCTTCTCCCGGGATGCATAGCGTATGGGCTGCTATGTGCATCTTGGAGAATTTTCTCGCCTTAATTCGGATCTTTTGGCATACATACTCGCCCTGAAAACAAAGCACTCCTTCACCGCATGCATCGTACCCTTTCCAAACTACCGTCTTGAACTTGTACCCTCTTCGAACTCAAGCCTTCATCCACTAACTCGCTTTTCCTTAATCTCTCAATCCATGTCGGCTTAACTTGAAGTTACGCCAAAAGACTCCCATCGTCATATAGACTTAACCGAGCGAACATCGCTCTTAAGTCCGTCACAACCTTCCGGCTCAATCGTCGGCTACCACATTAGCCTTTCGGATGGTACTCGATTGAACAATCATAGTCCTTTAGTAGTTCAATCCATCGACGCCGTCTCGATTCGGATCTTTCTCGAGTCGAAGATACCTCAAGCTTTTGTGATCCGTGTAGACCATCGACTTCTCTCCATACGGGTAATGTCTCCATATTGAGCGCGAGCGAAGACGATCGCGCTAACTCTAAGTCGTGCGTTGGGTAGTTAACCTCATGCGATCTTAATCGGCGGGATGCATAGGCTACTACCTTCCCATCCTGCATCAACACACATCCCAAACCGGTGAGATGCATCACAATAAACCGTGAATAACTTTCTGCTTGGTCGTACCAAAACCGAGCTTCCGTCAAAATCTTCCTTAGCTTATCAAAGCTTTCTTGCTCGCTTTTCCGTCCATACAAACGGGACACCTTTCCTTAGCAACTTAGTTAACTACACGCTGCTATTAGAGAGAATCCTTCCACGAATCTCCGATAGTATCCTGCTAAACCCAGAAAACTTCGTATTTCAGCCACCGTCCTAGGTGGTTTCCACTCCAATACTGCTTCAATCTTGCGAGGGTCTACCCTAATTCCTTCAGCTGATACTACATGACCTAAGAAAGCCACCTCCCTAAGCCAAAATTCACACTTACTGAATTTGGCATATAACTGCTTCCCCCTCAATACTTGCAGAACTATCCGTAAATGCTTGTCATGCTCCTCTTCTGTCTTTGAGTAAACCAATATGTCGTCTATAAACACCACGACGAATCGGGTCCAAGTATCTTCTTTGGAATACCCTATTCATCAAGTCCATGAATGCCGCGGTGCATTGGTCAACCCGAATGGCATTACCAGAACTCAAAATGCCCATACCGAGTTCGAATGCCGCTTTTGTGAACATCGCCCTCTTTTACCTTAAGTTGATGATATCCCGACTTCAAAGGTCTATCTTCGAAAACACCGAGGCACCCTTCGGTTGATCAAACAAGTCGCAATCCGAGGCAACGGATACTTGTTCTTGATTGTTAACTTGTTCAACCGACGGTGAGTCGATGCACATCCGCATAGAACCGCCCTTCTTCTTGACAAACAACACAGCGCGCCCCCACGGAGATATACTTGGTCGTATAAACCCTCTATCCAAGAGCTCCCGAATTTGAGCCTTTAGCTCCACCAATTCCTTTGGTGCCATTCGGTATGGTGCTATGGACACAGTGCCGTTCTGTAGCAAGTCTATACCGACTCGACTTCTCGATCCGAGGCAAACCCGGAAGTTCTTCTCGGGAAAACATCAAAGAAATTCCCCAACCGTTCGGACCTTTTCAATTACTAACCCTTTAGCTTCCAAAGCACGATTTGAACCAAATACGCCTCACAACCCTTCTTGACCATCTTTTCACCTTCAAGGCGCTTACTACATTGGATAGATAATTCCTTCGATCTCCTATCATAACCACTTCATCACCTTCGGCTGTTTTAAGGACCATGCGCTTAGCCACGCAATCCAAACTCGCTTGGTACTTAACCAACCAATCCATACCAAGGATCAAATCGAACTCCCCAAACGGTAGTTCCATTAGATCGACTACAAATACTACCCCTTGAAGTTCTAGGGTACGCCTCTATAGAGTTTATCTACGACCACGGAGTGACCTAAGGGCTAACTACAGTCATCTCCTAGAAGCGCTTTCAAATTTTAGGTCCATAGTTCCTACCACACTACAAGCAATGTACGAAAGCGTCGAGCCCACATCAATCAATGCAACATAAGGAAAACCGAAAATTAGAAACGTCTGGGTTATGACATCCGGTGCGTCACCTTCTTCGCGACACCTCATTGCGTAAACTAAGCCAGGTGCCGCTAGCCTCGTGTTGCTGAACCTCTCGCCTTGAGTTCCACGACCTCGGTTAGGGCCCGTTGTTTCCTCTACCATTACCACGACCCTCTGTGGTCCCTACGCTTCTATCCCGAGCACGGTTACGTCGCCCTTCTCGCCGCTTCTTAGCTAGTTTCGGGGACAATCTCGACGCGATGCTCCAAAGACCCACACTTAAAACATCCTTTATCACCGGTCCAACATCCTCCCCAATGGGTCTTTCCGCAAATGATTGCCGAGTCGGCCTTTGATTAGCGATCGTGGGCCTTGTCGCCGATTGGGCCCACTTGGCCTAGCCTTTTCCGAGCACCCCGCTTGATCCAAATTCGACCCAAAACTTCTCTTACGATTGTTCTTACTATAGTTACGCCTCACGACCTCCTTGATTCCTTCTGCTACCTTAGCCTTCTCCACTAGAGATGAGAACTCACGAACTCTTTGTGGGGCAATCGGTAACAACCTTAAATCATCTCTGAGTCCGTCCCTCAAAGCGGACACAGCTCATGTTCGGTAGCCACGATGCCTCTCGCATATCTACTCACCTTAGAAATTCCGCCTCATATTCCGACACGGACTTAGTTCCTTGAACTAATCCTAAAAAGCCTTTCTCAAGCGCTGGCGTCGGTGTAGCTAATGCCCACATACTTTTACGATAGGCGGTTCTCAAATACTCCCAAGTCAAATCATCTGCTGTAGCCCCATCTCGAACCGTAAGCCACCACCGATACGCTTCATCCTTTGAAGCGACATCGCCTTCTTTCGACTTCTCTTCCCGGTCGGTCAAGGTCATCCATAATTCTTTCGATTGACTCCGGTAATATTCCGCTACACCGGGTGCCACTCCCGACACACCTCGGAATACCTCCGCTCAGTTAGATCGGAGTCGCTCGGGACAGATTTCCGAGCTCCAACATTTCCACCGCCCGACCACCATCTCCAAGACTCGCAACACGCTTGCGATCCGACTCGCCACCGGCCCCGCTCCGCTCCTCGACTCTAAAAGTAGGAGGTGGTGGTGGCGATGGTACCTCATTTTCTCAACCTTGTCTCGACTGACGGGTTCGGACACGTCATCCTACCCTACCACGTCCACGGCGTCCACGTCCTCTAGAACTCATTCTATCTACCGCGCTTTTAATCTGATTAAGAAAAATTTTATGCGTTAGCATTTGTTTCACTTTATTACTCATGAAGAAATTTTATGGATAAGGTTTAATCGAGAGATTCTTTCGAGCAAACAATGTTTCGCTTTCCTATCCTAGTTCACACAAAGAAGTTCATGCATCCATTCCTTAATACTTTCCATACCTATTCACTCATCTGACATTTCGCCATTTCTAACCTGGGGGTTTTTTCGTCTTTTTCCCTACGAGGGTATTTTCGTAATTTTCCGAACCAATATATTTTACCGATGCTTTCCAAAGCTAAGTTATTGAATGTTTTATAAAATAGTTGAAATTTTTGGGCAAAACCGTTGAATCAATATTTTATGGATCGGGGGCATTTTGGTAATTTTACTCCTAAGGGTATTTCGTAATTTTTTTCACAAGTCAAGTTTTCCGAGAAAACATTGTATACCTAGTGTTCTAGGGTTTAAGAGGGTTATTGGATAAGTTTTGAAAACATTAGGGCTTGTTGTCTCGTTCTATTTTGAAAAACAAGGCTAATTCCTTTTTGGGTTTTAATCATTGTTTTTAGCCTATGACCGAGCCTTTCTTGGTCGGGGTGAACCAAAGCTACGCACTGTGCGTAATTCAAGTGAAGAGGAGGTGGGTCACGCGGACCGCTTAAATACCAAGCTCTCACCGAACCTTTCTAGACATGCGCACGCAGGTTACCACACCACCGAGCCTTACGAGTTAGGGTGAACCAGAAGCTACGCACTGGTAGGATACTGCGAAGAGGAGGTGAGTCACGAGGACTGCTAAATACCAGGCTCTTCCTGATCCAATCCTAGACATGCGTCTGTGGTTACCACACCCTAGCTCATTGACTAAGTCATAGGTTGGTTTAGTTCTTTAAGTCTTATGCTTCATTGTGTTTGAGTAATCTAGCCTTAGGGTCCAAGTCCTATAAATCTATCTACGCTCCATGCTTCCTACCCTTCTACGTAATATAATTCACGAAAGGTTTAGATGTACTTACAGGCGGATCGGTGTCGGGAGACTCGGGCCATGCCGCTTAAAAACCCAAAAATCATTTCATGAGGCCTACCAAAACATTTTTGGGCCTTGGGCCCCACAAACGAGCTTTGAACTGGGCTCGATATTACCAGAATAACCCAAACCCGGCCCAAACACTACGACCGAATTTGATTTGTTACGGAGTAAAAACTTGTGAATACCATTTCAAAAACATTTAATTTCCATTGAAAACTCCCCTGCTTTGGTTGTCTTGTCAAAGCTACACCGAGATTTAAAATTGGAATTTTAATTAAGTCCGCTTGTTATACTGGTTTCATGTGTGCTTCCCGATGGCACGAATAAACTTTTTCGTGTTACTTAAGAAAACATGTGATTTAATTCAATTTAATAGTATAGTCTAAGCAAATATCCAACATAAAAGAAAATAACACAAATATAGTTTATGGAGGCCTTATTACAACCAAAGTGAAAATAGGCAAAATTTAAAGTTCTATAAATCTAAATCCACCGCATGGCCACCTCGAGTCCAACCGGCTCCTCCACCGCCATCTACGAGTCACTGAAAAAAATGTTAAAGGAGAAGGTGAGTCACCAAGACTCGATATGTAACCCTTCCCCGGTTAATACAACGTTTCATACACAACATATAACGCTTAATTATGCAGAGTATCGTGTACCCAACCTAGCCAACCAAACACCTTTGTCTACCCCATGTGGTACCAAACCACTTTGGTGACCGTAGTCACGATGTGTTACCAAAACACTGGTGGTGCCAAACCACTCGGTGACATATAGTCACAATGTGCTACCAAAGCACCGGTGTCCGTAGACACAAATCGGGTGATGGGGCCAACCCATCGTGTGATACCAAATCACCGGCGACGATCCCATATCTCAAGTGGGGCCAACCCACGGTGGTGTTAACTCCACGGGGACAAGTCGCTATGAGGTACCAAACCTGCCGAGGTACCAAACCTCTCGGTGACATATAGTCACAATGTGCTACCAAAGCACTTGGTGCTCGTCGACGACGATATCACGCCCCTCCTCTCATCAACCCATGTCAAGCAGTTAATAACAGCACATACATATATCACATGTATTAAATAATCCATGCTTCCCAAAAGCATTATTATCAATCTCATACAAATAGAGACTTACCAGGATCCTTGCTTGTACCATTAAGGCACTACTGCCATATCTACATAGAGCAGATTTACACATAACATACACTTAATACACTTTATTAACTATTATAAGTGTGTATGTACACACCTGATTCAAATGTTAACTCCAAATCCCAAAGAGTCAATCGGCCACCTCCTGCTTTCTTGTTCCTATATTCGGCCAAACTCAAAGGTTTAGTGTCCTTTGTCCATTCGGCCAAACCACCATATCCAAAGGGTTAATTATTGAACCCAAAAACCTTACCTAATACCTTCGGTGCTAGACTTAGTACACTTTTTACACCTCCGTTTCCACCCATGACTTACCAACCAATTGCTCGAAGGTGACGGCTTCACTAGATCAACACCTCGAAGGCCCTACAACAACCGATTCCGAATCAGATGATTCATACTTGCAATCTAATGCCGAGATCGGCTCTTACCCTTGTTGATAGTCGATAGAGAAAAGAATGTGGGAGAAGAGTTTCGGCATACTTACCTTCTTCTATGACCGATTGGAAAAACTAAAAAGGGATTACCCTTGCTTGATATTCGGCCAAAACTTCACAAAATAAGGAGAAAAGAATTCGGCTAAAGTGGAAAGAAAATAGTGAGAAAAGGGAGATAGGGATTCGGTTTTGAGAAAAAAGAAAAGAAACAGAGAGGGAAAGAGAGTTTTCGGTACACCACTAGAGCATATTCGGCCAAGGGGAAAGAAAATAATAGGGGAGGAAGGTGGTAGAAGATTCGGCTTTGAGAGCTTGAGAGAATGGTGAAAACGCAAGAGCAAAAGAGGGCTAGGGAATTCGGCTAATAGGAAAAGAAGTAAAAGAAAACTTGGGCACTCTTCTCCCCTATACTCGGTCTCCTAGCCGTCCCACTCCTCTTCAACAAGGAGTCCCACATTCGGCCATCACCTAGTTTTCTCTAGGCCACCCACTTGATTTAATTCAAACACTTTTGAATTAATAAAAAAATAATCTCCTAGTAAACCTCATTTATCTCCCATTATCCTTGAGATTAAACAATTAAAAATCTAATTTCAATGCTCATATTATCTCTTATTAATACTATTTATTAAAAGAGTTTGAAGGGAGAAAAACTCTCCCCCCCTTGTGCCGTCCAAATAAAAACAAAAAGGGGGATTTCCGTGACTCGAACACAAGCTCTCCCTTGCTCCTTGGTGGCGTCACATGTAGCTCTTAAGTGGGCTTCTTTTTGCCACTTTACCAAGGGCTTTTTAGTGTTAATAATACCCACATTTATTCTTATAACACCACTTACCAAGGCTCCCTTCTTTTAAAATTAAAAAAAACGAAGTTTCCCAAACAACCCGGCACACTCAAAGCCTTAAATTAAGTTCTATTATTCCATTAATAACATCGCAGCTGTTCATAACAAGAAAATAGTCAAATTCCAAATAACCCCATATTTGGGATGTTACAAATACCAAGATGAGAGATCCCATGTAAGACCATATCGAGGATATGGCTTTGGCATCGAGTTATGTGGGATGAGATTCAGTATCCTCGGTTATTCGCAGAAATTCATTGGGTAAATAAGTAAAGTTAAAATGATAACAAGAAATACAAGTAAGAAAAGCTATTATCAAGTTAGAAATGAGTATTACTCATATTATGAATGATGAACTAGAGATTATAATTATTATTGTAGAGTATGCTGATCTATGTGATCAAGTGATACAGGTACCTTGTTTACCTCACGAGTATGAGACTAGTAAGTATCATGAGATATGTAAGAATTAGTATGAGTAAGTAAGCTTAAATAGCTAAAATTTATGATACCATTGTTTATGTTAAATGGATTATATTGAGCAAGTATGTTGCTATGTGCATTATATGAAAACTTACTAAGCTAAATGCTTACGTCCTTTATTCTTTCTTTCCATGAGTCCCGCCAAGCTAATCTCGTGGATCATCGTCATCGGAGCTCGGAACAAACTATCAATCGCTATTTTGGTATAGCTAAGTTGTTTATATTAAGTATGGCATGTATAGGAAACATTTCATTTTGAGTTATGTTTTAAAACTAGCCAAAGTGTTGGCTATCAAGCTTAGTATTCTTTTTGTATATGGCCAAAGAGATGAGTCATGAATGATTAAGTATGTATGTTTTAATCTATCAATGAAGTATGCATCATTGTTCATGTTAGATGTAATACTTGAGTTGCTGAATTGAGCACGAGTTTGGTCTTAATTTCAGGGTGGCAATTGGCTTGGTAAATAGCCTCTAAGTGCCAACACGGATGGACACACGGGAGTGTGTCTAGGCCGTGTGCACCCTGCATGTAACACCCCATACTCGAGTCCGAGGCTCAGACAGGATACGAGACATTACTGTGCTTGAACTTACTTAATCATGACATTACGGGCTATAAAATTTCGTTCTAAAATTAAAACTTCTCATTCTTAAACAATTCGTGCATTTCATGGGCCTACGAGGCTTTAAACTCGTACTGGTAAACTTTCAGAACCTTATCGAAAAACTTTTCTTTGAAACAGGGGTTACACGCCCGTGTAATATAAGACACGCCCGTGCATAGGCATACACGCCCATGTCCTCAGACCGTGCCCTAAAACTCAGTATTCTGCCAATTTCCACACGGCCATGACACGCCCGTGGACTTAGACCGTGTACTACATCTTGATATACTGACTTATTTCACACGACCGGGCACACGCCCATGTTCTAACCGTGTGTCATGCACGGCCTTTACACACGGCCGTGGGATTAGTCTGTGGCCTATTCTTACTTATAAAACTAAGATGCAGTTTACGCACGGCCTAGACACACGCCCGTGTGTCTAACCGTGTGGACACTTAGAGGCTATTTACCAAGCCAATTACCACCCTGAAATTAAGATCCAATTCATACTCATTTACAACAACTCAATACTACATCACTCATGAATAATACTACATGTTTCATTGATAATTATAAACATATACACTTGGCCAATCACTTAGCCATATACAAAAGAATAACAAACTTAATAGCCTATACTTTGGCTCTTCTTAAAACATTTACTCAAAATGTAATGCTACCTATACATGCCATACTTAATAAAACAACTTGGCTATACCAAAATAGCGATTGATAGTGTGCTCCGAGCTCCGATGACAATGATCCACGAGATTAGCTTGGCGGAACTACATGGAAAGAAAGAATAAAAGACGTAAGCATTTAGCTTAGTAAGTTTGC
This sequence comes from Gossypium sturtianum, assembly GCA_025698515.1. Lineage (NCBI taxonomy): Eukaryota > Viridiplantae > Streptophyta > Magnoliopsida > Malvales > Malvaceae > Gossypium > Gossypium sturtianum. The sequence continues at coordinate 92,317,652 of CM046949.1, forward strand.
ATAAAATGCACATAACAACATACTTGCTTAAATTAACCCATTTGACAAAAATAATGGTATCATAATTTCAGCTATAAAGCTTACTTGCTCATACTTGATTCTTACATATCTCATGATACTTACTAGTCTCATACTTGTGAGGTAAACAAGGTAACAGTATCACTTGATCACATTGATCAAAGATACTTGAACATAATACTCATAATTTCTAATTCATCATTCATAACATGAATAATACTCATTTTCACTTGATAATAACTTTGCTTACTTACTTTTCTTGTTATCTCATTTGAGCTTAACTCGTTTGCCTGATGAATTTATATGAATAACCGAGGATACTAAATCTCATCTTAATTTCGAGGCCATGTCTTGACATGGACTTATACGAAGTCTTTCTCGTTCTCACCAATGCCATGCCTTGGCTTGGACTTATATGGGATCTCTTTCTCTTGATAACTTTTCAATGCCAAGCTTGCCTTGGTCTTACATGATAACTTGTTCAATGCCAAGCTTGCCTTGGACTTACATGATAACTTATTCAATGCCAAGCTTGCCTTGGACTTACATGATATCTTATTCAATGCCAAGCTTGCCTTGGACTTACATGATATCTTGTTTGCTTGCCGATGCCATGCCTCTGCTTGGTCTTATACGGACTTTCTTGTTTCATGTGGTAGATCAAGTATCCTAAGTTATTCAACTTCAATTGGGGCTTTCTCATGCTTGATCTCATTAATTTCTTTGTTTAACATGACATTAAACATTTTCATAATAACATTGTATATTATACTAAGCAATTCAATGATATAAATCATAAAGCTTAGAAATAATACAAACTTACCTCAATATACAAAATGTAGTTAGGTATGCAATTTAGTCATCGACCTTGTTCTTGCCTCGGTTTTGATCCGGGCTTCGTTTTTCTTGATCTATAGTCATAAATAGATCATTTAATAATCACATTGACTAAATTGACCCTTTACTCATACTTGGGCAAAATTACTATTTTACCCCTATACTTTCTCATATTTGCACTTTTGCCCCAAGGCTCGTAAAATAATTTTCATTCAACTTTCTTAAGCTACATGCTTAGCTGATTCATTTTCCCTACTATAGCAATCATCAATTCTCATTATTTCTACTATGCATGAACAATATCATAACTTTTACAAACTAGTCCCTATGCTCATTTTTCATGAAATTCTCTTAGAAAAAGATGTTTAACTAACATCAAACTCTCATAAACTTCCATAAAACATCCTTTAACAAGCATACCATTCATGGGTAGATTTTTGAACATGCATCTTAGCTCACTTTATAGCTAAAAATAGCTAATTCAATATATGAGAACTTCAAAAATACGAAGAATATTAAAAACGGGGCTAAGATGAACTTACTAGCAAGCTTGAAAAAAATGAAGAACCCTAGCTATGGAGTCTTCAAATTTTCGGCAATGGAAGGAAGAAGATGAATGAAATTTTATCATCTTTTTCCTATTTTAACCACTTATTAGATAAATGACCAAAATGCCCTTCTCTTAAAAATATCACCATTTACTAACTCATGTCCAATTTTGTCCAAAAATTATAATTTGGGCAATTTGCTATTTAAGGACTCATAATTGCTATTCTAGAGCTATTTCATACAAAATGCTTCTAGAAACTCATAATTTGCAACTTTTGCAATTTAGTCCTTTTTGGACCATTCAACTTCAATCTAGCAAAATTGCTTCATGAAACTTTCACACTAACATGCAAACATGGCATGAACCTTAAAAACTCATAAATTCACCTCGGATTCGTGGTCTCGCACCACTATTTCAACTAGGCCCTAAATCGGGCTGTTATAATTCTCCCCCCTTAGGGATTTTCATCCTCGAAAATCTTACCAGCAAAAAGGTTTGGATACTGGTTTCTCATACTCTCTTCTGGTTCCCATGTGGCTTCTTCTATTCCATGTCTTTGCCACAATACTTTCACTAAGGAAATACTTTTCTTTCTTAGTCGCTTAACTTCCCGAGCTAAAATCTTGACCGTTCTTCACCATAAGTCATGTCGTGATGAATCTCTATCTCCTGATTGGGAATTACATGCGAAGGGTCCGATCGGTAGCGTCTTAACATTGACACGTGAAACACATCATGTATCTTTTCTAACTCGATGGAAAAGCCAATCACATAAGCTACAAGCCCAACTTTCTCGGTGTCGATGCGGTCCAATAAAACGTGGACTCAACTTGCCTTTTCGGCCAAATCTGAGAACTTTTCTCCAAGGTGACACTTTCAAGAAAACTTTATCTCCGACTTGATACTCGATCTCTTTTCTCTTTAAGTCCGAATAGGACTTACGTCTATCGATGCACTTTTAAACTTTCTCGTATCACTTTCACTTTCTCTTCAGCTTCTCTAACCAAATCAACCCCGTGAATTTGGTTTTCTTTAAGCTTAGTCCAATAAAGAGGCGTTCGACACTTACGCCTATATAAAGCCTCATAAGGAGCCATATTTAAGCTCGATTGAAAACTATTATTGTAGGCAAACTCTACTAATGGGAGAAACTTTTCCCAACTGCCTCGGAATTCAAGAATACAACACCTGAGCATATCCTCAAGCACTTGAATTAACCTCTCCGATTGTCCGTCAGTTTGAGGATGAAAAGCGGTACTAAAGTTCAACTTTGTACCCAAGGCCTCTTGTAACTTCTTCCAAGACCTGGATGTGAATCTCGGATCTCTATCCGATATGATTGACAAGGGAACTCCATGAAGTCTTACTATTTTTGAAACATACAAGTTTGCCAACTTGTCTAGTGAGTAATCAACTCGAACAGGTATAAATGGGCTGATTTTGTAAGTCTATCAACCACAACCCATACAACATCTTTCTTGCTCGGAGACAACGGTAAACCCGTTACAAAATCCATAGTAATACGGTCCCATTTCCACTCCGAAACTAAAATGGGTTGAAGCAAACCCGAAGGTACTTGGTGTTCAGCCTTTACTTGCTGACAAATCAAGCATTTGGAAACAAATTCTGAGATATCTTTCTTCATTCTCGGCCACCAATACTGTTGCTTCAAGTCATTATACATCGTGGTACTACCCGTATGTACAGATAAACATCCATTATGGGCCTCATGCAAAATTTTTTGAATAAGCTCTTCTTTTCTTGGTACACAAACTCTATCTTTGAACATCAGACTTCCCTTGGGACTAACCCGGAAGTCAGACTCAACATCTACCTTGCATTGATCTCTCTGAACTTGCAATTCACTATCCTCTTTTTGAGCTTCAATGATCTCTTGGAGGAATATTGGTCTAGCTCTCAACTCAGCTAGAATAGAACCATCGTCGGACAAAGTCATCCGTGAATTCATTGCCCTTAATGCAAATAAGGATTTTCTGCTCAAAGCGTCAGCGACCACATTCGCCTTCCCGGGATGGTAATCAATGACCATCTCATAATCTTTTATCAACTCTAACCATCTCCGTTGTCTTAAGTTCAACTCTTTCTGCGTCATCAAGTACTTCAAACTTTTATGATCAGTGAAAATCCGACATTTCTCACCATATAGGTGATGTCTCCATATCTTCAATGCGAAGACTATGGCAGCCAACTCTAAATCATGCGTCGGATAATTCTTCTCATGAGGCTTCAACTGTCTGAAGGCATAAGCAATAAATTTGCTTTCTTGCATAAGTACACAAACTAATCCATTTAAGGATGCATCGCTATAAATCACTAATTCTTTCCTGTCTCGAGTTGAACCAAAACGGGGCTTCATCAACATCGCTTTCGGTTTCTCGAAACTTTGTTGGCATCTTTCACCCACTCAAACTTTACATTTTTCTAACAATTTAGTCATCGGGTTTGCAATAATAGAAAACCCATTGACAAATCGTCTATAATAGCCTGCTAGGCCTAGAAAGCTTCTAATCTCGTAGATATTCTTCTGGATTCTAGTCCATTATGGCCGAAATCTTCATGGGTCTACTCGAACTCATTCTTCCGAGACAATATGTCCCGAAACCCTACTTCTTTGAGCCAAAATTCGCTTTTCTGAACTTGGCATATAATTGATTTTCTCGTAAAATCAGTAAAAGCGTCCGTAGGTGCTCAAAGATGCTCATTCTCATCTCGTAAATAAATCGCATGTCGTCAATGAAAACGACTACAAACTTGCCAAGGTATGGTCTAAACATGCGGTTCATTAAGTCCATGAATACCGCCGAAGCATTAGTCAAACCAAAGGGCATGACTAAAAATTCATAATGCCCATACCTTGTTCGAAAGGCTGTCTTAGACACATCTGATTCTTTTACTCGTAGCTGGTAGTACCCTGATCTCAAGTCTATTTTGGAGAACACAGTGGCTCCTTTCAACTGATCGAACAAATCATCGGTTCTAGGCAATGGGTACTTATTCTTTACTGTCACTTTATTAAGTTGATGGTAGTCTATGCACAATCTCATAGTGCCATCTTTCTTTTTCACAAATAAAACCGAGCACCAGGGGAGAACAACTTGACCTTGCAAAGCCTTTATCTCACAACTCTTGTAATCTGCGACTTGACTCCTTCAACTCCGTTGGAGCCATTCTATAAGGAGTAATAGATATTGGTACAGTACCAGGAGCTAGCTCAATGCTGAACTCAACCTCTCTAACTGGTTGTAGTCCTGGTAATTCCTCAGGAAACACATCCACATACTCACATACTATTGGCACTCGACTCAATCCCTAACTCTGTTTCTTTTTCATTCAACACAAAGGCCAAATATGTTTCATACCCCTTTCTCATGTATCTCTGTGCCGTCATATGGGAAATCACAACCGGCAACCTACTCTGTTCATCTGATTCTATGTGAAGGGTGTCCCCATTCTCACATCTCATCTCAATGTATTTCTTCCCACAATTAACTATTACATTATGGGCGATCAACTGGGCCCATACTTGAGAATGAGGTCAAACTCATCAAATGGTAACAACATAAGGTTTGCTTTAAAACAATGACCTCTAATCATTAATGGACAATCTTTACATACTTCATCAACTAACACACTCTTGCCTAAAGGATTAGACACCTTAATCATAAATTCTGTAGAGTCTATAGGCATACCCAAATCGGACACTAATTTCATGCAAATGTAAGAGTGTGTAGATCCGGGATCTATTAAAGCAATAACTTTGATATCATGAAGAGAAAAGGTACCCGTGATAACATCATGGGAAGATGCCTCTTCGCGAGCGCGAATGGCATAAGTTCGTGTAGGCGCCCTACCCTTGGGTCTCACGGCCTGCTCTCTAGGGTTTCCTCTTCCACTAGCCCCACTTCCGGGGTTTCTCTGCGGCCTTCCTCTGACCATACTCTCGGATCTCGGGTCCTAAGTTTTGTCCTCTTTCATCATCTCTGTACAATCTTTTATGTAGTGGTCCTGGGAACCACATTTGAAACATGCATTTTCATGCGCTCGGTATTCACCGATATGACGTCTGCCACACTGTGGGCATTTGGGTCTATCAGATCGAATATTCCCTACACTGGCAACTGAAGTAGTCTGCGCTTTGTTTCCCGAATTCTGTCTACTCTTGTCTTTCTTGGAAAATCCAGTGAAAGTAGCCGACCAGGTAGGGAAATCTCTTGACTTCTTGGATGAAGATTGGAATGACTTATTCCACTGTCTCTTTCTAGAGTCACGAGACTCCATTTCAGATTTCTTCTTCTCTTTTACTAGTTCTTCGGCTTTACAAGCCCTCTCGACTAGCACCACAAATTCCTTCAATTCTAGAACAGCAACAAACAGTTTGATGTCCTCATGTAGCCCATCTTCAAATCTTTTACTCATGATGGCTTCGGTGGACACGCATTCTCGAGTGTATTTACTGAGTCTTACAAACTCACGCTTGTAGTCAGTTACAGACATCTTGCCTTGTTTCAGTTCTAGGAATTTTTTCCTTTTCTGGTCCACAAACCTTTGACTGATATACTTTTTCTTGAACTCTTCTTAGAAAAATTCCCACGAGATCTTCTCTCTTGGGACTACTGATACCAAGGTGTTCCACCATTGATAGGCAGAATCTCTTAAAAGAGAAACTACGCACTTCATGCACTCTTCAGGTGTACATGACAGCTTATTAAATACCCTGATGGTATTTTCTAACCAGCATCTCACTCTTCCCTGATCATCATCTTTTCTAGCCCTAATTCTTCTACCCCATGTTTCCCACGATTCTATCAACCGAGGCTTCTCTCCTCTTACCACCTCTACTACTTGAGGGTTATTGGGATAGGTTGAGGAATAGGTGGGGGTGGAGGGTTGTGCATTCGGGTTTGTGCGAACAAACTCCGTGTACCATGTGTTCATCATATGGAGGAAGGCTTCTCTCCTCTTCTCCTCCTCCTTGACTCACCGTAGTGGGTCTATTCTCGCTCTCATTCGGCACCCGTCCCTTCAAATGAGCCGGCGCGCATTACTTTCTCGTCATTCGCCATATCTCTTTCGTGATCCATTTACTATATATATAAACATAATTTAAGTCGTCGAGTCGTCACACTATCATTATAAAAACATTCTTACGTATGGCATGTATAGCTAGACTGCGTGCTCATGCTACGTTAGTCCTAGAATCGACTAAACCGTAGCTCGATACCACTAAAAGTAACACCCCATACCCGAGTCCAAGGCTCAGACCGGATTACGAGACATTACTATGCTTGAACTTACTTAATCATGACATTACGGGCTATAAAATTTCATTCTCGAAATTAAAACTTCTCATTCTTAAACAATTCGTGCATTTCATGGGCCTCTGAGAGGCCTTAAACTCATCTTCGTAAACTTTCGGAACCTTATCGAAAAACTTTTCTTTGAAAGCAGGGGTTACACGCCCGTGTAATATAAGACACGCCCGTGCATAGGCATACACGCCCATGTCCTCAGACTGTGCCCTAAAACTCAGTATTCTGCCAATTTCCACACGGCCATGACACGCCCGTGGACTTAGACCGTGTACTACATCTTGATATACTGACTTATTTCACACGACCGAGCACACACCCATGTTCTAACCGTTTGTCATGCACGGCCTTTACACACGGCCGTGGGATTAGTCCGTGGCCTATTCTTACTTATAAAACTAAGGTGCAGTTTACGAGCGGCCTAGACACACGCCCGTATGTCCAACCGTGTGGACACTTAGAGGCTATTTACCAAGCCAATTGCCACCCTGAAATTAAGATCCAATTCATACTCATTTACAACAACTCAATACTACATCACTCATGAATAATACTACATGTTTCATTGATAATTATAAACATATACACTTGGCCAATCACTTAGCCATATACAAAAGAATAACAAACTTAATAGCCTATACTTTGGCTCTTCTTAAAACATTTACTCAAAATGTAATGCTACCTATACATGCCATACTTAATAAAACAACTTGGCTATACCAAAATAGCGATTGATAGTGTGCTCCGAGCTCCGATGACAATGATCCACGAGATTAGCTCGGCGGAACTACATGGAAAGAAAGAATAAAAGACGTAAGCATTTAGCTTAGTAAGTTTGCATATAATGCACATAACAACATACTTGCTTAAATTAACCCATTTGACAAAAACAATGGTATCATAATTTCAGCTATAAAGCTTACTTGGTCATACTTGATTCTTACATATCTCATGATACTTACTAGTCTCATACTTGTGAGGTAAACAAGGTACCTGTATCACTTGATCACATTGATCAGCATACTTGAACATAATACTCATAATTTCTAATTCATCATTCATAACATGAATAATACTCATTTTCACTTGATAATAACTTTGCTTACTTACTTTTCTTGTTATCTCATTTGAGCTTAACTCGTTTGCCCGATGAATTTATATGAATAACCGAGGATACTAAATCTCATCTTAATTTCGAGGCCATGTCTTGACATGGACTTATACGAAGTCTTTCTCGTTCTCACCAATGCCATGCCTTGGCTTGGACTTATATGGGATCTCTTTCTCTTGATAACTTTTCAATGCCAAGCTTGCCTTGGTCTTACATGATAACTTGTTCAATGCCAAGCTTGCCTTGGACTTACATGATAACTTATTCAATGCCAAGCTTGCCTTGGACTTACATGATATCTTATTCAATGCCAAGCTTGCCTTGGACTTACATGATATCTTGCTTGCTTGCCGATGCCATGCCTCTGCTTGGTCTTATACGGACTTTCTTGTTTCATGTGGTAGATCGAGTATCCTAAGTTATTCAACTTCAATCGGGGCTTTCTCATGCTTGATCTCATTAATTTATTTGTTTAACATAACATTAAACATTTTCATAATAACACTGTATATTATACTAAGCAATTCAATGATATAAATCATAAAGCTTAGAAATCATACAAACTTATCTCAATATACAAAATGTAGCTAGGAATGCAATTTAGTCCTCGACCTTGTTCTTGCCTCGGTTTCGATCCGGGCTTCGTTTTTCTTGATCTATAGTCATAAATAGATCATTTAATAATCACATTGACTAAATTGACCCTTTACTCATACTTGGGCAAAATTACTATTTTGCCCCTATACTTTCTCATATTTGCACTTTTGCCCCAAGGCTCGTAAAATAATTTTCATTCAACTTTATTAAGCTACATGCTTAACTGATTCATTTTCCCTACTATAGCAATCATCAATTCTCATTATTTCTACTATGTATGAACAATATCATAACTTTTACAAACTAGTCCCTATGCTCATTTTTCATGAAATTCTCTTAGAAAAAGATGTTTATCTAACATCAAACTCTCATAAACTTCCATAAAACATCCTTTAACAAGCATACCATTCATGGGTAGATTTTTGAACATGCATCTTAGCTCACTTTATAGCTAAAAATAGCTAATTCAATATACGAGAACTTCAAAAATACGAAGAATGTTAAAAACGGGGCTAAGATGAACTTACTAGCAAGCTTGAAAAAAATGAAGAACCCTAGCTATGGAGTCTTCAAATTTTTGGCAATGGAAGGAAGAAGATGAATGAAATTTTATCATCTTTTTCCTATTTTAATCACTTATTAGACAAATGACCAAAATGCCCTTCTCTTAAAAATATCACCATTTACTAACCCATGTCCAATTTTGTCCAAAAATTATAATTTGGGAAATTTTCTATTTAAGGACCCATAATTGCTATTCTAGAGCTATTTCATTTAAAATGCTTCTAGTAACTCATAATTTGCAACTTTTGCAATTTAGTCCTTTTTGGACCATTCAACTTCAATCTTGCAAAATTGCTTCATGAAACTTTCACACTAACATGCAAACATGGCATGAACCTTAAAAACTCATAAATTCACCTTGGATTCGTGGTCTCTAAATCGGGCTGTTACACTGCACCTTTGTATCTTAAGTCAGAATAGACCACGGGCTAGCTACATGGGCGTGTGTCTAGACTCTAGGCCGTGTTAAGGTAGTCAGTGTGCACCATGGGTGGTAAGCACGGGCGTGTGCCTTGGCCGTGGGGCATTGGCAGATTGCTGGGGTTTTAGGCACGGTTTGGGGCCACGGGCGTGTCCAGGCCGTGTGTAATTTGCCAGTATCCACCGTGGGTGAAAGACACGGGCATGTTTTAGGGGCGCACGGGCGTGTCCCAAGTCACACGGACGTGTGACCCCTGTTCGAGAGAAAGTTTCCAGATGAGTTTTGAAAGTTTCGAGACGTAAGTTTGAGGCCTCGAAGGCCAATGAAATGTCTGAATTGACTAAGAAAGAGAAGTTTTTAATTCAGAATAAAATTTTATTGCCCGTAAGTACATGTTTAAGAGAGTTCAAGCATGGTAATGTCTCGTATCCAGTCTTAGTCTCGGACTCGGGTATAGGGTGTTACAAGTGGTATCAGAACCAGAGTTTAGTCAAATCTAGGACTAACGTAGCAGGAGCACGAGTCTAGTTATACATGCCATACGTAAGAATATTTTTATAATGATAGTGTGACGACTCCTGACGACTTAAATTATGTTTATACATATAGTAAATTGATCCCGAAAGAGCTGTAACAGATGACGTAGAAAGTAACACGCCGGCTCCCGCTGAAGGGACGGTGCCTAACAAGAATGAGAATAGACCCACTACGGTGAGTCAGAGGGGAAGAGAAGAGGCTAGAGAAGCCTTCCACCATATGATGAACACGTGGTATACAGAGTTTGCTCGCACGAACCCGAATGCTCAAACCCCTCCACCCCCGCCTATTCCTCAACCTATCCTAGTAGCCCCTCAAGTAGTAGAGGTGGTAAGAGGAGAGAAGCCACCGGTTGATAGGATCGAGAAACATGGGGCGAGGAAAGAATTCAGGCCGTAAAGGATGATGATCCGGAAAAGGCCGAGTTCTGGTTGGAAAATACCATCAGGGTATTCAATGAATTGTCATGCACGTCTGAGGAATGCATGAAGTGTGTAGTCTCTCTTTTAAGAGATTCTTCTTACCAATGGTGGAACATCTTAGTGTCAGTGGTACCACGAGAAAAGATCACGTGGGAGTTCTTTCAAGAAGAGTTCTGAAAGAAGTATATCAGTCAAAGATTTGTCGATCAAAAGAGAAAGGAATTTCTAGAACTGAAGCAAGGTAAGATGTCCGTAACTGATTATGAGCGTGAGTTTGTACGACTCAGCAAATACGCTCGAGAGTGTGTATCCGCCGAGGCCATCATGAGCAAGAGATTCGAAGATGGGCTAAATAAGGACATCAAATTGTTTGTTACTGTCCTAGAACTGAAGGAATTTGTTGTGCTAGTAGAGAGGGCTTGTAAAGCCGAAGAACTAGTAAAAGAGAAAAAGAATGTTGAGATTGAGTCTCGTGACTCGAAGAAGAGACAGTGGAATAAGTCATTCCAATCTTCTTCCAAGAAGCGAAGAGATTTTTCCCCCCGATCAACTTCATCTACCGGGTTTTCAAGTAGAAACAAGAGTAAATCATATTCGGGAAATAAGGCACAGACTACTTCAGTTGCTAGTGTGGGGAACATCCGATTGGATAGACCCGAATGCCCACAGTGTGGCAGACGTCATCTTGGAGAATGCCGAGCGCATGAAAATGCATGTTTTAGATGTGGTGCCCAAGACCACTACATAAAAGATTGTCCTGAGACGACAAAAGAAGAGAGAACTTAGAACCCGAGATCTGAGAATATGGTCAGAGGAAGACCGCAGAGAAACCCTAGAAGTGGGGCAAGAGGAAGAGGTAACCCTAGAGAGCAGGCCGCGAGACCTAAGGGTAGGGCGCCTACAAGGACTTATGCCATTTGCGCTCGCGAAGAGGCATCTTCCCCGGATGTTATTACGGGTACCTTTTCTCTTCATGATATTAAAGTTATTGCTTTAATAGATCCTGGATTCACACACTCTTATGTTTGCATGAAACTAGTATCTAGTATGAGTATGCCTATAAAGTTTACAGAATTCGTGATTAAGGTGTCTAATCCTTTAGGCAAAAGTGTTTTAGTTGATAAAGTGTGTAATGATTGCCCATTGATGATTAGAGGTCAATATTTTAAAGCAAACCTTATGTTGTTACCATTTGATGAGTTTGACATCATTCTTGGTATGGACTGGTTGACCACCCATGATGTAATAGTTAATTGTGGGAAGAAATACATTGAGATGAGATGTGAGAATGGGGACATTCTCCATGTAGAATCAGATGATCAAGGTAGATCGCCGGTAATGATTTCTCATATGACGACACAGAAATACATAAGAAAAGGGTATGAGGCATATCTGGCCTTTGTAATGAATGATAGAGAAATAGAATTAAAGATTGAGTCAGTACCGATAGCATGTGAGTACCTAGATGTTTTTCCCGAGGAAATACTAGGATTACCACCAGTTAGAAAGGTTGAATTCAACATTGAGCTAGCTCCTGGTACTGCACCAATATCTATTACTCCATACAGAATGGCTCCAACAGAGCTGAGAGAGTTGAAGTCACAGTTGCAAGAGTTAACGGATAAAGGCTTTGCAAGATCAAGTTGTTCTCCATGGGGTGCTCGGTTTTATTTGTGAAAAGAAAGATGGCACCATGAGATTGTGCATAGATTACCGTCGACTTAATAAAGTGGCGATGAAAGAACAAGTACCCTTTGCCTAGAATCGATGACTTATTTGATCAATTGAAGGAGCTAATGTGTTCTCCAAAATAGATTTGAGATCGAGGTACTACCGATTGAGAGTAAAGGATTCGGATGTATCTAAGACCGCTTTTCGAACAAGGTATGAGCATTACGAGTTCTTAGTCATGCCCTTTGGATTGACTAATACTCCTACGGTATTCATGGACTTAATGAACAACATCTTTAGACCATACCTTAACAAGTTTGTAGTCATTTTTATTGACGACATATTGATTTATTACCGAGATGAGAATGAGCATGCTGAGCATCTACGAACGATTTTACAGATTCTACGAGAAAAACAATTGTATGCCAAATTCAGTAAAAGTGAATTTTGGCTCAAGGAAGTAGGATTTCTCGGACATATTGTCTCGGGAGAAGGAGTTTGAGTAGACCCAAGTAAGATTTCGGCTATAATGGACTGGAAGCCACCGAAGAATATCTCTGAGATTAGAAGTTTCCTAGGCCTAGCTGGCTATTACAGGCGATTCGTCAAGGGGTTTTCCATAATTGTAACCCCAATGACGAAGTTGTTACAAAAAAATGTGAAGTTTGAGTGGACAGAAAGATGCCAACAAAGTTTTGAGAAACTGAAAGCATTGTTAACAGAAGCTCTAGTTTTAGTACAACCCGATATGGGGAAAGAATTCGTAATTTACAGCGATGCATCCTTAAATGGATTAGGCTGTGTGCTTATGCAAGAGGGCAAAGTGATTGCTTATGCCTCAAGACAGTTGAAGCCTCATGAGAAGAATTATCCGACACACGATCTAGAGTTGGCTGCCATAGTCTTTGCATTGAAGATATGGAGACACCATGTATATGGTGAGAGATGTCGGATTTTCACCGATCACAAAAGTCTAAAATACTTGTTGACGCAAAAAGAGTTGAACTTGAGGCAACAGAGATGGTTAGAGTTAATAAAAGACTATGAGTTGGTCATTGACTACCATCCGGGAAAGGCGAATGTGGTCGCCGATGCTTTAAGCAGAAAGTCCCTATTTGCATTAAGGGCAATGAATTCACGGATGACTTTATTCAATGATGGTTCTATTCTAGCTGAGTTGAGAGCTAGACCAGTATTCCTCCAAGAGATCTTTGAGGCTGAGAAAGAAGATAGCGAATTGCAAGCCAAGAGAGCTTAGTGCGAGTCAGGTGTTGAATCTGACTTTCAGATTAATTCCGATGGATGGTTGATGTTTAAAGATAGAGTTTGTGTACCAAGAAAGGAAGAGCTTATTTAGAGAATTTTGCATGAGGCACATAACGGATGTTTATCTATACATCTGGGTGGTACCAAGATGTATAATGACTTAAAGCAATGATGATATTGGTGGCGAGAATGAAGAAAGATATTTCGAATTTGTTTCAAATGCATGATTTGTCGCAAGTAAAGGTGAACACCAAGTACCTTCGGGTTTGCTTCAACCCATTTTGGTTCCCGAATGGAAATGGGACCGTATCACCATGGATTTTGTAATGGGTTTACCGTTATCACTGAGTAAGAAAGATGCTATATGGGTTGTAGTTGATAGACTCACGAAGTCATCCTATTTTCTACCTATACGAGTGGATTACTCACTCGACAAGTTGGCAAACTTGTATGTTTCTGAAATAGTAAGGCTTCACGGAGTTCCCTTGTCAATCATATCGGATAGAGATCCGAGATTTACATCCAGATTTTGGAAGAAGTTACAAGAGGCCCTGGGTACAAAGTTGAACTTTAGTACAGCTTTTCATCCTCAAACTGACGGTCAGTCAGAGAGGTTAATACAAGTACTTGAGGATATGCTCCGGTGTTGTATTCTCGAATTCCAAGGCAGTTGGGAAAAGTTTCTCCCATTGGTAGAATTTGCCTACAATAATAGTGTAACATCCTGAAATAGGGGTTATTCGTGATTGAATTATTTTGCTTGTGTTTAAATTTCTGTGATATTATTTGTGGTGTTATAAGACTTAATTAGGGGTCTTGAGTAAGCTCAGTTTAGTAGGATAATTCTTAGTATGGCTTATTTAATGAAGAGGATTAAATGAGCTTAGCACTTAAGTTAATTTAAGTGTATATTAAAGCACAAGATGAATTAGTGGCAAGTTGGTTAAAGAGCTTGAAAGGGTGCATGAGGTTAGTGGTTCGAGTAGTAGGTATAGCATTTTTAAAAGTTATTTTTGTATGTTAGCTTTAATGGACGGTCAAACATAATTATGATAGGTGGACTAATAATTTTTGGTAAGTTGAATTGTTGTTTAAGGAAAGCATGGAATAAGGGATAAGATTCCTAAGGTTATGGTAAATTGAGGGGACAAAGGCTTGGTTTGTGGGAAATGTTTTGGAAACAAATTCATGGCCTTTATGCCATGAACTTGACTGGCAAAGTGGCTAAAGGGGAGCCAAATTTTACCTTAGTTTGGCTAGGATTGAAGTCTTTTCTTTTTGGTCATTTCTTTCATTTGGTGCAAAAGTTGCAAAACATTTTCTCTCAAACACTTTTCTTTTTGGCCGAATTCTACATTGTGGTAAGCCTAAACACTTTTGACCATTTGGTCATTTTTGATCATTTGCTATTTTCTCCTTTTCATTCTCTCAAAAACCGAAACTTGCATTAACCTTTTGTTCTCCCATTTGTTTTGCTAAAACATCAAAAACCTCCTATACACTCTTCTTTGCCGAAATTATATTTCTCTTCCCATTATTTTCTTTTTTGTCCTATAGCCGAATATACCTCTTTGTTGTGCCGAAAATATTCTTCTTCTATCTTGAATCTCTTAGGCCGAATATTGAAGGTAACATAGTTTTCTTTAGGACTTCTCTAGCAATCGGTTTTTGGTAAGGTGGTAAGGGTTTATTTCAAAGGATTATTCTTTTAAGTTTCGTTTAAGCCGAAGGCTAATAAACCTTAATGATGATGGTTGATTGTAGGGAAGTGAGGCTGATTCTTTTAGGAGTGTGTTGGATAGTGTTCGAAGGCTTTTGGGGACAAGGAAAGTTTGTGTGGCCGATTTGTCTAATCGAGATTTAAGGCTTTCGTTAAATACAGGTGTGTGTACATACACATCTTATAACTTTTTAATATGCTAAGTGTTACATTATGCCTAATCGATTTATGTAGACATGGATGTAATATCATCATGGTATTAACAAGGATTCGGGTAAGTCTTTGTGACTATGAGATTACTATTTGATGCTTTTGGGAAGCATGACACATTTGGTATGTGTATTATTGGACATATGGCAATGATAAATTTATTAATGTTGTTAAAATAAACCTTTTTGCATGATTTCATAAATATACATAATTGTTTGATATGGGTTGATGAGTGGATGGGCGGTGATATTCGTGTCGCGGACACCAGTGTTTTGGTAACACATCGTGACTACGGTCACCGAGGTTTGGTACCTCCAGAGGTTTGGCACCTCATAGCGACTTGTCCACCGTGGTTAATTCCACCGTGGGTTGGCCCCACTTTAAGATATGGGATCGTCTGCGCGTGATTTGGTATCACACGATGGGTTGGCCCCATCATTCGATTTGTGTCTTCTGACACCGAGATTTGGTATCTCCGTGATTTGGCATCACATCTCGTGACTATATGTCACCAGTGTTTTGGTAACACAATTGTGTCTTTGGACACCGATGGTTTGGCACCATCGGTGGTTTGGTACCACACGGGGTAGAAAAAGGCGTATGGATGGTTAGGTTGGGTGCATTTTAAACTTATGCATGTTAATTGGTTATAATTTGTGTATGTTGTTGCACTAAACCGGGAAGGGTTACACATTGAGTCTTGGTGACTCACCTTCTCCTTTAATTTTTCAGTGATTCGTAGATCGCGGGTGAGGAGCCGGATGGACTCGAGGTGGCCATGCAATGGAGACTTTTAATAAATGAATTTTGGATTTTATTTATCTTTCTTTTAGGTTTATGTTGCTTATTTGTAATAAGACCTCCTAGTATGATTTTATTATTGCTGCGTGTTTGAATGTTTGGTTTAAACTACTTGATGATGTTAAAACAGTTGCACATGTTTTCTCAAATTAAGCGCAAAATGTTTTAAAGTACCATCGGGTACATTCAAATTTTTAAACAACTCGAATCAAAGAAATATTTTAAGTTTGGTTTTTAACAAAGAAAATTTAAATTGAAAGGCATTTCGACTAATTTCAAAATCGGTTTTAAAATGGTTTTCAAAATCTTTTCTCTGTAGCAAACCAAATTCGGTCATATTGTTTGGGCCGGGTTTGGGGTGTTACAAATAGCTTTCAGTCAAGCTTAAAGATGGTGCCTTATGAGGCTCTATATGGGCGTAAGTGCAGAACGCCTTTATATTGGACTGAACTCACGGAAAACTGAATTCACGGGGTTGATTTGGTTAGAGAAGCTGAAGAGAAAGTGAAAGTGATACAAGAGTGGTTAAAAGCTGTAGCGGACAGACAGAAATCCTACTCGGATTTAAAGAGAAAAGAGATAGAGTATCAAGTCGGGGATAAAGTTTTCTTGAAAGTGTCACCATGGAGAAAAGTTCTCGAGTTCACTGGAAGGCAAGTTGAGTCCACGTTTCATTGGACCATATGAGATTACCGAGAAAGTTGGGCCGGTAGCTTACAATTGGTTTTGCCATCTGAGTTAGAAAAGATACATGATGTGTTTCACGTATCTATGTTGCGACGCTACCGATCCGATCCTTCACATATAATTGCCCTATCAGAGATAGAGATTCGTCCCGACATGACTTATGGTGAAGAACCAGTTAAGATTTTAGCTCGGGAGGTTAAGCAGCTAATAAATAAAAGTATTGCCCTAGTAAAAGTATTGTGGAAAATACATGGTATAGAAGAAGCTACATGGGAACCAGAAGAGAGCATGTGTAACACCCCAAACTCGGACAAGACACCACGACCGAATCTGGTATGTTACGGGGAAAAACGTCTTTGAGTGATCAGATTTTTTTTTTTTCGTTTAAAAGCGGGGTGAAAACATAGTGAATTTGAGGAGAATTTGAGTAGGCTTGTTTGATTAGATTTTGAAAACTTATCCAAGTATATAGTTAAAACGAGTTGATTTCATTTAGCATTTCCAATAGTTTCTTAGTGCTATTTTGAAACATTTTAGACTTAGTAGAAAATCGAGTTTGATTTGGAAATCATTTGAGTTTATTGTATAGCAAAACATAGTGAGATACCCGATGGTATAGTTTAAAACACATTGCGTTATAGTTTTAAAACATTATCTTACCAAATCTCTAGCAAAATTTCCTACCAAGTTATTTGTTAAGCAGGTTGAGAATCTAATTAAAACATAACCATCATAAAACATAATTTAAAGGCCTTTTACAAACCCAAATTAAATCTCAAATAAAAATAAGTAAGCTAAAAGTACCCAAAGTGAATAGCACGAGCAAAACTTTTATTAAAGCATGGCATGTGCACCCAGAGTCCACCCGGACTCCATGTCCGCGTCTGGGTCACTGAAATGTCAAAGGAGAGGGTGAGTCGAATGACTCGGTGCATAAATCCCGCTCCCCGATGAAACAACATGCTAACACACATCATACATAGCAACATAGTTAATGCAACCCGATCCTAACCATCCGTATCGCCTTTTCTACCCCAGTGTGGTACCAAACCTTTGGTGGTGCCAAACCACCGTGACATATAGTCACAATGTGTTACCAAAACACTTTGGTGTCCCAAAGACACAATATCCATCAATGTGGTGCCAAACCACTGGTGTCCCAAAGACATGTTTGTGCTACCAAAGCACCGGTGACCGAAGTCACAAATCCAATGATGGGGCCAACCCATGCGTGTGATACCCAATCACTAGCGACGATCCCATATCTCATGTGGGGCCAACCCACGGTGGTGTTAACCACGGGGACGAGTCGCAATGAGGTGCCCAACCTCTGGTGTCCCAAAGACACAAATGTGGTACCAAACCACTTTGGTGACCCAAAGTCACAAAGTTGTGTTACCAAAACACTGGTGCTCGTCGGCACAAAATATCACTTTGCTCCTCCTCTCTCATATCACCCATCAACATACCAACTCATGTGATCATGCATATCATACAAGTCATGCATATCATGCCAACATGTCTAGCATTACATCTCATAGCATACATATCATAGATCATAATACCCAAGGTATCCATAATAGAACTTGTAATAAATTAGACTTACCGGATACGTACATATACCCCGTTTGGGTATCCAATTATCCGTCATCTTCGTATAGTTTTTAACAGCAAACAGGGTTTATTAATAATATTACTAGGTATCGGTGTGTTAGTTTACACACTTGGTAATTACGAGTCTAAAGATCCCAACGAAGCGATCTAAATCCCTCGAGTATCAAGCTCCTATAACAATCGGCCAACACAGGATTAGGCACTAAGACCATTCGGCCAAAGACATATAAACCCAAAGGGGTTAATATTAGGCCATTACCTTACTCTTGCGAATGGTTTGGTTTCCAACCAAACCTCGAACCAACAATGGGTTCTCCTTCCAACAATCGGCACCCTATAAGACAAATAATTAATCCCTAATCACCTTTGACTTGATCGGAAACAAAAGATTGAACTAACAATACTAACACCAATCACTTACCCTTACTAATCAATTGATGTAAGAAAAGCGGCTCCTCTTGCTCCTCACGATTGATTTGGTTTCCTTCCAAATCCTCGATCAACCAATGGTTCTCCGACAATCGGCCTTCCCTTAAAAACACAACAATTAGTCTCACCCTAGGCTTAACAAGAATGAACCATCAACCAACTTCTTACCATCACTTACCCAACTTAGTTAACAGAGTAGGAAGACTCCTTTTGCTCGCTTCCAAAAGGCCCTTCACCAACCGATTGCACCACCCGAGATGAGCACCAAAAACTCCACCAATATTCGGCCAAAATAAACACCACTAGGAGAGAAGGGAAATTCGGCCAATCTCATTAAACAAGAAGAAAGAATTGGCTTTACTCAAAGAAAGAGAATACAAGTGAAAGATGAGAAGAAAAGGGGGTTGGTATTCTTCGGCTAATGACAAAAATGATGGAAAAAGGAGAAGAGAAAAGGAGTACTTCTTTAAGAAGAAGAAAGGAATGGTGGAAAGGTTTTGGGAAATAACTTTATTTCTAATGATCAAGGAGGAAAGAAGTATGAGAAGGGCTCAAAGATGCATTCTACTACCAAGAGAATAAAGCAAGATTCGCAACTATAGGAGTTTGGTGTTTTGGTTTCAAATAGAATGAAGAAAATGAGAGAACATTCTCTTGAAGTTTCTGGCACAAAAGACAAAAGAGAGAGAGCTTTTCTTCTTTACCAAATGTGACCGAAAATGCACCCCAAACAAAGGTACATTCGGCCTTCCCTTCTCCCACACTAAGCCGTCCACACTCCCCCCAAATCCCCTAAAATTCGGCCACCACTCCTCAAAATACTCCAAGCCACTAATTCAAAAGCATTTGAATTAGTCCCCTTCCACAAATCACTCCTTGCCGTCCATCTCACCCATAGACTAGGTCCAAGGCAGAGTTTGAACTGCCTACAAACTCTCCCTTCCTAGGCGTCAAAAAGAAAGCCAAAAGGTGGCCACTCCGCAACTTGAACACAAGATCTCTCCCTCCTGCAAAATGACGCCACACACACCAGCCTTAGTGGCGTCCCACCTGCCACTTTGCTAACCCATCCTATGTGACACAAACCACCTAAAAATACTTTTAAGACCCCCAAAAGCCAAGCTCCCCTTTTTACACCCTAAAAAAACAAAAATTTCTAAAAGCCTCCCCTACCACCCAGGGTTCTCCAAACCCCCTAAAAACTTGACTAAGCACACAAAAAGCCTGCTAACACCTGAGACATGTACTAGGTGCATAACCCCTAAAACCGGAGTAGCAACACAGCACACTAAACTCATGCAATAACATGCAACTACAAAACAACCCCTAACCCGGGATATTACAGTTCTACCCCCCTTAAAAATAATTTCGACCTCGAAATTACCTGATCAAGAAGAGTTGCGGGTATTGCTGTCTCATCATATCCTCGGGTTCCCACGTGCTTCTTCTTCTACGCCATGATTACGCCAAAGAACCTTAACCAAAGGCACAGACTTCTTACGCAGAACCTTCACATCTCGATCAAGAATCTGCACAGGTTCCTCCTCCATGGTCAAATCTGGATTTACCTCGATCTCTTCCACTGCTACCACATGTGACGGATCTGAACGATAACGCCGAAGCATCGAAACGTGAAAAACATCGTGAATCGACTAAGCTCTGCGGCAACTCAAGCGATACGCCATCGGTCCAACTCGTCTCGAGCACCTTATACGGTCCAATAAACCTCGGACTTAGCTTGCCTTTCTTCCCGAACCTCAACACCTTCTTCCAAGGCGAGACCTTCAGAAAACTCGATCCCCACAAATAAACTCTATATCTCTTCGCTTAAGATCGGCATAAGACTTCTGCCGGTCCGAAGCTTCCTTCAATCTAGACTGAATCAACTTAACCTTGTCTTCGGTCTCCGCAACCAACTCGGGTCCCAACAACTGACGTTCACTTAACTCCGTCCAACACGTAGGTGAGCGACATTTCCTACCATACAACGCTCATACGGTGCCATCTTGATGCTTGCTTGGTAATCGTTGTTGTAGGCAAACTCGCTAATGGTAGAAACTCCTCCCAACTACCTCTGAAATCCAAGACACAACCTCTCAAAGATATCTTCCAAGATCTGAATGACCTTTTCTCGATTGACCGTCGATCATGCGGGTGAAAAGCCGTCTTGAAATCCAAACGAGTGCCCAGGAGCTTGATGCGGTGCTTTCCGAACCTTGACGTAAATCTAGGATCCCTATCCGAGATTATCGAAACGGCACACCGTGCAACCTCACTATCTCGACACATACGACCGCTAGCTTCGAAGTGAGTAGTCAACCTCACCGGAATAAAGTGAGTGATTTAGTCGATCGATCCACCACTACCCAAACTAAATCCTTCTTGCTTGGCGTAGCGGTAACCCACCGACGAAATCCATGGTTATCCTTTCCCACTTCCACGAGGAATCTTCACAGTGAAGCAAACTCGACGGCAATCGATGTTCACCCTTGACTGTGACATGTCGACACTTCCCAACAAACTCATCACCTCTTTCTTCAAGCCAGCCACCAAAATCGCTCTCTAAGATCCCTATATATCTTGCTACCTCCAGGATGCATAGCATAAGGATCTGCTATGTGCGTCTGAAGAATCTTTGCCTTAGCTCAACATCTTTAGGCATACAAGCCTTACCTTGGAAACACAGAACCCCATCACCGCATGGCGTAACCCTCCAAACCACCATCCTCGCACTTGCAACCTTCGCGCACTCGAGAACCTCATCCAATAAGCTGCTTTCTCTCGATCGCTCCACCTGTAGGCTTAACTTACGCTTACGCGAATACTCCCATCATCATACAAACTCAAGTGGGCAAACAATGCTCTTAAGTCCAAACAACCTTGCGGCTCAACGCGTCGACACCACTACGTTAGCCTTGCCCGATGATACTCAATCGAACGATCGTAATCTTTCAAAGAACTCAACCCATCTGCGCTTTGCCTCAAATTCAAATCCTACGAGTCGGTAGATACTTTAGACTCTTGTGATCTGTATAGACTATCGATCTCTCTCGTACAAGTAGTGCCTCCAAATCTTTAAAGCGAAGACTACACTTGCTAGCTCCAAATCGTAAGTCGCCGATAGTTGACCTCATGTGACCTCAAATATCGAGAAGCGTAAGCCACAACCTTATCTTCTTGCATCAAAGCACACAACCCAAGCCCGTATGTGATGCATCGCAATAGACTGTGTACTCCTTACCAAATCGAGGTTGAATTAAAACCGGAGCCTCGGTCAAAATCTTCTTTAACTTATCGAAGCTTTCTGCTGTTTTCTCGGTCCATACAAACGGAACTTCTTTCCTCAAAGAACTTGGTCATCGGCGCTGCTATCAACGAGAAACCCTCAACAAACCTTCTGTGAGTATCCGGCCAAACCCAAAAACTCCGAATCTCACCAGCATCGACCTAGGCGTCTTCCAATCCAAAATCGCCTCGATCTTACGAGGATCTACTCGAATCCTCACCGACACTACATGACCCAAGAAAGTCACTTCTCTAAGCGAACTCACACTTACTCGAACTTAGCATAGAGTCTTTTCCCTCAAAATCGCAACACCACTCGCAAATGCTTATCATGCTCTTCCTTTGTCCTTGAGTACACTAAGATGTCGTCTATGAAAACCACCACGAACCGATCCGAGATACTATTGAAACACCCTATTCATCATATCCATAAACGCCGCGGTCGCGTTAGTCAACCCGAACGGCATTACGTAAATTCGTGAGTGCCCATACCGAGTCCAAACGCTGTTTTATGGATATCGACCTCCTAACTCGAATCGGTGATACCTGGACCTCAAGTCGATCTTCGAAAATACCGCAACACCCTTCAAAATTATCAAACAAGTCATCTATCCGTGGCAGCGGATACTTGTTTTTAATCGTCGACTTATTCACCGGCGGTAGTCTATACACATCCGCATCGTGCCATCTTTCTTCTTAACAAAAATACCGGCGCACTTACGGCGAAACACTAGGCCTAATAAAACCTCGATCCAATAACTCCTGGATCTCGAGCCTTAAGCTCCACCAATTCCTTTGGCGCCATCCTATACGGAGCAATAGACACCGGCGCGATTCCGGGTAATAGATCTATCCCGAACTCTACCTCGCGATCTGGCGGCAAACCGGAAGTTCTCGGGAAAAACATCAAAGAAATTCCTTAACAGTGCAGAACCCTCTCCACACGGACTCCTTAGCCTCCAACGCATACACATGAACTACATACGCTTCGGCCTTTCTCGACCATCTTCTCGCCTTGAGCGGATACCACATTTGATAAGTAATCCCTCCTATTACCTATCATAGCCACCTCTTCACCCTCAACCGCCTTAAGAACCATGCGCTTGGCGCGCAATCCAACCTCGCTCGGTACTTGACCAACCAATCCATTCCAAGAATCGGATCGAACTCCCAAACGGTAGTTCCATCGGATCGGCGACAAACACTACCCCTTGGAGTTCTAGAGGTACATTTCTAAACGGTTTATCTACTACTACAGAGTGACCTAGAGGGCTAATCACGGTCATCCGCCTAGAAGATATCTCGAGTCCAAACCCATGGTCTCTACTATACTCATCGGCAACATAAGAGTGCGTTGAACCCACATCAATCAAAGCGGTATAAGGAGAACCAAAAATCAAAAACGTCACGGTTATGGCGTCCGGTGCGTCGCCCTCCTCGGCGCCTCGCGGCATACACTAATCCAGGTGTCTAGCATCGTAACTACCGCACCTCGCGCCGGTGCTCCACGGCCCGACCAAAACCATTACCACCCTCGCCATTACCACGCCCCTCTGCGGTGGCGGTCTATTACCTCTCGAATCGATTACGGCCCGACTCTCGGGGATCGAATCTCGCCAACCTACACTGACAGTCCTCACACGGTACTCCAGAGAACCACACTCAAAGCAACCCTTTCCTCCACCCCAAGAGCCACCCCAATGAGATTTCCCACATCGATCACATCTGCGGCGGTCCCTCGCCTAGCAACAACAAACCTAGCAGGTGGTTCGGCCCACTGGTCTAGCTCTCTTACTCATGGATTACCCGACGACCCGAGAAGACCCAAAGCTCCTCTTGTGCCTATTTCTATCCATGCCCTGTCTCACGACTCCTTAACACCCTCGGCTACCTTAGCCTTCTCAACTAAGACAAAGAAAACTCGCGCTCCTGCGGAGAGCAATCGCGACCTCAACTCGTCTCGCAGACCATCCTCGAAACGAACACACCTCTCATGCTCGGTGGCCACAATGCCCCCAGCATACCTACTCGGCCAGGAACTCACCTGCGTACTCGAAGAACAGATTTACTCCCCAGAACAAGCCTCGAAAAGCCTTTCATTGGGATTCGATATAACTAGCTCCGATGTATTTCTTTTGATATGCGACCACGAAATAATCCCATGTCGGATCCTCTGCACGCCACAATCGCTCTCGAACCGTGAGCCACCACGATATGACTCATCCCGAGAAGCGATACGATGCCCTTCACTTCTCTCTTGGCCAGGTCAAGTCCGGATCATCCATGATCCGCTCGGTTGCCTCCGGCCCGGACTCAAGCGGTCTTTGGAGCAACACCGATACACCTCGGAAGAATTCGGCCCCATTTGCGAAGTCGCTCGAGAACAATTTCCTAATTCTGCGCACCACCACCTACACCACCTACTCTTTCCAACACTCGCAGGCATCGCTCGCTGTGACATCGCATCGTCCCGATCGATCTTGGAACTCACCACCTCCACCGGTGGCGGAACCGTATCTCATTTTCTCGAACCGGACCGGATCCTACGGGCTCAGAAACTGTCATCCTACCACGACCTCGTCCACGACCACGTCCACCTCTAGCGCTCATGACTAATCTTTCTACGTATCTGATTAAAGAATTTTATGCATCAGTATTTATTCCACTTGTTTAAAAGCAAGTCTTATGAATATTTTAAGAGGATTTGTTCTCGCGAGTTCACAAAATCCTATCAGTTTCAATCTCTAAAGTAGTATACTATTGCTATTCATCAAATCATATCACATCCAATCAATTCACAAGCAATAGTAAGGGTACTTACCTGGGCGAACTGGTGCCGGAGACTCGGTGCCATGCCTTTCAAACCATACTTTAAGAATAAAGACTAACAAAACAACCTTTTGAAAACATTTTGGGCCTCAGGCCCACAGCCGAGCCTTTGAACCTGGCTCTGATACCACAATTGTAACACCCCAAACTCGAACAAGACACCACGACCGAATCTGGTATGTTACGGGGAAAACGTCTTTGAGTGATCAGATTTTTTTTTCGTTTAAAAGCGGGGTGAAAACATAGTGAATTTGAGGAGAATTTGAGTAGGCTTGTTTGATTAGATTTTGAAAACTTATCCAAGTATATAGTTAAAACGAGTTGATTTCA
Organism: Gossypium sturtianum; assembly: GCA_025698515.1. Taxonomy (NCBI): domain Eukaryota; kingdom Viridiplantae; phylum Streptophyta; class Magnoliopsida; order Malvales; family Malvaceae; genus Gossypium; species Gossypium sturtianum. Next base: position 92,342,881 of record CM046949.1, read on the forward strand.
TTTAGCATTTCCAATAGTTTCTTAGTGCTATTTTGAAACATTTTAGACTTAGTAGAAAATCGAGTTTGATTTGGAAATCATTTGAGTTTATTGTATAGCAAAACATAGTGAGATACCCGATGGTATAGTTTAAAACACATTTCGTTATAGTTTTAAAACATTATCTTACCAAATCTCTAGCAAAATTTCCTACCAAGTTATTTGTTAAGCGAGTTGAGAATCTAATTAAAACATAACCATCATAAAACATAATTTAAAGGCCTTTTACAAACCCAAATTAAATCTCAAATAAAAATAAGTAAGCTAAAGTACCCAAAGTGAATAGCCTGAGCAAAACTTTTATTAAAGCATGGCATGTGCACCCCGAGTCCACCCTACTCCATGTCCGCGCTCTACGGGTCACTGAAATGTCAAAGGAGAGGGTGAGTCGAATGACTCGATGCATAAATCCCGCTCCCGATGAAACAACATGCTAACACACATCATACATAGCAACATAGTTAATGCAACCCGATCCTAACCATCCGTATCGCCTTTTCTACCCGTGTGGTACCAAACCACCGGTGGTGCCAAACCACCGGTGACATATAGTCACAATGTGTTACCAAAACACCGTGTCCCAAAGACACAATATCCATCAATGTGGTGCCAAACCACTTTGGTGTCCCAAAGACACGTTTGTGCTACCAAAGCACTTTGGTGACCGAAGTCACAAATCCAATGATGGGGCCAACCCATCGTGTGATACCCAATCACTAGCGATTTATCCCATATCTCATGTGGGGCCAACCCACGGTGGTGTTAACCACAGGGGCGAGTCGCAATGAGGTGCCCAACCTCTCGTGTCCCAAAGACACAAATGTGGTACCAAACCACTTTGACCCAAAGTCACAAAGTTGTGTTACCAAAACACTTTGTGCTCGTCGGCACAAAATATCAACGCTCCCTCCTCTCATATCACCCATCAACATACCAACTCATGTGATCATGCATATCATACAAGTCATGCATATCATGCCAACATGTCTAGCATTACATCTCATAGCATACATATCATAGATCATAATACCCAAGGTATCCATAATAGAACTTGTAATAAATTAGACTTACCCGGATACATACACATACCCCGTTTGGGTATCCAATTATCCGTCATCTTTGGTATAGTTTTTAACAGGCAAACAGTTTATTAATAATATTACTAGGTATCAGTGTGTTAGTTTACACACCTGGTAATTACGAGTCTAAAGATCCCAACGAAACGATCTAAATCCCTCGAGTATCAAGCTCCTATAACAATCGGCCAACACAGGATTAGGCACTAAGACCATTCGGCCAAAGACATATAAACCCAAAGGGGTTAATATTAGGCCATTACCTTACTCTTGCGAATGGTTTGGTTTCCAACCAAACCTCGAACCAACAGTGGTTCTCCTTCCAACAATCGGCACCCTATAAGACAAATAATTAATCCCTAATCACCTTTGACTTGATCGGAAACAAAAGATTGAACTAACAATACTAACACCAATCACTTACCCCTTACTAATCAATTGACAGAAGAAAACGGCTCCTCTTGCTCCTCACGATTGATTTGGTTTCCTTCCAAATCCCTGATCAACCAATGGTTCTCCTGACAATCGGCCTTCCCCTTAAAAACACAACAATTAGTCTCAGCCCTAGGCTTAACAAGAATGAACCATCAACCAACTTCTTACCATCACTTACCCAACGGTTAGCAGAGTAGGAAGACTCCTTTTGCTCGCTTCCAAAAGCCCCTTCACCAACCGGTTACCACCCGAGATGAGCACCAAAAACTCCACCAATATTTGGCCAAAATAAACACCACTAGGAGAGAAGGGAAATTCGGCCAATCTCATTAAACAAGAAGAAAGAATTTGGCTTTACTCAAAGAAAGAGAATACAAGTGAAAGATGAGAAGAAAAGGGGTTGGTATTCGGCTAATGACAAAAATGATGGAAAAAGGAGAAGAGAAAAGGAGTACTTCCGGTTTAAGAAGAAGAAAGGAATGGTGGAAAGGTTTTGGGAAATAACTTTCGGCTTCTAATGATCAAGGAGGAAAGAAGTATGAGAAGGGCTCAAAGATGCATTCGGCTACCAAGAGAATAAAGCAAGATTCGCAACTATAGGAGTTTGGTGTTTTGGTTTCAAATAGAATGAAGAAAATGAGAGAACATTCTCTTGAAGTTTCGGCTACAAAAGAAAAAAAGAGAGAGAGCTTTTCTTCTTTACCAAATGTGACCTAAAATGCACCCCAAACAAAGGTACATTCGGCCTTCCCTTCTCCCACACTAAGCCGTCCACACTCCCCAAATCCCTAAAATTCGGCCACCACTCCTCAAAATACTCCAAGCCACTAATTCAAAAGCATTTGAATTAGTCCCCTTCCACAAATCACTCCTTGCCGTCCATCTCACCCATAGACTAGGTCCAAGGCAGAGTTTGAACTGCCTACAAACTCTCCCCTTTCCTAGGCGTCAAAAGAAAGCCAAAAGGTGGCCACTCCGCAACTTGAACACAAGATCTCTCCCTCCTGCAAAATGACGCCACACACACCAGCCTTAGTGGCGTCCCACCTGCCACTTTGCTAACCCATCCTATGTGACACAAACCACCTAAAAATACTTTTAAGACCCCCAAAAGCCAAGCTCCCCTTTTTACACCCTAAAAAAAACAAAAATTTCTAAAAGCCTCCCCTACCACCCAGGGTTCTCCAAACCCCCTAAAAACTTGACTAAGCACACAAAAAGCCTGCTAACACCTGAGACATGTACTAGGTGCATAACCCCTAAAACCGGAGTAGCAACACAGCACACTAAACTCATGCAATAACATGCAACTACAAAACAGCCCCTAACCCGGGATATTACAGCATGAGAAACCAGTACCCAAACATATTTGCTGGTAAGATTTTTGTGGACGAAAATCCCTAAGGGGGAGAATTGTAACGGCCCGATTTAAGGTCTAGTCAGATTAGTGGTGCGAGACCACAAATCCGAGTTAGTAAAATGAGCTTTTAAGGTATTTGAAATGTTTGCATGATATTATGAAAGTTTCATGTGGAAATTTTATGAAAATTTCCATTAAAGGGTCCATTAGGACTAAATTGCAAAAGTTGCAAGATATGAGTTTCTAGAAGCTTTTTGTATAAAATAGCTTTGGATTGGTAATTAGAAGTCCTTAAGTAGCAATTTTCCCAAATTATAATTTTTGGACAAAAATGGACATGAGTTAGTAATATTTGAAAGTTTAGTAAAAAGGGCATTTTGGTCATTTGGCTTTTTATTGATTAAAAAGGATGAAATAAGTCAAAATTTATGTTCATCTTCTTCAAGCTTGGCCGAAACTTTGAAGAACTCCATAGCTAGGGTTTATCTAATTTTTCAAGCTCATAGCAAGTGCATCCTAGCCTCGTTTTTAGTATTCTTCGTATTTTTGGAGTTCTCGTAACATGAATTAGCTATTTTTTAGCTATAAGATGAGCTAAGATGCATGTTCAAAAATCTACCATGTATGGTATGTTTGTAAAATGATGTTTTATGGAAGATTATGAGAGTTTGATGTTAGATAAACATCTTTTTCTAAGTGAATTTCATGAGAAATGCTAGTAGGGACTAGTTTGTAAAATTTATGAAATTTGTCATACATGGTAGAAATTGTAATAATTTGATATTGCAATAGTTGAGACTATTAATCAGCTAAGCATGAAGTATTAGAAAGTTGAATGAAAATCACTTTACGAGCCTTGGGGCAAAAGTGTAATTATGAGAAAGTTTAGGGGCGAAATAGTAATTTTGCCAAAGTATGTGTTAAGAGTCAATTTAGTCAATATGAGTATTAAATGAGTTAAATTATTATTATAGATCAAGAAAAATGAAGCCCGGACCGAAACCGAGGCAAGAACAAAGTCGAGGACTAAATTGCATATCTATTTATGTTTTGTACATTGAGGTAAGTTTGTATGAATTCTAAGCTTTATGATTAATATCATTGAATTGCTTAGTATAATGTACAATATTACCATGAAAATGTTTAATGATATGTTAACAAAGAAATCAATGAGATTAAGCATGAGAAAGTCCCGATTGAAGTTGAATTACTTAGGATACTCGATCTATCACATGAGACAAGAAAGTCCGTATAAGACCAAGCCAAGGCATGGCATCGGCAATCAAGCAAGTTATCATGTAAGACCAAGACAAGTCTTGGCATTGAAGAGTTATTATGAGATGAAGACCCATAAAAGCCCAAGCCAAGGCATGGCATTGGTGAGTCTCCAAGCAAAGATGTCATGTAAGTCCAAGACAAGTCTTGGCATTGAAAAGTCATCATGAGATAGAGATTTCATGTAAGTCCAAGCCAAGGCTCGGCATTGACCAGTTCACGAGTAAAGATACCAAATAAGACCATGTCAAGACATGGCAATGGTAAGTTCCCAAGGGAACATAGAAGTAAGACTTTGTGTAAGTCCATGTCAAGGCATGGCATCGATACCAAGATGAGAGATCCTATGTAAGACCATATCTAGGATACGGCTTTGGCATCGAGTTATATGTGAGATGAGATTCAGTATCCTCGGTTATTCGTAATTCATCGGGCAAAATAAGTAAAGCTATTATCAAGTTGAAAATGAGTATTATTCATGTTATGAATGATGAATTAGAGATTATGATTATTATAGTAAAGTATACTGATCTATGCGATCAAGTGATACAGGTACCTTGTTTACCTCACGAGCATGAGATTAGTAAGAATCATGAGATATGTAATAATCAGTAAGAGTAAGTAAGCTTTAATAGCTGAAATTTATGATGCCAAATGGTTTATGTTAAGCGAGTATGTTTCTATGTGCATTATTTCCAAACTTACTAAGCTAAATGCTTACGTCTTTATTTCTTTCTTTCCATGTAGTCCCGCCAAGCTAATCTCGTGGATCATCGTTATCAGAGCTCGAAGCACACTATCAATCGCTATTTTGGTATAGCCAAGTTGTTCATATTAAGTAGGGCATGTATAGGAAACATTTCATTTTGAGAATATGTCTTAAAAAGGGGCAATAATATGGGCTATCAAGTTCATTATTCTTTTGTATATGGCTAAGTGATTTGCCAAGATTGACTAAGTATGTATGTTTATTGATATCAATGAATCATGTAGTGTCGTTCATGAAAGATGTAGTAATTTGAGTTTTTGAATTGAGTATGAGATTGATCATGATTCAGGGTGGCAATTGGCTTGGTAAATAGCCCACATGTGCCCATTACCGAATGGACACACAAAGCGTGTGTCTAGGCCGTAAGCCCCCCACACCTTAGTACCTTAAGTCAGAATAGGCTACGGGTTAGTCCCACAGCCGTATGTTTAGGCCGTGTGTGACACACAGTTAGCACATAGGCGTGTGCCCTGGCCGTGTGAAGTCTGCACTTTGCACTTGTAATTTGGATTGCCACACGGTTGAAGTACACGGGCGTGTGTATGGACCGTGTGGATAAGTCAGAATGCCAAAGTTTAGCACATGGGCCAAAGCCACGGGCGTGTCAAGGCCGTGTGAAATTAGTCAGTGTCGACCACGGGTGGAAGACACGGGCATGTCTTAGGGGTACACGGGCGTGTCTCAAGTCACATGGGCGTGTGACCCCTGTTTCAAGGAAAAGTTCCCGATTGAGTTCCGAATGTTTCCGGATAGATGTTTAAGGCCTCGTAGGCCCATGAAACGTATGTTTTGATTAAGAAAGAGGAGTTTCTATTTCGAAACAAAATTTTACAGCCCGTAAGTACATGTTTCCTTAAGATCAAGTATGGTAATGTCTCGTATCCAGTCTCAGTCTCGGACGTGGGTATGGGGTGTTACAATATTATATTAGGGTTTAAGGATATTGAGAAGTTTTGAGAGGATTTTGAAGGTAAGAGGGGTTAAAAAGGGTTTATATTCAAAATGTTAATGTTTTTAGAGTTAAAAATCGGGTTAAAACAAGTTTAAAGTCAATGGGTTACGCAATGAGTCAAGTCAACCCTACAGAAAATTACAGCGATGTCATGATACAGGGGTTCCGTGTCACAAAATACTTGGATGGATACCAATGTCGTGTCATCAGGGTTCGATTTCGCAGCACACTTTAATATTTTAAGCCCTAAAGTATACTAGTTCCTTTGTCATGACACAACACCTCTATGTTGCGACATCGAGCTGATTTGCTAAATTTCTTGAATTTGTTTTTTGTGTTGCCACATGGAGGTTCTGTGTTGCGACAATGACTCTATTTCGACCCTTCCTCTTGAATTTCAAAGTGTTCGGAATAACATATCTTTAAGATTTTTAAACAATTCAAAGAAAATTAAATCCTAATATAAATGAGTCTTGATGTACCCCCTTACACTTTTAAAGCATACATTGTCCTTACTGTAGAATGATTAAGACACAAACAAGAAAACTTTCCTGCGAAGATCGAATCCTTGTTGTTGTATTGACGTCAGGATTCATTTGCTCTAAGTGGATAGAAAGTACCTACAAGAAAATACTATGACAAGAAATATGCAATATAATATAAAGGAAAAGAAATTAATCAATAAAATAAAATAAACAAATAAAGTAATAAAAGAATGAAACAAAATTTAAAACAAGAAATATAAGTTCTTTAAAAGCCGGGACGATATATGTCACCTCCATAGAAGAATCTCTAGCTAGTTCTTGACACCTTAATCTGACATGTGTTTTTCTGTCAATGTATATGCACCAGCCACTTTGGTCAATTCCATTGATTTTGCCTTATTTTTGACCGATGTGGCATCCACATTGTGAGTCAATTAGTGCCAAATATGAGCTAACCCTAAATTATTTTCTGGGTTATTATTGCCTCGAGCTTCCTTCCCTCCATGCCGCGTGAATTTTTGGTCACCTGAGCTTTATTGCCCTTTCTAGATGAGAATAAATCAAACTCATCGATCTCTTCGGCTAACACCGTCACTACTGTGACCAGAAAGTGTATTAGCTCTTCTACACTTTCATTCACAATCAGTTTAAGCTCCATGTTATCTTTCACTTCTACCTTTACAGTTAGATCTATTGCTATGTCAATTGGATCAGAGTTTGTTTCAACGATGTTCAACTCATCTCCATGATCTTCAGTTACAAGCTCAGGTTGAATCTCACCATGAATCTTATAATGGTTATCGATAATATAGGGGTTCTCATGATCCAAGTTGTGCACATCAGACATGTCCTCTTTTCTTAGTGGCAGCGCTTCGGATATTTATTGCATCATTTTTATCATTTGTGCCATCATATCTGACATGTTTGATAATACCTCAGAATTAACCGTCTTAATGGTTTCACATGAAGGCATCTCATACAAATCATAGGGAAGCTTATCTGAATGTTCGGGCATCTCATGATCTTCTTCAAGTGCCTTATACAAATTACCAGTGCACTCATGTAGATGTTCGACTATATCAGTTCCTTGGTTATTACTCTATGAGTGTGTTGAGGCTTTGTTTCCGCGTTGGCTTAGCTCTATCATGAATAATTTTTTATTTTCCATGATCTCTTATTCATTATATACTCTTCTATTGTATATTTCCTCGTCAAAGTTCATCTCAACATCAAACCACATGTAACCAGCTTCATTCATAGTTAAATGATTTTGTCGGATTATTCTCTATAGATCAGTTACTGACTATACTATTGTTGCTCTCCTCTAAGGCATACACTGAGATTTATAGAGAAAATAAAAATGTTAGTAACTTAAAATTAAACATAAAATAAAATAAATAAAAATAAGAACTAAAATTGTATCTATAATTTAAAATTTTTTTAACTATCCTATTAAACGTAAAAATTAAAATTAATTCAGTAACGTTGCCTCCCCAACAACAACGCCAACAACTTGACCGCCTCCGGATGTACTAATGTCCAAAGTGTGAATACTTAAACTAAAGATATGAAATTTGAGGCGATGTTCCCAAGTATACGGGCCAGGTTGTAATATAGTTACAACAGAGTCTGTAAGTACTCCGAGGATCATACCCAAGGGAGGCGAGTACTAAATCAATGTTAACCTTAACGTAAATAGAACTAATTAGTACTTTAAATAAAATATATTACGACTAAACATAAATAGAAGAATTTATATTTTTATAAGAAAAAGAAATAACTATGCATAAAATAATGAACAAGGAAAACTAATGTACAAACTCGACCAAATCTAAGGCATGGTGATTAGCTTGCTTCGGTGATCAAAACTAATTCCTATTTCGAGTTTCTACTCAATCAACTAGTCGTTACCCTAGCAGGATCTCTCGATCTTTAACTAAACTAACAAGTCGACAACAACTACTTATCTCTCGACCAGTCCAGACCGGATTGGGGTAAGGGGTTCACAGATAGGCTGTCCCAATTTTGGGTTAATTCCCACCTAGATAACTTCCTATACTTGATAGGCCTAGGGTTTAAGTTCTTCCTATCCCAAACAATTGATTCGCTAAGAAAACCCTACATAAAAATTAATTAATCACACTTCCACTCACTAATCCCCCATAAGAGGATTAGTTTCTCATGGTTTTCATAAACACAATAAACTTGATAAAATAAGTAGCCATTAAGAACAAATCAAGAATAAGAGTTTAAAGGGAAATCCTGATTGTATTCAATAGATGAAGCGCAGAATCCACAAAGAATTGGTTGAATCCAAAAATCAGATTCTATGATGCATACGAGCGAAACAACTAGAAATAAATCCTAAGCCTAAAATGAACAGAAAACTAAAAACTAGATTACAAAGAATATTCTAAACTATGAAAGTCGTCCTTCTCAAGTGCCTAATGAGTCTATTTATAGAGTTAGGTTTGGTCGTTGTCCTTAACCCTAAGTCGTTTGACATTTTCATGTTAATTTCTATTACGCGGACCAAAACACCCTAAGCTTGGTAATACTTTCACGTACAAGGCCAGTGTCGCGACATTTAGTGCCTATGTTGTGACATCGAAGGCAGTTTGCTTAGCTTCAGGTTCAGTTTCAGGGTGTGTCGCAACATCCACTGTCTGTGTCGCGAAACCAAAGGCAGTCACTCTGCTCAATGTTGCGACATTAGACTTTCGTGTTGCAACATTGCGACTAGCCTCGAGCTATTATGCCTTTGAATGGTGTCCTGCACACTTACAAAGTGCGTTAGTTGTAACAGCCAGTTTTTAGTCAAATAGAAACAGTGGTTTTGGGACCACAAATTTGATGTTGAAATAATTATTTTATTATTATTTTAATGTTTATAGCATGATATTATGATTGTGTGAAAATCTCGTTGAGAAATTTTATTGTTTGAGTGGTCAATCTGATTAAAAGGACTAAATCGCGTAAAGTGCAAAAGTTATGTGCTATTAGTTAAAGGTGTCTAATAGCTATAGAACTTTAAAATAAAGGTCATTATGTGAATATTAGCCCATTTATAACATAGTGGATGATAGTGGCATGGCATTTGGTGTAATTAATAAATGTTTTAAAGGTTAAATAAGTAAATTGGTAATTAAAGGTAAATTAAATAAAACCAAATGAAATTATTCATTCATTCATCTTCCCCAAATCGATTCTTCTTGAGAAAATAGGGCTAGGGATTCGGCTATCTTCAATTCCTTCAATTAGGTATGATTTTTGTTCTGTTTTTATTGTTTTTTTTGTTTTTAAGATCGTCGCAACTAGGTCTATCTAACCCAGGGACTATTTTGCAAAATTGTTAAAGATTTTAGATGTTGCCATTGATGAATACATGAGTATTTTGATGTTTAATGATAGATTATGAATGTTTGATGATAGTTATAAAACTTTTGTTAAGTGATTTTTAGTGAAAATGCAAATTAGGAATTAAATTGTGAAATGTGGAAACTATGGTTAAAATGTGAAATAAATGAAAAATATGGGCTACTAGGGACCTAATTGAAATTTGGCTAGCATGGGTTTGGGTTGAATTGCATGAATTTGTAATTTTATGAAATAAGGACTAAATTGTAAAAATAGTGAAATACTTGGCGCAAAAGTGTAAATGTACTTCAATAAGTGTTCTGGATTAAATTGAATAGTGAGGTAATTAAATAAGTTAAATTTTATTACATATAGATCAAGAAAAGCAAAGTTCGGATCTAGATCGGGGGAAAAACAAAATACTCGACTAATCAACTTGTTTCGTCGTTTTTACATCCGAGGTAAGTTTGTATGTAATAAGCATTGCTATATTTGTGTTTTAAATGTTTTGATATTGCATAAATTGTGAATTATGAACTTTCAGACACATTCGATGAAGATTCGACATTATAAATCCCGGTTGAACCTTGGGAATAAATTAGGATACGAAGGACATGTCATTACAATCTTCATTAAGTTGGCTTCGGGCCATGATATTAGCACTTCGGGTGCGAGTTCATTGAGTTGGCTTTGGGCCATGATATTAGCACTTCGGGTGTGAGTTCATTGAGTTGGTTTCGAGCCATGATATTAGCACTTCGGATGCGAGTTACATTAATTTGGCTTCGGGCCATGATATTGGCACCTAGGGTGCGAGACTTCCAAGTATCCGAATTTTATTCCGAATGGTTCAACGGGTATATTGAAGATGTGAAATGGTGAGAAATAGATAGTGTCGGTACAGGTATGTACGGAAAACTATACGAGCAATGAGTCAAAGAAAGTTGTGAGTTTATGATCAAGTATGTGGTTAAGTTCAGGCTAGCTTGAGATTAATGCATTGTTGCATATTATGTCATTTAATTTGAATGGTAAATGAACGGTGAGACTTGCTTATTATGTTCATACGCGCTTACTAAGCTTTATAGCTTACTTTGTTTAATTTTTCATGTTTTATAGTGATTTCAAAGCTAGCTCGGATTCAGGGATCATTGGAGACGTCGTCACACTATCCAACTATCACCTTGGTACTTTTGAAACTAAGTTTTGGTCATATGGCATGTATAGGATTATGGTCATTTTGATATGTAGTTTGGTAGTGAATTTTGCCATTGAATTGGCTTGTAAATGTCTATGTTTTGGTTTGTATATATATAGCCATGAGAGTTGGCTTAACTTGGTTGGGTTGGTTGGATATATATATATTTGTATATATGTTTCTTTTTATGTGCTTGAATATGGTAATGTGATGTTAGTTGGTATTTGGAAATTAGAAGTACTAAATGGATGAGAAATGAACTTAGCATGTTTATGAGATTAGTCTAAATGATGCAAAATTTGAAAGTGTTCATGTTGATGTTTTGAGTTAATTAGATTTGATATGAATTGAGTGGCATATTATGGTATGGATGTGTTTTAGATTAGTTGGTATTGAAATGGTATAGAATATGCATGAATTAGGCTTGAATTGGTTAGTTTAAATGCCAAATTATGCTATGTATTGGTGTCAAATGGATTGATATAGGTGTGCAAAAGTTTGGGTGGCAAAATGGCTTGGTAAATAGCCTATTTTTGTCCACACGGGCAGAGACACAGGCGTGTGTCTCAGTCGTGTGTGACACACGGTCATGTACACGGCCGTGTTTCCCCTGGTGTTGAATTAGAAACCAAGTCAGTATGCTCCAGACGGCCTCACACACGTGCGTGTGACTTGGTCGTGTGGCATAAGTTAGTATACCCTACAAGATTGACACGGCCTGGCACACGGGCATGTATGGCCATTTTTAGGGAACACGGGCTAGCCACATGGGCTTGTGTGTTGGCCGTGTGACCCAAGTTAGAGAGTTACACGGGGTCGGACACGGGCTGAGACATGACCATGTGCTTCCATTTCGAATGTCCACACGGCCTGTGACACGGGCGTGTCTTTGGCCGTGTGAGACACACGGCCGGGCCACACGGGCGTGTGTCCCCTGTTTTTGGCAAAAAATTTCTAAGTGTTATTATATTTTTTAAAGTTATCAGTTTAGTCCCGAACCACACCGAATGCATGTTTTGGGCCTCGTAGGCTCGTATTAGGGACGATATGAATGTTATTGATTGATAATTACATGAAATTGAAAATGTATGAGAAAATGTATGTGTAATTGTATAGTATGTTCGGTAATGCTCTGTAACCCTATTCCGACATTGAATATGGGTGAGGGGTGTTACATTTATTGGTATCAGAGCTATGATTTAGTCGATTCTAGGACTAACATAGCGTGTGTGTGAGTCGAGCTATACATGCCATATATAACCTGTGATAATGTGATGACTCCTGACAATTTAAACTGTGTATTCATATAGTAAATGGATCCCAATTGAGCTGTAGGTGATGATGTAGAAAGTAATGTGCCTGCCTCCGTTCACGAAGTAGCGCAATCTGAGTCAAGACCCGTATCGGGTAGCCAGGGAGGAGAGGCTAAAAAAGCCTTCTTTCAGATGATGAACGAGTGGTTTACGAAGTCTGTTTAAACAAATCCGGCTGCTCAACAACCTCCACCCCCACTTAATCCCTAACCAGTTCTCGTAACTCCTCAAGGTGTGGAACTTCTATGACTGAATAAGCCACCATTTGATAAGATCCGAAAGTATAGGGCTGAAGAGTTCAAAGCTACTGTTGATGATGATCCCGCGAGAGCTGAATTTTGTCTTGAAAATACTATTCGGGTATTCGATGAACTTTTGTGCACGCTAGCCGAGTGTTTAAAATATGCCATTTTGTTATTGAGGGACACTACGTATCAGTGGTGGAATACTCTAGTATCAGAGGTACCTAGAGAAAGAGTCACATGGGAATTCTTTCAGACTGTGTTCAGGAAGAAATACATTTGTCAGAGATTTCTCGATCAAAAGCAAAAAGAGTTTCTAGAACTGAAACAGGGCCGTATGAATGTGACTGAGTATGAAAGAGAATTTGTAAGATTCAGTAAGTATACTCGGGAGTATGTTTCTACTGAAGAAATCATGTGCAAACGATTCGTTGATGGGTTGAACGAGGATATTAAACTTCTAGTAGGAATTCTAGAATTGAAAGAATTTGTTGTCTTGGTTGATAGAGCCTGCAAAGCCGAGGAGCTTAGCAAAGAAAAGAGAAAAGCAGATTCAGAGGCAATAGACTCGAGAAAAAGATCGATGAATAAGCCATATCAATCTTCGTCAAAGAAATCCAGAGACTCATATACTCGTTCGAATGCTTCAGTGGGATATCCAAGTTGAGATTGAGGAAAGCAATACTCAAGTCCTAAAGCTCAAGCTACATCAATAACGAGTATTGGTAGTGTAAGAAACAATAAACCCGAGTGTCAACAGTGTGGGAGACGACATTTTGGAGAATGCTGGAATAAAAGTAATAAAGCTTGTTACAAATGTGGTTCGCCAGATCATTTTATTTGGGATTATCCTGAGTTATCTGAGAAAGATAAATATCAGAGTGTAAGATCGAGTAATATAGTTGTTAGAGGAAGACCACCTAGAAGCACGGGAAATGTGAAGGATAGTAGAGGCGCGACAATAGATTCGACTATGAGATCTGAAGCGAGAGCACCTGCTAGAGCTTACGCTATTCGCGCTTGCGAAGACGCGCCATCACCAGATGTTATCACCGGTACATTTTCTCTTTATGACACTAATGTGATTGCTTTGATTGATCCTGGATCAACTCATTCGTATATTTGTATGAATTTGGTGTCTAATAAGAGTTTGCCTATTGAGTCTACTGAGTTTGTGATTAAAGTATCGAACCCCTTAGGCAAGTATGTGTTAGTAGATAAAGTTTGCAAGAACTGTCCTTTAATGACTCGGGGTTACTGTTTTCTGGCTGATTTGATACTATTACCGTTTGATGAGTTTGATGTAATTCTGGGTATGGATTGGTTGACTCTGCATGATGCTGTTGTGAATTGTAGGCAAAAGATTATTGAATTGAAATGTCAGAATAGTGAAATCATTTGAATTGAATCAGATGAATCAAGAGAATTTCCTGTTGTGATTTCGTCTATGTCAGCTTAGAAATGTGTGAAAAAAGGTTGCGAAGCTTACCTTACCTATGTGCTGGATACAAAGTGTCTGAATCGAAGATTGAATTAGTGCCGATAGTCTGTGAGTTTCCGGATGTGTTTCCAGAAGAGTTGCTTGGGTTACCACCGATTAAAGAGGTCGAGTTTGCTAATGAATTAATGCCGTGTAACACCCCTCACCCGTATTTAACGCTGGAATAGGGTTACGAGGTATTACCGATCCATTCACAACACATATAGCATACATTTATGCAACAATAAGTATTCATTCTCATAAATCATTCCACACAATCACATTGTCCCATATAAGGGCCTACGAGGCCTTAAACATGCTTTAGAAGTGGTTCGGGACTAAACTGATATCATACGAAAATTCTGGACACTTAGAAATTTTTCATGTAAACAAAGGTCACACGCCCGTGTGAATAGGCTGTGTGCCTCACGCGGCTAGTAGACACACCCATGTCTCAGCCCGTGTGAAAATAGGGCATACATACTAACTTGGGTAACACGGCTGGCAACACGCCCGTGTGTCTAGCCCGTGTACCCTTCGAAGTGGCGACACACGCCCGTGTGCCAGGCCGTGCCAAAACTGTAGGGTATATTGACTTATGTAACACGGCCAAGTCACACGCCCGGGTGCTAAGCCATGTGCCATATAGGGGGTATACTGACTTGTACCACACGGCCAGTCACACGCCCGTGTGTGAGGTATTGTGAAGCATACTGACTTCATTTCAATTTCAACACCAGGGGACACACGGCCATGTAACATGACCGTGTGTCACACACGGCTGAGACACACGCCCGTGTCTCTGCCCGCATGGTGAAAAATAGGCTATTTACCAAGCCATTTTGCCACCCCATTTGGTAGAAACCTTCACCTACACATATGGCACAAAAACAAAGAAAAATAGGCAATCCATAACAACCAAATCAACCATAATTCTTACCATTTCATCTAACTTTAAACACTTTTCAAAATGACATTAGTTCATATCTAAAAACATTTACCAAACATACATCATTTTGTTCCAATTCACAAGCATAATACCAATTCCATAAACCTTATAATCTAATCCATAAGCACACTTATATATACATAATCAAACTAGCCAAATTAAGTCAAATCTCATGGCTATAAATACAAATAAAACATAACCATTCATAAGTCATCTCAAATGGCAATATTCACTTTCAAAACATAACCAAAATGACTCAAGCCTATACATGCCATATACTATATATACACAATTCAAAAGTACCAAGTAGATGGTTGGATAGTGTGACGTAGACTCTGACGATCCCCGGATTCGAGCTAGCTTTGAATCCACTATAAAACACGGGAAAAACAAACAAAGTAAGCTACAAAGCTTAGTAAGTTCGTACTAAATCTACTCAACAATTCATAAAATACAAATCATTAATTTGAACAAGTTAATGTATACTTCATGATAATATCAAACCTTCCATAAGCTTATTCATATACTTATATGCAAAGTCATAACCTTTTCTATTTGATCTTCATACTTACAAGTACATACCTATATAAATTCATAACGAACTCATACCTTTCTGTAACACTGTTGAATACTCGATGTTTCGAACACTAAGTGCCATCGCATAGCCAAAGCTATTATAATTCTGCACACCAAGTGCCTTACTCGATGTTTCGCACACTAAGTGCCATCTCAATGTCTCGCACACTAAGTGCCAATCTCAATGTCTCGCACACTAAGTGCCAATCTCAATGTCTCACACACTAAGTGCCACAATTAGTCGATTTATCATTGAACATAAATGTAGTCCCGTATATACAATTTATGCAATATCAGAATTAAAAAGCATAATTATGACTATGCTTATTGCATACGAACTTACCTCGGATGCTAAAACGACGAATCGAGTCGATTAGTCAATAACTTTAGTTTTCCCCCGATCTAGATCCGAATTCCGCCTTTCTTGATCTAAATGTATTCAAAATTAACTTATTCAATCATCTATTCATTCAATTGAGTCCAAAACACTCTTTAAGGCACATTTACACTTTTTCCCCTAAACTTTAACATTTAATCAATTCAGTCCCTATTTCAAAAATTCACAAAATTCACATAATTCTACAAAACCCATGCTTGGCCGAATTTAATATGTATTACTAGCAGCCCATATTTTCAATTTATTCACACTTTTAACCACCACATTTCACATTTTCACAATTTAATCCCTTTTTGACATTTTTGTCAAAAATCACTTTACAAAACATGAAAATCTATCATCAAAAATTCATATTTCATCTTCAAACACCAAAGAACACATAAACTCATCAATGGAAACTCTCAAAATCTTTAACAGTTTTGAAATTAAAGGTACGAGCTAGCTAGAATACAAAGTAACGATCTCAAAAACTTGAAAATCATCAAAAACGGGACAAAACACATACCTAATTGCTTGAATTATTCCTAACCGAATGAAGAACCCTAGTTTCTCTTGTTCTTCTTTTAATTTCGATTCAGCAAGATGATAATGGATGAAATTTGTGTTTTATTTTACTTATTTTATCATTATTTACAAATTACCATAATTAACCTTATTCATAAACCATTAAAAACATTCATATAATTCCCATAAATGTCCACCCAATATACAAATGGTTTAATTACCATTTAAGGCCACCATATTTAAAAGCCAAAGCTAATTGACACCTTTAACAAGTAGAATGCAACTTTTGCATTTTACGCGATTTAGTCATTTTTCTCAAATTGAGCAATTAAACGATAAAATTGGCTCACGAAATTTTCACACATACATGCTCCCCTTAGGGATTTTCATCCCCGAAAATCTTACCAGTGAATAGGTTCAGGTATTGTTTTCTCATAGCATTCTCGGGTTCCCATATAGCTTCTTCAACCCCGTGTCGATGCCATAATACTTTCACTAAAGCAATTTTCTTATTTCTCAGTTTTTTGATCTCAAGAGCTAAAATTTGAATCAGTTCTTCAGCATATGACATATCAGACTGAATTTTAACCTCGGTCGGGGAAATAACATGTGAAGGGTCGGATCTATATCGTCGAAGCATCGACACATGAAACACATTATGTATTTTCTCTAATTCAGATGGTAAAGATAGTCGATATGCCACTAGCCCAACTTGCTCAGTAATCTCATACGGTCCGATGAATCACGGACTCAATTTCCCTTTCTGACCAAATCGTAATATCTTTTTCCACGGTGACACTTTCGAAAACACTTTATCCCCGATCTGGAACTCAATATCTTTCCGTTTCAAGTCTGCGTGCGATTTCTTTTGATCCGAAGCTGCTTTCAAACTATCGCAGATTACTTTCAGTTTTTCTTATGTTTCTCTGATCAGATCAACCCCGTGAATCTTATTCTCACTAAGCTCAGTCCAGTACAACGGTGTTCGACATTTACGACCATATAGAGCTTAATACGGTGCCATCTTAATACTCGATTGGAAACTATTATTGTAAGCAAATTCAATCAGCGGTAGATATTTCTCCCAGCTACCTTCAAACTCAAGAATACAACAACGCAACATATCCTCAAGTATTTGAATAACTAGTTCGGATTGACCATCCGTTTACGGGTGAAACGCAGTGCTAAAATGGAATTTAGTACCCCAAAGCTTCTTGTAATTTCTTTCAAAATATCAATGTAAATCTTGGATCTCTATCCGAAACAATAGATAGGGGAACACCATGTAATCTTACAATTTTGAAAATATACAGCTCAGCTAATTTATCAAGCGAGAATTCTGTATGTACCGGAATGAAATGAGATGATTTATCAATCTGTCAACAACAACCCAGATCGCATCTTTCTTTTTTGGAGATAAGGGCAAACCTGATACGAAATCCATTGTTACTCTATCCCACTTCCACTCAGGAATCATAATAGGCTGTAATAAACCTGACGGCACTTGATGCTCAGCTTTAACTTGTTGACAAATCAAACATTTTGAAACAAATTTTGAGATATCACGTTTCATGCCGTGCCACCAATAAAGCTGTTTCAAATCATTATACATTTTCGTGCTTCTCGGATGTACTGATAAACAACTACTGTGTGCTTCGTTTAAAATTTTCTAAATGAGCTCAGAATTTCTTGGTACACATATTCTATCACGAAACATCAAACAGTCATCAGGCCCTATTCGAAACTCTGAATCAGAAGTCAACTCACACTGAGCTCGTTTTGTTTGCAATTCATTATCAAATTTTTGAGCCTCACAAATCTGCTGTAGAAATAACGGTCTCGCTTTCAACTCGACCACTATCGAACCGTCATCAGACAAAGCTATTTGTGTGTTCAAAGCACGTAAAGTAAATAAGGACTTTCGGCTCAACGCATCAGCAACTACATTAACTTTCCTTGTATGATAGTCAATCACTAATTCATAGTCTTTTAGCAATTCCAACCATCTTCACTATCACAGATTCAAATCTTTCTAAGTCACCATGTAACACCCCTAACCCGTATCCTCACCGGAATAGGGTTGCGAGGTATTACCGATCAATACACATCATTTAACATACATAACTCATACATTTATGCATTCATACTCAAAAATCATTAAATCACAAACACATTGCCCCTTATAAGGGCATATGAGGCCTTAAACATGCTTTAGAAGTGGTTCGGGACTAAACTGATAACATATGAAAATATTGGAAACGTAGAAAAATTTCAAACATACAGGGGTCACACGCCCGTGTAAACTGTCCGTGTGCCTCACATGGCTCCAGACACGCCCGTGTCTCAGGCCGTGTGGAAACAGGGCATACATACTGACTTGGGTCACACGGCCGACCACACACCCGTGTGTCT
This sequence comes from Gossypium sturtianum, assembly GCA_025698515.1. Taxonomy (NCBI): domain Eukaryota; kingdom Viridiplantae; phylum Streptophyta; class Magnoliopsida; order Malvales; family Malvaceae; genus Gossypium; species Gossypium sturtianum. The sequence goes on from CM046949.1 coordinate 92,361,700, forward strand.
AGCCCGTGTGCCCTTCGAAGTGGCCACACACGCCCGTGTTCCAGGCTGTGTGCGTTTTAGGGGGTATACTGACTTGTACCACACAGCCAGTCACACGCTCGTGTGTGAGACCGTGTGGAGCATACTGACTTCAATTCAATTTCAACACCAGGGGACACACGACCGTGTAACGTGACAGTGTGTCACACACGGCTGAGACACACATCCGTGTCTCTGCCCGTGTGGACAAAAATAGGCCATTTGCAAGGCCAATTTGCCACCCCAAATTCAATGTACCTGTACCATTTCATCATAGAATAGGCAGCCAAAATCATCAACCAAATTTGAATACTTATACACAATCAAACCATTATACCAAGTTAAGCCAAACCTCCTGGCTTTAACTTATACCACAAAATGTATCAAAATTACTATATCAAGTAACCACAATTATCATCTTTAAAACTAGCCTATACATGCCATATTTATATATATCCACAAATTTAAAGGTACCAATCGGCAACTGGACAGTGTGATGCGTATCTCCGACTTTATCCGAATTGAGCGAGCTATCGAACCTCTATAAAACATAGAAAAGAAACAGAGTAAGCATTATAGCTTAGTAAGCCCGTATAATTCAGAATTTAACTTACCATTTATACATAATCAAACAAATAAACAAAGTATATCAAATTCACTTGCCAAATGCCTATACACAAACATTCATTAATATGTTAGTCTCATAAGTACATATAATCAACCTTTATCTCAATTTCATACATCACTGTATTATATAAAATTCATTTATCATGTACATCATTTGTAACATTTCACTTTCAATCATATAAACAGCAATTCATTCGATAACAGTAACTCATTCGTTTAAATAATACTTCATCCATATAACAGTAATTCATTCGATAATAATAACTTATTCGTCTAAACAGTACTTCATCCATATAACAGTAATTCATTCGTATAACACATAGCTTTTTCACATAACCAATAACAGAATTTATGCCCGTTGAACCCATTAGAACTTCAAAGGATACTCGGGTGATATACATCAGTAATCCATCAATTCATTATCATTTTTGCTCTTTCGAGCTATGATCAGTAAGCTCCTCATGAGCTGATGGACAGTAAGCTCTATTGAGCTAAAACAGTAAGCTCTGACGAGCTAAAAACAGTAAGCTCTTATGAGCTAAAAACAGTAAGCTCTTACGAGCTGATATATTGGTAAGCTCATACGAGCTGTGGTGAGTCCGCAACAAATGCAGGAGTTCGACCAAAACGGTAACCCTAGTGACATGTCACTCGTATCCTACGAATTCATACGGTTCAAACGAGGCTTGGTAACCCTCAGTCTATATCAATTAGGCACTTGTATTCCAAGTATATCAATTCCTCAATTATATACATACATTTCAAATAAATACAAGTATTTAAAAGTTCAATTTTAATTATACGAACTTACCTCGTTCGCTGTAACGACGAATTAGGTCGACTAATCCAATACTTTGTTTCCCCCCGTTCTAGATCCAATTCTCATTTATCTCAATCTATATAATATCAAAATTTACTTATTAAATCATCATTTCATTCAATTTAGCACAATTTACACATTTAAATAAAATTATATATTTGCCCCTAATGTTTTACATTTTTACAATTTGGTCCCTATTACACAAAATTGCAAATTCATGCAATTAATCACCAGCCCATGTTTAGCCAAATTTTCTATATGTTACTAGCAGCCCATATTTTCAATTTATTCACACTTTTACCCACATAATTTTACATTTTTTCAATTTAATCCTTTTTTGACATTTTTACCAAAATTCACTTTATAAAACTTGTACATCTAACAACAATGATTTATTTTCCATCATCAACTAACAAAATACTCATGAATTCAACAATGGAAACATTTAAATACTTTAACATTTTTGAAATCAGAGATACAGGCTAGCTAGATTAAGTTGCAATGATCTCAAAAACGTAGAAATTATTAAAAACCGGGTAAAAAATCACTTACTAAATAACCATGCAATTGCTGAAACTTGAATAGTTTGCATGGTTGTTTTCTTTCCTTAATATTCGGCTAGAAGAAGAGAAAATAGGCTAGCATTTGTTTTGTTTCATTTAATCTATTACTAATCATAAGTTTACTATATTAACCTTATAATAAAACCATTAAAACAAGCATAATAATGTCCATAAATGTCCACTCACATTTCAAATGGTTTAATTACCATTTGACGACCCCCATTTTAAAAACCATAGCTAATAAACACTTTTAGCTAATAGAACAACACTTTACATTTTACGCGATTTAGTCCTTTTTACCGAATTAAGCATTTAAACGGTAAAATTTCTTTACGAAACTTTTACGTAATTAATCTATCATGCTGTAGACCTTATTAAAATAATAAAATAAATATTTTGACTTTAGATTTGTGGTCCCAAAACCATGGTTCTGATCTGACCCAAAAACGAGCTATTTCAAAATTTTGTGGTCGGTATAAACATGGCATTTCTCACCAAACAAATAATGACGCCAAATTTTCAATGCGAACACTATCGCGGCTAACTCTAGATCGTGCGTTGGATAATTCTTTTCGTGTGGCTTCAACTGTCTCGAGGCATAAGCTACAACTTTGCCTTCCTGCATCAATACACAACCCAAACCGTTCAATGACGCATCGTTGTAAATCACAAATTCTTTACCCGACTCAGGTTGAACCAACACTGGTGCTTTGGTTAACAACGCTTTCAATTGATCGAAGATTTGTTGACTTTTTTTTGGACCATTCAAACTTTACATATTTCTGTAACAGTTTAGTCATCGGTGTAGCAATCATCGAGAACCCTTTAACAAAGCGTCGATAGTAACCAGCTAGTCCCAGAAAACTTCTAACCTCAGATACATTTCTAGGTGGTTTCCAATCAATAACTGCAAAAATCTTGTTTGGATCAACTCGAATACCATCCGCCAAGACTATATGTCCCAAAAATCCAACTTTCCGGAGCCAGAATTCACATTTGCTAAATTTAGCATACAATTTCTTATCTTTCAAGGTTTACAACACAATCCTCAAATGCTCGACATGCTCTGACTCATCTCGTGAATAGATTAGAATGTCATCAATGAATACAACAACAAATCTGTCTAAATACGATCTAAAAATTTGATTCATCAAATCCATAAAAATAGCAAGAGCATTAGTTAGTCCAAAAGGCATAACAAGGAATTCATAATGTCCACACCTCGTTCTGAACGCAGTTTTCGGTACATCTGAGTCTTTAACTCGCAACTGATAATAACCCGATCTCAAATCAATCTTTGAAAACATTGTTGCACCTTTCAACTGATCAAATAAATCATTTATTCTAGGCAATGGATACTTATTCTTTATCGTAACTTTTTTGAGCTGACGATAGTCTATACACATTCTCATTGACCCGTCTTTCTTTTTAACAAACAATACTGGCGCACCCCAGGGTGAAAAACTAGGTCGTGCAAAACCTCTATCCATTAACTCTTGTAGCTGAGATTTCAACTCTTTCAACTCTGTCAGAGCCATTCTGTACAGATCTATTGATATTGGCGTTGTTCCCGATACTAATTCAATACCAAACTCAACCTCTCTAATAGGTGGCAATCCCGATAATTCTTCAGGAAATACATCCGAATATTCACAAACGACTGACACTGATTCAACCTTCTTTTCAGACACTTTAGTATCTAAAACATAAGCGAGATAAGCTTCGCAACCTTTTCTCACATATCTCTGAGCTGTCATCGATGAAATTACTATTGGTAAACCACCCGACTCATCAGATTCAATTCGAAGAATTTCATTATTCTGACATTTTAGTTCTATAGTCTTTCGTCTACAGTTCACAACAGCATCATGCAAAGTCAACCAATCCATTCCCAGAATTACATCGAACTCATCAAATGGTAAAAGCATCAAGTCAGCCAGAAAACAGTAACCCGAATCATTAAAAGACAGTTCTTGCATACTTTATCAACTAGAACATACTTGCCTAAGGGGTTCGATACTTTAATCACAAATTCAGTAGACTCGATAGGCAAACTCTTATTAGACACCAAATTCATACATATATATGAATGAGTAGATCCAGGATCAATCAATGCATTAACATTAGTGTCATAAAGAGAAAATGTACCAGTAATGACATCAGGTGATGACGCATCTTCGCGGGCGCGAATAGCGTAAGCTCTAGTAGGTACTCTAACCTTAGATCTCATTGTAGAATCTCTCGTTGTACCATGATTACCACTTGCATTTCCCGTATTTCTTGGCGGCCTCCCTCGAGTAGTTGTATTACTCGATCTTACATTCTGAGATTTATCTTTTTCATTTAGCTCGGGACAATCTCTGATAAAATGATCTCGTGAACCACAACTGTAACAAGCTCTATTATTATTTTTCACCCAACAATCTCTAAAATGTCGTCTTTCACACTATTGACACTCGGGTTTAACATCTTTCACGTTGCCAACACTCGATACCGATGTGGCTTGAGCTTTAGGGTTGGTGTATTGCTTTCCACGATCTCTATTATGATATCCCACTGAAGTGGTAGATCGATTAAAATAGTCTCTGGATTTCTTCGACGAGGAATGATAAGATTTACTCATCGGTCTCTTCCTCGAGTCTCTTGCCTCTGAATTAGCCTTTTTCTTTTCTCGGTTAAAGTCTTCGACTTTACAAGCCCGTTCAACTAACACAACGAACTCTTTCAAATCCAATATCCTGACCAGTAGTTTAATATCTTCATTTAACCCATCAACAAACCTCTTGCACATAATTTCTTCGGTAGAAACATACTCTCGGGCGTATTTACTTAACCACACGAATTCTCTCTCATACTCAGTTACGGTCATACACCCTTGTTTCAGTTCCAGAAACTCTTTATGCTTTTGATCCAAAAACCGTTGACTGATGTACTTCTTTCGGAACTCGATCTGAAAGAACTCCCAGGTGACTTTGTCTCTCGACACCACAGATATTAATGTATTCCACCATTGATATGCAGTGTCTCTCAACAAAGATACAGCACATTTAATGCACTCTTCATGTGTACACGACAACTCATCAAATACTCTGATTGTATTTTCAAGCCAAAACTCTGCTCTCTTAGGGTCATCATCAACATTTGCTCTAAACCCTTCAGCCCCGTGTTTACAGATCTTATCAACTGGAGGCTTATTTAATCTTAAAAGCTCGACTCCTTGAGGAGCTATAGGTACAGGTTGGGGATTAGGAGGGGGTGGAGGTTGTTGAGCAGCCGGGTTCGTACGAATATATTGAGTGAACCACTTATTCATCATTTGGAAGAAGGCTGATGCAATCCTAGCTCGAGAAGCTACGGCCGATCCCATTGAGTTGCCACAAGGTCCCATTACTCGGTCTCATGCCAAGAAGTTTCAAGACGCCATTGCAAGTCACATTGATCGAGCTTGGGGAGGGGAGGTGGCCGGATTCATCAAGCAAGCATGGAGCTCAACACCATGAGTTCCATACAGCTTATTGCAAGCTGAATTTTAGTTAAATAGTTGCTGGATTAAACTTTAAATGTGTTGAGTTATTTTAGTTTAAGTAATTAAGTTTTTTTAATGTTATTTAGTTGTTTAAATAAATTTGACAATTAATATGTTCTAAGTTAATTAATTTGGTACAACCATTTAATTTGTTTTAGCTTATTAAATGAGTTTTAGTTACTACAGCTCATTAAAGTTTAATTGTGTTTATAGGTGAATTAACCAATTGAACCAACTGGTGCATCTATTGGTATTAAAGAGAGGAATGAATTTAATACCAGCAGCTGTTATGAGCTTCTCCAAGTGACTGTTTGAGGAGTTCAATGGACAAGGAGCTGTTTACACAAGCCCATTCAGTTTCCAAACGTTTTCACATGATGGTGGCTATTCTATTTCATCCATTTACACCTTTTGATCGTTTATATTTAAGCATTCACACAAAGGGGGCTGTTCGTGTGCCAAATGACATTAATTTTTGGCTGCAGCTCATTTGGCTGTTCAAGGAGAAATTAAAAGGCAGTTATGACTCTTTAGCTGATCAAGCATTGAATCAAGTTTATTCAGCTCATTAGAGTTAATTATTAGCTGAATAGGAAGACCGAACATGCTGTCCATTGCCGTTCCTTATGTTAGAGTTCATCAAAGGTCTTGTAGTTTTTAATTAGCTCAATTACGTTCATTAATAGCTCAATTAAGCTGAGTGTGTATGTCTATTCGTCTGAGGTTTGTCTCATGCCTATAAATACTTTGTTTTCAGCTAGTTGGAGGGACTTTTGGACAAAATATATGAACTTTCATTTTTCTGTGAGAATTCAACTCTCATTTTTCTTTTTGGATTGAAACGACTTATCAAGCTCAGCTTGTGGCGTCATTCTTCCTTGTTATCCATCACTTCCCAAAGTGTGGCGTTCGACCATACCATCGGTTCCTATCTTGCTAGATAGTGGGTCGAGGTTAGCCAAATTATCTCTTATCCATTTCCATCTAAGTGCCGTCTAAGAATCAGGTCAATAATTTCCTTAATTGTTGGTTCACTCTTGGCCTTAGCCGAATTTACTCTATTAGCCAATTTAATTATCTTTCAGACCTTGTTTGAACCTATCTTTTAATCTTTTCCAGCCTACTTTGTTAAAACTCAACACTTACTTAATTTCACGATCGGGAAAACTAAACGACTCGAATCAACATCAAATCGAGCTCGTATCAAAGGCTTCTTTAGCCTCTCCTCTTGGCTACCCGTCACAAGTCTAGAATCAGTTTGTAATGCCCCAAATTTTGGGCCTAGAAGTATTGGGCCTTGTCCATGGATCAGAAAGGAGGTTGTACATAAGTATTTAATTGTGCAAGGAAATGACACAATTAAATGTCTACTTCAGTGGTTAAGGGTCCTGAGAAGTGTTGGAGAAGTCCTGGGTTCAAACCTGGGCTTTAGCAAAAATTTTAGTTTTTAAGTGAATAAAACCCTTGCTGTTTGATAGTAGGCCTTTTAGATTTGTGTGGTTAAAATATGACACAAAAAGCCTATTGGTGCAGTGGTGTGGCGTTACAAGTATGGCAAGGGGGTCTGAGGTTTGAGTGTTGGCACAGCATAGGGGGCATTTATTTTGCAGCTTGGACGGCTAGAGTTTGTGTTGCAGTGGAAGTCTGATAGATGAGAGGAGTTTGAATTGGTCATGGAGGGATTTTAGGAATAAATCATGGAGAGGATTATGGAAAGATTGGTGGAGTGAAATTAGGAATTTGAAGTGTGTGGGATGTGTAGTACTGAATGGGGAGTGCTACTACTCAGAATTTCGGCAAAGGTGGCTTTTGAGAGTAGTTCTGGTTTCGGTTTTCTTTCTTTTGGGCACTTTACTTCTTTTGTGTTTCCTTACAATTTGAATGGTCATTGTTTCTTGGTAACGTAAAATCATTTTGGTTAATTCCTGGTAAGCAAGTGCCTCTCTGTATCTTTCGGGTTTCTTTCCGCTGCCATTCTCATTTTGTCGAAAGTGTCAATTACCGAAACCTCTCCTTTTCTCTTCTCATTCCCATATTTTCCCTTTATCGAAACTATTCTTCTCCTCTTAGTTCTCCTCCATTTTTCCCTTTTAGCCGAATATAGTCTCATTCTTCCCTAATATTCTATTCTTCCTTTGGTCTTCTCTGAGCTGACCATCCCTCCTTCTTCCTTTTCGGATTCTTGTCTGCTACTCGGTGTTTGGTGGATTATTTCGGTGCGCTGGGGGTAGTGGTTCGGTCTTGCTGGAATTTTAACAAATCAGTGGGGTGCATTGGGGTAAGAGATCTTGAGGAGAAAAGTAGGGCAAATATTATTCAAGTCATCAAACTCTGTCTCTCGTTAAGGGTAAGATCACTACCATACTCTTAGATTAGGCCGAATATCCCTGTGGTTGGTAAGTTAGCATTTGTGGATTAAGGCCACATATTTGATCACTGCTTTTGGTTAATAAGATCTGTTTGATACTGAGATATTCGGCATAGGCGTGTGATCAATCCTGATCGGTGGTCTTAAGAGATTAAAGTCAGTCGTTAAGCAAGGTTGGTACTTGGAGATTTCTCGCGTGAATCCACAAATAGGTGTGTATCTGTACACCGTAAATCATTACTTTCGTAAAGCTGAAAGAGTGTGTGTAATCACACTATCTCCGCTATGAATCGGAAAAAGCCGAAAAGTCGAAACTTCAGCATTTGAGGCCTCACGAGCGTGCGATCGCTCGTGTGGAAAAATTGAGCCCACAACCGAGGGTGGTAGACTGAAGAGGGCACTACGAGTGTTCTCGTGCACTTGGGCCGTTATGGGCCTCGTTGGGTCGAAATAGGCCGTGTGGGCCCAATGAGAACATGGGCCCCACACGGATAAAAATTAATGAAAAGTAGCAAAAACTGGATTGGGCTATGAAGTTCGCATAGCCGTGTTTGAATTTGGGCCAAATGGACCACACGAGCGTGTGGGCCCATTTGGGCCGAATACTGGGCTTTGAGCCCATTTACACTGTTTGGACCATATGGATTATCTGTGTCGCTCGAGGTGATTGTAGGCCTTTGGAAAGGTCGTTAACTGTACCGAGACCCCAAGGTAGGTAAAATGACCAAAATACCCCTAAAGGGTGAATGGCTATTTTACCCCTAATAGATGGAAATGACTGAAATACCCTCATAGGGTAGAATAACCGATATACCCTCATAGGGTAGAATGACCGATATACCATCATAGGGTAAAATGACCAATATACCCCCATAGGGTAAAATAACCGTAATACCCCTGTAGGGTAAAATGACCGTAATACCCTCATAAGGTAAAATGACCGTAATACCCCTGTAGGGTAAAATGACCGTAATGCCCCCATAGGGTAAAATGACCGTAATACCCCTATAGGGTAAAATGACCGTAATACCCTTGTAGGGTAAAATAACCGTAATACCCCTGTAGCATAAAATGACCGTGATGCCCTGTAGGTAAAGTGACTGTAATACCTCTGTTAGGTGAATTGACCGATATACCCCCAATGGGTAATATGACTATTTTGCCCCTCGAGGGTAAATGATTGATTTGTCTGCGATGTAAATGATTGATGTGTCTGTGATTTGTATGACTGATTCTAAGCATGGCATTTTGCATGCGCGACATACTGCATGGGGTTGGGATACTGTTATGGAGGAAGTACTGTACTGGTGGCTCTACCACAATCACTGTTACTGGTGGCTTTGCCACATATACTATTATTGGAAGCTTTACTGTGATATTGTTACTGGCAGCTTTGCTACGATACCGTTGCTGGAAGCTTTACTGCGATGCTACTGATGGCTTTGTGCCGATCATATTATCGTTACTGATGGCTGTGTGCCAATCATATTACTACTACTGATGGCTTTGTGCCAATCATATTACTGTACTCATGGCGTTGTGCCATTCTATTTATGGCTTGTAGCCATTCTGTTTATTACTGGCAGCTTTGCTGCGATACTGATTAGTGCCGCAACCGGTGCTAATATTGGTGTGATGGCTGGGTGGGTCGATTTTATCCCCACATGGTGTGTTGGTTAGTACGGGTGGTGTGTTGGCTAGATTGGGATGGGTTGCATGATTGCATTGTTGCATTTCATTCGACATCATCACCGTATTTGGCTTAGGCCCACATGTATTCTATTTCTGATTCTGATACTGTAATGGGCTAAGGCCCACACTACACTGTTACTATTTTGGGTTAAAGCCCACATTGTTCTGATTCTTGAAAAGGGCTCGTGCCCGCATCATTCACTGCGTATATTATCGATCGAATGATAGGGGATTACCCACTGAGTTTTCATAAACTCACCCTTTCTTTTAACCGCATGTAATAATCCCGGCCTTAGATGATTTGGAGCCGCGAGGGACTCGGAGGTGGCCACACATTCACTGATGATTGTTTTAGACTTTATATTACTTTTATATTGGGCTATTGATTCTGTAATAAGGCCTCTTAAACCTCAGCTATGTTATTTTGGCTTTATTTATTTGATACCTAACTGATAGTGATAGAACGCTGGTTTTCAAAAAGATTAAATGTTTTCAAAACATAGCGTTTTCGCAACATTTTGGATATTGCTTCCGCAACAAACAATGTTTTTAAAGTAAAGACGTTTTAATTGGTTAGTAAATGGTTAAGATGTTTTGAGTTTTAACAAAGAATTTCAACTCAGAAATGGTTTTCTCCCAAAAAGTCCAATTTTTGAAAGACACATTAACGTGACACGCCAGATTCGACCATAACGTCTAGGCCGAATTTGGGGTGTTACACAGTTGGCGCTTTCCATTGCACGGGAGCAGGCGCATTACTCTTAACCTCATCAGCTATTGCTCAATTGAGATCCATTACTATATGAAAACACAGTTTAAAATGTTAGGAGTCATCACACTATCACAATTTATATATGGCATGTATAGCTAGACTCTCACACACGCTACGTTAGTCCTAGAATTGACTAAACTGTAGCTCTGATACCAATAAATGTAACACCCCTCACTCGTATTCAGCGTCAGAATAGGGTTACGAGGTATTACCGATCCATTCATAACACATATAGCATACATTTATGAAACAATAAGTATTCATTCTCATAAATCATTCCACACAATCACAGTGTCCCTTATAAGGGCCTACGAGTCCTTAAACATGCTTTAGAAGTGGTTCGGGACTAAACTGATATCATACGAAAATTCTGGACACTTAGAAATTTTTCATGTAAACAAAGGTCACAGGCCCGTATGAACAGGCCGTGTGCCTCACACGGCTAGTAGACACGCCCGTGTCTCAAGTTGTGAAAACAGGGCATACATACTAACTTGGGTCACACGGCCAACCAGATGCCCGTATGTCTAGCCTGTGTACCCTTCGAAGTGGCCACACACGCTCGTGTGCCAGGTAATGTGCTAGGCCGTGCCAAAACTGTAGGGTATACTGACTTATGCAACACGGCCAAGTCACACGCCCGTGTGCTAAGTCGTATGCCATATAGGGGGTATACTGACTTGTACCACACGGCCAGTCACACGTCCGTGTGTGAGGCCGTGTGAAGCATACTGACTTCATTTCAATTTAAACACCAGGGGTGTAACACCCCAAACCCGGTCAATACGCCACGACCGAATCTGGTATGTCACTAAGGAAAATATTTTTGAAAGAATCGAATTAACAATTAAATTTTGTGAAAAACTCTTTGAAATTCTTTATTTGTCGAAAATAAGTTAAAACTGAGATTTACTTTGAATTACATAAAACTTTAAAATAAGTGAATAAATCATAGGATAAAAAACATTTATATCTTTTTAAGAAAATTTGAAATATCACTTTGAAAATCCGTTTGCAATTGAGTATAGAAACTCAATTTTGGAAATCACTTAATTTGTTGAAAACACTTAACTTGTAATTTTTCTATCGAACTATTCATATTACCCGATGGTAAGATTTTTAAAACCATTGCGAGTTTTTAGTTTAGAAAACTTTGAGCTCAATTATTAGATTAACCAAGTAATTTATAAGCCGTATTTTAAATATATTCAAAACATAAAAATAATCCAAAACATAATTAAATGTGCCTTATTACAAATCCATAAAATATGAAAACCAAATTAAAATAAAGTACCCAAATGGAAGTTCATGTAAAACCAAACTTTATTGCATGGCCTCCTCGAGTTCATCCGGCTCCATATCCGCGATCTCACGAATCACCTGAAAAGATAAGGGAGAAGGTGAGTCACCAAGACTCAGTGCATATTCCCTCTCCCGAGTAAATACCACATACTTACACAAATTATAACAAAGCAACATATATGTATAATGCACCCAACCTAGCCATCCATAACTCCTTTTCTACCCCGTGTGGTACCAAACCACTGGTGGTGCCAAACCACTGGTGACCGAAGTCACGATATAAATGTGATACCAAATCACTGGTGACCAAAGTCACAAATAATCCATCTGTGGGGCCAACCCACGTGTGATACCAAATCACTGGCAGACGATCCCATATCTCAAAAGTGGGGCCAACCCACGGTGGAATTAACCACGTGGACAAGTCGCTGATGAGGTGCCAAACCTCACGTGTCCAAGACACGAATGTGATACCAAATCACCGGTGGTGCCAAACCACCGGTGTCCAAGACACGAATCATCAAGTTGTGGGACCAACCCACGTGTGATACCAAATCACTGGCAGACGATCCCATATCTCAAAAGTGGGGCCAACCCACGGTGGAATTAACCACAAGGACAAGTCGCTATGAGGTGCCAAACCTCTGGTGTCCGAAGACACAAATGTGATACCAAATCACTGGTGGTGCCAAACCACTGGTGGTGCCAAACCACTGGTGTCCGAAGACACGAATCATCAATCTTCCCCCTCCTCTCATATTGCCCATACCAATGCAATAGATAGACAAATCATGTCAATAAACTTTGATAAGTATCTCATAATGAATATATCATAAATCGTAGATCATGATTTCAATCCACATGTATTAACAACATATTGAAACGGACTTACCCAAATCCTCATTCATACCATCATGGTATCATATCCAGATCTCATCGATTTACCCACTTTCATAATATGATTAGTTATAACACACAAATATACATATATAAACCAAGTTATAAAGTGTGTAAGATACACACCTTTCACCAACGCAAGAACTAACTCCCAAATCCGATCTACCGCACTAGAACACCTTGTCCTACAATCGGCCAATACTAAAATTATGAACAAAGGCCATTCGGCCATACTACTAAATCCCAAAGAGTTAACACTTGTAATACCAAATCTTACCTAAACTTACCCAAATCGATTGATAAAGAAACGAGGCTTAGATTGATTGCTTCCAACGTCCCGAAAAGCCTAAAAGAATAATCGGTTCCTAAAATGGTTAGAACCTTGCAAACCAATGCCCAAAGATTCGGCCTTTGACCATAAGAAAATAACTTGGAAAAGAGAAAAGAATTGAAAGAGAATCGGCCATGAACACTTACCCTTTTCCAAAATCGATTAAAGAAAAATCAAAGAGAATCTACCCTTGAATATTCGGCCAAAACAAAACAATAAGAGAAAGGAAAAATTTCGGCAAAATGATTAAATGGTCGAAGAAATTCGGCTATGGTTGATTTGATTTAACAATAAGGATTCGATTAAAGTTGAGAAAAAGAAAGGAAAACAAAAGAAGAAGATGGAAGAGATTTCAATGGGAGAGGAATGTTTATGACTTTGAATAAAATAAAAGAAAGTAAAGAGAGATGGAGAGATGAAAGTTTCGGCCAAGAGAAAGTAGGAGAAATGTGATTATGAACCAATGTCAAAGAAGAAAAAGAGAGAGATGTGGGGGAGAGAGAGGTTCGGCCAAACACTATTTTGCCTAAAAGAAATGTGCACAAAATGCCTAAAAATCAAATGTTGTTTCGGTTTCAAAGGGACGAATGAAAAGAAAGAAAAAGTAGGATTTGGTTCCAACAAAATAAGGCTAAAACCAAAGGAATTTTGCACTAAAAGCATAGTACACATTCGGCCAAAGAGGGAGTTCTTGGAGAGAAAGAAAACAATACAAAAGATGCACAACAAGCAAAGGTTGACCAACTATCCCCCCAAGCCACCTAACAACATTCGCCCACCCTCTAGACACCCATGCCGTCCACATACATGCACTAAAGGCCTAGGATTACTTTCCAAAACATCCTCCATATTCCATGCCTTTTGTCCCCTCATCATACCATAACCTTAAGATTCCTATCCCCTATTTCATGCTTTCCTTTTCCAAAATTCAACTTTACTAAAAACTTAAGGTCCAACCTATCATAAACATAGGTTGACCGTCCATCAATGCACTAGACCACAAAATAAAGTCTTCAAAAATGCTTTCCATGATACTCGAACCTCTAACCTCAAGCCACCTTTCAAGCTCCTTAACCAACTTGCCACTTACTCCTCTTATGCTTTAATTAACACTTAAATTAACTTAAGTGCTAAGCTCACTTAATCCACTTCATTAAATAAACCATACTAAAAATTTATTCTAGCTTCCTAAATAAAATCAAGCCTTCATAAGACTATGCTAACACACAAAATTCATACCCGAGCCAACACAAATAATACTCAAATTTTGGGATGTTACAATTCTACCCCCTTAAGAAAATTTCGTCCTCGAAATTACCTGATCAAAAGAGTTGAGGCAACTGCTGCCTCATTACATCCTCCTGGTCCCCCACGTAGCTTCCTCCACGCCATGATTCTGCCATAAAACCTTCACTAAAGGAACTGACTTCCTACGCAAAACTTTCACATCTCGATCTAGAATCGCACAGTTCTTCTTCTACCGTCGATCTGGACTCACCTCTGTTTCCTCATCGCCACAACATGCGATGGATCAGAACGATAGCGTCTAAGCATGGAGACATGGAACACATCGTGAATCTGACTCAGCTCTGATGGCAACTCGAGCTGATAGGCTACTGGTCCCACTCGTCTCAACACCTTATACGGTCCAATGAACCTTGGACTTAACTTGCCTTTTCTCCCAAATCTTAACACTTTCTTCCATGGCGAGACCTTCAGAAAAACTTTGTCACCCACGGCAAACTCTATATCCCTCCGCTTGAGATCGGCATACGACTTTTGCCTATCCGAAGCTTCCTTCAGACGAGCCTGAATCATCTTAACCTTATCCTCAGTCTCTGCAACCAACTCTGGTCCTAACATCTGACGCTCACCCAACTCTGTCCAGCAAGTAGGTGTGCGACACCTCCTACCATACAACGCCTCATATGGTGCCATCTTAATGCTTGTCTGGTAACTATTGTTGTATGCAAACTCAAATAATGGTAAAAACTCTTCCCACCGCTCTCAAGTCCAATACACAACCTCTCAACATATCCTCTAAAATCTGAATAACTCTTTCCGATCGCCTGCCGATCGTGGATGAAATGCGGTACTAAAATCCAACCGCGCGCACCCAAAGCCCGATGTAACGCTCTCCAAAACCTCGACGTAAATCTAGGATCTCTGCTGCGAGATGATCGACACCGGTACACCGTGCAACCTCACTATCTCTCGCCACATACAACTTAGCTAACTTCAAGCGAATAATCCATCCTTACCGGAATGAAATGAGTCGACTTAGTCGACGGTCCACAATCACCCAAATCAAATCCTTCTTACTAGGCGTAAGAGGTAATCCACTAACAAAGTCCATAGTGATCCTTTCCCACTTCCACTGTGGAATCTTCACTTGTTGAAGTAACCTGAGACGCAGAGCCGATGCTCGCCTTGACCTGGCCGACACGTCGACATTTACCCACAAACTCGCCACTCTCACGCCTGGACACAGCCACCAAAATCGCTTCTCTTAAATCCCGATACATCTTGCTTCCTCCAGGATGCATAGCATATGGGCTGTTATGTGCATCCCGAAGAATCCTTTGCCTCAACTCAACATCCTTCGCATACAAGCTCTCCTTTAAAACACAATACTCCATCATTGGAAAAACTATATTCCTCTAAACCTCCGTTCTGAACCTGCAACCTCCGATCATTTAAACCATCATCCTCTAACTGCTTCTCCTTGATCTGATCTAACCAAGTCGGCTTGACTTGCAATTCTGCCAAAAGACTCCCATCATCGTATAAGCTAAGTCGAGCAAACATCAATCTTAAATCCGATATAACCTTACGGCTCAACGCGCGTCGCCCCACGTTAGCCTTGCCGGGATGATATTCGATCGAACAGTCGTAGTCCTTCAACAACTCGATCCATCTACGCTGCCTCAAGTTCAAGTCCTTCTGAGTCAAAAGATACTTAAGACTCTTGTGATCTGTGTAGACTATCGACTTCTCTCCATACAAATAGTGTCTCCAAATCTTCAGAGCGAAAACCACTGCAGCAGCTAATTCCGGATCATGCGTTGGATAATTAGCCTCATGTGGTCTCAATCGCCGAGATGATAAGCCACTACCTTCCCTTCTTGCATCAAAGACACATCCTGCACTAGTATGCGATGCATCACAATAAACCGTGAATTCCTTGTCTGCCTCAGGTTGAATCAAAACTGGAGCTTCAGTCAGAATCTTTTTCAACTTGTCGAAACTTTCCTGCTGCTTCTCGGTCCATACAAATGGAACTCATTTCCTCAATAACTTGGTCATAGGTGCTGCTATCAAAGAAAATCCTCTACAAATCTTCTGGTAATACCCCGCTGCACCTAGAAAACTCGAATCTCACCCACCGACTTAGGCGGCTTCCAATCCAACACTACCTCAATCTTCCGAGGATCCACTCTAATCCCCTCACCGATACTACGTGACCCAAGAAAGTCACCTCCTAAGCCGTAACTCGCACTTACTAAATTTGGCGTGCAACCGCTTTTCCCTCGAACCGCAACACTACTCGCAAATGCGCATCATGCTCCTCCTCTAACTTTGAGTATACCAAAATATCGCCTATAAATACCACAACAAATGATCCAAAATCGCATTGGAATACCCGATTCATCATGTCCATGAATGCTGCCGCCAAGTAGTCAACCCAAACGGCATTACGTAAATTCGTAGTGCCCATACCGAGTATGAAATGCCGCCTTATGGATATCACCTCTTTCACCTTTAGTGATGATATCCGGACCTTAAATCAATCTTGGAGAAAACCGCCGCTTCTTAAGGTGATCAAACAAGTCATCTATCCTCGGCAAAGGATATTTGTTTTTGATCATCGACCTTATTAATCGGCGGTAGTCTATACACATCCGCATCGTACCATCCTTCTTCTTGACGAAGAGTACCGCGCGCTCCCAAGGCAAAACACTTGGTCGAATGAAACCTCGATCCAACAACTCCCGAATCGAGCCTTTAATTCCATCAATTCCTTGATGCCATCCTATACGGAGCTATAGACACCGCGCGCTGCCTGTAAATGTATCTATACCAAATTCAACTTCACGGTGCGGAGGTAGTCCCTAAGTTCTTCAGAAATACGTCAACATATTCCTTTACTGCATGCGGACATTCCCCACATTAGACTTTTTAGCCTCCAACGCACACACACATGGACCACGAATGCCTCACACCCTTCCTAACCAACTTCACAAATTTTCAACGCAGATACCACGTTGGATAGATAATCTCTTCTATTACCTATCATGACCACCTCTTCGCCCCTCAACCGACTTCAAAACCATGCGTTTAGCGGCGCAATCCAAACTTGCTCTCGGTACTTAGCCAACCACCCATCCCAAGTATCGATCGAACTCCTCAAATGGCAATTCCATCGGATCGACTACTGAACACTACCCCTTGGAGTTCTAGGGGTACATCTCTATACAAACTTATTTACTTCTACAGAGTGACCTAGTAGCTAAATAAGCGGTCATCTTCCTAGAAGTATTCTCTGAGTCTATGTTCATGGTCTCTACAATACTACTAGCCACATACGAATGTGTCAAACCCACATCTATCAAAGCCGTATATGGTACACCAAAGATTAAGAATGTACCGGGTTATGACGTCCGTGCGTCGCCTTCTCTCGACGTCTCCTCACGCATACACCAAACCCAGTCGCCTTGCCTCGGTGTTGCCAAGACCTCTCTAGATGCTCCTCGACCTCGACGAACCATTACCTCCTCTACCATTACCACGGCCTCTATGTGGTGGCGGTCCTCATTTCGTAATCGAGCACGACCTTGACCCTCCGATCGATTCCTGGCTAGCTTACGTGGGACGCCTCTCACACGATGATCCAGCCGAGCCACACTCGAAACATCCTTTCCTCCGGGTCAACATTCGCCCCAATGATATTTCCCACATCAATTACACCGTCTTTGGTCCCCGACAGCGCGATGTGCCTCCTGCATCGATTCGACCCACTTTGCCTAGCCCTCTTTTGAGAATTACCGGGTGATCCCGATGATCCGTAACCTCTCTTATGCTTGTTCCGGCCGTAACTCGCTTTGCGATTCCTTGATTCCTTCGGCTATCTTAGCCTTTTCAACCAAAGCGAAGAAACTCTCGCTCCTAATGTGGAGCAATCAACAATATCACTCGTCCTCAAACCATCTTCGAATCGAACACATCGCTCGTGGTTCAAGCCACAATACCTCCAAAGATACCGGCTCAGTCTTAAAAATTTTGCCTCATATTCTGACACAGACTTACTACCTTGGATCAAACTCAGAAATGCCTTACGCTGCACATCAATGTAATTAGACCCAACGTATTTCCGCTGATACGCTGCCTTGAAATAATCCCAAGTGAGATCCTCCATTTGCAAAGCACCATTCGCATCGTGAGCCAACACTAATATGACTCATCCCGAGAAAGCGATACGATCCCTTTCGCTTTTCCTCGACATTCAGATCCAAATCATCCATGATTCGCTCCGTCGCCTCTAGCCAATATTCAGCCGCACTAGGAGCCACGCCTGAAACACCTCGAAATACCTCAGCTCCATTGGCTCGAAGTCGCTCAGATACGGATTTCCGAATTCCCGCGCCTCCACCTATTCCAGCTACCCTCTCAAGAACTCGCAGCATCGCCTGAGACACTGCGTCATCCCCCGTTTGATCCTGTTGCTCAACTCCAACTGCTGGTGGTGGGGGTAGTGGTACCTCATTTTCGGATCCTTGACCGACCTCACCGGCTCGCACACGCCATCCTACCCCGACCGCGCCCACGAATCATACGACTTCTCGACCACGTACTCATGTCTAAAGTCTCGACTTATCTCGATTTAAAAGCGTTATGCATTAGTCATTATTCCACTTTCTTAAAACACGCTTTATGAATAATTTTAATAAGAAGTTGTTTCATGAGTACATTCAACCTATAGTTTGGGTTTCTAAAGTAGTTCCTACTACTATACAAATCATGCCAACATCATCATATCATATCATCAAAATTAACAATTGATGTACTTACTGTATGGATTGATGTCGGAGACTCGAGGCCATGCCTTTCCAACCATATAATTTTCAACAAAACATTTTAAAATCCATTCTTTAAAACATTTTGGGCCTCGGGCCCACAAATGAGCTTTTGAACTTGGCTCGATATCAATTTGTAACACCCCAAACCCGGTCCAATACGCCACGACCGAATCTGTATGTCACTAAGGAAAATATTTTTGAAAGAATTGAATTAACAATTAAATTTTGTGAAAAACTCTTTGAAATTCTTTATTTGTCGAAAATAAGTTAAAATCGAGATTTACTTTGAATTACATAAAACTTTAAAATAAGTGAATAAATCATAGGATAGAAAACATTTATATCTTTTTAAGAAAATTTGAAATATCACTTTGAAAATCCGTTTGCAATTGAGTATAGAAACTCGAATTTTGGAAATCACTTAATTTGTTGAAAACACTTAACTTGTAATTTTTCTATCGAACTATTCATATTACCCGATGGTAAGATTTTTAAAACCATTATGAGTTTTTAGTTTAGAAAACTTTGAGCTCAATTATTAGATTAACCAAGTAATTTATAAGCGTATTTTAAATATATTCAAAACATAAAAATAATCCAAAACATAATTAAACAGGCCTTATTACAAATCCATAAAATATGAAAACCAAATTAAAATAAAGTACCCAAATGGAAGTTCATGTAAAACCAAACTTTATTGCATGGCCTCCTCGAGTTCATCCTAGCTCCATATCCGCGATCTCACGAATCACTGAAAAGATAAGGGAGAAGGTGAGTCACCAAGACTCGAGTGCATATTCCCTCTCCCGAGTAAATACCACATACTTACACAAATTATAACAAAGCAACATATATGTATAATGCACCCAACCTAGCCATCCATAACTCCTTTTCTACCCCGTGTGGTACCAAACCACCGGTGGTGCCAAACCACCGTGACCGAAGTCACGATATAAATGTGATACCAAATCACCGGTGACCAAAGTCACAAATAATCCATCTGTGGGGCCAACCCACGTGTGATACCAAATCACCGGCGCACGATCCCATATCTCAAAAGTGGGGCCAACCCACGGTGGAATTAACCACAGTGGACAAGTCGCTATGAGGTGCCAAACCTCCGGTGTCCAAGACACGAATGTGATACCAAATCACCGGTGGTGCCAAACCACCGTGTCCAAGACACGAATCATCAATCTTCCCCCTCCTCTCATATTGCCCATACCAATGCAATAGATAGAGAAATCATGTCAATAAACTTTGATATGTATCTCATAATGAATATGTCATAAATCGTAGATCATGATTTCAATCCACATGTATTAACAACATATTGAAACGGACTTACCCAAATCCTCATTCATACCATCATGGTATCATATCCAGATCTCATCGATTTACCCACTTTCATAATATGATTAGTTATAACACACAAATATACATATATAAACCAAGTTATAAAGTGTGTAAGATACACACCTTTCACCAACGCAAGAACTAACTCCCAAATCCGATCTACCGCACTAGAACACCTTGTCCTACAATCGGCAAATACTAAAATTATGAACAAAGGCCATTCGACCATACTACTAAATCCCAAAGAGTTAACACTTGTAATACCAAATCTTACCTAAACTTACCCAAATCGATTGACAAAGAAACGAGGCTTAGATTGATTGCTTCCAACGTCCCGAAAAGCCTAAAAGAATAATCGGTTCCTAAAATGGTTAGAACCTTGCAAACCAATGCCCAAAGATTTGGCCTTTGACCACAAGAAAATAACTTGGAAAAGAGAAAAGAATTGAAAGAGAATCGGCCATGAACACTTACCCTTTTCCAAAATCGATTAAAGAAAAATCAAAGAGAATCTACCCTTGAATATTCGGCCAAAACAAAACAATAAGAGAGAGGAAAAATTTCGGCAAAATGATTAAATGGTCAAAGAAATTCGGCTATGGTTGATTTGATTTAACAATAAGGATTCGATTAAAGTTGAGAAAGAGAAAGGAAAACAAAAGAAGAAGATGGAAGAGATTTCAATGGGAGAGGAATGTTTATGACTTTGAATAAAATAAAAGAAAGTAAAGAGAGATGGAGAGATGAAAGTTTCGGCCAAGAGAAAGTAGGAGAAATGTGATTATGAACCAATGTCAAAGAAGAAAAAGAGAGAGATGTGGGAGAGAGAGAGGTTCGGCCAAACACTATTTTGCCTAAAAGAAATGTACAAAATGCCCAAAAAATCAAATGTTGTTTCGGTTTCAAAGGGCGAATGAAAAGAAAGAAAAAGTAGGATTTGGTTCCAACAAAATAAGGCTAAAACCAAAAGGAATTTTGCACTAAAAGCATAGTACACATTCGGCCAAGGAGGGGAGTTTTTGGAGAGAAAGAAAATAATACAAAAGATGCACAACAAGCAAAGGTTGACCAACTATCCCCCCAAGCCACCTAACAACATTCGGCCACCCCCCTAGACACCATGCCATCCACATACATGCACTAAAGGCCTAGGATTACTTTCCAAAACATCCTCCATATTCCATGCCTTTTGTCCCCTCATCATACCATAACCTTAAGATTCCTATCCCTTATTTCATGCTTTCCTTTTCCAAAATTCAACTTTACCAAAAACTTAAGGTCCAACCTATCATAAACATAGGTTGACCGTCCATCAATGCTAGAACACAAAATAAAGTCTTCAAAAATGCTTTCCATGATACTCGAACCTCTAACCTCAAGCCACCTTTCAAGCTCCTTAACCAACTTGCCACTTACTCCTCTTATGCTTTAATTAACACTTAAATTAACTTAAGTGCTAAGCTCACTTAATCCACATCATTAAGTAAACCATACTAAAAATTTATTCTAGCTTCCTAAATAAAATCAAGCCTTCATAAGACTATGCTAACACACAAAATTCATACCCGAGCCAACACAAATAATACTCAAATTTTGGGATGTTACAAGGGGACACACTGTAACACCCCTAACCCATATCCGACGTCGGACTAGGGTTAAAGGCGTTACCGGACAGATCGGAAAACATTTACAGACATTCATACATTCAATCATCATTCTCAAGCAAAGTGTCCCTTAATACGGTCAACGAGACTTTAAACATGCTTATAAACTGAGTTGGGACTAAACTAAAACACATATGAAATTTCATGAAAATTAAAAACTTTTCTAACTTTCAGGGGAGACACGCCCGTGGGAGGAGACCGTGTGCTCTCCACGGCTTCTAGTCACCCCCGTGTGTCCATCCGTGTTTACATACTGACTATATCAACACGGTTACTTGGCAAGTTCGTGTACCATGACCGTGTGCTATCAAACCATATATTGACTTTTCCAACACGGCCAACAAGCACGCCCGTGTGCCATGGCCGTGTACTCTTAGCTAGCTACTGACTTATACACCACGGCCAGCTGACACGCCCATGTCGAGGCCGTGTGCATTTAAAGCTACATTCTGCCAATTCAACCACGGTCTTAGGCACGCCCTGTGTGTGCACAACCCGTGGGCAATATAGGCCATTTTCAAGGCCAAAATGCCACCCATAAGGGTCAACCTACAAGCCATATTTTCCAACATATCTCATGCACATATAACCATCAAAAACATACCAAATAACCAACCAAATCATGCCTATTTGTCAACTAAGGTAATTACACTACCATCCGTTCAATATAACCATTCAAGCAAATTCCAAACATACCAATTTGCATGATCAAATCTCAATTATGCTCAAGCACCAATCATCTATATACTTACCATTTCAAATATCTACTAATCACACCAAAACCACTTCACATATCATAATTCTTTAAGCATATATCAAAACTTATCTAGCCAAATCACATGGCTAAGTACACTTTACAACTTATACCAAGACTAGCCTATACATGCCATATTGAGCTATATACATTTTCAAAGTGTACCAAAAAGAGTTTTAGTAGTGTGATGACGATCCGTGACGGTCCCGAGCCCTCAGTAGCTTTGACGACCTAGAAAATAGAGAAAACATACATAGAGTAAGCTTTCCAAAAGCTTAGTAAGTCAATATACAATCAAACTTAACATGGATTGCACATAACTAATTTAATAAGATGATCAATATAGTTCTCATGACAAGAATCACTTCATTCTTTCTCAATCTCATATGCTTATTCATAACTTACCATATATACATATAGTTCATATAATCAAGACTTTAGACATCGTATTATAAATTCCATATACATAACATCATGATATAATCACACGGATACTTATACACGATCAGTGTATAAGTAACGTACCTGAAACGGATATTCATTCGTTAATTTTTATCAAAGTTCGGATTTGCAATTCGTATCACGAACTTGCATGTTGATTCGTAAGGAATCTAGTAGGATACTCGAAAGCTCGGAATGGTCGTGACAATGCCAACGTCCCTGCATTTAGGTCTTACATGCACTCGCATATTGATGCCACCGTCCCGCATAAAGGTCTTACACGTAATCGATATCGATGCCACTTTTTCGCATGGTCTTACACGTAATTAGATATTGATGCCACCGTCCCCCGCATGTGGTCTTACACGTGTCGTATATTAATGCCATTTGTCCCGCATGTGGTCTTACACATAATCGATATTGATGCCACTATCTCGCATGTGGTCTTACACGATAATACATAATAGATACCTTTGTATTCCTAAGTTCGTACGGGACTTCTCAGAATTATCACTAAATAGACCTTATCCCAAAATTCATATGCATAGCATCTCATAAGCATTCATTATCATTTATAGTCATGTAAATAAACTCAATTCAATACAATTACATTTATTTGCAATATGACTTACCTCGGATTCGATTCTACGGAAATGGAAACGGCTACTCGGTTACTTTCGCTTTCTCGCGATCTAAGCCCGTTTTCTTCTGTTTTTGATCTAAACATGCTCAGAATTAACCCTTTTATTCACTATTTCATTCAATTCAATCCAAAAACACACATTTAGGGTAATTTGCAAATTAACCCTCACATTTGCATAATTTATCAATTTAGTCCATTTTTCTAAAAACATCAAATTCACAAAATCTACCCATACACATGCTTAACCGAATATTGATACATCACATATAAGCCCATATTTTTCATCAAATTTACAAATTAGTCCCTCAATTTGCTATTTTCTCAATTTAGCCCTATTAAGCTAAATTCATCAAAACTTCAAGAACAAAACATGTTCATCTAGCTCATATCTTTCATTTAACACCAAAAATCATCAAAAAGCTTGACATATCATCAATGGCATCTTACACAAACATCATCAATACATAAAATTGAAACATGGGCTTGATAGCAGACAAAGCAACAATCTCAAAAACATAAAAATCATCAAAATTTAAATCAAAATCATACCTTAATTTTAACTTGAAATAGCCAAACCCTTAAGCTTATTATTTCTTTTCTTTTGGTATTTTTCAAAAGAACAATGATAAAATGAAGCCACTACCCTTGTTTCTTTTATTATATTATAACCTTTTAATATAAATATAAAATATCATATATCATTATTATATAAAGCAAACATATAAAAACATAGTATAAATTTGCATGTTGCCGTCCAATATAAGTAAAAATGGGCTATTTGCCCTTTAAGGACTTCACAATAATAAAGCCACAACAATTTGCCCATAAATCAAATGAAAAGCCACTTTTAAACATTATGCGATTTAGTCCTTTTATCAAATTAAGCATTCAGATGGACAAATTAGCTTACGAAAATTTACCACATGCTCAATCACATTCCAACGACACAGAAAATAATATTAAAATATTATTCGGACTCGGATTCGTGGTCCCGAAACCACTGTTCCGACTAGGGTATAAACCGGACTGTTACACACACGACCATATAACATGACCGTGTGTCACACACGGCTGAGACGTACGCCCGTGTCTCTGCCCGTGTGGACAAAAATATGCCATTTTGCCACCCATTTGGTACAAACCTTCACCTACACATATGGCATAAAAACAAAGCAAAATAGGCAATCCTTAACAACCAAATCAACCATAATTCTTACCATTTCATCTAACATTAAACACTTTAAAAATGACATTAGTTCATATCTAAAAACATTTACCAAACATACATCATTTTATTCCAATTCACAAGCATAATACCAATTCCACAACCCTCATAATATAAGCCATAAGCACACTTATATATACATAATCAAACTAGCCAAATTAAGTCAAATCTCATGGCTATAAATACAAACAAAACATAACCATTCATAAGTCATTTCAAATGGCAATATTCACTTTCAAAACATAACCAAAATGACTCAAGCCTATACATCCCATATACCATATATACACAATTTAAAAGTACCAAATAGATGGTTGGATAGTGTGACGTAGACTCTGACGATTCCCGAATCTGAGCTAGCTTTGAATCCACTATAAAACACGGGAAAAACAAACAAAGTAAGCTACAAAGCTTAGTAAGTTCGTACTAAATCTACTCAACAATTCATAAAATACAAATTATCAATTTGAACAAGTTAATGTATACTTCATGTTAATATCAAACCTTCCATCGGCTTATTCATATACTTATATGCAAAGTCATAACCTTTTCTATTTGATCTTCATACTTACATGTACATACCTGTACAAATTCATAACGAACTCATACCTTTCTGTAACACTGTTGAATACTCGATGTTTCGAACACTAAGTGCCATCGCATAGCCAAAGCTATTATAATTCTGCACACCAAGTGCCTTACTCGATGTTTCACACACTAAGTGCCATCTCAATGTCTTGCACACTAAGTGCCAATCTCAATGTCTCGCACACTAAGTGCCAATCTCAATGTCTCGTACACTAAGTGCCACAATTAGTTGATTTATCGTTGAACATAAATGTAGTCCCGTATATACAATTTATGCAATATCAAAGCATTAAAAAGCATAATTATGACAATGCTTATTGCATACGAACTTACCTCGGATGCTAAAACGACGAATCGAGTTAATTAGTCAATAACTTTAGTTTTCCCCCGATCTAGATCCAAATTCTGCCTTTCTTAATCTAAATGTATTCAAAATTAACTTATTCAATCATCTATTCATTCAATTTAGTCCAAAACACTCTTTAAGGAACATTTACACTTTTGTCCCTAAACTTTCACATTTAATCAATTCAGTCCCTATTTCACAAATTCACAAAATTCACATAATTCTACAAAACCCATGCTTGGCCGAATTTAATATGTATTACTAGCAGCCCATATTTTCAATTTATTCACACTTTTAACCACCACATTTCACATTTTCACAATTTAATCCCTTTTTGACATTTTTGTCAAAAATCACTTTACAAAACATGAAAATCTATCATCAAAAATTCATATTTCATCTTCAAACACCAAAGAACACATAAAATCATCAATGGAAACTCTCAAAATCTTTAACAGTTTTGAAATTAAAGGTACGGGCTAGCTAGAATACAAAGTAACGATATCAAAAACATGAAAATCATCAAAAACAGGACAAAACACATACCTAATTGCTTGAATTATTCCTAGCCGAATGAAGGACCCTAGTTTCTCTTGTTCTTCTTTTAATTTTGATTCACCAAGATGATAATGGATGAAATTTGTGTTTTATTTTACTTATTTTATCATTATTTACAAATTACCATAATTAACCTTATTCATAAACCATTAAAAACATTCATATAATGCCCATAAATGTACACCCAATATACAAATGGTTTAATTACCATTTAAGGCCACGATATTTAAAAGCCAAAGCTAATTGACACCTTTAACAAGTAGAATACAACTTTTGCATTTTACGCGATTTAGTCTTTTTTTCTCAAATTGAGCAATTAAACGATAAAATTAGCTCACAAAATTTTCACACATACAAGCTATCATGTTGTAATCACCAAAAATAATATAAAAATAATTTTCTAACATCAGATTTATTGTTCCAAAACCACTGTTTTGATTTAGCTAAAACCGGGTTGTTACATGCCGGGAACATCACCGATATCTATAGCTCCGTATAGAATGGCTCCAACAGAGTTGAAAGAGTTGAAAGCTCTGTTACAAGAGTTAACAGATAGAGCCTTTGCACGACCTATTTTTTTGCCCTAGGGTGCGCCGGTGTTGTTTGTAAAGAAGAAAAATGGATCAATGAGAATGTGTATTGATTATCGACAACTCAACAAGGTTACAATAAAGAATAAGTATCTTTTACCGAGAATAGATGACTTGTTTGATTAGTTGAAAGGGGAAACAGTATTCTCGAAGATTGATTTGAGATCTGGCTATTATCAGTTGCAAGTTAAAGATTCAAATGTGCCGAAAACTGTGTTCAGAATGAGGTACGGACATTATGAATTTCTGGTTATGCCTTTCGGATTAAGTAACGCTCCTGTCATTTTTATGGATTTGATGAATCAGATTTTTAGACCGTATTTAGACAGATTTGTTGTTGTATTCATTGATGAAATTCTGATTTATTCACGAGATGAGTCTGAGAATGCCGAGCATTTGAGAATTGTGCTTCAAACCTTGAGAGATAAGAAACTTTTTGCTAAATTCAGTAAATGTGAGTTTTGGCTTCGAGAGGTTGGAGTTTTGGGACACATTGTTTTAGCGGAAGGTATACGAGCTGATTCGAGCAAGATTTCGGCAGTTGTTGATTGGAAACCACCGAGAAATGTATTCGAAGTCAGAAGCTTTTTGGGATTAGCTGGTTATTATTGAAGTTTTGTTAAAGGATTCTCGATGATTACTACATCGATGACTAGATTATTACAAAAAAGATGTGAAGTTTGAGTGGTCCGAGAAATGTCAATAGAGTTTTAATCAGTTGAAAACGTTGTTAACTGAAGCACTAGTTTTAGTTCAACCTAAGTTGGGTAAAGAATTTGTGATTTTCAGCGACACGTCATTGAATGGTTTGGGTTGCGTTTTGATGCAAGAAGGAAAAGTTATAGCTTATGCCTCTAGACAGTTAAAGTCGCATGAAAAGAATTATCCGATGCACGATTTAGAGTTGGCTGCTATTGTATTTGCATCAAAAATTTGGCGACATCATTTATACGGTGAGAAGTGTCATATCTTTACCGACCATAAAAGTTTAAAGTATATAATGACCCAAAAATATCTGAATTTGCATCAACGGAGATGGTTTGAGTTACTGAAAGACTATGAGTTAGTGATTGAGTATCATCCAGGGAAAGTGAATGTAGTCGCGGATGCTCTGAGTAGAAAATCATTATTTGCTTTGAAAGCGATGAATACTCAGTTAACCTTACCTGATGATGGTTCGATTCTAGCAGAGTTGAAAGCTAAATTGGTATTTCTTCAGCAAATTTGTGAAGCTCAGAAATATGATAATGAATTGCAAG
This sequence comes from Gossypium sturtianum, assembly GCA_025698515.1. NCBI lineage: Eukaryota > Viridiplantae > Streptophyta > Magnoliopsida > Malvales > Malvaceae > Gossypium > Gossypium sturtianum. The sequence goes on from CM046949.1 coordinate 92,390,117, forward strand.
CCAAAAGAATGCAATGTGAGTCGACTAGTGAATCAGACTATCAGATCGAAGCTGATGATTGTTTAATGTTTCAAAATAGAATTTGTATACTAAAGAATTCTAAGCTCATCTATAAAATTTTACATGAAGCACACGGTGGTTGTTTATCTGTTCACCCTGGGAGTACCAAAATGTACAATGACTTGAAACAGTTGTATTGCTGGTCAGGCATGAAACGAGACAGTTCAGAGTTTGTATCAAGATGTTTAGTTTGTCAACAAGTAAAATCCAAACATCAAGTACCTTCGGTGATACGAACTCGCCTCGTTGTTGATTCGAGTCATTTAGGTTGCCCAATCGTAAAATTAAGTAAGAACAGGTTGTTTCAAAAATGGCTAAGAAGGGTTGAAAGATAGGTTCAAACAAAGGGTTTAAGGATAGTTTGGTGATGGATGGATTAATTTGGCTAAGGCCAAGATTGAACCAACAATATAGATGATTGTTGACCCGAGTCTTAAACAACACTTAGGTGAGATCGATGGAAATAGTGATTGAAGTAACTTGGTTAACCTTGACCCACTATCTAGCAAGATAGGAACCAAAGGTATGGTTGAATGCCACACTTTGCAAGTGATAAGTTTGGAAACAAGGAAGGAATGACGCCACAAGACTAAGCTTGATAAGTCAGTTCAGTCCTAGAGAGAACAAGAAGAGTTGAATTCTCACAAGAATAAAATAGTTTATAAATTGATCCAAAAGTTGTAACCTTCAAATGTTTCTGCATCTATTTATAGGCTCTAAGATGCCTATTGAAATTCGACATCTATGGTGTTCACACACAATTAAAATGTTCACACTTAAATAATAAATTTGGTTCTTGAATGCTTCCCCAAATCCGAATAGACACATTCCTTCCCCAAATCTATTCATGAATTCTTAGTCAAAAAGAAAGCTTAAATTCCATGAATGATCAGCCCTATATCTTCCTTCACTCCCCTTAGCCATACATGAATGTGAAGGTGCCATGCATGTCCCTTAATTCTTGCATTAATGACATTGTAGGTGCATGGATGAGTCAATGATTCTTCAAATTCATTCCCCAAGCTGATGCATAAGCATTGTTGTTTAATGTGCAAAATTAATGTAGCTTCTCCTCCTTTGGATGCGCATGTATGCTTAGCATGGAAGAAAACTCCATATGCCTTGAATGTTCATATGTCTTGCATGGAACATGCACTTTCAATTAATTGGACGCATTAATGATGGACTGGTTCATGAATTGCAGCATGTATCTTGTAAATTCGTTCCTCCCATTATGCATGCATGTTGTTAATTCAATAAACTGAATTTATGTGTCATTTTCCTTCCTTTGACGTTCATAACTTTATCCTTGCATGTATAGAAGCTGATTGGTCAAATTGATGTATGAACATGGATTGATTCCACCTTGGGAAGCCAAATGTGCAGCTGACATTTTATTATTGTTCCTTGAACAAGCTTGCTGTCCAGCCAACCTACAAGGCACATTTAAAGTCAGCTTAAATTCACTAATAAGACATGATTTAACATCATTTAATTTGTCTAAACTTTAGACACAATTTATGATGCCTGAACAAAGACACATTAAAATGCTATACTAAGTAAGACATAATTAATAGACTTAAGACACATTAAAATGCTGTACTAAACAGGACACAATTAGTAAACTTATGACACTTTAAAGATGTTCAGATTAATGCATATTTAAGCCCAAATTAATTTATGACACAAATTAAAGACTTACAATATAGTAACTAAAATAACTAAAAATAAATGAATCAAAGTCCTTATTTTCCAGCAGCCAAATTAACAAACTGAAATTAAAAGCTTCATTTTGCACTTGGGCCCCTCGTGCTTGGGCCAATTCCAATGTCGTCGAACTGTATCATGACATGATGCGGCCAGGATCGCATCATTCGGGATTACTACAGCCTGTGATGATACCAGAATGGAAATGGGATAGAGTTACGATGGATTTCGTATCGGGATTGCCCTTATGTCCGAAAAAGAAAGATGCTATTTGGGTTGTCATTGATCGACTAACGAAATCAGCACATTTCATTCCGGTACGTACAGACTATTCACTTGACAAATTGGCTGAATTGTACATTTCAGAGATTGTTAGATTGCACGAGGTACCAGTTTGAATTATTTCAGATAGAGATTCGAGGTTTGTGTCACGATTTTGGAAGAAGTTGCAAGAAGCTCTAGGTACGAAGTTGAACTTTAATACTGCATTTCATCCACAAACTAACGGTTAGTCTGAGAGAGTAATTCAGATTCTTGAAGATATGCTCCGATATTGTGTTTTAGAGTTCGAAGGCAACTAGGAGAAATATTTATCATTAGTTGAATTCGCATATAACAACAATTTTCAATCTAGCATAAAGATTGCACCGTACGAAGCTTTGTATGGTCGCAAATGACGAACTCTATTGCACTGGACCGAGCTGAGTGAGAAAAAGATTCATGGGGTTGATTTGATCCGATAGACTGAAGATAAAGTGAAAGTAATTCGCGATAGTTTGAAAGCAGCTTTAGATCGACAGAAATCGTACGCGGATTTAAAACAAAAAGACATTGAATTTCAGATCAGCGACAAAGTATTTTTGAAAGTTCCTCCATGGAAGAAAATCCTTCGATTTGGTCGTAAAGGTAAACTAAGTCTGCGTTTCATCGGGCCGTACGAGATCATTGAAAGGATAGGGCCAGTGGCATATCGGCTAGCTTTACCATCAGAATTAGAAAAGATTCATAATGTATTTCATGTATCGATGTTTCACCGATATAGATCAGATCCATCACACGTAATTTCTCCGGCAGAGATTGAAATTCAACCCGATATAACATATAACGAAGAACTGATCAAAATTTTAGCTTGAGAGGTTAAAGAGTTGAGAAATAAAAGCATAGCTTTGGTGAAGATTTTGTGGAAACGACATGGTGTCGAAGAGGCTACGTGGGAACCCAAGGAAGCTATGATAAAACAATACCCTAACCTCTTTTCTGGTAAGATTTTTGGGGATGAAAATCCCTAAGGGGGGAAAGTTGAAACAACCCGTTTTTAGCCAAATTGGAACAGTGGTTTTGGAACCACAAATCTAATGTCAAAATAATTATTTTATTATTATTTTAATGTTTACAGCATGATATTATGATTGTGTGAAAATCTCGTTGAGAAATTTTATTGTTTGAGTGGTCAATCTGATTTAAAGGACTAAATCGCGTAAAGTGCAAAAGTTATGTGCTATTAGTTAAAGGTTTCTAATAGCTATAGAACTTTAAAATAGAGGTCCTTATGTGGATATTAGCCCATTTATAACATAGTGGATGATAGTGCCATGACATTTGGTGTAATTAATAAATGTTTTAAAGGTTAAATAAGTAAATTGGTAATTAAAGGTAAATTAAATAAAACCAAATGAAATTATTCATTCATTCATCTTCCCCAAACCGATTCTTCTTGAGAAAATAGGGCTAGGGATTTGGCTATCTTCAATTCCTTCAATTAGGTATGATTTTTGTTCCGTTTTTATTGATTTCTATGTTTTTGAGTTTGTTACAACTAGGTCTAGCCAGCCCAAGGACTATTTTGCAAAATTGTTAAATATTTTAGATGTTTCCATTGATGAATACATGATTATTTTTATGTTTAATGATAGATTATGAATGTTTGATGATAGTTATACAAGTTTTGTTAAGTTATTTTTAGTGAAAATGCAAATTAGGGATTAAATTGTGAAATGTGGAAACTTTGTGGTTAAAATGTGAAATAAATGAAAAAAATGGGCTGCTAGGGACCTAATTGAATTCAGCTAGCATGGGTTTGGGTGGAATTGCATGAATTTGTAATTTTATGAAATAAGGACTAAATTGTAAAAGTAGTGAAATACTTGGGGCAAAAGTGTAAATGTACTTCAATAAGTGTTTTAGATTAAATTGAATAGTGAGGTAATTAAATAAGTTAAATTTTATTACATATAGATCAAGAAAAGTGAAGTTTGGATCTAGATCGGGGGGAAAACAACATACTCGACTAATCGACCTGTTTCGTCATCTTTACATCCTAGGTAAGTTCGTATGTAATAAACATTCGACCAAGATTTGGCATTATAAATTCGGGTTGACCCTTAGGAATAAATTAGGATACGAAGGACATGTCATTACAATCTTCATTGAGTTGGCTTCGGGCCATGATATTAGCACTTCGGGTGCGAGTTCATTGAGTTGGCTTTGGGCCATGATATTAGCACTTCAGGTGCGAGTTTATTGAGTTGGCTTCGGGCCATGATATTAGCACTTCGGGTGCGAGTTACATTGATTTGGCTTCGATCAATGATATTGGCACCTAGGGTGCGAGACTTCCAAGTATCTAAATTTTATTCCGAATGGTTCAACGGGTATATTGAAGATGTGAAACGGTGAGAAATAGATACGTGTCGGTACAGGTATGTACGGAAAACTATACGAGCAATGAGTCAAAGGAAGTTGTGAGTTTATGATCAAGTATGTGGTTAAGTTCATGCTAGCTTTAGATTAATGCATTGTTGCATATTCTGTCATTTAATTTGAATGGTAAATGAACGGTGAGACTTGTTTATTATTTTCAAATGAGCTTACTAAGCTTTATAGCTTACTTTGTTTAATTTTTCGTGTTTTATAGTGATTTCAAAGCTAGCTCGGATTCGGGGATCGTCGGAGACATCGTCACACTATCCAACTATCACCTTGTTACTTTTGAAACTAAGTTTTGGTCATATGGCATGTATAGGATTATGGTCATTTTGATATGTAGTTTGGTAGTGAATTTTGCTATTGAATTGCTTGTAAATGTCTATGTTTTGGTTTGTATATATATAGCCATGAGAGTTGGCTTAACTTGGTTGGGTTGGTTGGATATATATATTTGTATATATGTTTCTTTTTATGTGCTTGAATATGGTAATGTGATGTTAGTTGGTATTTGGAAATTAGAAGTACTAAATGGATGAGAAATGAACTTAGCATGTTTATGAGATTAGGCTAAATGATGCAAAATTTGAAAGTGTTCATGTTGATGTTTTGAGTTAATTAGATTTGATATGAATTGAGTGGCATATTATGGTATGGATGTACTTTAGATTGGTTGGTATTGAAATGGTATAGAATATGCATGAATTAGGCTTGAATTGGTTAGTTTGAATGCCAAAGTATGCTATGTATCGGTGTCAAATGGATTGATGTAGGTGTGTAAAAGTTTGGGTGGCAAAACGGCTTGGTAAATAGCCTATTTCTATCCACACGGGCAGAGACACGAGCGTGTGTCTCAGTCGTGTGTGACACACGGTCATGTACACGGCCGTGTGTCCCCTGGTGTTGAATTAGAAACCAAGTCAGTATGCTCCAGACGGCCTCACACACGGGCCTGTGACTTGGTCTTGTGGCATAAGTCAGTATACCTACAGGATTGACACGGCCTAGCACACGGCCTGGAACACGAGCGTGTATGGCCATTTTTAGGGCACACGGGCGTGTGTGTTGGCCATGTGACCCAGGTCAGAGAGTTACACGGGGTCAGACACGGGCTGGGACACGACCATATGCTTCCATTTCGAATGTCCACACGGCCTGTGACACGGGCGTGTCTTTGGCCGTGTGACATACACGGCCGGGCCACACGAGCGTGTGTCCCCTATTTTTGGCAAAAAATTTCTAAGTGTTATTAAAGTTTTCAAAGTTATTGGTTTAGCCCTGAACCATCCAGAATGCATGTTTTGGGCCTCGTAGGCTCGTATTAGGGATGATATGAATGTTATTGACTGATAATTACATGAAATTGAAAATGTATGATAAAATGTATGTGTAATTGTATAGTATGTTCGGTAATGCTCCGTAACCCTATTCCTGCGTTGAATACGGGTGAGGGGTGTTACATTAGTCCTCCCTTAGAACGCTTTTGACCCCTAAGGTCATAAAATGACTCAAATTACTCTTTTTATTAAATTTAAATTAAAATAGAAAAACTAACTAAAACATCCTAGAATTCCTCATATTCAAGCTCCTAAAAGTATGAAAACTAGTTTAATCTGTTACAATGAATTACGACAGATCACTTGTTGTTGGGAAATGTGCCCATATTGTAGTAAACATGTAACTATTTTCTATTTATTTGAACGATGAATAAATAAATAAAGTTAATTTCACATTTTACTATTATGCCTTTTGTATTTATGTTTATTATATTTTGCATGCATAGGGAAATTGTGACAGGTAAATATTAGCTCGTTGATCGTCTAAAGTTCAAACTGAAGATAAGTGGCATTGTAAAGATCATTTACATTGGGAGAAAGAAAACTTACTTCAGTAGATAATCTAAATGAGTATGTAATCCCATAAAAAAATCAAAGTGAGTATTTGATTCAAATGATGAGAAAGATTATTATGTTGTTTACAATTCTAATTGGGGAGATGGCTAGTCTTGGCTATCGGAGTAGTTGACTCCACGAGTAGAGACATAGATGTATTCATGGGTAGAATGATACATTGGACTGGATCAGATATGAATTAATTCTGAATCCGTTTGTGAATTAATTCACTTGTGACGTTCATGGTGTGATTTACCTAAATCCTGGGTTAGTTACTTACCATTTGTATGCAACTCATGTGCTTTGATATAAGTGGAGGCTTATGCTCTAAAGATGATCCATCCCATAGACGGTATTTTGGGTACATGACTTGTGTATGGCATGGCTTTACTAGAAACAGTGGAATTCATAGCTTAATTAAAGAGTTAATGACATCCTTTCATTGGGATTGTGTAGATTGATAAATATGGAACGTGGCCACGGGTTACTTGTTCTCAAACGAATAATTTATCACAGCCATTTGTTGACAGTGATCATATTAATCGTTAAGAAGATACAATGGTGACAATGAGATAAAATAGGATTGTTTTGAGTGAATGGATTTAACTCAAAGGAATCAAGGATATCATATGAGGGTAACACACACATGACGAGGTCATTGGACAAAGCAGTTGGATGAATTGCTTTCGTAAAGAGTATACAATAAGGAGTTTTCAATCATGGTACTTCTTATGGACTGACTCCATGATTAAGTAATTGTGAATTATCGAAACAATGCTTCTAGACATAATTGCAATTGCTAGAGCCTAATTGTATATGTCCAATTGGCCCCTCCACTAGCTCAACAAAAGCTCGATCGGACTGTATTTGAATCAGAAGAAAATTCTACGACTTTGGAAATAATTTAATGAAGTCGATTTATTCGATGTGGAATTAAATTAGGTGGTCGTGAGAATTGTTCAACTAGAGAATTTGATTAAAGAATTTTCTTGAAAAATTAATTTTAGAAAATCTAAGTGATTTTTGGAAAAATTAATTTTGATTAAGTAAAATTAAATTAATCAAATCAATTAAAATTAATATGATATTTTTGGAAGTTAATTTTCGAGTCAAACAATTAACCCAATGGGTAATTGAACTTAAAAATTGGATATGAGATTGTAAATTGGGTCTGAGAGCCCAAAACTGTACCAAGACCCAAAAATTGGTTGAACCAGGCCTGATATGTGAAACCAGGTCGACGGTCCAACCGATGGCTAGACCGTACTGACCGGGTTATCATTGACCCAGACTGAACTGGCTCAGGGTGCCGTAAGGGTGTCGCACTTGCATCACCGGACACAACGCTCTTGGTGGGTGCGATGGTGGCGTCTCGATGGCCCGTGACGGTTACTCGTCGGTGGTTGAGTAGTGGAAGAGTTACACTCCAACTGAGACTCTACCAAAGAATTTGATTTCAGATTAATTATTCCAAATATAATATTATTTTAATAGTTTAATATTAAAATTAGTTTAATAATTATCTTAATATTATTTTATTAATTTAATATTAAAGTGATTATCTTAATATTAAATTTAATTTAAATTTTATCTTGTAGATAAACATTCTATTATTCCAATAAGATTTAATATTAAATTTAATCTAATATTATCTTGATAAATATTATATTAAATTTAATATTAAAGTGATTAAGTTTAATCATAGTTGAACTCTCTCAACTCTCCCTGTATAAAGAGAGCCTTGGGTCATTATTTACACACACTTGAATTCAAGAGAAAGTTGCAGAGAGAAAATTATCTGAAGAGATTATTCCAGAAAATTTCTAGAGATATTTTTCTGATTTACAACTTAACCTAAAAGTTTAGAAAAATTGCAAAATTAATCCACTAGTAATTTTGGTGAAAAATTTTCTGATTCGAAGCGAGCCCACACTTGGCAGACGTGAGCTTGAGGATAGCGGAAAAGACTACTTGGTCGAAGCGCTCATCCTAGACAAATAAAAAAGGTACAATTTTGATTAAGTGTTTATTACTTTAGATATCATAACGAAGATCTTATTTTGGAAAAAAAAATTAGAACTTTAGTTTTTTCCTAAATTTATTTTCCGCTACGTTTTCCAAACTCGTTTTTCCAAGAATTGGTATCATGAGCCAGGTTGTATTCTATCTATAAGTATAAACAGATAATCAAAATAAATTTCTCTTCTTCTTGAATGATTTGATTACATAGAAAGTGGCATTATTTAGATCATATGCATGTTTTGAGTTATATATGGGAATGAATGCGATATTATATATTTGTTATATAATTGTTTTTTTGCTGAGGTTGTGGTTCTTAGGAAATAGATCATGGACTATCATCTCCACGTAGGGTTATTTTTTTAAAATTCATAGAATTCTTGTGAGCTGGAAATGGGTATAGGATTTAAATGTATTTTTTTCCAAAAGGAGTTCATGACGAGTAAAAGATACGATGGTAGTTGAAGACCCAAGGAATGCCTTGTGGTGAAAAATTATGTAATTTTATTTTTCCATTTATTTTCTAGAAATAGAACCATGGAAACCTTGGCTGACAATTTTATTTTGATTATCTATCTCATTATATATCTGTTTTATAATTTTTTATAATATTATGTAATGTTATAATTGTGATATATATATAAGGTGATCCATAGTTGATCGATTAAAATACGAAGTGTGGTAATAAGAAAATACATGTGTTGTATTTTTCTATTCACTTCTTTAGGTTATTCGATAACTATGAGAAGTGTGGTAATGAGAAGGTGCATGTCTAGGATTGGCTCTGGCTAGGAAAGACTTGGTTCTTAAACGGTCAAATTTGACTCACCTTCTTTTCCTGGGACCCTACCTGGTGCACGGTTTTCATTCACTTCTTCGGTTTTTCCCTTAAAAGAAAAACTGCAGAGAATCAAAATTATTTGTTTTAAGATTGATTGATTCTTATGAATGGATATTATAAAATTTCCATAGCATGCCATGTAACAGCCCGATTTAGACCCTAGTCGGAACAGTGGTTTCGAGACCACAAAATCGAGGTCAAAATAATATTTTAATATTATTTTCTGAGTTTACAGTATGTGATTTAGCCTGTGTGAAATTTCTGTGTGAAGATTTTATAGATTGTGTGTTCAATTTGAGAAAAAGGATTTAATCGCATAAAATGCAAAACCTGTGTGCTATTTGTAAAAGTGCTTAATTGTGGATGTCTTTATATTTTGGAGGTTTTATGGTGTAAATAGCCCAAAAATAATGATAGTGGGTGGCATCATGATTAATATATATATAGTTTATATATATTAATTATAAATGTTAAAATAATAGTATAATATAATGTTATTATATAAATATCAAAAGCCATGTTTTTATCATCTTTGTTTGCACCGAAACAAAAAGAAAAGAGAAAAAAATGAGAAAGCTAGGTATTCGGCCCTTGTTCAAGCAAATTGAGGTATGTTTTGATTTCGATTTTTGATAATTTCTACGTTTTTGTGATCATTGCTTTGTGCTCTTTAAAACCCATACTTCAATTTTGTGAATTGGTGAAGATTTTGAGATGTGCTATTAATGAACATGTGAGCTTTGTGTTGATAGTTGGTAAAATATGAAAGCTTAGTGTTGGATTAACATATTTTGTATTGGGGTTTTTGGTGAAATTGAGTAAATTGAGCTAAATTGAGAAAAGTGTAATTTGAGGGACTAAATTGTAAAATAAATGAAATTTTTGGACTTGTATGAGATACAAGAACATTCGGCTAAGCATGAGTATATGATGATTTTGTGTATTTTGTGATTTTGTGAATTAAGGACTAAAGTGTCGAAATGTGATAAAATAAGGGCTATTTTGTAAAATGCCCTAAATATGTGTGTTTGGAATAAAATGAATGATTTGGTGATTGAATGGATTAAATTTGAATGTGTATAGACCAAGAGAGGAGAGGTTCGGATCGAGATTGAGGCAAAGACAAAGTGCTCGATTAATCGACCGTTTCGGTATTTTGACGTCTGAGGTAAGTCCGGACATAATGCGTAACTATGCTTAATGTTATGAAATGAATGGTATGATATGTAACATCCCGAAATTGGGCCTAGTAGGATTGGGCCCATTGGGCCTTGAGCGTAGAAGCGTTTTAAAATTTTGAGAACAAGAGAACGGCATTATTTCAAGTTGGACTTATTAAGAAGGTAATTTTGAAAAGTTACGAGGTTTCTATGAAGTTCCGGGTTCAAGCTGGGCCTTAGTAAAATTTTGTGTTTAAGCCTATTAAGGAGAGATAGTAAGTGGCATCAAGGCTTATGGAAATAAAAGAGTAAATTGCTAGCATAAATGAGCAATTGGTAAAAGGGTTATGGCGCCACATGTAGTACCTTGAGGGAAGAGGTTCAAATCACTTTGTGTGCAAATTTTGACTTATATTTTTGCACCCTTTCTTTAAGTGTCGGCCAAGAGGCATTCATGGCAAGGTTGACTTCATTATTTTGGTAAGGTGGCTAAAAGAAAAAGGCAAGGTTGAAGTTGGGGAAAGGAATCAAGGGAAATAGGAAAGAAAGGGGGACATGAGGCTTATTTCGTGGGTGATGTTTTGGAAAGCTTGGGTGGCCAAACTCTTATCCTAGGGGGGATGCATGTGGACAGTTTTGGGGGTAGATAGGTAGCTGAATTTTTAGTTGGCATTTGGTAAAGACTTAGTAGTATTTTGGCAAAAATTCCCTTTGGCAACTTTGTGTCATTTCTCCCAATTTGCAACCCTCCTTGCCGAAACATATTAGCACAATAGTGCATTGTTTCTCTCTTTTGTTTGGTCACATACTCATTTTCTTTCCACCTTCCTTGATAGCCGAATTCTCCTTTGCCTTTTGATTGAATTTTTGGTGCTTGTTAGGCCAAAACCTTTCTCTTTGCACTATTTGGTATTCTCCAAATTTCTTTCTACCTTGTGCCAAAATTACAAGCCACTAAAGAACATATTTTCTTCCTCCTTTCTTCTTGTTGCCGAATGTATCTAAACCATTGAGACCAAAATTTGTTCATTCATCTCTTCTTTATCATGTTCTAAGTGGGTGGCCGTGTATCATTCTAGCCCTAAGTCAAATGGTGGAAATTGGATCCAATATCGATAAGGTAAGGAGTTCTTCATGGATTATTTGGAAATCGTTCTTTATTCGTTTAAAGGATAATGGTGGTTGTGACTAATCGACTATATGTTTTAGGGACAAGTCACTCGATATATTTCTACCTTCAGATATAGTGGTAAGTGATTCAAGTGTAAGTGATACGAAATATTTTGGAAATCCGAGGCTAACTTTTGGTTGGTATTGTTCTAGGTCATCGACGAGTGGTTCTTTAGGAAATCAAAATCAGGTGTGTAATCCCGTACCTTTCGTATACATATCTGAAATGATGTGTAATCTCACACTTCTCTAAAAGTTTGTATGAAATATTATGTGTATCGGTCAAAATACTGAAGCACACCAAAAACCGGCATCCGTGATCACTCGGGCGTGCGTATGATCGCAGTAGTAATCGTATTTTGTAATAAAACAGTTTCGGTTAGAAGCAGTGACGTGTTTTTGAAAAATCACGAAAAATAGGAGAAAGGGAATCAGAAAGTGAATAAGATATCGAATTAAAGCTTACTGTGTCTATTTTAATATGGAAGAAACAGAGAAGGAAAAGGATTTTTATATTCTGAGATATGTTAATTTGAGTGAGACTGGTTCTGAATGACTTCGTGGTTCCCTGATCTATCTTGGAAAAATCGTATAAAATTGTACAAAGTGAATTATAAATTATAGTTTATATTTACAGATTACTTAGTAAGTCTATTTTCAATAGAAACAAGTGGGAGCAACATATGAAAACTGTACAGTGAGATATTTGAATTTTGTGTAAGAGAGGTTAGAATCGTTGGTCAGTGAAACAAGGGAATCTTTAAGGAATAAACTGTACTAAATGGCTAAGTAAAAAATTCTGGAAAATTATAGTAAGAAGATATATGAGTCTAGTCTCAAGGAAAATTTATGGAGTTAGATTTCGAGATTCCTAACTCAAGTTATAGTCAATTTAGTTAGTACGACGCAGATGGACAGTTTCGATTTTTATGCTCCACATTAGTAGTTAAGACTAGGTTGCGAAATTTCCAAAATACCCTTAGGTTGTGAAATTACCGAATTACCCTTAGTGGGTAAATTATCAAAATTACGAAAATGCCCCTAAAGGGCCGAATTACGAAATTGTTATATGGGCCAATCTGATATTTTGATAAATGGGCCAATATGATATTTTGATAAATGGGCCAACTGATATTTTGATAAATGGGTGATCGATATTTTGCTATATGGGTCGATCGATATTTTTGATAAATGGGCCAATCGATATTTTGATAAATGGGCCAATCGATATTTTGATAAATGGGCCGATCGATATTTTGCTATATGGGCCAATCGATATTTTGATAAGTGGGCGATCGATATTTTGCTATATGGGCCAATCGATATTTTGCTAAATGGGCCAAATCGATATTTTGCTTAATGGGCCTTTTGATTAATTATCAGTAATGGGCCATAATTTTGTAATAAATATCTGAATAAATTGTTGTGAATGGCTATGCATTATATACATGATTTGCATGGGATGGGATAATGATGAAGAGAAGTTCGTAGCTCTGCTACATAATTCGTGGCTCGCCACAAATATGAAAAATGGCGATGCCATGTAAATTCTGTTAATCTGGTGGCTTGTCCACAAATTTGATATAATCGGCTTAATGCCTACGTTTGGTGTGTTGGCGGGGTGGGTGACTAAAGCTCCCCACAGTGTCTTTGGTTGGTACGGGTGGTGTGTAGCGGATGGAAAACTAGGTTTGGTTTGGGAATTGCATATCATATGCATATTATATTTGATACATTATTGTTGTTGTAAATGGGCTTAGGCCCAAAATATTGCTAATTGGGTTCCGGCCCAATGAATAACGGTAAGGGGATTTCACACTAAGTTCTTGTAACTCACCCCCCTTTCTCTTAACCCTTGTAGGTAATGCTTGATGATATGGACTTGGGCTATGGATGACTCGAGGAGGCCATACTTCGAAATGGTTTATTTGGACTTTAGACTTCTTTCTCGTTTATTTTATTACTTTACTATTTTGGGTTAAATGTTGTAATAAGGCCTCTGGACTATTTTTATTTTTGCTTTTTGGTTGGGATGTTTTTATTATATTTCTTAAATTGTTTAAAAAGGGGAATTTTCTAAAAACTTAAATAATGGTTTCCAAAATCGATTAACAAATGGATTTCAAAATAAACTTTTACAAATATTTTTAACACGGATATTTTCTCTCGAACTATTAACGATATTTTCAAAAGACTTGGATTCTCTTTCTAATTTTCAACGTCGTTTTCAAAAGTCACGGTTTTGTAAGATCATTAGTTTTGATTATTAATTTATCAAATAACCTCTCAAAATACTTGTATTTTATCTACGTTTCCGCAACATTTTCAAAATGCTTCTGCAACTCTATTTATAGACGTCACATTTTCGTAAATTGTTTATTTCAAATATGCTTCCGCAAACGAAAAGGTTTTTAAAGATTATTATGTTTTCAAGTAGTTAACAATTGCTTAAGTGTTTTTGGTTTTAACAAAGAGGCTGTATTTCTCAAGCAAGTTTTTAATAATCGCAAAGATGGTTTTTTTTTCTTCCATGTGACACACCAGATTTGGCCCTAACTTCTAGGCTGGGTTTGGGGTGTTACATGATATATCAAATTGTAAGTGCTATGTGAGAGCTCGAGTTATGTGGCACTAAATGTGCGTATTCAAAAATGTGACTGAGATGATTAGCACTGTGTGTGCGAAATAATATAAACTTCGGCTTTGTGGTTAGCACTGTGTGTGCGATATTGATATAAGTTTGGATATAATACTTGCTATTAAATTAATATTTGTATGATGTGAAATGAATGAATGTATATAAAAGAAATAGAATGTGTTATGTATAAATTAAAGTATTGAGGCACTATGTGTGCGAAATTGAGTTGAAACCGAGTCGATTAGCACTGTGTGTGTGAAACTATAGAAGCTACGGCTTTAACAATTAGCACTGTGTGTGCGAAAAGTTAAAATCTTTAGTTTATCAAAATGGCACTGTGTGTGCGATACCGATATAAGTTCGGTTTAACATATTGGCACTAAGTGTGCGGTGACGATTATGTTTTGATTATATGATTGGCACTAGGTGTACGAATAGATCAAGAGGTAATATCGAGTATTTGAGTAGCATGAAGGGTGAGTAGCTATGTGTTAATCAAGGTACGTTTGAACCTATGTGGTTGATGATAGATTTAAGAGTTAAATGAATAGAAGTTTGAGTATGTGGTAGAGATTGATAATGTGCTTATTTGTGCTTTTATCTATGTGATGATATAAATATGTAAATGTATGAATAAATTAAAAGAATAGTAAAGGTTGATCGAAATGCAAATTCGAGCAGTTGAGTAGTATGGTTGGATAGTAACTATGTGTTGGCAAAGGTATGTATGATACCTATGTGACTGGTGAATTTGGAGGTAGATGAATGAAATACTATGTGAGTATTGGATATAGTTGAATGTGGGTATTATTGGTAAATTACTTTATGTGATGGTTGGTTTTAGTATAATGTTTTATGTTACGAATTTACTAAGCTTTGGAAAGCTTACTGTGTGATTTGTTTCTCTGCTTTGCAGTGTCAGTAAAGCTAGCTCGGATCCGGGGATCGTCAGCATTTTCTATCACACTATCGGAAATCTATTTTGGTACTTCTGGAAAGATGTATATAGATTAAATATGGCATGTATAGGCTAGAAGTTATGGTATGATTTGTGATGTTTAATCCTTGCCATGTGAGATGGCTTGGAAGTGTGATAATATTGAGTTTGTGAATGAGCTATGAATGTGGTATGTTTCATGACTTTATGGTTGATGAAGGAGGTAATTAGAAGATGAGTTTTGGTATGGATTGTATGATGTTTGAGTTATAAATGTTTTGAGATGTATAATTGTCATTTTGAATAGCTTTAGTTGTGATGATAATAAGCATGGAAGTAAATGGATTAGTTTGTGAATGAATAATGCATGAAATGGTATGATTGAAGGCATTTGTAAGCTTGATCTGGTATTGTATTGATGCTTGTAGGCATGAACCTATTGAGGATGGCAATTTGGCCTTGCATATGGCCTATTTTGCCTACACGGTCATGGCACACGGGCGTGCCTAGTGACCGTGGGATAAAGTCGATGAGTTAGCTTAGTTGCACACGCCATGGCACACGGGCGTGTCTAGTGGCCGTGGGGATAAGTCAAGATATGGCCTAAGAGCACATCGCCTTAGCACACGGCGTGCTCGGTGGCCGTGTGAAGAAGTCGAAGTATACTTGCTCTGTTTTGGCACGGCCTGGACACATAGGGGTGTCTGGTGGCCGTGTGAGACACACGGCCTGGTTGCACGGGCGTGTGATCTCAACAGACTTGGTGAATATTTGAAATTTTGAAAACTTTCGTAAATGTTCGGTTTAGTCCCGACCCCTCTCTAGTATGTGTTAAAGGTCTCGTGGGCCTCAATAAGGGACTATTTGATTATGTTTTGATGTGCTTTGATGATGATTGACTTTGTGTCGTGAATTGGATATGAAATGATTTGATTGTTCGGTAATGCCTCTTAACCCTATTTCGGTGACAGTTTCGGGTTAGGGGTGTTACATGCCATGCATATATTGGAAGCATGTCATTTAGATTAGGTAAGAATGTTACTAGAACTATTGTATGATCATTCTTGAAATTTGGGATAAAAAAACCTTGCATGTTTTTAAAATATTGAGTGGGAGAAGGTTCTTAAACAAGACCTACAACTTCCATTGATGGTCCCTAAGTGATAGCATGATAAAGTTTCGAGCCGGTTCCTACCATGGCGACACCCCAAGGTAAGCTTTGTCATGTAGGTTCATTAGATGAGATTTCCTTTTGAGGACAACTAGTCATGCATGACTTTCAGAGAGATTGTCCCAAGATGACTCACAAATGAAAGCATGTTCATGATGAGTGTTTAGTCAATGGTTACACACTTAAAATCATCTCTTATTAAATAGTTTCCCAAGAAACGATATTTAAGCTAGAGATGATGGCCAAATGTTAAACGATCGTTAGTTCGTGTGGAGTCTTAAGAATTAAGATTCACGAACTGATTGGATATAATCCATGTTCTTCCTAGTTAATCATGGTACCCCAAGGCGACATGGTTGATGGGTGTGAGAATGATCGTAGCAACAGAATTTTTCATTCTTGATATGTTACTAAAATGAAAAATATTTACCTAATACAAAGATAGTAATTAGTGAATCTTTTTTTTTTTCATTTCAAATATGTCTCCTACTCTTCTTATTAGCATTCTTACTGAGAATAAAGTAAATGGGGATAACTTTCGAGAATGGCAACAGAACTTGCTGATAGTTTTTACATGTAAGAAACACAAATTTGTTCTTGACGAAATGTACCCTTTTGAAGCTCAACCCAAAGCGAGGAATTGCTGGAGAGATTCTAACTCGATTTCTCGATGTTATATGTTAGCGTACATGAGTAGTGTGTTGCAAAAATAACATGAAAATTTTCGTACTACCGAAGAGATCATGACAACTTTGGAGGATTTGCTTGGAGGCCAAGTCGCATTGGCTCGACAATCCGCTATTACAAATTTGATGAATTCTCAATAGAAAATTGAACTTCGGTCAAAGAACATATGCTTAAGCTTATGGGATTATTTGCATAAGTGGAGGATAATGGGGTTGAACTAGACGTGAACACTCAAATTGAAATAGTGTTCAAATCCTTAACCAAGGAGTTTGTTGGTTTTAGGGCCACTTACAACTTAGGGAACAAGGCACTTACCTTGACTCAACTCATAAAGGAATTACAATCTTATGAGTTGATGCTGAATGGTGGTAAGCTGGTTTAAGAGAAACCTGAGGCAAACTTAGCTGTGGGCCCCTCGTCCTCTAAGGGGAAACAGAAAGCTAAGGGAAAAAAGAAACCGACTAAGTCTTCGGTTCCACCTCGTGTAGATAGGAAGAAGGCTAAGAAATCAAAAGATCCTAAAATGATCAAATGTTTCTTCTACAACAAGAAAGGGCATTTCAAATCAAACTGTAAGGAATATTTGGATTACCTAGCCGAAAAGGGTAAAGATATGGAACTTTTTGTGGTTGAAGCTTGCTTAGTGGAACAATCAATTAACAACTGGGATATTGATTCTGGAGCCACTAACCATGTGTGTGTTTCTTTATAGGGGTTCAGTGAAACAAGAAGTCTACATGACAGAAGCCTCTCGTTGCGGACCAGAGATGGGAGCTATGTTTCAGCCGAAGCAATGGGAGAAGTCATTTTACATGTTGATAATTTTAGGAAGATTGTTCTAAAGAACATGTTTTATGTACCTCATTTTAAGAGGAATTTAATTTATGTAGTATGTTTATTTTATGACGGTTATACTGTGACATTCAATAAAGGGATTGCTATTCACAAAAATTGTTCTTTATTCTATAATGGATAGATGGAAAACATTCTCTACTTTATCAAACCAAATAACTACTCGATGCTTCAAATTGAAATAGTGAATAAAAAGCTTAAAACTTCTCACTCTAATGACGGGTACCTATGGCACTTAAGACTTGATTATATTAAATAAGAAAGAATCACTAGACTCGTGAAAGATGGTCCCTTAAGTATGCTTAAGGAAGTTAGTATTTCAAAATGTGAATCTTGCTTGGAAGGTAAAATGCCTAAGAGGTCTTTTAATGCGAAAGTTACAAGGGCCAACCAACTTTTAAAACTTGTGTACACTGGTGTATGTGGTCCCATAAGCATCAGTGCCCGAGAAAGTTACGATTATTACATGACTTTTATCGACGACTATTCTCGATATGGATATGTGTATCTAATGCACTGCAAAAGCAAAACCCTTGATAAATTTCAAGAGTTTCGTTCGAAAGTGGAAAAGAAATTAGGTTTATCCATAAAGAATCTTCAGTCAGATCGAGGTGGGGAATATTTGTCCGATGAGTTCTTAGGATACCTCATTGAGAATGGGATTTTATCCCAATTGACTGCGACGAGCACTCCACAGCAGAATGGTGTAGCTGAGAGAAGGAATAGAACCTTGCTTGACATGGTTCGTTCAATGTTAAGCTATTCACAACTTTCTACTTCCTTCTAGGGATATGCGATACAAATGACTTACTGTATTCTGAATGATGTGCCAACCAAGTCTTCTTGTTGGACACCTTATGAACTATGGCATGGAAAGAAACCCGCTCTAAATAACTTTAGAATATGGGTTATCCAACACACGTTTTGGATAAGGATGCAAAGAAGTTGGATGCACGGATAGAATTGTGCATGTTTGTAGGATATCCAAAAGGAACAAAAGGAGGATTATTCTACAATCTGAAAGATAATACGATTAAAGTTTCTACTCATTCTACTTTCCTCGAGGAGAGCTACATGGATAAGTTTAAGCCTCGAAGTAAAGCTGTACTCGAGGAACTTTCGGGAGAGGTAGAACAATCACCAAGTTCAATTCTCGGGAAAGTTGTAGAAAGACCTGCAAATGATCAACAACATAGGGGAATCTGTCGTAGCGGGAGAGTTTCTAAGAAACCAGACTTCTTCATCTATGATGGTAGTATTTATAATACGGAAGCAAATTATAAGGATGGTGATCCACTCACTTACGAGGAGGATATGCAGGACGTTGATTCCAAGCTCTGGAAACAAGCCATGGATGCCGATATGGATTCTATGCAATCCAATACGATGTGGGAACTTGTAGACTTATCAATTGGGATTAAACCCATTGGGTGTAAGTGGATCTACAAGAAAAAGAGAAATGTGGAAAGGAAAGTGGAAACACACAAAACTAGACTTGTAGGGAAATGCTACACATAGAAAGAAGGCATCTATTATGATGAGACCTTTTCTTTGGTACCGATGCTCAAGTCTATCCGCATACTCTTATCCATTACCGCTACTCTCGATTATGAGAACTTGAAAATGGATGTCAAGATAGTATTCTTAAATAACTATCTTGATGAGACCATTAACATGGCTCAACCCACTAGCTATGTTGTCAAAGGAAAGGAGCAGAAAGTTTGCAAACTGCTAAGATCCATTTATGGACTTGAGCAGGTGTCCCACTCATGGAATAAAAGATTTGATCAAATGATCAAGATTTTTGGATTTGAGCAAAATGTTGATGAACCTTGTGTTTGTAAGCGTATAAAGGAAAAAAAATTGGTCTTCCTCATTTTGGATGTCGATGATATTCTACTTATGGGAAACGATGTAGGAGAATTGTCATAGATTAAACTGTGGTTAGTTCAACAATTTAGCATGAATGACTTGGGTGAAGCTAGTTATATTCTTGGAATTCGAATCCTTAGGGATCGAAAGAATAAAATGATAGATTTATCTCAAGCTTCATATATCGATAAGGTACTAGAATGTTTTGCAATGACAGATGCAAAGCAAGATGTTCAGCCGACTACATCACATTTTCATCTTTCTTTAGATGACTGTTCTAAGACAGCAGAAGAAAGAGAGCATATGAGTAAGGTTCCATATGCTTCGGTAGTTGGAAACCTTATGAATGCGATGCTTTGTACATGTCCAGATATATGTTTCACTGTAGGAATGGTTAGTCGATATCAGGTGAATCCAGGTCTCATGCATTGGCAAGCTGTAAAGCATATATTAAGGTATCTTAAAATAACCAATGATTATATGTTGTGTTTTATGGCGAGGACCTTACTCCTATTGGATACACAAACTCAGACTTTCAAACCAGCAAAGATTCAAGGAAATCAACTTCAGGAAATATATTCGTTTTAGGTCGTAGAGCCATAGTATGGAGAAGTGCAAAACAAACTTGCACTGCTAACTCTACTATGGAGGCCGAGTATGTGGCTGCTTCTGAGACGACGAAAGAAGCAATATGGCTTCGAAATTTCTTAACCAAACTTGAAGTTATTCCTGGTATGGAGAAAACTATAACACTGTATTGTGATAATAATGCTGCAATAGCAAATACCAAGGAAATGATAAGTCACAAGAGGACGAAACATATTGATCGGAAGTATCACTTGATACGAGAGGCAGTAGCTGAATGAATTGTAGATGTGATGAAAGTAGCTCCTGAAAGTAACCTTGTGGATCTGTTTCTAAGACTCTTTTAACTAGGAGTTTTAACAAACACATCGAGGATATGAGAATGCAAAACATGACACATTTACTTTACTAAGGTAAGTATTAGATTGTTGGGAAATGTGCCCATACTATAGTAAACATGTAGCTATTTTCTATTTATTTGAACGATGAATAAATAAATAAATTTAATTTCACAGTTCACTATTATGTCTTTTGTATTCATGTATTTTACATTTTGCATGCATAGCAAAATTGTGGCAAGTAAATATTAGCTCGTTGATTGTCTAGTTTAAATTGAAGATAAGTGGCATTGTAAAGAACATTTACATTGCGAGAAAGACAACTTACTTCAGTAGATGATCTAAATGAGTCTGTAATCCTGTAAAAGAATTAAAGTGAGAATTTGATTCAAATATTGAGAAGGATTATTATGTCGTCTAGAATTCCAATTGGGGAGATGACTAGTCTTGGCTATCGGAGCAGTTGACTCTACGAGTAGAGACATATATGTATTCATTTGTAGAATGAGACATTGGACTGGACCCAAGATGAATTAATTCTGAACCTATTTGTGAATTAATTCACTTGTTACGTTCATGGTGTGATTTACCTAAATCCTAAGTTAGTCACTGACCATGTGTATGCAACTCATGTGCTTTGATATAAGTGGAGGCTTATGCTCTAAAGATGATCGAGCCCATAACCAGTATGTTGGGTACATGACTTGTGTATGGCATTGCTTTACTCGCAACAGTGGAATTCATAGCTCAATTAAAGAGTTAATGATATAATCTCATTGGCATTGTTTGGATTGATAAATATGGAACATGGCCACGGGTTGCTTGTTCTTGAATGAGCAATTTATCACAGTCATTTTGTAACAGCCCGATTTAGGGGCTAGTCAGAATAGTGATCTCGGAATCAATAATTCGAGGTTAGAGAAAATTATTTTCATGATATGTTATGAGTTATAACATGTTTATAAGGATGCATGAAAATTTTGGTGCCTTAATTTTAGCGATTTCTAGCTAAATTGTGAAAAAGGACTAAATCGCATAAAGTGCGAAAGTTCTATTTTATTTCCTAGAGGTGCCAAATAGCTATGGATTATTAATTGGAGGTCCTAAATGTGCAATTTGGCCTTGTTTTAAGTGAGTTGGCCGGCCATGTGACATTGGGGGACAAGAGCATTTAATTTTGGTCAAAATTGGTGGAAATTGGTGGAAAAATGAATAAAATAAGATGAGTAAGCAAAAAGCTATCATTTTTTAATTTTATTCTCTTCCTCCACCGAAAATGGCAGCCATGGGAGGGGTTTTTGAAGCTTAAAATTTTAGCAAGCTTCTCTTCACTCAAGTAAGTGATTTAGATGGCTTTAGTTGATAATTTTTGTACTTTTGAGACCCCTAAAGCTTAAGCTTTCTAAAGAGGGGACTAGTTTGCAATATGGTTGAAAGTTTAGGGACTTTCCATGAGAGAGTTTATGTTGTTTGATGAGTTTTTATGAAAGAAAATGAATGATAGGATGATGAGAAACAACTTTTGTGAAAGGTGTTGTCATGAAAACACCTATTTGGGACTAAAATACAAAAGTTGTAATTTGTTCATTAAGGCATGAAATTGATGGAATTGAGAATAGTTGTAAGAGGATTAAATGTTCATCTAGGCTTGTTTAACAAGAAATTGTGATGAAAATTTATTTACGAGCCTAGGGGCAAAATCATAATTTTGCCAAAGTGTAGGGGCAAAATGGTCATTTTTGCCTAAGTAGAGATTATGTTGTAATTCGATCATTAAGTGATTAAATGAGTAAATTTCACTGTTCTAGATCAAAGAAAATGAGTTTCGGACCTAGAACGGATGAAAAGAGAAATGTGGGCAAAAAGTCCTTTTCGGCTCTTTCGACATCGAGGTAAGTTCATGTGCAATTATTGCAATTATGTATGAGTTAATGTAAGTATTCCAATGTTGTATGAAATGTATGTTCACTATATGAATGTATGGAATATCTCTTGATGAGATGCCAATGGAATTGAAATTAGTGTAATGGGAAAGGGGTATAGCATGATAGGAGGATGGTTAAAGTCTCGAGTAAGACCATATTGGAATATGGCCTCAATGTAAGAGTTCGTATAAGACCATGTCAGGGACATGGCATCGATATGTTAATGTATGTAAGACCCTATTGGGGGTATGATGTTAATGAGAACTATGTGCATGAGACTCAAGAGAGTTATTTAACAATTTGAGTGACTCAATGGACATGCTAAACGTATGTGGTTGTATCATGAGAAGAGCAAGTATATGTTACGATTGAATTGAGATGAATTCAATGTAGGATAAACCCTAGTGGGATAAGTGTAATTAATGCACCTTAGTTGCATGAGTTAGATTTATTGTTGAATTGTGTGAATGTGAATAAATAACGTGGAAAAGTTAAGTAAGAATAGTAGTGTGAGGATGTTCTTGGATGAACATTTGAAATAAAGAGTTACATGTGGATGACTATTCATGAATGTATGATAATGGTGAGCTATGTGCGATATCACCATAATAATGGTTAGTGATGGGCTATGTGCGATACCATCAACCATGTTATTATCGATGGGCTGTGTGCGTTACCACCTGATATATTATTAATTGATGGGTTGTGTGCGATACCATCACTTATAAATGATTGGTGAGCTAAGTGCGAAATCACCAAGGGTATAAATGATTGGTGGGCTGTGTGCGATACCACCCTATAATCGATTGTGGTAAGCTAAGTGCGAAACCATTGAGATATTTGCTGTGTGGATAAGCTCAGTGATTTAGCATTAACCATGTGTGAATTAGCTGTGTGAATTGACTGTGTGGTTGTAATACTGAGTAAAATAGCTGTGTGGATGAATTATTGAAAATGCTTGATGTGTTGTTTTATATGATCTTGTGATGATTAGTGCAGGAGTGTATGCTAATTAAACGAGCATTTGGCTTGTGGCATGGTAAGAATAAGGTAAGAGGTAGAGTGAGTAAGCTTTAAGGAAGATTGAGTAAGTAACCATGAGTTCATGAGAAAAGCTTATTGTAATAACTTGCAGTCATGCATATTCATTGAATATTAAAGTTTATCAGTTGTATGCAGATGAACTTACTAAGCATTATTGCTTACTCCTCTTCCTTTCACATCTCTTATAGGTTAATTTAGCTAGCTCGGGTTGGAGATCGCCGAAGATGTTTTCACACTATCGAGGAGACACTTGGTATGAGGTATCAAGTCATTATGAGTCATGGCATGTATAGGGCTAGTACATGAGGTTGATTAAGTCATTGTTATTGTGCCAAATGTGTTGGCCTAAATGAGTTATAGGATAATTGTATAATGCCATAGTTGTTGGCTATTATGTTTTATGAAAAGATGTATTTATCTATGTGGCATGGCAATTTAACTTGAGTGATTATGAATGTGATGGATGTGTATAAGTTGTGGAAGCTATAGGAGTGCAAAGAGCTTGACAAACAGCCTTGTTCTGGTCCACACGGGTAGACACACGGGCGTGTGTCTAGGCCGTGTGAGACACACGATCAAGCCAGGGGCATGTGCCCTGGCCGTGTGGAGTCTGCACCTGGAAATTGGAATTTGAATGGTCACACGGTTAAAGCACACGGGCGTGCTGAGGCCGTGCTGAATAAGTCAGAATACTAAGGTATGGCACACGGTTTAGGCCCAGGGACGTGTCAAAATCGTGTGTGATTAGTCAATATCGACCACGGGTGAAAGGGACGGACGTGTGATAGGGCACACGGGCGTGTTCCCAAAATACATGGGCGTGTGCCTTGGCCGTGGGCAAATTGGCGAATCTTCGGGTTTTTAGGCACACCGGGGGACATGGGCGTGTGTGTCTATGCACGGGCGTGTCTAATCTTGCACGGGCGTGTGGCCCCTGTTTTAAAGAAAAGTTTCTTTTAACTTGTAAAAGTTTTCGGACGCAAGTTTAAGGCCTTGTAGGCCCACGATATGAATGATTTGACTAAGAAAGAGAAGTTTTTAATTCAGAACAAAATTTTGTAGCCCGAAAGTGCATGTTTAAGCAAGTTCAAGCATAGTAATGTCTCGTATCCAGTTTTAGCCTCGGAATCGGGTATGGGGTGTTACATTTAGTGGTATCAGAGCTATGGTTTAGTCTGTTCTAGGACTAACCTAGCGTGAGTAAGAGTCTAGCTATACATGCCATATGTGAACCGTGATAGTGTGATATCTCCCGGCTCTAACGAAATGGTTTTGTTAAGACAGAGACGATTCCCAACCGAGCTAATTTCAGTAAGTTGTATGATTTTCAAGTTTCATGAATATTTTGTTGAACAGCTTGTGATGTTGCTATGTGCACATTATTTCTACGAAAATGTTCAATGATCTGATAAACAAAGAAATCAATGAGATTAAGTATTAGTAAGTCCCGATTGAAGATGAATTTTCTAGGATACTCGATCTACCACTTGAGATAAGAAAGTTCGTATAAAACCAAGCCAGGGCATGGCATCAAAAATTGAGCAAGTTATCATGTAAGTCCAAGGTAAGCTTGGCATTGATTCAAGAACAGATATTCCATATAAGACCATATCTAGGATATGGCTTTGGCATCAAGTTATGCGGGATGAGATTTAGTATCCTCGGTTATTCATAATAATTCATTGGGCAAAAGAGTAAAGCTTAAATGAAATAGCAAGAAAGTTAGTAGTAAAGTTGATATTATGTTATGCTAGTCAAGGCTGACTAACAAGTATAATTCATGTTATGAATGATGATGCTGAGATTATTTTTATTATAGTAAAGCATACTGATCTATGTGATCAAGTGTTACAGGTACTTTGTTTACCTTACAAGCATGAGACTAGTAAGTGCCATGATGTATGTGAAAAGCAGTAAGAGTAAGTAAGCACTTGCGATTTGTGATGCCATTGTTTATGATAAATATGTTCACATGATTAAAAACTGGAAAGTTCGATTTAGTAGAATGCAGGATATGAGTATGATCATTCAACGATGAAAAGATGAATAAGACCATGGTTGGACCATGGCAATGAGAAGGTCAGTGTAAGACCATGTTTGGAACATGGCATCGACATTGACATGCATTTCATGTAAGACCGTATCAAGGATATGGCATTGGTATTGGTATGAGATTTCATGTAAGACCATAGCGAGGCTATGGCATCGTGATGACATATAAAGTAATAGCTGAGCTATGATGTTGCAATACGTATAAGACCATAGTTGGACTATGGCAATCGAGTAAACGACGTACTCAAACCCGTAAGACATTCTCTAGATTAATAAGCAATAGTAAGAGGAATTAGAGTTAAATGTTGAGTACTCGAGTAGATATTAATGTGGAACTTGAGTAAGTTTGCATCAGATTAATGCAATAATTATGTTTAGCATGATTAAAAATGCCTTGTACCACATTGATGCATAATATTCTATTAAATAGAGTAATTGTTGTTGAACATGAGGTTGAAGTCATAGAGGACTAAAGTGATGAGTCTATCATCGAGATATATGAAATAGAGAAGGTCCCGTATAAGACCATGTCCGGGACA
The DNA here is from genome assembly GCA_025698515.1 of Gossypium sturtianum. Lineage (NCBI taxonomy): Eukaryota > Viridiplantae > Streptophyta > Magnoliopsida > Malvales > Malvaceae > Gossypium > Gossypium sturtianum. Next base: position 92,416,309 of record CM046949.1, read on the forward strand.
TGGCCTCGGCACCGAGTTGAGATCCCGTATAAGACTATATTCGGGATATGGCTTCGGTAATGAATATGAGAATTGTGTAGGACCATATTCAGAATATGGCATAAATATTTGATGTGGAAGTCCATACGAGATCTTATCCGGGATATAGCATTGGCATTTAGGGGTGACTCCCTATAAGACCACCTCGAGAATGTGGCATTGGTTTCGTACCTACATGAATGACAATGAATATGCGTATTTGATTATCCCTAGTGATCAATGGGATAGATAGATGAGTCTAGAGGTAAAAATCAGAATGGAACTAAAGTCATGTGAAAGAGTGAAAACATGTACTCATGAATGAATCACGAAGAGACGATTACGATATATGGCACGGGATGTGTTATATAAGGGCAAGTATGAGTAAGTTGGCTAGAAGCCTATGGGTTGTGCATGGTTAGTTAATGCCATGGATGGGATTATAATGATCTCCTTTAGTATTATGTACTAATACATGTTTCCCTTCAAGGATAATGTGGTCGTTCTTTTCATGAAATTGTGATTGTGTGAGAACGTTAACTGACGGAAAAAGTAGATTGAACGGTTGTCAATTTAGTTAATTGAAATCGACATTCCTCTATCTCCTCGTGACCTTAATTGGGTACCTTGAGGAGGAAGTTGGTGATGATTCTAGTATAAGAAGTGGAATCACAAGTTTCACGTTGTGTGATGGGTTCCGGGCAAGCCGAATAGAGTTAATGAATTCAAACAAGATGTCCCTGCTATCGTGAGATATGACGATAGTAAAAGTTTAGATTTGCATAGCAAGAGAAATTCAGATGAGAGTGTTTTTGAAATATGTTCTCGGTGTGGAGAAAAGAGTAGATTAATGTATTAAGATATGATTCGAACTCTATGTATATTCACGCATGAATCAATAAAGAGGGTAAATTCTGTATGTACGCGTGAACAGGGCATGATATAAAGATATGCTCATTGAAATGTTCAAACCGTGATGGTTGAGTTGAAAGCTATTGAAAGAACTGCTTTATTTGAAAGTTCTAGTACCGAGATCAATCAATCGAGAGAAAGAGTTGACAGGTCGGTGATCCAGAGACGATCACTTTTGTGTCTGTGTTGTGAGTTAGATATTATGTATTGATCCATGGGATCATCGATGTGTATTTTCTGAATTTTTAATGATGAAAGAGCATCACATGCTACAGGAGATTTTGAAAATAAAATAGTGAAACGGCTAGAGCTAATACAATGACAGGTATAGTTATTGTAATACTTTCGGATAGTAGACATAGTACAGATGTCTGAATGAATGATCCATGTTAGACAATGCGAGTTAGTTACTCGGTTGATCTTAGTTGGTAATACCCTAATTTCAGCAAGGTTAATGACTAGAGCGAGTCTTCCTTTCAGAACAAAAGGGTTCAGAAGTGAGTTAGCAAATGGTATTTTAAATAAGCTCTAAATGAGTTTATTGAGATGATAAAATCCAGGTTGGATAAGATTTCTGTTGTCAATGTTTCCTCGAGATAGAATTTGAATGATGATGAGTCCAAAACTTATATAGAAGTTTTGGTATGAAATTCAGTAGTGGCATATCTTCTAATGTAAGAATAAGGAAATGCAGTTATGCGCATAAATGTTTTGACGATAGAATACATTTCACGATATGATTGAGATTATGGTCAGAAATAGTCGACCACTAAAAGCTGAGTTTTCAAAGCTTATAAGTCAAGACTATTACAGTTGGTGAATGCTTTAATGAAAAAGTGAGATGAAACCTTATAGATTTCAAAATTTAGTTTGACACGATTCCCAAAGAGGGGGGATGTCGTTCGAATTGTAGTGAATCAACCAGTGTAGATTCGAACGATCATTTGGACATGTACAGAGATCCAAATTAGTGGATTTCTGGATATAGTATATGCCCCAGAGGAAGAATAACCTAGGTTTCCAGTTACATTTTGATTTTATGTATCACAGCTAAGAGTTAATGGTAAGAGAACATGAGGATAAGTGGATTCACGATTTTGAAGAGTTTATGGAAACATTTTGAGAATGATAATAGCAACTCCGCCTGATAAGATTTTCTGGGACGAAAATCCTAAGGGGAAATTGTAATGACTGATTTAGGGGCTAGTCGGAACAGTGATCTCAGAATCAATAATTCGAGGTTAGAGAAAATTATTTTCATGATATGTTATGTGTTATAACATGTTTATAAGGATGCATGAAAATTTTGGTGCCTTAATTTTAGCGATTTCTAGCTAAATTGTGAAAAAGGACTAAATCGCATAAAGTGCGAAAGTTCTATTTTATTTCCTAGAGGTGCCAAATAGCTATGGATTATTAATTGGAGGTCCCAAATGTGCAATTTGGCCTTGTTTTAAGTGAGTTGGCCGGCCATGTGACATTGGGGGACAAGAGCATTTAATTTTGGTCAAAATTGGTGGAAATTAGGTGGAAAAATGAATAAAATAAGATGAGTAAGCAAAAAGCTATCATCTTTTTATTTTATTCTCTTCCTCCCCGAAAATGGCAGCCATGGGAGGGGTTTTTGAAGCTTAAAATTTCAGCAAGCTTCTCTTCACTCAAGTAAGTGATTTAGATGGCTTTAGTTGATAATTTTTGTACTTTTGAGACCCCTAAAGCTTAAGCTTTCTAAAGAGGGGACTAGTTTGCAATATGGTTGAAAGTTTTGGGACTTTCCATGAGAGAGTTTATGTTGTTTGATGAGTTTTTATGAAAGAAAATGAATGATAGGATGATGAGAAACAACTTTTGTGAAATGTGTTGTCATGAAAACACCTATTTGGGACTAAAATGCAAAAGTTGTAATTTGTTCATTAAGGCATGAAATTGATGGAATTGAGAATAGTTGTAAGAGGATTAAATGTTCAGCTAGGCTTGTTTAACAAGAAATTGTGATGAAAATTTATTTACAAGCCTAGGGGCAAAATCATAATTTTGCCAAAGTGTAGGGGCAAAATGGTCATTTTTGCCTAAGTAGAGATTATGTTGTAATTCGATCATTAAGTGATTAAATGAGTAAATTTCATTGTTATAGATCAAATAAAATGAGTTTCGGACCTAGAACAGATGAAAAGAGAAATATGGGCAAAAAGTCCTTTTCGGCTCTTTCGACATCGAGGTAAGTTCATGTGCAATTATTGCAATTATGTATGAGTTAATGTAAGTATTCCAATGTTGTATGGAATGTATGTTCACTATATGAATGTATGGAATATCTCTTGATGAGATGTCAATGGAATTGAAATTAGTGTAATGGGAAAGGTGTATAGCATGATAGGAGGATGGTTAAAGTCTCGAGTAAAATCATATTGGAATATGGCCTCGACGTAAGAGTTCGTATAAGACCATGTCAGGGACATGGCATTGATATGTTAATGTATGTAAGACCCTGTTGGGGGTATGATGTTAATGAGAACTATGTGCATGAGACTCAAGAGAGTTATTTAACAATTTGAGTGACTTAATGGACATGCTAAATGTATGTGGTTGTATCATGAGAAGAGCAAGTATGTGTTAAGATTGAATTGAGATGAATTCAATGTATGATAAACCCTAGTGGGATAAGTGTAATTAATGCACCTTAGTTGCATGAGTTAGATTTATTGTTGAATTGTGTGAATGCGAATAAATAACGTGGAAAAGTTAAGTAAGAATAGTAGTGTGAGGATGTTCTTGGATGAACATTTGAAATAAAGAGTTACATGTGGATGACAATTCATGAATGTATGATAATGGTGAGCTATGTGCGATATCACCATATTAATGGTTAGTGATGGGCTGTGTGCGATACCATCAACCATGTTATTATCGGTGGGCTGTGTGTGTTACCACCTGATATATTATTAATTGATGGGTTGTGTGCGATACCATCACTTATAAATGATTGGTGAGCTAAGTGCGAAATCACCAGGGGTATAAATGATTGGTGGGCTGTGTGCGATACCACCCTATAATCGATTGTGGTAAGTTAAGTGCGAAACCACCGAGATATTTGCTATGTGGATAAGCTCAGTGATTTAGCATTAACCATGTGTGAATTAGCTGTGTGAATTGACTGTGTGGTTGTAATACTGAGTAAAGTAGCTGTGTGGATGAATTATTGAAAATGCTTGATGTGTTGTTTTATATGATCTTGTGATGATTAGTGCAGGAGTGTATGCTAATTAAACGAGCATTTGGCTTGTGGCATGGTAAGAATAAGGTAAGAGGTAGAGTGAGTAAGCTTTAAGGAAGATTGAGTAAGTAACCATGAGTTCATGAGAAAAGCTTATTGTAATAACTTGCAGTCATGTATATTCATTGAATATTAAAGTTTATCAGTTGTATGCAGATGAACTTACTAAGCATTATTGCTTACTCCTCTTCCTTTCACATCTCTTATAGGTTAATTTAGCTAGCTCGGGTTGGAGATCGCCGAAGATGTTTTCACACTATCGAGGAGACACTTGGTATGAGGTATCAAGTCATTATGAGTCATGGCATGTATAGGGCTAGTACATGAGGTTGATTAAGTCATTGTTATTGTGCCAAATGTGTTGGCCTAAATGAGTTATAGGATAATTGTATAATGCCATAGTTGTTGGCTATTATGTTTTATGAAAAGATGTATTTATCTATGTGGGATGGCAATTTAACTTGAGTGATTATAAATATGATGGATGTGTATAAGTTGTGGAAGCTATAGGAGTGCAAAGATCTTTACAAACAGCCTTGTTCTGGTCCACACGGGTAGACACACGGGCGTGTGTCTAGGCCGTGTGAGACACACGATCAAGCCAGGGGCATGTGCCCTGGCCGTGTGGAGTCTACACCTGGAAATTAGAATTTGAATGGTCACACGGTTAAAGCACACGGGCGTGCTGAGGCCGTGCTGAGGCCGTGCTGAATAAGTCAGAATACTAAGGTATGGCACACGATTTAGGCCCACGGGCGTGTCAAAACCGTGTGTGATTAGTCAGTGTCGACCACGGGTGAAAGGCACGGACGTGTGATAGGGCACACGGGCGTGTTCCCAAAATACATGGCCGTGTCCCTTGGCCATGGGAAAATTGGCAGAATACTGGGTTTTTAGGCACGGTCCGGGGACATGGGCGTGTGTGTCTATGCACGGGTGTGTCTAATCTTGCACGGGCGTGTGGCCCCTATTTTAAAGAAAAGTTTCTTTTAACTTGTAAAAGTTTTCGGACGCAAGTTTAAGGCCTCGTAGGCCCACGATATGAATGATTTGACTAAGAAAGAGAATTTTTTAATTCAGAACGAAATTTTGTAGCCCGAAAGTACATGTTTAAGCAAGTTCAAGCATAGTAATGTCTCGTATCCGGTTTTAGCCTCGGAATCGGGTATGGGGTGTTACACATTTATTGACAGTGATCATATTAATCATTAAGAAGACAGAATGGTGACAATGAGATAAAATATGATTGTATTGAGTGAACGGATTTAACTCAAAGGAATCAAGGATATCATATGAGGGTAACACACAAATGACGAGGTCGTTGGACAAAACAATTGGATGAATTGCTTTTGTAAAGAGTATACAATAAGGTGTTTTCAATCATAGTACTTCTTGTGGACGGACTCCATGAATAAGTAATTGCAAATTATCAGAACAATGCTTCTAGACATAATTGCAATCGCTAGAGCCTAATTGTATATGTCCGATTGGCCCCTCTACTAGCTCGACAAAAGCTCGATCGGACAGCATTTGAATCAGAAGAAAGTTCTATTACTTTGGGAATAATTTAATGAAGTCAATTTATTCGAGGTGGAATTAAATTAGGTGGTCGTGAGTGTAACGCCCCAAAAATTTAAGTCTTTAATTTTTGCATGTTATGACACAAATCGCTTATTTGCTTTAATGACTAAGTGATTTGGGTGTGTATGGGGGTGTGTGAGAAGCCTGGGTTCAAATCCTGGCTTTTGCAGAATTTTTAGTTTTGCTCTTAAATGAATCTGGACGCTGGCATTTAGGCCTTATAAATAATAGTGCTTGTTTTATGGCACAAAAAGAACTGGTGATCTAGTGGCAAGGTGGCGTGTTGTGTAACTGTGGGGTCTGAGGTTCAAGTCTTGGGTTAGCATCTGCCGAATGTTGTAGGCTCTTTTGACACTTTTCTCTGCTCACTTTTTGCATTTCTCTTTCTTATCCTCTGTCGAATTCCCTTTTCTTCCCTTCCATTCATCGTCTTTTGGTTCATTCGTCCCTTTTCTTTTTGGTCAATAGGTCGATTTAGTGAGCAACTCTTCCTTTCTTTTCTCCCTTTTTCCCTTCCTCAAGCTGTACTCTCTTTTGGCCGAATAACCCTTGCCTTCCAATCGATTTACCTTGTCTAAATATTTCTCCTTTTACCTTCCAGTTTGGCCGAATATCACCTTTTGTTTTATCACTCTCTGCGCCGATCTTCTCTTCGTTGTTTCTTTCTGTTCCAGGGCTGCAAGTGTTTCTGATTATCGGTAAGTGTTTATACTCCTCACTTTGTGATTAAACCTATTCTTTTCTATTCTTTTTCTTAAAACTGAATACCCTCTTATTCATCTTTTGATTACCTACTGTTGCTTCCTTCTTCACGGTGGGTTACTCGTTGCGGTTATAGGGTTTTCCTTGAGGAGTAGTGGAGTGTAAGTGGTTTCGAAATACTCGCAACCCTCGTTCTCAGCGTTCAATCAAGGTAATGCGTTATCTCACTTTTGGAGTTTAGGCCATATACTGATTATGTTCTTGTAGGGATCATTTGTGGATTGAGGCCACTTATATGGCCTACCGTGGTTAATGAGATCAGTGTTGTGGTACAGATAATCTATAAAGGCGTGTGATCACTTCTGGGTAGCGGTCTTGGAGGACTAAAGTCGCCTCATTCAAGCAAGGTAAGGATGGTGGTTTTGGATTAAGTGTCAATAAGAGGATGTTTTACTCTAACGATTATGGGACTGACATTGGGTCATGTTTGAATCTAGGTTGGGTGCTCGTGGAACTTGGAGCGGATTCGTAAACAGGTGTGTATTCACACTGGTTTGACTGTAGAACGGAAAAAGTCGAAAAGCCGGAAGATTGGGCTTTGAAGTCACATGGGCGTGCGAACGCTCGTGTGGTCAAACTGAGCCCATGAATCACTGGCGTATGACCGTAGAGGCCTCCATGAGCTTTTCATGGGCTTAGGCCGTAATGGGCCACGTTGGGTCGAAACGGGCCATGTGGGCCCAATGGGCTAGTGGGCCCCACACGGATGAAATCCACGATTTGTGGCAAATATTTGACTGGGCTATGTAGGTTTCATAGCCGTGGCAAAATCTGGGCTGAACGGGCCGCACGAGCGTGTGGGCCTACTTGGGCCCATTTACACTGTTATGACCATTTAGGTTACCGAAGTCGCTCGAGGCCACTGCGGACCTTCCATGAGGTCGATATCTGCACAGAGACCCCAAAGTAGGTAAAATGACCAAAATACCCCTAAAGGATGAAATGACTATTTTACCCCTATTAGATGGAAATGACCGTTATACCCCTAAGGGTAGGTTGACTGATGTGTTCATGATTTGTATATGACATTTATTGAGTATGACATTCTGCATATATGTATGATTTATGACATGACATACTGCATGGGGTTGGGATACGGTTATGGAGGAAGTATACTGTTGTAACACCCCTTACCCGGGTTCTACACCGGGAATCAAGCCCGAGGCGTTACTGAACTCAAACCACTTGATCGCCACATAGGGTCAACGTAATTACTCTCTATACCCTCAGTCTTGACTTACGAGACCTCATTCTTACGTACGAAGGCTCTCGGGACTAATCCGGAACTTTTTCCAACCTTAAAAGTTTTTCTCTTCCAAACAGGTCTTACACGCCCGTGCAAGATTAGACACGCCCGCAGCATAGGCACACACGCCCATGTCCCCGCATCGTGCCTAAAAACCCAGTATTCTACCAATTTGCCCACGGTTAAGGCACACGCCCATGCATTTTGGGAACACGCTCGTGTACCCTATCACACGTCTGTGCCTTTCACCCGTGGTCGACACTAACTAATCACACACGGTTTTGACATGCCCGTGGGCCTAAACCGTGTGCCATACCTTAGTATTCGACTTATTCAAAGATGGCCTCAAAGACGCCTGTGTGCTTTAATCGTGTGACCATTCAAATTCTAATTTCAAGATGCAGACTCCACACGGCCAGGGCACACGCCCATGGCTTGATCGTGTGTCTCACACGGCCTAGACACATGCCCGTGTGACTACCCGTGTGGGTCAGAACAAGGCCGTTTGCCAAGCTCTTTGCACTCCTATAGCTTACACAACTTATACTCATCCATCCCACATAGATAAATATATCTTTTCATAAAACATAATAACCAACAACTATGGCATTATACAATTATCCCATAACTCGTTTTGGCCAACACATTTGGCACAATAACAATAACTTAATCAACCTTAAATTCTAGCCCTATACATGCCATAACTCATAAGGACTTGAAACCTCATACCAAGTGTCTGCTCGATAGTGTGAAAACATCTCCGGCGGTCTCCAACCCGAGCTAGCTAAATTAACCTATAAGAGATGAGAAAGAAAGAGGAGTAAGCAATAATGCTTAGTAAGTTCATATGCAACTAAGAATCAACTACCAATATTCATATGCTTATACTCAATTACAAGGTATTAGAATGAGTTTTACTCTTGAACTCACAGTTACCTATTCAATCATTTATAATGATTACTCATTTCGTCTCTTACCACATTCTAACCATATCTCTGCCATCGCTCGCATTCATTAACTTACCGTGCCACAAGCCAATTCGCTCGTTTAATTAACATACATCCTGCACTAATCATCACAAGTCCATATAAAACAATACAACATGCATTCTCAATAAACCACTCATACTACCAATCTCTCGGTGGCTACGCACTTAGCCTACCATTGAATCTCTTATAAGGTGGTATCGCACTCAGCCCACCAATCAGTTATACTAATGGTGATTTCGCACTTAGCTCACCAATCATTTATAAGCGATGGTATCGCATTACACCCATCGATTACTAATTAATCAGTGTGGTAACGCACGCCACACCGATAATAATATAGTTGATGGTATCGCACACAGCCCATCAATCAGTTATACTAATGGTGATTTCGCACTTAGCTCACCAATCATTTATAAGCGATGGTATCGCACACAACCCATCGATTACTAATTAATCAGGTGGTAACGCACACAGCCCACCGATAATAATATAGTTGATGGTATCGCACACAGCCCATCAATTACTAATTAATCAGGTGGTAACGCATACAAATAAGACCGATAATAATATAGTTGATGGTATCGCACACAGCCCATCAACAACCATCAATGAGGTGCATTTGCACAAGCTCACCGTTACTATACATTCACAAATGTTTATCCACATACAATTCCTCTAATTAAAATGTTCATCCGTGAACATCCTCACTCACTATCATTCTTACTTGACTTTCTACGATACTCGTTCGCATTCACACAGTGCATCAATAAATCTATCTCATGCAACTAAGGTGCATTAATAACACATATCCCACTAGGGGTTCATTGTATCTTGGATTCATCTCACTAAGTTCTAACACTTACTTGTACTCTTCGTGGCACAACCACATACATTCAACACATCCGTTAATCATTCAAATTGTTAAATAACTCTCTTGACATCTCATCAAAGATATTTCATACATTCATAGAGTAAATCTACATTCCATACAGCATTGGAATATTGAATTAACTTGTACATATTTGCAACAATCGCACATGAACTTACCTCGATGTCGAAAGAGCCGAAAAGGACTATTTGCCCACATCTCTCCTTTTATCCGTTCTAGGTCCGAAACTCATTTTCTTTCATCTAGAACAATGAAATATACTGATTTTTTCATTTATAAATCATAATATACCATAATACACCCTTTAGGCAAAAATGACTATTTTGCCCCTACACTTTGGCAAAATTACGATTTTGCCCCTAGGCTCGTAAATAAATTTTTATCACATTTTCTTGTTAATCAATCCTAGCTGAACATTTAATCCTCTTATAACAATACACAATTCCAACTATTTCATGCCTTAATGAATAATTTACAACTTTTGCATTTTAGCCCAAATTAGGTGTTTTCATGACAACACCTTTCACAAAAGTTGTTTATCAACATCCTAACATTCATTTTCTTCCATAAAAACTCAGATAACAACTTAAAATCTCTCATGGAAAATCTCTAAACTTTTTACCATAATGCAAACTAGTCCCCTCTTTAAAAAGCTTAAGCTTTGGGGATCACAAAAGTACAATTTTCTTCAAGAAATACCATCAAAATCACTTACTTGAGGAGGAGAAGTGTTGCTAAAAATTTTGAGCTTCAAACACCCCTTGTTTGCTGCAACTTTTGGTGGAGAAGAAGAGAGAAAAAGATGATATCTTTTTCCTTTCTTTATTTTATTATAAAACACCCTTTCAACCCACCAACTTTGACCAAAATTAAAAACTCTTGTCCCCTCTTGTCTACATGGCCGGCCATCATACCCAAGATGGTCTAATTTCCCTTTAAAATCCTCCAATTAATGTTTCATGGCTATTTGGTACCTTTAGCCTATAGAATAGAACTTTTGCACTTTATGCGATTCAGTCCTTTTTCACAATTTAGCTAGAAATTGCTAAAATTAAGGCACCAAAATTTTCATGCATCCTTATAAATATGTTATAACACATAAAATATAACGAAAATAATTTTCTCTAACCTCGATTTAGTGATTCCACGATCACTATTCTGACTAGCCCCTAAATCGGGCCGTTATAATCAGATTGGTGGCTTTGCCACATATAATCGTTATTGGTAGCTTCTTTCGTAATATTATTATTGGCGCCTTTGCCGCGATATCATGTCTTGGCGCCTTTATGCGATATTGGTGTGTTGGTTGGTGGGTCGATTTTATCCCCACATGGTGTGTTGGTGAGTGCGGAGTGGTGTGTTGGCCGGATTGGGATGGGTTGCATTATTGTCTTCATCTTCGATATAGTCTTCGGGCTAAGGCCCACACTATTCTCAGATTGGGCTAAGATCCACACTTTGTCTTTATTCTTGAATAGGGCTCAAGCCCGCATCATTCTTGCATGTTATATATTGACTGACTGTTAGGGGATTACACACTGAGTTTTCGTAAACTCACCCTTTCCTTTTTACTGTATAGGTAATCCTCAGCCATAGGCGATTTGGTGCCGTGAGGGACTCAGAGGTGGCCACACAACTGCAGTTGTTTTACACTTGATTTTACTTAAATTTAAAGTTTATGTTGGGTTTTGTTTTTGTAATAAGGCTATTTATGTTTGTTTAAATTTTTAATTGGGCTTTGTTTATTTACTTTAAACTGCTAGTTTTGGAGAAGGTGAATTTTCAAAATAATTATTGTTTTCCAAGACATGAAAGTTAAACATTAAACTTTTCCAAAAGCTTCCGCGATTTTAAATCAACCTATTATAACAATAGCAGATAATAAGGCAAACATTTTGACTAGATGATTCGTTAAAAAATAATAAAGGGGTTTTAAATTTAGAAATGAGTTTTTACCAACAAGTCCAATTTTCGAAAGACACTCCAATGTGACACGCCAGATTCGGCCATAACGTCTAAGTCGGGTTTGGGGTGTTACATTTAGTGTTATCAGAGCCCGATTGCAAAACTCGGCTGTAGAATTGGTTTTGAAAATATTTGGAATTTCTGGGGAAAACTGTTCTTGAAGTGTTTTGGAAGGTTTACAAGTGTGGCACACCGAGTCTCCAATGCTGAATCCGTATGTTTTCTTTATACTGTAGACTACTTGAAACTCTTTAGTTAGAGTAAAACTGAGATTGTAGGAAACTTGAAACTTTAAGGAGACCTTGATTTGCGAAAACAAAACTCTGATTACTGCTTTTCATAAGACATCTGTTAATAATTACTGGAATTACAAACTGATGCATAAAATTCTTAAACAGATAATACGTTATTTGATATGAGCACTAGAGGTACTCGCGAAAGTGGTACACGAGGTCGCGGTAGAGGCTGAGGAGGTGCTAGGGCTAGATTTTCGGCATCAGGCCATATGCCTAAAGTTGAGGCTAGGGAGGCACTAGCTTCACCGGTGACTGAGATGGGATCATACGATCGAGCGGATGGGGATGATGCACTATCCCAAGCTATGCTCCGCATTTTGGAAAGGGTCGCGGGGACCAGTACTGGTGCTGCGGGCCATGGGTCGATTTCAGAATGACTCCAGTTGAATGGAGCGGAAATCTTTAGGGGTATTTCTGGAGTAGCCCCTAATGTGGCTGAATACTGGTTGGAAGCCACAGAGAGAATAATGGATGACCTCGACTGCACTTCTGAACAAAAACTAAAAGGTGCAGTGTCTTTAATGCAAGACGAGGCCTATCAGTGGTGGCTTACCGTGAGAGAGGGTACTCAGGCCGGCCGGTTAACGTGGGATTTCTTTAAGGCGGTATTCCAAGGAAAGTATGTCTGCGCAAGTTATGTGGACGCCCGAAGACGGGAATTTTTGAGCTTGACCCAAGGGAATAAAACTGTGGCAGAATATGAGGCAGAGTTCCTGCGACTGAGTCGCTATGCTCGTGGGATGGTGGCGACTGAATATGAACACTGTGTGGGATTCGAAGACGGCCTCTGAGATGAGTTACGAGTCTTGATAGCTCCACAGAGGGAGCGAGATTTTGCTACCATAGTAGAAAATGCAAAAATCGCCGAGGACGTGAAGCGCTCTAAGCGCCAGAACTGTAAGAAGGATAGGGGCAGATATAAAAGGGATGCAGAGCCTTCAAGTTTTTCTGAAAGGCCTAGAAAGAAGGCCAGGGTTGATGGGCCAGTCTGAGCTGGGGTTCCTGCTGCAAGACCACAGCCTTGTGTTGATTGTGGGAGACATCACCTGGGTGAGTGCTGGAAGAAGATTGGGGCATGTTTCGATGTGGGTCTATGGAGCATCAAGTCAAGAATTGTCCTCGAGGCTGCCTCGGATGCAAGTCGCAAGTCGTGGTTATGTTCAACCCGTGAAGGTGGTCAGCAACCACCGAGAAGCCGTGGGCAAGCCAGGGGTGGAAATGGAGTAGGACGAGGTCGTGGAGCGCCAGGCAGAGGTGCTGGTAACATTGAGGCAAGGCAGCCAGCACTGGTCTATGCTAATCGTCGCCGAGAGGATGGTGACGCTCTAGATGTTATAACCGGTACGTTCCTAATTCATAATGTACCTTACACTACTCTGATTCATATAGGGTCTACGCATTCATACATTGCATGCACTGTGTCTGGCACCTTGGGTATCATGTGTGAGAGTACTGTTAATGAGATGACTGTGTTAAGTCCACTGGGACAGTCAATAAGAGTAGACAAGTTTTTCGGGGATGTGCCCCTAGAGGTTCAAGGAGTTATGTTCCTAGCGGATTTGATGGAGCTACCGTTTGGTGAATTCGACCTAATCTTGGGGATGGATTGGCTAGTAAAACACCGTGCAAGTTTGGATTGTGTTGCTAAGCGTATGATGTTGAAGACTACGGATGATGAGGAGGTGGCTGTGATTGGGGAGCGAAGGGACTTTCTGTCTAATGTGATCTCTGCATTAAGGGCCGGAAAACTGGTTCGCAAGGGTTGTGAGGCATTTCTAGCCTATATTGGTGTATCTGATTCTGAGGGTCCTTCGGTTGGAGATATCAGAACAGCTAAGGATTTTTCTGATGTATTTCCTGATGAGCTCCCTGGGTTGCCTCCGAACCGCGAAGTTGAATTTGGTATTGAGCTCCTGCTTGGAACAGCTCCAGTGTCCATCACTCCTTATAGAATGGCACCAAAGGAGCTGGTGGAGTTAAAAGCTCAAATCCAAGAACTGCTGGATCGAGGATTCATTCGACCTAGGGTGTCTCCATGGAGAGCACCAGTGTTGTTCTTAAAGAAGAAGGATGGGTCCATGCGTATGTGCATCGACTATCGGCAATTGAATAAACTGACTATCAAGAATAAGTATCATTTGCAGAGGATAGATGATTTATTTGATCAGCTGCAAGGAGCTTCGATTTTCTCCAAAATAGATCTTCGTTCTGGGTACCATCAGCTGAGAGTTAAGAAGGTTGATGTGTATAAGACTGCGTTTAGGACTCGTTATGGTCATTACGAGTTCCTAGTGATGTCATTTGGGCTGACGAATGCACCAGCTCCCTTCATGGACCTGATGAACCGAGTATTCCAGCCCTACCTGGATCGGTTCGTGGTGGTTTTTATAGATGATATCTTGGTGTATTCGAGAACTGAGTATGAACATGATGCACATCTCTGGATTATTCTGCAGATTTTAAGGGAGAAACAATTATACGCTAAGTTCAGTAAGTGTGAGTTCTGGCTGTGAAAAGTGACATTTCTGGGTCACGTGGTATCTGCCGAGGGGATTAGGGTTGATCCTCGAAAAATTGAAGTCGTACTGGATTGGAAACCACCTAAGACCATATCTAAGATTCGAAGCTTTCTGGGTCTGGCAGGGTATTACAGACGTTTTGTTGAGAGGTTTTCCTTGATTGCTGCACCTATGACTAAGTTGCTGCGTAAAGGGGTACCGCTTTCACCTGACCGATAAGCGAAAAGAAAGTTTTGAGAAATCAAGAAAGTTCTCGATCGTGGCCCTATTTTGATACAACCCAGTGCGGGAAGGAATTTCTTGTCTCACAAGTGATGCATCACACGTTGGTCTGGGTTGTGTGCTAATGTAGGAGGGTAAGGTGGTTGCTTATGCATCTCGTCAACTTAAGCCTCATGAGGCGAATTACCCTACTCATGACTTGGAGTTAGCCGCGGTGGTATTCGCACTAAAAATTTGGAGGCACTATTTATACGGTGAGAAGTGTATTATCTACACAGATCAAAAGAGCCTCAAGTACCTCCTCACTCAGAAGGAGCTGAATCTTAGGCAGTGGAGATGGATAGAGCTACTTAAGGATTATGATTTCTCGATCGAGTACCACCCTGGTAAGGCTAACGTGGTGGCTGACGCACTGAGCCGTAGGGTTGTATCTAATTTGAGAGCAATGTTTGCTCATCTCAGCTTGTTTGATGATGGTAGTTTGTTGGCTGAGTTGTAAGTTAGACCGATGTGGACTGAACAGATTAAGGGTAAATAGTTGTTGGATAAGTCACTGGTTCCTCGTTTTCGACAGGTTGAGAATGGAGAAACTTCAGATTTTGGGCTGAATAGTAAGAGAGTACTGTGTTTCCGTGGGAGAGCCTGTGTACCGAGGGATTTCGATCTGAGGTAGTCTAAACTGCAGGACGCGCATGGTAGTCCATATGCTATGCATCCTGGCGGAAACAAGTTATACCGAGATCTTCGTGAGCTATACTGGTGGCCAGGACTAAAACGGGTTACCGATTTTGTGAGTAAGTGCTTGATGTGCCGAGAAGTTAAAGTTTGAGCATCACCGCCTTTAGGAATTACTGCAGCCCGCTTAAGATTCCACTTTGGAAGTGGGAGAGGGTAACCATGGATTTTGTGAGTGGGCTGCCCTTAATGCCTACTAAGAAGGATTCGGTATGGCTTATTGTGGACCTACTGACTAAATCTGCCCATTTTATACCAGTCTGTATTGATTACTCGTTGCAGAAGCTAGCAAAGTTGTATGTGGCTGAGATTGTGAGACTGCATGGGGTACCAGTTTCCATCATATCCGACAGAGACCCTCGATTCACATCTCGGTTCTGGAAGAAATTACACGAGGCTTTGGGTACTAGACTGGACTTCAGTACAGCGTTCCATCCTCAGACAAATGGCCAGTCAGAGAGGGTGATTCAGATACTGGAGGACATGTTAAGGAGTTGTGTAATTGATTTTTGAGGCAGCTGGAAAGACTATTTTTCGCTAGCAGAGTTCGCATATAATAAAAGCAATCAGTCAAGTATTCAGATGGCACCGTACGAGGCATTATATGGTCGTAGGTGTCGTACTCCTACCTGTTGGACTGAGCTGGGCGAGCAGCGAGTTTTGGGGCTAGAGTTAGTTTCTGATACTGAAGAAAAGGTAAAACTGATTCGAGACCGGTTGAAGGAATCATCTGATAGACAAAAGTCTTACGCGTATCTTAAACACCGAGAAATTGAGTATTTTGTGGGGGACTTCGTATTTCTCAAGGTCTCCCCATGGAAAAAGATACTGAGGTTTGGATGGAAGGGTAAGCTTAGCCCTAGGTTCATTGGGACATACCGTATACTGAAGCATGTGGGACCGGTCGCCTATCAACTTGAGTTGCCTCTAGAATTAAACCAGATTCACGAGGTGTTCCACGTCTCAATACTGAGGCATAATCGCTCTGATCCCACACATATAGTACCAGTCGAGGAGATCAAGGTTAGGCCAGATCTCACCGTCGATGAGGAGCCAGTGTAGATATTGAACCGTGAGGTTAAAATACTGAGGATGAAATCTATTCCGCTAGTCAAAGTGCTTTGGCGCAATCACAGTTCAAAAGAAGCCACGTGGGAACCTATAACACCCCAAACCCTGCCCAGACGTTGTGGTCGAATCTGGCGTGTCACATCAAATCGTCGTTCAAAAACTGAGTTTGTCGTTAAAAGTTCATTTCTACGTTTAAATCCTTTTGCTCGAGTTTAGCAAATCATCTCGTCAAAAACGTTTACTTAATGCCTGGCATTGATACTTTAGGTTATTCCAATCGCGGAAGCTCCTAAAGTTTGAAATATAAAAATGTCTGTTTTTAAGTGTTTTTGAAAATAGTTGTTAATTTTGAAAATTCGTGTTTAGCAGTTTTAAATAAGGAAATCTAAAGCCCATTTAAAAATTTAATCCCTCAAAGGCCTTATAACAGAATTAAAACCCACAATATAAAATTCAAATAAAAAGTCTACAGCAGAGCATCAACGGTCGTGTGGCCACCTCCGAGTCTCTCGTGGCTCCAAATCGCCTAAGGCTGGGGATTACCTGCACAGTTAGACAGAAGGGTGAGTTTGCAAAAACTCAGTGTGTAATCCCTTATAATACAAACAGTCAGATATACGGTATGCAGAAACAGACTGGTCCTGAGCCCATCACAGGCACAGGATCAGGTGGGCCTTAGCCCATAACAGAACCAGGTGGACCTAAGCCCATTACAAAATCAGTATAAGATGTAGATATGCAAACAGAAATCCAGCCCAATCCAACCAATACACCACCCATACCAACCAACACGCCATGTGGGGATAAAATCGACCCACCTAGCCAACACACCAAGCTTAGCACCGGTTACGGCACTAAGTCAACAGAATGGCTTGGCACCGTAGATAGAATGGCTAAAAGCCATAAATATCACAGTAAGGCTGGAAGCCTTGTACAGAACAGCAACGACCGTACACTTCCTCCGTAACAATGTTCCAACCCCATGCAAAATGTCGTGTATGTCATGCTCAGTCATCACAGGTGTATGCAGAATGGCCATGCTCAGTAACAATCATTTAAACATATATTAAAAGCATATCTGTCACATGACCACAGTCAAGTCATTAAAACACAGTCATACGATCACAGTCAAATCAGTCAAATTCATAATCTAAGTCAGTCATTTATCCACAAGGGCAAAACAGTCATTTTGTCCTATAGGGGTATTTTGGTAATTTTACAAATATTGGGGTCTCGGTACTTATTACGACCTCCTAGAGGGTCTATCGCCACTTTGAGCGACTCAGATAACTTACACGGCCAGAACAGTGTATATGGGCCCAAAACCCGCTATTGGGCCCAAGTGGGCCCACACGCTCGTGTGGCCCATTTAGTCCAGATTCACATACGGCATCGCAAGCCTCATAAACAAACCTATCAATGATCACTTATCGAGGATTATACCCGTGTGGGCCCACGCGGCCCATTCTGACCCATCGAGGCCCATAACGGCCCCAGTCCACAAAAAACGCACGTGGTGGCCTCTGCAGTCTACTACCCACGATTTGGGGCACGGTTCGCCCCACATGTGTTCGCACGTTCGTGAGTCCTCGAATGCTGAGGTTCCAGCATTTTAGCTTATCAGCTTTTGCCGATTCACAGATAGACAGGGGTGTGAATACACACCTGTATCCCGCATTTGACAGTTACGAAATCGGGCATACGGTTACACACCCTTTTCGGCTTTTAAGCTGCTTATCATTTACAGAAAATAGTTACACACCTGATTACGTAGAGTACTAAAAATCCACTAGCGCTAGAACCTTGACTAGATCGGTCGACTGTGATTTGCTTACTTGTTCCAGAGCTCGGTGCAGCCACCCTTCCGCATCCTGGTAGAAAATCCCTAACAGTCGACACCTTACGCCGCTTAAACTTAGGAGTAGAGGCTACGCGCTCAAACTCAGTCGGTACCTTTGCCATCACTTTATTACTAGCACCCTCTTCACCCATCGGAAGTTCTAGAACCCGAAAGAACATATACATAGAAGAAAGGAGAAGAATCGGTAATAAGGGATCGCACCATTTGGCTTAAACAGCAAAAGAGAGAACTGAAAGGAACCGAGAGACTTGCCGATTAACAAAGATTACTTGCCAAATCAAAAATAAGAATGGGGAGAGTACAGAATGTAGGAGCAGAGGATCCCTTAAACCAAGACTAACCCGTCAAGGGTTTGAGAGGGGAACAAAAAAATAGATTTAACCAGAAGTGAAGAGTATAATCACTTACCAAGCAACAAGGTATTCGGCCAAGGTATTAAAAAGGAAGATGGTGATGGAGCAATTGAAAAGAATGAATAAAGAAGGGAAGAAGGATGAATTCGGTCACAATGGCTAAAGGATGGAGAGAGAAAGAGAGTGCATAAGCAACCAAAGAGGAGAAGGAAAAGAATCAGTTCACAAAAGCCAGTGAGAAAGGGAAGTAGGAAGAGCAGTAAGCAAACCAAAATACAAAAGCCAAAACCCAAATGGATGAAAAAGAGGAGTAAGATAATTTTGGCTCCCAAAGAAAAGTGACCAAAACGTGATCAATAAGCACATCAAAGACAAATTTCCCGGAAACCAATCCCCTAGCCGAATGCAAAAAGTGTCTTCACTTACCTATTCGGCACCTAAAAGCCTATGACCAAATTTGCATACTGGGGAAATCCCTTTTTCGGCCAACTACTATCACTCCCCTCAACCTCCCATAATCCACTCCCACAATCTCTCAACCTACCAATTTGCATCACTTTCAAACTCCTCCAACACAAACCTTCATCCATATCCCTTGAATCTCTCCCCAAGACCAATTCCACAACCACCTCAAAGAGAATTCCACTACAACACAAACATCAAGGCGTCATGTGATGCAAAATAAATACCCATCATAATACTATGCCAACACTCGAACCCCTGACCACATACACACTCCTAACGCCACCTTGCCACTAGACCACATGCTTCCTTGTGTCTTTTTTTTAACACAATAACCTAAAAGGCCTACATCCAAGCATCCAAGGTTTTATCCACTTAAAACCAATTTTTTTGCTAAAGCCCAGGTTTGAACCCAGGACTTTTCCAACTCCTCTCAGGACCCTTAACCACTTGAGCAGACATTTAATTGTGTCATTTCCTAGCTCACATAAAATTTTATGCATAGTTTCCTAACCGTTCCCTTGCTCAAGGCCCAATACTTCTAGGCCTAAATTTTGGGGTGTTACAGTTCTACCCTCTTTAAAGAAATTTCGTCCTCGAAATTTCTAACTATCTGAACAACCGCTTAGCTTAATCTAGACCACTACGCTCATGCTGCACACTCTAGTTCCAAATAATACGAGCACGCACCACACCATCTATCCATCAAAGCGGATGGATATCACACATATATCATTTCCAGAATACACACAGAATAAATACAAACTCTAACTTTAAATGTAGCAATACAGTCTAATATCTATCTATGGAGTTCCAGTGTAGTGCTACTACCTATAGTAGTTTCTCAGTATAACATTTCAGTCTATAATAGTAAACAGAGTCAGAGAACTTACAGATTTGGTGCCAGAGACTCGGTGTGCCACACTTTTTAGAAAAATACCTCAAAACACTTCACATATTTGAAACCAACCTCTTGTAATACAAAATTTTGAAAACCCATTCCACAGCTGAGTTTTGTAACTTGGCTCTGATACCACTAAATGTAACACCCCAAACCCGGCCCAGACATTATGGCTAAATCTGGCGTGTCACATCAAAGCATCGTTCAAAAACTGAGTTTGTCGTTAAAAGTTCATTTCTATGTTTAAATCCTTTTGCTCGAGTTTATCAAATCATCTCGTCAAAAATGTTTACTTAATGCCTGGAATTGATACTTTAGGTTATTCCAATCGCGGAAGCTCCTAAAGTTTGAAATATAAAAACGTCTGTTTTTAAGTGTTTTTGAAAATAGTTGTTAATTTTGAAAATTCGTGTTTAGTAGTTTTAAATAAGGAAATCTAAAGCCCATTTAAAAATTTAATCCCTCAAAGGCCTTATAACAGAATTAAAACCCACAATATAAAATTCAAATAAAAAGTGTACAGCAGAGCATCAACGGTTGTGCGGCCACCTCCGAGTCTCTCGCGACTTTAAATCGCCTAAGGCTGCGGATTACCTGCACAGTTAGACAGAAGGTGAGTTTACGAAAACTCAGTGTGTAATCCCTTATAATACAAATAGTCAGATATACGGTATGCAGAAACAGACTGGTCCTGAGCCTATCACAGACACAATATCAGGTGGGCCTTAGCCCATAACAGAACTAGGTGGGCCTAAGCCCATTACAGAATCAGTATAAGATGCAGATATGCAAACAGAAATCCAGCCCAATCCAACCAATACACCACCCGTACCAACCAATATAAAAGCCAGTGAGAAAAGGGAGGTAGGAAGAGCAGTAAGCAAACCAAAATACAAAAGCAAAAACCCGAATGGATGAAAAAGAGGAGTAAGATAATTTCGGCTCCCAAAACATGATCAATAAGCACATCAAAGACCAATTTCTCGGAAACCAATCCCCTAGCCGAATGCAAAAAGTGTCTTCACTTACCTATTCGGCACCTAAAAGCTTATGACCGAATTTGCATACTGGAGAAATCCTTTTTTCGGCCAACTACTATCACTCCTCTCAACCTCCCATAATCCACTCCTACAATCTCTCAACCTACCAATTTGCATCACTTTCAAACTCCTCCAACACCAACCTTCATCCATATCCCTTGAATCTCTCCCCCAAGACCAATTCCACAACCACCTCAGCAGAATTCCACTACAACACAAACACTAGGCGTCACAGATGCAAAATAAATACCCATCATAATACTATGCCAACACTCGAACCCCTGACCACATACACACTCCTAACGCCACCTTGCCACTAGACCACATGCTTTCTTGTGTCTTTTTTTTAACACAATAACCTAAAAGGCCTACATCCAAGCATCCAGGTTTTTATCCACTTAAAACTAAAATTTTTGCTAAAGCCCAGGTTTGAACCCATGACTTTTCCAACTCCTCTCAAGACCCTTAACCACTTGAGCAGACATTTAATTGTGTCATTTCCTAGCTCACATAAAATTTTATGCACAGTTTCCTAACCGTTCCCTTGCTCAAGGCCCAATACTTCTAGGCCCAAATTCTAGGGCGTTACAGAACCTGAGGAGGCAATGCATTGGCAATACCCTCATCTTTTCTGATCAGGTAAATTTTGAGGACAAAATTTTATTAAGGGGGTAGAGTTGTAACGCCCCAAAAATTTAAGTCTTTAATTTTTGCATGTTATGACACAAATTGCTTGTTTGCTTTAATGGCTAAGTGATTTGGGTGTGTATAGGGGTGTGTGAGAAGCCTGGGTTCAAATCCTGGCTTTTGCAGAATTTTTAGTTTTGCTCTTAAATGAATCTAGACGCTGGCATTTAGGCCTTATAAATAACAGTGCTTGTTTTATGACACAAAAAGAACTGGTGATCTAGCGGCAAGGTGGCGTGTTGTGTAACTATGGGGTCTGAGGTTCAAGTCTTGGGTTGCACAATAGAATGATTATTTTGCTGTTTGAGCTGTGTAGGTAGTGGAGTTGGACTGAAACACAACTAAGGGGAGTTTGAATAGAATTTGAATGGAGTTTGAACTGGTCTTGGAGAGGTTCAAGGAGGGATAAGGGGAGAGATTCTAGGAGAAAATCAAGGAGTTTGGGTGAGGGGAGGAGTTGTGCCGTTTGGGGGAACTCAAGCCTTGAGAATTCGGCCGGGGGGAGAATGTTGGGCATTTTTCAGCATTGAGTTAGCATCTGCCGAATGTGGTAGGCTCTTTTGACACTTTTCTCTGCTCACTTTTTTTTTGCATTTTTCTTTCTTCTCCTCTGCAGAATTCTCTTTTCTTCCCTTCAGTTCATCGGCTTTTGGTTCATTCGTCCCTTTACTTTTCGGTCAATAGGTTAATTTAGTGAGCAACTCTTCCTTTCTTTTCTCCCTTTTTTCTTTTCCTCAAGCTGTACTCTCTGTTGGCCGAATAACCCTTGCCTTCCAATCGGTTTACCTTGTCTAAATATTTCTCTGTTTACCTTTCAGTTTGGCCGAATATCACCTTTTATTTTATCACTCTCTGCAATTATCTTCTCTTCGTTATTTCTTGCTGTTCTAGTGCTGCAAGTGCTTCTGATTATCGATAAGTGTTTATTCTCCTCACCTTGTGATTAAACCTATTCTTTTCCTTAAAACCGAATACCCTCTTATTCATCTTTTGATTACCTACTGTTGTTTCCTTCTTCACGGTGGGTTACTCGTTGTGGTTCTAGGGTTTTCCTTGAGGAGTGGTGGAGTGTAAGTGGTTTCGAAATACTCGCAACCCTCGTTCTCAGCATTCAATCAAGGTAATGCGTTATCTCACTTTTAGAGTTTAGGCCATATACTGGTTATGTTCTTGTAGGGATCATTTCTGGATTGAGGCCACTTATATGGCCTACCGTAGTTAATGAGATCGGTGTTGTGGTACAGATAATCTATAAAGGCGTGTGATCACTTCTGGGTAGCGGTCTTGGAGGACTAAAGTCACCTCATTTAAGCAAGGTAAGGATGGTGGTTTTGGATTAAGTGTCAATAAAAAGGATGTTTTACTCTAACGATTAAGGGACTGACATTGGGTCATGTTTGAATCTAGGTTGGGTGCTCGTGGAACTTTGAGCGATTTCGTAAATAGGTGTGTATTCACACTGGTTTGACTGTAGAACGGTGAAAGCCGAAAAGCCGGAAGATTGGGCTTTGAGGTCACATAGGCGTGCGAACGCTCGTGTGGTCAAACTGAGCCCATGAAACACTGGCGTATGACTGTAGAGGCCTTCATGAGCTTTTCATGGGCTTAGGCCGTAATGGGCCATGTTGGGCCGAAACGGGCTGTGCAGGCCCAATGGGCTCGTAGGCCCCACACGGATGAAATCCACGATTTGTGGCAAATATTGGACTGGGCTATGTAGGGCTCATAGTCGTGGCAAAATCTGGGCTGAACGGGTTGAACGAGCGTGTGGGCCCACTGGGCCGAGCAATGGGCCTTAGGCCTATTTACACTGTTATGACCATTTAGGTTACCAAAGTCGCTCGAGGCGACTGCGGACCTTCCATGAGGTCGATATCTGCACAGAGACCCCAAAGTAGGTAAAATGACCAAAATACCCCTAAAGGGTGAAATGACTATTTTACCCCTATTGGATGGAAATGACCGTTATACCCCTAAGGGTAGGTTGACTGATGTGTTCATGATTTGTATATGACTGTTACTGAGTATGATATTCTGCATATATGTATAATTTATGACATAACATACTGTATGGGGTTGGGATACGGTTATGGAGGAAGTATACTATACTGGTGGCTTTGCCACATATCACATCTTGGAAGCTTTGCTACAATCATATCGCGCGGCTTTGTTGTGATATCATTCTTGGCGGCTTTGCTGCGATCATCGTGTGTTAATTGGGTGGGTCGATTTTATTCCCACATGGTGTGTTGGTGGTACAGAGTAGTGTGTTGGCTGGATTGGGATGGGTTGCATTATTGTACTGTACTGATATGGTACTAGACTAAGGCCCACATCATATCAGATTGGGCTAAGACCCATATTGTCTTTATTCTCGAATAGGGCTCATGCTCGCATCATATTCGCATGTTATATATTGACTGACTATTAGGGGATTACACACTGAGTTTTCGTAAACTCACCCTTTCCTTTTTACTGTATAGGTAATCCTCAGCCATAGGCGATTTGGTGCCGTGAGGGACTCGGAGGTGGCCACACAACTGCAGTTGTTTTACACTTGCTTTTACTTAAATTTAAAGTTTATGTTGGGTTTTGTTTTTGTAATAAGGCCATTTATGTTTGTTTAAATTTTTAATTGGGCTTTGTTTATTTACTTTAAACCGCTAGTTTAGGAGAAGGCAAATATTCAAAATAAATACTGTTTTCCAAGACATGAAAGTTAAACATTAAACTTTTCCAAAAGCTTCCACAATTTTAAATCAACCTATTATAACAATAGCAGATAATAAGGCAAACGTTTTGACAAGATGATTCGTTAAATAATAATAAATGGGTTTTAAATTTAGAAACTAGTTTTTACCAACAAGTCCAATTTTCGAAAGACACTCCAATGTGACACGCCAGATTCGGCCATAACGTCTAGGTCGGCTTTGGGGTGTTACACTCACTTTCTAAAAGTGCTATTATCTGATTTTTAAGGAACTACTAGCATTTCTTCCTCCCTTGAGCTGGAAGTTGCGATTTTGGGTTGTAATGAGGAGATATTTTGTATCGGGGCAAGTAATATGACTTTGCATGCGAATTTTGAAAGAGTAAGGGTTCATTTGTTTGCATGTAAAATGTTTTCTGTAAAACATTTTTATTGTTTTGCGATGTTTGTTTGTTGAAAAATGAATTACCAAAGGAAAACATTCTCTAAAAAAAAGGGTAAAATCAAAACTTTTTAAAGGAAAATGTCTTACCAATTTTTTTTCCGTAAGACATTTTCCAAACTGATAAGGCTCTGTTCACTGTCCTCATTGTCGAAGAAACAAAAAGGGGAATCTTTTAGAGTAACAAAGGGGAAGCTCTCTTCACTATCGAAGAAAATAGTCCCTTATATTCTAATTTTATACTTTTTACAATTTAGTCCCTAAAATCCAATTTTTTACTATTCTACAATTTAATTCCTCAAAAATAGATTTTCTTATTTTACAGTTCATCCCTAAACCTTGTTTTGTACAAATTTGTAGGTAATCCCTAGATCGCGGATTTGGAGCCGACGCGGACTTTGAGGTGGCCATGCGTTATTTTCTCGTAAACTTTTATTTCTTACTTAAACTTACTTTTTCATTTTGGGATTTTTGCAATGTAATAAGGCCTCCATAACTTTAATTTGGGTTTTTACTTTAAATTTGTTATAGCATGTTTTCTAAACTGTCAAATGCGGAGTTTTCTAAGATAAAAATCTAAAAAATCATGTTTTCAAGTGTTAACAAAAGATAGCAAGCGGTTAATTAACTAAATTCGGAAATTTTTCTTAAACCAACAAACACTGCTTTCAACATATCACGTTTCAGAATACCACTAGATTTCAGTTTTCGTAATACAGAACCTGACCGAATTTGATTTTCAAAAAGGGTTAACATAACGCGAAGAATGTTTCTCTTTTAAATTTTCAAAGTTATTTAAAACAACCTTTCCTTGTGACATACCAGATCCGGTCGTAATGTTTAGGCCGGGTTTGGGGTGTTACAATTTTGGTATCAGAGCCAGGTTTGCTAAACTCGGGCCGTGGAATGGGTTCGAAAATGTTTTCCAAAAATGGGTTTGAAATATTTTAAGAGATATATATATTATTTTTGAAGTATGGCACCTGAGTCTCCGGCACCAAATCTGCACGGTAAGTCTTCTGGCTATTGGTTGTTTTACATGAAGTAATTGTATTGTGCTGTGATTGCTAGTACTAAGAAATTCAACTTTAGAGACTGAAATCTTTAGGTATATATATGTGTTCGCGAGAACTACTTTTAATGCTGTTTTCATAAGATTGTTCGGTAATAAACATTGGAAGAAGTACTAATTCATAAAACTTTTAATCAGATTAAGTCAAATTAGTAGTCATGAGCGCTAGAGGACGTGGACGTGGTATGCGAGGCCGTGGTAGAGGTCGAGGTGTTGGGGCTGAACCTTCAGAATCGGGGCATGGGCCGGAAGGTGAAGTGCCGACATCACCAATTACGGAAGCGGGATTTCAGGATCAAACTGGTGGAGACGATCATCGTGTCTCATGCTATCTTTGCGAGAGTTAGTGGGTTCTTTGGAGCAAGCATGGGGTCAGTAGCTCAAAAATCTATGTCTGAGCGACTCCGAGCCAATGGGGCTGAGATGTTTAGGGGCATTTCGGGTGTGGCTCCTAACGTGGTAGTCTTCGCTAGAAGTGGTGGAACGAATCATGGGCGATCTTGATCTGCATGCAGAGAAGAGAAGTTGAAAGGAGTTGTGTCTCTTCTCCGAGATGAGGCATACCAGTGGTGGCTCACGGTTAGAGATGGTACATCAGCAGACCGCATTACCTGGGACTTCTTTAAGTCAGCATTCCAGGGGAAGTATATTGGATCGAGTTATGTGGACGCTCAAAGGAAGGCATTTTTGAACTTGGTCCAGGGGAATAAGTCAGTGGCCGAGTATGAGGCGGAATTCCTACGTCTAAGCCGTTATGCCCGGGGTATTGTTGCAACAGATCACGAGCGTTGTGTCCGATTTGAGGATGGTCTGAGGGACGAGTTGCGGGTACTGATAGCTCCGCAATGGGAGAGAGAGTTTGCTGTTCTGGTTGAGAATGCTAAGATAGCCGAAGAGGTAAAGCGATCTGAAAGGCAGAATCAAGATAAGGATAGGGGTAGAAATAAAATAAATTTTGGGTCGTCAAGATCTGCTGGGGGTTTCCAAAAGAGGCCTAGGTTCGATGGGCCGAGTCGAGTTACGAAGCCCATTGTTGTTGGTTGGCCTCAGCAATGTGCTAAGTGTGGGAAGTTTCACTCGGGGGAGTGCTGGGCAAGAAGTAATAGATGTTACAGGTGTGGATCAGTAGATCATCGGGTAAGGGACTGTCCACAAGAGCCGAGCAGGGTATGGCCAGTAGGTCAGGGATATGCTCAGTCCGGAAGAGGTGGGCAGCAACCACCGAGAGGTCGTGGTCCGACCAGAGGAAAATAAATTTAGCCGAGGGCAAGGAGCACCAGGCAGAGGTGCTGGGAATACAGATGCAAGACAGCCTGGGTTGGTTTATGCAGCCAGACGCCGAGAGGAGGGTGATGCACCGGACGTCATAACTGGTACGTTCCTTATTTCTGGTTCGCCCTTTACAGCATTGATATATATTGGGTCTACGCATTCGTATATTGCTAGTACTGTGTCTGAAACTTTGAACATAGAACCTGTGGTTGCTTCTAGGGAAATGACTGTGATTAGCCCTTTAGGACAATCTGTAGTGGTAAACAAACTCTTTAGGAGTGTGCCTTTAGAAGTACAAGGGGTAGTCTTCCCGGCTGATTTGATGGAATTGCCGTTCGGCGTGTTCGATTTGATCTTAGGCATGGACTGGTTAGTTAAGTATCGAGCAAACTTGGATTGTGCTGCTAAGCGCATGGTGTTGAAGACTCCCGATGATAAAGAAGTGTTAGTGATAGGCGAAAGAAGGAATTATCTGTCTAATGTGGTGTCTGCTCTTAAGGCTGAAAGGATGGTGAGAAAAGGGTGTGAAGCGTTCTTAACTTTCATCAGTGCTTTGGAGGCCAAGGAGTTGACTGTAAAAGATGTCAGAACAGTGAAGGAGTTCAAAGATGTCTTTCCAGAAGAGCTTCCAGGGTTACCTCCGAATTGCGAGGTGGAGTTTGGTATTGATCTTCTTCCAGGAACAGTGCCAGTGTCCATTGCCCCATACAGAATGGTGCCGAAGGAGCTGGTAGAACTTAAAGCCCAGATTCAGGAACTGTTAGACCGGAGTTTTATCCGACCAAGTGTGTCACCTTGGGGAGCGCCGGTGTTATTTGTTAAGAAAAAGGACGGGTCGATACGGATGTGCATTGACTACAGGCAATTGAACAAGTTGACGATCAAGAACAAGTACCCGTTGCCAAAGATTGACGACTTGTTTGTTCAACTGCGAAGCGCTTCGGTCTTCTCAAAGATAGACTTGAGGTCAGGTTATGTAACACCCTGTTTAGGGGCTATGTAATTTGAGTTTAACCCAGGTGTTGGAAGATTTTTGGGTGTGCTTTGGTGTATTTAGAGGTTTTAAGAATGATTGGATGAGCAGGAGTACCTTGGAAAATTTTAGATTTTTAGTGTAAAAGGGGAAATAGGGCAAGAAGGCCTTAAAATAAATTGGTGGAATTTAGGACACAAGAAACAGTTGGGTGGAGTGGCATGGAGGCACCGCTTGGAGCTTTGAAAGGGGCGCCTAAGGGAGCAGGGTTCGAAATGCTAAGGCAGCAATTTTTGTTTTATATTTGCGTCGACCAAAGGATTTGGCTAAGTAGGCCTTAAAATTAATGGACGAGTTGGTGGACATGAAAGTCCGATTGGCAAAGTGGCTCTCATGCGCCACTTAGGCGCTGAAGGAAGAAAGAAGCGCTGGTTCGAGTGGGGCAGCGGCATTTTTTGGCGTTGTATTTTGCTATGTGATGGGTGAAGTAGGAAGGGGTTAAAAATAAATGTTGGGGCTTTGTAACATGAAAGGCGGAGTTGGCCGAATGGCACAGGCGCTACTTGGTCGCTGATTTCCCCAGGTCCCGTGTTCGAACCTTGGAGGCTGCAGGTGGGGTTTTTTTCTTTTTCTTCTGATTGGCATGAAGGTGGGCGGCACAAGTGGAGAGTTTTCTCTCTTTAAATTCTTTTTATTAAAGGATAATATGAGCTTTTCTTTTAATTAGATTTTTTTAGATAATAAGAGATAAAGAGGATATTATTTTGATTATTAAGATTATTAATTTGTTTTAATTCAAATGGGTGGCTTGGAGTAATTGGGGAGGTTGATTAGAATTTGAACTCCTTGTTGGAAGGAGTGGACGGCAAGCTTGAAGGGGGGTCACAGAATGCCTATAAAAGCATCAGATTGACCCCTTTGCTTTTCCTTGTGTCATTTTTGCTAAGTGCCGAATTTCCTATTTAGTGGGCGACCTTCTTCATGAATTTCTTTTGATCCCTTTGCCAAATTCTTCTACTCCTCTTTTTATTCATTTATTTTCCTTACGACCAACCCCAAGTCTATATCTTCTCCTTGTATAGCCGAATATTTTACCCTAATAGGAAGCCATAGCCAGAACCTTTCACCTTGCGTCCTCTCTACTAAGTCGCGAATCCTTAAGCCAAGTGATCCTTCTCCGGTGGCCGAATCTAGGAGGGTGACTTGGGAAGTTTATCGATAAGGGTAAGTGATCTCTTTTGTATATGTTTTGGATTCTCTTCCATATTGTTGC
Organism: Gossypium sturtianum; assembly: GCA_025698515.1. Lineage (NCBI taxonomy): Eukaryota > Viridiplantae > Streptophyta > Magnoliopsida > Malvales > Malvaceae > Gossypium > Gossypium sturtianum. Next base: position 92,445,834 of record CM046949.1, read on the forward strand.
CAAGCAAGAGTCTAGGCCTTGATTTCTTTGGTTGGCCAATGTCCTTAAGGCTTTAAGTGATGTGTTTTTCTGTGGTAGCCAGTGTGAGGAGCACTTGGGGGGCTGTTTGAATTCGACTACTCATCAAGGCAAGGTGGTGGTAAGTATTCGGCCAAGGGGGGCTATACTCATATATTTTTAGTAGTAGCCAATTCTAATAAGTTGTGTAGCAGGGATTACGACAGTTCAAGGGCAAGTGCAGTTTTTCGGGATTTCGATAAGTAAAGTTTAGGGGCTAGTCGACAGAAGTAAACAAACCTTCGGGATTTAAGATCTTTCGGTAAGGATGTCAAGTTATGGTTCTTTTTCATTTAAGATCTCGTACTTGTCAATTAACGAAGTGTTCTGATTAAGCGTTCTGATAGAGGCCAATACCAGTCAAGGAGGACAAGGGAAAGTCCCTATCCCAAAGTTTAAGAAAAGAGCTGTCTCAGCGGTTCGGGATTGGCCACCGGGGTGTGGGCCAGCAACAGAAAGCTATAGGCAGATAGGCGTAGTCTCGCTTAGCGATAGCATCGAGGATCGAGAGTCTAGAACTTCAAGTAATAAGGTGTGTAGTTAGCCATTGTTTCCGGGTTTTGTGTGATATCTGCTTATGTTATATGCTTACTAATAAGTGCAGATGGTAAAGTGTGATAGATACCCTAAAAGGGTATGACGATGATCGTGTAAGTAGCACATTGTAAATATTGTTGTCATTTATTTAAATATGAGTGTATGCCTATATTTGTGAATGACATGCACATGCATCATATTGTCGTTATATCATGTTACATGTGCATGGGTGGGTTATGAAAGAAGGACCGTGTACTTGAGTACGTGGTTGATGTCGACTTTGTGCTACATCGTGGATTGGCGCCCGACCGAGGTCGCGTTGTGGATCTTTGCGATTTAGTTCGCGTGGTTACCTTGATTGATATCAGCTCTATGCCATATCGTGGCTTGATGGATTGCCGTGTGCTCCATCGTGGTTTGATGTTAGCTATACGCTACATCGTGGATGGCATTGGTTGCCTTTTTGGAGGGAAAAGGAGGGGTGACTCGATAGTCCCCGGTGTGTAGTAATTTGGATAAGGGGGTGTGTAGCGGATGGACCTTAGGATTGGGTTGGGTTTCATGTTGCATTGTTCCGTTGTGAAATGTTATGGAAATGGGCCATGCCCAATATGACATGTGGAAAGGTATGTTTTGAGAACATACGTGGAAATGGGCCAAGCCCAATGATCGATGGATTGATGAGAAAAGGGCCTAGCCCAAAGCTTGAATATGATTTGATTGTGGGCCAAGCCCGGTTGTGGTAATGTTTAAATGATTATATTTACATGCCGCATTTTATAATTGGGTTGATTTGTGGCTAACATGTGGGTGGATATCGGTGGTTTAATTACACACTGAGTGCAGTGTGACTCACCCAACTTTTTAAACATCGCAGGTGAGTCGTGATTAATGGACCGGGTTGGAGTAGATACAAAGGTGGCCATGCAAAAGCAGATTTTCATGCAGAAGTGGATGTTTTACTTGTTTAGTTAATTAATAATGATTTTTATATTATCCGTATTTTGGGAATTTATTTGATGTAATAAGGGCCACTTTTGATTTAAAGTACTCTATTTATGGTTGTTGAAGTTTATGTTTACTTAGAAGTATTTTTACAAATGATTTATAATATAATAACTTATAATAAAGTTTAAATTCGGATATTTTATATCAAGCTTATATTATTTAATAGATTTTAATTGGACATGGTTTCCAAAAGATCACAGATTCTAAAGTTTTATTTTAAGTCAAAACAAATTTTCACGGGTTATTCTAACATCAAAATATTTTCAACCGTTCTTCCACAGTGACATAACCAGATCCGGTCAAGGCTCGTGGGCCGGGTTTGGGGGTGTTACAGGTTATCATCAGCGTAAGGTCAAGGAAGCAGATATTCATAAGACAGCTTTTCAAACCCGTTACGGTCACTACAAATTTTTAGTAATGCCGTTTGGGTTGACGAATGCACCAGCTGCGTTTATGGACATGATGAATATGGTGTTCCAACCCTATCCAGATCGGTTCGTCGTAATGTTCATAGACGATATTTTGGTTTATTCAAAGACGGAGGAGGAGCATGATTCGCATCTTCGGGTTGTTCTGTAGATTTTGAGGGAGAAGCAGCTGTATGCCAAATTCAGCAAGTGTGAATTTTGGCTGAGGGAAGTTACTTTTTTGGGGCATGTTGTGTCTGCCGAGGGGATTAGGGTTGACCCCCGGAAGATTGAAGCTGTTTTGGATCGGAAACCACCGAAGTCTGTGGCGAAAATTTGAAGTTTTCTCAGTTTGGCTGGGTACTACAGAAGGTTTGTTGAGGGGTTTTCGTTAATAGCTGCACCGTTAACCAAGTTATTACGGAAAGGGGTACCATTTGTCTGGTCAGATAAGCAGTAGGGAAGCTTTGAGAAGTTGAAGAGGATTTTGACAGAGGCACCAGTGTTGATTCAGCCTGAGGCTGGGAAGGAGTTTGTTGTTTATTGTGATGCGTCGCACACAGGGTTGGGATGTGTGTTGATGCAAGAAGGGAAGGTAGTAGCATATGCGTCTAGGCAGTTGAGACCTCATGAAGTGAATTATCCTACGCATGATCTGGAGTTAGCTGCAGTAGTGTTCGCTTTGAAGATTTGGGGGCACTACTTGTATGGTGAGAAGTCGATTATCTACACCGATCACAAGAGCTTGAAATATCTCCTTACCTAGAAGGAGTTGAATTTAAGGCAACGGAGGTGGATTGAATTGTTGAAAGATTACGATTGCTCGATTGAGTATCACCCAGGTAAAGCTAACGTAGTGGTGGATGCGTTGAGCCGTAAGGTGATATGTGATTTGAGGGCAATGTTTGCTCATCTCAGTTTATATGATGATGGAAGTTTGTTAGCTGAACTCCAAGTGAAGCCTTCTTGGATCAATCATATTAGAGAGAAGCAGTTGTCGGATGAATCACTAAGTTCTAAATTTCAGTTAGTGGCAGATGGTGAGACAACAGATTTTAGTGTGAACAGTGATGGGGTATTGTGCTTTCGTGGAAAGGCTTGTATGCCAAAGGATTCCGAGTTAAGGCAGAAGATTCTGCAGAAAATGCATAATAGTCCATACGTTATGCATCCTGGTGGAAGTAAAATGTATCGAGATTTGCGTGAACAGTTCTGGTGGCCAGGTTTGAAGCGAGAAGTTACAGGGTTTGTGAGTAAGTGCTTGACGTGTCTACAGGTGAAGGCGGAACATCAGTTGCCTTCGGGGTTGCTACAACCAGTGAAGATTCCACTTTGGAAGTGGGATAGGATAACGATGGACTTTGTTAGTGGGCTACCTCTTACGCCTACTAAGAAATATTCAGTGTGGGTAATTGTCAATCGGTTAACGAAGTCCGCTCACTTCATACCAGTTCGTGTTGATTACTCATTACAGAAGTTGGCCAAGCTGTATGTAGCAGAGATTGTGAGGTTACATGGGGTACCAGTGTCTATCATATCAAGCAGAGACCCCAGGTTTACATCGCGGTTTTGGAAGGCGTTGCATCAAGCGTTGGGTGCAAAACTGGATTTCAGCACAGCGTTTCATCCACAGACTGATGGTTAGTCTGAGAGGGTAATTCAAATCTTGGAAGACATGTTGAGAGGCTGCGTTATCGATTTCAGGGGTAGTTGGGAGGATTTCTTACCGCTGGCGGAATTCGCATACAATAATAGCTATCAATCCAGTATCCAGATGGCACCTTATGAAGCGTTGTATGGCCGTAAGTGTCGTACTCCTACTTGCTGGACAGAGTTGTGTGAGCGAAAGTTGTTGGGTCCGGAATTGGTTTCAGAGACAGAGGAAAAGGTTAAGTTAATTCGAGGCAGAAATCTTATGCAGACCTGAAGCGTAAGGATATAGAGTTCTCAGTGGGGGATCAGGTTTTTCTGAAAGTTTCGCCCTGGAAGAAAGTTTTAAGGTTTGGACGAAAGGGCAAGTTGAGCCCCAGGTTCATCGGGCCCTATCGAATGTTGAAGCGTGTGGGACCAGTAGCTTATCAGCTGGAGTTACCTCCAAAATTGAGGCAGATACATGATGTATTCCATGTCTCGAAGTTAAGGCGCTACCGTTCGGATCCATCCCACATAGTGCCGGTGGAAGAAATCGAAGTAAGGCATGATTTATCTTTTAAAGAGGAACCAGTTCAGATCTTAGACCGAGATGTTAAAGTATTGAGAAGGAAGACAGTTCCGTTGGTTAAATTTTTGTGGCGGAATCACGGTTCAGAGGAGGCCACGTGGGAGCCAGAGAATGTGATGCGACAACAATACCCTCACCTCTTTTGTTCAGGTAAATTTCGAGGCCGAAATTTCTTTAAGGGGGTAGAACTGTAACATCCTGAAGTTAGGGGTTTTGCATTTTATGTTTTCTGTGTATTTGGCTTGTTCTGCATGTTAATTTGGTGTGTTTGGGGGTCCCGGGAAGGCTCGGGGTTAAGCTAGAGCCTTGGTAAAAATTTGGTTTTTAGGCACTTTAGGGGAGAGCTGGTTGAGGCAGGTCTTAAGAGTATTTTCTTGTGTTTGTTGACACAAGAAAGTGTGTGGTGTGGTGGCAAGGTGACGCCACTTAGGGAGCAAGGGAAGTGGCGTCACAAGGGAGCAGCAAGGGGAAGGAGTTCGAGTCTCGTCAGCAGCGTCCAGAAGCTTTATTTTTGTGCTTAGGGAGCTAAGGTGTTGGTTTTTGGCTGGACTCTTCATGGTGGTTGTTGAATGAGTCAAATGCTTTTGAATGAGTGGTGGAGAGGTGCTTGTGGTGTTGGATTGGGTCAACAAGTTTGAATGGGTGTGGGGGAGTGAAAGTAGGAGGAAATCGTGGGATTTGGGTGTTGGTTGTGGAGTTGGCCGAAAGTTGGGAGGTGAATTCGGTCAAGTGGGTAAAAGTGAGGGGACCTTTGTTGTTGAGCATTTTCAGTTTAGTTGCTAGAGGTTTGTGCCGAAATTTGCTTTGTTTTGAGGATATTTCTTTTTGGCATCTTCGGTCTTAGGGAGTGAGTGTGTGCCGTTGTGAAAGAGAGCACCTTTGAGGTTCATTTCGGGTTGCCTATTTTTTGTGAGTGCCGAAAGTCCATAAGTGCATTATTGTTTTTCCCTTCTTCATTTTCGGTAAGTACTCTATCTCTTATCAAAGCATTTCTTTTCTCTTCCATCTTCTAGTAAACATCTTCTTCTCCAAAACCGAACCATCTTTGTTGTTGCTAGCCGAATCCCTCCTCACTATTTCTGTTTCTTGCTCATACAACTTTCTTCTTCTTTTGTTCTATATTTGTTTCTACACTCCATTTCTCCATAGCCGAACCTCAGCCTACTCTTTGCTTCCTTTTCATCTTGTTTCTCCTCGTTTTATTCTATTCTCCTCATCTTCTTCTTTAGCCGAAACCTTGCACCTCCTCCATTGACACCTTTTCTTTTCTCTCTTTAGCCGAATAGCTCATTTGGTCAAGTGAATCGGTTTCATCCTGTATCTCGATGGTTGAAGGTAATGATCTTTTTTTCTATCTTTTGTTAAAAACCAAATCTTGTATCTCCTTCTTCACTAACCGAACCTCTGGTTCTTTGTCAACTCGAATCAATGCTGCTCGTATAGCCTAAGGCGTGAAGGCCTATTCTTCTCTGTCAAATCTATCTTGGTTTTTCATCATCAATAACGCAAGGTAATCTCGTGCGATACTTTTTCCTTCTCTAAATTTCTTCTAGCCGATTACTCAAGGGAGTAATTTTTACTGCTAGGCTGAACTTTTGGTTCTCTCACAACTCATCTTTGATTCAAGGACGAACCAGTTGCTGTGTGGTTCATCATTTACCAAGGTAGGAGTCACTTCTTTTCGGTTCTTGGTTATTATATCCCTTATCGGTTTTAGTCTACCTTAATCAATTTTCTTGTTAGACAAGCGACGTTTCACTCTGAGTACTAATCAAATCTCTTCATGGATGCAAGTGTTGGTCAAGCTGTGGTGGGGAGCGAACCTATAACCCTGCTCCCAAATTTAAAAGACGTGCTATGTCGGCGGTTCGAGACTATCTGCCAGGTTGTGGTAGAGAGCTGACATCTGCCTGGGATAGACAAATAGCTGTTATCCCTACTAGTGAGAGCGTCAATGTAGAGAGTCTAGTTTTACGCGTTATCAGGTGTGTAATACGCACACGTTTCTTTACTATTTTGTGTTATTAACTGTGTGGGCTGAAAGCCGAAACAACTGTGTTGATAGTCAAGATACCCTCGTGGGTAAGGTTGGAGACACCGGGTAAGTTCTGCTATGATGATACTTTCGATTATATGCATGTATGAAATAATTATCTGTTACACATTGAGAGTATATTTCCATTCATTTTTAGTATGATAAAATGAGCATGGGCTTGGGATTGAATGAAAGGGGAAGTGTGAATCAGTGACTATTGTCACGGTGGTCTAAGAACCATGGTGGTTTAAAACCACGTATACATATATCAGTGACTTGTCTCGATGGTCTAAGACCACAGTGGGTTGGCCCCACGATTATATATTTTAGTGACTTTGTCACGAGTGGTCTGGGACCACGGTGGTCTAAAACCACGGTGGCATAATGCCACGGGTGTTTGAATGATTCAGGTGTGTAGAGGATGGAAAACTAGGTTGGGCTGGGCTGCATTGCATACATGTTTAATATGATGTATTGTGTGGGCTAAGGCCTAATGTGCATCTGTGGGCTTAAGGCCCAGATTTCGTTTAATGGGGATTTACACACTGAGTCTCGATGACTCACCCCTCTGCTTAATTTTTCAGGTAATCCCTAGATCGCGGATTTGGAGCCGAGGTGGACTTTGAGGTGGCCATGCGTTATTTTCTCATAAACTTTCGTTTCTTACTTAAACTTACTTTTTCATTTTGGGATTTTTGCAATGTAATAAGGCCTCCATGACTTTAATTTGGGTTTTTGCTTTAAATTGGTTATAGCATGTTTTATGAACTGTCAAATGCGGAGTTTTCTAAGATAAAAATCTAAACAATCATGTTTTCAAGTGTTAACAAAAGATAGCAAGCGGTTAATTAACTGAATTCGGAAATTTTTCTTAAACCAACAAACACTGCTTTCAACATATCACGTTTCGGAATACCACTAGATTTCAGTTTTCAGAATACAGAACTTGACCGAATTTGATTTTCAAAAAGGGTTAACACAACGCGAAGAATGTTTCTCTTTTAAATTTTCAAAGTTATTTAAAATAACCTTTCCTTGTGACATACCAGATCCGGTCGTAACGTTTAGGCCGGGTTTGGGGTGTTACATTAATTGAGTTTGTTGGGATTTATATCTCAAAGGGTTCAATTGAATATTTATCCTTCTATCCATCATATCCATCAGTTTATTCAATCTATCTTCCACTTTTAAATTTTGTCTATTTACTTATTATTTTTATTTGTTCTTTATTCTAAATTTCTTCTTTTACTATTTCCAACTTCTTTATTACTAAATTTATTTATTTCTTCTTTTCAGATCAGATCCAAATATTTCCTTTTCGAGTCGAACAACTTGAAATCGATCCTTCTTCCGCTTCCTCTACTTCATTCTGTATCATTTGGTATCAGATTCGGATGTTTTAGATGTTCTTTGTGTTCTTATAAACTGATTTCCAGCAAACAATCACAAAATAGTTTTTTTTCCTTTTTACCCAAAAAGTTTTCGGAAAAAAATATTTTTTAGTGGGTAAACATTTTTCAAATAATCTAAAATTTTACATACTTCTTCTTGGCACTATTTTAGAGTATAAAAAAATATTTCCCAAAAAAAGTGATAAAAAATATGAAAAAAAAGAAAAAAAAAAGAAAATATTTTGTGGGTTAAATTTTGTGCGAAATTTTCCAGATCAAATCTACATTATTTGAGGAGACTCTGGTTTAAATTTCATGATTTTTGAAAATCGAGAACACCTCAAACAAAAAAATTCAAGTTATTTTTCATTATTTCAGGTTTTTGGTTGGGTAGTTTATTTTCTTTGATTCTAGCATTAAGTTTTCTTTTGTTTTAGCTTTTTTTTATTCTATTACGCATTCTAACACATTTTCATTTCTTGTGTTAATAGGTACGAAAAGAGTTGTCTCTCCTTTCTCTGTACAACTTACTTCCTTTGGAGTCTAGTTTTTTTTTTTTTTTTGGTTTCTTAGAGCCCTAGGTCAACTTTGTTAGAGAGTAATCCCACATCTTTTTGAATATTATTGAATTTTATTACTCTTTAAAAGTTACAAGCGAGAAAATATTAATTTATTTTCTTTATCTATTAGATTTTTTTTATTGCGAGTGTATAACGGTGAGGTTTAATTTTCTTTGATCAATTTTTTTTTAGTGGTTTTTTTATTTCAGCCTCTAATAATGATATACAGACATAGTATGGTAGATGTTTTGGAATCTCCTACTGATGGAGACAATTTTCTTGAGTCTCATTGTCTTGTAGTGCGATAATCCCTTAGCATTCAAGTTAGGGACAATTCTGACGAAGTGCAAAGGACTAGTATCTTCCACTCGAGGTGCTTGATTCAAGGAAAGTTGTGCTCTTTTATTGTTGATAGTGGTAGTTGTGCCAACGTGGTGAGTAGTTTTTTAGTGGATACTTTATCTTTACCTTGTCAAAATCATCCTAAGCCATATCACTTACAATGGCTTAACAAAAGTTCGAAAGTTAAGGTAGTTAAACAGTCCTTAATTGCATTTGTAACCTCCCAAACCTGGCCTAGACATTATGGCTAGATTGAGAAGGCTACATTAGCCACCGAAATGGCTAATCTAACTTACGTTACTTTTGAAAACCTTAAATAAACTCATTTTTAGAGAAAATCGTAGTTGTACTTTGAGTTAGCTTAAAAACATTCATTCATTAGGTTATGTATACTTAGGATTCATTTTTTTGTTGATGGTGTTGTTTTAGAAAAATCATTTGTTTGCCTCTCTTCTTTAAAAAAAAACTCGATGTTAAACTAATGCAGTGGAAAAACCATTTTTCAAGTCATTTTGGAAACTTAGTTGCCTTATCGATTTATTTTTCAAAAACAATTACTTTGCAATGCAGCAAAAACTAGGGAACAATATCAAATTTTACTTAAGCCCAATATCATGCATTATCCGATTATTATGCTTGAGTAATCCATGCATGCAAAAATCCCCAGAAGAAAAGTTACCAAGCCACAGACCAGAAATAATTCAAAATTACAAGCCTAAACCAATAAAGACTTAGTAATACCTATTAAGAATAGTCTGAGGTCTAAGGTGATTCTCCGAATGTCGAGTCCGGTCCTAATTTTGAGGTTTACTTGAAAAGTTAAACACTATTGAGGGTGAGCTTATGAAAAGCTCGGTGTGAGTCAAACAATTATTTAAACAGACAAAAAAATCAAATACAATGAAACATATTAGCATTAATATAAAAAAACAGAACCATCATAGGAATTTCATATCATTACATAGCCACTATCAAACTGATGTCAAATGGTGTATGAGCATGGGACATCATTCATACGAGTAACAATCAGTAATTTTGATACCATTCAATACAAGACAATACAACACATATCATAAATCAATAAAATTCGAATATGTCGTGAGCATGATGCAATGTAAAAAGGTTCGTACCTATCCCATCCGCTACACACCACAAGTTCCTCAGAACCCATGATCCGAACTCAAAAACATTTTGGGCTTAAGCCCATTGTGGTTAAAACCACCGATAACAATATGCAAAAAAGTATGCCAGTAAGAATGTAGACAAGATGCCAGTAAAAATGCTATCAATTGCCATTCCCCTCGGTACTCCAGGTGCAATGCACTGACTAAAAATAATGCAGACTTAATATGCCGCTGGTACTCCACGAAACTCCTCCGTCAACCACAAAATCCCAAGCCAATGCATATGCAATATGTCACACAATCTCATACATAATCATATCTTAATAATTTTCACATTCATTTGACATGCTCGGCATGTCCTCAATGATCACATACTTTCAGTAAAGGGACACAGTGTTCCAATCTTTCAAATTACTATTGTGTTGGTATCAATCAATATCGTTTAATTTCACATACTTTACGGATTTTCATTGTGCATAAATAACACCCTGTTCAGTACACAATATAACAAATATCTCATGCGTTTAAATCATACATAAGCTTAATATGTTAGCACATTATATCATTTAGTCAAACATTCTCATATCTCATAACTCAAATATGAAATTACAAACTCAATCAAACATTCATACTATCAAACTAGCAATTTTGCCAACATGTTAATATTTTAAGGCTCGAAACATACCTGGTTCAGCCACTCGCAAAATCAATAATTTGGCTATTAAGCCAATCCAATAAGCGAGCTAATTTTATCAAATATAACATGATATTTAACATTTTCAAATAATTTTATGAGTTTAGGACCCACACCTTATTTTCCGTTTCCTCGCAGCACACTACCGAATCTTCCAATTTTCCTTCATAATTCCTTAAAGTTACCTAAAAAAAATTCAATATAAATAAAATAAATTTACCATTAAACCAGACTCCAAACACCCACTTATGAGTTCAAACCAATCGTTGAAACTATAACTATTTTATGAATCTAAACTAGTTAGATTCCTTACACTATATCGGTGCGAACCGTACGTACAATCGTTCTTCGCCTTTACGGATGATTTAGGGCATTTGGGTCAGAACCTAATTCAATAATATACTAGAAAATAAGTAGCTAATTAATGATTAAATTTCTTCATTTAATTAATTCATAACCTTTACCCAACAACTATGTCGAAATAACAAACTAGTTACCCTTAATTGCACTTACGCTTCACGATTTGTGGGTTTCTAATGGTCAATCGATCAAGAGCGTTTTTCCCTAATTGAAATGGGTTTAAAAGATGATTAGTATCTTTCAAGAACTCAAATTAAGGCTGGAAAAATATAAGCAAGAACCAAGAAACAAAACAGCCCACTTTCTTGCACATAGGTGCACGCACCACCACCCATGGTGGCCAAAATTGGGGCTGAATTTTAAAACGGTTTGGGATCTCATTAAAATATGGAAAAATACCTTTAAAATAATTTAAAATCCCCCAAATTCCAGATCTGGAAATTTTGGTTTTTAATTGACAAATTTAATCAAGAAATTAAAAAGAAAAGAGACCTTACCCAAGCTAGTCGAGAGAAACGGCAATGGCACTTTCTTGGCAATGTTCGGGATTGATCTTGGAGTTCAAGATTTCATATTTGGGGCTGATTTTAATGAGGAAAAATGACAGAAATATGGTGGGGAATATGTTAACAAATCTTGTGGCAAAAAGAAAAAAAAAAAGAGATGGTAAAACTAGGTGTAGGCGACAACAACAATGGAGGAAAAGAAAAAAAATTAAAATTAAAGAGAAGGAGAGGAGGAGAGGAACGACTAAGGCAATGAGAAGGATGATTAAAGGCTGATTATTAGAGAAAAATTAATATTTATACCTAGGTTAACTATGCTTGGATGGCCCACACATTAAAATAAGGGGTTTTTGTCAAAAAATTAAATTATTTACATGAGAATGGAATTGAAGTTAGGACCTCAAGGATAAATTCACTAATGTTTAGCCATCAAACCAATAAATCATTCTTGATATAATTTTTAAATATTTATTTTAAAAAATAAGACATGTCACAAACTAGGGTTTAAGGAAAAAATTGCAAAATAATAAAAATAGTGAGAAAGAAGGGATTTGAACTTGGGTTTCAAGGAACATTTCGCTAACACTTAACCAACAAACCAATACCTCATTTATTTCCTAAAAATGCATATATAACCTCAAAAATTAAGGCATCACCACTCTCTCTTGATTCACAAACCCAATTCTACTAAACCCTAATTTTTGGGATGTTACAGCATTCAAAATTGGGAATTATTCTAACGAGGTTTGGTGTGATGTAGTTCCCATGCATGCCGCCCATTTGCTTCTTGGAAGACCATGGAAATATGATCGTGATGTGGTACACCATGACAAATTGAACCGTTACTCCCTTGTGTTTAAAGGAAAAAAAATACTCTTTAGCCCCTTTTGAGCCCAAAGATGTGTATAAGGACCAATTGGAAATGATGAAATTCTGTGAGATGATTAAGGGGAAAGAAAAAATTGAAAAGGCAGAGAGAAAAGAGACCTTGAGTGATAAAATTCTACTTGATGGTCCACTTTTGGTGAGTGAAAATAAATTTGAGGTAAAAATGGAGAGTTATCAAATGGAAAAAAATGAAAAGAAAGAAAATATCCATGCAAAAGTGAGGAATGATTATGTTTTAACTACATAACTCGAATTTGTTTAGTGATGTTTCTTTATTACAAGATTTCAGTGATCCATTGACGGACTTCCAATTACATTACTCTACCATTAATAGACAATTTTACATGTGGGAGAGAGGTAAGTTGAACATTGATAATTCTACATAAGTGCTACAAGTTAAGAAAAGTAAGGATACATTTGAAATTGAAACATGTATATGCTACTGATTTTTTTTTTTAAAATATTTCCTTACAACATGTTTTCTCGTTGGTCAAATTTTATTAAACCTTGGTCTAAAAGTTCAATTGATTTTATGGGTTTATCTATGTATGTCAAGGTTACTTTTGTTGTATTCGATAGATTTATTAAAGAACTTTATGCATTTGATCTTGCAACAAAATTTTCTACCTTAGACTTTAAATATGAATTTTTACATAATAATATTAAACTTCTTGATTTTTATAAGTATATGAAATTCTTAAATCATCGTTGGAAATTCTTATGGATGACCATGCATATTCAAAGAAAGTTACATGTTATTTTTTACTTGAAGACTCATGTACTTAACACTTCTTTGTTTAGTGTTGAAACCTTATTTTTAAAGGAGACATATATGATCAAAGTTGATTTAAAAGATCAAAATAATATCTTTGATCCCGGAGATAGTTTTAGCTCACAAGAAAGCTTAGGTAAGTATTTTTTTTCATTTTATTGTTAGTTATTCTAATCCCTTTTTCTGTAACACCCTATACCCGGCCTGGTCGCCAAGCCCAAATATCAGGGTGTCACACCATCTTCTGATGTCAAAGACAACAAGTAAAAGCCCATTCTAAATGAAATGTCTTTCATATTATCATTCGTATAGGTTCTTGATCGAACATATTCTTATTTATCGATTATATATGCTGAACATGCATCAAAAGGTTTTAAAATAATAATCAAACATGCATAAGGTCCATTTAACGAAATCTCAAAATTGTCAAGTAGGTATCGATACTGATACTAGGGTATTGATATTTTCATTAAGTGGTATTGATACCACCTAGAAAAACGATACTAAACTTGCATTCTGTTTCTCGATTAAAACTACAAAGTCTTGAAAATTATCGATACCTGTCATGAGAGCAAAGGTATCGATACCAAATCTCTATTCTGACTTCTTGCAAGTCTCAAAACACAGAGGTGTCAATTTTAAATCCCCGAATATTGATACCTCTACTCTAGACCTAAAAATGCAGCATACATAAGCAATTAATCCATTCCAATTTAGTTCCTAAACATCATACATCAATTACTTCGACAAATAATCATTCAACGACCTAATTAACAGTTCAATATCGCAAAATTGTGTTCAAGCGAGTAACGTCAATCCCTCATCATGTTCACGAACTCAAGCATAACAATATCATGTAATTCTTATAGACCGAACCAAAAACCAACAAAATGTCTAGAAGTTAACATGACTATATACAAGTCTACCACATTGCCTCATTTCCCAAAACGTAAATAAATGTAGAACACATATGAAATAACAAATAGACTTGCTTGGATCACCCTCGAAACTACATCGCTCACACTGGCACACTACTGATCTACAATGGCTTAAAAGGAGTGGGTGAGCTCAACAAGCTGAGTGAATGCCTAGAATAACTACCATGTAAACAATTCATCAAGCATCAACGAAACAACTATATAGCACAACCTTAACAGTTCCAACTTTAGTGTCATAATATACTTACTTGTGCATTACTTTCTAGTTCTTTTACATAGTAAACATATTCACTTTTAAGCATATACCATATGTCACATTTAGTAACCTAACATACAAGCATATATCACCATACTCATATAGTCTCATGATGTTTAAGCATGTGTCATAATACTCGTAAAATCACATGACATTCAAGCATATACCACAATACTCTAAAACATCTTTATAGATAAATTGCATAATGGTCACATGTCATATAAACACATATCATAATACACATATATTCATAAGTTAAGATGATTTGCATAACAACCACATACTTATTTAGGCATACGTCACGTTACACATACATACATTTTAAGATAATTTGGCACTTGAGCTATGAAACATAAAAGTGAGCTCTATCTTCACTCATCGGTTACGCGGATCTCCAACACACCAAACATAGACTCATAGAGTGAAAAATATCCCAAAAGTGAAGCATAAAGCTAACACTCTCCTTATTTCCCCTCCAACATGTCCCAGGGCCTTAACACCTAAAATCACTGTACATATAGGTGAGTACTCACAATCCTATGGCATGCCAACTATATCCAATGGTTTCAAGATCACAAGGCCAAAATATCTGAAATCAAACACATATCACTTACCGATTATCCGTGCACTATCACTGCATATTTGCATCTTTAGCAAAACACTGTCACTAACATTTAACATATACATATCATGTAAACATTTTCACTTTTACAACGGTTAACATAACCACATATCACATGTTGTAGCATATCATCTCAATTCACATATTTACAAACACATAAGCACATTGTTCACAAGATAGCATAGGTATGAGAGAGCTTACACTCGAAATTTAGAGTAGGGGTTTAAGCTACTACCAAATTCCCAAATAACACATTGAATCATGTCCACAAGCAATTATTCCAAACACTCAATGATTACGCTTTTGCCTAAAAGCCTAAAGCTCAAACTAGTTTTTCCTTCCCTTTATCTCTACTCGTAGAAGGTTCTATTGAATCCAGAACTTCAACACAATAAATTCACACAACATTACATCCAAAAATCAGCCAAGTACTCATTACAAGCATACAAAATATAAGTCTAAACTAAGTTCTCATGTAACTGAAACTTATAACATAGCAAACTTTAAATTTGAATATCTCGATCTATACTTAATCTTTTCACCTAAAACCAATTCTGTTCATCTTATAATTTACCTACGACTAATTCTCAACCTTTAAACTTCACAAAACTACTCAATTCAAGATATCGACTTTTTCGATATATTTTATGGCTATTTTCCGAAAATTCATTAAAACTCAAGAAATCTTTAATGAAAATTCAAAGTAAGTTTAGAAACCTTCTAATCATGTTAAAACTAATTGAAAAACACTTTGAAACCATGTTTTTATGTAAAATCCTAAAATTCACCATTAAAGACCCGATTTCGACTTTTATTTAAAACATGTGTTTTAATGGCTAAGAATTCAGTTTAAGAGACTAAATATCATTTAAAACTCATAGAAAGTTTAATAGTTACCTTCGTTGGAAGAAAAATGAGCTTTGACGCTAATCCAAAAAAACCCACGTTTGGAGAAGATGACATAGATAATGAAATTTTTGGGTGATTTTCTTGGTTTTTATAGAAGTTTATAACCTAAGAGATGATAGAAATCAAAAGGAATTAGGATTTGGAGTTCAAAATTCATTAAAATAGCAAGAGAGTGTAACATCCTAAAATTTGAGTTTTGTATGTGTTACATTAAATTGGTGATTAAACAAGTTAGATTATTAATTTTGTTTGTTGAAGAGGTCCTGAGAAGGCTTGGGATCTATTTGGGCCTAGTGAAAATTTTTTAGCATTTGGTACTTTAAAGAGAGGGAGTCAGTGGATTTGTAACATATGGAAATTTTTGAGTAAGTAACTAACATAAGCTGAGCTAATAGTTAAGAGGATATGTGCCATATGTATTGTCTTGAGGGGAGAGGTTCGAATCCCATGGTATACATTTTTGTGACTTAAATTTTTTGCACTCATCTAGCATGTGTCGGCCAAGCTTTAGTTTTGGAAGGTTGGACTTTTAGTTTATGGCAAGGTGGCTAATGGATTAAGGAAAGAATTGAACATAGGGAAAGGAATCAATAGGATAAGGTATGTAGGGGAACAAGTGGCTTAAATTGAGGAATGTGCTATGGAAAGTAAAGTTGGCAAATGTTGACCCCTTTTTGGCTTGAACATGGACGGTTTTTGGGGCTAGGGAGAGTGGCCAAATGTTGTTAGTAGTTTGGTTAGGATTAATAGTTAGTTTTGGTCAATTTCTTAGCATCATGTGTATCAAGAATTCTCTCCAAACTCTTCCTTCTAGCCGAATTTTGTCATAAGAAAAAGGTAAAGTTTTTGTTTTCTTTTGGCCATTTCATCTTTGTGACCATTTTGATATCATCTTTTCTCCCTAAACTCTATTCCTCTTTGTGCCGAAATCATAGAGTCTTTGAGTGACATTTTCTTTGTCTTCCATTTGGCCGATTATTCACCAACCGCAAGACCCTTTCTTTGTTCATCTTCCATCATTGAAAATCGATACATAAACACTCTCTTTCTTTTAATTCTTTTTCTCCTTCCTTCCTTCTTGCAAAGAACTTTTTAAACATTTTTTTTCTTCTCCTCCAAAATCTTTCATCATGACCGAATGTTAATAATCATCTTCATAGCCGAATCTTCCAATTCTCATATATTTCTTCTCAATCATTTCTTCTATTCAAACTTTGGACAATCGGTAAGAATTCTCTTCATTGGTTTCTATTTTGTTATTTGTTGCTTTTGGCTGAATCCATAGGTTGGCTTAGGAGAGTTTTTTTTAATCGAAATAATCGTTCATTTTCTTAGACAATCTCTTTTCGTTTTATTTTAGTGAAATAGTGGAGGACCGAATCACCATCTCCTCGAAGTTATCTCGAAATAATTAGAGTTTGGATCAAAAACCTTTAAGGTAAAGAGAATTCTTCATGGATTTCATGATCACCCTCAATATTATCAAAATGATTATCAATTTGGAATGAAGTAACCGAAAATTTTATATAGGGATTCTTTTGGGGATCACTCAGAACATCGTGGTAAGCCTAGCTATATCATTTCTTTAAGTCCATACTTTAGTATATTATCGATTTACTAAAGATCTAACGAATGGAGGCCCGTAGTGACGTTTTGAAAGGGAAATCTAGTGGTGATTCCAAAAGGAGTGGTTTGGCGTTCTCAACTCCTAGATTCAAACGAAGGTCCGTTTTGGCAATTCGAGACTTTCCACCGGGTTGTGGACCCTCCTCTGGTGAAAATCAATTATTTGAGGTTATTCGCAGTTCGGAGCCATTAGCTGTTCGTGGTTTTCCAATGGGTTGTGGACCGTCAACCGGGGAAAATTGACAAATCGTAGTTATTTGCGATTCCGAGGGTGTTGACGATCAAGAAAGTGTAGTGCTCACCGTAATCAGGTGTGTAATCTCACACCATATCTCGTGGGTTAGATAACTATATTGTATTAATATTTGGATTAAATCACAAGTTAGTGAAATCGGGTAAAATAGTATATTTATCATTTTAATGGTAAAAACTATGAAATCGGTATTAAGACCGTGAAAATTACAGAATTTGCCCTTAATGGGCTAAATCGATAAAAGTGACTGAATGGGCCAAATGTGATACTTGATTTATGGGCCAAATGTGATACTTGATTTATGGGCCAAATGTGATATTGGCTACATGAGCCAATATGTGGTATGGGCCAGATTGTGAGAATTTTTATATTGGGCCATATGTTTGTAATAATTATAGGAATGGATTGTAGTAATTGAATGTACATAATTTATACATGATTTGCATGGGTTGGGATATTTTACGAAGAGAAGTTCTGGTAGCTTTGCTACAAAATTCTGGTGGCTTGTCCACAAATTGATATATGGCTTAATGCCCAGTTTGATATATGGCTTAATGCCCAGTTTGGTGTGTTGGCGGGGTGGGTGACTAAAGCTCCCCACAGGTGTGTTGGTTGATACGGGTGGTGTGTAGCGGATGGAAAACTAGGTTTGGTTGGGAAATTACATAACACATGCATGTTATATATATGATATAATGCTATGATTGTAATGGGCTTTGGCCCAATAAAT
The DNA here is from genome assembly GCA_025698515.1 of Gossypium sturtianum. Lineage (NCBI taxonomy): Eukaryota > Viridiplantae > Streptophyta > Magnoliopsida > Malvales > Malvaceae > Gossypium > Gossypium sturtianum. The sequence continues at coordinate 92,464,070 of CM046949.1, forward strand.
GCTTAATTGAATTTTGGCCTAGTGAAAGTGGTAAGTGAATTACACACTGAGTTCTAAGTAACTCACCCCTGTTTTCCTTACCCTCCTCAGGTAATGATCAGTGATGGAGACTTGGGCCGGGGACGACTCAGTGGAGGCCATACTACGAATAATGGGTTATTTACATTACGGATTTCTTTTTAAGTACTTTTATTATTTTTACTATTTAAGTTAAGCTGTAATAAGGCCTCTGGTTAAATTTTTATGGATGTTTTACTTGTGGAATTATAATACGCTTTAAATACTTATGTGGGGTTTCTTTTCTAAAAATAAAAATAAATGTTTTTTCTTAAAATAAATATGCAAAAAGGGTTTTCATTCTTAAATATTTTTACTCGCAAAATTGTCTGTTAACGACGTTCTTCAAAATTTTGTTTTCAAAATTATTTTCAAACTCTATTAAATTTTCTCGAAATATTATTTTAACTTCTTGTAAGTTTCAATTTATAAATTCTGACGACTCAAATTGTTTGAGTTATCAATCAACCTTAGTTTTCAATAAACTTCACGTCAAGACGTTTTGGAAAATCTGATTTCTTAAAATCTTTAAAAAGACTAGATGTATATTCCTTTCCGTGTGACATGTCAAATTTGGTCTTAACGCATAGACCGGGTTTGGGGTGTTACATTTTACGGTATCAGAGCCAGGTTCAAAACTCAGCTGTGATTTGGGTTCAGAAACATTTATGGTTCAAAACTGTTTTGAATTATAGAACTTATGTTTTTAAAGGTAGTATGGCACCACGAGTATCCGGCACCAAGTCAAGTAAGTGTATGCAAATTTAATTATTATTATTATTGTGACATGACTATAGGAACACTCTAGAGCTTTTAGTTTTAGGTGTTGCAACTATAGAGATTGAGACTATAGGATGCGTTTACGAAAACAACTCTACTTCTTATATATCATAAAACATCGTTAATAAACACTGAAATAGTATACTGATTCATAAAACTTGTAATCATATTAAACCGAAATAGTCAAAATGAGCACTAGAGGACGTGGACGTGGTAGACGTGGCCGTGGTAGAGGCCGAGGTGCTAGGGTTGCGTCTGAAGCGTCGGGACATATACCAGAAATGGACGCACCTGCATCACCCAAGACGGAGACTGGATCACATGACCATACGAGAGAGGACATTGCCTTGACCCAAGCAATGTTGCGAGTCTTTGAAAGGGTTGCTGGAGCTAGAACTGGGCCAGCAGCTCATGGATCAATTTTGAAACGACTTAGATCGAGTGGTGCCGAGGTTTTTAGGGGTATCTCGGGAGTAGCCCCAAATGTAGCAGAGTTTTGGCTCGAGGCTGTGGAGCGGATCATGGATGATTTGGAGTGCACCACCGAAGCGTAAAACCGAGAGGAGCTGTGTCCTTGTTGAGGGACGAGGGCTTATCAATGGTGGCTTATCGTTCGAGAAGGCACTCAGCCGTGAACATGTTACTTGGGATTTCTTCAAAACTGCATTCCAAGGAAAGTATGTCGGGGCAAGTTATGTGGATGCCCGGAGGAAGGAATTCCTGAATTTGGTCCAAGGAAATAAGACGGTGGCAGATTACGAGGCAGAATTTCTATGCTTGAGCCGTTATGCTCGAAAAATAGTGCCAACTGACCATGAGCGCTGTGTACATTTTAAGGATGGGATGAATGATGAGTTGCGGGTACTGATAGCCCCACAACAAGAAAGGACTTTTGCCAAGCTTGTGGAGAAAGCCAAAATAGCTGAAGAGGCCAAGAACTCCGAGCATCAGAACAGAGACAGAGGTAGAGGCAAGAGGGACTTTAAGTACTCGAGTCCTGCAAAAAGGTTTCAGAAGAGGCCCAGGAATGATGAGCCAGCTCCAGCTAGAGCACCTACTGCTACCAATCAGATTCAACCATGTGCTAACTGTGGAAGATGACACCCTGGTGAATGCTGGAAGAGAACCGGTGGTTGCTTCAAATGTGGTTCTAAGGACCACCAGTTTAAAGATTGTCCTCGACGGACCGCTCCGAATCAGGAAGCTCGTAACCATGATACATAGCCAACTAGAGGCGCTCAACAGCCATTGAGAGGCCGTGGGCCAGGTCGAGGTGGTAATGGCGGTGGACAAGGTCAAGGAGCACCGAGTAGAGGAAATGGCTTCAGAGGTAACGCGGAGGTGAGACAGCCAGGGTTAGTGTATGCGGTCAGACGCCGAGAGGATGGTGATGCACCTGATGTGATAACTGGTATGTTCTTCATCTCTGATGTACCTGTTATTACTTTGATAGATATCGGATCTACCCATTCGTATGTTGCTAGTGATATATCTGGAAATCTGAACATTAGATCTGAGATTACTGATAGAAAGATGATGATAATTAGTCCTTTAAGACAGTCTGTGATAGTGGATAAATTGTTTGGAGACGTGCCATTAGAAATTTAAAGAGAAATATTTTTGGCGGATTTGATGGAACTGCCTTTCGGAGAGTTCGACCTTATTTTGGGCATGGACTGGTTGGTGAAGCACCGTGCGCACTTGGATTGTGCTACAAAAGCGGATGTCGATAAGGACTTTAGAAGATAAGGAAGTTGTGATGATAGGCGAGCGGAGAAATTATTTAGCAAATGTGGTATCTGCTTTAAAGGCAGAAAAGTTGGTGCGAAAAGGGTGTGGAGCATTCCTAGCCTTCATTAGTGCTTTGGATACCAAGGAATTATCCGTGGAAGGTGTTAGAACGGTGAAAGAATTTCCAGATGTCTTTTTCGAGGAACTTCTAGGTTTACCTTCAGACCGGGAAGTAGAGTTTGGCATTGAGCTTTTGCCCGGAACGACTCCGGTGTCCATTGCTCCTTGTAGGATGGTGCCGAAGGAGATAGCGGAGCTTAAGGCTCAAATTCAGGAGTTGTTGGATAGGGGATTCATTCGACCGAGTGTGTCACCATGGGGAGCACCGGTCTTGTTCGTCAAGAAGAAGGATGGGTCGATGCGTATGTGCATCGATTATAGGCAGTTGAATAAGTTGACGATCAAGAATAGGTATCCATTACCGAGAATCGATGACCTGTTTGATCAGTTGAGAGGAGCTTCAGTTTTCTCCAAGATAGATTTGAGATCGGGTTATCATCAACTTAAGGTTAAGGAGGCAGATATTCATAAGACAGCATTTTGAACTCGTTATGGACATTATGAGTTCTTGGTGATGCCGTTTTGATTGACCAATGCACCAGCTGCATTTATGGACATGATGAACCGAGTCTTTCAACCCTACCTAGACCGGTTCGTGGTGGTGTTCATAGATGATATCTTAGTATATTCGAAGAATGAAGAAGAGCATGACTCACATCTGCGGATAGTATTGCAATTACTGCGAGAAAAGCAACTTTATGCCAAATTCAGTAAGTGTGAATTTTGGTGAAGGAAGTGACTTTCTTGGGACATGTTGTGTCGGTCGAAGGAATCGAGTTGATCCTCGGAAGGTAGAGGTCATGTTGGATTGGAAACCACCGGTCGATGGTTGAGATTCGAGTTTCCTAGGTTTGGCTGGTTATTATAGACGTTTTGTTGAGGGGTTTTCGTTGATTGCTGCACCCCAACTAAACTGCTGCTGCGCAAGGAGTACCGCTTTGTGTGGTCGGATCGATGAGCAAGAGAGTTTTGAGAGATTGAAGAAGATTTTGACTAAGCGCCCGTCTCGATTCAACTGAAAGGCCGGAAAAGAGTTTATTGTTTATCGCGATCGTCACACACGGGCTTGGGATGTGTGTTGATGCAAGGTGGTAAAGTGGTGTCTTATGCATCTCGTCGATTAAGGCGCATGAAGTCAATTATCCTACTCATGATTTGGAGTTGGGCGCGGTGGTTTTTGCCTTGAAGATTTGGAGGCACTACATGCGGTGAGAAGTCGATCATTTATATGGATCATAAAAGTCAAAAGTACCTCCTTACCCAAAAGGAGTTGAAATTAAGAAAGCAGAGATGGATAGAGCTGTTGAAAGATTATGACTTCTCAATCGAGTATCACCCTGGAAAGGCTAACGTGGTGGCAGACGCGTTGAGTCGTAAGGTGATATCAGAGTTGAGAGCAATGTTTGCTCATCTTAGTTTGTATGAAGATGGCAGTTTACTAGCGGAACTTCAGGTGAAGCCTATGTGGTTAAAACAGATCAAGGAGAAATAGTTATCAGATGAAAAGTTGGGTCCCTTAATTCAACGAGTTGAAAGTGGTGTAATAGGGGATTTTGGATTGAATAAAGATGGAGTACTATGTTTTCGCGGAAGAATTTGTATGCCCAAGGATTCAGATTTGAGACTAATGATTCTGCGAGAGGCGCATAGTAGCCCCTATGCTATGTACCCCGGGAAAATAAGATGTATCGAGACCTTCGTGATCAGTATTAGTGGCTAGGGTTGAAATGGGAAGTTACGGATTTTGTGAGTAAGTGCCTGACGTGTCAGCAAGTTAAGGCGGAACACCAATTGTCGTCGGGATTACTACAACCGGTGAAGATTCCATTATGGAAGTGGGAACGGATAATGATGGACTTTGTTAGTGGGTTACCCTTATCACCTAATAAGAAAGATTTTGTCTGGGTTATAGTGGATCGATTGACGAAGACTGTCCATTTTCTACCTGTTCGTACGTATTTTTCTCTATAGAAGTTGGCCAAGTTGTATGTAGCGGAGATCGTGAGGTTACATGGGGTACCAGTGTCTATTATTTCGAACAGAGACCCTAGGTTTACATCGCAGTTTTGGAAAGCTTTGCATGAAGCTTTGGGAACAAAGTTAAATTTCAGCACAGCTTTTCATCCTCAGTCAGATGGTCAGTCGGAAAGAGTAATCCAGATTTTGGAAGACATGTTAAGGGGTTGCGTGATTGACTTCAGAGGTAGTTGGGAGGATTTTCTTCCGTTGGCAGAGTTTGCGTATAACAACAGTTATCAATCCAGTATCCAAATGGCACCTTATGAAGCATTAAATGGTCGTAGGTGTCGTACCCCTACTTGTTGGACTGAATTGGAGGAATGGTAGTTATTGGGTCCTGAATTGATATCAGAGACGGAAGAAAAAGTAAAGGTGATTCGAGCATGGTTAAAGGAAGCTTCGGATAGACAAAAGTCATATGCGGATTTGAAGCGTAAGGACATTGAGTTTGCGGTGGGAGATCAGGTTTTTCTAAAAGTCTCACCTTGGAAAAAGATCTTCAGATTCAGAAGGAAGGGCAAGTTGAGCCCTAGGTTCATTGGATCGTACCGTGTGACGAAGCGTGTAGGACCAGTGGCTTATCAGCTTGAATTACCTCCGGCGTTGAGTCGATTCATAGTGTTTTCCATGTCTCTATGTTGAGGCGTTATCGATCGGATCCGCCTCACATAGTACCGTGAGAGAAGTTGAGTTAAGGCCCGACTTGTCGCTCGAGGAAGAGCCAAATGAAAATTTTAGAGCGAGATGTAAAAGTATTAAGAAAGAAGTCGATCACCAGTTTGTTAAGATTCTATGGCGTAATCACAGAGCGGAGGAAGCTACATGGGAACCTGAGGAGACAATTCGGCAGCAATATCCTCACCTCTTTTAACCAGGTAAATTTCGAGGACGAAATTTTCTTTAAGGGGGGTAGAATTGTAACATCCTAAAATTTGAGTTTTGTATGTGTTACATTAAATTGGTGATTAAGCATGTTAGATTATTAATTTTGTTTGTTGAAGAGGTCCTGAGAAGGCTTGGGATCTATTTGGACCTAGTGAAAATTTTTTAGCATTTGGTACTTTAAAGAGAGGGAGTCAGTGGATTTGTAACATATGGAAATTTTTGAGTAAGTAACTAACATAAGCTGAGCTAATGGTTAAGAGGATATGCGCGATATGTATTGTCTTGAGGGGAGAGGTTCGAATCCCATGGTATACATTTTTGTGACTTAAATTTTTTGCACTCATCTAGCATGTGTCGGCCAAGCTTTATTTTTGGAAGGTTGGAATTTTAGTTTATGGCAAGGTGGCTAATGGATTAAGGCAAGAATTGAACATAGGGAAAGGAATCAATAGGATAAGGTATGTAGGGGAACAAGTGGCATAAATTGAGGAATGTGCTATGGAAAGTAAAGTTGGCAATTGTTGACCCCTTTTTGGCTTGAACATGGACAGTTTTTGGGGCTAGGGAGAGTGGCCGAATGTTGTTAGTAGTTTGGTTAGGATTAAGAGTTAGTTTTGGTCAATTTCTTAGCATCATGTGTATCAAAAATTCTCTCCAAACTCTTCCTTTTAGCCAAATTTTGTCATAAGAAAAAGGTAAAGTTTTTGTTTTCTTTTGGCCATTTCATCTTTGTGACAATTTTGATATCATCTTTTCTCCCTAAACTCTATTCCTCTTTGTGCCGAAATCATATAGTCTTTTAGTGACATTTTCTTTGTCTTCCATTTGGCTGATTATTCACCAACCGCAAGACCCTTTCTTTGTTCATCTTCCATCATTGAAAATCGATACATGAACACTCTCTTTCTTTTAATTCTTTTTCTCTTTCCTTCCTTCTTGCAAAGAGCTTTTTAAACATTTTTTTCTTCTCCTCCAAAATCTTTCATCATGACCGAATGTTAATAATCATCTTCATAGCCGAATCTTCCAATTCTCATATATTTCTTCTCAATCATTTCTTCTATTCAAACTTTGGACAATCGATAAGAATTCTCTTCATTGGTTTCTATTTTGTTATTTGTTGCTTTTGGCTGAATCCATAGGTTGGCTTAGGAGAGTTTTTTTAATCGAAATAATCGTTCATTTTCTTAGACAATCTCTTTTCATTTTATTTTAGTGAAATAGTAGAGGACCAAATCACCATCTCCTCGAAGTTATCTCGAAATCATTAGAGTTTGGATCAAAAACCTTCAAGGTAAAGAGAATTCTTCATGGATTTCATGATCACCCTCAATATTATCAAAATGATTATCAATTTGGAATGAAGTGACCGAAAATTTTATATAGGGATTCTTTTGGGGATCACTCAAAACATCGTGGTAAGCCTAGCTATATCATTTCTTTAAGTCCATACTTTAGTATATTATCGATTTACTAAAGATCTAACGAATGGAGGCCCGTAGTGATGTTTTGAAAGGGAAATCTAGTGGTGATTCCAAAAGGAGTGGTTTGGCATTCTCAACTCCTAGATTCAAACGAATGTCCGTTTCGGAAATTCGAGACTTTCCACCGGGTTGTGGACCCTCCTCTGGTGAAAATCAATTATTCGAGGTTATTCGCAGTTCGGAGCCATTAGCTGTTCGTGGTTTTCCAACGGGTTGTGGACCGTCAACCGGGGAAAATCGACAAATCGTAGTTATTCGCGATTCTGAGGGTGTTGACGATCAAGAAAGTGTAGTGCTCACCGTAATCAGGTGTGTAATCTCACACCATATCTCGTGGGTTGGATAACTATATTGTATTAATCGTTGGATTAAATCACAAGTTAGTGAAATCGGGTAAAATAGTATATTTATCATTTTAATGGTAAAAACTATGAAATCGGTATTAAGATCGTGAAAATTACAGAATTTGCCCTTAATAGGCTAAATCGATAAAAGTGACTGAATGGGCCAAATGTGATACTTGATTTATGGGCCAAATGTGATACTTGATTTATGGGCCAAATGTGATATTGGCTACATGAGCCAATATGTGGTATGGGCCAGATTGTGAGAATTTTTATATTGGGCCATATGTTTGTAATAATTATAGGAATGGATTGTAGTAATTGAATGTACATAATTTATACATGATTTGCATGGGTTGGGATATTTGACAAAGAGAAGTTCTAGTAGCTTTGCTACAAAATTCTGGTGGCTTGTCCACAAATTGATATATGGCTTAATGCCCAGTTTGATATATGGCTTAATGCCCAGTTTGATATATGGCTTAATGCCCGATTTGGTGTGTTAGCGGGGTGGGTGACTAAAGCTCCCCACACAGTGTGTTGTTGTTGATACGGGTGGTGTGTAGCGGATGGAAAACTAGGTTTGGTTGGGAAATTACATAACACATGCATGTTATATATATGATATAATGCTATGATTGTAATGGGCTTTGGCCCAATAAATGCTTAATTGAATTTTGGCCCAGTGAAAGTGGTAAGTGAATTACACACTGAGTTCTAAGTAACTCACCCCTGTTTTCCTTACCCTCCTCAGGTAATGATCAGTAATGGAGACTTGGGCCGGGGACGACTCAGTGGAGGCCATACTACGAATAATGGGTTATTTACATTCCTGGATTTCTTTTTAAGTACTTTTATTATTTTACTATTTAAGTTAAAAGTCAATAAGGCCTCTGGTTAAATTTTTATGGATGTTTTACTTGTGGATGGATATTATAATACGCTTTAAATACTTATGTGGGGTTTCTTTTCTAAAAATAAAAATAAATGTTTTTCTTAAAATAAATATGCAAAAAGGGTTTTCATTCTTAAATATTTTTACTCACAAAATTGTCTGTTAACGACGTTCTTCAAAATTTTGTTTTCAATATTATTTTCAAACTCTATTAAATTTTCTCGAAATATTATTTTAACTTCTTGTAAGTTTCAATATATAAATTCTTACGACTCAAATTGTTTGAGTTATCAATCAACATTAGTTTTCAATAAACTTCACGTCAAGATGTTTTGGAAAATCTGATTTCTTAAAATCTTTAAAAAGACTAGATGTATATTCCTTTCCGTGTGACATGTCAAATTTTGTCTTAACGCATAGACTGGGTTTGGGGTGTTACAGAGAGAATCAAGGGACGACAAACACAAATTTGGGGAAGAGTTAACATGAAAAACTGTAGGTGGGAAGAAGAAATACGTTGGTTTTTACATTTTGGTCTAGTTGCTTCTTAAAAACTCACAATTTTGACTCTTTTATAAGACAATCCTTTTTCTAAAATTAAAGGTATTAAAAACTCATTTTTAGAAATTGATTTAATGTTCTAAAAACCATAATTGAAAACATTATCGGTATGTCGTGTCACAAAATTCTGAACACTCTAGAGCTAAAATTCTTAAAATACCCCTAAAACTCCTAGGCCCTATTTTGGGGTGTGACATTTTCTTTTTGTGCAATTAAAAACTCGGGGACGAATTTTCTTGAGGAATGGGGGAATGATGCGAGTCTCAAGGCCCAATTTAAGACCCATGGATGTGATGGGCTCACGCTACCTCAAGGCCCAACAATAATGTCTAAGGTCAAGCAAATCAAACCAAGATTTAATCAAAGACAAGATTCAAGGATGAATCTTTTCGAGGAAAGAGGGAATGATACATGCATGGATGGAATGAAATTTATTAATGTCAATTCAACCAAGTTGCCAATTTTTAAAATGAAAAGATTAGTCAACTTTTGATAACTTTTTTGGATGGGAACCAAGCATGTAACATCCTGAAATCGGGGCTATTTGTGATTGAATTATTTTTCATGTGTTTGAACTTTTGTGTTATTAATTGTGGTGTGGTAAGGCTTAATTATGGACTTTGAGTAGGTTCGGTTTAGTAGAATAAATTTGTGTATGGTTTATTTAATGAAGTGGATTAAGTGAGCTTAGCATTTAAGTTAATTTAAGTGTTAATTAAAGCACATGAGGAATTAGTGGCAAAGTGGTTATGGTGTTTGAACTTATAGCTTGGGGTTAGAGGTTTGAGTAGCATGTTTAGCATTTTGAAGGTTTATTTTTGAATCCTTGCATTGATGGACGGTCAAACTTATTTATGATAGGTTGGACTATTCCTTTTGGTAAGTTGAAAATTTGTTATGGAAAGCTTGAAAATAGGGATAAGAATCTTGAGTTTATGGTATAATGAGGGGACAAAGGCATGGAAGGTGGGGGATGTTTTGGAAAGAAATCCTAAGCCTTAATGCATGAATGTGGACTGGCATGTAAGGCTAGGGGAGTGGCGAATTTTTGGTAGGTAGCTTGGAGGATGTTGACCAACCTTTTGTTTTGTGCATCATTTTGTGTTTGTTTTTCCTCTCCAAAAAGCTCTCATCTTTGGCCGAATGTATAGGGTACTTTTGGTGCAAAAATAATTCTTTTGATGACAACTTCATTTTGTTGGAAACAAAATATCACTTTCTTTCTCTCATTTGTCTTTTGAACCAAACTACATTTTTGCATCTTGTGCATTTTCTTCTTTGGTAAAGTTTGTGGTGACCGAATATCATTTCTTCCATTTCCCTTTTTCTTCCTTTGATCAATTCTTTTTCATTCTCTTTTCAAATTTATCAAAACCAAAAACCATTCTTTCTTTCTCTAAACTTTGGCCGAATCTCCTACACCATTATCTTTCATCTACTACTTTTCTTTTCTTCTCAAAACCGAATCCCCTATTTCTCCTTTCTTCTCAATAATTTCTTTATTAGCCAAATATACTCCTTTGGTGTGCCAAACTCTCTTCTTCCATTTAGAAGTATCTTGGTCGAATATTGAAGGTGGTAAGGATTTATTTTAAGGGATTATTCTTTTGATTATTCAAAAGCCGAAGGCTATTATATTAATGGTTGCCGATTGTAGGGAAGTGAAGCAGTTTCGCGTCTGGGTTGCCGTGAATAGTACTCAAAGGCGATTAGGTGAGGTTCGGATTCAAATGATAACCCCTCGAGATTATTTTGGTTTGGCCGAATGGCCTTGGTACTAACTTTGGGTAATGGCCGAATATAGGGCAAGGGAAACTTGTGTGGCGATTGTTTCCTTAGGGATTTAGACTATCGTTGGTGACAGTGTGTACATACACACTTTATAATTAATTAACGTGCAAAGTATTATGTGTATGCTAATCGGATTTGTGTAGATTTGAGTTTAATACCATAAAGGTATAGCAAGGCTTGAGTAAGTCCTTGACAATATGAATTGTTATTTGATGCTTTTGGGAAGCATGACATATTTGGTATATGTGACTTATTAATGATTATTGGTAAATCCTATATATGTTGCTAAATGAGTATGTTGGCATGATTTCTCAAGTAACTATCATTGATTGATGTGGGTTTTATGAGTGGAGGGGGCAAAGATATTCGTGTCGACGGACACCAGTGTTTTGGTAACACATTGTGACTACGGTCACGGAGAGGTTTGGCACCTCCAGGAGGTTTGGCACCTCATAGCGTCTCGTCCACGTGGCTTAGTACCACCGTGGGTTGGCCCCACATTTGAGATATGGGATTGACGCCAGGTGATTTGGTATCACACGATGGGTTGGCCCCATCATTTGATTGTGACTTCGGGTCACCAAAGGGTTTGGTACCACAATATTGACGGATTTCGTGACTATACGTCACGGTGGTTTGGCACCACCAAGTGGTTTGGTACCACACGGTAGAGAAAGGCGTGCGGATGGCTAGGTTGGGTGCATATTAAACTTGTGCATATTAAATTAATTATGATTTGTGTATGATGTTACATTAAACCGGGAAAAAGGGTTACACATTGGGTCTTGATGACTCACCTTTTTCCTTTAACATTTTCAGGTGACTCGTAGTTGCGGATAAGGGCCGGATGAACTCGAGAAGCGCCATGCAATGAAAATATGGACTAGGTGGATTTGGAACTATTTTTATTTTAATATGGGTTTGATTTATTTTGTTTAAGATGTAATAAGGCCTCCTAAAATTTGCACTTGGATTATTTTATGTTTTGATAAATTGCTTAACTATTTTATGATATTAAAATGGGTACACATGTTTTTCTCAAATTAATTCGTAAAAATGTTTTATTGTGCCATCGGGTACACTTGAAACTGTAACAACCTAACTTAGTATATTTTTAAATGACATTAAGTAATGCTTTCTTCATAACACCTCAACTGTTTTAAATCAAAACAATTTCTTTTATCAAAATTTAAAACGACTTAAAAAGGGATTTTCAAAAGTTTTTCCTCCGTAGCATACCAAATTCGGTCGTAATGTTTGGGCCGGGTTTGGGGTGTTACAAATTGGTATCAGAGCCAAGTTCAAAGCTCGGCTGTGGGGGCCCAAGGCCAAAAATGTTTTGGTAGGTCTATTTGAAATATTTTGGTTTTGAATAAGCATGGCACCGAGTCTCCGGCACCGATCCGCCCAGGTAAGTACCTCTAACTTTTTGTATGGATTATTATTATAAAAGGGTAAGTAGGGAACGTAGTTAGTGTGATAGGTGTTGAACCTTAGGACTAGTCCACCCCAACAAAACTCACAAGACTTTAATGGCCTAATTAAAACCAACCCGTAACCAAGTCGCCGAGTTAGGGTGTGGTAACCTTAGTGCGCATGTCTAGGATTGAATCCAGAAGAGCTTGGTATTTAAGCAGTCCTCGTGACTCACCTCCTCTTCGCGGGATTCCTACCTGGTGCGTAACCGGTTCACCTAACCAAGAGGACTCGGTCATAGGCTAAACACGTTAAATAAAACCCAAAAGGGATTAACCTGTTTGTGAAAGCTCTAAGTTTTAAAAATCGTTATGACACTCATTTCAATAGCAAGAAAAAATTACTTTCAAAAATTTTTCAAAATATTCTTCAACTTACCAAAATTACTGAAATTTCCCTAGTGGCAAAATTACGAAAAATACCCACAGGATAGAAATCGACAAGAATGCCCGAAGAGTGCATAGGTATGAAAGGTATAGGAATGGATGTACTTTTCTATGTAAATTAGGACAGAAGACTTAAAACTTTGATTGATCGAAAGAATCTCTATTAAATTCTTTTCATAAAATTTCTTCGCGGATAACCAAGTGAAACATGTACTAATTCATAAAAATTTCCTAATCAGATTAAAGCGCGATAGTTAGAATGAGCTTTAGAGGGCGTGGCCGTCGTGGGCGCGGAAGGGGTAGGATGACCGTGTCGAAACTGTCGGTCGAGTCGGGGATCGAGAATGAGGTACCACCGCCACCACCACCCCCAACCTTTAGAGCCGAGGAGCGAGGATCGGACGGGTGATGATGCGGTGTCACTGGCGATCTGCGGGTTCTAGAGAGTAGCTGGAATGGGTGGAGGTGGAGGAGCTCGGAAGTCGGTACCGAGAGACTTGAGCTAATAGAGCTGAATTTTTCGAGGTGTGTCCGGTGTAGCCCAATAATCTGGTGAGTATTGGCTAGAATCGATCGAAAGAATCATGGATGAGATAGATCCGACGAATGAGGAGAAACCGAAAGGAGCGGTGTCGCTTCTCAAGGATGAGTCATATCGATGGTGGCTCACGGTTCGAGATGGTGCTACGGCGAGATGATCGACTTGGGAATACTTCAAAGCCGCTTATCGGAAGAAGTATGTGGGCACAAGCTACATTGATGCTCGGAGGAAAGCTTTTACGGTTGGTACAAGGAAATAAGTCCGTGTCGGAGTATGAAGCGAAATTCTTGAGGTTGAGCCGCTATGCTCGGGGTATAGTGTCAGCGGAGCATGATCGTTGTGTCGCTTTGAAGACGGACTTAGGGATGAGTTAAGGTTGCTTGATTGCTCCATGCGGCGGGGCGTGAATTTGCTGTCTTGGTGGAAAAGGCTAAGGTAGCCGAAGGGGTCAAGGAGTCCGTGAGACGAGAACTATGATAGGAACAAGCGAAAAAAGAGGATTTGGGTCGTGCTGGATCGGGTGGTAATGCTCGAGAAAGGGCTAGGCGAGTGGGTTTGAATCAGGCGGGAAGGCCCATGGTCGCTAACCAGAGACCAGCTCTCACTGTGTCGCTGTGGCAAATTGCATTGGGAGGAGGTTGTTGGACCGGTGAGAAGGGTTGCTTTGAATGTGGGTCTTTGGACCACCGTGTGGGATTGTCCTCGGAAGTTAGCCAAGAATCGATCGGAGGGTCGCAACCGTGCTCGGGCTAGGAATGTAGGACCACCACGGAGGGTCGTGGTAATGGTAGAGGAGGAATGGATCTAATCGAGGTCGCGCGAATTTTGGGCGGAGTACAGCGACCTGAAAGCAAGGCGGCTGGTCTAGTTTATGCGGCGGCGTCGAGAGGAAGGTGGCGACCGGACGTTATAACCGGTACGTTCTTAATCTTTGGTGTTCCATATACTACTTTGATTGATGTGGGTTCGACGCATTCATACGTTGCTAGTAGTGTGGTAGAGACTATGAACTTAGACTTCGAGACTGCTTCTAGGGAGATGACTGTAATTAGTCCTTTAGGTCACTCTGTAGTTGTTAATAAGCTATATAGAGATGTACCTCTAGAACTCCAAGGGGTCGTGTTTGTGGCTGATCTGATGGAACTGCCGTTTGGGGAGTTCGATTTGATCCTTGGTATGGACTGGTTGGTTAAGTATCAGGCAAGGTTGAGTCGCATTTTGCTAAGCGCATGGTTCTTAAGATGGTGAGGGTGATGAAGTGGTCATGATAGGTAATAGAAGAGATTACCTATCTAATGTAGTGTCTGCGTTGAAGGGCTGAAAAGATGGTCGGAAAGGTTGCGGCGTTTTTGGTTCGAATTTGTGCTTTGGAAGCTAAGGAGTCGGCGGTTGAGAAGGTCCGAACAGATGGGGAATTCGCCCGATGTGTTCCCGGAAGAACTTCCGGTCCGCCTCGGATCGGGAAGTTGAATTTGGTATAGACTTGCTACAGGAACAAAGCACTGTGTCAATAGCACCTTCTCGAATGGCACCAAAGGAATTGGTGGAGTTGAAGGCTCAAATTCGGGAGCTTTTGGACCAAGGATTTATCCGACCAAGTGTATCTCTCGTGGGGAGCACTGTGTTGTTTGTTAGGAAGAAGGATGGTTCAATGCGGATGTGTATCGACTACCGCCAATTGAACAAGTTAACGATCAAGAACAAGTATCCGTTGCCTCGGATTGATGACTTGTTTGACCAACCAAGGGTGCATCGGTATTTTCAAGATAGATCTTAGGTCGGGATATCATCAACTCAAGGTGAAAGAGGTTGATGTGCACAAGACGGCATTCCGAACAAGGTATGGGCATTACGAGTTTTTGGTGATGCCTTTTGGGTTGACTAATGCACCAATGCGCATTCATGGACTTAATGAATAGAGTGTTTTAGCGATTTCTTGGATCAATTTGTCGTGGTGTTTATAGACGACATATTGGTTTACTCAAAGACGGAGAAGGAGCATGACATGCATTTGCGTATAGTTCTACAAGTCTTGAGAGAGAAGCGGATTATATGCCAAATTCGGTAAGTGTGAATTTTGGCTTAGAGAGTGGCTTTCTTAGGTCATGTGGTGTCGGCGGAAGGGATTAGAGTAGATCCTCGCAAGGTGGAAGCGGTGTTGGATTGGAAACCCCAGGTCGATGCGAGAATAAATTGAAGCTTTTGGAGTGCAGCGAGATATTATCGGAGGTTTGTGGAAGGATTCATTTTAATCGCAGCGCCGTTGACTAAGTTGTTAAGAAAGGGAGTTTCATTTGTATGGTCGGAGAAGCAACAAGAAAGTTTTGACAAGCTAAGGAAGATTTTGTGAAGCTCGGTTTTGGTACGACCAAGGCGGGAAAGTTGTTTACTTGGTTTCTTGGCGCGTCCCATACTGGTTTGGGATGCGTATTGATGCAAGAAGGGAAGGTAGTGGCCTATGCGTCCGTCGGCTAAGACCGCATGAGGTTAACTATCCAACGCACGACTTGGAGTTAGCGGCAGTAGTTTTCGCTTTGAAAATATGGCGGCATTACTTGTATGGGGAAAAGTCAATAGTCTACACGGATCATAAAAGTTTGAGGTATCTTTTGACTCAGAAGGATTTGAATTTGAGACAGCGTCGGTGGATTGAACTGTTAAAAGACTACGATCGTTCGATTGAGTACCATCCGAGTAAAGCGACGTGGTGGTGATGCCTTGAGCCGAAAAGTCGTGGCGGACTTAAGGGCGATGTTTGCTCATCTCGGTCTATATGACGGAAGTCTTTTAGCGAATCGCAAGTTAAACCGACTTGGATCGAGGAGATTAAGGAAAAGCAGTTGGTGGATGACAGTTTGAATGCAAGGAGGTTGCAAGTTCAAGACGGTGGTTTGGAAGGGTACAGTTTGTCTGGCGAGGGAGTGTTATGTTTTCAAGGGCGAGCTTGTATGCCGAAAGATGTGGAGTTGAGGCAAAGAATTCTCCAAGATGCACATAGCAGCCCATACGCTATGCATCCGGGAGGTAGCAAGATGTATGGAGATTTGCGAGAACAGTTTTGGTGGCCTGGGTTGAAGCGTGAGGTAACTGAATTCGTGGGTAAGTGTCTGACGTGTCAGCAAGTTAAAGCTGAACATCAGTTGCCATCAGGGTTACTCCAACCGGTGAAGATTCCTCAGTGGAAATGGGAGAGGATCACTATGGATTTTGTCAGTGGATTACCCCTCACGCCTAGTAAGAAGAACTCGGTTTGGGTAATTGTGGATCGACTAACTAAGTCGCGCGCATTTCATACCAGTAAGGGTAGATTATTCGCCTCGTGAAGCTAGCAAAGCTATATGTCCGAGATAGTAAGATTGCATGGTGTGCCATGTCGATTATCTCGGATAGGGATCTGAGTTTACATCAAGGTTTTGGAGAGTTTTGCATCGGGCCTTGGGAGCGAGATTGGACTTCAGAACACCCCAAACCCGGCCTAAACGTTACGAATCGAATCGGCATGTCACATGAAAGGAATGTCTAAAAAGCGTGCATTCGTTAAAAAGCTCATATTCTTTATAGTTGTGGTGAGAAATCGAGTTTAAGAAATTTTGAATAAGAAATGGTTTATTATCATTTTAGGAAAATCCCATATTGATCATTTAATAACAAGCAATAAACAAATTGAAAAGTCAAACCAAATAAAATACCCAAGGCCTTATTACATAACAAAAACTCAAATAAAAATAAGTCCAAATAAAAGAAACGAATTTACGAGTGAACATATGTATGGCCTCCACGAGTCCACCTCGGCTCCCAAATCCGCGATCTAATGATTACCGCAAAAATTTAACTAAGGGTGAGTCATCGAGACTCAAAGTGTAAATCCCCATCCAACAGACCCTTACACAATTTCATATGAAAATATGCATATCATGCACCCAAACCTAGCCATCCGCAACTCTTTTTCTACCCCGTGTGGTACCAAACCACCGGGTGGTGCCAAACCACTGGTGACTTAAAGTCACAATATCCGTCAATACATGTGGTGCCAAACCACCGGTGGTGCCAAACCACCGGTGACATGTAGTCACGATGTGTTACCAAAACACTTTGGTGTCCGTGAGACACGAATCAATTGATGGGGCAACCCATCGTGTGATACCAAATCACCGCGGACGATCCCATATCTCAAGTGGGGCCAACCCACGGTGGTGTTAACCACGAGGGGCGAGTCGCTATGAGGTACCAAACCTCCGGAGGTACCAAACCTCTCGGTGGACCGTAGTCACGATGTGTTACCAAAACAACGGTGCCGTCGACACAATTAATCGCCCCTCCACTCATATAACCCATGCAATATGACATAATAATTCGTGTATGCAGTATGTCATGTATGCTAGACATATATCAAATATAAGTATAACATGAATTACCATCATAATCAGATAGACATAAAACAACATAATCACCCTAATCAACCTCTAAGGGTATAACCTTAATTTTACCTACCAAGGGCATTTTCGTAATTTACCCACCAAGGGTATATCGGTAATTTACCCACCAAGGGCATTTTGGTAATTTACCCACTAAGGGTATATCGGTAATTTACCCTTCAGGGATATTTTGGTAATTTACCCACTAAATTATTTCAGTAATTTCGTACACGGAATGGCCTTTCCAGAGGCCCAGATGTCGCCCGAAAGCGACCCAACTACCATTTCTGGTCGAAATGGACTATTGGGCCTAAAGCCCAATTTCGGCCCATTCGGGCCCACACGCTCGTGTGGCCCACCTAACACAAATCTAGCCACGTTTATGAGATTCACCTAGTCTAGTTCACTATATACTACACCATCATACATTTTACTATATTGGGCCCACGGGCCCATTGGGCCCCTTCACCCATCGCGGCCCAAGCAGCCCCAACCCACAAGAATACTACTGATGGCCTCAACTATCGCGTCGAAGCCCCACACGTGCGCTCGCACGCTCGTGTGGCTACTATTGCCGTGATCGGCACTTCGGCATTTGCCGCTCTACAACTAGAGTAGAGAGTTACACACACGATAGGACTCGGTGTTAATCCGCGCCGACCACTCCTGTGCCCAAACGCCTTCCAAGGTGTGTCAACCCTCCTCTGGAATGCTCTTTATATAGCTAGCTCTTCACCTTCCTTCTTTGTATCTTTCCGATGTGGGATCCCTTCGTCGAGTGGAGTTTAAATTCAATCAAAACTCTTCCCGTCCAGCACCGCAAAATAAATACTCCTTGCTTCTCATGAGATTCGAACCCGTGCTCCTTTACAACATAATCCACGCTGCTAGCCACTTGGCCACAAGCTCCTCTTGTGTCTTAAACCATGCACAACTAAATATAAATCTATAGCCAAATTACGAGGTCCAAGTAAAAAGAAAACCAAAATGCAAAAGCCAAGACTTGAACCTTGGACCTCCTTCCTTCCTTGTGGCGTCACCCCTTGTCTCTTATGTGGCATCACTTTGCCACTACACCACACACTCCACTTATGTCATTTTCCCCACATTTTATTCTTAAGGCCTACACCGCCAACTTCCAGGTTTTTTTTCACCTAAAACCAAAATTTCCCCAAAGCTAATATTTGATCCCGGGACTTCATGAAGCCCTCTAACCTTCCAAAATAACTTACCTAATAAGTCTAACTTGCATTAATGCCGTTCTCAAAAATTTTAAAACAAGGCCCATTGGGCCCAATCCTACTAGGCCCAATTTCGGGATGTTACAACTTCAACACAGCTTTTCACCCGCAAACCGACGGACAATCGGAAAGAGTGATACTGATTTTAGAAGATATCTTTGAGAGGTTGCGTTTTGGATTTTAGTGGTAGTTGGGAAGAGTATCTACCATTGGCGGAATTCGCTTATAACAACGATTTATCAAGCGAGCATTCAAATGGCACCATTCGAGGCAATCGTATGGACTGGAAGTGCCGTACTCCTACGTGTTGGACGGAATTAAAGGAGCGACATGTCTTGGGTCTAGATTTGGTAGCGGAGCGAAGATAAAGTTAAGTTAATCCGGACTCGTCTCAATGAGGCATCGAGATAAGCAAAGTCTTATGCCGACCTCAAGCGCAAAGAAATGGAATACGAGGTAGGAGATAAAGTCTTTCTCAAGGTGTCGCCTTGGAAGAAAGTGTTGCGATTTGGGAAAAAGGGAAGCTAAGCCCTAGGTTCATTGGGCCATATCTGAGTGTTGGCGAGTGGGGCCGGTAGCTTATCACCTCGAGTTGCGGTAGAGTTAAGGCAAATTCACGACGTCTTCCATGTGTCAATGCTTGGGCGATATCGGTCCGATCCATCGCACGTTGTGCTGTGGCGAGATTGAGGTTAATCGGACTTATCTTTCGAGGAGGAGCCGATTCGGATCTTAGATCGTGATGTCAAGGTTCTGCGTAGGAATTCGATACCTTTGGTGAAAGTATTATAAGCGAAACCATGAGTACGGAGGAAGCGGCGTGGGAACCCGAGAATGTGATACTGCGACAATACCCCCATCTTTTACGATCGGGTAATTTCGAGGTCGAAATTATTTTAAGAGGGTAGAAGCTGTAACATCCTGAAATCGGGGCTATTTGTGATTGAATTATTTTTCATGTGTTTGAACTTTTGTGTTATTAATTGTGGTGTGGTAAGGCTTAATTATGGACTTTGAGTAGGTTCGGTTTAGTAGAATAAATTTTTGTATGGTTTATTTAATGAAGTGGATTAAGTGAGCTTAGCACTTAAGTTAATTTAAGTGTTAATTAAAGCACATGAGGAATTAGTGGCAAAGTGGTTATGGTGTTTGAACTTATAGCTTGGGGTTAGAGGTTCGAGTAGCATGTTTAGCATTTTGAAGGTTTATTTTGAATCCTTGCATTGATGGACGGTCAAACTTATTTATGATAGGTTGGACTATTCCTTTTGGTAAGTTGAAAATTTGTTATGGAAAGCTTGAAAATAGGGATAAGAATCTTGAGTTTATGGTATAATGAGGGGACAAAGGCATGGAAGGTGGGGGATGTTTTGGAAAGAAATCCTAAGCCTTAATGCATGAATGTGGACGGCATGTAAGGCTAGGGGAGTGGCTGAATTTTTGGTAGGTAGCTTGGAGGGATGTTGACCAACCTTTTGTTTTGTGCATCATTTTGTGTTTGTTTTTCCTCTCCAAAAGCTCTCATCTTTGGCCGAATGTATAGGGTACTTTTGGTGCAAAAATAATTCTTTTGATGACAACTTCATTTTGTTGGAAACAAAATACCACTTTCTTTCTCTCATTTGTCTTTTGAACCAAACTACATTTTTGCATCTTGTGCATTTTCTTCTTTGGTAAAGTTTGTGGTGACCGAATATTATTTCTTCCATTTCTCTTTTTCTTCCTTTGATCAATTCTTTTCATTCTCTTTTCAAATTTATCAAAACCAAAACCATTCTTTCTTTCTCTAAACTTTGGCCGAATCTCCTACACCATTATCTTTCATCTACTACTTTTCTTTTCTTCTCAAAACTGAATCCCCTATTTCTCCTTTCTTCTCAATAATTTCTTTATTAGCCAAATATACTCCTTTGGGTGTGCAAACTCTCTTCTTCCATTTAGAAGTATCTTGGTCGAATATTGAAGGTGGTAAGGATTTATTTTAAGGGATTATTCTTTTGATTATTCAAAAGCCAAGGCTATTATATTAATGGTTGCCGATTGTAGGGAAGTGTAGCGGTTTAGCGTGCAGGTTGCGTGAGTTAGTACTCGAAGCGATTAGGTGAGGTTCGGATTCAAATGATAACCCCTCGAGATTATTTTGGTTTGGCCGAATGGCCTTGGTACTAACTTTGGGTAATGGCGAATATAGGGCAAGGGAAACTTGTGTGGCCGATTGTTTCCTTAGGGATTTAGACTATCGTTGGTGACAGTGTGTACATACACACTTTATAATTAATTAACGTGCAAAGTATTATGTGTATGCTAATCGGATTTGTGTAGATTTGAGTTTAATACCATAAAGGTATAGCAAGGCTTGAGTAAGTCCTTGACAATATGAATTGCTATTTGATGCTTTTGGGAAGCATGACATATTTGGTATATGTGACTTATAAATGATTATTGGTAAATCCTATATATGTTGCTAAATGAGTATGTTGGCATGATTTCGTTAACTATCATTGATTGATGTGGGTTTTATGAGTGGAGAGGCGGTGATATTCGTGTCGACGGACACCGTGTTTTGGTAACACATTGTGACTACGGTCACCAAAGGTTTGGCACCTCGGAGGTTTGGCACCTCATAGCGTCTCGTCCCTCCTGTGGCTTAGTACCATCGTGGGTTGGCCCCACATTTGAGATATGGGATTGACGCCCGGTGATTTGGTATCACACGATGGGTTGGCCCCATCATTTGATTGTGACTTCAGTCACCAAAGTGGTTTGGTACCACAATATTGACTGATTTCGTGACTATACGTCACCAGTGGTTTGGCACCACCAGGTGGTTTGGTACCACACTGCAGGTAGAGAAAGGCGTCACGGATGGCTAGGTTGGGTGCATATTAAACTTGTGCATATTAAATTAATTATGATTTGTGTATGATGTTACATTAAACCGGGAAAAAGGTTACACATTGGGTCTTGATGACTCACCTTTTTCCTTTAACATTTTCAGGTGACTCGTAGTTTGCGGATAAGGAGCCGGATGAACTCGAGGCGCCATGCAATGAAAATATGGACTAGGTGGATTTGGAACTATTTTTATTTTAATATGGGTTTGATTTATTTTGTTTAAGATGTAATAAGGCCTCCTAAAATTTGCACTTGGATTATTTTATGTTTTGATAAATTGCTTAACTATTTTATGATATTAAAATGGGTACACATGTTTTTCTCAAATTAATTCGTAAAAATGTTTTATTGTGCCATCGGGTACACTTGAAACTGTAACAACCTAACTTAGAATATTTTTAAATGACATTAAGTAATGCTTTCTTCATAACACCTCAACTGTTTTAAATCAAAACAATATCTTTTATCAAAATTTAAAACGACTTAAAAAGGGATTTTCAAAAGTTTTTCCTCCGTAGCATACCAAATTCGGTCGTAATGTTTGGGCTGGGTTTGGGGTGTTACAAAGCACTTCTGGGTTGATATGTCCTCATGGCATTCAAAGATCTATCTCTTAGCTTCGAAACACACTTTGAATCAATCAATTTTTAGTCCCGGAGTTCAAGTTATGATCGTTTTAGTGAAGACTGGGCGACCAGAATTTCTGGATAGGATTATGACGGGAATTACAAGTTTTGGGCTTTTAACTCGAGTTTAAATCATATTGGGTTCGAGTTTTGGGCTTAATTTTTATTATATATGAGCCCAATATTGTATTTATCAGCTCTTATTATTTTATTATTTTATTATTCCGAAATTTTAATAATTATTAAGTAGTTTAATTTATTTAGGAGTTTTATGTTAACAAGAAAGTTTTGTTTAAAACTACTTCTTGTTTAGATTAATTAGAGTTTTAGTATACTTTAGAGTTCTATTTGGATGTACTTAGCTAGCCTATATAAAGGCTTCTTCATTGTTCATTAAGGATACAACTGTTTTCATTAATAAAGTTTTCAACTCTAGGAGTTCGTTTCTTTGAGCAAGATTTCTTTCTTGTGATTTTAAAAAGTAGTTTTCTTCTCGATTTTCTTAAATGAGTCATGAGAATTCATTCTTCACCCTTCAATTTGCCAAAGATTATTTCTTGAAGGGTTGATTAGAGCTATTAATTGAGTTTGTTTGGATTTATATATCAAATGGTTCAATTGGACATTTATCCTTCTATCCATCATATCCATCGGTTTATTCAATCCATCTTCCACTTTTAATTTTTTTCATTTTATTTTTTATTTTTTATTTTTTCTTAAATTTCTTCTTTTACTATTTCCAACTTCTTTATTTCTAAATTGATTTATTTCTTCTTTTCAGATCAGATCCAAACTTTTCCTTTTCGAGTCAAACAACTTGAATTCGATTTGCTTCCGCCTTCATTCCATATCAAAATCTCAAATATATGTTTGTTTTATTGAAAACAGCTTTTACAAAATATTTTCAAGAAATCTGCCAAAAAATAATAAATATTTTACACAGATTCATCCAAACACTAGAAAATATTAGCTTTTCCAGAAAAGTAAGTGATTTTCAAGAAATCATTTTTTGGAAGCCATTTTTTAGAAAAACAAATGGAGCCTAAGTAAGTTAGATCTAGTAGAACAATAAGATAAAGATATGAGGCTTTACTTGGGGACTTCCAATGTTAGAAGTGTTAGTAAAAGGGTATATGGATATATTTTGACGGGCTTCAATGGTCTGTAGCAATGGTTGTTGTTGATTTCGTGATGGGAGTCCGAATCTAGAGTTTTGTACTACGATAGGTGAGAACCAGGTGAGTCTTCATACTGACTCATGCATTCATACTATTCCTACGATATATTTCTGTGGTAATTGACCGGACTATGAAACAGAAATCAGAAAAGTATAGTTTGAATGTTTGTTGGGGTTTGCATGTACAGTTTGTATGGATATGACAAGTTACAGTATGACACATACGTGACTATATAAGAGATCATTTAAGGATATTTTTGGTTGTATGTTTTTTTGATGAGGATGATAGATACATCTGGTATAGATCTTATGAGTTCAAGTAATGTTATGGGAAGTATGATTGTGTATGTGTGTCTTAAGTGTGTGTTATGTAGTATGTTCCATTAAGAGTCCATGTCTATCTCCGCGATATTTCCTAAAGGGGTGCTTCGGGACTTTAGACACGAAATCTGAAAGGAAAAGTCCATGGCCACGACACCTTCTGAAAGGAACTAAAGGACGGTGATTACCCAATGCCTCACGCAACGTGAGTTTAGGCAAATCCATATTGTAAACACATCAGGAAAGGAAGCCTTTATTGCTAACACTAAAAATGAAGCCTTTGTGGCTAACTTTGAAAAGGAAGCCTTTGTGGCTAACACTAAAAAGAAAGCCTTTATGGCTAACTCTGAAAAGGAAGGCTTTGTGGCAAACTCTGAAAAGGAAGCCTTTGTGGTGAACACTGAAAAGGAAGCCTTTGTGGCTAATTTTGAAAAGGAAACCTTTGTGGCTAACTCTGAAAAGGAAGCATTTGTGGCTAACTCTGAAAAGGAAGCATTTGTGGCTAACTCTAAAAAGGAAGCCTTTGTGGTGAACACTGAAAATGAAGTCTTTATGGCGAACACTAAAAAGAAAGCCTTTGTGGCTAACTCTTAAAAGGAAGCCTTTGCAGCGAACACTGAAAAGGGAGCCTTTGTGGAAAACTTCGAAGGAATAGCCTCTATGGCAATGTATTGGTATGATAGCCTTTGTGGCGCAATATGAAAGGAACTTCTTTGTGGTGCAATATGAAATAAACGCCTTGATAGCGCAATGTGAAAGGAACGCCTATGTGGCTAATTATGAAAAGAATAACCTTTGTGGCAGATTACGAAAGAGTATCCTTCATGGTGAACTCCGAATGAGCTACCCTTGTGGCGTGTCTTAATAAGGCTCTCAGTGGGAAAACTTTAAAGATGTCCCTTTTGGCAATTTTTGAATTAAGCTATTTGACACAATCAATCTGGCTTTTAAATGTAATCAAAACACAATCAGCAAGGCATGGGTTATATATTAATTATATGATGAAGTATCACATAGGACTATGAATCAATTGGAAGTATTGAATTGTAGAGATATAGAGAAATAATGAATTATTATAGAAAATTCAGAATAAGGATTTTAATTTGTACATTTGAAGAAGGTATCGATCTGTAACAGCCCGATTTTGGGGCTAGTCGGAATAGGGATTTTGAAACTACTAATTCGAGGTTGAAGAAAATTATTTCAATATCATTTTATGTATTATGGCATAATTATATGGATGAATGAAAATTTTGGTGCATTAATTTTAGCGATTGCATGCTTAATTGTGAAAAAGGACTAAATCGCATAAAGTGCGAAAGTTCTATATTACAAAGTAGGGGTGTCTAATAGCCATAGAATATTAAATTGGAGGTCCTTAAAGTGCAATTAAGCCATTAAGAGTGTGTTGGCTGGCCATATAGGCTAAGGAGACAAGAGCATTAAATTTTTGTCAAAATTTGGTGAAATTAGGTGATAAAAAAATGAATAAAATAAGGCAAAGAAAGAAGATTTCATCTTTCACTATTCATCTTTCTTCTTCCACCGAAAATTGAAGAGAAAGTAGGGGATTTTGGAGTCCAAACTTTTAGCCAAGCTATTCCCTTGCAAGTAAGTGATTTTAGAGGTCTTTCTTGATAATTTTTGTACTTTTGGAACCCCCAAAGCTTAAGCTAGCTAATGAGAGGATTATTTTGCAAAATGGTTGAAAGTTTAGGGACTTGTCATGAGAGTGTTCATGTTGTTTTCTGAGTTTTTATGGAAGAAAATGAATGTTAGAGGGTTAAGGAATAACTTTCGGGAAAGGTGTTATCATGAAAACACCTAAAGAGGACTTAGTTGTAAAGGTTGTAATTTAGTAATAAATGCATGAAATAATTGGTTTTGTGAGTTGTTGTAAGAGAAATAAATGTTCATCTAGGCTTGTTTAATGAGAAAATGTGATGAAAAACGATTTACGAGCCTAGGGGAAAAATCATAATTTTGCCAAAGTATAAGGGCAAAATGGTCATTTTTGCCTAAGTAGAAATTTTGAGGTATCATGAGTTATATAGTGATTGAATGAGTAAATTTATTATTATAGATCAAGAAGAGCGTGGGAACAACCTTGACCGAGGAAAATGCAAGGTTGCGGATTAGACGGTTGATTAATACATTTTGCACCGAGGTAAGTTTATGTGTAAACGTTACATCTTTAATACATATGTTGTTGCTAATTGGTGCATTGTGTGTGTCGAAACCATTTTTTACGAGTTTAAAAAACAGGGATCGACTTTTAAATAACAGATAGAGTCGCCACCAATCCTTTTTGTTTAGGTGTGATCGGGTCACCTATAAAACATTTTTTTTATTTTTAAAAGAAATTAATTTTGGTCTACGAGTTTTAAGAAAAACGGGTTCAGGAGTCTGTTACGTACGAGGAAGGATTAGCACCCTCGTACGCCCGAGATTGGTACCAAATTGATTAATTAATGTCCTTATGTTGAAAATTTAAAAAAGACTTTTAAATTATGACCTTCTTTGACCATTTAAAGATACTCGAGTGTGAATAATAAGATTCTCTTGTTCTGAAAGAATAAAATATCACATCCAACATGATAGGACATGACGTTTCAAACCCTCGATGCCAATATCCTCTCGTGATTTCCAAAATTCATGCGTTGAGATTTTTATAAGGATATCCAATTATTTGGATAAACGAAAAATCGAAACCCAGCACGATAGGGCACGATTCCTCAAGTTTCCAAACACGAAATATTACCTTATTTTTTGAAAACATGGATGAAATTTTAAAAAGGATATTTGGTTATTTGGTCAAACGGAAAACCGAAACCCAGCACGATAGGGCATGATTCCTCGAATTTCCAAACACACAAATATTGCCTTATTTTGAAAACATGAACAAAGTTTTAAAAGGGTATTTGGTTATTTGGTCAAACAGAAAACCGAAACCCAGCACGATAGGGCACGATTCTTCGAATTTTCAAATACACAAATATTGCCTTATTTGAAAACATGAACAAAATTTTAAAAGGATATTTGATTATTTGGTCAAACGGAAAACCGAAACCCAGCACGATAGGGCACGATTTCCTCAAATTTCCCAAATATCAAATATTGCCTTGTTTTAAAAACTTTTAAATAAGTGATTTTAAAATCGACTTAAAATGCTTTTATTGAATCACTAGATAATGAGAAACAAAAATATAGCATCGAACATGGAATAATAATATGTGAATACAATCTTTGTATAAATGGATGACGAGAATGATAATATGAACATACAATTCAATATATAAACAATTAATAATCTCACAATTTCTATTTTAAAAAATACCAACATTATTAATCAAGAAACAAAAAAAAACTGAAAATATAACTAATTAAAAACAAATTAAAATAAAATATAGCAAATTTTAAAGTAATAAGCAAATAATATATATTAATTTAAGTAATATATACGTAAATAAATAAAAAAAACTTGATATAAAATAATGTACATATAAGAATAATAATGATATATAAAAGTGTATAGAATAAATAAATATATAATTTAAAATAGGGTCTTTTAAAGAAATAAATTATATGTATAATAGATATATATATAAAATAATATGAAACCAATAGTATATGCATAAAAATAATTTAATATAATTATATGTATATAAAAAAGAAATATATATATATATAAATAACATATAAATAGAAATAAATAACATCTAAAACCATTTAAAATTAAAAATAATAATTAGAGAAATCAATAAACAAATAGTTAAATAAATAATTAAAGGACTGCATTGAAATCAAGAACAAAATTAGAGAGCTAAAAAGCAATAAATTAAAATGAAATCGAAAAAAGGACTAAAATACAATGCGCGTAAATTAAAGGGATTAAAATTGCAATTTTCCCAAGTTATTAAACGCTGTATTTAA
Source organism: Gossypium sturtianum (assembly GCA_025698515.1). Lineage (NCBI taxonomy): Eukaryota > Viridiplantae > Streptophyta > Magnoliopsida > Malvales > Malvaceae > Gossypium > Gossypium sturtianum. The sequence goes on from CM046949.1 coordinate 92,491,748, forward strand.
AGAGGGATTAAAATTAAAACGGCGCAAAATTTAAAGGCGAAATTAAAATAAAATAAAATTTAATTAAAAAGAAATAAACTACGGAAGGATTAAAATGGCAATTAGCCCATCCAAGGAAAAACGCGTGGATCTTGCCCCGGGTCGGGTCAACGCGCGGATCCTGGGGTGCAAACGGCGTCGTTTTGGCGATAATGAGCCAGACGCAAAACGGCGCCGTACCGAAAGGCTATTTAAACCTAAATTTTCAGAGAAAAAAAATCATTTCCTCATCTGTTATAAAAAAATGAAAGAATAAAAAAAACTTCCTCTCTTGCGATTTCAGTGGCCAAGACCACCGTCGGTCAAATCATAGGTGACCACAGCATACCACGGCGGTTATAGCCCTAAAAATCGCATTTTCAATACAAATCAAGGTACGGGCCCCCTTTTCCTTTTTGTTTTTCTTTATATATATATATATATATATGTCAAAGAAAAAAAATAGGATTTATATGTACATGTATATACTGTTTCAAAAGAAGAAGAGAAAATAAAAATAAAGAAGGAAGGACCTTTGCTAAATTCTTCTCTGTATTTGTATTCTCTGTGTGTGTGTCCAAAATACAATGAATTTTTCTTCCAGACTTTATAGCCGAAAATCCAAAAATAAATAAAAATAAAACAAAATACAATCTGTTTTTTCTTATTTGGTGTCAATGACTGATCATTTCTTCCCATTGTTTGTTTCTGTTTGCAGGTAAAACCACCAAGGTGGCGTGGAGGAGGCGCGCGTGTGGAGGCTTTGGCCATTAAGTCATGCGGCGCTGGTGACTCCAGAAGGTTCTAGGTTTTCCGAGATTTTTGAAACACTCGGGCCACTCGGGCTTGCTCAACTTAGGCTGGGTTATTTTGGGTTTGTATTTGGGGTTTGATATTGGGCTAGGATCAGGTTTACTCGAATTTTGGGCCACAATCTAAATCTGGGCCTATGTAAATTGTAATTGGACATTTTTTATTGGACTTTATTGGTTAATTTTGGTTTATTTAGTTTTGGTTTTAAAATGGGCCGGGCGAAATGGTCCTATTACAGCTGCCCCTCTTTGCTCATTGTCGTGTAACAAGAATAGAGCAAAGACTTCAAAAAGGACCATTTTTGCCCGGTCTTTGAATCTTGGACTTCTTTCAGTGCTTTTCTTCTTTGAGAAGCTTCATTCCATCCCACTGCATCTTCAGGGGCAAGAGAACTAGCGCTTCGATCCAATTCAAAGAATTTAGACTTGTAACTTCAATCTGCTCCGCATCAACTTCTGGGAGATAAGATTTGCTATCTTTAGTCTGCTCCACTGCAACTTCAGGGATATAAGGTTTGTTTTGATCTGTTCTACTGTAATTTCAAAGAGATAAGATCTATAATTTATAGCTTCAATCTGTTCCACTGCAACTTCAGGGAAATAAGATTCGCTATCTTCAGTCTGTTCCACTGCAACTTCAGGGAGATAAGACTTGTATGGCTTCGATCTGCTTCCTACAACTTCAGGAACACCAGATCTGCTATCTTCAATCTGCTCCATTACAAACTCAGGGAGACAAGATTTAATGTCTTCGATCTGCTTCCTGCAACTTCAGGAATGTCAGACCTGCTATCTTCAATCTGCTCCACTGCAAACTCAGGGAGACAAGATCTGATGTCTTCGATCTGCTCTTGCAACTTCAGGAATGCCAGATCTGCTATCTTCAATCTGCTCCACTATAAACTCAGGGAGACGAGATCTAATGTCTTCGATCTGCTCCTGCAACTTCAGAAATGCCAAATCTGCTATCTTCAATCTACTCCACTGCAAACTCAGGGAGACAAGATCTGATGTCTTCGATCTGCTTCATGCAACTTCAGGAATGCCAAATCTGCTATCTTCAATCTGCTCCACTGCAAACTCAGGGAGACAAGATCTAATGTCTTCGATCTGCTTCCTGCAACTTCAAGAATGCCAAATCTGCTATCTTCAATCTGCTCCACTGCAAACTCAGGGAGACAAGATCTGCTAATTCACCGATGTTGTGACACCGTCATCTAGGGGACCTGTCTTGTAAAATCAGTTTTATGTGTTTATGCTTATGCAAAATGGTTAGGATGCAATGATCGGAATGAATCTAATACTCCTAACTAAATGTATTATAGGTGACATTTGCATGAATGCAGAATGTCACGAGAATGGTCTTTTACAATGATTAGGATGCAATGATCCGAATAAATCGAATGCTCCTAACTAAATGTGTCTTGCATGAGTGCAGAATTTCATGAGAATGATCCCCTTTTTAAACGCTTAGGATTGACATTGCTCGTTGTTCCTCCAGGTTGTATCACTGACGTAATATCCTGTCTTCTTGTTTCACTGACATTTTTTACAAAAAGTCTAAAGAAATGGTCACTGTTTAGAGTTTCCTTCTCAAATATTTCCAAACCTTAGGCTTGGTGAGTTCTAAATAAAAGTCTTGTTTCAAGTTCTTGTATTATTTAGAAGTTTCCAAAATAATATACAAAACTCCTTTTGTGAAAGTGTTGTTAGTCTATAAATCATTATTTCAATACAAAATACTTGAAAATGATCGTAATGATAGACAACAATGGAATTTATCAGAAACGAAATCTGAATAGGTTAATTAAAGAAAGCAAACATTGCTAGAATACGAAATGATAGAGGAAAAGATATATGCCCCAGATATCGCAGCCTGAGCTTCTCTGTACGGACTTTCTGAAGACCAATTTAAGCTCAATATGTGTTTAAGAGATCAAGAGTACTCTGTTGATGCCCCAAGACGTAACATCTCTCCCTCCTCTTAATTCAGGAATAGCAAGATCACCGTATGCCCCATTATACTCTGATCACAATTTGAGCCACCCTTTTCGGGTTTTAGACTCAAAACCCCTTTGGTCTTAAGGCGCCCTTTGCGGGTTTTCACCTTGGCCTCTCCGCTTTTCATTTTTCGTTTTTTTTAAGAAAGTCTCAAAGCGCCCTTTGCGGGTTTTCACTTTGGCCTCTTTTCCTCTTCAAGAATAATATTTCTTAACCGAATCCAAATTTACAAGATTGGGCAAGTTTTTCCCATCCATTTCGGCCAAGATCAGTGCTTTTCCGGAGAAAGCCCTTTACACCACATAAGGTCCTTCCCAATTTGGCATCCACTTCCCTCTGAAATCCTTTTGCATGGGGAGGGTCTTTTTCAAAACCAGGTCTCCCTCAGGAAATTCTCTTGGGCGAACCTTTTTTTCATAAGCCCGCATCATTCTCTTTTGGTACATCTGACCATGACGGATAGCCCTTAGCCTTTTTTCCTCGATCAAGTTCAACTGATCGTATTGAGACTGGATCCATTTGGCTTCATCTAACTTTAGCTCTGACAAGACTCGAAGGGAAGGAATTTCAACTTCAATGGGTAACACTGCCTCCATTCCGTAAACTAATGAGAAAGGAGTTGCCCCGGTAGAGGTCCTGACTGATGTTCGATAAGCATAGAGAGCGAATGGTAACTTCTCATGCCAATCTTTATAGGTTTCAGCCATTTTCCCCACAATCTTCTTAATATTTTTATTGGCAGCTTCCACTGCACCATTCATTTTTGGACGATACGGTGACGAATTGGGGTGTCTGATCTTGAATTGACTGCAGACCTCCGCGATTGTGCTGTTGTTCAAGTTTAACGCATTGTCGGATATGATCCTCTCAGGTATTCCATATCGACATATGATTTCCTTTTTAGGAATCTGGCATTGATCGACTTTGGTAACACTGGCATATGAAGCAGCTTCTACCCACTTGGTGAAATAGTCGATGACTACAAAGATGAACCGATGCCCATTCGAAGCTTTAGGAGAGATCGGCCCAATGACATCCATGCCCCACATGGAGAAAGGCCATGGGGAAGTCATAACATGCAGAGGTGAAGGAGGCACATGAATTTTGTCCCCATATATCTGGCATTTGTGACATGTTTTAGCATAATTGATGCAGTCTCCTTCCATGGTAGACCAATAGTATCCGAATCTCATGATTTGTCTAGCCATCGTGAAACCATTAGCATACGTTCCATAAACACCCTCGTGGACTTCTTCCAGAATTTTCTTAGCTTCAACAGCGTCGACACATCTTAACAGTACCTGATCCTTTCTTCTTTTATACAGGATCTCCCCGTCCAAGACATAGTCACAGGCTAGTCTTCTCAACGTCCTCTTATCATTCTCGGTCGCTTGTTCAGGATATTCACGATTTTTCACATATTGCAATATATCTTGGTACCAGGGGTGATTATCTCTTTCCTCTTCATCCATATTATAAAAATGGGCTGGGGCTTTGTAGATACTCATTTGAATAGGCTTTACATCCTCCTGTTTGCTTACTTTGATCATGGAGGCCAAAGTGGCCAAAGCATCTACCATGTGGTTTTCTTCTCGTGGGAGATAACTAAAAGTGATATCGTCAAACTCCTCAATTAACCCCATAACTATCCTTCAGTAATTGATCAATTTAGGGTCTCTTGTCTCCCATTCGCCTTTTAATTGGTAGATCACTAGTGCAGAGTCTCCATATACTTCTAGCACTTTGATTTCGCGCTCAATGGCTGCCCAGAGTCCCATGATACACGCTTCATATTCTGCCATATTATTTGTACAATCGAAATCCAATTTGCAAGTGAATGGGTAATGATCTCCATTTAGGGATACTAAGACTGCCCCAATTCCATTACCGACAGTATTTGATGCTCCATCAAAATTTAGCTTCCAAAGATGATTCTTTAGGGTGTCTTCCTTCACTGCCGCTACATACATTAAATACTCGTTGGGAAAATCAAAATTCAATGGCTCATAATCCTCTAAAGCTCTGCTAGCTAGAAAGTCTACTATTGCACTCCCTTTCACAGCTTTTTGACTTACATAGATGATGTCAAATTCAGAAAGCAGGATTTGTCATCTAGCCATTCTTCCATTTAAAGCAGTTGATTCCATCATGTACTTTAAGGGATCTAACTTTGAGATTAGCCATGTCGTGTGGTATAGCATGTATTGCCTCAATCTCTGAGTCGTCCAAATCAAGGCACAACATAATTTCTCAATTGGCGAATATCTCATCTCACACTCAGTGAATTTCTTGCTGAGGTAATATATCGCTTTTTCTCTTCTCCCTGAACCATCATGTTGACCTAGCACACATCCCATAGAGTGATCAAACACTGTCAGATACATGATTAATGGCCTATCCGGGCATGGGGGTGACAATACTGGAGGGTTTGACAAGTACTGTTTGACCCTATTGAAAGCTTTCTGGCACTCATCATCCCACACTCCTGGATTGTGTTTCTTCAGAAGACGAAATATGGGATCACATTTTTCGGTTAACTTTGAAATAAACCTAGCAATGTAATTTAACCTTTCCAAGAAACCTCGAACTTCTTTTTGAGTGCGTGGTGGAGGTAATTCTTGTATAGCTCGGACCTTGTCTGAGTCATCTCGATTCCCTTCTCGCTGACTATGAAGCCCAGCAATTTGCCAGATCTAGCTCCGAAAGTGTATTTCATTGGGTTGAGCTTTAACTGGAATTTTCTCAACCTTAGGAATAGTTTCCTCAAAACTCGGATGTGTTCCTCTTCTGTTCTAGACTTTGCAATCATATTATCGACATAGACTTCAATCTCTTTGTGCATTATATCATGGAACAAGGTCACCATAGCTCTTTGGTACGTAGCTCCCGCATTTTTCAACCCAAACGGCATTACTTTATAACAGAACGTACCCCACAATGTTATGAAGGTAGTCTTTCCCATATCTTCAGGATGCATTTTTATCTGATTGTATCCTGAGAATCCATCCATGAATGAAAACAACGAGTAGCCCGCCATGTTATCCACCAAAGTATCAATATGAGGCAAGGGAAAATTATCCTTTGGGCTGGCCCTATTCAAATCTCTATAATCCACACACATTCGTACTTTCCCATCTTTCTTAGGGACAGGCACAATGTTGGCTACCCATTCTGAGTATTTGACCTCTTGCAGGAATCCAACATCAAACTACTTTTTGACTTCTTCTTTTATTTTCAGTATGATGTCTGGCCTCATTCTCCAGAGTTTCTGTTGAATCGGCTTGCAATCCTCTTTTATGGGGAGACAATGCACAACAATGTCAGTACTTAACCCTGGCATATCTTGGTATGACCATGCGAAGATATCTTTAAACTCTTGAAGTAACTCTACGAGGTCTCATTTTGTCTCTTCAGTTATGCACGTTCCAATTTTCACTACCTTTCCCTCTTCCAAGGTCACAATCTCTACTGTTTCTTCATGAGGTACAATTTGCTTTTCCTCTTGTTTTACCATTCTTAACAAGTCCGGAGATAAGCCACAGTCTATGTCATCCTCAAAGTCCTGGGATCCCTCTATACTCATGTCTTGCTCAAAAAGAGATTCTAAATCCGTAGCAGCGTTACTCATGTCATTGATATCTGGAGACCTGTTGTAGGCACAGAAGAATATACAAAGAACGAATGAATTTGAGAATAGCTATTTGCACAGTATGCTTATGAATGAAATGAACGAATGATTCAGAACAAAGATCCAAGAAAAAAATAATGAAAGAATCTAAAAGAACGAGAAGATTTTTATTCAAAATGATCTCAAGTATGTATTTCATAATGAAATTTAGACATAAGCCTATTTCACAAAGGAATGCTTATTGCTTCTAGGCTAAAAGCAACAAGTGTGTTCGGAACATTACTCTGAGTAAGCTCTAAAAACTACAGGAATTTCTTCTGCAGTCCAATTATTTAGAATACACTCCCAGGTTCGTAAGGGCAGATATCCGACAAGGTCCCCCTTTCAGTGATTTCTTCATGTATGGCATTGATATGTACATTTTCCAGGATTTCTTCAATGTCTTTTTCCTCTATCGCATTTACTCCACCATCAGTGTGATTTGGTAGCGGATTATCAGCATTTGGTGTATCATCCAATTTTACAATGCCCATCTTAATAAGTCTTTCCACGACTTTCTTAAAGGTAGTGCAATTTTCTATTGAATGCCCCGAAATTCCCGTATGATAGTCACATTGAGCATTTGCATCGTACCACTTGGGGTACGGGGGCTGCAATGGTGTCAGGTAGAAAGGGGGCACCACGTGTGCGTCAAACAATCTCTGATACAGCTCTCGGTATGTCATTGGAATAAGAGTGAACTAAAGCTTTTCTGTGTTCGTCCTTTGACTAGATTCATTCCTTGAAGAAGTTTGAAGGCTAGTAGTTGTCGTCCTTGGTGATCCCACAGTAACTTGCTTTGAATAACTTTTACCGTATGCTCCCACATTGTTTACCTCATTTTCTTTCTTTATCGGGGTTGATCTTTTGGCACTTTCCCCCGCATCTATTTTACCGCTTCTCACAGCGTTTTTGATCATTTCATCGGACATCACTATGTCCGAGAAACTCTTCGTGGCGCTCCCCAACATATGATTAATGAATGGATTTTTTAGGGTATTGATGAAAAGCATGGTAGTTTCTTTCTCCAGAAGAGGTGGCTTGACTTGTATGGCAACCTCTCTCCACCTTTGTGCATATTGCCAAAAACTCTCGCTTGGTTTCTTCTCCATGTTTTGCAAGGTAATTCTGTAAGGGGTCATGTCTGTTACGTGACTGTACTACTTCATAAATGCATGTGCTAAATCCCTCTAAGAACCAATTTTGGTACGGCTCAACTGATTGTACCATTTAGATGCTGCTCACTGATGTATCACCCCGAAAGCAATGTATTAGCAGTTGGTCATTGTTAACATACCCAGTCGTTCTTCGGCAAAACATGGTTATGTGAGCTTCGGGGCAAGCAGTCCCATTGTATTTTTCAAATTTTGGCATCTTGAATTTGTGGGGAAGTATTAGATCTGGCACCAAACTTAGATCTTTAGTGTCAATTCCATGTTGCCTATCAGCGCTTTTTATGGCCCTGAATTTATCTTCTAACCATTTGCATCGCTCCTCTAACTGTCTTGGCAATTCAGACCTTGCCCTTTCCCTCTCTACTGCCTCATCAAAGTCAGGAATAACAGCATTAATTGGATGATCCCCTAAGTTAGAACCCGATCCCACTTGGAAGTTTGGCGGTATTGAAACACCTTCTTGAAATTGTTGAGGTTTAATTGTGACGGATGTTTTTCGTGGGTACACCTCAGGATGCGTCGGGGTAAAACCCGGAGGATATAGTGGTTCCTCATTTTCTTCACCAGTGTTAACCATGGGGGTTTTTCCTTTGTCTATTCCTCCCGCCAGTAGTTGAGTTAATTGAGTCATCATACTCTTTTGTGATTCCATCATTCGGTCCATCATATCCTGCTGAATCTTAGCAAGCTGCTCTTGCATTTGCAGTTGAAGTTTATCTTGCATCTCCCTTTGGAGTTGTTCCAGTTTTTCTAATCTCTGATCCATGTCTTTCGTCTTGGTTCGGGTACCGTAAGGATGTTTGGTATTGTTGGTGTCCAGGTTAATGCTGAAATAATTTCAACCAATCAGGGTCTTCTCATGAAATCTAATGCATATGATGTAATGCCATGTGAATGTATGCAATGGATGCAAAAAAGGGTGTCGATTCTAATTCAATTCCCATTAGAAAACTTTTCTAGAGGGCAAAATTCTTTACATGAAACAGATTACAAATATACAGACACCCGTATTGTCTTTCGTTTTATCAAGAAATTCGTTCTCCATGACAAACTCTCTAATTTGGTAATCGAATACGAATCGACACTCTTTTAGATATGAAATGATATATGATGCGATCATAACCAAAACAAAATGAAATATATTAGTAAAAGGTAAAAGTAAGCAAAAAAGAAACAAATAGAGTACTTATTCCGATGACCACTATGGTTTATTGCAGTACTATTTAGGGTGGGCTTTTAGGGTTCACTATATGTGGTTTAGTTCTAAGGAATAGGTACCTGAACCAGCAGATTCCTCAATCCTCACCCATTATAGGCTCATATGGATCGAGTTCGGTTCAGGAGAATACATTTCCCTATGGCCATGCAGAGATGAAAATCTCACGAAGCACATAGGTACTGATGTATCCCGGAAGTAGTCCACTAGCCCATGCGGAGGTGAAAACCTCACGAAGGCATAGTTTCTCACTCCCACTTAAAGGGTATGACCACAACGATCATGCAATGCAATGCAAGAGTATTCTACGAGACTCAACATTAATCATAGCACAAATGCATTAAAAGAAACATGATTTTTCAAAATAATTTTCCAAATTTTCAATCAAAAGGACAAGAGTTAATCAATCTATAGCCTGACTCTCAACCAGTCCCCAGTAGAGTCGCCAAGCTGTCGAAACCATTTTTTTCGAGTTTGAAAAACGGGGATCGACTTTTAAATAACAGATAGAGTCGCCACCAATCCTTTTTGTTTAGGTGTGATCGGGTCACCTATAAAACATTTTGTTTTATTTTTAAAAGAAATTAATTTTGGTCTACGAGTTTTAAGAAAAATGGGTTCGGGAGTCTGTTACGTACGAGGAATGATTAGCACCCTCATACGCCCGAGATTGGTACCAAATTGATTAATTAATGTCCTTATGTTGAAAATTTAAAAAAGACTTTTAAATTAGGACCTTCTTTGACCATTTAAAGATACTCGAGTTTGAATAATAAGATTCTCTTATTCCGAAAGAATAAAATATCACATCTAGCACGATAGGACATGACGTTTCAAACCCTCGATGCCAAGATCCTCTCGTGATTTCCAAAATTCATGCGTTGAGATTTTTATAAGGATATCCAATTATTTGGATAAACGAAAAATCGAAACCCAGCACGATAGGGCACGATTCCTCAAGTTTCCAAACACGGAATATTACCTTATTTTTTGAAAACATGGATGAAATTTTAAAAAGGATATTTGGTTATTTGGTCAAACGGAAAACCGAAACCCAGCACGATAGGGCATGATTCCTCGAATTTCCAAACACACAAATATTGCCTTATTTTGAAAACATGAACAAAGTTTTAAAAGGGTATTTGGTTATTTGGTCAAACAGAAAACCGAAACCCAGCACGATAGGGCACGATTCTTCGAATTTCCAAATACACAAATATTGCCTTATTTGAAAACATGAACAAAATTTTAAAAGGATATTTGATTATTTGGTCAAACGGAAAACCGAAACCCAGCACGATAGGGCACGATTTCCTCAACTTTCCCAAATATCAAATATTGCATTGTTTTAAAAACTTTTAAATAAGTGATTTTAAAATCGACTTAAAATGCTTTTATTGAATCACTAGATAATGAGAAACAAAAATATAGCATCGAACATGGAATAATAATATGTGAATACAATCTTTGTACAAATGGATGACAAGAATGAAAATATAACTAATTAAAAACAAATTAAAATAAAATATAGCAAATTTTAAAGTAATAAGCAAATAATATATATTAATTTAAGTAATATATACGTAAATAAATAAATAAAAAACTTGATATAAAATAATGTACATATAAGAATAATAATGATATATAAAAGTGTATAGAATAAATAAATATATAATTTAAAATAGGGTCTTTTAAAGAAATAAATTATATGTATAATAGATATATATATAAAATAATATGAAACCAATAGTATATGCATAAAAATAATTTAATATAATTATATGTATATAAAAAAGAAATATATATATATAACATATAAATAGAAATAAATAACATCTAAAACCATTTAAAATTAAAAAAAATTTAGAGAAATCAATAAACAAATAGTTAAATAAATAATTAAAGGACTCCATTGAAATCAGAACAAAATTAGAGAGCTAAAAAGTAATAAATTAAAATGAAATCGAAAAAAGGACTAAAATACAATGCGCGTAAATTAAAGGGATTAAAATAACAATTTTCCCAAGTTATTAAATGTTGTATTTAAAGAGGGATTAAAATTAAAACGGCGCAAAATTTAAAGGCGAAATTAAAATAAAATAAAACTTAATTAAAAAGAAATAAACCGCGGAAGGATTAAAATGGCAATTAGCCTATCCAAGGAAAAAGGCGCGGATCTTGCCCCGGGTCGGGTCAATGCGCAGATCCTGGGGTGCAAACGGCGTCGTTTTGGCGATAATGAGCCAGACGCAAAATGGCGTCGTACCGAAAGGCTATTTAAACCCAAATTTTCAGAGAAAAAAAAACATTTCCTCATCTGTTATAAAAAAAATGAAAGAATAAAAAAAAACTTCCTCTCTTGCGATTTTAGGTGACCGGGCCACCGTCGGTTCGTCACCGATGACCACCGCGCACGGCGGTTATAGCCTTGAAAATCGCATTTTCAATACAAATCAAGGTACGAGCCCCCTTTTCCTTTTTGTTTTTCTTTTTTTTTATATATATATATATGTCAAAGAAAAAAATAGGATTTATATGTACATGTATATAATGTTTCGAAAGAAGAAGAGAAAATAAAAATAAAGAAGGAAGGACCTTTGCTAAATTCTTCTCTGTATTTGTATTCTCTGTGTGTGTGTCCAAAATACAATGGATTTTTCTTCCAGACTTTATAGCCGAAAATCCAAAAATAAATAAAAATAAAACAAAATACAATCTGTTTTTTCTTATTTGGTGTCAATGACTGATCATTTCTTCCCATTGTTTGTTTCTGTTTGCAAGTAAAACCACCAAGGTGACGTGGAGGAGGCGCGCGTGTGGAGGCTTTGGCTGTTGAGGCATGCGGCGCTGGTGACTCCAGAAGGTTCTAGGTTTTTCGAGATTTTTTAAACACTCGGGCCACTCGGGCCTGCTCAACTTAGGCTGGGTTATTTTGGGTTTGTATTTGGGGTTTGATATTGGGCTAGGATCAGGTTTATTCGAATTTCGGGCCACAATCTGAATCTGGGCCTATGTAAACTGTAATTGGACATTTTTTATTGGATTTTATTGGTTAATTTTGGTTTATTTAGTTTTGGTTTTAAAATGGGCCGGCCGAAATGTGCCTATTACAGTGTGAATGTGAACAATCATGAGTGAGATTAATTGAAATTGTTAGTTTGTGAGTAACTCTCGTATGAACCTCGGAATAGATATGTAAGTGCGAAAAAATATCCATGATAGTTATTTGGTGGGCTGTGTGCGATACCACCTTAATATTTATTCATGATGGGTCAAAAGTATACCATCGCTTTATATTATCTTTTGGTGGGCTATGTGCGAAACCACCGTAAATATTCTTGTAGGTGGGCTATGTGCGATACCACCCTATTATTGAAAAATGGTGGGCTGTGTGCAAAACCACCGGGTACTTAGTATTATTTCGAAGGATTCATCGAGAAATTTCTTAAGTAAAATGTTTCATGTGGCTTTGTGGTGATGAGTGCAGGGAATGTGAACAAGTAAATGTGATCAATATAATTGTTATATGGTTGGAATGTGGTAAGAGATGAGATGAGTAAGCATGGTTATGGAAATGTGAATTGTTCTTGCTTAGTATGTAATGTTATTGATTAAATAGCATATGTTATGATGCTTATTGTTTACATGTAAACTTACTAAGCTTAAAGCTTACTCCCTTTCTTTTCCCTTGTTTTATAGTGTCAGAGAGTCGGCTCGGGATACGAAGATAATTAGAGGATCATCCACACTATCAGCTCATCTCGGTATATTTAGACTTAGCATTTTAAGTATGGCATGTATAGGGGCTAGACTTAGTGAGATGTCTTGCTATTTTGGTCAAGTGTGTTGGCTCCTTTAAATATGAACTTTTTGTAAATAGCCATAGTTTATGGCTTATCATTATCAATGTATGAAAAGATGAGGTTATTCATGAATGTGTATGATGCATGATTGGGTTGCTTGGTAAATGGTTGAATGGGATTTATGTTGTATGAGTTAGGGTGGTAAAAAGAGCTTGGTACATAGCCTTGTTCTTGTCCACACGGGTAGGCACACGGGCGTGTGTCTAGGCCGTGTGTGACACACGGTCAGTCCCATGGGTGTGTGACTAGGCCGTGTGTCCCCTGCATGTTAATGTTGCAAGTCAGTGTCGACCACGGGCTAGGCACACGGGCGTGTGCCTAGGCCGTGTGCCCCTTATAATGTTGCTGACGTCATAAACATAATACCCAGGTTTTCACACACGGGTGAGGACACGGGCGTGTCTAGGCCGTGTGAAAACCCCTGTAGGTTCGAATGAAAAATAAATCCCACACGGGCTAGGGACATGGACGTGTGTGACCGCACGACCTGCCCACACGGGCGTGTGACCCTGTTTAGGCAAAAAATTTCTAAGTATATAAAAGTTTCTAGTTTGATTCCGAGACCCTCCGTTTGTATGTTTAAGGCCTCATAGGCCCATAATAAAGATGTTATGAATGTCAATGGGAAGTTTTAAATTGGAATGAAATTTTATAGCCTAAAGTTGTATGTTCAAGTGAGTTATGTCCGATAATGCCTCGTACCCGGTTTCGACGATGAATACGGGTAAGGGGTGTTACACGATCATTTGTGCACATGATCATTCTTGAATTATGGTGAAGCGATGGCTTAGAGTTAAGTATGCTACAGTAATAGTGTTCCAATTATGTTGATCTTGGAAAGGAAATGGAAAAAGACTTATAAATGTTCAGGCGAAGGACATGCGTGAAGTATCGAAGACCCCAATGGAAAACGAAATGATTTCTTAGTAAAGCATGATATCTATAGTGTATAAATATTGGAATTTGAGGGAAGCAGTCGCCAGAAACAAGTTATTGGGAAATAACAATAAGACCATCTCATTGAATCATCAATTGTATTGTGTAAATGCCACATAGGTAATTGTTATATTCCCACACTAAGTTCTTATGAACTTATCTGTGTGTGTTATATTGCATGTTTGAGTGCGAGGTTGCGCTAGGAGGGGCGATACCAGGACTACACCAAAGGAGTGGCGTATCGGTCTATTATGCATAAAGAGCCAGATAGCTGATATGTTCCTTAGAATCCGTATTTTGAGTATAATCATGATAAGTTAGATTTGTTTTTAAAAAATTAGAAATATTTGTACCTTAGTTACCATGTGTTGCAAATATACTTACTTACTGAACATACTTATGTATTTAGTTTGAAATTTGCAATTAGATAAGTTGTAATAATTGATTGAAATTTGTATATGTAGTTTAAGTTTTTGTCTGTATTAGTGTGGTAATACCTAAGATTTGGGTCTGGTTAACAGGATCGGGTTGAGGGTGTTACAAATTTTTTCTTGCTTGTTAAACCATCTTTAAAGACTAGCTCTGATACTAATTTCTTGCTCGATAACTCAATCGAAATAGCTAAGAGGGGGTGAATTGACCTTTTAAAAAATTTAGTGGAAGTAAAGAAAGAATAAGAAACAATGAACGCAACGATTTAGAGTGGTTCGGTCTCAATTGCCTACTCTACTACCTTAGCTTTCACAGCTAAAGATTTTCTCAAATTCACTAATTTGATCCACCTTTGAGAACAATATTTAACTTTACAACTTCCTTAAGATTTCTATCCAGAATTTTAAGACACAAACTCTCTCAAGCAGAAACAAATAAGCAAACAAATAAATAATCCTTATAAGATGAATGTATTTGCCAATTAAATATAAAGACAAAGAAAAACATTTGAGCTAATATATTATTCTAAATATTCTTACTTTTTAAATTTAAAAATCTCAAACAAATAAGTTATGTTGTTAGCATTTTTATCAAATCTTCTTAACTTGACATATTGATTAAATTATAGTTAGATGATATGTTATATAATTAACAAAAAATAAATATATTAAATTAAAAAATTTTGATAAAAAAATATTAATGATATTAATAATTAAACTATTAGCTTCAAATTGAAAAGAAAAATGAAAGAATTTAATTTTTGAAGTATAGAACATAAATTTCAAATTCGTAAAAGTATAGGCTATCAATATATTTTGACTTTTAACTTATAAAGCTACACACATTTAAAATCCACATAAAGGGCCCCACAAGTTAAGCCCTAAAATCCTTTCAGAGCGCTCTCCATTTAAGCTTTTTCGCTAAAGCTTCGATACACTAGCTATTAGCGCCGCACCCCCCTTCCAATTGCAAACATGGTAAATCTCCTCTCGCTATTTCTTCTATACTTCACCTTAGAGAATTTTCAGTTACTCAATTTCATGTTATATTGATTTTCAGGATTTTTTTTTTGTATTTTTCTGTAATGTTTTAGCAATAAAATCTTATTTGAGTTGTTTCTTTCTGTGTAATTTTAGGTTCTTCAAAACGACATCGACTTGCTGAATCCTCCGGCCGAGCTTGAGAAGAAGAAGCACAAGCTCAAGCGTCTAGTTCAGTCTCCCAATTCCTTCTTCATGGTAATATATTTATGCTTTTATTTCATTGTAATTTTTTTTCATTTCATGACTTGTTTGTGTACATGGTTGATTGACTTGGTTATTTCTCTCTCTCAGGATGTTAAATGTCAGGGCTGCTTCAACATGTAAGTTTAAAATGGATTTTAGATTTGATGGATTTAAATAAGGGTTATTTCAATTATTAATTTCTGGGTTTTACTTGTTTATCTTTGGCAGAACGACCGTATTTAGCCACTCTCAAACTGTGGTAGTTTGCGGTAATTGCCAGACAGTTTTATGCCAGCCTACTGGTGGTAGAGCCAGACTCACCGAAGGCTGCTCGTTCAGGAAAAAGGGTGACTAATTCTGATGGCTCTGACTAGAAGAATTTCTTTTTTAGGTGTTAAAATCTCTTTAGTTTTAGTAGCAACAACATTAAGAATTTAAAAAGACTGTTATTGTTCTTGATGTAGTGGATATTTTTTTAATGAATGTTTTTAGTTGCATTTAATTGGTTTCCTGATCTTGACTTAAGCATTTATGCTTTCTTTTGACTATGTTGGAATTTGATCAAAGTTGTTCAAGCTTCTAACTATATGCTTTACCTTATAGAAGACTCTTTGGATTGGAATGACAAATTTTGATGTAGTATAAAGGTGGTGATTGACACATAGTGGGGACTTATGTTGGTTGAGATCATAAAGTTACTAATTGATTGGATTACAATATTGTTATGGTCGATGTTAGTCAGATTTGGTTGTGATTGTTACAAATGGGTATGTTTATTTGCATCTATTCAAGCGTGATACACTAGAATGCTAGTAGCTATTTGCTGCTTGATAAGAAGCATGCAGAGAAAACTCACTCATTTGATTTTTTTAGGTTCTTTCAAAATTTAACTTTTAACACAATCTGAATACCTTTATTGATGCCCCGGTTTTTTCTACTAATACATGCCTGGGATACTAAGACCATGTTTGGTTGAATGGGGATGAAACATTCATTTAGGCCTAATTCATTGGACCTACAACAAAGCCTTTATTTTGGTTCATTGTCTTGGGTTATTATAGGTGTTGTTTACGTCGTTCTTTCAGTAGGTGTTTTCCATTATTGCCACGTTATTTATTTTTTGTAATTCACCATCATGCCTTTACTATGCATCGGCTTCATCATATACCTACAAACAATTAATCTCTTATACACCGAAACTCTTTTTATGTTATGGGGCTAGATCTTTTGTCTTGCAATCCGTACGACTTTAGGCAATTTTTCACTATAAATGCGCCTAAGTTAACCTACTCTTGGGAAAGGAGAATTCTTGTAGAAATTCTTTAAGGCACTGAAACAAAGTGGAAGCAAACTCTGAAAAAGGAAGAAGTTATGAACAAAGAAACCCATAGAAAGATAGTGCATACCAAGTGTTTGAGTAAATGTTTTTAAATATTTTTTTAATTTAGAAAGAATGAAGTGATTATAAATGAAGGGGAGACCTTTATTTATAGTTGAGTTCTCCCAAATCTAACGGTATAGATCAAATTACATCAATGATTGAGATTAGTTTTAATCTACAATAGGAGAGTCCTAAGGGATTTAAATTCTAATGTTTTTCCTTTAGGATTTACTAGAATTATCTTGGTAAAATACAATTTACTAGTGTTCCAATTCAACTAGGATTCAAGTAGATGGGCCTTGAGTCTTTTCTAAGTGATGAGTCAGTCCCAACTGGTTGAATGACCCCAAGGGAACATGAAGGGTTTGAACTATGTGCATCAGTTATAGGCTCTTTTGCGCGACCCATGACATTCTCCCTCACCTATTCTTGCGACGTTCTCATCGTGTCCTCAGAATGGAATTACCATAAGGCTTTGTCAAGTTCCCAACTAGTACTCATGCCTCGCCATGTAGTACTTCCGTCGGATCACTTGATCTGCCATGATGCATTCAACATCACAGTCATAGCAAACCTTTACCCCATTGGTGTTCGTTTAGACTTGCCTCGATTTGGGATCCTCCTAATCCTTGTGGAATGGCTTAAGCATAATGACATGGAAAATCAAATGAACGTTGAGTTTTGCTGGCAACTCCAGTTTGTAGGCCACCTTGCCTACTCTCTTCAAATCTTTGAAAAGTCCCTCATACCGTCACACAAGCTCCTAGTGCAATCTAGTGTGGTGCAAAATCAAATGCAATTTAGTAAGGACTGGATCACCAACCTAGAACTGTACATCTCTGCGATTTTGATCAGCCCACTTCTTGTTGCGCTTACTTGCCTTGTGTAGGCAAGCTTTGGCTAAGTCATTCTGCTTATGTCAATCTTTCGCAAATCGATAAGCTGTTGGATTTATTCCTTCATAACGAGTCATAATGGCATTGGGTGTGAGTGGTTGTTGGCTCACCACTATCTCAAACGAACTTTGATTTGTGGCCCCACTTTGCTGCAAATTATAAGAGAATTGGGTCACATCAAACAACTTCAGCCAGTCCCTCTGTGTGGCACTCACATAATGTTGAAGATAGACTTCCAATAAAGCATTTACTCTCTCGGCTTGCCCATCAGTCTGCATATGCATGCTAGTGGAAATGTTCAAGTTTGACCCCGTCAACTTGAATAACTCTATCTAAAACCAACCCGAAAACCACCCGTCCCTGTAACACCCACGCTCAACCCGATCATCGAATCCGGGTATGCATGTCACAACTAAAAACCATTTGAGTTTGACAAATACAGTTGAAATTTTTATAGCTTTGAAGTCTCAACATATACTCTTGAATTGGCGTTAACCCCAGTATCAATGACAAAAAAAATAAAATCAATATTGCGCCAAGTAAAATAAAACATAGTTTTAAAAAAAATCTGGCGGAAGCCTTATAAAAGTCGACAGGATTATATAAAATACAAGGTGAGTTGTAACTGTAACATCCCAAAAATGGGGTTATTTGGAATTTAATTATTTTTCTTATTATGAACTGCTGTGATATTATTTATGGAATGTTAAGGCTTAATTATGGATTTTTAGTAAGCTCGAGTAGTGGGAAAAATATTATTTTCAAGCTTTGAGGTAGGGAGCCTTAACAAGTGGGGGTTATAAGAATAAATGGGGATAATTTGGACAAGATGAGCCTAGAATAAGTGGCAAAGTAAGCCCACTTAAGAGCTAACATGTGACGCCACATCAAGCAAGGGGATCACGGGTTCGAGTCACAAAATTCCCTTTCTTTTTGCACTATGTTTGGACGGCACAAGTGGGAGAATTTTTCTCCCTTCAAACTCTTTTATTAAATATTATTATTAAAGGATAATATGAGAGTTTTATTTGTTTAATTATAGTGATAATAAGAGGATATTCATGGATAATTGATGGATTATTATGAGACTATTATTGAGTATTCAAAATTATTCAAATATTTTCGAATGGGTGGCCTAGAGAAAAACTAGGTGTTTGCCGAATTTGGAACTCCTTGGATGGGAGTGGACGGCAAGAAGCTTCCTAAGGGAGGCCGAATTTGTTTAGTAAACCATTTTGCTAATTTCGCTAAGCACTCTCCCATGGTTCAACTCTCCTCTTCTTTTCAACCTTGAGCAAAACCGATAACACTAAACCCTCTCATTCTTCTTCTTCTTTTATTTCCTTTCTTCACAAAACTCTTGTGCCGAAACCTACCTCTTTGAATCCTCTCTTCTCTTAACCCCATTAGCCGAATATACATCATATTCTTGTGCCGAAACTTCTTTCTCTGATTTGGAGGTCTCTAGTCGAATCTTCTGTTCACTTCTTTAGCTTTGGCCGAATATCAAAGTGGTTAGATCCCTTCAAGTTATTTGTTGTCACGATTTGGAAAAGGTGAGTAGCCATGGCCGAATGCTATTCTTCTCTCTTCTCTTATATGGATTTAAGGAAAGCCAAAATCCGACATACTCTAATGGTTGGCTAAACTTTCTTTTGAAGCCGATTCACCTAAGACTCCGGGATCTCAAAACAAGGATCTGAACCATTTGTCTTTGTCAATCAAATTGGTAAGTAAGTGGTAAGTACCTACTCATAAGGAAATTACTCTTCTAGTTAAGAAAAGCCAAGGCTATTAAGAGGCTACTAATAGTTGCTTGGTTTGGGAAGCCAAACCATTTGGAGTATAGTGACTTGGGTTCAAAGATATTCAGTAAGATTTGGGTTCACAAGGAACCCCTCTCTAATAATTTAATTTGGCCGAATAGGCCATAAGACTAACCCATAAATTTGGCCGAATATAGGACAAGTAGATCTGTGGAGACCAACTTTCTTTTCGGATTTAGTCTATTCAAGTGGTGACAGTGTGTACATACACACGTATAATCATTTAAATGTCTTGAGTGTTTTGTATGCTAACTCGATTTGTGTAGCATCGGATTAATACCATAACGGTATGAGTGGTGGTTCGAGTAAGTACTGTTAATATGAATGTGTTATTGATGCTTTTGGGAAGCATGGCTTATTGATACATGTGATAAATGCATGAGATCTGTTGATAATCAAGCATTATCTACTGTGGGTTAAATGAGTGGAGAGGCGGTGATATTTCGTCTTGACGAGCACCGAAGTTTTGGTAACACACTGTGACTATATGTCACCGTGAGGTTTGGTACCTCCGGAGGTTTGGTACCTCATAGCGACTCGCTCCTCCACGTGGTTAACACCACCGTGGGTTGGCCCCACTTGAGATATGGGATCGTCTGCGCGGTGATTTGGTATCACACGATGGGTTGGCCCCATCACCCGATTTGTGTCTCACGGACACCGTGTTTTAGTAACACATCGTGACTATATGTCACCAGTGGTTTGGCACCACCAGTGTTTTGGTAACACATTGTGACTACGGTCACCAGGTGGTTTTAGTACCACACGGGTAGACAAAGCGTTTGGTTGGCTAGGTTGGGGCACATAATATTCTCGCATATTAAGCTGTTATATGTTGTGTATGGAAATGTTTTTTACTGGGGAAGGGTTACATACAGAGTCTTGGTGACTCACCTTCTCCTTTAACATTTTTCAGTGACTCGTAGATGGCGGTTGAGGAGCCAGTTGGACTTGAGGTGGCCATGCAGAGTGGACTTGCATAAACCGAACTTTAAACTTAGCTATTTTTTTTTTTTGGTTATTTTTATTTTGGTTGTAATAAGGCCTCCATAAACTTTACTTTTGTTATTTCTCATATGTTGGACACTTTGTTTAAACTATATTATTAAAACGCATTAAAATCACATGTTTTCTTAAGTTAACACGAAAATGTTTTATCGTGCCATCGGGCACATTCGAAATTTGTATAATAACCTGACTCAATTAAATTTCCAGATTAAATCTAAGTATGGTTTCGGCAAGATAACCAAAAACGAGGAGTTTTCAAGAAAACCTAAATTGGTTTTAAAATGGCTTCAAAAAAGTTTTCTCCGTAACAAATCAAATTCGGTACGTAATGTTTGGGCCGGGTTTGGGTTGTTACAAAATTGGTATCGAGCCAGTTCAAAGCTGTACTGTGGGGCCCAAGGCCCAAAAATGTTTTAGTAGGCCTTACGAATTGTTTTGGGTTTTAAGCGATGGCCCGAGTATCCGGCACCAATCCGCCTAGGTAAGTACATCTAAACCTCTTTGTGAATTATATTTTGTAGAAGGGTAGGAAGCATGGAACGTAGATAGATTCATAGGACTTGGACCCTAAGGTTAGATTACTCAAACACAAACGAAGCATAAGACTTAAGGAACTAAACCAACCTATGACTTAGTCGGTGAGCTAGGGTGTGGTAACCCCATGCACGCATGTCTAGGATTGGATCCGAAGAGCACGGTATTTAAGCGGTCCTCGTGACTCACCCCCTCTTCGCAGTATCCTGCCCAGTGCGTAGCTTCGGTTCACCCTAACTCGAGAGGGCTCGGTGGTGTGGCAACCTCTCAGGCGCATGTCTAGAAAGGTTCGAGAAGAGCTTGGTATTTAAGCGGTCCGCGTGACCCACCTCCTCTTCACTCGACTTACTGCACAGTGCGTAGCTTTGGTTCACCCGACCAGAGGACTCGGTCATAGGCTAAACACAATGATTAAAACCCTAAAAGGGAATTAGCCTTGTTTTTCAAATAGGATGAAACAACAAACCCTAATGTTTTCAAAACTTGTGCAATAACTTTCTCAAATCCTAGAACATTACTTTTACAACGTTTTTCTCGAAAAACTTGACTTGTGAAAAATTACGAAATACCCTTAGGAGTAAAATTACCAAAATGCCCCTGACCCATAAAATATTAATTCAATGGTTTTGCCCAAAAATTTCAATGATTTTATAGACATTCAAAAACCTTGCTTTGAAAATCATCAACAAAATATTTTTGTTCGGAAAATTACGAAAATACCCCCAGTAGGAAAAAAAGACAAAAATACCCCACAGGTTAGAAATGGGCGTAAATGTCCGATGAGCGAATAGGTATGGAAAGTATTAAGGAATGGATGCATGAACTTCTTTGTGTGAACTAGGATAGGAAACTGAAACATTGTTTGCTCGAAAGAATCTCTGATTAAACCTTATCCATAAAATCTCTTCGCGAGTAATAAAGTGAAACAAATGCTAACGCATAAAATTTTTCTTAATCAGTTAAAAGCGCGGTAGATAGAATGAGTTCTAGAGGACGTGGACGCCGTGGGCGTGGTAGGGTAGGATGACGATGTGCAGACCCGTCAGTCGGGACAAGGTTCGAAAATGAGGTACCACTGCCACCACCACCTCCTACTTTTAGAGTGAGGAGCCGGATCGGGCCAAGTGGCGAGCGGTATCGCAAGTCGTTTCTGAGTCTTGGAGATGGTGGCTGGGCTGGTGGAAATGTGGGAGCTCGGAAATCTGTTCCCCAGTGACTCCGATCTAACGGAGCGGAGGTATTCCGAGGTGTGTCGGGAGTGGCACCCAAAGGCAGCAGAATCATCGGCTAGAGTCAACCGAAAGAATCATGGATGACCTTGACTGACCGAGGAAGAAAAGTCGAAGAAAGGCGAGTGTCGCTTCTAAAGGATGAAGCGTGTCGGTGGTGGCTTACGGTTTGAGATGGGGCTACAAAGCAGATGATCCGACTTGGGAGTATTTCGTAACCACCTATCGGAAGAAGTATGTGGGTACCAGCTACACCGACGCCTTGCAGAGAAAGGCTTTTCTCGGGATTAGTGCAAGGAACTAAGTCCGTGGTCGGAATATGAGGCGGAATTTTTAAGGTTTGAGTAGGTATGCTATAGGCATCGTGGCTCACCGAACATGAGCGCTGTGTCCGCTTTGAGGACGGACTCTGAGATGATTTGAGGTTCTTGATTGCCCCACAAAGAGTTCGTGAGTTCTCATCTCTAGTGGAAAAGGCTAAGGTAGCCAAGGGATCAAGGAGGCCGTGAGGCAAAGCTATAGTAGGAATAATCGAAGAAGAGAGGTTTGGGTCACCGGATCAAGCGGTAGTGTTCGAGAAAAGGCTAGGCCAAGTGGGCCAAATCAGCGGCAAGGCCCACGACTACTAATCGAGGCCGACTCGGTGTAACCACGTGGAAAGACCCATTGGGGAGGTTGTTGGACCGGTGATAAAGGATGTTTTGAGTGTGGGTCTTTGGAGCATCGTGTCGAGAGATTGTCCCCTGAAACTAGCTAAGAATCACCGGAGGCGCGAATCGTGCTCGAGAATAGAAGTGTGGGACCACGGAGGGTCGTGGTAATGGCGAGAGGAAACAACGGTCCTAACCGAGGTCGTGGAACTCAAGGCGAGGTTCAGGCAACACGAGAGGCTAGGCGGCTGGCTTAGTTTACGCAGGCCGAGGTGTCGCGAGGAAGGTGACGCACCGGATGTCATAATCGGTGCGTTTCTAATTTTTGGTTTCCCTTATGTTGCATTGATTGATGTGGGCTCGACGCACTCGTACATTGCTAGTAGTGTGGTAGGAACTATGGACCTAAACTCAAAAGCGCTTCTAGGAGATGACCGTAGTTAGCCCATTAGGTCACTCTGTAATAGTAGACAAACTTTATAGAGGCGTACCCCTAGAACTTCAAGGGGTAGTATTTGTAGCTGATCTGATGGAACTACCGTTTGGGGAGTTCGATTTGATCCTCGGTATGGATTGGTTAGTTAAGTACCAAGCGAGGTTGGATTGCGTTACAAAGCGCATGGTCCTTAAGAAATGAAGGGGACGAAGTGGTTATGTTTGGTAATAGAAGGAATTACCTGTTCAATGTGGTGTCTGCCTTAAAGGCTGAAAAGATGGTCAGGAAGGGTTGTGAGGCGTATTTGGTTCAAATCTGTGCTTTGGAAGCTAAGGGGTTAGTAGTTAAAAAGGTCCGAACGGTTGGGAATTTGGCCGATGTGTTCCCGGAAAGAACTTCCAGTGTCCGCCTCCGGATCGGGAAGTCGAATTCGATATAGACTTGCTACCCCGAACGGCACTGTGTCTATAGCACCATACCGAATGGCACCAAAGGAATTGGTGGAGCTAAAGGCTCAAATTCGGGAGCTCTTGGATAGAGGGTTTATTCGACCAAGTATATCTCCGTGGGGAGCACTGTGTTGTTTGTCAAGAAGAAGGACGGTTCTATGCGGATGTGCATCGACTACCGTCGATTAAACAAGTTAACGATAAAAACAAGTACCGTTGCCTCGGATCGATGATTTGTTTGACCAACTGAAAGGTGCGTCGGTATTCTCAAAGATTGACCTTAGGTCGTTTATCATCAATTAAGGGTGAAGGAGGTGATGTTCACAAGACTCGGCATTCCGAACTCGGTATGGGCATTTTGAGTTCTTGGTGATGCCATTCGGTGACCAATGCACCGCGGCATTTATGGACTTAATGAATAGGGTATTTCAACAATGATTTGGACCAATTCGTCGTGGTGTTCATAGACGACATATTGGTTTATTCAAAACAGAAGAGGAGCATGACAAGCATTTACGGATAGTTCTCAAGTAAGTATTGAGGAGAAGCGGTTATATGCCAAATTCAGTAAGTGCGAATTTTGGTGAGGAAGTGGCTTTCTTAGGGCACGTGGTCTCGGCGGAAGGAATTAGAGTAGACCCTCGCAAGATTGAAGCGGTATTGGAGTGGAAACCACCTAGGTCGGTGGTTTGAAATACGAAGTTTTCTGGTTTAGCGGTACTATCGGAGATTCGTGGAAGGATTCTCTCTAATAGCAAAATAGATTAACCAAGCTACTAAGGAAAGGTGTTCCATTTGTATGGACGGAGAAGCGACAAGGAAGCTTTGATAAGCTAAGGAAAATTTTGACTGGAAGCTCGGTTTTGGTACACCTGAGCAGAAAGTTATTCACCGTCTATTGTGATGCATCTCACACTGGTTTGGGATGTGTGTTGATGCAGGATGGGAAGGTAGTAGCCTATGCATCCCGTCGCTTAAGACCGCATGAGGTTAACTACCCAACGCACGACTTGGAGTTAGCGGCGATCGTCTTTGCTCAAGATATGGAGACATTACTCAGATGGGGAGAAGTCGATAGTCTACACGGATCACAAAAGCTTGAGGTATCTTCGACTCAAAAGGATCTCAATCGAGACAGCGTTGGTGGATTGAACTACTAAAGGACTACGATTGTTCAATCGAGTACCATCCGGGTAAGGCTAATGTGGTAGCTGACGCATTGAGCCGGAAGGTGGTGACGGACTTAAGAGCAATGTTCGCTCGGTTGAGTCTATATGATGATGGGAGTCTTTTGGCGGAACTTCAAGTAAAGCCAACATGGATTGAGGAGATTAAGGAAAAGCGGTTAGTGGATGAAGGCTTGAGCGCTAAGAGGTACAAGTTCGGGATGGTGGTTTGGAAGGGTACATCTGTCTAGTGATGGAGTGCTTTGTTTTCAAGGACGAGCTTGTATGCCAAGGATACGAGAATTAAGGCGAGAAAAATTCTCCAAGATGCACATAGCAGCCATACGCTATGCATCCCGGGGCAAAAAATGTATGGAGACTTGCGGAAACAGCTTCGTGGCCGGGTTGAAGCGTGAGATAACCGAGTTCGTAGGGGAAGTGTCCGACGTGCCAAGCGGTTAAGGCTGAACATCGCTTACCATCGGGACTACTCCAACCGATAAAGATCCTCAATGGAAATGGGAGAGGATCACCATGGATTTCGTTAGTGGGCTACCCTTACGCCCAACAAGAAGGATGCGCTTTGGGTAATTGTGGATCGCTGACTAAATCACTCACTTCATGCCTGGTGAGAATGGATTACTCACTCCGAAGCTAGCGGTCGTATGTGAGTGAAATAGTGAGGTTACATGGTGTGCGAAAGATCGATTATCTCGGATAGGGATCCCGATTCACGTCAAGGTTTTGGAAAGCGTTGCATCAAGCTTTGGGTACACGGTTAGATTTCAGATCGGCTTTCCATCCACAATCTGACGGACAATCGGAAAGGGTGATACAGATTTTGGAAGACATGTTAAGAGGTTGTGTCTTGGATTTTAGTGGTAGTTGGGAGGAGTACCTACCATTAGCGAAATTCGCTTATAACAATAGTTATCAAGCGAGTATTCAAATGGCTCCATATGAGGCCCCTATATGGACGAAAATGCCGTACTCCTACATGTTGGGCGGAGTTGGGGGCGACAAGTTCGGGTCCAGAATTGGTAACGAGACGGAAGACAAAGTCAAGGTGATTCGGTCTCGTCTCAAAGAAGCATCGAGATAGGCGTAAGTCTTATGCCGATCTCAAACGCAAGGAAATGGAGTATCTTGTGGGAGACAAAGTTTTTCCGAAGGTGTCGCTTTGGAAAAAGGTGTTAAGATTTGGACGAAAAGGAAGCTAAGCCCAAGGTTCATCGGGCCATATCAAATGGTAAAGCGAGTAGGACCGGTAGCTTATCGGCCTAGAGTCTGCCGCAGAATCGAATCGAGATCCATGATGTCTTTCATGTGTCGATGTTGAGACAATGATCGGTCGAGATCCTTCGCACGTCGTGCGATGCGCGAGATTGAGGTGAATTCGGATTTGTCATTTGAAGAGGAACCGGTTCAGGTTTGTAGACCGAGATGTGAAGGTTCTACGTAGGAAGGCAAAGGTGCCTTTAGTGAAAGTGATATGGCGGAACCACGAGTGGAAGAAGCTACGTGGGAGCCCGAGGAGGTGATGCGGCGGCAATACCCCCATCTCTTTTGATCAAGGAATTTCGAGGACGAAATTTATTTTAAGGGGGTAGAATCGTAACATCCCAAAAATGGGGTTATTTGGAATTTAATTATTTTTCTTATTATGAACTAACTTGTGATATTATTTATGGAATGTTAAGGCTTAATTATGGATTTTTAGTAAGCTCGAGTAGTGGGAAAAATATTATTTTCAAGCTTTGAGGTAGGGAGCCTTAACAAGTGGGGGTTATAAGAATAAATGGGGATAATTTGGACAAGATGAGCCTAGAATAAGTGGCAAAGTAAGCCCACTTAAGAGCTAACATGTGACGCCACATCAAGCAAGGGGATCACTGGTTCGAGTCACAAAATTCCCTTTTCTTTTTGCACTATGTTTGAATGGCACAAGTGGGAGAATTTTTCTCCTTCAAACTCTTTTTATTAAATATTATTATTAAAGGATAATATGAGAGTTTTATTTGTTTAATTATAGTGATAATAAGAGGATATTCATGGATAATTGATGGATTATTATGAGACTATTATTGAGTATTCAAAATTATTCAAATATTTTCGAATGGGTGGCCTAGAGAAAACTAGGTGTTTGCCGAATTTGGAACTCCTTGGATGGGAGTGGACGACAAGAAGCTTCCTAAGGGAGGCCGAATTTGTTTAGTAAACCATTTTGCTAATTTCGCTAAGCACTCTCCCATGGTTCAACTCTCCTCTTCTTTTCAACCTTGAGCAAAACCGATAACACTAAACCCTCTCATTCTTCTTCTTCTTTTATTTCCTTTCTTCACAAAACTCTTGTGCCGAAACCTACCCTCGCTGAATCCTCTCTTCTCTTAACCCCATTAGCCGAATATACATCATATTCTTGTGCCAAACTTCTTTCTCTCGATTTGGAGGTCTCTAGTCGAATCTTCTGCTCACTTCTTTAGCTTTGGCCGAATATCAAAGTGGTTAGATCCTTCAAGTTATTTGTTGTCAATGATTTGGAAAAGGTGAGTAGCCATGGCCGAATGCTATTCTTCTCTCTTCTCTTATATGGATTTAAGGAAAGCCAAAATCCGACATACTCTAATGGTTGGCTAAACTTTCTTTTGAAGCCGATTCACCTAAGACTCCGTGATCTCAAAACAAAGGATCTCAACCATTTGTCTTTGTCAATCAAATTGGTAAGTAAGTGGTAAGTACCTACTCATAAGGAAATTACTCTTCTAGTTAAGAAAAGCCAAGGCTATTAAGAGGCTACTAATAGTTGCTTGGTTTCAGGAAGCCAAACCATTTGGAGTATAGTGACTTGGGTTCAAAGATATTCGGTGTAAGATTTCGGGTTCACAAGGAACCCTCTCTAATAATTTAATTTGGCCGAATAGGCCATAAGACTAACCCATAAATTTGGCGAATATAGGACAAGTAGATCTGTGGAGACCAACTTTCTTTTCGGGATTTAGTCTATTCAGTGGTGACAGTGTGTACATACACACGTATAATCATTTAAATGTGCCGAGTGTTTTGTATGCTAACTCGATTTGTGTAGCATCGGATTAATACCATAACGGTATGAGTGGTGGTTCGTGTAAGTACCGTTAATATGAATGTGTTATTGATGCTTTTGGGAAGCATGGCTTATTGATACATGTGATAAATGCATGAGATCCGTTGATAACTCGTTTATCTACCGTGGGTTAAATGAGTGGAGGGGCGGTGATATTTTCGTCTTGACGAGCACCGAGTGTTTTGGTAACACACTGTGACTATATGTCACCGGAGGTTTGGTACCTCCGCAGGTTTGGTACCTCATAGCGACTCGTCCCTCGTGGTTAACACCACCGTGGGTTGGCCCCACTTGAGATATGGGATCGTCTGCGCGCTGATTTGGTATCACACGATGGGTTGGCCCCATCACCCGATTTGTGTCTACTGGACACCGTGTTTTGGTAACACATCGTGACTATATGTCACCAAAGTGGTTTGGCACCACCAGTGTTTTGGTAACACATTGTGACTACGGTCACCAAAGTGGTTTGGTACCACACGGTAGACAAAGGCGTTTGGTTGGCTAGGTTGGGGCACATAATATTCTCGCATATTAATCTGTTATATGTTGTGTATGGAAATGTTTTTTTACTGGGAAGGGTTACATACTGAGTCTTGGTGACTCACCTTCTCCTTTAACATTTTTCAGGTGACTCGTAGATGGCGGTTGAGGAGCCGGTTGGACTTGAGGTGGCCATGCAGTGGACTTGCATAAACTGAACTTTAAACTTAGCTATTTTTTTATTATTGGGTTATTTTTATTTTGGTTGTAATAAGGCCTCCATAAACTTTACTTTTGTTATTTCTCATATGTTGGACACTTTGTTTAAACTATATTATTAAAACTGCATTAAAATCACATGTTTTCTTAAGTTAACACGAAAATGTTTTATCGTGCCATCGGGCACATTCGAAATTTGTGTAATAACCTGACTCAATTAAATTTCCAGATTAAATCTAAGTATGGTTTCGGCAAGATAACCAAAAACGAGGAGTTTTCAGCAAAACCTAAATTGGTTTTAAAATGGCTTCAAAAAGTTTTCTCCGTAACAAATCAAATTCGGTCGTAATGTTTGGGCCGGGTTTGGGTTGTTACAGTAACGCCCCAAACTCGACTCGATTTATCGGGTGTAACACCCCGGACTTGGCACGTTCTGAATTTGGGTAGACAGGTCGGGGAAAAATAGATAGGCGTGGTCCTACTCACCTAATTGGCGCTCTGGTACGGTAGTAGGGCATAAAAAGGCCATGGTGGGACTCGAGGGTTAAGGTCATTTTGCGCCTAGCGTATGTATGTATGGAAGGGATGGACAATCGTGATAAGGGATTCTCAGGTCTTAAGAATGTCGCCCAGATGGATCATGTCAACTTGTTTGGATGAAGTATAAATTACATTCTAACCAGAATGTTAAGTTTACAAGGTGAGTCCAATCGCGAGTATGAAATGATATTAGCTTCTAGTATACGTTTCCTACAGCTATAAGTCACTAGCTAAAAAAGTCTTAGAATGTGTGACACGTGTCAAAGCCCTATGGTAAGAACCAAGATTTTTATTTAAGAAACTTCTACAGAAAGGAAAGTCATCTCTCATTTTTTACTTAAAGACACCCTTTTCATCTTCATATAAAAAAGCTGATGAAGGGATTCTTTTACCATGTTAAGGCCAAGAATTTAGTTCATATGTATGGTTGTCTCTCACCAGGGTAACTATTCCCATCCTTCATGTGAATTCTGAAAAAGAGTAAGTCTATTGCATGCATGAAGATAATACTTTGCATGGTGTCATCTTGGTTTTGAGATGAAGGAAAAAAAAGTAGTTGAGTAGTTTATTAATAGTAATCTTCTCTTTTATAAGCAGTGGTCGCTGTTATACATTAGAAGATTTTAAAACCAAAGGCATAAGCTTTTGTTCGAAGGTTTCAAATGAGTCTCTAAACCGACCCTTACTTGTATGCTTGCATGTTAATATTTTTTTCTCCAAATGATTGTGCTGCGAAAGCTGAATGTTTTATAAAGCTTGCATGTGATGTTCGTATGATGATATGCCTTTGTTATGAAAAGGACATATATGACGAAAATGTAAAGAAAGCCTGAACTTGAGGATATGTTTCTGTTCTGAAGAAAAAGGTATGCATGCATGAATGTGTCTGAAAGCATGATGAAGTCTCTATATGAGGAGTCTGTACATAAGTTGCATGAGTTGCATAAGTTTGTATATTGAGTCTGCTTGCATGTGAGTCTGTCAGAATAGTAAACACAAATTCTAATAAGGAAAGACCATGGCCATGGCAAGAAGACCATATAGTGTAAGACCTAGTCTTAGAGTATGACATCAAATGGGGGTGAAAGACCATATAGTGTAAGACCTAGTCTGGGACTATGGCATCATATGGGGGAAAAGACCATATAGTGTAAGACCTATTCTGGGACTATCGCGTCGTGTGGGGAAAGATAAAGTCGGTTGGGCGAGTACCAGACGATAAGGGGTAAACCTCAACACATTGAGTTTAGGCAAATCCCTATTGTCAAAAGCGTCATTACTGAAATGTGGAAGCCTTTGAGTCCGTTCTTAGATATGTGGAAACATTTATGGCTTTTCTTTGATAAGTGGAAGCCTCTGTGACTATTCACTGTTACACGTGAGCCTTTACGGCGATATCTGTTATATGGAGCCTTAGCGGTCGGCTCTTTGAATGCGCCTTTGTGGTGAAGTATGTTAAAGTGGATGCCTTTGTGGTTGATTCTATTACATGTGAGCCTCGTGGTAGAATCTGTCAAAGTGGACGCCTTCGTGGCCATCTATCTATATGGATGCCTCTCTAGCTACCTTATGTATGTGCTTGGGCACCCTTGTGGCTATCTAATATGAATAGGCGCCTTTGTGGTTATCTATCTATTGTGCAAGGATGCCTTCACGGCTGTCTATGACAAAGGAAGTATTCGTCTCAATGTAGTAATCTGGGTAAGGGCCTATTTACAACCATCTGGTGACAATGCCAATGGAGCGGACTCTGCAGTAGTTAAACTAAACCACACGGTGAAGTTCTTATGACTGTAAGTCAAAGATGTGGATCTAAGAAGAAGAATTAAATGAGAACACAGGTAAAAAGGGGATTCCTTACTGAGTTTTATCGAACTTACCCCTGTGTGTTTGATGTTTTAGGTGGAAACGCAACTAAAGGGGCGACGTTAGGGTTGTGCCAAGGAAATGGCGAATGAAACGTATGCATATAGAGTGGATACATTTGGAGGTGATCGAGCCTTAGAAGTCATGTATCTAAATTAGTACAATCATCATGTGAGCACTGGATCTCATATACAATGGGTTAACCATACAAAGGCAGCTAGTGTCGTAGACTTAAGATGTTTTGTAACAGCCCGATTTTAGGGCTAGTCGGAACAGTGGTTTCGGGACCACTAATCTGAGGTTGAAGAAAACTATTTTAATATTATTTTATGTTTTGTAGCATGATTATAAGGATGCATGAAAATTTTGGTGCTTTAATTTTAGCGATTGTATGCTTAATTGTGAAAAAGGACTAAATCGCATAAAGTGCGAAAGTTCTATTTTACAAGCTAAAGGTGTCTAATAGCCATAGAATATTAAATTGGAGGTCCTTAAAGTGCAATTAGTCCATTAAGAGTGTGTTGGCCGGCCATAGAGACAAGGAGACAAGGGCATTAAATTTTGGTCAAAATTTGGTGAAATTAGGTGATAAAAAAATGAATAAAATAAGATAAATACAAGAGATATAATCTTTCACTATTCATGCTTCTTCTCCACCGAAAATTGAAGGAAATTAGAGGTTTTTTGAGTTCAAACTTTCAGCCAAGCCATTCTCTTGCAAATAAGTGATTTTAGAGGCCTTTCTTGATAATTTTTTGTACTTTTGGAACCCCTAAAGCTTAAGCTAGCTAATGAGGGGACTATTTTGCAAAATGGTTGAAAGTTTAGGGACTTGCCATGAAAGTGTTCATGTTTTTTGCTGAGTTTTTATGGAAGAAAATGAATGTTAGAGGGTTAAGGAATAACTTTTATGAAAGGTGTTATCATGAAAACACCTAAATGTGACTTAGTTGTAAATGTTGTAAATTAGTAATAAATGCATGAAATAATTGGTTTTGTGAGTAGTTGTAAGAGAAATAAATGTCTAGCTAGGCTTGTTTAATGAGAAAATGAGACGAAAAATGATTTACGAGCCTAGGGGCAAAATTGTAAATTTGCCAAAGTATAAGGGCAAAATGGTCATTTTTGCCTAAGTAGAAATTTTGATGTATCATGAGATATACAGTGATTGAATGAGTAAATTTTATTATTATAGATCAAGAAGAGCGTGGAAACAACCTTGACCGAGGAAAAGGCAAGGTTGCGGACTAAGTCGTCGATTAATACGTTTTGCACCGAGATAAGTTTATGTGTAAACGTTACATCTTTAATACATATGTTGTTACTTTTTGGTGCATTGTATGAATGAGATCAATTATGAGTGAGATTGATTGAAATTGATAGATAGTGAGTAATTCTCGTATGAACCTCAGAATAGATATGTAAGTGCGAAAAAATATCCAAGATAATTATTCGATGGGTGTAATGCGATACCACCTTAATTATCATTGTTGGTGGGTCGTGTGTCGATACCACCTTATTATTTATTCACGATGGGTCAGTGTGCGATACCATCGTTTATATTAACATTTGGTGGGCTATGTGCGAAACCACCGTAAATATTCTTGTTGGTGGGCTATGTGCGATACCACCCTATTATTGATAAATGGTGAGTCAGTGTGCAAACTACCGGTACTTGGTATTATTCCGAAGGGTTCATCAAGAAAATGTCTAAGTAAATGTTTCATGTGGCTTTGTGGTGATGAGTGCAGGGATTGTGTACAAGTAAATATGGGCAATATATATATATTTGTTCTATGGTTGGAATGTGGTAAGAGATAAGATGAGTAAGCATGGTTATGGAAATGTGAATTGTTCTTGCTTAGTATGTAATCTTATTGATAAATTAGCATATGTTATGATGATTATTGTTTACATGTAAACTTACTAAGCTTAAAGCTTACTCCCTTTATTTTCCCTTGTTTTATATTGTCAAAGAGCCAGCTCGGGATACGAAGAGAATCTGAAGATCACCCACACTATCAGCTTATCTCGATATATTTAGACTTAGTATTTTGAGTATGGCATGTATAGGGGCTAGACTTAGTGAAATGTCTTGTTGTTTTGGCCAAGTGTGTTGGCTCCTTTAAAGATAATTTTTTTGTAAATAGCCATAGTTGATGGCTCATTATTATTAATATATGAAAGGATGAGGTTATTCATGAATGTGTATGATGCAAGATTGGGTTGCTTGGTTAATGGTTGATTGTAATTGATGTTTTATGAGTTAGGGTGGTAAAAAGAGCTTGGCAAATAGCCTTGTTCTTGTCCACACGAGTAGGCACATGGGCGTCTGTCTAGGTCGTGTGTGACACACGGTCAGTCCCATGGGTGTGTGACTGGGCCGTTTGTCCCCTGCATGTTAGTGTTGCAAGTCAGTGTCAACCACGGGCT
Source organism: Gossypium sturtianum (assembly GCA_025698515.1). NCBI lineage: Eukaryota > Viridiplantae > Streptophyta > Magnoliopsida > Malvales > Malvaceae > Gossypium > Gossypium sturtianum. The sequence continues at coordinate 92,525,313 of CM046949.1, forward strand.
AGACACACGGGCGTGTGCCTAGGCCGTATGTCCCTTATGAGGTCGCTGACATCATAAATAGAATGCTCAGGTTTTCACACAGGGTGAGGACACGGGCTTGTCTAGGCCGTGTAAAGGACACGGGCCAAAGACATGGGCGTGTGTCCGGCTGTGTGAAAACCCCTGTAGGTTCAAATGAAAAATAAATCCCACACGGGCTAGGAACATGGGCGTGTGTGACCACACGGCCTACCCACACGGGCGTGTCCCATTTCACACGGGCGTGTGACCCTGTTTAGGCAAAAATTCTCTAAGTATACAAAAGTTTCAGGTTTGATTTCGAGACCCCCGTTTGTATTTTTAAGGCCTCTTAGGCCCATAATAAGGATGTTATGAATGTGAATGGGAAGTTTTAATTTGGAATGAAATTTTATAGCCCAAAGTTGTATGTTCAAGTGAGTTATGTCCGGTAATGCCTCGTACCCGGTTCCGGTGATGAATACGGGTAAGGGGTGTTACATTTAGTGGTATCAGAGTTATGATTTAGTCGGTTCTTGGACTACCGTAGCGTGTGTAAGAGTCTAGCTATACATGCCATGAACGTATATTGATAGTGTGGTGACTTCTGACTAATTAAACTGTGTTTTGTATAGTAAATAGATCTCGACCGAGCAGCTGCTGATGACGCTGCTAGTAACGCGCCGGCTCCCGCGCAAGGGACCGCGCCTGTAAATAGTAGACCCGAGACTATGGGTCAAGGAGAAGAGGCTTGGGAAGCCTTTCTTCACATGATGAGTAATTGGTATACAGAGTATGTACGAGCGAATCCTAATGCTCAACCCCCTCCGCCCCCACCTATAGCTCAGCCAGTTCCCATGGCTCATCAAGGTATAGACTTGGTGAGAGTGACCAAACACCCGATCGATAAAATTTGGAAATAAGGGGCCGAGGAATTTAGAGCCAACATAGATGATGACCCCGAGAGGGCAGAGTTCTGGCTTGAGAACTCAATGTGGGTATTTGATGAACTCTTCTGCACACCTGAGGAGAGCTTGAAATGTGCCTTGTCATTGCTGAAGGACTCGGCATATCATTGGTGGAAAACGTTGACATCAGTAGTTCCAAGGGAGAGAGTGACGTGGGACTTCTTCCTAGAAGAGTTCCGAAAGAAGTACATAAGCCAACGATTTGTTGACCAGAAACGGAAGGAGTTCCTTGAATTGAAGCAAGGCAAGATGACTGTGGCAGAGTATGAGCGTGAATTTGTTAGGCTCAGTAAGTATGCGCAAGAGTGTGTATCTACGGAAGCTATTTTGTGCAAGAGGTTTGAAGATGGGCTGGATGAGGATATCAGACTGCTAGTTGGGATCTTAGAATTGAAAGAATTCGTGGTGTTAGTCGATAGAGCTTGTAAGGTTGAGGAGTTGAATAAAGAAAAGAGAAAAGCCATGAATGAGGCCCGAGATGCAAGGAAGAGGCCGATGAGTAAACCGTTTCAATCTCAATCAAAGAGGTCCAAGGAAATGAACCATCGGACGACTGCTTCAGTTGGGTATTCACACCGAGATCGAGGTAATACGTATTCGGGCTTGAGAGTTCAAGCCACCTCGATGGCAAGCGTGGGCAATACAAGGCCAAATAAACCGGAGTGTCCAAATTGTGGTAGGCAACATACTGGGGAGTGTTGGGGGAACAACTGAAATTGCTACAAGTGTGGTTCACCCAACCACTTCATTCGGAACTGTCCAGAGAGGGATGAGAAGGATAAAAAACAAGAAGTAAGAGCAAGCAATGTATCTTTGAGGGGTAGATCACAAAAGAACCCGGGAGGTGGGATTGGTAGTAGAGGTGCGTCAAGAGACTCTGCTGTGAGGTCGGAGGGTCGAGCACCTGCAAGGACTTATGCCATTCGCGCTCGCGAAGAGGCATCATCTCCAGATGTGATAACGGGTATTTTTTCTCTTTACGATATCTTTGTTGTTGCTTTGATTGATCCAGGGTCTACCCATTCTTGCATTTGCATGAAATTGGCATCTAGCATGAGTATGATTGTTGAGTCTACGGAATTTGTAGTAAAAGTGTCAAACCCGTTAGGCAAACATGTGTTAGTTGACAAGGTGTGTAGGAATTGTCCTTTGACAATTAGAGGTCATTGTTTTCCGGCAAACCTCATGTTGTTTCCGTTTGATGAATTTGACCTAATTCTTGGTATGGATTTGTTGACTGCTCATAATGTTTTAGTAAACTGTGGTAGTAAGTTCATTGAATTGAGATGTGTAAATGGAGATGTTATTAGGGTTGAATCAGGTAAATCAGATAGTTTTTCTGTAGTGATTTCATCTATGGTAGCTGAGAAATACTTAAGAAAGGGGTATGAGTCCTATCTCGCCTTTGTGCTGAATACTCAAGAGTCAGAGGTTAAGATTGAATCAGTTCTGGTGGTATGCGAGTATCCAGATGTGTTTCCGAAAGAGTTACTCAGATTACCTCCAGTTAGAGAGGTCGAGTTTGGGATTGAGTTAGTTCCGGGTACAGCACCTATTTCGGTTGCCCCGTATAGGATGGCACTATTGGAGTTAAAAGAGTTGAAGACTCAGTTGCAAGAGTTAACGGACAAGGGTTTTGCAAGACCGAGCTATTCACCGTGAGGTGCTCCAGTACTGTTTGTGAAGAAGAAAGACAGATCGATGAGGTTATGTATAGATTACAGACAACTTAACAAGGTAACAGTGAAGAATAAGTATCCTTTGCCAAGGATAGATGATTTATTTGACCAATTGAAGGGAGCTACGGTGTTCTCTAAGATAGACCTAAGGTCTGGCTATTATCAGTTGAGGGTTAAGGAACAAGATGTGCCGAAAACTGCATTTCGGATGAGGTATGGCCATTATGAGTTTCTTGTCATGCCATTTGGCCTAACGAATGCTCCTACGATTTTTATGGATTTAATGAATCATATATTCCGATCGTATTTGGATAATTTTATGGTTGTTTTTATCGACGACATATTAATTTATTCCCGAGATGAGAGTGAGCATGCAGAGCACCTGAGAATTGTTTTGCAGACTTTGAGAGACAAGCAGTTGTATGCTAAATTCAGCAAGAGTGAGTTTTGGCTCCAAGAGGTCAGATTTTTAGGACACATTGTGTCGGGTGATGGTTTTAGAGTTGATCCGAGTAAGATCTCGACTATTGTGGAGTGGAAACCGCCAAGGAATGTTTCAGAAATTAGAAGCTTTTTGGGTTTAACGGGGTACTACAGACGGTTTGTAAAGGGGTTCTCCATGATTGCTACCCCGATGACAAAACTGTTGCATAAAGATGTTAAGTTTGAATGGACTGAGAAATGTCAACAAAGTTTCGAGAGATTGAAAGCATTATTGACCAAGGCGCCGATTTTAGTACAACCTGAGTCGGGGAAAGAGTTTGTGGTCTATAATGATGCGTCATTAAATGGTCTTGGTTGTGTGTTGATGCAAGAGGGTAAAGTAGTAGCTTACGCCTCAAGACAGCTAAAATCACACGAGAAGAATTATCCGACTCATGATTTGGAGTTGGCTGCGATCGTTTTCGCTTTGAAGATTTGGCGTCATTATTTATATGGTGAGAAGTGCCAAATCTTCACCGATCACAAGAGTTTGAAGTACTTGATGGACCAAAAAGATTTGAATTTGCGACAACGGCGGTGGCTCGAATTATTTAAGGATTATGAGTTAGTAATCGATTACCATCTGGGGAAAGCGAATGTGGTTGCGGATGCCTTGAGCAGAAAATCCCTGTACGCTGTGAGAGCTATGAGTACGAGCTTAGCGTTGTCTGATGATGGTGCTATATTAGCCGAGTTGAGGGCTAGACCATTATTTATTCAGCAGATATGTGAAGCTCAAAGGAATGATCGTGAGATGCAAGCTAAGAGAGCTCAGTGCGAATCGGGAAATGACTCTGATTTTTGGGTTAGTTCAGAGGATTGCTTGATGTTTCATGATAGAATTTGTGTACCAAAGGATGATGAGTTAATCCGAAAAATTTTACATGAAGCACATAGTGGTTGTTTGTCAGCACACCCGGGCAGCAAAAAAATGTACAATGATTCGAAGAAGTCATATTGGTGGCCGGGTATGAAAAGAGACATCTCTGAGTTTGTTACAAGATGTTTAATTTGTCAACAAGTGAAAGCCGAGCATCAAGTACCCTTTGGATTACTTCAGCCGGTGATGGTTCCAGAGTGGAAGTGGGATCGAATCACAATGGATTTTGTAACGGGGTTACCAATTACTCCGAAAAGGAAAGATGCTGTGTGGGTTATTATGGATAGATAAACGAAGTCGGCTCACTTTATACCGGTGCGTGTGGATTATTCACTTGATAAGTTGGCCGAGCTGTATATTGCTAATGTGGTGAGGTTACATGGGGTACCTATATCTATTATCTCGAATAGAGATATGAGATTTACTTCGAGGTTTTGGAAGAAGTTGCAGGAAGCCTTGGGCACAAGATTGAATTTTAGCACTGCGTTCCATCTTCAAACCGATGGCCAGTCTAAAAGAGTGATTCAAGTTCTTGAGGATATGCTCCGATGTTGTGTGTTAGAGTTTGAAGGTAGTTGGGAGAAATATCTACCTTTGGTTGAGTTTGCCTATAACAACAGTTATCAGTCGAGTATACAGATGGCACCGTACGAAGCTTTATATGGTCGCAAGTGTCAGACTCCCTTGTATTGGACCGAGCTTAGTGAGAAACAAATTCACGGGGTCGACCTAGTTAAAGAAACCGAGGAGAAAGTAAAAGTGATCCGTGATAGTCTGAAAGCTACTTCGGATCGACAAAAATCATACGCGGATTTAAAAAGGAAAGAAATCGAGTTTCAAGTGGGTGACAAAGTATTCCTGAAAGTATCCCTGTGGAAGAAAATATTGAGATTTAGTAGAAAGGGCAAATTGAGTCCACGATTCATAGGGCCGTATGAGGTTATTGAAAGGATTGGGCCAGTAGCATACTGGTTGGCTTTGTCGGAAGAGTTAGAGAGAATACACAACGTGTTTCATGTGTCAATGTTGCAGCGATATCGTTCTGATCCTTCGCATGTGATTCCTCCAACAGAAATTGAGATACGACCGGACATGACTTATGAAGAGGAACCAATTAAGATATTGGCTCGAGAGGTTAAACAGTCGAGGAATAAGAGTATAGCCTTTGTAAAAGTGTTATGGCAAAAACACGGTGTGGAAGAGGCTACGTGGGAACAGGAAGAAGCCATGAGGGAACAGTATCCAAACCTTTTTACTGGTCAGATTTTCGGGGACAAAAATCTCTAAAGGGGGGAGAGTTGTAACAGCCTGATTTTGGGGCTAGTCGGAACAGTGGTTTCAGGACCACTAATTCGAGGTTGAAGAAAAATATTTTAATATTATTTTATGTGTTGTAGCATGATTATAAGGATGCATGAAAATTTTGGTGCTTTAATTTTAGCGATTGTATGCTTAATTGTGAAAAAAGACTAAATTGCATAAAGTGCGAAAGTTCTATTTTACAAGCTAAAGGTGTCTAATAGCCATATAATATTAAATTAGAGGTCCTTAAAGTGCAATTAGACCATTAAGAGTGTGTTGGCCGGCCATAGAGATAATGAGACAAGGGCATTAAATTTTGGTCAAAATTTGGTGAAATTAAGTGATAAAAAAATGAATAAAATAAGATAAATACAAGAGATATCATCTTTCACTATTCATGCTTCTTCTTCACCGAAAATTGAAGGAAATTAGAGGTTTTTGGAGTTCAAACTTTCAGCCAAGCCATTCTCTTGCAAGTAAGTGATTTTAGAGGTCTTTCTTGATAATTTTTGTACTTTTGGAACCCCTAAAGCTTAAGCTAGCTAATGAGGGGACTATTTTGCAAAATGGTTAAAAGTTTAGGGACTTGCCATGAAATTGTTTGTAACAGTCCAGTTTAGACCGTAGTCGGAACAGTGGTTTTGGAACCACAAATTCGAGTTAGAATAATATTTTAATATTATTTTTCGTGCTTATGATATGTGAATTAGTATGTGTGAAAATTTATGTGAGTTAATTTGTCCGTCTGTGTGCTTAATTTGAGCAAATGATTAAATCGCATAAAGCGTAAAAGTAGCTTTATTTTTTATCAATAGCCAACTTGATGTGGCTTTTAAATGAGGAGGCTTTATGAGGCAATTAAGCCATTTATAAGATAGTGGTTGATTAATAGACAATAATGGCCTTGAATTATATGTTATTATATGTTTATTAAAAGGGCTAAATAGGTAATTTGATAAATAAAAGATTATTAAACAAAACTAAAGCCAAAATTCTATCATCTTTTATGTTTCATGACCGAAAATCACAAAGAAAAAGAAAGGGCTTGAACTCTTCAAACATTCAGCTAGCTTGAAGCATAAATTAAGGTATGTTTCGGTTTCAGTTTTTGATAATTTCTACATTTCTCTAATCGTTGCTTCGTGTTCTTCAAAACCCATGTCTCAATTTTATGAATTGATGATGTTTTTGAAATAAGCCATTGATGAATTCATGAGTTTTGTGATGTTAGAAGATGAAATATGAAAGATATGTGTTTGATTAACATAGTTTGTCTTTGGAGTTTTGATGAATTTGAGTAATTTGGTTGTAATTGAGAAAATGAAATTTTGAAGGACTAAATTGTGAAATAAATGAAATGTGTGGACTTGTATGAGCATGGGTGACATTCGGCCAAGCATGAGTATCATGAAATTTTTTATATTTTGTGATTTTGTGAAATAGGGACTAAAATGTCCAAATGTAAAAATGTGAGGGCTAATTTGTAAATTGCCTTAAATGTGTGTTTTTGGATTGAATTGAATGAATGGGTGAATAAAAGAGTTAAATTTGAATATGTATAGATCAAGAACCGAAGAAAATAGACTTAGATCGCGGAAAGTCGAAAGTGATCGAATAGTCGAGTCCGTACGTTAATCGAATCTGAGGTAAGTCGATATACAAATAAATGTGTTGAATTGAGTTACTTATGTACCTATAAAATTTAGATTACTATGAATTATACTCGAATGTTATGTCTATGAAATCCGAGAATGTGTCGGCAAGGTATCAAGGTTTGAGAAGTCCCGTCTGAACCTAGGAATTGATAGGATTGCATATGTCATGACATAGGTGTCCGTTATATGATATCATGTAAGACCACATCTGGGACATTGGCATTGATTCGAGATTTTGTGTAAGACCACGTCCGGGACATTGGCATCGATATGAGATTTACGTGTAAGACCATGTCTAGGACATTGGCATCGTATTGATTCGTGTAAGACCCTGTCTGGGACAGTGGCATCAATATTTGGTTACATGTAAGACCACATCTGGGACGTTGGCATTGTACGACTATTCCGAGCACTCTGAGTATCCTATTTAGTTCCGATTGGTTCAACGGGCAAGTCTGAGAAATGAATGACTATGTGTGTTGTACATCCGTTTCAGGTATGTTGATATGTATGCTTTGTATAAGCATGAAAGGTGAGAAAATATGTGCATTGATGCAAAGGAATATTTGAGATATATGTATGTTGAGATATGAGAAAATGAGATGTTTGAGATATGATGAATCGGTAAGCAATGGCAAACCTTGTGAGCCAAACAGATTATTTATGGCTTGAAATGAAGATATGATAATGAATTCAAAAAGTTTATTTGTGTGTATTTAATTCTGTTTTATAGATCGTCAAGGCAACTGAAGGCTCGGGGACCGTCGAGGATCATCATCACACTACTCAACTTGTTTTGGTATCTTTTGAAAAATGTATATAGCTAAATATGGCATGTATAGGCTAGTTGTTTTGGAGTATGTTTGAGTTAAGTACATAGCCATGTGATATGGCTAGATATATGGTTGTGATATGATTGAGTAATCTTGTTATATGATGCCTTGTTTGGTGAGGTTTGATGGCTATTGAAATGGTCATATGAAGGGTAAGTTTATTGATGCAAAGTTAGCATGTTATTAAGGGTAAGTTTGGAGATGGATTATACTTTGAATTGTATGTGATTGGGTTGAACCAAATGGCTTGTAAGTTGGTGTGATTATTAAGCTCATAAGAGGTTAAAAATGATGTACATTTTAGTATGTTTTTAATTGCCTTTGATGTTTGAATTGGTGCTTAATTATGCTTGCAAGAATGACCCATGTGTGGGTGGCAATTTGGCCTTGCAAATGGCCTATAATTGCCCACACGGTTGAGCACACGGGCGTGTGGCTCGACCGTGTCCCTCGTGGTTGTATTTCAAAACAAGTCAGGTTCGACCACAGGCGTGTGACTGGCCGTGTGGTACAAGTCAGGCTCGACCACGGGTGAGGCACACGGGCGTGTCCACGGCCGTGTGGACAAGTCAGTATGTATGCCCTGTTTTGACACGGCTTAGACACACGGGCATGTCTGAGGTCGTGGGAGGCACACGGCCTGCCCACACGGGCGTGTGATCTCTGTAACTTAGAAAAATTTTTAAATTTCCGAGAATTTTCGTATGTGTTCGGTTTAGTCCCAGCCCCTTTCTAAAGCATGATTAAGGTCTCGTAGACCTATTTAGGGGACACTTTGATTGCATTTGATGAATTATATTTTGAAATATCTGTGAATGTTTCTGTCTGATTCGGTAACGCCTTTAACCCTATTCTGGCGACGGTTACGGGTTAGGGGTGTTACATTTGATTGGTATCAGAGCTACGGTTTAGCCGATTCTCAAACTAACGTAGCATGTGAGAGTCTAGCTATACATGCCATATATCTGAATTGTGATAGTGTGATGAATCCTGACTGTAAAATGTGTTTATCGTATAGTAATGGATCTAGAAAGAGCCGTAGCTGACGGTGTAGAAAGAAATACGCCTGCTCCCGCTCAAGGGACAGCGCCATCTGATTTGAGACCGGCTACGAGCGGTCAAGAGGGAGAAGCTAAACAAGCTTTCTTCTAGATGATGAGTGAGTGGTTCACTCAGTTTGTGAGAAATAATCCGACTGTTTCACAACCTCCGCCCCCGTCTAATCCCCATCAGACCTCAGTTGTGCCTCTGATAATGGGTATAAATCTGTTGAATAAACCTCCGGTGGACAAAATTCGTAAGTATAGGGCTGAAGAATTCAGGGCCACCAGTGATGACGAGGCTGAGAAAGCTGAGTTTTGGCTAGAGAACACTATCAGAGTATTTGATGAGATGTCACTGACTCCTGAAGAATTTATAAAGTGTGTTGTTTCTTTGTTACGAGATGCAGCCTATCAGTGGTGGAAGACTCTGATTTCTGTTGTTCCAAAGGAACGGGTTACTTGGGACTTCTTCCAGTCTGAGTTTCGAAAGAAATATATCAGTGAGAGATTCATTGATCAGAAATGAAAATAATTTTTAGAATTGAAACAGGGTCGTATGACTGTCACCGAGTATGAAAGAGAGTTCGTAAGATTGAGTCAGTATGCTCGTGAATGTGTATACACCAAGGCAATAATGTGCAAAAGATTTGAAGATGGCCTTAATGAAGATATCCGTCTGTTAGTTGGGATTCTGGAATTAAAAGAGTTTATTGTACTTGTTGATCGAGCGTGCAAAGCTGAGGCACTCGAAAAAGACAAAAGAAAAGCTGAATCTGAATTCAGAGATGCAAGAAAGATATTTTCGAGCAAATCATTTTAGTCTACTTCAAAGAAATTCAGAGATGAATATAGCCGTTCCAAGGCTAATGTGGGACATTCGAATAGAGATCGTGCGAGATCACAGCTGAATTCTAAAGCTCCAGCTACATCGATAGCTAGTGTGGGAAATGTCTGATCTGAATGACCTGAATGTAGGCATTGTGGTAAAAGACATCAGGGAAGTTGTAGGTTGAATGACCGAGCTTGTTTCAGATGTGGATCGTTAGATCATTTCATTCGAGACTGTCCAGAATCCGTTGAGCAAGAAATTGTTCAGAATCCGAGATCTGATAATGTTTCAACTAGAGGTAGACCTTCCCGAAATACAAGAAATGTTAGTGGAAGTCAAAGAGCTACAAAGGATTCAGTTGCGAGATCTGAAGTCAGAGTGCCTGCCAGAGCATATGCCATCCGAGCTCGTGAGGAAGCTTCATCTCCGGATGTTATAACGGGTATATTTACTCTTTATGATACTTCTGTGATTGCATTGATAGATCCTGGTTCTACACATTTGTATATATGCATGAACTTAGTATCCAGTAAGACTTTGCCTGTAGAGTCTACTGAATTTGTTATTAGAGTATCGAACCCCTTAGGTAAAAGTGTTCGGGTTGATAAAATATGCAAGAATTATCCGTTAATGTTTCGAGATATCTATTTTCCGGCTGATATGTTGTTATTGCCTTTTGATGAGTTCGATATAATTTTGGGTATGGACTGGTTGACATTGCATGATGCTATTTTGAACTGTAAAAGAAAAACTATAGATTTGAAATGCTAGAATAATGAAATAGTTCGGGTTGAGTCTAATGATTTGAATGGGTTACCTACTGTGATATCTGTGTTAAAAGCTCAGAATTACTTGAGAAAAGGTTATGAAGCTTATTTTGCTTATGTGATTGATTTGAAAGTAACTGAAAAGAAAGTTGAATCAGAGCCAGTTGTCTGTGAATTCCCTAATGTATTTCCTGAAGAATTATCGGGATTACCTCCGATACGTGAAGTTGAATTTGGTATTGATTTGTTACCGGGGACAACTCCTATTTCGATAGCTCCGTATAGAATGGCACCAACAGAGTTGAAAGAGTTAAAGTCACAGTTGCAAGAATTGACTGACGAGAGGGTTTGCAAGACCGAGTTTTTCACCTTGGGGTGCTCTGCTCGCTTTGTGAAAAAGAAAGATGGCACGATGAGAATGTGTATTGATTATCGCCGCTTGAACAAGGTAACTATAAAGAACAAATATCCTCTCGCCCGTAATCGATGATTTGTTTGATCACTTAAAAGGAGCCACTGTTCTCAAAGATAGATCTCGAGATCGGATACTACCAGTTGAGAGTAAAAGATTCAGACATTCCAAAAACTGCTTTCAGAACGAGGTACGGGCATTTTGAGTTTTTAGTTATGCCTTTCGGACTAACCAATGCTCCTGTTGTTTTTATGGATCTGATGAACATAATTTTCAGACCATACCTAGATCGATTTGTTGTTGTATTTATTGACGACATTTTGATTTATTCTCGAGATGAAACTGAACATACTGAACATCTAAAAATTGTGTTGCAAACTCTGCGAGATAAGCAATTGTATGCGAAATTCAGCAAATGTGATTTCTGGTTGCGTGAAGTTAGTTTTCTGGGACATGTTGTATCAGCATTTGGTATAAGAGTCGATCCGAGTAAGATTTCTGCTATTCTGGAATGGAAGCCTCCGAAGAATGTATCTGAAGTTCGCAGTTTTCTGGGACTTGCTGGTTATTATCGAAGGTTCGTAAAAGGCTTTTCGATGATAGCTACTCTGTTGACTAGATTGCTTCAGAAAGATGTGAGATTTGAATGGTCCGATAAATGCCAGAAAAGCTTTGATCAGTTGAAAGCTCTTTTGACTGAAGCTCCAGCTTTGATACAGCCAGAACCGGGCAAAGAGTTCGTGATTTATAGTGATGCTTTGTTAAATGGTCTGGGATGTGTTTTGATGCAGGAAGGCAAAGTCATCGCTTATGCTTCAAGGCAGTTAAAGCCACATGGAAAGAACTATCCGACTCATGATCTTGATTTAGCTGCGATTGTGTTTGCACTAAAGATTTGGCGTTATTATCTTTTTGGTGAGAAATGCCACGTGCTTTCAGATCATAAAAGTTTGAAATATTTGATGACCCAAAAAGACTTGAATCTACGTCAGAAAAGATGGTTAGAGCTATTGAAAGATTACGAGCTTGTGATAGATTATCATCCGGGAAAAGAAAATGTTGTTCCTGATGCATTGAGTCAAAAATCACTATTTGCATTGCGTGTGATGAATGCCCATTTGGACTTGTCTGATGATGGTTTAGTTTTGGCTGAGTTGAAAGCGAAATCGTTGTTCTTACAGCAAATATGTATTGCTCAGAAAGTTAATAACGAGTTACAAGTGAAAAGAGCTCAGTGTGATTTGAACTCTGATTCTGAATTTCGAATTGATGATGATGATTGCTTGAGATTTCGAGATCGAGTATGTGTTCCGAGAAACCCAGAGTTGATTCAGTTGATTTTGAATGAAGCTCGCAATAGTTGCTTATCTGTTCATCCGGGAAGTACAAAGATGTATCATGACTTGAAGTAACACTATTGGTGGTCTGGTATGAAAAGAGATATCTCTGATTTTGTATCGAAATGTTTAGTCTGTCAGCAAATTAAAGCTGAACATCAGGTTTCGTCTGGTTTGCTACAACCGATTCTAATTCCTAAGTGGAAATGGGATAGAGTGACGATGGACTTTGTTTCTGGATTGCCTTTGACTCCGAGAAAGAAATATACAATTTGGGTCATAGTTGATCGATTGACAAAATCTGCCCATTTTATTACAGTACAATCTGATTACTCACTTGATAAGTTAGCTGAACTTTATATTTATGATATTGTGAGATTGCACGGAGTGCCATTGTCTATTGTGTCAGATAGAGATCCGAGGTTCACATCGCGGTTTTGGAAGAAACTGCAAGATGCTTTAGGTACTAAATTGCATTTTAGTATGGCTTTTCACCCGCAGACGGATGGTCAATCCGAATGGATTATTCAGATACTCGAGGATATGTTGAGATGTTGCATTCTTCAGTTTAACGGTACGTGGGAACAATATTTGCCATTGATTGAATTTGTGTACAATAATAGTTTTCAGTCGAGCATCAAAATGGAACCTTATGAAGATTTGTATGGACGCAAATGTCGAACACCTCTGTATTGGACTGAGCTCAGTGAAAATAAGATACACGGGGTTGATTTGATAAAAGACACTGAACAGAAAGTGAAAGTAATTCGTAATAGTCTGAAAGCAGCGTCTGATCGTCAGAAATCCTATGCGGATTTGAAACGAAAAGAAATTGAATTTGATATCGGTGACAAAGTTTTCTTGAAAGTGTCTTCATGGAAGAAAGTACTTAGATTTGGATGTAAAGGCAAGTTGAGTATGAGGTTCATCGGACCGTATGAGATCATCGAGCGAGTTGGACCTGTTGCTTATAGATTGCTGTTGCCATCTGAACTAGAAAAGATTCACAATGTATTCCATGTTTCGATGCTCCGTAGATACCGATTCGATCCATCACATGTGATTCCTCCGTCTGAGATTGAAATCTGATCTGATATGACTTATGAGGAAGAACCAATCTGTATCTTAGCTTGTGAAGTGAAAGAATTGCGAAACAAGAAAATTCCGTTAGTGAAAGTGTTGTGGCATCGACACGAAGTGGAAGAGGCTACGTGGGAGCCCGAAGATGCAATGAGACAGCAATATCTGAATCTGTTTAACGGTAAGATTTTTGGGGACGAAAATCCCTAAGGGGGAGAATTGTAATAGCCCGACTTAAACCCTAGTCGGAACAGTGGTTTCGGGACCACAAATTCAAGTTAGAATAATATTTTAATATTATTTTCGTGCTTATGATATGTGAATTAGTATGTGTGAAAATTTCTGTGAGTTAATTTGTCCGTCTGTGTGCTTAATTTGAGCAAAGGATTAAATCGCATAAAGCGTAAAAGTAGCTTTCTTTTTGATCAATGGCCAAATTGATGTGGCTTTTAAATGAGGAGGCTTTATGAGGCAATTAAGCCATTTATAAGATAGTGGTTGATTAATAGACAATAATGGCCTTGAATTATATGTTATTATATGTTTATTAAAAGGGCTAAATAAGTAATTTGATAAATAAAAGATTATTAAACAAAACTAAAGCCAAAATTCTATCATCTTTTATGTTTCATGACCGAAAATCACAAAGAAAAAGAAAGGGTTTGAACTCTTCAAACATTCGGCTAGCTTGAAGCATAAATTAAGGTATGTTTCAGTTTCAGTTTTTAATAATTTCTACGTTTTTGTAATCGTTGCTTCGTGTTCTTCAAAACTCATGTCTCAATTTTATGAATTGATGATCTTTTTGAAATAAGCCATTGATGAATTCATGAGTTTTGTGATGTTAGAAGATGAAATATGAAAGATATGTGTTTGATTAACATAGTTTGTCTTTGGAGTTTTGATGAATTTGAGTAATTTGGTTGTAATTGAGAAAATAAAATTTTGAAGGACTAAATTGTGAAATAAATGAAATGTGTGGACTTGTATGAGCATGGGTGACATTCGGCCAAGCATGAGTATCATGAAATTTTGTATATTTTGTGATTTTGTGAAATATGGACTAAAATGTCCAAATGTAAAAATGTGAGGGCTAATTTGTAAATTGCCCTAAATGTGTGTTTTTGGATTGAATTGAATGAATGGGTGAATAAAAGAGTTAAATTTGAATATGTATAGATCAAGAACCGAAGAAAATAGACTTAGATCGCGGAAAGTCGAAAGTGATCGAATAGTCGAGTCCGTACGTTAATCGAATCCGAGGTAAGTCGATATACAAATAAATGTGTTAAATTGAGTTACTTATGTACCTATAAAATTTAGATTACTATGAATTATACTCAAATGTTATGTCTATGAAATTCGAGAATGTGTCGGCAAGGTATCAATGTTCGAGAGGTCCAGTCTGAACTTAGGAATAGATAGGATTGCATATGTCATGACATAGGTGTCCGTTATATGATATCATGTAAGACCACGTCTGGGACGTTGGCATTGATTCGAGATTTCGTGTAAGACCACGTCCGGGACGTTGGCATCGATATGAGATTTACGTGTAAGACTATGTCTGGGACATTGGCATCGTATTGATTCGTGTAAGACCCTGTCTGGGACAGTGGCATCAATATTTGGTTACATGTAAGACCACGTCTGGGACGTTGGCATTGTACGACTATTCCAAGCACTCCGAGTATCCTATTTAGTTCTGATCGGTTCAACGGGAAAGTTCGAGAAATGAATGACTATGTGAGTTGTACATCCGTTTCAGGTACGTTGATATGTATGCTTTGTATAAGCATGAAAGGTGAGAAAATATGTGCATTGATGCAAAGGAATATTTGAGATATATGTATGTTAAGATATGAGCAAATGAGATGTTTGAGATATGATGAATCGGTAAGCAATGGCAAACCTTGTGAGCTAAACAGATTATTTATGGCTTGAAATGAAGATATGATAATGAATTCAAATAGCTATGCTTATGAATGATTAAATGTTAAGTTTATTTGTATATGGCTTACTAAGCTTTTGGAAAGCTTACTTTGTGTGTGTTTAATTCTGTTTTATAGATCGTTAAGGCTACTGAAGGCTCGGGGACTATCGAGGATCATCATCACACTACTCAACTTGTTTTGGTATCTTTTGAAAAATGTATATAGCTAAATATGGCATGTATAGGCTAGTTGTTTTGGAGTATGTTTGCTTTAAGTACATAGCCATGTGATATGGCTAGATATATGGTTGTGATATGGTTGAATAATCTTGTTATATGATGCCTTGTTTGGTGAGGTTTGATGGCTATTGAAATGGTCATATGAAGGGTAAGTTTATTGATGCAAAGTTAGCATGTTATTAAAGGTAAGTTTGGAGATGGATTATACTTTGAATTGTATGTGATTGGGTTGAACCAAATGGCTTGTAAGTTGGTGTGATTGTTAAGCTCATAAGAGGTTAAAAATGATGTACATTTTGGTATGTTTTTAATTGCCTTTGATGTTTGAATTGGTGCTTAATTATGCTTGCAAGAATGACCCATGTGTGGGTGGCAATTTGGCCTTGCAAATGGCCTATAATTGCCCACACAGTTGAGCACACGGGCGTGTGGCTCGACCGTGTCCCTCGTGGTTGTATTTCAAAACAAGTCAGGTTCGACAACAGGCTGGACACACAGGCATGTGACTGGCCGTGTGGTGCAAGTCAGGCTTGACCACGGGTGAGGCACACGGGCGTGTACACGGCCGTGTTGACAAGTCAGTATGTATGCCCTATTTTGACACGGCTTAGACACACGGGCGTGTCTGAGGCCGTGGGAGGCACACGGGCGTGTGATCTCTGTAACTTAGAAATTTTTTCAAATTTTTGAGAATTTTCGTATGTGTTCGGTTTAGTCCCAGCCCCTTTCTAAAGCATGATTAAGGTCTCGTAGACCTATTTAAGGGACACTTTGATTGCATTTGATGAATTATATTTTTAAATATCTGTGAATGTTTTTGTCTGATCCGGTAATGCCTTTAACCCTATTCCGGCAACGGTTATGGGTTAGGGGTGTTACAGTGTTCATGTTGTTTACTGAGTTTTTATGGAAGAAAATGAATGTTAGAGGGTTAAGGAATAACTTTTGTGAAAAAACACCTAAATGGGACTTAGTTGTAAAGGTTGTAAATTAGTAATAAATGCATGAAATAGTTGGTTTTGTGAGTAGTTGTAAGAGAAATAAATGTCTAGCTAGGCTTGTTTAATGAGAAAATGTGACGAAAAATGATTTACGAGCCTAGGGGAAAAATTGTCAATTTGTCAAAGTATAAGGGCAAAATGGTCATTTTTGCCTAAGTAAAAATTTTGATGTATCATGAGATATATAGTGATTGAATGAGTAAATTTTATTATTATAGATCAAGAAGAGCGTGGAAACAACCTTGCCTGAGGAAAAGGCAAGGTTGCGGACTAAGTCGTCGATTAATACGTTTTGCACAGAGGTAAGTTTATGTGTAAACGTTACATCTTTAATACATATGTTGTTACTTATTGGTGCATTGTATGAATGAGATCAATTATGAGTGAGATTGATTGAAATTGATAGATAGTGAGTAATTCTCGTATGAACCTCGAAATAGATATGTAAGTACGGAAAAATATCCAAGATAATTATTTGGTGGGCTGTGTGCGATACGACCTTAATTATCATTGTTGGTGGGCTGCGTGCGATACCACCTTATTATTTATTCACGATGGGTTGTGTGCGATACCATCGTTTATATTAATATTTGGTGGGCTATGTGGGAAACCACCGTAAATATTCTTGTTGGTGGGCTATGTGCGGTACCACCCTATTATTGATAAATGGTGAGCTGTGTCCGAAACCACCGTGTACTTGGTATTATTCCGAAGGGTTCATCGAGAAATTGTCTAAGTAAATGTTTCATGTGGCTTTGTGGTGATGAGTGCAGGGATTGTGTACAAGTAAATGTGGGCAATATATATATATATATATATTTGTTCTATGGTTGGAATGTGGTAAGAGATAAGATGAGTAAGCATGGTTACGGAAATGTGAATTGTTCTTGCTTAGTATGTAATGTTATTGATAAATTAGCATATGTTATGATGCTTATTGTTTACATGTAAACTTACTAAGCTTAAAGCTTACTCCCTTTCTTTTCCCTTGTTTTATAGTGTCAAAGAGCCAGCTCGGGATATGAAGAGAATCTGAAGATCACCCACACTATCAGCTCATCTCGATATATTTAGACTTAGTATTTTGAGTATGGCATGTATAGGGGCTAGACTTAGTGAAATGTCTTGTTGTTTTGGCCAAGTGTGTTGGCTCCTTTAAAGATAAACTTTTTTTGTAAATAGCCATAGTTGATGGCTCATTATTATTAATATATGAAAGGATGAGGTTATTCATGAATGTGTATGATGCAAGATTGGGTTGCTTGGTTAATGGTTGATTGTAATTGATGTTTTATGAGTTAGGGTGGTAAAAAGAGCTTGGAAAATAGCATTGTTCTTGTCCACATGGGTAGGCACACGGGCGTGTGTCTAGGCCGTGTGTGACACACGGTCAGTCCCATGGGTGTGTAACTGGGCCGTGTGTCCCCTGCATGTTAGTGTTGCAAGTCAGTGTTGACCACGGGCTAGACACACGGGCATGTGCCTAGGCCGTGTGTCCCTTATGAGGTTGCTGACATCATAAACAGAATGCTCAGGTTTTCACACACGGGTGAGGACACAGGCGTGTCTAGGCCCGTGTGGAGGACACGGGCCAGAGACATAGGCGTGTGTCCGGCCGTGTGAAAACCCCTATAGGTTCGAATGAAAAATAAATCCCACACGGGCTAGGAACATGGGCGTGTGTGACCACACGGCCTGCCCACACGGGCGTGTCCCATTTCACACGGGTGTGTGACCTGTTTAGGCAAAAATTCTCTAAGTATACAAAAGTTTCGGGTTTGATTCCGAGACTCCCGTTTGTATGTTTAAGGCCTCTTAGGCCCATAATAAGGATGTTATGAATGTAAATGGGAAGTTTTAATTTGGAATGAAATTTTATAGCCCAAAGTTGTATCTTCAAGTGGGTTATGTCCGGTAATGCCTCGTACCCGGTTCCGGCGATGAATACGGGTAAGGGGTGTTACATGTTTTGAGAGGAGTTATGTCAAAATTTTTTTATACATGTTCTAGTTGTAATACTCTAGCAATTGTATGGCGTGATATACGTTGTACGGTATGTTATACTTGGACTTGAGTCAATCTTTATTAAATAAAAAGAGATGTATTATTTAGTATAAAATGTGTTAGTAAGTGTCAAATGGTATGATTCTGAAATTTTAGTCGTAACACCTAAGATTCGGATCCGGTCTATCGGGTCGGGTCGAGGGCGTTACATGTTTGGTATCAGACCTAAGTTTAGGCTGTTCTCAGACTATGAAGAAAAAGAAGGCCTGTATGCATAGTACGTCGAGCCTGGCAAAACCCTCAGGCATGTTAAAGTTTCTTATTCTGTTATAATGATAATATGAGACTAATGGATAATAAAGACATAAAACTGATGAAGGAATGAAAGCCTGTTTTGTAGATAAAGGCAATGGCTATACTATAACACCCTTATCCCGTTTCCGTTGCCGGAATAGGATACAATATGCTACCAGTCAAGTTGGAACAGTTAATAACAATTTATATTGAATAATCAATTGAATTCCATAATCACAAGTAATATCCAATATGAAAAATACCATTCAGTTCTGGCCTTAAATTGAACTTTCGAAGCTTTAAGAATAAATTACATACATTTAAGAACCAATTCGGAGCACATCAGAACATTTAGGGAGAAATTGAAAATTTTCAAGTCCAGGGTCACACGATCGTGTGACAGAGCCCAACTCACGTGGCTCTAACATGGCCATGTGGCTATCCCACACACCCGTGTGCATGGATCGTATAACTCTCTGATTTGGATCACACGGCCGTGTCACATGCCATGTGTCAGCTCGTGTAACAATCAAAATACCCTCACACGGTCGTGTCGTAGGCTGTGTGTCTGCCCGTGTGAAAACTTCACCTATATTATTTTTAAACATGCTCTAGGTACATGCTCATGTGGGTTGCTCGTGTGCTTCACACGGCCGCGTGATAGCCCATGTCCCAGGCCATATGTGCACAAAAATAACCAATTCATTGCTCAAATTTCACCCTTTCTCTTGGGTACCTAAACACGCTCAATTACACAATTTCATAGGTCAAAAACCATCTCCAAACACACTCAAACATGCCAATAAATTCAACGTATATATCAAACCAATGTGCCCTCGTTGACACCATAAAATGTTTCATGACCTTTCAACTTCAAAATCACATATACAAAGTATAGTTATTCATCAACAACACCTATTTCACTTCATACCATATCCACATATAATGCCAATATTATCTCATTCAAGATTAACACCTCACTTAAGGAAAACAAACATGCTTCTTTTGTTACAATCAAATAGTACAACTTAAATATACTTGCTCCACTAGGATTTAATATCAAACATACAAAAGAAATCCTAGTAAATGCCATATATACCAAACTAAGACAAAATCTACCAAGGATCTCATGGATAGTGTGATTTCTGGTGTTGATCCGATCATCTAATGTAACACCCCTAACCCGTAACCGTCGCCAGATTAGGGTTAAAGAGTATTGCCGAGCAAACCGGAACGTTTACAATCATTTTACAGCACAAAGTATTACATCATTCAAACATATCAAAATATATACATATAGTCCCTAAACGAGGTCTACGAGACCTTAAACATGCACTTGAAAGGAATCGGGACTAAACCGAGATCATACAAATTTTTTTTCCAAAAATCAAACATTTTTCAAGATTACAGAGGTCACACGCCCGTGTGGGTAGGCCGTGTGCCTCACACGGCCTCAGACACGCCCATGTGCCTGAGCCGTGTCAAAACAGGGCATACATACTGACTTGTCCACACGGCCTGAGACACGCCCGTGTGCCTTACCCGTGGTCGAGTCTGACTTGCATCACATGGCCAGTCACACGCCCGTGTGTCCAGCCCATGGTCCAGCCTGACTTGTTTTGAAATGCAACCACGAAGGACACGGTCGAGCCACACACCCATGTGCTCAACCGTGTGGGCAATTATAGGCCATTCGCAAGGCCAAATTGCAACCCACACTTAGGGTCTAATCTACAAGCATCCAACCATAACATTTATACCTCAAATGGTATCTAAATCATATCAATATATGCACCAAATAATCATCAACCACATCATTTACTTCATACACAAATTCAACTCAATTAAATCTATCTAAAATATCAATTTCACACTCCAATTCATTTAAGTCAAACATCATGTAATTCATACCACAAATTCACAATTAAACCCTATTTTCATCAACCATTTTAAGCATGAAACATGCATATCCATTTTCACTAACTCATTCCATATTTATCATTCACATAACCCACACATATAAACCAACATCATTCAACTTCCAATCCATATCACATAGCTAAGCTTGTACACTTCAAAACATACTATATTCACTAGCCTATACATGCCATATACTAAATATAAACATCTTTCAAAAGTACCAAAATAGATAGCCGATAGTGTGATTGAGTCGTTGGCGATTCCCCGGATCCGAGCTAGCTTTAATTATACTGTAAAACAGAGAAACTTCACACAGTAAGCTCAAGAGCTTAGTAAGTTCGTAATATAATACATTTAACTCAAAAATTCAAAATCAATATACAAAATACTCCATCACATAGATTATTTCACAAGTATATACAACCTCATCCATACCAATACTCACATAACCATTCATTTATCCATATACGATATTATCAACCACATAGGTTTCGGACATACCTTTGCCAACACTTAGTTAACAACAAATTTTGCTACTCAATGCTCGATGCTACATTTCGATCGATCCTCATTATTCCTTCAATTCAATCGCACACTTAGTGCCAATTTCATAGCCGAAGTTTAAATATCATCGCACACTTAGTGCCTTTGCTTTAAACCGAATTTAACTCGGTATCGCACACACAGTGCCAATCAAAGTAATCGATGCTTACTTTATTTCGCACACACAGTGCCATTCTCTACTGTATTAATTCTATTTCGCACACTTACTGCCACATCTCTTAAAATCACATTTATCACTATTAATTCATCAACCATACATTCTTTCATTCCATTGCACATAAGCATAATTTAAACATTTCGTATTATAAACGAACTTACCTCGGACGTCGAAGTAACAAATTGAGTCGATTAATCGAGTACTTTATCTTTGCCTCGATCTCGATCCAATTCCCTCTTTTCTTGATCTATACATATTCAAATTTAGCTCATTCAATCACCAAATCATTCAATTTAGTCCAAACACACATATTTAGGGCATTTTACAAAATAGCCCTCACATTTTCACATTTCGACACTTTAGTCCCTATTTCATAAAATCATCAAATTCAAAAAATTTCATCTCACACATGCCTAGTCGAATTTTCCTTGTGTCCATACAAGCCCACATATTTCATTTAGTTCACATTTTAGTCCTCCAATTTCTCATTTTCACAATTTAGCCCAAAATAGCCAATTTCATCGAAAATTCAAAGACAAAATATGTTAACCCAACATTAAACTTTCATATTTCACCATCAACCATCATAAAGCTCAGGCATTCATCAATGGCATATCTCAAAATCATCATCAAATTCTAAAATTAGAACATGAGCTTGAGAGAACACGAAGCAACGATCACAAAAATGTAAAAATCATCAAAAACCGAGTTAAAAACACATACCAATTGAAGCTTCAAAGGGTCGAACCCTATTTTGCTTTTAATCTTTCTTTTCCTTTGTTATTTCAGTGGATGAACACTAAAATGGCCACCATTTAACTTTGTTTTTATTATTTTAACATTAATATACTAATTACCATTTTTACCCTTAATATTAACATTAAAAATCCCATTAACTTATACCCATTACCGTCCATGCATGCTCCCAAGGGTAAATTTTCAATTTAAGGACTCCACATTATAAAGACAATAGCAATGTAGCACTTTAACAATCAGCACACAGCTTTTTCATTTTATGCGATTAAGTCATTTTCTCAAATTTAGCACACAAACGTTAAAATTTTCACATAGAACTTTCACACATGCTTAATCTCATACTGTAAACACCAAAAATAATATTAAAATATTTTTCGACCTCAGATTTGTGGTCCCAAAACCACTATTCTGACTAGGGTCTAAACCGGGCTGTTACATCTAAGCCTTCAAAACTTAATCTACAAAATGAACCAAATACAGGTAAGCTTGGATATAGCTTAGTAAGTTCATTTTATAAATGAGAAACCTTTCCAATTAGTCATAGTAATCGATTTAGAACAATATAGAGATTTATAAAATAAGCAACCTTGATCACC
Organism: Gossypium sturtianum; assembly: GCA_025698515.1. Lineage (NCBI taxonomy): Eukaryota > Viridiplantae > Streptophyta > Magnoliopsida > Malvales > Malvaceae > Gossypium > Gossypium sturtianum. The sequence continues at coordinate 92,548,043 of CM046949.1, forward strand.
GTCTAACAATCAATACAGTAATTCAGTATATTCAATGGATAATACTCGATTGAGCTCACTCGGTATATCAGTAAATAACGCTCAGTTGAGCTTTATTCAGTTTACCAGTAGATATTGCTCGGTTAAGCTTTAGTCGATATACTAGTAGGTGACGCTCAGTTGAGTAATACTCAAATAATCAGTGAGCTTTTACTCACTTGAGTAGCATACAATATACTTCAGTAGGGTTGCTCATTTAAGCAACGATTCAGTATATTCAGTATTTCATTTTCGTTCCAAGATAACATAAATATCTGATTTAACAATTAATAAGACTACATTTGAATGGAATATAAAAATCATTAGTGGTTTGAGTAAGTATACGAACTTACAGGACTAATTTGTAGAATTGCCAAAGTACAGGGACTACTCTGCAGTTTTCACTTTTTCGCGATCGTCCACACGTTCTCGATCCAAAATTATAGTTCCATTTAATTAACTAAATCAACAGTAAAAATTCAAACATCTATGCAATTTAGCCCTTCTTGATAATTTTACAAAATTGCCCCTAGCTTTTCACTTTTACTCAATTTAGTCCTTAAGCCCTAATCATGCAATTTACCTATTTTTCCTTAAAACCAATGTTAGCCGAATGTTTCATATATTCATATTATCCCCTATTTGCAATAATTTCACCTTAAGTAGAAGCAGTTTATCATTTAATCAATTTAGTCCTTAAACATTAAAATCACTAAAAATCACTTTACAAAATAGTCCATCCAAACAATAAAGTTTCATATTCCATCATAAACTTCAAGAAATAACTCAAATCATCAATGGAAACATTTATAAAATTTAACAATTTCACAAATTAGTCCTCGGAATAGCTAGATTAAGCTAATATGAGTTCAAAAACATAAAAAATACTAAAAAGGGGCACCAAAACAATTACTAATTAAGGCTTCAATTGAAAAACCATGAAAAACCTAGGTTTCCTTTGTTGTGCCTTGAAGAAGATGGTGAGAATGAAAAATCTCATCTTTCTTTAGTTTAATTTGATATATATACTATGGTTATTTTGTAATTTTTTTTAACTTTCTTAACTAAGCTTTACTTAATCCATGTTTAAGCCTAATTAAGCCATCCAATTATACATTTCATCATCTAGTTCCACTAACTAAATTCCCATGGGTTATATTATCCATTTAGCCCCTTTAATTTAACTACTCAACTTTTGTAGTTTTTACGATTCAGTTTTTCTTACTTATTAAACTATCTAAACGATAAAATTTCTCAACCAAAATTTAATATGACCCTAAAGACCTCGTAAATATATTAATTAAATAATATTTACAAATTATTACATCAGAATTATGGTCTTGAAACTACTATTTTTGACACCACTGAAAATCGGGTTGTTACATATATAATGAAAAAAATGCATAAAAGGAAGTTAAATTCTTCACTCCTCGTTGGACCGATCATTGGGTGTAGTTGAGACTTCACCCACAGGAGGAGTGCTATCTGAAACCTGATTCCCTAGTGCCAAGTAATTGTCAGAATACTCCACTACTTGCTTCCATTTCCTCTAAAAGTCCTCCTATCCTTCGCCTTTTCAATGGTAGATGTCAAAATCAAGTGAACCCAAGGAAATAATCTTAAGCCTATCAAATTTTACCTTACTAAGATTTAGCGGACCTGCAGCCACTTGGGTGTGCAGAATTACTATCACTCTCCATTCAAGTAAGGCCTCAACAAAATTCTTCTGGATATCCTCCTGGTATTTCTTCAACACCTCGCCATGATATCAACATTGGCATTCTATGGCTGCTTGATGGTTTTCCTCCAAAGCCTTGAACTTTTCCTCCAAAGTAAACTTCTCATTCTTCGAAGAAGTGACGTTCTCCTTTAACTGAGAGATTTTAGCTTGAGCCTCATTGAGTATTTCGATGTTAACTGAGAGCTATGCATCTATTTTACCAACCTTGGCATTATCCTCCTGGTGCCTCTAGCATAGTTCGGCCAAGAAATCCTCGCTAGCTTTCACCATCTTTTCTAAGTCGGAAAGCTTGTTCCTGTAGCATTGGTTGGCTCTTTGATAAACCCTACCCCAAAGGTTGTGTTCGACAGAGGTGATCTGAGAAGCTTGAGTCATGAAAACATGAGGGTTTTCGTCAAAGACCGAGCCAAGATACGAAGAAAAAGGTTCCCTCAGTTGAGGAGGCAATAGGCTCAACTGTTGTTAATAGGAATAGGAGTCGGCAGGGACTACAGAATGATGCACCAAGGAAAGGTACTACACGACCTGGAAACAGTAGCAGGGGAGGATACTGTTGGTTGAACCATGGGAGTCACCTTCGCCAGATCTTGTGATCGAGAAGGATTTAAAATGGTAAGAGAGACGGGGCATTGAGTAGGCTCCCCTAGGACTAAAGGCGCCTCAGGGATAACAAGAATTGATGGGGTAGGGTCAACGGAGGAAAGGCACCCTACCAGATTTATGCTAATAAGAATGGGACACCAACTGCTTTCAAAATTTCGAGTGCACTCCACTGCCCTAGCCATTTTCTTTGCCTTCTACAGTGTTGACTTTTTAGATGACGTGATAATAGTCTTTTTGGAATCTTGAGCTTTCTTAAGAATGGAAGAGACGTCTATTTCCTGGGAACTGGAAGAAGAGGAAGGTCTTGCACCATCAAAGGGAGAGTTAGCCCGAAGGGAAAAATAAGAAGTTCAAATATAAACAGCGTTAGTGATGATGTTCCAATTTCAGAGCGATAAGCCACAAAGACGGTAGAAATAAAAGGGCGACTCTCTTCTACACCATTGCAAAATCTTAGCTAACTCGTCATTGGAACTATACAACCAAGCTTCATAAGCTAAAAGCACATTCTGACCAGTTAACTCTATGTCGGGCTCACTCCCTTGAAAGTAATTAGACTAACCTTTTGAAGGCAGTATTTAAAAAATGTTCCTCATCAAATCTAAATCAGTTAAATTTAGTACTCGCCCTTTTTCCAACAGCTCAGTCTGAATCCTGGCGAGTTCAGAATCGACGGGTTGACATTGTTTACAAGTACTCCAAAATCAGACCTGAAATTGTTGACAATGCGTATGTATTTTCCCTTCTACTGATGAAGGTTCGAGATGTGATTTTGATTGATCTATACATGCCCCGACCATACACTAAAGTGGTCGTTACCCACGAAAATCCCCGCCTCATTACCTTCAATTGATAGAATCTCTGGAAAACCCCCAACATCGATGGTTCCATGTGAATACAATAGTTAATAAAATAAGCCACCAGAATCCACCAAGACGTAGTGGATATTGCCCCAACAAAATATAATATTTGTTCAAAATAACTCAGCAGAAAGGATACAAAGGCTAACGAAGCCAGCTTCTAAAAGACTCAAGGGTAAGATAAAACCTCTGGAGTGGTAGCCCAAATGACTATGATCAAGGATTTGAAAGGTTTAAGCAAAGTTTGGGATTCTGATACCTCGGGCCTCTAGGTAATGAGTCCTTTCATCCCGGGTAGTATTGCAAGTGATCGACGGAGTTTCCACACCAGAAAAAGTAACTTTGAGGGTCTGACTTGGATTCGAAATAGTATGAGCTGGGGACTGACTGGATTGGCCATGGTTTCCCCCTCCAATAGTAGTGCGAACCATTGTAAGGACAAAACAGAGAAAAAGAGAAAGGAGAGGAATGGAAAATACCTTGAGCTGACAAAGACGAAGAAGCAGAGAGTAGGCTGAGTAGGTAATGAGAATTTTAGGGATTCAAAATATTAGTAGAGGAATGAATGAAAAGGAGCATTCACAACAGAAATAAATAAGGGGACGAAACATGCACAAGAAGTTAAGGCAAGGCTGAAGGTTTGAATTCTCCAAAGAGACAATGACATCTGAAATAGGGAAGTGTGGACATTTTGAAATCCAATCAAGTAGGAACGTTTTGTTTCAAGCGCCAATAACTAGGGTTGAAGGAATTTTGGGGATAAAATTTCCTAAGAGAGGGAGGGTTGTAATACCAGGACTTGGCGGGTTTTGAGTTTGGGTGGACAAGTCGGGAAAAAACAAATTGTCGTGGTCCTACTCGCCTAATTGGCACTCTGGTACGAAAATAGGGCATAAAAAGGCCATGGTGGGACTCAAGGGTTAAGGTCATTCTGCGCCTAACGTATGTATGTATGGAAGGGATGGACAATTTTGATAATGGATTCTCGGGTCTTAAGAGAGTCACCTAGATGGGTCAAGCCAGCTTATCTGGATGAAGTATAAATTACATGGTAACAAGAATGTTAAGTTAAAAATGTGAATTCAATCACGAGTATGAAAGGATATTGGCTTCTAGTATACTTTTCCTACAACTGTAAGTCACTAGCTAAAAAAGCCTTAGAATGTGTGACACGTGTCAAAGCCCTATGGTAAGAACCAAGATTTTTATTTAAGAAACTTCTGTAGAAAGGAAAGTTATCTCTCATCTTTTACTTAAAGACACCCTTTTCATCTTCATATAAAAAGGCTGATGAGGGGATTCTTTTACCACGTTAAGGCTAAGAATTTAGTTCATATGTAGGGTTGTCTCTCACTAGGGTAAGTATTCCCATCCTTCATGTGAATTCTGAAAAAGAGTAAGTCTATTGCATGCATGAAGATAATACTCTGCATGGTGTCATCTTGGTTTGAGATGAAGGAAAAAAACTAATTTAGCAGTTTGTTAATTGTAGTCTTCTCTTTTATAAGAAGTGGTCATTGCTATACGTTGGAAGATCTTAAAATAAAAGGCATAAGTTATTGTTTAAAGGTTTTAGGTGAGTCCCTAAATTGAAACTTACTTGTATGCTTGCATGTTAATATATTATGCTCCAAATGACTATGTTATGAAAGTTGAATGTTTGATAAAGCTTGCATGTGATGTTCATATGATGATATGCCTCTGTTATGAAAAGAAAGACATGTATGACCAAAATATAAAGAAAGCCTGAGCTTGAGGATATGTTTCTGTTTTGAAGGAAAATGTATGCATGCATGAATGTGTCTGAAAGCATGATGAAGTCTCTACGTGAGGAGTCTGTGCATAAGTTGCATGAGTTGCATAAGTTTGCATATAGAGTCTGTTTGTGTGTGAGTCCGTCGGGACAGTAAACATGAATTCTAATAAGGAAAGACCATGGCCTTGACAAGAAGACCATATAGTGTAAGACCTAGTCTGGGACTATGACATCATATGGGGAAAAGAAGACCATATAGTGTAAGGCCTAGTCTGAGACTATGACATCATATGGGGAAAAGAAGACCATATAGTGTAAGACCTAGTCTGGGACTATGGCATCATATGGGGAAATGAAGACCACATAATGTAAGACCTAGTCTAGGACTATCGCGTCATGTAGGGAAAGATAAAGGACTGTTGGGCGAGTACTAGACGATGAGGGGCAAACCTCAACACATTGAGTTTCGGTAAATCCCTATCGTCAAAAATGCCATTTATCAAAATGTTGAATCCTGTGTGGGTGTTCTCAAATATGTGGAAGCGTTTGTGGTTGTTCTCTCCTTTGTGGATGTTCTCTGTTATACGTGAGCCTTTATGTCAATATTTGTTATATGTAGCCTTAGTGGCCGACCATGTGTATGTGCCTTAATGGCGAAGTATGTTAAAGTGGATGCCTTTTTGGTTGATTCTGTTACATGTGAGCCTTCGAGGTTGTATCTGTTAAATGCGCCCTCATGGCGAAATCTGCCACTGTAGCTATCTTATGTATGTGCTTGGACGCCTTTGCGGCTATCTAATGTGAGTAGGCGCCTTTGTGGCTATCTATTTAGTGTGCAAGGATGCCTTCATGACTGTCTATGATAAAAGAAGTATTCTCCTCTATGTCGTAATCTGAGTAAGGGCCTATATTACAACCATCCGGTGACAACGCCAATGGGGCAGACTCTGAAGAAGTTAACCTGAACCACATGGTGAAGTTATTACGAATGGCAAGTCAATATGTGGATCTAAGAAGAAGACTTAACCAATAACTCAAGTAAAAAGGGGGATTCCTCACTGAGATCTATAGAACATACCCCTGTGTGTTTGATGTTTCAGGTGGAAACGCATCTAGAGGGCCGACGCTAGGGCTGTGCCAAGGAAATGGCAAATAGGCACTTATGCATATAGAACAGATCCATTTGGAGGTGATCGAGCCTTAGAAGTCACGTATCTAAATTAGTATAATCATCATGTGAGCACTAAATCCCATACATAATAGGTTAACCATGGAAAGTCATCTAGTGTCGTAGACTTAAGATGTTTTGAAGAGATTTATGTTGAAAAATTTTGTATACACGTTCCAGTTGTAATACTCCACCAATTGTATGGCGAATATGGTTTGTAAGTTATGTTATACTTGGACTTGAGTGAATTTGTATGAAATGAAAGAAGAGGTATTATTCAGTATAAAATGTGCTACTAAGTGTCAAACGGTACGAGTCTGAAATTTTAGTAGTAACACCCAAGATTCATATCTGGTCCATCAGGTCAGGTCTAGGGCATTACACCGGGTCCTGATTCCGCATGTTACTACACAAAATTTAATCATTTAACTAAAACAATTTACAATTTTCTTATTTCTTTAAACATATTCTTTGGCATTTCAAGTAAAAACTTATTATGTGAAAAAAAATGAAATAACTTAAAATTATCTTATTACAACAGACTCGATTCAAATCCTTACAAAATGGAACTTTATTATTATACTCATAGGGTGTATTCCTAGACTATGTCCTATCTCCACTGTATGTATAATAGTCCACAAAGCTACCACCTTGGCGTACTCCTGGCATCATCTTTCCAAGTGAAGTCTCTTCTTAGATACCTGAAAAGCAATAAAAAGTCTTGTAACTACATAAGTACTTAATAAGTTCATATAAAGATACCTTAATGGATACTTTTAATCTTATCTGATCTACTGGGTTTCAATTATTTTGTATCATTATTTCGGCAGATATTGCCACAGTTTACCAGTCTCTTATACACTAGCTATCATGCTCTTGTCATACTTAATCTTCCTTATCTAACTGACTAAGTAATCCTTCCAGACATTTCAGCCATTCTCTTGTCTCATAATAATTTCTTAACAAAACACACCCTTATAAACCAGTTCCAGTAATCCTTGCCTTAACCCATACTCTTAGTTCACACAGTTGTTTACTGACATTTATCCTAGATGGATACATATGTGTTTGGCAAGTACTTTCGTAGGATTTAATACCATCAATTCATACTCAGATAGACCCAAATTCAGTACCACGCATACCCTTATCGATGAATCACCGCATAGACCATTATGACAAATTCCATATCAAGTTATCTCATAATCCCATAACTCAAGATAACATTAACTCAAATCCAAAATAATTCTATAAGAAGATACGATACCCCTCAATTTCCATATTTACATATCATTATATCGGATACCCTTCTTAACATACAAATACACATCTCTTTTTCATGGAAACCCTTGAGATTTATTCACTCTTAGCCCAGAACATATCCATACCTCATCTTAGCCTTAATTAATATATAACTAAAAGAATTTACTCATCTCTTACAATAATGACAGACTTTTAGATTCAGCTCTTACCAGGCATTCCTGACAGTTCATACCACATAGGCCTAACAGAGCACGCCATACAAGAAATCATACAGAGTCTCATGTTTACTGTCTTGGATGACTTCACAGAACACATTAGAGGCAAAAAAATGATATGATGTACACACCATAAGTCCTTATTATAGAATATGTCACAAAGACGATCCCAATAGAGTATGCCATAAAGGTTATATATATACAGAGTATGCCACAAATGCAATATATACAAAATTTAGCATGCAAAATAGTAGTACTTACCCTTGAATGAAATAATCAATGATCATAACATAACCATAGCTTTTAGATTATCGATAAAAAGATATATCCAGACTTAAGAAATGTATCAGTAAATACCACTTAAGGAAGAGGAAAAAGAAAAATGACCCCTTTCAAAACACACTATCACATATATATATATATTTAACTCAACTTGCTTAGTGGAATTTAACAAGTGTTATATGTATCAGAACTTGCCTTCTTATTGGCCTACAGCTTTCAAGAAAAATATAAATAAGTTCTGTTCATCATACTTATCAGGCGAAGCTATACCTTTGGTTTCTAACCAGATTACTTAAAGTCTAATTAGCATAGTATTCCATACAAACCAAGCGTACTATACTTTTGGCAAATACTCTTTCTATACTTACCCTTAATCTCTTAACATGAACTTCTCCTTAATACATGACAGAATATTAGAAAATCAAATTCTTACTTACTATTGTGGCAGTTACTATACGCTTACACGTATACGCCAAAAAAATCTTTTGGGCGAATAACACTACGCCAGGTAGACTATTTACGGCTATACACCCAAAACTTTAGATTTACCAGTACTGGGTGTTACATGAATTATTTCCCATACAAAAGTTTCAAGTGCAGCACTGGCAGTTAAATATTACTTAAATCAATTTGTGCATACAGCTAAAAGATGATCTCATAAATCATAATTCATTAAGGTTTAACCTAAACTTCAAGAATACATAAAAATTCTCTTAAAAATAGTGATTTGGCAGAAGATGTAAATCATTACAAAAGTTGGTTACAAAACATATTTACACGCCACCCACTCAGACGGTCATGCATGATATAAAATTAGTCAAGTAGCTCACTATCGACGGTGACTCTGGCATAGTCCCCTTCTCGCAAATCTCTTTTTACAATCTACACGCCTAAGAAGGAAAATATAACAAAGTAAGTTCAAATGAACTTAGTGAGTTCTAAATGTAATCACAAACAATATACAAGAATTCCACTAGTTATTAAGCATAATCGTTTATAAAATACTCAATCATTCAAAGAGATTCGAACGTACAAATAAAATCAAGAAAAAGATGAATGCAAAGAAAACGCAAAAGTTTATCGATGAAGACACTGATATCCGTATATACTTAAGCATGGAGACAAGGTTTAGTGGAAGGATCAGATTATTCCACTAACACTCTTGATTTTCTTGATTAAGTGCGCTTATCATAATTTAAGTCTTATCAACTACAGTATCTTAATTTAACTCTAACTAGTTCTCACTGGACTAACTAAATAGCCTTATAAAAATAATAAATAAATCTATGAAACTACAGATTTGACAACTTCTCCAAAACATTTGGGTGGCATATACTCAATAGAAGAATCTGCCAAACCATAAATCTCGCCAAAACATAGATTTCGCCAATCAACACATATATAGAATCATATACTTAGTTATAGTTAATACTTTACTTACCCATAACTACGCTTAGTACAATAAATAATAACCAGGTATAGAGACTTCACCGAGTGGGTTGTTACAACGACACTGCCTTTCAGGGTTGAATTTCTTAGCTTCGAAGTCTAGTGTTACGACACCACAGCTCGGTGTCGCGACACTGCCGTCGTCCTTCATGTTCAAAGCTTGAAATTAGTGTTCTGTACCCATGTCTTGGGCCATGAATTCCACTATTTTGAATGACACTACGTATTATAGAAGTTATACACCCAACTACCAGCTTTCAGTTTCTTATCTATTCGAACTCAGACTTGTACTTACATCAAAGTGTACAAGTTACGCATTCATAGTCTGCCATCCACTCAGGACTTAGGTATGCCACATTATGAACGTCACAAGTGAATAAATCCATACACGAAATTAGGATCTACTCAGCTTGGGTCCAGTCCGATGTACTGTCAATCCAATCAGTCACATCTATTTCTCTATACTCTAAGAGTCATCCGCTCCGATGCCTAAGACAAGGCATCTTCTCAATTGGACTTGATAGATGACATATTAGTCTTTCAATCGATTTTCTCATTTTCGATTAGACTAAGGACATGTTTAGGTTCATCTACTAATACAAGCTATCTTTTCGTATTACGATCCGACCACGTAATACCACTTAGTATTAGTTAAACATTCGACAACCAATGAGCAACATTTGTTTCCATTTTTCTTTGCGTGCAAAAACCATTTGAGGACAATAATACAAAGTATATTAATGTAATTTATGAATAATTTTATTAACCAATCTATTCAAAAAATTACAAGTGTACTTAGATGAAAATACTACACTTGGGGCACCAGATCCAACACATATTGCTAAAAATTATGTAAAAACACTTATTTTGCAAAAATTTAACATAAAATACTAAAAATTGAAAACGTACTAAAAACATATAAAAGAGCTAGAAAACAAGCTCATTAAGTGCCGAAAAGACTCTAATTTGCCACAACGAATTATGGCAGATCAAGTACTTCCATTAAATTGATTTAAAAAAAATTAGGATTATTATTTAATATACTGGAAGTTGAGTTTTTTTAACTCTATAGACGAGATTAATGACATGTGGCATCTTTTTAACCTTGTTTTTAGAGTTAAAAAACTACACCATTAATGTATAAAATAATTATCCATAAAATTATTTAGGTTAAACTACATCCAATGTCATTAAACTATTAGTATGTTTATTTTTTGGTCACTTCAAAAAGTTACAAAATAGTCATTGAACTATTCAAAATTTTTTATTGAATTCATTGGATTATTAATTTTTTTTAAGTTCAGCTAGCGAGCTCCAACCAATGATTCAATGGTCGATATGGTGGATCAATACCCTTCAACAAGTTTGTTGAGTGTGCCTTGCATTTCAGACGAAACAAGTTGGACGTCGTGACGAGGAAGAGCCGATGTCCTGACGATGCGACACACAACATAATGACGAGAAGAAGTTGATGTCTCAATGATGTAACATGTGACATCTCGACTAGTCAATAAACGACGTCACGACGTGTTCCCCACTAAACCAGACTTCTTCTCCTAGTTAAACTTCGTTATCTTTTTTTCCCAATTAAACTCTAATAATTCTAGGGATATTTTAATCAAATTACCCCACAAGTTTCAGCCTATAAATAAGGCTTTAAATAGAAACCCTAGAGAGATTGAATTAACAACACAATTAAGATAGAGTTTTGTGGGAACTTCGGGAGAACTTTATATTTTGGGTTCGGGTTTGTTTTTGTTTCTCTATCTTGTACTCCTCTTTCGGTTATTTGCCATTTTAGTGAAGTTTCTTTCTTCGTGGTTTTTTATCCTTTTCAGAGGAGTTTTTCCGCATAAATATTTGTGTTTGATTTTCTCTATTCATTATTGTTCATTGTTTAATTCAGGTTTATCCCCAACAAATTGGTATCAGAGCTTGGTTCAGATACAACATTCAACCCGTTTAGAGATGGCGACAATGAGATATAACATTGAGAAGTTTGATGGGATCATAAATTTTAGTGTAGGACAAGTTTGGATGATGACAATTCTGATTCAGAACAATTTGAAGAAGGTCATTATAAGGCAAAAGCCCGCGAATACGAATCAGACAGAATGGAAGGAGCTTGATGAGAATGATCTATCAATAATTCAATTGTGCCTTACCAATAATGTGTTGTAGGAGGTGCTTACAGAGAAACAAACAACAACCTTATGGAGAAAATTAGAAGCTCTTTACATGACAAAGTCTCTCGCAAATTTTTTGGTATTGAAACAATGATTATATACATTCCATAAGGCCGAAGGTGAGTATTTTAGGGCTCACATCAGTGAATTTGTTACTCTCCTGAATGGTCTAAAGAATGTTGAGGCCAACATAGGCGGTTAAGATCAGGCTATGTTATTGTTGTTTTCTTTACCCCATTCATATAAAATTTTCAAGGAAACCCTAATTTATGGAAGAGAGAGACTCTCGTTTGAGGACATAAACTTATTGGGCAAGGATAAAATTGACAATGAGTTAGGTTCTAAGAAAAATTCAGATGGGCAAGCCTTGGTTTTGGTTGCTAGAGGAAGGCAATAATTTAAGGAATTGGGTCAAAGAAGATCTAGCTCTAAACCGAGGTCAAAGAACTGAGACAATACCTGTGGCTACTGCAAAAAGATAGGTCACATTAAGGCAAAATGTTATAAACTCCAAAATAAGAATAGGAGGGCTATAACAGCCTGATTTTCAGTGGTGATGGAACAGTGGTTTCGGGACCAAAAATTTTCGTATTGTCGACTCATAAGTATTATTTTTAGAATATTTATAGATTCATTAGAGTCATATTAAAATTTGGTTAAGAAATTTTAATGTTTAGATAGTTAATTAAAGAAAAAAGACTAAATTGTAAAAGGTGTAACACATAGAAATTATAGCATTTTGGTTATCAAATGGATAAATTAATAAATTGAAAGACTTAAGTAACAATTAGGCCCTAATTGATATGTTAGGACGGCTAATTAATAGAAAATGACAAAATAATGTAATTTCAATGGCAATTTTGTAAATTAATAAAACAAAATTAAAGAAATAAATAAACAATTCATCTTCATTTTTTACTTCATCTTGCCGAAAATACCATGGGAACCTAGCTTGGAGGTTCGACCATTGTTGTTTCTTGTATGTAAGTGATTTTTGTGCCCGTTTCTTGTAATTTTTATGTTTTTGAGATCGTTATAACTAGGTACAGCTAGCACATACATTCATTTTTGAATTTGTTAAAAATTTTAGAAGTTGCCATTGATGAATCTTGAATTTTTTTGTGATAACTATGTATTTGAAGCTTTGATTGTGTTGTTTGGTGATTTTGTGTAATGATTTTTGTTAGATTTTGATTTAGGGATTAAATTGTAAATATGTTAAAATTTCAAGGCTTAATAATGAATTTAGTGTTTAATAAGGACTGTTTAAGGGCTTAGTATATTCAGATTTAATGTTGACTTGAGAAAATAGTTAATTTGATGATTTTCCGGTTGAGGGACTAAATTGCAAAAGTTGTAAAAGTTAGGGGTAATTGTTTAATTTGAAAAATAAAAAGGGGTATAAAATGTAAAGTGAATTAGAGGGGGAAATGTAAGCTGATAATTGATAAATTTTGCATTTTAGATCAAGACCTTGTTGATATACGTGGAAATAGAAAAATTACGGATTAGTCCCTAAACTTTTGCAACTACTACAATTCAGTCCATATAAGTTTGTACGGTTTAAAATTTAACATCTCTATGAAATTTTTGATGATATAATGTGATATAATAGATATATTTGATTATAAATGATGAAAGGTTATTGAAATTCAATACTTGGATCGGATTGAACACGGGATAGGGTACAATCGAGATATGGTGTGTTATGAGAGATTGGAGTGGAGATTGTTATGGATTGATATATATATTTTTTCCCGAGTAGGCCGAGGTTCAGCATTTGTTGCAAACTCTCGTGTTATACTCCTTGTTTTGGCATTTTTTTCTGTTAGACTAGCTCTTCGGAGCAATTGATGTGTTATCGGGTGGATTGGCTCTTATGAGCATATGGCGTGTTATCGGGTGGATTAGCTTTTATGAGCATCTGGCATGTTTCGGTTGGAATATCGATGTACTCATATCCATAAGTCATTCATCAGATTGTAAGTATCTGTAATGTAATTTGTTTAGTGATTTTGATGGTTATAACATGTTTTTGAGCTTTGAATTGAATTTTGCAATTCACTTGGTTGAGATTGTGGATGATAGGGAACACATATGGTTGTATTATTATTGAATGATTGGTTGTACTTACTTTGGTAAGATTTATTGTTTTAGTACGTCGAACTTACTAAGCTTCAATGAGCTTACTTGTGTTATTTTCTGTTCTTGTAGATACTTTGAAGGTTGGATGGTCGAATCGGCACTCAAGTCACACTATCCACTAATTTTTGATAGTTTTTGGAACGTTCATTTCAGATTATATGGCATGTAATATGCTTGTATGTCATTATTATTGTTTTGATATGTAAAAAGTTAAAGTATGATCTTAAATGCAAGTAATTAACCTAATATGATAAGTGAACTAAGGAAGATGTGTTAGTGCAAATATATGGTATGTGTTATTAGAATGTTGTGATTGAGGTGCCTATGTTAGGCATATTGGTTGAATGTTAGATGGTGTGATTTATCATACTTTGAATGATAGTTCTTTTTGTTGTAAAATTGTATATACTTGTGGTATTAATGAGGATACATTGGTTAGGCACTTAGGATGGTTGATTTGGCACGTTTTTAGCTTGTTTAATGTCACTTTGAATAGGTCTTTTGGCTAGTAAATGGATTACTTAGAATCCAAGTAAGCTTGAAATGGTAAACTTGTTGTTTAAGGTTCATTTTGGGTCCACACGGCCTAGCGACACGACTGTCTACCATCTGATGATTTCTTTAGTGTGCAAGTCAGTGAGTTACATGGCTTAACACACAGCCTAGCAAACGGGTGTGTGGGGAAACTCAGAGAGTTACACGGCCTAGCACATGGGCGTGTGACACGGCCGTGTGACCCTACTTAGAGAGTTACACGGGTGAGGACACGAGCCGGGACACGGTCGTATGTAACAGCCCGATTTTAGGGCTAGTCAAAATAGCAGTTTCGGAACCACTAATCCGAGGTTGAAGAAAATTATTTTGATATTATTTTATATGTTATAGATTTATTATAAGGATGCATGGAAATTTTGGTCTTTTAATTTTAGCAATTGTATGCTTAATTGAGAAAAAGGACTAAATCGCATAAAGTGCGAAAGTTCTATTATACAAGGTAGAGGTGTCTAATAGCTATAGAATATTAATTGGAGGTCCTTAAAGTGCAATTAGGCCATTAAGAGGGTGTGGCTGGCCATATAGACTAAGGAGATAAGAGCATTAAATTTTGGTCAAAATTTGGTGAAATTAGGTGATAAAAGAATGAATAAAATAAGGCAAAGAAAGAAGATGTCATCTTTCACTATTCATCCTTCTTCTTCCATCAAAAATTGAAGAGAAAATAGGAGATTTTGGAGTCCAAACTTTCAGCCAAGCTATTCCCTTGCAAGTAAGTGATTTTAGAGGTCTTTCTTGATAATTTTTGTACTTTTGGAACCCCTAAAGCTTAAGCTAGATAACGAGGGGACTATTTTGCAAAATGGTTGAAAGTTTAAGGACCTTCCATGAAAGTGTTCATGTTGTTTGCTGAGTCTTTATGGAAGAAAATGAATGTTAGAGGGTTAAGGAATAACTTTTGTGAAAGGTGTTATCATGAAAACACCTAAATGGGACTTAGTTGTAAATGTTGTAAATTAGTAATAAATGCATGAAATAATTGGTTTTGTGAGTTGTTGCAAGAGAAATAAATGTTCAGTTAGGCTTGTTTAATGAGAAAATATGATGAAAAACGATTTACGAGCCTAGGGGCAAAATCATAAATTTGCCAAAGTATAAGGGCAAAATGGTCATTTTTGCCTAAGTAGAAATTTTGATGTATCATGAGATATATAGTGATTGAATGAGTAAATTTTATTATTATAGATCAAGAAGAGCGTGGAAATAACCTTGACCGAGGAAAAGGCAAGGTTGCAGACTAAGTCGTCGATTAATACGTTTTGCACCGAGGTAAGTTTATGTGTAAATGATACATTTTCAATACATATGTTGTTACTTAATGATGCATTATATGAATGAGATCAATTAGGAGTGAGATTGGTTGAAATTGATAGATAGTGAATAATTCTTGTATGAACCTCGAAATAGATAAGTAAGTGCGGAAGAATATCCGTAATAAATTTTGGTAGGCTATGTGCGATACCACCCTATTATTGATTATTGGTGGGCTATGTGCGGAACCACCCTATTATTGATTATTGGTGGGCTGTGTGCGAAACCATCGGGTACTTAGTACCTTTTCGAAGGGTTCATTGAGAAATTGTCTAAGTAATTATATTTTTATGTGGTTTGTGGTGATGAGTGCAGGGAATATGTGCAAGTAAATGTGGGCAATATATGTATGTATATGGTTGGAAGGTGGTAAGAAATGAGATGAGTAAGCATGATTATGAAATTGTGATTGTTCTTACACAATATACAATGTTTGTGGTTGCTTGACATATGGTATGATGCTTATTGTTTACATGTAAACTTACTAAGCTTAAAGCTTACTCCCTTTCTTTTCCCTTGTTTTATAGTGTCAAAGAGCCGGCTCGGGATACGAAGATAATTTGAAGATCACCCACACTATCAGCTCATCTTGGTATATTTAGACTTAGCATTTTGAGTATGGCATGTATAGAGGCTAGACTTAGAGAAATGTTTTGTTGTTTTGGCCAAGTGTGTTGGCTCTTTTAACGATGAACTCTTTTGTAAATGGCCATAACCAATGGCTCATTAGTATTAATATATGAAGAGATGAGGTTACTTATGAATGCGTATAATGCATGATTGGGCTGCTCGATCAATGATTGAATGTAATTGATGTTTTATGAGTTAGGGTGATAAGAAGAGCTTGGCAAATAGCCTTGTTCTTGTCCACACGGGTAGATACATGGTCATGTGTCTAGGCCGTGTGAGACACACGGTCAGTCCCATAGGTGTGTGATTGGGCCGTGTGTCCCCTGCATGTTAGTGTTGCAAGTCAGTGTCGACCACGGGCTAGACACACGGGCGTGTGCCTAAGCCGTGTGCCCCTTATGAAGCTGTTGACGTCATAAACAGAATACCCAGGTTTTCACACACTGGTGAGGACACGGGCGTGTCCAGGCCGTGTGAAGGACACGGGCCAAAGACACGGGCGTGTGTTCGGCTGTGTGAAAAACCCTGTAGGTTTGAGGTGAAAAATAAATTCCCCACGGGCTAGGGAAATGGGCGTGTGTGACCACACAGCCTGCCTACACGGGCGTGTCCCATTTCACAAGGGCGTGTGGCCCTGTTAAGGCAAATTTTTTCTAAGTATACAAAGGTTCCCGATTTGATTCCGAGACCCTCCATTTGCATGTTTAAGGCCTCGTTGGCCTATAATGAGGATGTTATGAATGTGAATGGGAAGTTTTAATTTGGAATGAAATTTTATAGCCCAAGTTTGTAAGTTCAAGTGAGTTATGTCCGGTAATGCCTCGTACCCGGTTCCGGCGATGAATACGGGTAAGGGGTGTTACACCGTATGTCTCTAGTTCGGTTGTTACACGGGGGTATGTCTCAGCCGTGTGAGGCACACGGCCTGGCCACACGGCCGTGTGACCCATATTATGCAAAATTTGCATCTTTTTCCTAAACTTTCCAAATTGTTTCAAATTGGTCCCAAATTGTTTCTATGTTATTTTTAGGGCCTCAAGGGCTCGATTTATGGGCAGCATGCATGTGTTTGAACAGTTTATTATGTGTTTATAATATTGAATGGTATAATGTGCAAATGTTTTTGATTGTTTAGTAATACTCTGTAACCCTAATCTAATGATGGTAACGGGTTAGGGGTATTACATTTAGTGGTATCAGAGCTACAGTTTAGTCAGTTCTCGGGTTGAACATAGCGTGTTAAATGTCTAGAATTTCATGCCATATAAACCAATGATAGTGTGATGTGTTTGATCTGATCTAACCTTTGTTTTTCTTATAGATTGTAAAGATGTCAGACGAATCTGATCGTGCTAACAATGATGAGGTTAATAGTAATTTACCAACCTCAGATCAAGGGACAAGTAGTAATATTTCGATTCCATAAGTACCTGAACATGAACTTAAAAACATGTTCTTTGGGTTTATGAACCAGTGGTTAAATGAGTTTATGCAAATGAATACTCTAGCTTAACGACCTCCACCCCCTATTATACCTCCTGTTGCACCTCCACCTCCTCCTGTGACTGAATCTCGTCGACGTATTCTGATAGAAAAGCTTAGGAAGTGTGGGTCCGAAGAATTTCGAGGTAGATCGGAAGATGATCTGGTTAAAGTCGATTATTGGCTTCAGAACATCTTGCAAGTTTTCAAAGAAATGGCTTGCCCTCCCGATGATTTTCTTAGATGTGTCGTTTCATTGTTAAAAGAATAACCTTATAGTTGGTGGACTATGTTGGTAGCTGTGGTAACGAGAGAGAAAATTACCTGGGATTTCTTTCAAATCGAGTTTAAAAAGAAGTATGTCGAAAAACGATATTTAGACAAGAAAAGGAGGGAATCTCTTGAGTTACGACAAGGAAACAAGTCAGTGGTTGAGTACGAGAGGGAGTTTGTGTATCTTAGTAAATATGCCCTAGAAATTGTGCCTACTGAAGAAGAGATGTGTATTCAATTTGAAGATGACTTGAATGATGAAATCAGAATGATGATCGGAGGTAATGAAATCCGAGAATTTTTTATTTTATCTGATCGTGCACAGAAAATGGAAGAAGTGTACAACCGCAAGATATAAAGGGTAGACGGATTCGAGGGTTTAACAAGAGAAGTTCTTCTAAGTAATTTTTTGTACCACCAGCAAAGAAGACTAGAGAGGACTTTAGGCACTTAGGATGGTTGATTTGGCATGTTTTTAGCTTATTTAGTGTCACTTTGAATAGGTCTTTTGGATGGTAAATGGATTACTTAGAGTCCAAGTAAGCTTGAAATGGTAAATTTGTTGTTTAAGGTTCATTTTGGGTCTAAACGGACTGAGACACGGGTGTGTGACTCAGTCGTGTGAGACACATGACCTGGCGACATGGTCGTGTGTCATTTGATGATTTTTTTAGGGTACAAGTCAGTAAGTTGCACAGCCTAACACACGGTTTGGCACACGGGCGTGTGGGGCAACTCAGAGAGTTACACGGCTTGGCACACGGGTGTGTGACATAGTCGTGTGACCCTGTAACAGCCCATTTTCAGTGAAATCAGAACAGTGGTTTCGGGACCACAAATTTGAGCCGAAAAGAAAATTTATTTTAATATTATTGCATGATCTACATTGTGATAGGAATGTCATATGAAAATTCTGATAAGAAAATTTTATCGATTATGTGCTTAATTGTGGAAAGGACCAAATTGCATAGAATGCAAAAGTTGAATTCTAGTAGCTAGAAGGATCAAAAAGCTATGGAATTCAAAACTTGAGGTCCTTATATGGTAATTATACCATTAAAGAAAGTTAGTAGATATTTTTAGTGATTCATCCATGGAAAAATTAGAAAAGGCTAAGGACTAAATTGGAAATCAAAATAATTAAAGATGATAAATAATTAAATAGAAATATCATATTATTTTATTATCATATTCATCCCCAAATTTCATGGAATCCCTAGGAGAGAGAGAAAAAACTAATCAAGCTTAATTGGGTAAGTATTCTTGTCCCGTTTTTAGTAATTTTTATATTTTTGAAATTGAGATAATCTAATCTATCTATTTTGGGGATTAATTTAAAAAGTTATCAAAGTAACAAAGTTTTGCCATGGATGAATATGTTGAAAATTTGAAATTTATGGTAGAAAATGAAAGGTTGTTGATAGATAAACAACTTTTACAAAGAGAATTTTAATGAAATCATGATTTAGGGACTAAATTGAAAAGTGGTAAAACCCATATGATCAAATGATCCTACAATTCATATGATCAAAGGAGAACACGGTTTGGTTTCTGAACACTCAATGTTGAATCATTCTAAATTTGAAGAAATTGGTAAGGATAATAAGTTTGGTGAACAAGTGCATGATTATTGGCCATTATCGAACTTAGAAGTGCAAAACCCCAATCAAATCAATGATCATATTTCTTTTGGTCGAATGGTGTCTATTTCCCATGATTGTTTGAAGAAATGTTTGTTAAATGTTGATTGGTTAACATGTGTTTGTCCAAATATTTATGGCCGAGTGGTATTGGAGGCCTGCGATAATTTGCGTGATTGCCTAAAGTCTTTTGGATTATTAACTATGATTCGAACAATGAAGAACTTAGTAAATCAATTCGAAAAGGTAAGATTCCATTTGTACTTAACCAATGTTTTTCACCCTTCCATTCTTCATTTGACAAAGGTAATTCCATCGTCTATTTATTCTTCAAATAAATCCATGTTCTTTGATGATTTTGAATTGTTCCTTTCCCCTGTGCTGGTTTTCTTTCAGATATATGAAAACGAATTCATCATGTTCACACGAGTAGAATTGATTGCATGGAAGCATACCCAAATGAACCAGTGACTCGACTTGAGGACAAGTCACTTTGAAGAGGGGGGATGATGTAAGCCAACCCGGGGCAACCAACGAATCGCATTCCGATACCCTCGTGATGCCCGAAGGACCAATGACTCGAGCTCGGGTCAAAAAGGCTACAAGAAGCCGTGGCAGCCCTTATGAGACAATTATGGGCCAAAAAATCATCCACGGGTGAAGCACCGGCTCGGGTCCAATTTATGAGCTCTCCATGCACATTGGTGCAAGTTCAATTTAGCTCGGATTAGCTCATTCGAGCTCATTCCAGCTCATTGAGCTATTTAAATAAATTTGCTTAATTTTTAATACTTGAATAAATTGAACTATTTATTTTAGTTGTTTTATTACAGCAAGTAAATGTTTCATAAGTACTTATTCAGGGCCGAATTTATGATGTCTTAGTTTAATTTAATTTGTCTAATTTTATTACAGGTTTTTAATATGTCCATGTCCTAGTCGAATAATAATGTGTCCCAGATAGTCTTCAATTAATTTGTCTAAGTAGTGATTAAAGTGTCTAGCTATTGTTTTAATTTTTGTTCAGCTGATTTGTGCTTAATTATTTTCGGTTTATGGTCTTATTAGGTGCAGCCGAACCTACAAGGAGCATTTAAGGAGATTCATGCATCTAGGTGCAATGTATGTGGCTGGTGCATGGAACGGCTGGTGCAATGCATGGTGGCTGCTACCTTTTGGAATTTCAAAGCACCTATTCGGCCAACAAGTACCAGCAACTAAATGCCTTGTTGCTTGGTTGATTGCCTCCCCAATGCACCATCAATGGTGTTCACACTAGCTGCCATGTTAAGGACTGTTCGGCTGGACTTGTTCACATTGCAAAGACTCTTCAAAACTCTTTGTTCACACCTCAAGTGGCTGCTCATGTGCTCAAATTAATGCTGACGTCTTTTTAGCTAAAGGTGACCATTTAAAGAGCCAATTAAAGGCTAGGCCGAACCTAGACTAGAGGCATGAACCATGCAAAGGCTTCAAATACATTCAGCCTTCTAGAATCTGTCCCAAGAGCTCCCATTCTGCTGAATTTGGCCATAGCATTTTAATGAAGTTCTTCTAGAATTTTCCAACATTTTCTAGCTGAGTTTAGCTTAGTTATTAAGTATTTTAGTGTCCATTCGGCTAGCCCTTTTGTACGCTATAAATACTTAGCCAATTTCAGTTGTAAAAAAACTTTTGGCAAAATTTTATGAACTTTGTTCAAAGAGTGAGATTACTCCTCTCTAAATTTCGTACGAGTTTTCGGTTGACTTATCAAGCATGCTTGTGGCGTCTCCGAATTCTTTTTGAACTTATCACCTCTTCGGTGTGGCGTTCAACCTTTTCAATATTTCCACCATTCACCTTAAACCGAATAGAAATCGGGGTGACACTACATATAGTGTTGAATCGTTTTTCGAGTTTAAGTTCTATAATCCATCTCCACCATTCTATCTTTACTTACCCATTCTAAAACCGAGCCATCAAACATCCTACGTTTTCATCTATCTCCATTCCAACCTTGAACCGAACCTTTTCTAAATCCCATATTCACATTTCTCCCTAAACCGAACCTAACCATTCCTACTTCTAAATTAATTCCCTTCTAATATCCAACCTCCATTCCTAACTTAAACATAATTAAAAAGAAAACCTATCAAAAAGCTTCCGCAACTCATTCACCAATCTCCTATCTTTCCGAAGATTTAAACTTCTCCTTGTAGACGATCGGGCACCACCGTGAACGACTCGATGCCCCGGGCCGTCTCACACCATCATGTTATTGTATGCTTATTTGGATGAATATAATTGGTAAGTTTAATTCTTGTTATACGAACTTACTAAGCATAAATTGCTTACTAGGTTTTATTTTTCCTTTGTTTTATAGTGCTTGGAAGCTCAAAAGGGTTAGAAATCGGTCGGAGTATCATCATACTATCCTTCAGCCCGTTTTGGTATAAATAGCAAACTTTTATGGTATAATGGCATGTATAAGCTAGTTAAGCAAAATGATGAAACATTTTGGTTGTAACTAGCCATTGGAATGGCTAGTGTAAGGTTTATTTTGATGTAATTATATATAGCCTAATCATGTTTGATGGATGAATGGTTTTAAATTGATATATTTGATAGCATAAATCTATAGTTATAATTGTGTCATTGGAAAGTTTAATCACATAAACAAATGAATTAATAAGTCATGCAAAAGACTTATTTTTGATTTATTATTATGTCTGGAATTGGTTGATATAAGTATATAAGTGTTGATGTAGGTTGTTGGTAGATTTGGGTGAGAAATAAAGCTAGGAAATGACTTTATTTTGTCCACACAGGTAGACACATGGACGTGTGTCTTGATCGTGTGTGACACACGGCCTGGCACATGGGCATGTGGTTTGGCCGTGTGTCCTCTACATCTTAAATTTGAGAAACAGAATGCTCAAAATTTGGCACACAAGCAGAGACACGGGCGTGTGTCTCAGCCGTGTGTGATACACGGGCGTGTGTCTTGGTCGTGTGAACCCTGTACCTAATTTTTGAAAATTTAATTGATCACACGACCTTCTTACACGGGCTTGTGGTTGATCGTGTGGTACAAGTCAGAGAGTTACACGGGGTCAGACACGGCTTACAACACAGGCGTGTCTTATGGTCACACGAGCGTGTCCCTTGACCACACGGGCGTGTGTGCCCTGCATCTAGGAAAGAAATTTTGAAATTTCGCGAAAAAATCTCTGAGTTCCCGATTTAGTCCTGACTCGATTCCAAGCCCCGAGGGTCTAATCAAGGGACAATATGACTAGTTTCAGAAATAAATAGTAATTAATATGAATTATTCTGTAATTATTCTGTAAACTACGATAATACTCTGTAACCCTACTCCGGTGACGGATACGGGTTAAGGGTGTTATAGACCATACTCAGAGAGTCACACAGGTGAGGACACGGGCTGGGACACGATCGTGTGTCCCTAGTTTGATTATTACACGGACTGAGACACGGGCGTGTGTCTCAGCTGTGTGAGGCACACGGCCGTGTGACCCCTGTTATGCAAATTTTACATATTTTTCGTAAACTTTCCAAATTATTTTTATGTTATTTTTAGGGCCTCAAGTGCTCGATTTAGGGGCAGCATGCATGTGTATGAACGGTTTATTATGTGTTTATAATATTGAATGGTATAATGTACAAATGTTTCTGAGCATAACCCTAATCCGACGACAGAGACGGGTTAGGGGTGTTACAAGAGCTATCGAAAATGACAAGAAAGGGAAGCAGAAGGCTGATATAGCCAATGCTACCGATGACAAAGGTGATGATTTTTTGTTGGTCTAAACTTACATCTGAGTAGATTTTGGATTCAGGGTGTTTTACCATATGTGTCCCAACAGAGATTAGTTCTCCATGTATAGTTCAATTGAAGGTGGGGTTATGCTTATGGGAAAAGTTCACCCTATAAGATAGTTGGTATTGGTACAGTTTAGATCAGAATGCACAATTGAATTATAAGGACACTTTCATGTGTCAGGCATGTGCCTAATTTGAAGAAGATTCTCATCTCCTTAGGTATCTTAGACTCAAATGGTTTTAGGATTTTTATCGAGTCAAACGATGTTAAAGTATCTCGTAAAGCTCTTGTTTTGATTAGAGAATAAAAAATTTGCAGCCTATACATTTTGCAAGGTTTAACATTGACCAGTGTAACAAAAAATTATAGATGTAGAGATGAAATCGTCGCCACGTCATGATGATGGCTCCCATGACGTCATGACGATGCAATGAAATTCCCTTTTTACGGATTTTGAATCAACTCAGTTATGGCACATGCGACTCAGTCATATGAGCGAAAAATGTATGATTGTTTTGAGTAAAAAAGGTCTTCTCACAAGAATCGGAGTTGGAATGTTAGATTTTTGTGAACATTGCGTTTATGGGAAACAAACTTGAGTCAGCTTTGATTCGACAGTGCATAGGACAAAAGGGACCCTTGATTACATTCATTCCGATTTATGGGGTCCAGCTCTAGTCATCTCCAAAGGAGGTAGCAGATATCTTCTAACTTTTATTGACAACCACTTTAGGAAAGTTTTAGTTTATTTCTTGAAGCACAAGAATGAAGTGTTCGAGATCTTTAAGAAGTGGAAGACCTTACTAGAAAAATAGACTAGTAAGGTCGTAAAGCGGTTAAGAACGGATAATGGTCTCGAGTTCTGTTCAGCTGAGTTTAACAATTACTACAAACGGAAAGGAATTAAAAGACATCGCACAGTTGTTGGTACCCCGCAACAGAATGGTGTTCTTGAAAGGATGAACAAAACGTTACTTGAGAAAGCCCGATGTATGCTTTCCAATATAGGCTTAGAAAAGGAGTTTTGGGCAAAAGCCGTTAACTTGGCAAGTTATTTGGTGAACCGGTCTCCACATTAAACATTGGATGAAAAGGTTCCTGAAGTGATATGGTCAGGTAATCCTCCTAATTACTCTAACCTTAGAGTATTAGATTGTCCTACATATGCACGGGTCAATCAGGGAAAGCTTGAACCAAGGGCTGTGATATGTATTTTTCTGGGTTTTGTCACCAATGTTAAATGCTTTAAGTTATGGTGCCCAAAAACAAACAAAACGATTGTATGTAGAGATGTTACATTTGATGAAACTGCAATGTTTCATTCAAGGAAGGAGTCATCTACCCTTAATGATAAAACGAAACAGCGTGTCCTAGGTAAAGGTGGAGCCAAAGTCAAAAATAGACATTGACGTCGCAACATCACAAATAATGATGTCACAA
The DNA here is from genome assembly GCA_025698515.1 of Gossypium sturtianum. Taxonomy (NCBI): domain Eukaryota; kingdom Viridiplantae; phylum Streptophyta; class Magnoliopsida; order Malvales; family Malvaceae; genus Gossypium; species Gossypium sturtianum. Next base: position 92,572,883 of record CM046949.1, read on the forward strand.
TGACACGACAAGCAGAGTCGACGTCGTGACGAGTGTTTTTGTGACATCGTAATGTCACAAAGAAATCATAATATAAGTGAGGCTGAAGCTGTTTTGGAACTGCAAAAGTCTACTGAAATCACTTTAGGTCAGTTATAGGCTCCATCCAACTCTCAAACTCCTTCTACATCTTAACTAAAAAATTATAAGTTAGCCCGGGATAGGAAAAGATGTGAAATTAAGCCACCACATAAATATTGTCACGAAAATTTAATGGTATACGCTCTAAGTATTGTGGAGAGCACCGATTTGACCGATCCCTCTGATTAAACTGAGGCAATTCAAGCTCCTGATTTGAGCGACTTGTGGCGATGGAAGAGGAGATGAAATCTCTTAAAAAAGAATGAGACGTGTAAACTCGTGAAACCACCTATCAGAAAGAAGATAGTTGGTTGCAAGTGGGTGCTTAAAAAGAAGAAAGGATTGAGTCGAGGTGACACTAGATATAACGCGAGATTGGTTGCAAAAGGCTACAGTTAAGTGAAGGGAGTTCATTTTCATGATGTTTTCTCTTTGGTTGTAAAGCATACGTCCATTTTGGCATTGGTAGCTCTTGTTGCATCAGATAACCTTGAATTAGAGTAGTTAGATGTGAAAACTGCATTCTTTCATGGTGACCTAGAGGAGGACATTTACATGCAACAACCCAAAGGCTTCTAGATCGAAGGCAAGGAATACCATGTATGCCTTCTACAGAAATCTTTGTACGGCCTGAAGTAGTCTCCTCAATAATTGTATAAGAAGTTTGATTCCTTTATGTCAAGCATTGGTTTTATATGAAGTAAGTATGATAGATGTGTGTACTTGCATTGTCTTGACGATGGATCGTTTAGATACTTGCTGCTTTATGTTGATGATATGTTAATTGCGGCTAAGGATCCATTCGAAATTGATTGATTAAAAACCACACTTAACTCTAAATTTAAGATGAAAGATCTTGAGACAGCTAAGACAATTTTGGGAATGGAAATTTCCAGAGATAGACACTCCAAGAGGATATTCTTGTCACATCAAAGGTACATCGAAAGGATCCTCGACTGGTTCAAAATGAAAAATTTGAAACCGGTTAGTACTCATTTAGCTGCACACTTCAAACTTTCAGCTTCAGAGTCACCATAGATCGAAGACAAAGAAAAATATATGTTCTCGGTTCCTTACTTCAGTACAGTTGGAAGCTTAATGTATGCAATGTTTTGCACTCGTCCTGATATTTCACATGCTGTTAATGTTGTAAGTAAAGACTCGATAAATTACACTTGCAAGCAGTTAAGTGGATCCTCATATATTTCAGGTAGATATCAAATACTCGTTTAGATTTCAAAAGAAGTTTAGAGGGTCTAGTTTGCTATGTAGACTCGAACTATGCAGGATACTTAGATAAAAGGAGATCTCTCAAAGGTTATCTGTTTGCTATCGGCAAATGCGCCATTAGCTGGAAAGCCACGCTTCAAGCCACTATGGCTTTATCTATAACACCCCTTACCTGTGCCCGAAGCCGGGACCGGGATTGAGGCATTACCTAATTAATCTCACTTGACATCTTAAAATGGGATATAAAATTTCGTTTAAACTCATAACTTGCACGTACTCGGTCTAAGAGGCCACAAACATACCTCCGAGAGGTATCTGAACTATCCTGGGAGTTTTTACGAGCTCGGGAACTTTTCAACAAAACAGGGGCCACACGCCCGTGTTGGTCTAGGGACACGCCCGTGTGCCCCTAAGACATGTCCGTGTCATCCACCCGTGGTCGACCCTGACCAACTTCACACGGCCTAGACACGCCCGTGTCTTCCACCCATGGTCAATTCTGACTAACTTTACACGGCCTAGACACGCCCGTGGTCAATTTAAATTCGACAATTAATGTGCAAACTTCACACGGCCTGGGCACATGCCCGTGTCCCTAGCCTGTGGAGCACACTGACTTGCAAACATAGTATGCAAGGGGACACACAGTCAATTCACACGCCCATAGGGCTGAGCGTGTGTCACACACGGTATAGACACACGCCCGTGTGTCTATTCTTGTGGACAATTAGATGGCTATCTACCAAGCCTTTTGCCACCCCACATTGCACACATGCAAATACCAATCTATCTCAACACAATTCACAACCCAAAGGCATATCCAAGTACTCAATTCAACAACCATACACGAGGGCATACACTTCAAAACAAAAATCACTTTCTTTAATCATAAAAATTTGCCAAGTATCGGCCTAACTTAATAGACCATTACAAAAGGAGGTTTTGATGCTTTACAAAGCCAACACTTTGGCCAACAATTACGACATAACAAAATATTCGAGTCCTATGCATGCCATACTCAAAATAAGTATAAATTGTTATACCAAAGTGGTGTCAATAGTGTGATTTCTGAACTCCTGCGTCCCCGATCCTCGAGTTATCAAGGCAATACTACAAGGAAAAAGAGCAATGAAATGGGTAAGCATAAAGCTTAGTAAGTTTGCATGGATATGAATAGCAACAATAAGCTCATAATATAATCCATTCATGACGTTAACTAACTATACACAAGTCATAGGCTTCTTGCCATACTTACTCCCAATTGCCCTTATTTAGCACATACCGTACCACATATCGTAATTGTTTCTTCGTGACTCATTCACGAGTACCTGTATTCACTCATTCATATGACTTTAGTACAAATCTCATTTCTACTTCTAAACCCATCTACTTATCCCTTTAATCACTAGGGATAGTCAAAGACGCATATTTAACATTGTTCATGTAGGGACGAAGCCAATGCCACATCCCCGAGGTGGTCTTACATGGAGTTACTTCTAAACGCCAATGCCATATCCCGGATATGGTCTTATATAGAATTTCACATCAAGTATCGATGCCATATCTCGGATATGGTCTTATACGATTTTCATATTCATTACCGAAGCCATATCCCAGATATGGTCTTATACGGGATCTCAACTCAGTACCGAGGCCATGTCCCGGACATGGTCTTATACGGGACCTTGTCTATTTCATCTCTCGATGATAGCATTTTCATATTCACATGGTCCACTAGGACTTCAACATCTCATTCAACATCAATTTAATGGACATGCATCAATATGATATCAAGCATTCTCGATTATGCTAACATAAATGTTGTATTAATCACATACAAACTTACCTCGATTTCAAAATGAGCTAGCTCGATGTTTTAGTCCGAGACTTTGTTCTTTCCCCGATCGAGGTGGATTCTCGATTCTTCTTGCTCTATAATAGCAATTTAGCTCATTTTAATCATCTCATTAATAAAAGCATTTCAATAATCATGCTTAGATAAAATTACTATTTTGTCCCTAGACTTTGGCAAAATGACCATTTTGCCCCTAGGCTCGGAAATCAATTCTAATCAAATTTCTACCTTTAATGAGCCTAGGTGAACATTTATTTATCTTATGGCTATCATCAAAACCCAACATTTCACACATTTACTACCAATTTTACAACCTTTACAAAAAGGTTCATTTAGGTGTTTTCATGGCAACACCTTTCACAAAAGTTGTTCATCTAACAACTAAGACTCATTTTCTTCCATAAAAATACAGCAAATCACATACAAGCTCTCATTGCAAAACTCTAAACTTTTCACCATATTGCAAGATAGTCCCCTCATTAGAAAGCTTAAGCTTTAGGGGTTCCAAATGTACAATTTTTATCAAGAAATGATCACTAATGCACTTACTTGCAAGGAGAGAAGCTTGCTGAAAATTTTGAGCTCTAAAACCCCTTAGTTTGCTGTCAATTTCGGTGGAGAAGAAGAGATAAAAAGATGATATCTTTTTCCTTTCCTTATTTTATTAATACAAGTCAAATTATCCACCTAACTTCAACAACTTTGACCAATTTTGACTCCTATTGTCCCCTATGGCCGGCCAACCATTAGCAAAGGGGCTAATTGCCCTTTAAAGACCTCAAATTAATATTCTATGGCTATTAGGCACCTTTAGCTCATAAAATGGAAATTTTCGCACTTTGTGCGATTTAGTCCTTTTTCGCGATTAAGCATGAAATCGCTAAAATTAAGGCACCAAAATTTCATACACTTATACTATCATGCTTTGACTCATAATATAACCTGAAAATGAATTTCTCAAATCTCGGATTAGTGGTCCCGAGATCACTGTTCAGACTAGCCCCTAAATCGGGCTGTTACAATTCTCCCCCTTAAGGATTTTCGTCTCCGAAAATCTTACCAGTGAAAAGGTTGGGGTATTGGTTTCTCATCGTTTCCTCGGGCTCCCATGTAGCCTCTTCTATTCCATGCCCCTGCCATAAAACTTTCACCAGGGCTATGCTTTTGTTTCTCAACTGTTTGAACTCTCGCGCGAAAATCTTAACCGGCTCTTCACCATAAGTCAAGTCCGGTTGTATCTCTACCTCTGTTGGTACAATGACATGTGAAGGATCTGAACGGTACCAGCGCAACATAGATACGTGAAAGACGTCATGAATCTTTTCTAGTTCAGGTGGCAAGGCCAACCGATAAGCTACCGGTCCTATCCTCTCGGTAATCTCATAAGGTCCGATAAAGCGCGGACTTAGTTTGCCCTTCCGGCCAAATCTGAGGACTTTCTTCCAAGGTAATACTTTCAAGAACACTTTATCACTGACTTTGAATTCTATCTCTTTCCTTTTCAAATCTGAATAGGACTTCTGCCTATCTGAGGCGACTTTCAGACAATCACGTATCACTTTTACTTTTCATCGAGATCCTTAACCGATCGACCAGTGTATCTGTTTCTCTCTAAGTTCTGACCAATACAAGGGCGTGCGGCACTTACGCCCATACAATGCCTCATAAGGCGCCATCTTCAAGCTTGACTAAAAATTGTTGTTGTAGGCGAATTCCACCAACGGTAAGTATTTCTCCTAACTACCTTGGAATTCTAAAACGCAACATCGAAGCATGTCCTCAAGTATATGGATTACCCTCTCCGACTATCCGTCAGTTTATGGATGGAAGGCTGTACTGAAATTTAATTTCGTGCCCAAGGCCTCTTGCAACTTTTTCCAAAACCGTGACGTGAATCTCAGATCTCTATCCGAGATGATCGGCAATGGTACACCATGGAGTCTTACTATCTCTGACATGTACAAGTCTGCCAATTTATCAAGTGAATAGTCGACTCGTATTGGTATAAAATGGGCTGACTTTGTGAGTCTATCAACCACTACCCATACTGTATCTTTCTTCTTTGGAGTCAACGGTAAGCCCGCCACGAAGTCCATGGTGATACGGTCCCATTTCCACTCAGGAACCATAATGGGCTGAAGTAAACCCGAATGTACTTGATGTTCGGCCTTCACTTGCTGACCAATCAGACATTTCGATACAAATTCGAAATATCTTTCTTCATACCAAGCCACCAATACCATTTCTTCAAATCATTGTACATCTTCGTGCTGCCTGGGTGCACATTCAAACATCCGCTATGCGCTTCATGCAAGATTTTGCGAATAAACTCGTCATTTCTGGGTACACAGACCCTATCTCGAAATGTCAAACATCCATCAGGATTTACTCGAAAGTCTGATTCAACATTCGACTCACATAAAACTCTCTTAGTTTGCAAACTGCTATCATCTTTCTGAGCTTCACAAATCTCTTGGAGAAATAATGATTTAGCCTTCAATTTGGCTAAAATGGAACCATCACCCAACAAGATCATCTGAGTGTTCATGTCTCTTAGTGCAAACAATGATTTTCTACTCAGAGCATCGGCGACTACGTTCGCCTTCCCCGGATGGTAGTCAATCACCAATTCATAATTCTTAATCAGTTCTAACCACCTTCGTTGCCTCAAATTCAATTCTTTTTGAGTCATCAAGTACTTTAGGCTCTTGTGGTTGGTGAAAATCCGACACCTTTCACCATATAAATGATGTCTCCAAATTTTTAACGCAAACACAATTGCGGCCAATTCTAAATAATGAGTCGGGTAGTTCTTCTTGTGCGGCTTCAATTGCCTAGAGGCGTATGCAATCACCTTACCCTCTTGTATAAGTACATAACCCAATCCGTTCAGGGATGCATCACTGTAAACCACAAATTCTCTCCCCGATTCAGGTTGCACCAAAACAGGAGCCTCAGTTAACAGTGTCTTCAATTTCTCAAAACTCTGTTGGCACTCTTCTGTCCAAACAAACTTCACATCTTTCTGCAAAAGTCTCGTCATCAGGGTAGCTATCATGGAAAACCCCTTGACAAAACGCCTATAATAGCTAGCTAGGCCTAGAAAACTCCTTACTTCCATTACGCTCCTCGGCGGTTTCCAGTAAATAATCGCTGAAATCTTACTTGGGTCTACTCTAATTCCATCTCCCGAGACAATGTGCCCCAAAAATCCCACTTCATTGAGCCAAAATTCACTCTTACTGAATTTGGCATACAATTTCTCTTCTCTCAGAACTTACAGAACCGTACTCAAGTGCTCGGCGTGTTCGTTCTCATCTCGAGAGTAGATCAATATGTCGTCGATGAAGACCACGACAAATTTATCCAAGTATGGCCGAAAAACACGATTCATCAAATCCATGAAGATCGCAGGGGCATTCGTTAGACCAAAAGGCATGACCAAAAATTCATAGTGGCCATACCTAGTCCTAAATGCGGTTTTCGGCACATCCGAGTCCTTGACTCTCAGCTGATAGTACCCTGACGTCAAATCTATCTTGGAAAACACTGTGGCTCCCTTCAATTGATCGAATAGATCATCGATCCTCGGCAACGGGTACTTGTTCTTCACAGTTACCTTATTGAGTTACCGATAATCTATGCATAGTCTCATAAAACCATCTTTCTTCTTCACAAATAAAACGGGAGCACCCCACGGAGAAAAACTCGGCCTTGCAAAACCTTTATCCGTTAGCTCTTGCAACTGTTCTTTTAGCTCCTTTAACTCGGTTGGAGCCATTCTATAGGGAGCAATAGAAATAGGGGCAGTACTCGGAGCTAACTCAATCCCAAATTCGATCTCTCTAACCGGGGGTAGTCCTGGTAACTCTTCTGGGAAAACATCTAGGTACTCACATACCATGGGTACCGACTCAATTCTCAAATCAGTCTCTTTCGTGTTCAACACAAAGGCAAGGTAAGCCTCGTACCCCTTTCTCAAATACTTTTGAGTCGACAGGGTTGACATCACTACTGGTAGCCTATCTGGCTTATCTGATTCAACACGAATAAGATTACCATTTTCATCTCTCAACTCAATATGCTTCTTCCCACAATTCACAACTACTCCATGAGTAACTAACCAATCCATCCCAAGGATGACATCAAACTCATCAAACGGTAATAACATAAGGTCGACCGGGAAACAATGACCCTTAATCATCAAAGGGCAACCTTTCCAAACTCTATCAACCAATACACACTTGCCTAGGGGATTAGACACTCCTATTATGAATTCAGTAAACTCTACGGGCATGTGCATGCTAGAGACTAATTTCATGCATATGTATGAGTGGGTGGATCCCGGATCAATTAAAGCTATAACACGAGTATTATGGAGAGAAAAGGTACCCGTGATTATGTCGGGGGAAGATGCCTCTTCACGAGCACGAATGGCATATGTCCTCGCCGGTGCTCTACCCTCGACTCTAGCAGCTTGCTCTCTAGATGGATTCTTGCTACCCATTTCATTTCCGGGTTTCTCGGTGGTCTTCCCTAGCGGTACTTCCCGATCTTGCATCACGAGGCTTTTCTTTCTCGCCCACCTCAGTATGGTCTCTAATAAAGTGGTCTAAAGACCCACAATGGAAACATGCTTTCTCATTAGCTCGACACTCACCAGAATGGTGCCTGCCACACTGAGGACATTCTAGTCTACTTGGTCGAACGTTGCCCACACTAGCAACTGAAGTGGTCTGCCCTTTCGACCCCGAAAATTTCTTGCCTTTACTTCGAGTTGAAAACCCCGCTGAAGCGACTAATCGAGTAGTAAAATCCCTCAACCTCTTAGATGAGGATTGATGAGACTTATTCAGTTGTCTCTTCCTCGAGTCATGAGACTCATTCTCAGCTCTTCTCTTCTCTCTAGCCAGCTCTTCGGCTTTACAGGCTCTATCTACCAACACTACAAATTCTTTTAGTTCGAGGACTCCCACGTATAAACGGATATCTTCATTTAATCCGTCCTCAAATCTCTTGCACATGATGACTTCGGTAGACACGCACTCCCGTGCATACTTGCTAAGCCTTACGAACTCCGGTTCATAGTCGGTTACTGACATACGGCCTTGCTTCAGTTCCAAGAACTCCTTCCTCTTATGGTCGATGAACCGCTGACTGATGTACTTTTTTCGGTATTCCTCTTGGAAAAATTCCCAGCTAATTCCCTCCCTCGGCACAACCGACACCAGGGTGTTCCACCATCGATAGGCTGAATCTCTCAAGAGAGATGCCGTACACTTTAAGCACTCCTCAGGTGTGCAGGATAACTCGTCGAATACCCTGATGGTATTCTCGAGCCAGAATTCTGCTTTCTCTGGGTCATCGTCCTTATTTGCCCGAAATTCCTCGGCTCCTTGCTTCCGAATCTTATCCACCGGAGGCCTTTCTCTTCTCACGACCTCAACCACTTGAGGAGCTACTGGAGCAGGTTGAGGAATTGGTGGGGGTGGAGGGGGTTGAGTGTTAGGATTTGCTCGGGTATACTCAGTATACCATTTGCTCATCATGTGGAGAAAGGCTTCTCGAGCCTCTTCCCCCTGACCCAAGGTCTCGGGTCTACTATTAATCAGTGCGGTCCCTTGAGCGGGAGCCGGCGCGTTACTCGCAGCATCATCTGCTGCAGTTCGATCTGGATCAGAATCCATATACTACATAAAACACAATTTTCTACGTCAGGAGTCATCACACTATCATTACTCAGACACCCTTACATGTGGCATGTATAGCTAGACTCGTACTTACGCTACGTTAGTCCTAGAACTGACTAAACCGTAGCTCTGATACTAATAAATATAACACCCTTACCCGTACATTCGCGGCCGGATCGGGATTGAGGCATTACCTAATTAATCTCACTTGACATCTCGAAACAGGCTATAAAATTTCGTTTAAACTCATAACTTGCACGTACTCGGCCTAAGAGGCTGCAAACATACCTCCGAGAGGTATCTGAACTATTCTGGGAGTTTTTATGAGCTAGGGAACTTTTCAACAAAACAGGGGCCACACGCCCGTGTTGGTCTAGGGACACGCCCGTGTGCCCTTAAGACATGTCCGTGTCATCCACCCGTGGTCGACCCTGACCAACTTCACACGGCCTAGACACGCTCGTGTCTTCCACCCGTGGTCAATTTTGACTAACTTCACACGGCCTAGACACGCCCGTGGTCAATTTAAATTCCACAATTAATGTGCAAACTTCACACGGCCTGGGCACACGCCCCTGTCCCTAGCCCGTGGAGCACACTGACTTGCAAACCTAGTATGCAAGGGGACACACGGTCAATTCACACGCCCATAGGGCTTAGCGTGTGTCACACAGGGTATAGACACACGCCCGTGTGTCTATTCATGTGGACAATTAGATGGCTATCTACCAAGCCTTTTGCCACCCCACATTGCACACATGCAAATACCAATCTATCTCAACATAATTCACAACCCAAAGGCATATCCAAGTACTCAATTCAACAACCATACACGAGGGCATACACTTCAAAACAAAAATCACTTTCTTTAATCATAAAAATTTGCCAAGTATCGGCCTAACTTAATAGACCATTACAAAAGGAGGTTTTGAAGCCTTACAAAGCCAACACTTTGGCCAACAATTACGACCTAACAAAATACTCGAGTTCTATGCATGCCATACTCAAAATAAGTATAAATTGTTATACCAAAGTGGTGTCGATAGTGTGGTTTCTGAACTCCTGCGTCCTCGATCCTCGAGTTATCAAGGCAATACTACAAGGAAAAGGAGCAATGAAATGGGTAAGCATAAAGCTTAGTAAGTTTGCATGGATATGAATAGCAACAATAAGCTCATAATATAATCCATTCATGACATTAACTAACTATACACAAGTCATAGGCTTCTTGCCATACTTACTCCCAATTGCCCTTATTTAGCACATACCGTACCACATATCGTAATCGTTTTTTCGTGACTCGTTCACGAGTACCTGTATTCACTTATTCATATGACTTTAGTACAAATCTCATTTCTACTTCTAAACCCATCTACTTATCCCTTTAATCACTAGGGATAGTCAAAGACGTATATTTAACATTGTTCATGTAGGGACGAAGCCAATGCCACATCCCCGAGGTGGTCTTACATGGAGTTACTTCTAAACACCAATGCCATATCCCGGATATGGTCTTATATAAAATTCACATCAAGTATCGATGCCATATCCCGGATATGGTCTTATACGATTTTCATATTCATTACCGAAGTCATATCCCTGATATGGTCTTATACGAGATCTCAACTCAGTGTCGAGGCCATGTCCCGGACATGGTCTTATACGAGACCTTATCTATTTCATATCTCGATGATAGCATTTTCATATTCACATGGTCCAGTAGGACTTCAACATCTCATTCAACATCAATTTAATGGAGTGTCATGCATCAATATGATATCAAGCATTCTCGATTATGCTAACATAAATGTTTTATTAATCACATACAAACTTACCTCGATTTCAAAATGAGCTAGCTCGACGTTTTAGTCCGAGACTTTGTTCTTTCCCCGATCGAGGCGGATTTTCGGTTCTTCTTGCTCTATAATAGCAATTTAGCTCATTTTAATCATCTCATTAATAAAAGCATTTCAATAATCATGCTTAGATAAAATTACTATTTTGTCCCTAGATTTTGGCAAAATGACCATTTTGCCCCTAGGCTCTGAAATCAATTCTAATCAAATTTCTACCTTTAATGATCCTAGGTGAACATTTATTTCTCTTATGGCTACCATCAAAACCCAACATTTCACACATTTACTACCAATTTTACAACCTTTACAAAAAGGTTCATTTAGGTGTTTTCATGGCAACACCTTTCACAAAAGTTGTTCATCTAACAACTAAGACTCATTTTATTCCATAAAAATGTAGCAAATCACATACAAGCTCTCATTGCAAAACTCTAAACTTTTCACCATATTGCAAGATAGTCCCCTCATTAAAAAGCTTAAGCTTTAGGGGTTCCAAATGTACAATTTTTATCAAGAAATGATCACTAATGCACTTACTTGCAAGGAGAGAAGCTTGCTGAAAATTTTGAGCTCTAAAACCCCTTAGTATGCTGTCAATTTCGATGGAGAAGAAGAGAGAAAAAGATGATATCTTTTTCCTTTCCTTATTTTATTAATACAAGTCAAATTATCCATCTAACTTCAACAACTTTGACCAATTTTGACTCCTATTGTCCCCTATGGCCGGCCAACCATTAGCAAAGGGGCTAATTGCCCTTTAAAGACTTCAAATTAATATTCTATGGCTATTAGGCACCTTTAGCTCATAAAATGGAAATTTTCGCACTTTATGCGATTTAGTCATTTTTCGCGATTAAGCATGAAATAGCTAAAATTAAGGCACCAAAATTTCATACACTTATACTATCATGCTTTGACTCATAATATAACCTGAAAATAAATTTCTCAAATCTCGAATTAGTGGTCCCGAGATCACTGTTCCGACTAGCCCCTAAATCGGGCTGTTACATTATCGACTACGAATTTGAATATATGACAATCACAAAAAGCTGTGAAAGAATCCATTTGGTTGAGAGGTCTATTCAGGGAGCTGGTAAATAAACACGACATGGCTATTGTATATTGCGATAGCCAAAGTGTCATACATCTTACTTAAGATTAGATGCATCACGAAAGAACAAAGCACATAAACATTTGGTATCACTTTGTTTGAAAGGTGGTTGTTCAAGGAGATGTTCAGATTTACAAAATTAGCACATAAAATAATATAGCCGATATGACGACCAAAAGCTTTCTAGTTTCCAAGTTCAAACATTGTTTAGACTTGGTCAGCATCTTTCAAAGATCGAGTTTAGCCCCAGATGGGGCTTGACAAAGATGGCATTACGGAAATATGAGTCAAAGTGGAGATTGGTGGAGTGTGTCTCACATTTTAGACAGAATAGGGTGGATGTCGTGACGAGGAAGAGCTGACGTCCCAACGACGTGACAAACGATGTAATGACAAGAAGAAGCCGACGAAGATGCTACGTGTGACGTCCCAACGAGCAGATAAACAACGTCACAGCATGACAACATGTTCCCTACTAAACCAGGTTTCTTCTCTTAGCTAAACTCTATTATTTTTCTTAGTCAAACTCTAATAATTCTAGGGATATTTTAATTAGATTAGCCCACGAATTTCAGCCTATAAATAGGGCTTTTAGATTGATTCAACAAAAAATTGAGAGTTTTGTGGGAACTTCGAGAGAACTTTATATTTTGGGTTCGGGTTTGTTTTTGTTTCTCCATTTTGTACTCCTTTTTCGATTATTTGTCGTTTTAGTGAAGTTTTTTTTGCTTGTGGTTTTTTATCCTCTTCAGAGAAGTTTTTGCACGTAAATATTTGTGTCCAATTTTCCCTACGCGTTCTTGTTTTTTGCTTAATTCGGGTTTATCCCCAACAAAGTAGAAGAACATACCTTAGATCCAAGTCGATCTGACAATCAATGTCGGAGATCAGAGAAAAAAACAATTCGAATTTTGGTTCGCAGATTCATGAAGTTCAAAGTTATTTCATGAAAAAAATGAACTATAGAAAAAAAAAGGAAATAGAGCTTTTGATTGGTGCAAGTGGTGCGAACAGAAAACGTTATATAATAACTATTTTAACAGCTCAGAGACTTAAATGAAAACTTTTAAGTAAAATAATTATCTTGTAACTTTTTGAAATTGAATGAACCTACTAATAGTTTAGTGACATTGAGTGTAGTTCACCCAATCATTTAATATATAACTAATATATAAATTTTCCATAAAAATTAGCAGAACATATTTTTATTTTAAATCAGATTTTTAAATAAAATGGTTAACTTTGTATTAAATAATAATGATTCAGAATCAAACCTTTTGGGCTTCCAAATTTTGGCCCATTTCTGTTTTTTGATGTAAAAACCCTCTTAAAACAACATTATTTTTCTATAAAAAAACCAACATTGTTTTGCCCGTCCGATTGCTACGCTATGTAAAATGGCCGTCGGATCCAGAAAAAGCTTTGTATATAAATAAGCCGTTGCAGAGAAAACCCTAAAAATAATTTGAAGGGGTTCATTTTGTCTTTGCGCCGGTCTTCTATCTCCTCGACTCACTTTCCAGCCAAAGGTCCCATTTCTTCTTCTTGTTCACCATTTTGTTTGACGTTTTGATTTTTTCTTCTGTTTACCATTATTTTGTTTGACATTTTGGCTTTATGTACTGAAATTACAGGTAAGCCATGGTTAAGCATAACAATGTTATTCCAAATGGGCACTTTAAGAAGCACTGGCAGAACTACGTGAAAACTTGGTTCAACCAGCCAGCAAGGAAGGCTAGAAGAAGAATTGGTGGGTTTTCTATTAGATTCTTTTGTTTTGTTTTTGTTTTTAATGAATTATCATGTTTTTTAGATCGAAGTTGATCTGTAGTTAATGGGATTTGGGATTTTTTGCAGCAAGGCAAAAGAAAGCAGTAAGGATCTTTCCACGACCTACTGCTGGGCCTCTTCGCCCTGTTGTCCATGGCCAGACCTTGAAGTACAACATGAAGTTGAGAGCTGGCAAGGGTTTTTCTCTTGAAGAGCTTAAGGTATGCTCTTTTCTGCTCTCAGTTTGTTTTACACAAATTTTCGTCATGTTTAGAAGCTCTTGATCTTTCTAATGTACTTCCTTGATGTTTTTGTTTTAAGTTTTTTTCTTATTTAGATTGTAGGAAAGACCTTTTGGTAAATTCCATAATAAATGCTAACTGTAATTTCAAGTGATTGAAGAAATATTTTGTTACTCTGCAATGTGATCAGTAATATTATTGACCAGCAACGTTTATGTAAAAATAAATCCTCTTGGTGTTTTTGTAAGTGTAGATAGATTAATGTGTCTAACATATATGCTAGATAATGTTTGATTCCCATCTTCATGTAGTTGCTATATTGTTACAAATGCGGCACTCACTGTATTCTCTTATTAGGCAGCTGGTATTTCTACGAAACTTGCACCCACCATAGGTATTGCTGTTGATCACCGCCGTAAAAATCGATCTCTTGAAGGTCTTCAAGCCAATGTTCAGAGGCTTAAGACCTACAAGGCCAAACTTGTTGTCTTCCCAAGATGTGCTCGCAAATTTAAGGTAATTTTAATTTGGTTTTCAGTGATTAGCTCGTTAAATCCCTTGTTGTTTATAACATTAATTTTGCTTTTTGTTCATGTAGGCTGGTGATTCTACTGCCGAAGAGCTATCAACTGCAACCCAAGTACAAGGATCATATATGCCTATTTCTCGTGAGAAGCCTTCAGTTGATCTTGTGAAGGTCACAGAGGAGATGAAGTCATTCAAGGCTTATAACAAGCTCCGTGTGGAACGAATGAATGAGCGCCATATTGGTGCCAGATTGAAGAAGGCTGCTGAGGCTGAAAAAGAAGATAAGAAGTAACGTTGTTTGAGGGCTATGTTCTGGGATTTAACTAGTTAAAGACGTTACCTTTTCTTTTCTCTCTTTTTTTATTAATTTTTTTGGTTTTCTTGTCAGTTGGGTTAAAACAGCACCTTTAAAGCTTGGTACTACGTGTAATTCTGTTTTCGATTTTGTTAAGGTTTAGAGTTCTCCAATACCTAAGGAAAAGCTTAAATATTTTTGGAAATTAGTCAATGATTTATTTAGCAGGAAAATTGTTTTTGGAAATAATAAATTCTTTTTAAAAGTGATATATATTTTTTTGTGTTTTGATTTTTCATAAAATGTGTTTTTGGTATTCGATAATTTTTTGAATTAATTTCAAAATTTATTTTCATTGATCAAATAGAATATTGAATGTTTTCATTTTTGAAAAAAAAAAATTCTTACTAATTAGTTGAGAAAACTAAATTTTATTATTAATTATAAATCAATTTTTCTTTAATTTTAAAAACAAAATTTAACAAATAATTGGTTTGTTAGTGGATGTAATTGTAGAAACTTTATTTTAGTAGTTCTCAATTTTAAAATTGAACAAATTGGTTTCTCAAAAAAAAAAAAAATGGTGCAATTTAATCTTTATCAATTGGTTTCTCAATTTTGCATTATTAATGTTTTCCATCTATTGCAAATGCTTTTTATTGCTATAACATTCCTATTTATCTTATTAAATATAAAAATAATTTTTAGATTTAATGCCGAAATCTCCTCGACGTCAATTGTTTATAGTAAAATATAATACCCAAAAGAGGATGGAATAAATCTGTAGAAAATCATTTTACAATAATAAGTTTAAATAGTAATAATTAAATCATATATTACGACAAATTATAAAGTAAATTAATAAGATAAATTAAATAACTAAAATAAATAAATATAAAAATAAACAAACAACAAAATTAGTAAAACCAATAAGGGATATTAACTTATTTTAGGGTTTGTAATTAACTTTAGATTAGGGTTTTAAGATGGATTAGCCCCCGGTTAACCAATTATTATCTCCCGGCCTCTAATTGATAAATCGATTGGTTGATACTCGCTTATCTCCCGACCTCACTTTCTCAACTAAGATAAACTACGATTTACTCAGTTAGACTTATCTCTCGATCTCATCCAACCTATGACTACTTCCTAGGGTTGTCAACCCTAAGGTTTAGGAACGCATAATCTCTACCAACTAATCCTCTCGGGAAATCCTAAATCTTCCATTAATCACGTCCCCGTTCACTCGTTAATCTCCCTTAAGAGATTTAGTCACTCATGTTATTCATAATCTCAAACTCAATTAAATAAAACATGTAAATAACACAATTGAATCGAAAGAGAAAAGAGATTAAAATAATCCTAGAATTGATATCGATTGAAGAACGAAGTAGTAAATCTCTCGATCGGAATGACGAATCGTGTCGCTAGCAAAAACAAATAAATGAAATACTTCAATATTATAAAAAGAACTCTTTTACCAAAACTGATTCCAAGAGGAAAGAACCAAGTTGTTTAAGAAAATCGAAAGCAAGCTAAGATTAATCATACTCCTAATCTACGAGGGTTTTGAAGGCGTCTAAGACGACTTAGTTACATCAAACCCTATGGTCTTATTTATAGAATGTTGACAGCCCAAATTAGGTCTTCGGCATGTCCTACATCTTCATATAAAGTCGATTGTGCGAACAAAAATAACCTTGGTATTCTTGGGCATCACGTCGACCTATGTTGTGCCATAGGCCTTGCATGGCACGACATGACAGTATAATTGTGCCTTCCTTAGTTTGTTCCATGCTTTGACGGTTCGTGAAGCTTGTGCATCACTCGTCCTTTGCTCCCACGTCAATTGGGCCTATAAATCATAATCCTACACACTCAATTACACACATTAGCTACCTAAGGCCTGTGTCGACCTAATAGATCACAACACTCACAAAATGTGTTAAAAACACTTATTTTTACTAATATTTAATCCTAACTACTAAATACCAAAAATGCAATATAAAAATACTAAATTGGCTTGAAAACAAGCTTCTTCAGTGTGAAAATAAGTTGAATTAACTACTACATTTGACGACAGGTCACCTTCCAAGCAAGATTCACATTTTGGAAGATCAACTTCTTTAAGTGAACTTAAGATGTCATTTTTCACAAGTCTAGTGATTCTTTTTTGGTTAATATAACTAAGTCTTAGATGCCAAAGGTACACCTCATGAGAGTGAGAAGTTTTAAGTATTTTATTCGATATTTCAATCTCAAGCAGTGTGTACATCTTTGGTTTAATAAAATCGAGATTATTTGACATCCATCCATTACAGATAAGATTGCGATTTCTAAATATTGCAATTCCGTTATTAAAAGTCACGGTCAACCCGTCTTTATATAAACATGCAACAAGAATTAAGTTTCTTTTGAAACTGGGTACATAGAAAACGTCTCTTAAAATAATCTTCCTAAAATTATCGAAATAAAGATGTACATCTTCCACTGCTTCAGCAGCCGCACATGTCCCATTCTCGGTCCGCAACGATAAACTCTTATCTCTAAGATCTTTTGTCTCCTCGAACCCATTTGTCTTTGGTGGTTGGTATTCCTTCCACTCTCTACAGTTTACTTTGAAGTGCTCGTTCTTACTGCAGAAGAAACATTTAGAATTAGATAAGTCTTTAGGATTTTTGGTTATCTTCCTTTCCACTTGTGGTGGCCCAGAGACCTTAGTCTTTCCTTAGCGTGTTTTTCCTTCCCTTTTAAAGAAAAAGTGACAACTATGTTTTCTTCTACTCTTTGGACCGGCTGACCGCCATTCAACATTAACTAATAGGATTGTAACTCCTTTATGAGTTGTGTTAGCATCAGGTTTTTGTTGCCAAGGTTATATGCAACCCAAAAGGCAGCAAAATCCTTGGATAAGCTCTTGAACACCATCTTAATTTAAGTGTTCTGGTCCCAATTGGCCTCATTGTCCTTGACCTCGACAAAGTATCCCATAAGAGTAATCATATGACCTTTAACCGGAGTGTCAGGATTTTTCCGGGCGTTCATTAAACTAGTTATAGCAGACTGTCAAGCCAAGGCAGCTTGGCCTCCGAACATGTCTTCTTGCTTATCCAGAATCGCTTTGGTGATCTTATAGCTCTCCTGTTGCTTATATAAGGTGCTGGTTACGCTTGCCAGTAGATAGCAACAAGCTATCTCATCAAACTCCTCCCAGTGTTTTCTAGCCTTAGCTTGAGTGGCCGGTGGACACTTATTATCAATAATTGTTTTAAGTTTCTCACAACTCTGAAAAATTATTAGGTTCATTTTCCATTCCTTATAATTATTTTCGTTTTGTTTGTTTTCAATGAGTACATTCAATAAGGGAGTTGGTGCCATTTTCGTCTTACATTAAACCTTGAAAACATTTGTAAGCCGTTGCAACGATAATTTCTACACCTATTAAAATCAAGCCACCTTGGGGTGATCATGATCAACTAGTAAGAACAAGAATTTCCATCGAATTAGTACATGAACCTACTTTTTTAGGCATTCACACGTACTAATAATTGTGTAACATTTGACCATCATTCTAACTTAAGCATAACTGTAACACCTTATACCCGTATTCGACGCTGGAACAGGGTACGAGGCGTTACCGGACATAAATTCAAACAATCATACAAAATCGAGACATGAATTTCCGTCCAAATTTAAAACTTTTCATTTACAATCATGTCATCCCTAT
The DNA here is from genome assembly GCA_025698515.1 of Gossypium sturtianum. NCBI lineage: Eukaryota > Viridiplantae > Streptophyta > Magnoliopsida > Malvales > Malvaceae > Gossypium > Gossypium sturtianum. Next base: position 92,591,307 of record CM046949.1, read on the forward strand.
TATGGGCCTACGAGGCTCAAAACATGCATCGGGCGTGGTTCGGGACTAAACGAGAACTTTAGAAAACTTTTGGGATACTTTGAAAATTTTCATCATGAAACAGGTCCACATGCCCGTGTGGGTGAAGGGACACGCCCGTGTGGCATATCACACGCCCGTGCTTCAGGCCGTGTCCAAAATAGGGGACATTCTGTTTATGACGTCATCATCAAAAGAGGTCACACGACCAAGTCACACGCCCGTGTACTTAGGCCGTGTCCTCCACACGGCTGAGACACACGCCCGTGTCTCTGCCCGTGTGCTAAATTCTGGACATTCTATTTTACCTAGATTAAGGTGCAGGGGACACACGGCCGGAACACACGCCCATAGGGCTGACCGTGTGTCACACACGGTCTAGACACACGCCCGTGTGTCTACCCGTGTGGACAATTACAAGGCTATTTTCCAAGCCATTTTGCCACCCTCACTTGCACATACTCACACAACATCACATGGCACAACCTTAAGCATGTAAATGCATTTAGACCAACCAAACACAAACAATAACATATCATATCAATATCATCATATACATACTCTTAACATCATACTTTACCGAATCCAAACATACCAAGTCACATTCAATAATAAGACTATTGGGCCACATTCAACCATTAGGTCTTTAGGCCATAAACTGCAATCCATCACATATACCAAATAAGTACACACCACATCACAAGACATTGGCATATGCATATGAATAAAGATATAGGCTTATAACCAATTAGCCAATATAAGCCAATTCACATGGCTACACATTACATTAAACTTTTAACCATTACAAGCCAATACCTTCGGCTAAATCATAATGACACAATCACAAAGTGACTTATTCCCTATACATTCCATAAACTTAAGAGGTCTGTATTCACTTTTACCCCACGATGATAGCTTGATAGTGTGATAGGTTCTCTGGCGACTTCCAACCCGAGCTAACCTGAGTACATTATAAACACGGAAAACAACGGAGTAAGCTATAAAGCTTAGTAAGTACGTGCGTAAATAATAAATAATTGATTACTATGCTTTTAACAATCCTTATTATAAGCTCTCAAGATAATATCATCATTATTGCATAAAATTTCACAATTCATTTATGTTCATCTTGAGCTGTCTACTCGAGTTACAGTCACTAAATTATTTTTACCCGGAGCTACGGAACTCCAAATTAAGATACTCTAGTTTTTCCTGAAACTAGACTCTCATCTCTTCTTACCATAAAATTTCCAAAATTTTTGGTTGAGCCAATCAGTACAGTTTATTCTTTAAAGTCTTCCCTGTTTTGATGTCCGACAGTTCCGACCCCTCTTCACTAAAAATTAATCATCTCGTTGTATAGAAATTGAATGATGTTCCCATTTATTTCTCTTGAGAATAGACTCATTAATAAATTCTAGCATATACATTTTATCCCTTTATTGTTTTTGTACAATTTTTAATGAATTTCCCAAGTCAGAACAGGGGATTTCGAAATCATTCTGACTCTATCTCACAAGAATTCAAATATCTAATAATATGAAATTCTTTTGCTTGCAACGTTCTTTTTATATGAAAATATACTAAATAAGCTTGAATTTCATATCTTATTCAACCTCTAATTCAATTTCCACCATATTTGGTGATTTTTCAAAGTGATACAACTGCTGTTGTCCAAACTGTTTTATTTCTAATTTTACTCTTTCATGTTTCCTTTATATTAATTTTCATTTACACACATATAACACCAAAATATATCCATGGTTAGCCATTCCAATAACTAATCATTATCAAATATTTATAAGCCATTCATTGGCCAATTTAATCTAGACATCAACAACAAAGACTTGAACATATCATTTCTCAATCTAATTTGCCCTAAAAGCCTCACACATGATCATCAATCACATCTACCACAGATTCATACATCATAAGCATGGACTTATAATCACAAGGTCATTCTCATAGGTATAACTGTAACACCCCTAACCCGTATCCATCGCCAGATTAGGGTTAAAGGCATTACCAGACCGATCGGAAACGTTTACAGACATTTCATATTGTAAGTCATTAATTACAACCACTATGTCCCTTAGATAGGTCACCGAGACCTTAAGCATGCTTTAGAGAAGGGTTGTAACAGCCCGGTTTAGACCCTAGTCGGAACAGTGGTTTCGAGACCACAAATTCGAGGTCGTAAATATATTTTAATATTACTTTTGGTGTTGATTATGTGTGATTTAGTCTGTGTGAAAATTCTGTGTGATAATTTTATCGACTGTGTGTCAAATTGTGAGAAAGGACTTAATTATATAAAGTGTAAATGCTGAGTGCTGATTGTTAAGTACTTAATTATTGTTGGCTTTTAAGGTGGAGGCCTTATGAGGCAATTTAACCTTTTTAAAGATAGTGGATGGCTAAATGACATATTAGCTTTAATATTTATTTGTTTTATATGTTTAATGAAAGGGCAAATGAGTAAAATGTTTAATAAAGTAATAATAATAAAACAAAAGCATGAAAATAAGATGAATGTGTTCATTTTTGTCCACCAAAAACACAAATTGAAAAGAAGGAAGAAAAGCTTTGTGATATTCGGCCATTGTTCATCTTGATTGAGGTATGATTTTGAGTCGATTTTTGATAATTTCTACGTTTTTGTAATCGTTGCTTTGTGCTCTACAAAACCCATGCTTAAATTTTGTGAAGTGGGAATGAATTTTGAAGCACTTATAAATGCATGCAGCAGCTAGGTTCGGCCCTTGTAGTAATTGAACTCTTAAATTTGCAACTCTTGGCTGAAAAATGATGAGCATTTAATTGGTATTTGATCAGCCAACAATGGTGTGAAAAGTCAGTTTCGAACAGCCTCCTTAGTGTGAACTTAGCTAGCTGAAAAGCCATGGGTGTGAATAGCTCATGTGAAGAGAATTTGGAAGCTTTGATGGCTGGAAGCTTCTTGGTCGAATGGATGCTTGGGGAAGCCAAAAGTGACCAGCCTTTAATGGTTTGTCCAGCCGAACATGCATTGTAACAGCCCCTCAATGTACCAGCCACATACATTGCACCTAGGTGCATGAATCTCCTTAATTGTCCTTGTTAAATTCGGCTGCACCTACATGAACAAGAAAACACATTAATTCACTTAGATTCATCTGAATAAAATTAAAGACACAACTAAGACACATTAATAGACACTTAAATAATATTTGGACAAATTAAAAACAACCTATTTAAGACACACTTAATATTTGGCTAGGACAAGACACAATAAAAAGTTGTAGTAAAATTAGACAACTTAAATTAAATTAAGAAAACATAAATTCAACCTAATTAAAATAATAAAGACACATTTACTTGCTGTAATAAAATAAATAAAATAAAGAGTTCAAATTATTCAAGCTTAAATAATTAAGCAAATTAATTGAACAGCTCAATGAGCTGAAATGAGCTTGGAATGAGCTATTCCAAGCTAAACCGAGCTTGCACCAAAATGCAAGGAGAACTCATGAGCTGGAATTCGGCTCAAAATTGATGGGCCTTCGGGTTGCTCAAAAGGATCGAGATAGGCATCTTGGGTTGCCCCGGGTATGCTCGCATCATGAGATTTTTCCTTCCTATGTCCATTTTTGTCCATCTTGACATATAATGGTCTAATTGCTAAATAAGGACTTCTAATAATTTTTATAATGCTATTTCACACTTAAATCTTCTAGAATCTCATATTTTCCAATCTTTGCAATTTAGTCCTAACAGACAAATTGTTCACTAAATTATAAAATTTCTTCATGAAATTTTCACACAATAATACAAACATGCTATAGACCTCATAAAAGCCATAAAACACATATTTCTACCTCGGATTTGTGGTCTCGCAACCACTATTCTGACTAGGCCCTAAATCGGGTTGTTACAACCATGTACTTGCCAACATTGGCCAAGTTAACCTATACATGCCATTATGTCAAAATAAGATTACTTTTTATACCAAAACAAGCTGGAGGATAGTGTGATGATACTCCGACCGATCTCCAACCTTTACAAGCTTCCGAGCACTATAAAACAGAGAAAAGAAAACCTAGTAAGCATTTAATGCTTAGTAAGTTCTATAACAAGAATTAAACTTACCAATTACATTCATTCAAATAAGCATACAATAACATGATTTCCATCAAATTGACAAATTTGCCTAATCACATACACTCAAACAAGTATGTTAGTCAAGTAATTCACATAATACAAAAAACATGGATGAGCTCATCATTTAATGTCTTTTGTTTACATATGCTTTCCATAACATTATTCCATATTACATGTACACTTTGATAACAAATCATTTCAAATTCAATTTAGCCATGTCAGAACTGTAACACCCCTCACCCGTATTCAACGTCGGAATAGGGTTACAGAGCATTACTTGACTTATAACACATATAACTGTACTTTTCTCATACATTCAATCAACCATTCAGTCATCATTCAATCAACCATTCAGTCATCATTCAATCTAAATCAATTTGTCCTTTATAATAGCCTACGAGGCCTTAAACATGCTTTAGGAGCGATTCAGGACTAAACCGATAACTTATAAAAATTTCACGAAACTTTGAAAAATTTCTCAAAATAGGGGACACACGCCCATGTGGCCAGGCCATGTGTCTTACACGGCCATTAGACACGCTCGTGTCATCGGTCGTGTGAAAACAAGGGGTACATACTGACTTGGGTCACACGGCTAACCACACGCCCGTGTGTCTAGCCCGTGTGCCCTTCAAAGTGGTCACACACACCCGTGTGCTAGGCCGTGCCAATCCTGTAGGGTATACTGACTTATGCAACACAGCCAAGTCACACGCCCGTGTGCTAGGCCGTGTGCCAATTAGGGGGTATATTGACTTGTACCACACGGCCGGTCACACGCCCGTGTTGTGAGACCGTGTGGAGCATACTGACTTCATTTTAATATGAAAACCAGGGGACACACAACCGTGTAACATGACCGTGTGTCACACATGGCTGAGACACACGCCCGTGTCTCTGCCCGTGTGGACAAAAATAGATTATTTGAAAAGCCATTTTGCCACCCTATTTTTACATGCATACACAAGCATAATTTGTAACATTTTATAACCCAATAGGCAACCATTACATAACATTTCATACACATATTATACCAATTCAACATAGTAATCAAATACCTAATTAATAACATGCATTTTCCATTCATATGCCTACTACATATCAAAACAACATTTGCATATTTCCATTCCACCTACTACTTTCCAAAACATACCATATTTAAATACTTATACACAACCAAAACATTATACCAAGTTAAGCCAAATCACATGGCTTTAACCTATACCACAATATGTACCAAAATCACTATCTCAAATAACCATAACTATTATCTTTATAACTAGCCTATACATGCCATATTTACATATATCCATGAGTTCAAAGGTACCAATCGGCAACTAGATAGCGTGATGCGTATCTCTGACTTTATCCGAATCAAGTGAGCTATCGAACCTCTATAATACACGGAAAAGAAACAGAGTAAGCTTTATAGCTTAGTAAGCCCGTATAACTCAGAATTAAACTTACCATTCATATATAATCAAGACAAATAAACAAAGTATATCAAATTCACTTGCCAAATGCCTATACACAAGCATTCATCAATATGTTAGTCTCATAAGTACATATAAACAACCTTTATCTCATTTCCATACATCAATGAATTATTTCATACCAAATTCATGTAACATATAAAATACCTGTAACAATTCATTCCCATTCATATAATCGACAATCCATTTATATAACCAGTAATTCATCTGTATAACACATAGCTTTTTCACATAACCAATAATAGAATTTATGCCATTTGAACCTATTAGAATATCGAGGGATACTCGGGTGATATACATTACGTATATAAATCAGTAATCCTTCAATTCATTTTCATTTTCGCTCTTTCAAGCTATGATCAGTAAGCTCCTCCTGAGCTGATGGATAGTAAGCTCTATTGAGCTGAAACGGTAAGCTCTAACGAGCTGAAAACAGTAAGCTCTTACGAGCTGATATATTGGTAAGCTTATACGAGCTGTGGTGAGTCCGTAACACATGCAGGATTCGACCATAACAGTAACCCTAGTGACATGTCACTCGTATCCTACAAATTCCTACGGTTCAAACGGGGCTCGGTAACCATCAATCTATATCATTAAGGCATTCGTATTCCAAGTATATCAATTACTCAATTATATACATTCATTTCAAATAATTACAAATATTTAAAAGTTCGATTCTAATTATACGAACTTATCTCGTTTGTTGTAACGACGAATTAGGTCAACTAATTTGATACTTTGTTTTCCCTCGTTCTAGACCCAAATCTCATTTATCTCAATCTATATAATATCAAATTTTACTTATTTAATCATCATTTCATTCAATTTAGCACAATTTACACATTTTGGCAAAATTACATTTTTGCCTCTATTATTTCACATTTTTGCAATTTAGTCCTTATCGTATAAAATCACAATTCATTCAATTTATATAATGTTTTCCCGATCGTAGACTGAGTAAGTCTGAACGGCTTGCAAAAATAGGCTTGGGATAAAAGAAAATAAGCTCAAAAGGATGATTTTTAAATGGATAAGGAAACAAGGTTATGGTTCGGCTAAGGCTCAAAGAATGAACCAACACAATATGCTTGTGTCGACCCGAAACTTATATGAACACTTAGGAAGGAAATGACAATGGAAATAGGTAGATAATTTGATTAACCGAGACCCGCTACCTATGAGAGATAGGAACCTCTGGTATGGGTGAACGCCACACTTGTTGTTTTTAGGCCATTTAATTTATCTTAAGTCCTACAACCATTTAAAGTTTCCTAAGCTAAGACAACTTAATTAGGCTCATTGAGGGTACTTTGTCTAAATTAATGTGCTTGTTTTAATGTGTCATAATTTTCCAAATTAATGTGTTCTAAAATGAATTAATTTGCTGAAGTTATTTGGTCCAGGTACATGCATGGACAACATTTACATGGAGCTGATGGTTTAGCTTTTCGAAACAACTTTTCGTGTACATCAAAGGACACATGAAGTTGCTATTTCTTCTTCCCAAAACTAACCATTTAGCTCTCCAAGTAACCTTAATTGCCTTCACACTTTACGCGATTTAGTCCTTTTTCTCAAATTAACCATTCAAATAGTAAAATTTCTTTACGAAACTTTCACACAATAATTCTATCATGCTGTAAACATTAATAAAATAATAAAATAAATATTTTGGCCTCAGATTTGTGGTCCCGAAACCACTATTCTGATTTGACCAAAAATGGGCTGTTACAAGAACTTTACCCGTTGAATTTATTAAAAATATCGATGGATACGCTCATATAATACATTTTAGTGTACATTACTATAATTCGTCAATTCATTTCCAGAAGTGCCCAATTAGGGCATATAATCGAGAAGCACACTCTAGAGCCTTGTAACGGGAAGCTCACACAGAGCCATTTTGGGAAGCTCATAAAGAGCCTAGCAGGAAGCTTATCTGGGCTATATAACGGGAAGCTCATAAGAGCCATAATCGAGAAGTTCACAAAGAACCTTGTCAAGAAGTTCACAAAGAACCATATCGGGAAGGTCCAGATAGCCAATATCGAGAAGTTCAAGCGAGCATTATCGGGAAGCTCACAAAGAGCCTTTAATCGAGATGCTCATAAGAGCTAAGGTGTGTCCACAACAAATGTAGGATCATAACCTATCGGGATGCTCCGAAGAGCTATAACGGGAAGCTCGCTGAACCATATAATGGGAAGCTCGAGAGGGCTAATAACGGGACACGCTTTCGAGCTATGGTGTGTCTGCAACATATGCTAGACTACAACTAATATGGGAAATCCTGTATCCATCGATTTTCATTTTTTCAAACAGGATTTGACATTTATCAAGCATTATCGGACATTCAATCAATTTCACATACATAATGATTATACAATTTACATGTACAACATTTAATTCAAACATATAAATGTACACAATTTAGTTACACGAACTTACCTCGATACTTGTTCGTACATGAAATCTACTAATCCGAAACTTTTTATTTTCCTCGATCCAACTAGTATTAGGTCTTTCAGGATCTATATAAATAAATTTAACATCAATTTAATCCATTTCATAGTCAATTTAATTCAATTCACATCCTAGGCAAAAGTACTATTTTGCCTCTATTACTTTTCACAAATGACGATTTCGTCCCTAGGCTCGAAAAATGAAATTCATGTAATTTAATCCTTATTCCGAGCCTAACCAAAATTTTCATATAACTTTTACAGAACATGTATTTCACAAAATTCAGAATTTTTCCATAACTTTTACATCTTTACAATTTAATCCCTAAATCATATTTTCATCAAAATTCACTTTGTAAAAGTTGTTTATCTATCAACAACCTTTCATTTTCTACCATAAATTTCAAACTTTTAGCATATTCATCCATGAAAAAACTTCTATACTTTGATAACTTTTCAAATTAATCCCCAAAATAGATAGATTAAACTATCCTGATCTCAAAAATATAAAAATTACTAAAAACGGGATAAGAAAACATACCTAATTAAGCTTGATTAGTTTCCTTTCTCTCTCCTAGTGTTTCCATGGAATTTTTGGGGATGAAGATGATATAAAATGTTAATATTTCCATTTAATATTTATCATCCATTAATTTTTCCACTTTCTAATTTAGTACTTGCCTTTTTCTAATTTTCCATGGATGATTCATCAAAAATATCTACTAACTTTTCTTTAATGGTCTAATTACCATATATGGACATCAAGTTTTGAATTCCATAGCTATTTTATCCTTATAGTTATTAGAATTCAACTTTTACATTCTATGCAATTTGGTCCTTTCCCTAATTAATCACATAACCGGTAAAATTTCCTTATCAGAATTTTCATATAACATTCCTTTCACAGAGCAAACCGTGCAATAATATTAAAATAAATTTTCTTTCCGACTCGAATTTGTTGTCCCGAAACCACTATTCAATTTCACTAAAAACGGGCTGTTACAATGATGACAAAAGAAGATCACAAAGATAGTCACAGTCAATTCAATTTAATAACAAGAGTAATCAATAACTCAATCCTCTGTTTTTTTTCATCCTTTCAAAATAGATATTTGTAGCAATAGTGATTCATATAAAATATAATATTTTCTTCATTCACAAACTCAGTAGGAGATCTATTATAAATATCTTTTAAAACCAATGGATTAACCATCACAAGATATTAATATATTAGCTCTTCTGGAGCTTTTGACTAATTTTGTACTACTAAATATTGGAGTAATATTGGTTTATATTTTCTTTTGCGTTCACTTCAGAGAATGCAATAGATTTAATAGGACTAACTTATAAACGTCCCAAAAAATTCTTTAATTCATAATCACTATCACAAACATGCATGGATTTCAAGTCAAAATCTATCTATTCATGTTGTCATGATTAGTCTCCAATTATAATAAACATGATATAATAAATAAATCATAGTTAAATATACCTGAAATTCTTTAGCATCATCGTTATCACACTGGCTGAGTGGTTAGAGGCTCTAATGATTGCCCATAGTGCACAGGCCTCAATTGAAATAGCAACAACTCTAGGAGGCAATCGACAATAGCAAATCTTGGGATATTTTTGTGACTTAAAGAGAAAAACAATTAAAAGAGAATCGTGCTGATAACGTGTTATAAAATAAAAGACAGAGAATAAAGAACAAAGAGAATGGGAGAGCAAAGAGAGAACGTATTTTTATTGATCAATCGGAATCTTTACAAAGCTTCTCTAAAGTCTCTATTTATAGGCATAAGAAGTATAAATGAAGTAGAGATTTACTTCTAATGACTATTAGAATTTAAAGTACATAAAAACTTATCTTGATCTTGATGGACATCCACTTAATAAGATATTTATAACAGTCATTAAATTATATTGATATCTCTTTTTCTTTTTTCTTTTTTAGAATACAAAATAATACTTTAATTTTTCATTTAAAATTAGTAGACAATATAAAAGTAGATATAAATATTTTAACTTGTTGAAGTTTAATTGATTGCCAAAAATATTATAATAACTTGTTGAAGAAAATTAATGGAAATAAGATTTTAAAATTATATATGTAATAAATGTTTAAACTAATATTTGCGAAGTAAAAAAAAACTATAAATGAATTTTATTTTTTTAAAAAGAGTTAAAATAAATTTTTAATAGGAATTGCTTCTATTTTAAAAGAATTGTTTCTAAGCTAAAGAAAATATTTATGTTGATCCGTAAAGTAAACCTAATCATATGTATGTATATACATATATATATTTTAAAGTAATATATTAACATAGTCATGGTAAGATTTAGTTCTAATATAATTAGAATTATGAGAATTATCAAATTATGATTGGTGACAAATATGCATTAATAATTGAATAAATACATTTTCTTTCGTGAAAATTTAAGTAAATAATATCTATTTAATTAAGCCTCCTATGATATAATGTTTGCGTAAAATCATATGACAGTATACTTTTTTTCAATTGATAGCTTTGTATGATAATGTACTATTTTAATATGGCAATATCCAGATCAATATACGGCTTTGTACAATATATTGTTTTTCAGTGTCAACAAAATCACACGGTAAGCAAAATTTGGGAAAAAAATATTTATGGTAATAAATTTTGAAATAAAGGGGGTTGCATATGATGCGAAAAAAATGTAATATTAGGTTAAAAATGCAAATATTATTTAAATTACTATCGATATATATTTTCATTTATTAGTTTTTATTTAAATTAAAACCACATCCACTCTATAAATACTAAATCTTTAGAATAACGAGGCACAACGTTAAATCAATAATAAAAATTAAAATATATGTGCAACACTTTGTACTTGTCTCGATCACTATGGTTAGGAGATGCTATTAAAACACTTTTATAATTTATACAAATTTTTCTTTTAAGAAAACATTATTTAAGAGCATAATAAAAAATTCTTTAAAACATAATTAAACCTTTAAGAAATTTAAATACATTTCTAAAAATATTTTCCAGAAATTTGGATGTGCCCAAAACATAAGATAGGCTTTTTTATACAAATGACTTTAAATTTTTAATTAATTATGAAAATGATCTATTTTTCTGATTATACACATAAATGACTTAAAATCTACAATAAAAATTGGTGGAGCCAAAGAGTTTGACGCTACCAACATGCCACGTCAACAAACCCACTAAAAAATCATTTTTTTTGCTATTTCTAAAAAAATTGGGGCTTTAAAAAATAATCCTTTTTTTGATGGAGTCAAAGAGTTTGGCGCCACCACTTTTGTACGTGTCAGCGTAATTTTTTTTTTAGTTTTTTTAAAATTTAAAATTATAAAAAAATATTTTTTTATTGGGTGGAGCCATTCTAAATGGCGTCACCACTTTATTATCAAAGTTTTTTAAATGTGTTTTTTATTTTAAAAAAATAATATTTTATTTGGTGGAGCTATATAGAATTGCACCACTAGTGTATTGTATGGGTTTTTTTTTTCAAATGTGTTGTTTTTTTAATTTAAAATTAAAAAAATGATATTTTATTTTGGTGGAGCCATTCTTTATGGCTCCACCACCTTAGTTGTACTACATATATAGATATTGTTGAGGTCTTTTTTGTAGCAGTTGAACTGGAATAGAAGAAAAGAGAAAAATTGTTGTGTTTAGTAGGAGAGCTCAAAAATTCTGGTGAAGATGAATAACTCGGTGTTTTTGGTGTACGTTCTTTTTTTTTTGGTGAAATTGTAGAAGGTGATGTTGGTTGTTTATTTCAAGGTCGGCAGAGAGTAGGGTTGCGATTCAATAAAACTGTGAAGATGGAAGAAATGAAAAGAAAGATCAGTGCGAAAATAACTATCCACTGTGGAAGGACAATGTCCAGATTATTTTACAAGTTTCCAATCTCTACAGATCCGTTGAAATTTTTTGAGATGCAACTATTAGATGATGATGACTTGGGCAATGTGATGGAAATATGGTGGTCGATTGGGAGTGAGAACCCCCAACCAGTTGAGTTATTTGCTGAGTTAGTCGATTTAGAGCCTATTAAGAATGTTAGTCCAATAAGTCAACATCGTGGGTTTGACTTTGATCTTAATGTCGGATGGACAAATTAGTTAGATTGCGGAGGGCCATCGCATATGCCCGAAAATCAAAATTATGGTGGAAGTTCGTATAACAACCCTGCCCCGGGTCCCTGTCTACAAATACATTCAGAGGTGATAGGCACTGAGGCAGGCGTCAGAGAAGGAACCAATAATGGTAAAGATTCTGATCAGGATGTTGAAGATTTTAGTGACCCTGATATTGATGAGGTTCTGGTTGATATTGACGATGAATGCCCGGAGTAGGTTGAAGATGCTCACGCCCCTTATTTTAGTAAACCGAGTCGTGGGATTATTTTACAGAATGACCCTGGGGGAGACATGTTGAGCGTTGATCCAGATGCAACCCATGCATCCAAGTTCCTTGAGTACACCGATATAGTCCCTGCTCACAGATTGGCATCAAATTCATAATTGGAAGAGTTGTTCATTGGGCAACGGTTCGAGAACAAGGTGAACTTTGTGTTTGCCATCAAACAATACAGCATGAAGGTGTCGATTGATTACAAGGTCACCAAGTCTACATCGACATTGTATGTTGGGGAATATTGGAGGGCCGGTGATGGGTGTGGCTAGCGGGTTCGAGCTGCATTATACAGAGGACTCAACAGTGGAAAATACGAAAATTAGAAGGGCACCATACATGCACTACCGCACGTATGACTCAAGACCATTGGAAATTGGATGCCAAAAGTATCTGCAACTGCATCATGCCAATAGTGAAAGATAGCCTAACCATTCCTGTGTCGACATTGATTGCAAACATGCAACCCCGATTCCAGTATAAAGTATCGTATAGGAAAGCATGGTGGGCGAAACAAATGGCCATGCAACAATTGTACGACGACTGGAATGAGTCATACAATGGACTTTAGGGGTGGATTTCAGCGATGGTGGAGTACGTTCCAGGAACTGTAGGGGACTTGCAAACGTTTCCTTACAGAGGCCCGGATGGACAACTTGAACCAGGGAGGAGAGTTTTTCACTGATTTTTTTGGACTTTCGATCCATGTGTTAGGGCCTTTTCCCACTGCAAACCGCTTGTGCAGGTTGATGGAACGTGGCTTTATGGAAAATACACACAGATACTTCTAATTGCGGTTGCACAAGATGGTAACCAAAATGTACCACCGATCGCCTTCGCCAACGAGGAGTCAGAGAATTCTGAATCGTAGGAATTTTTCATTAGGAATTTGCGGAGGCATGTTTTCCGGCAAGACAACATTTGCATTGTCTTCGACAGATCCAAGGGCCTTGTTGCTATGATTCGGCAATCCGAGGTTCTGTGTAGGTCCGTCTACTACATTTTCCACATTGCTGTCAACTTCCACAATGAGTACAAGAACAAGGACTGGCGCAAAAAAATCATGAACATGGGTAAAAATATCGTATTTAAATTTGTATATATAAATATATTGAGTCCATTTACTAAAAGAAATGGTAACATTTTTTATCAGAATACATACGTAGGGTACGAGATGGAACCACACCTATTCAGACTTAAGCTGGTGGGGTCTGATCCTTCTCTCAGACAGTGGTTAGGTAGTATGGAGATGTGGTAATGGGCTCAATGTAACACCTTATACCCGGCCTGGTTGCCAAGCCTGAATATGAAATGCCACACCACCGTCTCATCTCACTCGCAATAAGTGGAAACCTTATTCTAAGAAATACGTCCTTTATTATAATATGCTTGTAGGTTTTAGGTCACTTAATTGGTTTAATTATCATTATTACATGCAAAGCATACTATAAACAATCTTAAAAACGAGTATTAATATGCATAAGGTCCGTTTAGCAAATTTCTTAAACCAGGTCCATAGGTATCGATACTGACACTAGGGTATCATATTTTTTTAGTGTTGTATCGATACCACCTGGAAAAAAATGATAGCAAACTTGCATTCTGTTTCTCAACTAAATCCCAAAGTCTCGAAAATTATCGATACTTGTCATGAAGTATCGATAAATTTACCCCGGGTATCGATAGTCGAGAAAAGATATCGATAGCAAATCTTTATTCTAACTTCCTGCACATTTCAAAACACAAAGGTATCGATTTTAAAACCCAATTATCGATACCTCTGTTCCAAACCTCAAAAATGTAGCATACATATGCAATTAATCCATTCCAATTTAGTTCCTAAACATCATGCATCAATTACTTTGACAAATAATCATTCAACAGCCTAATTAACAGGTCAAAATCGCAAAATCGTGTTTGAGCAAGTAACGTCAATCCATCCTCAAGTTCATGAACCCAAGCATAATAATAACATGTAATCCTTATAAACCGAACCGAAAACCAGCATAATGTCTAGAAATCAACGAGGCTATAACGAGTCATTTCCTTTTCCCCAAAACGTAAATAAATAAACAAATAAACACCTACGAAAATATTAAATAGACTTACTTGGATCACCTATCAGAAACCACACCGCTCACACTGGTACACAACTAATCTACAATGGTTAAATAATGGAGTCGGATGAGCTTAATAAGCTCAGTGAATGCCTAGAACAACTACCATGCAAACAGTTCGTCAAGCATTAATGAAACAACCATATAACATAACCTTAACAGTTCCAACTTTAGTGCCATAATATACTTACTCATGCATTATTATTAGTTCTGTTACATGGTGAACATATTCACTTTTAAACATATACATATAATCACTTAACATTCAAGCATATATCACAATATTCAAAACATCTTTATAGATAAATTGCATAATGGTCACATACTCATTTAGGCATACACCACGTTACACATATATACATTTTAAGATAATTTGGCACTTGAGCTATGAAACATGAAAGTGAGCTCTATCATCACTCATTGGATACGCGGATCTCCAACACACCAAACATAGACTCATAGAGTCAAACATGTCCAAAAAGTGAAGCATAATGCTAACACTCTCCTTATTTCCCCTCACATGTCTCGTTGAATGGAGCTTAACTCATATTCCCTTATCCCTCCAACATGTCCCAGGGCATCAATACCCAAAATCACTGTACATATAGGTGAGTGCTCACAATCCTATAGCATGTCAACTATATCCAACAGTTTCAAGATCACAAGGCCAAAACATCCGAACTTAAACACATATTACTTACCGATTATTCATGCACAATCACTACATATTTGCATCTTTAGCAAAACACTGTCACTAACATTTAACATATACATAACATGTACATATTTGCACTTTCACAATAGTTATCATAACCTCATATCACATGTTATAGCATCTCATCTCAATTCACATATTCATAAACATATAAGCACTTTGTTATAAGTATGAGAAAGCTTACACTTGAAATTTAAAGTAGGGGTTTATGCTACTACTCAATTCCTAAATAATGCTTTGAATCATGTCCACAAGTAATCATTCCAAACACTCACCAATTACACTTTCACCGAAAATTCAAAAGCTTAAACTAGCTTTTCCTTGCCTTTATCTCTACTCGTAGAAGGTTCTATTGAATTTGAAACTTCAACACAAAAAATTCACACAACAATACATCCAAAAATTAATCAATGACTTATTACAAGCATACAAAACATAAGCCTAAACTAAGTTATCATGTAACCAAAACCTTTAACATGGCAAATTTTAAATCTGAATATCTCAGTCTATACTTAATCTTTTTGCCTAAAACTAATTCCGTTCATCTTATAATTCACCCACGACTAATTCTTAACCTTTAAACTACACAAAACTACTCAACTCTCAAGGTGTCATGAAATGATCCTGTACTCGAAATGATTTTCCTGAATCCACATTAATACTTTAACTTGTAATCTTCTTAGTTCATGCGTTATTACACACAATTTCGATTCAAATGATTCCATCAATAGTGCACTTGGATAACATCACAAAGACGCAACAAATAAAGAAATGGTACCTCTCCATTTGGAATATTGATACATTCATAATGTTGTAACTCACTTTACTGATTGGAAAATCTCTAGTTTGCAACTCGATACATTGATCCTCACTAGTGTTACTGTATCTCTTACCCTTTATCATTTAAACTCTTTCTGAATCATAAGCTTCCCAAATTACTTACAACTTAATTTTTTGGTGATTTCTTTTCATAGGATGCCACTTATCAAATTTGAATATCACTATCACATTTCCTCGATCCTTAAATCAATCAAGATGATTGCATTTTATTACTAAAATCATCATATTCCAAGGGCTTGCCACAAGTTTTTCATGTAATTTAATTTCCCAATCCTCTCATAGATCATTTTAGAATTCAAGATCTCTACTAACTATAGTCTTAGAAGTTCCTTTTGGGATTTAGTTCCCTTAATGTAGTATTTTCATCTATATGTACTTGTATTTTTTGAACAAATTGGTTTAATAAAATATCCATAAATTTCATTAATATCTTTGTATATTGTCCTCAACTATTTTTGTAAGCAAAAAAAAAAAATGAAAAAAATATTGACCCAATGATTATCTAATATTTAACTAATATTAAGCAGTATTATGTGGTCGAATCGTAAGAAAGGGAACTTCAAAGCAAACTATAGAGAGTGAAAGGAATACCTAGCCACCAAAGGAAAAGGGGTTCGAGTAGACGAAACATCTTAGAGGTAAGAGCTTATCATTGTGGACTGGGAACGGGACAAGTGTAGCTGCTAAAGTAGTGGGACATGTACATATTTATTTTGATAATTTTAGAAAGATTATTTTAAGAGACATTTTCTATGTACCAAGTTTCAAAAGAAACTTAATTTCTATTGCATGTTTATATAAAGACGGCTTGACCGTGACTTTTAATAATGGAATTGAAATATTCAGAAATCACAATATTATTTGTAATGGATGAATGTAATATAATCTCTATTTTATCAAACCAAATATGTACACACTCTTGAGACTAAAATATCGAATAAACGACTTAAAACTTCTCACTCTAATGAGGCGTACCTTTGGCATTTGAGACTTGGTCATATTAACCGAGAAAGAATCACTAGACTTGTGAAAGACAACATCTTAAGTTCACTAAAAGAAGTTGATCTTCCACAATGTGAATCTTGCTTGGAAGGTAAGATGATTAAGCGATCTTTTAATGCAAAAGGAACGAGGGCCGAAAAACCGCTAGAACTTGTGCACATTGACGTATGTGGCCCTATGAGCATTAGTGTAAGAGGTGGTTATGAGTATTATGTAACATTTACTGATGACCATTCCAGATATGGGTATATATACCTAATGCATTGCAATAGTGAAACCTTTGGTAAATTTGAAGAGTTTTGTGCGGAAGTAAAGAAACAACTAGATTTACCCATAAAGGCACTTCAATCAAATCGAGGTGAGGAATATTTATCTGATGAGTTGTTAAGGTACGTAATGGAGAATGAGATTTTATCCCAATTAACCGCATTGGGCACTCCACAATAGAATGGCTTGTCGAAGAGAAGAAATCAAACATTGTTAGAGTGGTACGTTCAATGTTAAGTTATTCGAAGGTGCCAATCTCTTTCTAGGGATATGCGGTACAAATGACTTGCTATATTCTAAATGATATGCCAACTAAGGCAGCATCAATAACTCTATATGAATTGTGGCATGACAAGAAGCTGAATCTTAATCATTTAAGGATTTGGGGATGTCCAACCCACGTATTGGATAAATATGTGAGAAAGTTGGACTCACGTATAGAATTGTTCATATTTGTAAGATATCTGAAGGGGAAAAAAGGGTGGTTTGTTTTATAACCCGAAAGAGCAAACTGATATAGTGTCAACTTATGCTACGTTTCTTGAAGAAAGTTATATGAATGACTTTAAACCTTGGAGTAAAGAAGTACTTGAGGAACTTTCAGGGAAATATACAAAACCCTGTAGAAACGGTTCCAAAACCAACTCTTAATAGTAGACCTGCAAATGATTAGTAGCATAGGGTGCTTAGTCGTAGTGGGAGGGTTTTTCGTAGGCTTGATGCAACACCCAGCTTTGGGCGGATTCTGGATTTGGCGGGTAAACTGAAAGTAACCTGAGTGGCGTAGTGTTATCTGCCAAATTATTGTTCTAGCGTATAAATCGGGCACAAAGTTTGTATCAAATTATTAAGCAAGGGTTGTTCTTAAAATGTATTAAGTTATAAAGAGGAAGAGATGTGGTAAGAGTGTTGAGAACCTTATAAGTAGGGTATTACTGCCAAAGGTATTGTACCCCCAGTTTATTAAGTTGTTGTGCTAATTACATTATAATGAGGTAGTTGGAAAGGAACAAAAGGTCGAACTAGGAATACAAAAAATATTGGATTTCTACTTACAGTTGTAAACCATTAATAAAGGTAGCTTTGAAAGTGTGTGACACGTGGTAGGTCCCAATAGGAGCTTGGGTTCTATATATTGAAATTTAGGTATACAAAGTGGGAATTTTCTTCTTCCTTCTTCAAGAAGTATTTTTGTCTAGATCTAAAGGAACCCAAAGTATTTTTTTTCTCTCTTGAGCTAAAGTTGTAGATTTTGATATTTACTAGTGATTACACCACGTCGATGTAAGATTTATGACTTTGCATAGTGTGTGGTGAAGGGTAAATCTGTTAGACTTGAAAGATCAGTGAGATAAAGGATAAAAGGACCCTGCTTGGGGATTTCTGGTGTTAAAAATGATGGAAAATAGGGTATGTCAATAAATCTTGATGAGTTTCTTTGTTCTGTAGCAGTAGTTGCTCCTGATTGCACAATGGTAGTCTGGATCTAGAGTTTCGGTGTAACACCCCTTACCCGTATTCGACGCTGAAACAGGGTACGAGGCATTAACATGCTCAATCTTACAATATTGGGCCATAAATTTTCATTCATACTTAAGAACCCCTTCATTTGTACTCTTAATGTCCCTATTATAGGTCTACTAGACCCGAAACATACATATAGATTGGTTCAGAACTGAACCGGAGATTTACGAACACTTAGAAAATTTTTATTCAAAACAGGGCCACACGCCCGTGTGAGAGAAGTGACACGCCCGTGTGGCATATCACACGCCCGTGCTTTAGGCCGTGTCCAAAATAAGGGACATTCTGTTTATGACGTCAGCAAACCCTTAGGGGCACACGGCTAAGCCACACGTCCGTGTGCTGGCCCGTGTGACGAACTGAATTTTTCGCAAATTAGATGCAGGGGACACACGGCCATGCTACACGCCCATGGGGCAGACCGTGTGTCACACACGACCTAGACACACGCCCGTGTGTCTACCCGTCTGGACAAATGCAAGGCTATCTACCAAGCCATTTGCCACCCTGAAAAACAACCACACTTATACTATTTCTAGCAACACATGACATAACAATAATGCATCTCAAATATCCATAATCAAGACATCCACACCTTAAATTCCACTACATTCATCATGCTCATACTTCATACTTTACTCACTCAATTGCGTAAACTTGCACTTCATGAATTTCATCATCATTGAATAGATATAACTTAACTAGTTTTGGCCAATTTCAATGGCCATTTACAAAATGAATTGAGTAACATTAATAGCCAACACTTTGGCTAACCAAGATGACATATAACTAAATGACCAAGTTCCTATACATGCCATACCCAAAATAATCAAACTTTACTATACCAAAAGAATAGCTTGATAGTGTGAATCGAGCTCCGACGTCCTACGATCCCCGAGCTAGCTTGGCGATACTAAAAGGAAAAGGAAGAAGAGAGGGGTAAGCATAAAGCTTAGTAAGTTTGCATGAAATAAATAGCAACATAAGAGCTTATGATAACATTCATATATTACATTGAGTAATAACTCAAATTCTCAAGCACATCGACATAACTTACTCATGCTTACTCTTACCAATATCATAACACATATCGAACTCATTTCTCGTGAGGTTATTATATATATACCTGTATCACTTCATCACATTAGCTTTAGTACTTTTACTTCTTGAACATAAACTTAGCTCTTTATCCCGTTGAACCACTTGGAATATCGAAGGATACTCGTCATTCACATAATACGATGCCAAGGCCATATCCTAGATATGGTCTTACATGGGATCACTTCTTGATGCCGATGCCATATCCCAGATATGGTCTTCAACGGATCACTTCTTGATGTCGATGCCATATCCCATATATGGTCTTATACGAGATCGTATATCGATGCCATGTCCCAGACATGGTCTTACATTATTTCATACCGAAGCCAGGTCCCAGACGTGGTCTTACACGAGATTACTACTCGATGCCGATGCCATATCCCAAATATGGTCTTATACGGGATCTCCTTTCGGTGCCGAGGCCATGTCCCAGACATGGTCTTATACGGGACCTTCTTAATCTCATGTCGTGACAATGGTATCCTTTCAATTCCTAAGGTTCAACCGAGACTTTTACATAATATAATTTCCCCATACTTTCATCAATACCTCATTAATCAATTTCATAGAGATAATATACATTTCTCATGATATCAAGCATATTAAAACATAATAACATTACGTTGATTTATTACACACAAACTTACCTCGGTAACAAAATATGTACATTTGTTCAATTTAGTCCACCACTTTGTTCTTTCCTCGATTTCGGTCCCGACTTCATGTTTCTTGATCTATAATGACAATTTTACTTATTTAATGATCACATTGACTAAAATAACTTGTATATAACACTTTGGCAAAATTATAGTTTTGCCCCTAAACTTTTGCATATTTACAAAATGGTCCCTAGGCTCGTATAATGAAATGTACTCATTTCCTTGGTTACCCAAGCCTAGCTGAATATTTATTGAGCTTATAACAGCTCACAGTTTCCTTCAAAATTGATTTTTACTACACATTTTATCACTTTTACAACTAGGTCCTTTTTATGAGTTTTTTTTGAAAATCACTTAGAAAAAGATGTTTATCATACATCAAACTTTCATATTCCTCCATTAAACATCAAAATACATGTTTGTTATACATGGGTAAATTTTTGAACATGAACCCTAGCTTAAAATATAGCTAGAAATAGCTAAATCGAGCTACGAGGATCTCAAAAATACGAAGAACATGAAAAACGAGGCTAGGAAGTACTTACAATCAAGCTTGAAAGTTGAAGAACCCCTAGCTATGGTGTTTTTGAAATTTTCGGCCAAGCATGGAGAAGATGGACGCCATTTTTGACTTCTTTTTCCCTTTTTATTAACTTATTAACCAAATGACCAAAATGCCCTTAAGGCCTCTTTTTTGAGATTTTTCCTTCCCATGTCTATTTTTATCCATCATAAGATATAATTGTCTATTTGCTAAATAAGGACCTCTAATAAATTTTCTAATGCTATCTCATACTTGAACCTTCTAGAATCACATATTTTTCAATCTTTGTATTTTAGTCCTAATGAATAAATTGATCACTAAATAATAAAATTTCTTCATGAAATTTTCACATAAGCATGCAGACATGTCATAGACCACACAAAAGTCATAAAACACATGTCTCTACTTCAGATTTGTGGTCTCGCAACCACTATTCTGACTAGGCCCTAAATTGAGCTGTTATAATTCTCCCCCTTAGGGATTTTCGTCCCCAAAAATCTTACCGATAAAAAGGTTTGGATATTGGTTTCTCATAGCCTCCTCGGGCTCCCATGTAGCCTCTTCTACCCCGTGTCTTTGCCATAGTACTTTCACAAGAGCTATACTTTTATTTCTTAACTGTTTGACTTCTCGTGCTAAAATCTTAACCGACTCTTCGCCATAAGTCATATCGGGTTGAATTTTGACACTGTTGGTACAATCACATGCGAAGGGTCTGATCGGTAACGGCGTAACATAGACACGCGGAACACATCATGAATCTTTTTCAACTCAGATGGCAAAGCCAAACGATAGGCTACTGGCCCTATCCTCTCAGTGATCTCATACGGTCCAATAAAGCGCAGACTCAATTTGCCTTTCCGGTCAAATTTGAGAACCTTCTTCCATGGTGATACTTTCAAAAATACCTTATCACCAACTTGAAACTCAATGTCTTTCCGTTTCAGATCCGGTAAGATTTCTGTCTATTCGAAGCAACCTTTAAACAATCACGAATTACTTTTACTTTCTCTTCGGTTTCTCTGACCAAATTGACCCCATTAACCTGATTTTCTCTGAGTTCGGTCCAATACAAAGGCGTTCGACACTTACGCCCATACAATGCCTCATAAGGCGCCATTTTCAAACTCAACTGAAAATTGTTATTATAGGCAAATTCCACTAACGGTAAGTACTTCTCCCAATTGCCTTGAAATTCCAAAACACATCATCAGAGCATATCTTCAAGCATCTATATTACCCTCTCCGACTGTCCATCGATTTGTGGATAGAAAGCCGTACTAAAATTCAACTTTGTGCCCAAAGCTTCTTGCAACTTTTTTCCAAAATCGTGATGTAAATCTCGGATTTCTATCCGAAATAATCAACAATGGTACTCCATGTAATCTTACAATTTCTGAAACATAAAATCCGCCATCTTATCAAGCAAATAATCAATGCGTACCGGTATAAAGTGGGCCGATTTCGTAAGCCTATCAACCACAACCCATACTGTATCTTTCTTCTTCGGTGTCAAGGGCAAACCCGTCACAAAGTCCATAGTAATACGGTCCCATTTCCACTTGGGAACCATAATAAGCTAAAGTAAACCCGAAGGTACTTGGTGTTTAGCTTTCACTTGCTGACAAATCAAGCATCTTGATACAAACTCGGAAATATCTTTCTTCATACTCGGCCACCAATACCATTTCTTCAAGTCATTATACATCTTTGTACTGCCTAGATGTACCGATAAACATCCACTATGTGCTTCATGCAAAGTTTTCCAAATAAGTTCATCGTCTCTTGGTACACAGACTCTATCTCGGAACATCAAACATTCGTCAGAACTAATACGAAAATTTGACTCTATACCCGACTCACACTGAACTCTTTTGGCTTGTAACTCACTGTCACCTTTCTGAGCATCACAAATTTCTTGTACAAATACCGGTCTAGCTTTCAACTCGGCTAGAATAGAGCCATCATCTGATAAACCCAACCATGTGTTCATAGCTCTCAATGCGAACAAAGATTTCCTACTCAAGGCATCAGCGACCACATTCGCCTTTTCGGGGTGGTAGTCGATCACTAACTCGTAATCTTTTATCAACTCTAACCATCTTCGTTGCCTTAGATTCAATTCCTTTTGAGTCATCAAGTACTTTAGACTTTTGTGATCAATGAATATTCGACATTTCTCGCCATATAAATGGTGTCTCCAAATCTTCAACGTGAACACAATGGTAGCTAACTCCAAATCATGTGTCGGGTAATCCTTCTCGTGCGGCTTTAACTGTCTAGATGCATAAGCTATCACATTGCCCTCTTGCATGAGTACACAACCCAATCAATTCAGGGATGCATCACTATAAATCACAAATTCTTTTCCCGGTTCAGGTTGCACCAAAACTGGAGCCTCAGTCAACATTGCCTTTAGTTTCTCAAAACTCTGTTGGCACTTTTCTGTCCACTCAAACTTTACATCTTTTTGTAATAGCCTCGTCATCGTAGTAGCTATTATAGAAAATCCCTTGACAAACCGTCTGTAATAACCACCTAGGCCCAGAAAACTTCTAACCTCGGATACGTTCCTTAGTGGTTTCCAATCAACAATAGCTGAAATCTTACTTGGGTCAACTCGAATTCCATCTCCCGAAACAATGTGCCCCAAATATCTGACTTCTTTAAGCCAAAATTCACTTTTACTAAACTTGGCATATAAATGATTATCTTGTAAAATTTGTAAGACCGTTCTCAAGTGTACAGCATGCTCGTTCTCATCACGGGAGTAAATTAGTATATCATCAATAAAAACAACAACGAATTTATCCAAATATGGCCAAAAGATACGATTCATTAAATCCATAAACACGGCAGGAGTATTTGTTAAACCGAAAGGCATGACTAAAAATTCATAGTGACCATACCTTGTCCGAAATGCAGTTTTCGGCACATCTGAGTCTTTGACTCTCAACTGATAATATCCAGACCTCAAGTCTATCTTGGAAAACATAGTGGCACCCTTCAATTGGTCAAACAAATCATCAATCCTTGGCAAGGGATACTTGTTCTTATGGTTACCTTATTAAGCTGCTGATAATCTATACACAACCTCATGGAACCATCTTTCTTTTTCATAAATAATAAGGGAGCACCCCACGGAGAATAACTCGGTCTTGCGAAACCTTTATCCGTCAACTCTTGCAACTGTGCCTTCAATTCTTTCAACTATGTTGGAGCCATCCTGTACGGAGCAATTGAAATGGGGGCAGTACCAGGGGCTAACTCAATGCCAAATTCAACCTCTCTAACCGGAGGTAACCCTGGCAATTCTTCTGGGAATACATCTGGATACTCACATACTATCGGTACTGATTCACTTCTTAACTCTGACTCTTTAGGATTCATCACAAAAGCAAGATAAGCTTCGTATCCCTTTCTTACATATTTCTGGGCAGACATATGAGAAATCACTACAGGCAATATGTCATGTTCATCTGATTCAACATGGAGAATATCCCCATTTTCACATTTTAACTCAATGAACTTCCTTCCACAATTTACTATCACATCATGAACAATTAACCAATCCATACCAAGAATTAAATCAAATTCATCAAACGGAAATAGCATGATATTTGCCGAAAAATAATGACCTTTAATCATCAAAGGGCAATCTTTGCATACCTTGTCAACTAACACGCATTTGCCTAAGGGATATGACACTTTTATCACAATTTCTGTGGACTCTACAGGCATGTTCATACTAGATACTAATTTCATACAAACATACGAGTGGGTAGACCCCGGATCAATTAAAGCAACAACATGAGTATCATAGAGAGAAAATGTACTCGTAATCACATCAGAGGATGACACCTGTAACACCCCTTTCCTGTATCTGACATCGGGATAGGGTACGAGGCATTACCGGACTTAACTTGCTTAAACATACATCCTCGGCTATAAAATTTTGTTTCAACTTTTAACTTTTTCATGCATATTCATAACATCCTCATTATGGGCCTACGTGGCCCTAAACATGCATTTGGGAGGTTTCAGGATTAAACTGGAAACTTTTGCGCACTTAGAAAATTTTTACCTAGAACAGGGCCACACGCCCGTGTGGGCAGGCCGTGTGGTCACACACGCCCATTTTCCTAGCCCGTGCAGAATTTATTTCTCACTTCGAACCTACAACGGTATTCACATGGCCGGGCACACGCCCGTGTCTGTGGCCCGTGTCCCTCACACGATCTAGACACGCCCGTGTGTGAAAACCTGGGTATTCTGTTTATAACATCAGCAAGCTCTTAAGGGGCACACAGCCTAGGCACACGCCCGTGTGCTGGCCCGTGTGGCGAATCGAATTCTCACAAATTTGATGCAGGGGACACACGACCTATCAACACACCCATGGGGTTGGCCGTGTGACACACGCCTGTGTGTCTACCCGTGTGGACAATTAGAAGGCTATTTTCCAAGCCTATTGCCACCCTGAAACATAAACGCACATATGCCAACACAAGCAACACATAACATGGCAATAATACACTATGAAGACTCACAAATAATCATTCATACTCTTCATAGAACTCATCATCATTAAGATATAAAACTTGACAAATATTGGCAAATTTCTAATGGCCATTTACAAAATGAGTGTATAGCATTAATAGCCAACACTTTGGCTTCCAAATATGACATAACACAAAATGACCAAGTTCCTATACATGCCATACTCAAAATGAATCAACTTTACTATACCAAAAGAATAGTTGATAGTGTGATCCGAGCTCCGACGTCCTACGATCCCTGAGCTAGCTTGCCGAAACTACAAGGAAAAGGAAAAAGAGAGGGGTAAGCACATAGCTTAGTAAGTTTGCATGAATTGAAATAGCAACATAAGTACTCATGGTAAGATCCATTTATCTCATAGAACGATAACAACACAAGTTCTCAAGTACTTTGACATACTTACTCATACTTACGCTTACCCATCACATTTCACATTAGGGTTTCATAACTCGTATTTTACTCATGGTACCTGTATCACTTCATCACATAATTTAGCACTTATGTTATCATGAACATAAACTTAAATCATGATCATCTTTCACTTAAATGTAACTCTTTGTCATCTTTGTATAGCTTAGCTCTTGTCATCTTTGCATACTTAACTCTTTTGCCCGTTGAATTACTCGGAATATCAGAGGATACTCAATCTCATCATTCTTGTATCGCGATGCCAATGCCATATCCCAGATATGGTCTTACATGGGATCACCACTTGATGCCGATGCCATATCCCAGATATGGTCTTACACGGGATCTCTTAGCTCGATGTCGATGCCATGTCCTAGACATGGTCTTACACGAGATCGTACATAGATGTCGATGCCATGTCCCAGACATGGTCTTACACGAGATCTTCCTTTGGTGCCGAGGCCATGTCCCAGATATGGTCTTATACGGGACCTTCCTTATTCGGCGCCGATGCCATGTCCCAGACATGGTCTTATACGGGACCTTCCTTATTCGGTGCCGATGCCATGTCCAAGACATGGTCTTATACGGGACCTTCCTTGTCTCATGTCGTGACATAGGTATCCTCGTTATTCTGAGTCTTCAACCTGGACTTTATCTTAACACATTTTCATCAAATTCTCATCGAGACATCATTAATTAATTTCATAGAAATAATATTCATTTCTCATAATATTAAGCAAATTAAAACATAAAAACATTATGTAGCCATAATTTCACACAAACTTACCTCAGAACTCAAAATGTGCGTAGATATTCGATTTAGTCCACAACCTTGTTCTTGCCTTGGTTTCGGTCCGGGCTTCGTGTTTCTTGATCTATAATAACAATTTCACTTGTTTAATACTCACATTGACTAAATTGACTCATGAATCACACTTTGGTAAAATTACGATTTTGACCCTAAACTTTCACATAATTACACTTTTTCCCTTAGGCTCGTAAAATGATTTTTATTCAACTTTCTTGTATTTTAAGCTTAGTCGAATCATTTTCTTAACTACATCAACCTTCAATTTCCACTATTTCACTCATGCATGACCATTTTCATAACTTTTACAATTTAGTCCTTTTTATGAATTTCTCATGAAAACCACTTAGGAAAAGATGTTTATCACACATCAAACTTTTATATTCTTCCAAAAATTATCAAAATACATGCATGTCATACATGGGTAAATTTTTGAACATAAACCCTTGTAACACCCCTTACCCGAGTTCTACGCTGGAACCGGGCTCGAGGCGTTATCGAACTCAAACCACTTGATCGCCACTTAGGCTCGTCGTAACTACTCTCTGAAGTCATCTCAACAACCTCATTCTCGACTTACAAGGCCTCACTCATACACACGAAGGCTCTCGAGACTAAACCGGAACTTTTTCCAATCTTAAAATTTTTCTCTTTATACAGGTCTCACACGCCCGTGCAAGATTAGACACGTCCGTGCATGGACACACACGCCCATGTCCCCAAACCGTGCCTAAAAACCCAGCATTCTGCCAATGCCCTACGGCCAAGGCACACACCCGTGCTTACCACCCGTGGTGCACACTGACTACTTTAACACGTCCTAGAGTCTAGACACACGCCCGTGTGGCTAGCCCGTGGCCAACACTAATTAATCCCACACGCCCTAGACACACGCCCGTGTGGCTAGTCCGTGGTCTATTCTGATTTAAAATACTAACATGCAGGGGACGCACGGCCAAAGCACACGCCCGTGGGTTGACTGTGTGTCACACATGGCCTAGACACACGTCCGTGTCTCTATCCACATGGCCAAGAACAAAGCTATTTGCTAAGCTCTTCTCACCCTTATAGCTTACACAACATGCACTCATACAACACATCCATAATCAACTCAAATTGAATTGCAATCTCACATAGACAACTATAACTTTCTTTCATATAATGTAATCGCCAACAACCATGGCATTATACAAAATAAGCTATCCATCTAAAGGCCAACACATCTTAGCCATTTACAACAAAATTCACTAACTTGTCTAGCCCCTATACATGCCATATACAAAACATTAAGTCTCATGTACCAGAGTGTGCTGATAGTGTGGGTGATCTTCCAAATGATCCTCGTATCTCGATTCAACACCTTTACTCTATAAGACAAGGGAAAAGAAAGAGAGTAAGCTTTGAGCTTAGTAAGTTTACACATAAACAATTAAGCAACATAGTATAAGCTAAGCAACAATTAGCATTATACCAACATAAGTAATTCACAACTATGTTTACTCTTTCTATCCCTTACCATATTCCAACACATCATGAGTCACATACTCATAACCATCGAAATGCACCCCTGCATTCAATGTCACATTTACACAATATACAACACATCATTATTTCTCAATAATTCATCCACACAGCTAATTAACTTAATAATACATCCACACAACTATTTTACTCAATAATGCAATCATATGGCTAATCCACACAGTTAACCCACACAACAAGTGTCCCGGTGGTTTCGCACTTAGCACACCACAATCGATTAATAAGGTGGTATCGCACTTAGCCTACCACAAAGGTAATCATAGGGGTTTCTCACTTAGCCCACTAAACGATATACCTCACGATAGCATCGCACATAGCCAGCTCATCGTCAATATGCATTAGGATGGTATTGCACTTAGCCTACCACAAAGGTAATCATAGGGGTTTGTCACTTAGCCCACTAAAAAATATACCTCACGATAGCATCTCACATAGCCAGCTCATCGTCAATATGCATTAGGATGGTATCGCACTTAGCCTGCCATCTAGCATTATCACTACACATTCACATGTCTACTTACTCAATTAAACATCCATTCACAACTCTACTACATTCATTCTACTTGAACCACATAGGTTCTCAATCAATCTCGAACAAGCTACACACTAGCTATCATCAACAAATTGTAAGTATGAATGCATTGTTTATGCATAGACTTACCTCGGTACTCAAAAGTATTGAGACTTGCAATTTAGTCCACCACCTTGCTTTTGCCTCGGTTTCGATTCGGGCTTCGTCTTTCTTGATCTATAATGAATAAATAAGCTTATTCAATACATACATTGACTAAATTGACAGACATCTCATACTTTAGCAAAATTACTATTTTGCCCCTAAACTTTCTCATATTTACACTTTAGCCCCAAAGGCTCGTAAAGTGATTTTTATTCAACTTTCTAGTCTTTCATGCTTAGCTGAACCACTTATTCAACTAAAGCTATCATCAATTCTCACTAAAACACACATGTATGACCAAACTTAAGATTTTCACAATCAAGTCCCTACATACATTTTCATGGAAAATCACTTAACAAAAGATGTTTCTACTACATCAAGCTTTCATAATCTTCCATAAAACAAAAAAATACATGCATGTCATACATGACCGCATTTTTGAACATCCTTCATAGCTCACCAAATAGCTAAAAATAGCTTACTCATGCTACCGGGACTTAAAAAATGCAAAGAATATAAAAAACGAGGCTAGATGCACTTACTAGCAAGCTTGAAAAATTGAAGAACCCTAGCTATGGCTTCCTTCAAATTTTCGGCAATGAGGGGAAGAAGATGAGCATGATTTTGTCATCTTTTCTCCTTTTTAATCACTTATTTGTTAAATGACTAAAATGCCCTTTTTGATAAACTTTCTATTTTAACTCATCCATGCCCATTTTTGTCCAAAAACTAAAAATTGGGAAAATTGCTCATTAAGGACCTCTAATTAATAATCTAAAGCTATTTCACACATATAGCTTCTAGAAACACACATTTTGTAACTTTTGGAATTTAGTCCTTTTGGACAATTCAACCACAATTTCACAAAATTGCTTCATGAAACTTTCACACTAGGATGCATACAAGGCATAAACCTCAATAACTCATTTATAACCCTCGGATTTGTGGTCTCGCACCACTATTCTGACTAGGCCCTAAACCGAGATGTTACAACTCTTCCCCCCTTTAGAGATTTTCGTCCCCGAAAATCTTACCAGTAAAGAGGTTTGGATGTTGCTCTCTCATAGCTTCTTCCGTTTCCCACGTAGCCTCTTCCACACCATGTTTCTGCCATAACACTTTCACTAGTGCTATGCTCTTATTTCTCAACTTTTTCACTTCTCGAGCCAAGATCTTAATCTGCTCCTCTTCATAAGGCATATCCGGTCTTATCTCAATTTCCGTCGAAGGAATCACATGTGAAGGATCGGAGCGATACCGTCGCAACATCGACACATGGAACACATTATGAATCTTTCCCAACTCTACTGGCAAAGCTAACCGGTATGCTACAGGCCCAACTCTTTATGTAATCTCATACGGCCCTGTGAATCTTGGACTCAATTTCCCTTTTCGTCCAAATCTCATAATCTTCTTCCACGGGGACACTTTCAAAAACACTTTATCGCCCACTTCAAACTCAATTTCTTTTCTTTTCAAATCCGTACGACTTCACATGCCGGTCCAAGCAACTCTCGGACTATTACGGATTACTTTCACCTTCTCTTCGGTTTCTTTCACTAGATCGACCCCATGGATCCGCTTCTCACTAAGCTCGGTCCAATACAAAGGAGTCCGACACTTACGACCATACAAAGCCTCATACGGTGCAATCTGTATACTCGACTGATAACTGTTGTTATAGGCGAATTTGACCAAAGGTAGATATCTCTCCCAACTACCTTCGAATTCTAGCACACAAAGATCGAAGCATATCTTCCGTAACTTGAATCACTCTTTTAGACTCGACCATCGGTTTGCGGATGGAACGCAAAGGTTTGAAATTCAATCTCGCACCCATGGCCTCTTGCAACTTCTTCCAAAATCTCGAAGTAAACCTCGGATCTCTATCCGATATAATGACATATAGGTACACTATGCAATCTCACTATCTCTCGCCACATACAACTCAAATAACTTATCCAAAGAATAATCAACACGTCATCGAATAAAGTGAGCCGACTTTGTCAATCTATCCACAACAACCCACACAAAGATCTCTCTTTCTGAGTCATCGGCAACCCCGTTACAAAATCCATGGTAATCCGATCCCACTTCCATTCGGGTACCATTATCGGGTCAAGCAATCCCGAGGCACTTGATGCTCACCTTCACTGTTGGCAAATCGGACACTTTGTCACAAACTCAAATATCTCTTTTCATACCCGCCCACCAATACAACTTCCTCAAGTCGTTGTACATTTTCGTACTGCCCGGATGTACTGACAAACATCTACTGTGGGCCTCATGCAAAACCTTTCGAATCAACTCCTCATCTTTAGGAACACAAATTCTGTCACGATACATCAAACAACCATTCAAATCCACTCGAAAATCAGAATCACTTTCTGATCCTCACTTAGCTATCTTAGCTTGCATCTCACTGTCATTTTTCTCAACTCTGCCAAAATAGCACTATCGCCAGACAATGCTAAACTCATGCTCATAACTCTTAGAGCATACAAGGATTTCCTACTCAGGGCATCCACAACCACTGTAACACCCCTAACCCGTATCCATCGCCGAATTAGGGTTATGAGGCATTACCTTACTAAGCTCAATTCCGAAATAGACCTTCAACTGAATTTAAGCACAAGCAATGCAATCATTACTATATTATATAACATTACAATCTATTTAAAAATTAAAATAAATGTATAACGAGTTTTATTACCAATACTTAATACACACAAATGTCTGAATCACATAATTTAAACATTCATGGCACATATATATATATATAAATTTGAACCATATCTCAACTTATGTCAAATTATAACATATATCGGTATCAATCAAAATTCATATAACATAAGTTTGAGTTTCATATATATATATTACTATAATACATATGCATATTAAAACAATTGAACCATTATACCATTTAATAATCAATTACATATACCAACATATTAATATTACCTCTTGGCCGAATATACTATTTCACCTTTCATTTGGATTCGTAACTAACCAATCAAGAAACATATTCATTTCTTATCATTAATAATTAGATCTATATAGCCAACTATCACATATATATGTCTCATTATAAAAGTATGAATATCACATAGCCAAATCACTTAAACATAGCATTATTTAATTCTTACTAAACATATCAAGCATATGCTATTTATCATAAGGTCAAAACACATGTCTTACTCAAATATCATTAGTAAAACGTAATAAACAATTACACATAAATTCACCTTAATCGCGATCATGCACGTATCATAAACATGGCAAACATGATTCACATATAAACCAAAACCAAGACTAAGTTTACTAAAACCATCACCTAATATACATATATATATACCAATTTAGCACCTTCCACATGTGATATAGACCATTACCGAATTTAAAACATCCATTAACATTATGAACAAGCTATGAAATCCAAATTATAGAAATGATACTTAACCAAAAGAAATAGCCATTTTCGCAAGGCTATATTTATATACAAGATCAAACATCATATGTTTCAAAACTTAATCTAGCTTATACATGCCTTCAAATCAAAACCAAGATTTAAAATACCAAAAAGAGGCGATAGTGTGGATGACTTTCTTGACGATCCCTCTCGAGCTTGTAGCTTAACCAGAATCTATAAACAAACAATTAAACAAAAGAAATCGGAGTAAGCTTACTAGCTTAGTAAGTCTCAAGTGTTAAAAATACTTAGTATCAACCATAAAATACATAAATTCATGGTATTAAACATGAAATTTTAATTTATAATTACTTATACCAACTCTCATTACTTCATTTAACATAATATCATTGATCTCATCATCACATAATTAAACTTCGAACATACATAATTATCACATCCGCAGATACTCGATTCTACTCCCATGAACATATACATCACATCTATTTTTTTCACAACCAAGTGGTATAACATAATCTTTCATCCTCTATTCGAACATATCTATAACACACATATATATATATATATATATATCTATATATATAACATTCATCAAGGTAATTAACTTCCACTTCTTCGTGTATTCGTTCGTTATTTGCTTGAGTAGCACGAAAATGAACTACTTACCTCTCTCGTCGAATTAATACGTTTCAAAGTGAAATTTCTTGACATGTGCACAAATCGATTTGCAAATATTCGAGCTTAGATTACATTCACCAAGATTTAGCCTCTGGACTCAAGGTCCAAAATTAATCACCGTAATAAACTCCGCTAGGCATTAAGCGAATCGTTTCACCGCAAGACGTGGCACGCTAGGCTAAAAGCCCGAATAACACACCGGCACAAGGCCCGCTAGGCTAAAAGCCCGAATAACACACCGCCAAGACAGGGGCACCTTTAGGCTAAAAGCCCGAATAACACAGCTATAATTCATCAATTCACCATATTAACATCACATTATTATCGATTCATGTACTTAAACCACAATCACTTAACGTATCTTATACATACAAGTTTCCATTTCAAATTCAAATCACATTAAGTCCAATAGTGAACTTTAACATTCGGCTATCCTCAATTTAAATGCTCAAATAAATCAATTAATATCAATGACTATATTTGTAATTAACTCTTTCATGTACTTAGACTCAAGAACTTACCTCGATCGTCGATAGACCGTGTAAATCGGCTATTCGAGAACCTTCGCTTCTTTCCCGATCCAATTCTGTTTTTCTTTGCTCTTGATCTAAAACACATTAAATTCAGCTCATTCAAGTACATTTCAATTCAATTTAGTCCCAAATCACATAAATGGACAAATTACCATATTACCCCTAATATTTCACTACTTTGCAATTTAGTCCTATTTGCATAACACACAAAATACACCAAATTAACTAAGACTATACAAGGGCCGAATATTCCTAGGGACTTTACAAGCCTTCACATTTCATTTATTTTGCAAATAAGCCCTCTAAAATTTCATTATTACAAATTAGCCCAAAATACTCAAATTTACCAAAATTTCCAATGCAAATTATACTAATCTTTACCATATCATTTATATAAAATTATAAAACACCAAAAATTACAAGAATATAGCAATGGCCGAATCTCATACATGCTCATTTTCAAAAATTCTATTATGGGTCGGGTACTATATACAAAGCAACGATCTCAAAACGTAAAATTTATCAAAAACATTAAAAACTAACCTTAAATCAAAGCTTGAAGTTGCCAAATTTAAACAAGGTTTTCTCCCTTTCCTTTAACACATTCGCCATGAAAAGAAATAAAATGCTAATGGCTTTTCTCATGTTTTATTTAACATATAATATAACATTTAATTAGTTTACTATTATAACCTTTAAATAAAAATAAAACTATTATATTTAATAAGGGCAATTGTGACTTTAGCCACCCACTAACTTTAAAATGGACTATTTACCCTTTAGATGCTCCACATTAAAAAGCCATCACCATTCTAGTACTTTACACTATAGAATGCAACTTTTACGTTTTACGCGATTTAGTCCTTTTTATCAAATTAAGCACTCAAACAATAAAATTTTTCTACGAAACTTTCACACACATTAATTCACATATAAATAACACAGAATATAATATTTTAAAATTTATTAGACTCGGATTCATGGTCCCGAAACCACCGTTCCGATTAGGGTCAAATTCAGACTGTTACAACCACATTCACTTTTCCCGGGTGGTAATCAATGACTAACTCAAAGTCTTTCAACAACTCAAGCCACCGTCTCTGTCTCAGATTCAAATCCTTCTGATCCATCAAATACTTTAAACTCTTGTGATCCGTAGAGATTCGACACTTCTCACCATACAAGTAATGTCGCCAAATCTTTAACGCAAAAACAATCACAGCCAACTCTAAATCATGAGTCGGATAATTCTTCTCATGCAGCTTTAGCTGCCTCGAGGCGTAAGCGACTACCTTACCCTCTTCCATCAACATGCAACCAAGACCATTAAACGACGCATCACTATAAACCACAAACTCTTTCCCCAATTTTGGTTGAACCAAAACTGGTGCCTTAGTCAACATTGTTTTCAGTCTCTCGAAGCTCTGTTGACATGTCTTAGTCCATTCAAACTTGACATCTTTATGCAATAGTTTCGTCATCGGGGTGGTAATCACAGAGAACCCCTTTGCGAAACGTCTGTAATATCCCACTAATCCCAAGAAACTTCTGATTTCTGACACATTCCTCGGTGGTTTCTAATCAACAACAGCCGATATCTTACTCGGGTCAACTCTGACACCATCACCTGACACCATGTGTCCTAGGAATCCGACCTCTCGGAGCCAAAACTCACTCTTGCTAAACTTAGCATACAACTGCTTATCTCTCAAAGTTTGCAAGATAATTTTCAAATGCTCTTCGTGATCATTCTCATCCCGAGAATAGATCAAAATATCTTCAATAAAGACAACTATAAACTTGTCCACATATGGTCTGAAAACACGGTTCATCAGATCCATAAAAATCACCGGTACATTCGTCAAACCAAACGGCATAACCAAAAACTCATAATGGCCATACCTTGTCCGAAATGCAGTTTTCAACACATCTTGCTCTTTCACTCTGAGCTGATAATGACCAGACCTCAAGTCTATCTTGGAGAACACTGTAGCTCCCTTCAGTTGATCAAAAAGATCATCAATCCTTGGTAAAAGATACTTATTCTTCACCGTCACCTTGTTCACTTGTCTATAGTCTATACACAACCTCATAGACCCATCTTTCTTCTTCACGAATAATACCGGGGCACCCCACGGCGAGTAGCTCGATCTTGCAAAACTTTTCTCTGTCAACCCTTGCAACTGAACCTTCAGTTCTTTCATCTCTACAGGTGCCATTCTATATGGAGGAATTGAAATAGGTGCCGTTCCCGGAACCAACTCAATTCCAAACTTGACCTCTCTCACTGGAGGTAATCCGGGTAACTCTTCTGGAAATACATCTGGATACTCACATACCACTGGCACTATTTCAAACTCTACTCCAACCTCTCGAGTATTCAATACAAAAGTAAGATAGGACTCACATCCTTTTCTCAAACATTTCTCAGCCACTAGGGAAGAAATCATCACTGGTAGACTATCCGATCCACCCGATTCAACCCGAACCACATCTCCACTCTCACATTCCAATTCAATGAACTTACTACCATAGTTCACTAAGACACTATGGGTAGTCAACCAATCCATGCCTAGGATTAAATCAAACTCATCAAACGACAACAACATAAGGTTCGCCGAAAAAAAATGATTCTCAATCAATAAAGGACAATTCTTACACACTCTGTCCACTAATACATGCTTTCCTAACGGGTTTGACACCTTAACCACTATGTCCGTAGACTCAACGGTCATACTCAAACTAGATGCTAATCTCATGCAAATATAAGGATGAGTAGACCCTGGATCTATTAAAGCAATAACAAAGGTGTCATAGAGAGAAAAAGTACCCGTTATCACATCAGGGGAGGATGCCTCTTCGCGAGCGCGAATGGCATACGTCCTCGCAGGTGCCCGACCCTCTGGTCTCACAGCAGAATCTCTAGGCACACCTCTACCACTAGCCCCACTTCTTGGGTTCCTTGGTGGTCTACCCCTCGTAGACACATCACTAGGTCTCAGCTCTTGCCTCTCTTCCTCATCATCCCTCTCGGGGCAGTTTCGGATAAAATGGTCGGGGGAACCACACTTATAACATTTTCAAATATTTTCCCAACACTCTCCGGTGTGATATCTACCACAACTTGGACACTCCGATTTACTCTTTGTATTGCCCACTCTCTCCATTGAGGGAGCTTGGACTCTCAAACCCGAGCAAGTATTGCCCAAGTCTCGATGCGAATAACCCATCAGGCCTTTGTCATCCAAGGATTCACTTCCTTGGATCTTTTCGACCGGGCTTGGTATGACTTGCCCATCGGCCTCTTTCTAGCATCTCTGGCTTCACTCACGACCCTCCTCTTTTCTCGAACTCACTGCCGGCCTTACTTGCCCTCTCAACTAATACCACAAATTCTTTCAACTCCAAAATGCCCACTAGGAGTTTGATGTCCTCATTCACCCCATCTTCGAACCTCTTACACAAGATGGTCTCACGATACACATTCTTGAGCGTATTTGCTAAGCTTCTAACAAACTCACACTCATATTCCGCCACTGTCATTCTTCCTTGTTTCAACTCAAGGAATTCCTTCCTTTTTTGATCAGTAAACCTCTGGCTTATATACTTCTTTCGAAACTCTTCCAGAAAGAAGTCCCACGTCACCCGCTCTCTCAGGACCACTAACGTCAACGTCTTTCACCAATGGTATGCCGAATCTCTCAGCAAGGATACGTCACACTTCAAACTCTCTTCAGGCGTACATGAGAGTTCATCGAACACCCTCATCCAGTTCTCCAACCAGAACTCTGCCCTCTCTGGGTCATCATCTACCTTAGCTCTAAACTCCTTAGCCCCGTGCTTCCTAATCTTATCCACTGGGGGCTTCGATATCCTCACTACATCCATACCTTTAGGAGCCACTGGATTTGGCTGAGGTATAGGAGGAGGAGGTGGAGGAGGTTGAGCATTAGGGTTCGCTCGAACATAGTCTGAGTACCAATTACTCATCATTTGGAGAAAGGCTTCTCGTACCTCTTCCCCTTGACCCCTAATCTCGGGTCCACTCTCAACGGGTGCGATTCCTTGCGTAGGAGCCGGTGCGTTACTAGCTGCTTCATCACCAGTCAATGGATCGGAATCCATATTCTATATAAAAAAAGATTTAAAATCATCAGAAGCCACACACTATCATTGTACACATATGGCATGTATAGCTAGACTCTTACACCCGCTACGGTAGTCCTAGAACCGACTAAACCATAGCTCTGATACCACTAAATGTAACACCCCTTACCCGGGTTCTACGCCAGAATCGGGCCCTAGGCGTTATTGAACTCAAACCACTTGATCGCCACTTAGGCTCATCGTAACTACTCTCTGAAGTCATCTCAACAACATCATTCTCGACTTACGAGGCCTCAATCATACATACGAGGGCTCTCGAGACTAAACCGGAACTTTTTCCAATCTTAAAATTTTTCTCTTTATATAGGTCTCACACGCCCGTGCAAGATTAGACACGCCCGTGCATGGACACACACGCCCATGTCCCCAAACCGTGCCTAAAAACCTAGCATTCTGCCAATGCCCCATGGCCAAGGCGCACGTCCGTGCTTACCACCCGTGGTGCACACTGACTACTTTAACATGGCTAGAGTCTAGACACACGCCCGTGTGGCTAGCCCGTGACCAACACTGATTAATCCCACACGCCCTAGACACACGCCCGTGTGGCTGGTCCGTGGTCTATTCTGATTTAAAATACTAACATGCAGGGGATGCACGGCCAAAGCACACGCCCTTGGGTTGACCGTGTGTCACACATGGCCTAGACACACGTCCGTGTGTCTATCCACATGGCCAAGAACAAAGCTATTTGCTAAGCTCTTCTCACCCTTATAGCTTACACAACATGCACTCATACAACACATCCATAATCAACTCAAATTGAATTACAATCTCACATAGACAACTATAACTTTCTTTCATATAATGTAATAGCCAACAACCATGGCATTATACAAAATAAGCTATCCATCTAAAGGCCAACACATCTTAGCTATTTACAACAAAATTCACTAACTTGTCTAGCCCCTATACATGACATATACAAAACATTGAGTCTCATGTACCAGAGTGTACTGATAGTGTGGGCGATCTTCCAAATGATCCTCGTATCTCGATTCAACACCTTTACTCTATAAGAAAAGGGAAAGAAAGAGAGTAAGCTTTGAGCTTAGTAAGTTTACACATAAACAATTAAGCAACATAGTATAAGCTAAGCAACAATTAGCATTATACCAACATAAGTAATTCAAAACTATGCTTACTCTTTCTATCCCTTACCACATTCCAACACATCATGAGTCACATACTCATAACCATCAAAATGCACCCCTACATTCAATGTCACATTTACAAAATATACAACACATCATTATTTCTCAATAATTCATCCACACAGCAAATTAACTTAATAATACATCCACACAGCTGTTTTACTCAATAATGCAATCATATGGCTAATCCACACAGTTAACCCACACAGCAAATGTCCCGGTGGTTTCGCACTTAGCACACCACAATCGATTAATAAGGTGGTATCGCACTTAGCCTACCACAAAGGTAATCATAGGGGTTTCTCACTTAGCCCACTAAACGATATACCTCACGATAGCATCGCACATAGCCAGCTCATCGTCAATATACATTAGGATGGTATCGCACTTAGCCTACTAGAAAGGTAATCATAGGGGTTTCTCACTTAGCCCACTAAACGATATACCTCACGATAGCATCGCACATAGCCAGCTCATCGTCAATATGCATTAGGATGGTATCGCACTTAGCCTGCCATCTAGCATTATCACTACACATTCACATTTCTACTTACTCAATTAAACATCTATTCACAACTCTACTACATTCATTCTACTTGAACCACATAGGTTCTCAATCAATCTCTAACAAGCTACACGCTAGCTAT
Organism: Gossypium sturtianum; assembly: GCA_025698515.1. Taxonomy (NCBI): domain Eukaryota; kingdom Viridiplantae; phylum Streptophyta; class Magnoliopsida; order Malvales; family Malvaceae; genus Gossypium; species Gossypium sturtianum. Next base: position 92,631,231 of record CM046949.1, read on the forward strand.
CATCAACAAATTGTAAGTATGAATGCATTGTTTATGCATAGACTTACCTCGATACTCAAAAGTATTGAGACTTGCAATTTAGTCCACCACCTTGCTTTTGCCTCAGTTTCGATCTGGGCTTCATCTTTCTTGATCTATAATGAATAAATAAGCTTATTCAATACATACATTGACTAAATTGACCCACATCTCATACTTTAGCAAAATTACTATTTTGCCCCTAAACTTTCTCATATGTACACTTTAGCCCCAAAGGCTCGTAAAGTGATTTTTATTCAACTTTCTAGTCTTTCATGCTTAGCCGAACCACTTATTCAACTAAAGCTATCATCAATTCTCACTAAAACACTCATGTATGACCAAACTTAAGATTTTCACAATCAAGTCCTTACATGCATTTTCATGGAAAATCACTTAACAAAAGATGTTTCTACTACATCAAGCTTTCATAATCTTCCATAAAACAACAAAATACATGCATGTCATACATGACCACATTTTTGAACATCCTTTATAGCTCACCAAATAGCTAAAAATAGCTTACTCATGCTACCGGACTTCAAAATGCAAAGAATATAAAAAACGAGGCTAGATGCACTTACTAGCAAGCTTGAAAAATTGAAGAACCCTAGCTATGGCTTCCTTCAAATTTTTGGCAATGAGGGGAAGAAGATGAGCATGATTTTGTCATCTTTTCTCCTTTTTAATCACTTATTTGTTAAATGACTAAAATGCCCTTTTTGATAAACTTTCTATTTTAACTCATCCATGCCCATTTTTGTCCAAAAACTAAAAATTGGGAAAATTGCTCATTAAGGACCTCTAATTAATAATCTAAAGCTATTTCACACATATAGCTTCTAGAAACACACATTTTGCAACTTTTTCAATTTAGTCCTTTTGGACAATTCAACCACAATTTCACAAAATTGCTTCATGAAACTTTCACACTAGCATGCATACAAGACATAAACCTCAATAACTCATTTATAACCCTCGAATTTGTGGTCTCGCACCACTATTCTAACTAGGCCCTAAACTGGGATGTTACAACCCTAGCTCAAAATATAGCTAGAAATAGCTAAATCGAGCTACGAGGATCTCAAAAATACGAAGAACATTAAAAACGGGGCTAGGAGACACTTACAAATTAGCTTGAAAGTTGAAGAAACCCTAGCTATGGAGTCCTTGTGATTTTTGGCCAAGCTTAGAGAAGATGGACATGAATTTTGACTTCTTTTTCCCTTTTAATTCTTTTATTAACCAAATGACAAAAATGCCCTTAAGGCCCTTTCTTAAGATTTTTCCTTCCCATGCCCATTTTTGTCCATCATCAAATATAATGGTTTAATTGCTAAGTAAGGACCTCTAATAATTTTTATAAATCTATTTCATACTTGAATCTTCTAGAATCTCATACTTTCTAATCTTTGCAATTTAGTCCTAATGGACAAATTGATCACTATTTAATAAAATTTCCTTATAAAATTTTCACACAATCATGTAACCACACCATAAGCCTCATAAAAATCACAAAACACATATTTCTACTTTGAATTTGTGGTCTCGCAACCACTATTCTGACTAGGCCCTAAATCGGGCTATTATAATGCCTCTTCGCGAGCGCGGATAGCATAAGTCCTCGCAGGCGCTCTACCCTCGGATCTTGCAGTCTGCTTTCTAGATGTATTCTTACTACTCGTTCCATTTCTTAGATTTCTCTGTGGCTCCCTTTAGTAGTATTTCCTGATCTTGCACTCTGAAATTTCTCTTTTTCAACCATCTCAAGGCATTCTCTAATAAAATGATCTTGGGATCCACACTTGAAACAAGCTCTCTCGTGTGCTCGGCACTTACCGGGGTGACGTCTGCCACACTGTGAACACTCCGGTCTACTTGGTCGAGCGTTACCAACACTAGCAATTGAGGTGGTCTGAGCTTTAGAACCCGAGTACTGTTTACCTTTACTTCGGTTTGAAAACCCAGCTGAAGTGGCTGATCGAGTAGTGAACTCTCTTGATTTCTTGGATGAGGATTGAAATGGCTTTCCCATTTGTCTCTTCCTCGAGTCACGAGACTCAATTTCAGCCTTTCTTTTCTCTTTGGCCAATTCCTCGGCCTTGCACGCTCTCTCTACTAGCACAACAAATTCCTTTAGATCTAGAATGCCAACAAACAATCAGATATCCTCATTTAATCCATCCTCAAACCTTTTACGCATAATGGCTTCAGTGGATACGCACTCCCGAGCATATTTACTAAGGCTTACAAACTCATGTTCATATTCGGTTACCGTCATTCGACCTTGTTTTAGCTCAAGGAATTCCTTTCTTTTCTGGTCGATGAACCTTTGACTAATATACTTCTTTCAGAAATCTTCTTGGAAAAATTTCCAATTAACTTTCTCCCTTGGCACAACCGACACAAGGGTATTCCACCATTGGTAGGCCGAATCTCTTAAGAGAGACACGACACATTTCATACACTCTTCGGGTGTGCAAGATAGTTCATCAAATACTCTGATAGTATTTTCAAGCCAAAATTTTGCTCTTTCTGGATCATTATCTTTGTTAGCTTGAAATTCCTCAGCTCCTTGTTTCCGAATTCTATCAACCGGAGGCTTTTCCCTTTTTACCACTTCTACGACTTGGGGAGCTACAGGGGTAGGCTGAGGAATAGGTGGGGGAGGAGGGGGTTGCATGTTCGGGTTCGTTTGAACGAACTTCGTATACCAGGCATTCATCATATGGAGAAAGGCTTCCCTAGCCTCTTCTCCTCCTCTCTGACTCACAGTCATTGGTCTATTCTCATTTTTATTTGGCACCGTCCCTTGGGCGAGAGCCGACGCGTTACTCTCTACATCATCCGCCACAGCTCTGTCAGGATCCATTTACTATATGAAAACATAATTTAGATCGTCAGGAGTCATCACACTATCATTATATAAATACTCATACGTATGGCATGTATAGGTAGACTCATGCTTACGCTACAATAGTCCGAGAATCGACTAAATCGTAGCTCTGATACCACTAAATGTAACACCCCTTACCCGTATTCGACGCTGGAACCGGGTACGAGGCATTACCGGACTTAACATGCTCAATCTTATAATATTGGGCCATAAATTTTCATTCATACTTAAGAACCCTTTCATTTGTACTCATAATGTCCCTATTATAGGTCTACTAGACCCAAAACATACATATAGATTGGTTCGGGACTGAATCGGAGATTTACGAACACTTAGAAATTTTTTACTCAAAATAGGGCCATACGCCCGTGTGAGAGAAGAGACACGCTCGTGTGGCATATCACATGCCCGTGCTTCAGGCTGTGTCCAAAATAAGGGACATTCTATTTATGACGTTAGCAAACCCTTAGGGGCACATGGCCAAGCCACACGCCCGTGTGCTGGCCCGTGTGACGAACTAAATTTTTCACAAATTAAATGCAGGGGACACACGGTCATGCTACACGCCCATGGGGCAGATCGTGTGTCACACACGACCTAGACACACGCCCGTGTGTCTACCCGTGTGGACAAATGCAAGGCTATCTACCAAGCCATTTGCCACCCTGAAAAACAACCACACTTATACTATTTCTAGCAACACATGACATAACAATAATGCATCTCAAATATCCATAATCAAGACATCGACACCTTAAATTCCACTACATTCATCATGCTCATACTTCATACTTTAGTCACTCAATTGCGTAAACTTGCACTTCATGAATTTCATCATCATTGAATAGATATAACTTAACTAGTTTTGGCCAATTTCAATGGCCATTTACAAAATGAATTGAGTAACATTAATAGCCAACACTTTGGCTAACCAATATGACATATAACAAAATGACCAAGTTCCTATACATGCCATACCCAAAACAATCAAACTTTACTATACCAAAAGAATATCTTGATAGTGTGAATCGAGCTCCGACGTCCTACGATCCTCGAGCTAGCTTGGCGATACTAAAAGGAAAAGGAAGAAGAGAGGGGTAAGCATAAAGCTTAGTAAGTTTGCATGAAATAAATAGCAACATAAGAGCTTATGATAACATTCATACATTACATTGAGTAATAACTCAAATTCTCAAGCACATCGACATAACTTACTCATGCTTACTCTTACCAATATCATAACACATATCGAACTCATTTCTCGTGAGGTTATTATATATATACCTGTATCACTTCATCACATAGCTTTAGTACTTTTACTTCTTGAACATAAACTTAGCTCTTTATCCCGTTGAACCACTTGGAATATCGAAGAATACTTGTCATTCACATAATACGATACCAAGGCCATATCCCAGATATGGTCTTACATGAGATCACTTCTTGATGTCGATGCCATATCCCATATATGGTCTTACACGGGATCACTTCTTGATGCCGATGCCATATCCCAGATATGGTCTTATATGAGATCGTATATCGATGCCATGTCCCAGACATGGTCTTACACTATTTCATACCGAAGTTAGGTCCCAGATGTGGTCTTACACGGGATTACTACTCGATGTCGATGCCATATCCCAGATATGGTCTTATACGGGATCTCCTTTCGGTGCCGAGGCCATGTCCCATACATGGTCTTATACGGGACCTTCTTATTCTCATGTCGTGACAATGGTATCCTTTCTATTCCTAAGGTTCAACCGGGACTTTTACATAATATAATTTCCTCATACTTTCATCAATACCTCATTAATCAATTTCATAGAGATAATATACATTTCTCATGATATCAAGCATATTAAAACATAATAACATTACGTTGATTTATTACACACAAACTTACCTCGGTAACAAAATATGTACAGTTGTTCAATTTAGTCCACCACTTTGTTCTTTCCTCGGTTTTAGTCCAAACTTTGTGTTTCTTGATCTATAATGACAATTTCACTTATTTAATGATCACATTGACTAAAATAACTCGTATATCACACTTTGGAAAATTATAGTTTTCCCCTAAACTTTTGTATATTTACAAAGTGGTCCATAGGCTCTTATAATGAAATGTACTCATTTCCTTGGTTACCCAAGTCTAGCCGAACATTTATTGAGCTTATAACAGCTCACAATTTCCTTCAAAACTGATTTTTATTACACATTTTATCACTTTTACAACTAGGTCCTTTTTATGAGTTTTCCTTGAAAGTCACTTAGAAAAATATGTTTATCATACATCAAACTTTCATATTTCTCCATTAAACATCAAAATACATGTATGTCATACATGGGTAAATTTTTGAACATGAACCCTAGCTTAAAATATAGCTAGAAATAGCTAAATCGAGCTACGAGGATCTCAAAAATACAAAGAACATGAAAAACGAGGCTAGGAAGTACTTACAATCAAGCTTGAAAGTTGAAGAAACCCTAGCTATGGTGTCTTTGAAATTTTTGGCTAAGCATGGAGAAGATGGACACCATTTTTGACTTCTTTTTCCCTTTTTATTAACTTATTAACCAGATGACCAAAATTCCCTTAAGGCCTCTTTCTTGATATTTTTCCTTCCCATGTCTATTTTTGTCCATCATAAGATATAATGGTCTAATTTCTAAATAAGAACCTCTAATAAATTTTCTAATGCTATCTCATACTTGAACCTTCTAGACCACATAAGCATAAGCATGCAAACATGTCATAGACCACACAAAAGTCATAAAACACATGTCTCTACTTCAGATTTGTGGTCTCACAACCATTATTCTGACTAGGCCTTAAATCAGGCTGTTACATTCAAACTACTATGAGTGAGAATCATGTGAGTCTTTATGCTGACTCTTGTTTGTATGATGATGGTACTTATAGGTCTGTAAGAGAGTGGCTGAAAGATGATGCTGTGATCCTTGAGGTTGCAATATGTTATGTATGTGACCCTATGTGTGGTTAATGAAGTATGTTTATGACCGTGCTAATTTTTATTGAGAATAATATGCATATTTGGTTTAGACATGTTGAGTTTAAGTAGGTCGATATAAAGTATAGTTTCATCTGAATTTCTGGATTGTGTACATGCGTCTTAATTGTATGTTATTTGATATGTTCTGATAAGAGTGGGTTTGAGCATGATGAGTCTATGTCTGTCTCTGTGGAGTCATCTAAAAAGGTCCGTCGGGACTTTAAACACGATTATGAAAGGAAAATTCTATGGCACCATATTGTGTAAGAACATAGTTAGGCTATGGCATCATATGGAAAAGCACTAAAGGAAGGTGATTACCCAAAGGGTCCTCTGCGTGACCTCGGATGATAACAGGCGAACCTCATGAAATGTGAGTCTAGGCGAATCCCTATCGTGACCACACCAGAAAAAGAAAACCTTTGTGGTGATCTTTGAAAAAGAAGCCTTTGTGGCGATCTATGAAGGGAATGTCTTTGTGGCACACTCTAAATAATGACCCTCAGGACAACCATTCAAAGGAAACGCCTCTATGGCAGACCCTAAGAGAAAGAAATGGTATTCACGATGAAATCTGAAGGAACAATAGTTTTAATGAACTCAGAAGGAAAATCCACTATCGTGTATAATGTTACACCTTCGATGAGATATTCTAATGAGCCTCCCTTGTGGCGAGCTTCATATGTAATGTATGGCGTATCCTGTATAGTCTTAAGAAAAGAACAGAAAAACTGGAATGTGCCAGAGCATGTGGCAAATTCAAAGTATAAGTTAAGTAAAATTGAGGACAGACTTGAGTAGAAGCTACGTCTGATTGTTTGATGAAGGGCATCTATCAATGAACTGTAACAAGAAAAGGTAGTCAAAAAAAGATAAGGTAAGGAAAGTAAATTCAAATATTGTTTTGCGAATAACATTATATAATGGAATCATGATTAAGATGAGTATGAAATGAAGAAGTTTAAAAAGGATGAAGCCACTGATGAAACAATGTTAAAGGAAATTAACCATGATATAATAGATAGAAGGAAGGATTATGTTTAGTTAATGGTAAACTATTCCTGGTGACAAACAACTGAAGTTTTAAGAAAAGGATCTGACGGTGATGGAGTATCCTGCTCGTTTATGGAAATCAACGACTAAGGTACAAATGATTATTTCTCACTAAGTTCTCATTAATTTACAAGAATTGTGTTTTCTGTTTCAGGTTAACTGTGAGGTTGTGCCTGGGTGGAACGATGCCAGGACTACGCCCAAGGAGTGGCGTAGCGGAATATTATGCATATAGAGCAAGCTTGATGGCATGATTGAGTCTGTCTAGCACATAGTAACCCTTGAATTGGGATAACCACATTAGACCAGGACATCATTTCAGTAATACTTGTAATAGAATTCCCTATGTGTCATAACCGAAATTCTTCAATGTTTATACTTTTATATTGTATTATGAAGTCTTGTAATTATGTAGTTCAAATCAATTGTAATTTGTGTAAGTAGAGTTAAGTTTCACCTGTATTAGAGAGGTAACACCCAGGATTCAGATCCAGTTCATCGGATTTGGTTTGGAGTGTTACACTTCCAATCTAGCAAAAGTGTTTCTAACACTGAGTCTGCCAAAAAAGAAGATGATGATCCACTCACATATGACGAAGCGATGCAAAAAGTTGATTCCAAGCTCTGGGAAATAGCTACGAAAGCTTATATGGACTCTATGTATTCCAACTCTGTGTAGGAACTTGTAGACTTACCAAAAGGGATAAAACCCATAGGTGTAAGTGGATCTACAAGAAGAAAAGAAATGCGGATGGAAAAGTGGAAACCTATAACGCAAAAAGTGTAGCAGAAGGTTATACTCAGAAAGAAGGTATTAATTACGAAGAAACCTTCTCTTTGGTTGTCATGCTCAAGTCAATCCACATATTGCTTTCCATTGTGGTGGCCCTCCATTACGAGATCTGACAAATGGATGTCAAGATAGCGTTTTTGAATGGTTATCTTGAAGAGAGAATCTAGATGATGTAGCCCACCGGATATATAGCTAAAGAAAGCAAGCATAAATTTTGCAACCTGCTTAGATCCATATATGGACATAAGCAAGCATCTTGCTCATGGAATCAAAGATTTGATCCAATGATCAAGACTTTTGGATTTAAGCAGAACGTAGATGAACCTTGTGTATATAAACATTTAAGGGATGGAAAGGTGGTCTTTCTCATTTTATATGTTAATGCCATTCTACTCATTGGAAAAGATGTAAGGCCATTGTCATCGGTTAAATGTGGTTAACCCAATAGTTTAGTATGGAGGACTTGGGAGAAGCTAATTTTGTTCTAGGCATTTAAATCCTAAAGGATTGAAAGAACAAAGTGAAAGCATTGTCTCAGTCTTCGTACATAGACAAGGTATTGGAGTGTTATGCAATTACCAATTCAAAGTAGGGAAATCAACCCTCCGCATTGGGATTTCATCTCTCCTTAGAGAACTATCCTAAAATAGCAGAAGAACGAAAGAGAGAACATGTGAAAGGTTCATTATGCTTCAGCAGTAGGAAGTCTCATGTATGTTATGTTATGCACACACTCATATATCTATTTTGCAGTAGGGTTGATAAATCAATATCAGGCAAATCCAATACCAAGACACTGGCAAGCAGTTAAGCATATAGTCAAGTATTTACGGAGAATGAGGGATTATATGCTCGTGTATTCTGGAAGAGATTTTACTCCTACCAAATATACTAATTTTTACTTCCAAATGTGTCGAGATTCGAGGAAATCGATATCGGGTTATGCTTTTTTCCTAAACGGTGGGTCCATAGTGTGAATAAGTGTCAAGTAGGCTACATATCTAACTTCAGTATGGAGGGTATGAGGTATTGAAAATCTATGGCACTAAAACAATATGGATATAGCTAAACCGAAAAGAAACCACGTAATAAAAAACACATTAAGGGAGACAGGAATGTTTGATGGAATAGTGGATGTAGTCCAAAATCGCTTCTGAGGACAAACCTTGGGGATTTGTTTAGCCAAGACTCTTATATCTAGAGTTCTCTTTGGGAAACATATGGGGGGCATAGGAATGTGAAACATGACACATCTACTTCACTAGGGCAAGTTGGAGATTATTGTCCTATATGTAGTGTTTTTGTCTAAGTACACTTGTATTTTTTTTTTCAAACAGATTGGTTAATAAAATTATTCATAAATTACATTAATACTTTGTATATTGTCCTCGCATGGTTTTTGCACACAAAAAAATGGAAGGAAATGTTTCTCATTGATTATCTAATGTTTAACCGATACTAAGTAGTATTACGTGATCAGATCGTAATAGGAAAGACAACTTGTATTTGTTTTCATGCCTCATTTTTATTTATTTATCGTTAGCATTTAAACAAGTGTGAGTTATGTCCTATTGATTAAGTAGTGTATCTATTCTTGAGACCAAAGTTTGAGTCTAATACATGCATGGTCACACCATATAATTATGCCTCCAAGTGGGCCTCTTGTTGGGTTAAGAACCCAACGTACCTTATAAATAGAGTAAGAGATCTTGGGCTTACAAGGACCAAACATTGGTCGTTCCAAGCTATTTGGGTTCAATAATATGGAAATCCCACAGTTAAAATGAAATCCATCATTCAATTTCCTTCCTTGATATTTACATATTAGTGTTCTTATGTGTCAATATTTAGTTTTGTCCACAAATTTGTGTTTTCGTAACATTTATATTTATGTTGTTTGTCAAAGTGTTTAACTATGTTTTATTACTTTGTGTTTATTTGTTTTTCATGTGATTACATATGTTTGCATTTGTTTCCATAGCATGTAAATTATTGTTCTTTTTGTTCAAGTATTTCGTGTGTTTAGTTATATTTTGTCGAATGTAGTTTCCTTATGCATTATTTTCTTAAGAATTAATTGTTGTTTGTCCTATTTTGGAATTGTGTTTATGGGATCTATTTATAATGTTTTTCAGGTTCATTTGACCATCCATATTATGAGCATCAAGTCCCTATGTCCTTTCGGATTCCTCTTCAAATACATACATGGTGAACTCCTTAGCTCTTCAGAATTCAAACATTCACTAATGGCCATGAGACCCTTCATATTTTTTGCAAGATACAATGTTCTAGCCACAAACATGAATGATCGAATGCAAAGTACAAGTTTTCATGCATAGACGGTGCTACAAGGGGGCCTTAATGTGAATTTTCGGTCGGTTCATGCATTGCCACATACATGCACGTTCAATGGGAACTAAATGAAGTTACATTACACCTTAAATGAAATACCTCATACTCGACCCGGTCACCATACCTGATCTATGAGAATAAACTTGTTCAATTTAACCATTAACTATTCATATTTATACAAACATCTATCAATAGGAACAAAAATAGAACTACATCAAGCTTTAAACTATTATAAAATTTGATTCAAGTTCGAATAAATGGACGAAATTATAAAGTTTTTAAACTTTGGACCAGTATCGATACTGAGTAAATAAGTATTGATATTTTATAATAAGTATCAATATGAAAATATTTATCGATACCATTTTAGCATTATGCCAAATCAAGGTATCAATATTATTTCCACGGTATCAATACAAATTAGAAAAATATCGATACTAAGTAAAATTATCGATACCAAATTTATATTCTGTAAATTTTAAATTTGTTCATATGGTTTGGTATCGATACTTTAGTACATTTTATCAATACTTTCATTAAAATGGTCAAAAATATCAAGTTTGAAAAGATCACTTCATACCAATCTCAAAACCTAGCTTAAAGATGCATATAGATAGACATGTAACATATATAACACATTCATCCAACCTACATACCTAACCAATATACCTTTATTGGCACCACAATTCAAGCATAACTATTAACCAACCAAACTAAAACATCACTAACTTGTTAAGCTTGTTTAATCACCAACTAAACCATAAATACTAAATGACAAAATCATCCATTTATAACAAGTTTTCAAAGGCTAACATAACTCAACATAAATTTAAAAGCAAAATGGCCATTGCACAATAATTGATCAAGATAAGCATCAAATGGTATGCTACCAAATTCAAGTCACCACAAACACCAAATACATATTTATATTTCAAATGGCACAAAACATCACCAAGATCATCATTAACTTGTTCATACCAAAATCCTATTTACATGCCACTTATAACCGGATCAAAATAAATGAATACCTACCAAAAGACTTGTTGGATAGTGTGATCTCCAACGAAGTTCCAATTAATAACACGAGTATAACAATCTACAAGGAAGAAAACCAAATAGAATAAGCTTACGTAAAGCTTAGTAAGTTAGTAAAACAAAAACATCATATACCTGTCAATTTAATTTACAAATCATATTTATAACATAAAAATAACCAACCTTTGCCTTCTTTCATCATTCCAACTATACGAAATGATTAAACCTAAATTGTTCACATCATCAATACATAACATGTTAAGGTTCACATACCAAGATATAATCAACCAAATATAATTCAACATATCATCTCATTTCATTTCCTTTTCGATAGTTAACTATTTAGCCCGAAGAACAATAGTTAATTGACTTCAGATACACAGGAGGGTAATGTAACATTCTGATTCAGGGCCTAGTCAGAATAGTGGTGCGAGACCACAAATCTGAGTTAGTAAATTGAGTTCTTAAGGTTTATGACATGTTTGCATGATAGTATTAAAGCTCCATGTAGAAATTTTGTGAAATTGACATGGAATGATCAAATAGGACTAAATTGCAAAAGTTGCAAAATATGAGTTTCTAGAAGCTTTTTGCATGAAATAGCTTTAGAATATTAATTAGAAGTCCTTAAATAGCAATTTGCCCAAAATATAATTTTTGGACAAAATTGGACATGAGTTGGTAATTATGAAAATTTTAAAGAGAAGGGCATTTTGGTCATTTGGTTAATAAATGATTAAAATAGGAAAAAGATGATAAAAATCTATTCATCTTCTTCCTCTCATTGCCGAAAATTTGGAGACTCCATAGCAAGGGTTCTTCATTTTTTTTAAAGCTTGCTGGTAAGTTCATCTTAGCCTCGTTTTAAACATTCTTCGTATTTTTGAAGTTCTCGTATTATGAATTAGCTACTTTTAGCTATATAATGAGCTAAGATGCATGTTCAAAAATTCACCTATGAATGACATGGTTGTTAAATGATGTTTTATGGAAGATTATGAGAGTTTGATGTTAGATAAACATCTTTTCCTTAATGAATTTCATGAAAAATGATAGTATGGACTAATTTGTAATGGTTATAAAAAATTGGTCATACATACTAGAAATAATGAGAATTGATGATTATTATAGTAGAGAAAATGAATTAGCTAAGCATGAAGTTTAAGAAAGTTGAGTGAGATTCATTTTACGAGCCTTGGGGCAAAAGTGCAAATATGAGAAAGTATAGGTGTAACATCCTGGAATTGATGGTTCGGCATTTTTTTTTATGTTTCCCATGTGTTTGGTTTGTTCTACTTGTTGATTTGGTGTGTTTGGGGGTCCCCGAGAAGGTTTGGGGTCAAGTTTGAGCCTTGGTAAAAATTTTGTTTTTAGGCACTTTAGGGGAGAGCGGGTTGAGGCAGGTTTTAAAGGTAATTTCTTGTGTTTGATTGACACAAAAAGAGCTGTGGTGGAGTGGCAAGAAGATGCCACTTAAAGTGCAGGGGTGTGGCGTCACAAGGGAGCAGCAGGGGGAAGGAGTTCGAGTCGCGTCAACAGCATTCAGAAGCTTTATTTTTATGCTTAGGGAGCTAAGGTGGTGGTTTAGGCAAGGACTCTTCAAGGGTGGGTGTTGAATGAGTCAAAGTGTTTGAATGAGTGGCCATGAGGAGGGGGTGGAGTTTGAATTGGTCAAACTGATTCAAATGATTGAAGGGGAGTGAAAGTAGGAGGAAATTGTGGGATTTGGTGTTGGTTGTGGAGTTGGCCGAATTTGGGGAGCTTGGAGGGGGGAATTTTGGCTATGTGTGTTGTTGGGGCTAGGAAGTGGCGGCATTGGATGTGTGTTGGCAAAACCGAGAGCTTGGAGTAGTGTGTGTGCCGAATTAGTGAGTGTGTGAGCTTTTGTTTTCTTTTCGTGTTGCTTAGCTTTTGTGTGCCTAAACTCCCTAAGTACATCTAGGGTCTCTCATCATTTCTTTTCGTTTCTTAATATTTTTCTTATCTTTTTCTCTTGTTGGCAAATCTCTCCATTTGTGCACTTCTTTTTCTCTAAGGTTACCAAGACACCTTTGGCCGAATCTCTCTTCACCATCCACCCTTCACATTCCAGCTCGTTTTCTTTTGCCATCTCCTTCACAAGCCGAAACTTTCCTTCTCCTCTACCATTTTCTTTCTTAGCCGAATCACCTCTCAAACTCATCTTCTTCTTTAGCCAAAACCTTGCACCATCTCCATTGACACTTTTCCTTTTCTTTTTTCTCTTTAGCCAAATTTTCTGGTGTGTCAATCGGTATCTCTGCTCAAGGTAAGGTTCTCTTTTATTTTCTTATGATCAATCTATCCATTCTTTCTTTACAAGGTGAAGCCGAACCTATTCTATAAAGCAACTAAACCCGTTTCTTCATTCTCTGCCTGTAGACCGAACCTCTATTTCTCTCAAGACTCATCTCTGATTCGAGGACGAATCAGGAGTTGTGCGGTTCATCGTTTATCAAGGTAAGGAGTCACTTATTTTTAGGTTCTTTACTGTTATTTCCTTTTCGTGTAGTCTGCCTTAATCGAATTCCATTATTAGATAATCAACATTTCACTCTAACTACTGATCAAGTCTTGTCATGGATGCGAGTGCCAGTCAATCTAAGGAGGGGAGTGTACTTGTAGTCTCTAATCTGTCTTTCAAACGTCGTGCGGTGTCGGCAGTTTGAGACTTTCCGCCAGGCTGTGGTAGGGAGCCAACATCTGCCTGAGATAGACAAATAGCTGTTATCCCTGCTAGTGAAAGCGTCGACGTAGAGAGTCTAGTTTTACGCGTAATTAGGTGTGTAATGTTCACACTTTAATTTGTTAAACAATTCATGTTAATAATCAGTGTTGTTGAAAAGCCAAACGATCAAGCTTCGATAGACGAGATACCCTTGTGGGTAAAGTTGGAGACATCGGGTAAATTCTGCTGTAACGTTACTTTCGTGTTAATGTATGTATGAGTTGATTATACGTTATACATTCAAATTATTTTACATTCATCTCATTATGTTAATATGTGCATGGGTTTTGGGATGTGATGACAAAAGGGGAAGTGTGATCCTAAGACTGTCACAGTGGTTTGGTACCACAGTGGGTTTGCCCCACATAACTTATCCAGTGACTATGTCTCAGTGGTTTGGTACCACAGTGGTTCGACACCACATATATATTATTTCAGTGACCCGTCCCAGTGGTTTGGTACCACAGTAGGTTGGCCCTACATATTATATTTAGTGACTCTGTCACCAGTGGTTTGGAACCACCAGTGGTTTGGTACCATAGTGGCTTGGTGCCACAGGCGTTTGAATGATTCAGGTGTGTAGAGGATGGAAAACTAGGTTGGGCTGGGCTGCATTGCATACATGTGATATATGCTATATTGAGTGGGCTAAGGCCCAATGTGCATCCTGGGGCTTAAGGCCCGATTGTGTTGTAAGGGGAATTACACACTCGAGTCTTGGTGACTCACCCTCTCTGCTTAATTTGCGGATAATCCCTAGTTCGAGGATTTGGAGCCGAGGAGGACTTTGCGGTGGCCATACAATATTTCTTTCGTAAATACGTTTTCTTTATTTAAAACTTATTTTAGATTTGGGAATTTGTTATGTAATAAGGCCTCTGGGATTTTATTTTGGTTTTAATTTTAACTCGATTATTATCTATTACTGATTGTTCAAACAGGGTTTTCCTCAAACATTAATAGCTGTTTTCTACAATATTAACAAATAGATCACAAGCTATGAATAACTAAACTTGAAATTTTTAAACGATCACAAAGTTTCTTTAACGACCTTTCTATGTGACATGCCAGATCCGGTCGTAACGTCTAGGCCGGGTTTGGGGTGTTACAATTGTGGTATCAGAGCCAAGTTGCAAAACTGGGCTGTTGAATGGGTTCAAAAATGTTTACAAAGTTGGTTTGAAATATGGTTTAGAAAAATACATGTTTTCTAGAAGCATGGCACCCGAGTCTACCAGCACCAAATCCGAATGGTAAGTCTTCTGACTGTTGGTTGATTAGTATGAAATTGCTAGTATTAATAGATCAAACCTTAGAGGCTGAGACCTTTAGACATATGATTGCGAGAACCACTCTTAGATCTGAACTCATAAGATACCTGTTAATGAAATAGTGGAATAAATTACTAATACATAAAACTTGTAATCAGATTAATTCGAATTGGTAGTCATGAGCGCTAGAGGACGTGGACATGGTATGTGCGGCCATGGTAGAGGCCGGAGTGTCGGGTCTGAACCTTCGGAATCAGGGCATGGGCCGAAAGATGAAGTGCCAGTACCACCAGTTGCGGAGGCTAAATTTCAGGATCAAACTGGTAGAGACGATGCTGTGTCTCAAGCTATGTTACGTGTTTTGGAGCGGGTTATTGGAGCGAGCTCGGGATCAGTAGCTCGAAAATCTGTGTCGGAGCGACTTCGAGCTAATGGGGCTGAAATGTTTAGGGGCGTTTCTGGTGGCTCCTAACGTAGCTGAGTACTGGTTAGAATCAGTTGAACGGATCATGGACGATCTTGATTGTACTGCAGAGGAAAAATTGAAAGGAGTGGTGTCTCTTCTCCGAGATGAGGCATACCAGTGGTGGCTTACAGTAAGGGATGGTACAGCGACAGACCGAATTACCTGGGACTTTTTTAAGTCAGCATTCCAGGGAAAGTATATTGGGACGAGTTATGTGGACGCTCAGAGGAAGGCATTTCTAAACTTGGTCCAGGGGAATAAGTCAGCGGCCGAGTATGAGGCAGAATTCTTACATCTAAGCCGGTATGCCCGGGGTATTGTTGCAACAGATCACGAGCATTGTGTCCAATTTAAGGATGGTCTAAGGGACGAGTTGTGAGTACTGATAGCTCCATAACGGGAAAGAGAATTTGCTATTTTAGTGGAGAAGGCTAAGATAGCCGAGGAGGTGAAGCGGTCCGAAAAGCTGAATCAGTATAGGGACAGAGGTAGGAATAAAAGGAATTTTGGGTCATCAGAATCTGTTGGGGGTTTCTAGAAGATGCCTAGGTTAGATGGGCTGAGTCATATTGCGAAGCCTGTTACTGTTAGTTGGCCTCCGAAGTGTGCTCGATGTGGGAAATATCATTCGAGGGAGTGTTGGGCAGGTAATAGAGGATGCTTCAGGTGTGGATCTATGGATCATTGGATAAAGGATTGTCCACGAGAGCCAATTAGAGCGCGGTCAGAAGATCAGGGATATGCGTAATTCAGAAGAGGTGGGAAGCAACCACCGAGGGGTCGTGGTCCGGCCAGAGGAGGAAATGGCTTTGGTCGAGGGCGTGGAGCACCGGGCAGAGGTGTTGGGAATGCAAATGCGAGACAGCCTGGGTTGGTCTATGCAGCTAGACGTCGAGAGGATAGCGATGCACTGGACGTCATAACCGGTACGTTTCTCATTTTTGGTTTGCCCTTTATAGCACTGATAGATATTAGGTCTACATATTCGTATGTTGCTAGTACTATGTCTGAAACTTTGAATATAGAATCTGAGGTTGCTTCTAGGGAGATGACTATGATTAGCCCTTTAGGACATTCTGTGGTGGTAAACAGACTTTTTAGGAGTGTGCCTTTAGAAGTTCAAGGGATAGTCTTTCCGGCTGACTTGATGGAACTGCCATTCGGCGAGTTCGATTTGATCTTAGGCATGGACTGGTTAGTTAGGTATTGAACAAATTTGGATTGTGCTGCTAAGTGCATGGTATTGAAAACTCCCGAGGATAATGAGGTGCTAGTGATAGGCGAAAGAAGGAATTATCTGTCTAATGTGGTGTCTGCTCTTAAGGTTGAAAAGATGGTGAGAAAAGGATACGAGGCTTTCCTAACTTTTTTCAAATGTTGGAAGTCAAGGAATTGTCGGTAGGAGATGTTAGAACAAAGGAAAGAATTCTCCGATGTTTTTCTAGAAGAGCTTCCAGGGTTACCTCCGGATCGCGAGGTGGAGTTCGGTATTGATCTTCTTCCGGGGACAGCGCCAGTGTCCATTGCCCCATATAGGATGGCGCCGAAGGAGCTGGTAGAACTCAAAGCCCAGATTCAGGAATTGTTGGACAGGGGTTTTATCCGACCAAGTGTATCTCCGTGGGGAGCTCCGGTGTTGTTCGTCAAGAAGAAGGACAGATCGATGCGGATGTGCATTGACTATAGGCAATTGAACAAGTTGACGATCAAAAACAAGTACCCATTGCCAAGGATAGACGATCTGTTCGATCAGCTGCGAGGCGCTTTGGTCTTCTCGAAGATAGACTTGAGGTCAGGTTACCATCAGCTTAAGGTCAAGGAGGCAGAAATTCAAAAGACAGCTTTTCGAACTCGTTATGGTCACTACGAGTTCTTGGTGATGCCGTTCAGGTTGACGAATGCACCAGCTACGTTTATGGATATGATGAATCGAGTATTCCAACCCTATTTGGATCGGTTTGTCGTAGTGTTCATAGACGATATTTTGGTTTATTCAAGGACTGATGAGGAGCATGATTCGCATCTTTGGGTGGTTTTGCAAGTTTTGAGAGAAAAGCAGCTGTATGCCAAATTCAGTAAGTGTGAATTTTGGTTGAGGGAAGTTACTTTTCTGGGGCATGTTGTGTCTGCTGAGGGGATTAGGGTTGATCCCTGAAAGATTGAAGCCGTATTGGACTGGAAACTGCCGAAGTCTGTAGTGAAAATTCAGAGTTTTCTTGGGTTAGCTGGGTACTACACAAGGTTTGTTGAGGGGTTCTCGTTAATAGCTGCACCATTAACCAAGCTGTTACGGAAAGGGGTACCGATCGTCTGGTCAGATAAGCAGCAGGAAAGCTTTGAAAAGTTAAAAAGGATTTTGACAGAAGCACCAGTATTGATTCAACCTGAAGCTGGGAAGGAATTTGTCGTCTATTGTGATGCGTCGCACACAGGGTTGGGATGTGTGTTAATGCAAGAAGGGAAGGTAGTAGCATATGCGTCTAGGCAATTGAGACCGCATGAGGTGAACAGTTCTGGTGGCCAGGTCTAAAGCAAGAAGTTATCGAGTTTGTGGGTAAGTGCTTAACATGTCAGCAGGTAAAGGCGGAACATCAGTTGCCTTCGGGGTTGCTGCAGCCAGTGAAGATTCCACTTTGGAAGTGGGAGAGGATAACGATGGATTTTGTTAGTGGGCTACCTCTTACGCCTACTAAGAAAGATTCAGTGTGGGTAATTGTCGATCAGTTGACGAAGTCCACCCATTTCATACCCGTTCGTGTCGATTATTCGTTGCAGAGGTTAGCTAAGTTGTATGTAGCAGAGATTGTGAGGTTGCATGGGGTACCCGTGTCAATCATATCAGATAGAGTCCCTAGGTTTACGTCACAATTTTGGAAGGCATTTCAGCAAGCGTTAGGTACAAGACTGGATTTCAGCACAGTGTTTCATCCTCAGACTGATGGTCAGTCAGAGAGGGTAATTTAGATTTTAGAAGACATGCTAAGGGGCTGTGTAATCGACTTCAGAGGTAGTTGGGAAGATTTTCTACCGTTGGCAAAATTCGCATACAATAATAGCTATCAATCTAGTATTCAGATGGCACCCTATGAAGCGTTATATGGCCGTAAGTGTCGTACCCCTACCTGCTGGATAGAATTGGATGAGCGACGGTTGTTGGGTCCGGAATTGATCAAAGAGACATAGGAGAAGGTTAGGTTGATTCGAGCTCGATTGAAAGAAGCTTCTGACAGGCAGAATTCTTATGCGGATTTGAAGCATAGAGAAATAGAGTTCTCAGTGGGTGATCGGGTTTTTCTAAAAGTCTCACCTTGGAAGAAGGTCCTAAGATTTGGACGGAAGGGTAAGTTGAGCCCTGTGTTCATCCGGGCCTTATCAGGTGTTGAAACGTGTGGGACCAGTGGCGTATCAGCTTGAATTACCTCCGAAATTGAGGCAAATACGTAATGTATTTCATGTCTCGATGTTAAGGCGTTATCATTCAGATCCATCTCACATAGTGCCAGTGGAGGAAATAGAAGTGAGACCTAATTTATCTTTTGAGGAAGAACCAATTCAGATCTTAGGCCGAGATGTTAAAGTTTTGAGGAAGAAGACAGTTCCGTTGGTTAAAGTTTTGTGGCGGAATCACGGTTCAGAGGAAGCCACGTGGGAGCCAGAGGATGTGATGCGTCAACAATACCCTCACCTCTTTTGACCAGGTAAATTTCGAGGCCGAAATTTCTTTAAGGGGGTAGAATTGTAACATCCTGGAATTGGGGGTTCATCATTTTTTTTATGTTTCCCATGTGTTTGGTTTGTTCTGCTTGTTGATTTGGTGTGTTTGGGGGGTCTCCGGGAAGGTTTGGGGTCAAGCTTGAGCCTTGGTAAAAATTTTGTTTTTAGGCACTTTAGGGGAGAGTGGGTTGAGGCAGGTTTTAAGGGTAATTTCTTGTGTTTTATTGACACAAAAAGAGGTGTGGTGGAGTGACAAGAAGACGCCACTTAAAGTGCAGGGGTGTGGCGTCACAAGGGAGCAGCAGGGGGAAGGAGTTCGAGTCACGTCAACAGCATTCAGAAGCTTTATTTTTGCGCTTAGGGAGCTAAGGTGGTGGTTTCGGCAAGGACTCTTCAAGGGTGGGTGTTGAATGAGTCAAAGTGTTTGAATGAGTGGCCATGAGGAGGGGGTGGAGTTTGAATTGGTCAAACTGATTCAACTGATTGAAGGGGAGTGAAAGTAGGAGGAAGTTGTGGGATTTGGTGTTAGTTGTGGAGTTGGCCAAATTTGGGGAGCTTGGAGGGGGAATTTTGGCTATGTGTGTTGTTGGGGCTAGGAAGTGGCAGCGTTGGATGCGTGTTGGAAAAACAGAGAGCTTGGAGCAGTGTGTGTGCCGAATTAGTGAGTGTGTGAGCTTTTGTTTTCTTTTCGTGTTGCTTAGCTTTTGTGTGCCGAAACTCCCTAAGTACATCTAGGGTATCTCCTCATTTCTTTTCGTTTCTCAATATTTTTCTTATCTTTTTCTCTTGTTGGCAAATCTCTCCATTCGTGCACTTCTTTTTCTCCAAGGTTACCAAGACACCTTTGGCCGAATCTCTCTTCACCATCCACCCTTCACATTCTAGCTCGTTTTCTTTTGCTATCTCCTTCACAAGCCAAAACTTTCCTTCTCCTCTACCATTTTCTTTCTTAGCCGAATCATCTCTCAAACTCATCTTCTTCTTTAGCCAAAACCTTGCACCATCTCCATTGACACTTTTCCTTTTCTTTTTTCTCTTTAGCCAAATTTTTTGGTGTGTCAATCGGTATCTCTTCTCAAGGTAAGGTTCTCTTTTATTTTCTTATGATCAATCTATCCATTATTTCTTTACAAGGTGAAGCCGAACCTATTCTGTTAAGCAACTAAACTGTTTCTTCATTCATTCTCATCAGAGACCGAACCTCTGCTTTCTCTCAAGACTCATCTCTCGATTCGAGGACGAATCGTGAGTTGTCTTGTTCATCGTTATCAAGGTAAGGAGTCAATTCTTTTCGGTTCTTTATCGTTATTTCCTTTTCGTGTAGTCTGCCTTAACCGAATTCCATTATTAGACAATCAACATTTCACTCTGAGTACTGATCAAGTCTTGTCATGGATGCGAGTGCCAGTCAATCTAAGGAGGGGAGTGTACTCGTAGTCTCTAATCCGTCTTTCAAACGTTGTGCGGTGTCGGCGGTTCGAGACTTTCTGCCAGGCTGTGGTAGGGAGCCAACATCTGCCTGGGATAGACAAATAGCTGTTATCCCTGCTAGTGAAAGCGTCGATGTAGAGAGTCTAGTTTTGCGCATAATTAGGTGTGTAATGTTCACACTTTAATTTGTTAAACAATTCATGTTAATAACTGTGTTGGCTGAATGCTGAAACGACTGTTTCGATAGACGAGATACCCTTGTGGGTAAAGTTAGAGACATCGGGTAAATTCCGCTATAACGTTACTTTCGTGTTAATGTAGGTATGAGTTGATTATACGTTATACATTCAAAGTATGTTGCATTCATCTCATTATGTTAATATGTGCATGGGTTTTGGGATGTGATGACAAAAGGGGAAGTGTGATCCTAAGACTGTCACAGTGGTTTGGTACCACAGTGGGTTGGCCCCATGTAACTTATCCAGTGACTATGTCTCAGTGGTTTGGTACCACAGTGGTTCGGCACCACATATATATTATTTCAGTGACTCGTCCCAGTGGTTTGGTACCACAGTGGGTTGGCCCCACATATTATATTTAGTGACTCTGTCACCAGTGGTTTGGAACCACCAGTGGTTTGGTACCACAGTGGCTTGGTGCCACAGGCATTTGGATGATTCAGGTGTGTAGAGGATGGAAAACTAGGTTGGGCTGGGCTGCATTGCATACATGTGATATATGCTATATTGAGTGGGCTAAGGCCCAATGTGCATCTGGGGGCTTAAGGCCCGATTGTGTTGTAAGGGGAATTACACACTGAGTCTTGGTGACTCACCCCTCTGCTTAATTTTGCAGATAATCCCTAGTTTGAGGATTTGGAGCCGAGGAGGACTTTGCGGTGTGCCATACAAGATTTCTTTCAGTAAATCGTTTTCTTTATTTGAAACTTATTTTAGATTTGGGAATTTGTTATGTAATAAGGCCTCTGGGATTTTATTTTGGTTTTAATTTTAACTCGGTTATTATCTATTGTTGATTGTTCAAACGGGGTTTTCCTCAAACATTAATAGCTGTTTTCTAAAATATTAACAAATGGATCACAAGCTATGAATAACTAAACTTGAAATTTTTAAACGATCACAAAGTTTCTTTAACGACCTTTCAATGTGACATGCCAGATCCGGTCGTAACGTCTAGGCCGGGTTTGGGGTGTTACAATAGGGGCAAAATAGTAATTTTGCCAAAGTATGTGATAAGGGTCATTTTAGTCAATGTGAGTATTAAATGATCTATTTGTGATTATAGATCAAGAAAAATGAAGCCCGGATCGAAACCAAGGCAAGAACAAAGTCGAGGACTAAATTGCATATCTACATACATTTTTGTATATTGAGGTAAGTTTGTATGATTTCTAAGCTTTATGATTTCTATCCTTGAATTGCTTAGTATAATGTACATTATTATCATGGAATGCTTAATGTTTTGCTAAACAAAGAAATCAATGAGATTAAATACGAGCAAGTCCCGATTGAAGATGGAATTTCCCAGGATACTCGATCTACCACACGAGATTAGAAAGTCCGTATAAGACCAAGCCAAGGCATGGCATCGGCAATCAAGCAGAGATATCATGTAAGTTCAAGGCAAGCTTGGCATTGAACAAGTTATCATGTAAGTCCAAGGCAAGCTTGGCATTGAACAAGTTATCATGTAAGTCCAAGGCAAGCTTGGCATTGAACAAGTTATCATGTAAGTCCAAGGCAAGCTTGGCATTGAACAGATATCATGTAAGTCCAAGGTAGCTTGGCATTGAAAAGCTATCAAGAGGAAGAGATCCCATGTAAGTCCAAGCCAAGGCATGACATTGGTGAGAACAAGAAAGACTTCGTATAAGTCCATGTCAAGATATGGCCTCGAAACCAAGATGAGATATTCCATGTAAGACCGTATCTAGGATATGGATTTGGCATCAAGTTCATGTGAAGAGATTTAGTATCCTCGGTTATTCGCAGAAATTGATCGGGCAAATGAGTAAAGTTAAAGTGAGATAGCAAGAAAGTTGAGTAAGCAAAGTTATTATCAAGTTTAAAATAAGTATTATTCATGTTATGAATAATGAATCAGATTATGATTATTATGTTAAAGTATGCTGATCAATGTGATCAAGTGATACAGGTACCTTGTTTACCTCTCAAGTATGAGACTAGTAAGTTTCATGAGATATAAAAGAATCAAGCATGAGTAAGTAAGCTTTATAGCTGAAATTTATGATACCATTGTTGATGTCAAATGGTTTATATTAAGCAAGTATGTTGATATGAACATTATGCAAACTTACTAAGCTAAATGCTTACGTCTTTTATTCTTTCTTTCTATGTAGTCCCGCCAAACTAACTTGTGGATCGTTGAAGTCGGAGCTCGAAGCACACTATCAATCCTTATTTTGGTATAGCCAAGTTGAAATTATATTAAGTATGGCATGTATAGGAAACGTTTCATTTTGAGTATATGTCGTAGAAAGGGCAAAAGTATGGGCTATCAAGTTTATTATTCTTTTGTAAATGGCTAAGTGATTGGCCAAGATTGACTAAGTATGTATGTTATTGATATCAATGAAGCATGTTGTATTGTTCATGAATGATGTAATACTTGAGTTGCTGAATTGAGCTTGAGTTTGGTCTTGATTTCAGGGTGGCAATTGGCTTGGTAAATAGCTTCTAAGTGCCCACACGGATGGACACACGGGCGTGTGTCTAAGCCGTGTGCACCCTGCACCATTGTATCTTAAGTCAGAATAGACCACGGACCAGTCACACGGGCGTGTGTTTAGACTCTAAGCCGTGTTAAGGTAGTCAGTATGCACCACGGTTGTAAGAACGGGCGTGTGCCTTGGCCGTGGGGCATTGGCAGAATGCTGTGGTTTTAGGCACGGTTTGGGGCCACGGGCGTGTCCAGGCCTTATGTATTTTGCCAGTATCCACCACGGGTGAAAGACACGAGCATGTTTTAGGGGCGCACGGGCGTGTCCCATACAACATGGGCGTGTAACCCCTGCTCTAAAGAAAAGTTTCTGAATATGTTCCGAAAGTTTTTAGACAAGAGTTTAAGGCCTCGTAGGCTCATGAAAGGTATGAATAGACTGAGAAAGAGAAGTTTTTAATTCGGAACAAAATTTTATAGCCCGTAAGTACATGTTTAAGTGAGTTCAAGCATGGTAATGTCTCGTGTCTAGTCTTGGACTCGGATTCAGGTATGGGGTGTTACATTTAGTGGTATCAGAGCTACGGTTTAGTCAGTTCTAGGACTAACGTAGCACGAGCACGAGTCTAGCTATACATGCCATACGTAAGAATGTTTTTATAATGATAGTGTGACGACTCCTGACGACTTAAATTATGTTTATACATTTAGTAAATGGATCCCGATAGAGCTGTGGCGGATGACGTAGAAAGTAACGCACTGGCTCTCGCAGAAGGGACGGTGCCAAACGAGCATGAGAATAGACCCACTACGGTGAGTCAAGAAGGAGGAGAAGAGGCTAGAGAAGCCTTCCTCCATATGATGAATACATGGTATACAGAGTTTGTTCGTATGAACCCGAATGCGCAACCCCTTCCACCTCCACCTATTCCTCAACCTATCCTAGTAGCCCCTCAAGTAGTAGAGGTGGTAAGAGGAGAGAAGCCTCCGGTTGATAGGATTAGGAAACATGGGGCAGAAGAATTCCGGGCTAGAAAAGATGATGATCCGGAAAAGGCTGAGTTCTGGATAGAAAATACTATTAGGGTATTTAATGAGTTGTCATGCACACCTGAGGAATGCATGAAGTGTGTAGTCTCTCTTTTAAGAGATTCTGCTTACCAATGGTGGAACACCCTTGTGTCGGTGGTACCGATGGAAAGGATCACATCGGAATTTTTCCAAGAAGAGTTCAAGAAAAAGTATATCACCAAAGGTTTGTGGACCGAAAAGAAAGGAATTCCTAGAATCAAGCAAGGCAAGATGTCTGTGGATCGATTACGAGCGCGAGTTTGTGCGACTCAGTAAATACGCTCGAGAGTGTGTATCCACCGAGGCCATCATGAGCAAGAGATTTGAAGATGGGCTAAATGATGACATCAAATTGTTTGTTGCTGTTCTAGAACTGAAGGAATTCGTTGTGCTAGTAGAGAGGGCTTGTAAAGCTGAAGAACCAGTAAAAGAGAAGAGAAAGTCTGAAATGGAGTCTCGTGACTCTAAAAAGAGACAGTGGAATAAGTCTTTCAAATCCTCATCCAAGAAGTCAAGAGATTTCTCTACCCGATCGGCTACATCCACTGGGTTTTCAAGGAAGGATAAGAGTAAGCAGTATTCGGGAATTAAGGCACAGACGACCTTAGTTGTTAGTGTGGGGAACATCCGATCGAATAGACCCGAATGTCCACAGTGTGGCAGACGTCATCTTGGAGAATGCCGAGCGCATGAAAATGCATGTTTTAGATGTGGTTCCCAAGACCACTATGTAAAAGATTCCCCAGAGACGACCAAAGAAGAAAGAACTCAGAACCCAAGATCCAGGAATATAGTCAGAGGAAGACCGCAGAGGAACCCAGGAAGTGGGGCAAGTGGGAGAGGTAACCCTAGAGAGCAGGCTGCGAGACCCGAGGGTAGAGTGCCTGCGAGAACTTATGCCATTCGCGCTCGCGAAGAGGCATCTTCCCATGATGTTATTACGGGTACCTTTTCTCTTCATGATATCAAAGTTATTGCTTTAATAGACCCCGGATCCACACACTCTTACATTTGTATGAAACTAGTATCCAGTATGAATATGCCTATAGATTCTACAGAATTTATGATTAAGGTATCTAATCCTTTAGGCAAGAGTGTGTTAGTTAGTAAAGTATGTAAAAATTGTCCATTAATAATTAGAGGTCATTTTTTTTAAAGCAAATCTTTTGTTGCTACCATTTGATGAGTTTGACATCATTCTTGATATGGACTGGTTAGCCACCCATGATGTAATAGTTAATTGTGGGAAGAAATACATTGAGATGAGATGCGAGAAAGGGGATACTCTTCATGTAGAATCAGATGAGCAAGGTAAATTACCGGTAATGATTTCTAATATGACAGCACAGAGATACATAAAAAAAGGGTATGAGGCATATTTGGCCTTTGTAATGAATGATAAAGAAATAGAGTTTGTAACAGCCCGATTTAGGGCCTAGTCAGAATAGTGGTGCGAGACCACTAATCCGAGGTGAATTTATGAGTTTTTAAGGTTCATGCCATGTTTGCATGTTAGTGTGAAAGTTTCATGAAGCTATTTTGCTAAATTGAAGTTGAATGGTCAAAAAGGACCAAATTGCAAAAGTTGTAAAATGTGAGTTTCTAGAAGCATTTTGTATTAAATAGCTCTAGAATAACAATTATAAGTCCTTAAATAGCAATTTGCCGAAATCATAATTTTTGGACAAAAATGGACATGAGCTAGTAAATGGTGATATTTTTAAGAGAAGGGTATTTTGGTCATTTACCTATTAAATGATTAATAAAGGAAAAGGATGATAAAAATCATTCATCTTCTTCCTTGTGTGTGCCGAAATTTTGAAGAACCCATAGCTAGGGTTTGTTCATCTTTCAAGCTTGCTAGTAAGTTCATCTTAGCCCCATTTTTGATATTCTTCGTATTTTTGAAGTCCCGGTAGCATGAGTAAGCTATTTTTAGCTATAAAGTGAGCTAAAGTGCATGTTAAAAAATCTACCCATGATTGATATGCATGTTAAATGATGTTTTATGGAAGTTTATGAGAGTTTTATTTTAGATAAACATCTTTTTCTAAGTGAATTTCATGAAAGATGATAGTATGGACCATTTTGTAATAGATATGAAAATTGGTCATACATGTTAAAAATAGAAAGAATTGATGATTGTTATAGCAGAGAAAATGATTCAGCTAAGCATGAAGTTTAGGAAAGTTGAATGAAAATTATTTTACGAGCCTTGGGGCAAAAGTGCAAATATGAGAAAGTTTAGGGGCAAAATAATAATTTTGCCAAAGTATGATTTAAGAGTCAATTTAGTCAATGTGAGTATTAAATGATCTATTTATGACTATAGATCAAGAAAAATGAAGCCCGGATCGAAATCGAGGCAAGAACAAGGTCGAGGACTAAATTGCATACCTAGCTACATTTTGTATATTGAGGTAAGTTTGTATGATTTCTAAGCTTTATGATTTATATCATAGAATTGCTTAGTATAATATACAATGTTATTATGAAATTGTTTAACGTTAAGTTAAACAATGAAATTAATGAGATCAAGTATGAGAAAGTCCGTATAAGACCAAGCCGAGGCATGGCATCGGCAATCAAGCAAGTTATCATGTAAGTCCCAGGACCCAAGCTTGGCATTGACAAGTTTATCATGTAAGTCCAAGGACCCAAGCTTGGCATTGACAAGTTTATCATGTAAGTCCAAGGACCCAAGCTTGGCATTGAACAAGTTTTCATGTAAGTCCAAGGATCCAAGCTTGGCATTGAACAAGTTATCAAGAGGAAGATTTCATATAAGTCCATGTCAAGACATGGCATTGAAACCAAGATGAGATATCCCATGTAAGACCATATCCAAAATATGGCTTTAGCATCAAGTTCATGGTAAGAGATTTTGTATTCTCGGTTATTTCATAGGAATTCATCGGCCAAATGAGATAAGCTCACAAGAGATAACAAGAAAGTTTAGTAAGCAAAATCGTTATCAAGTGGGGACATAATATTATTCATGTTATGAATGATGAATTAGAAATTATGAGTATTATGTTCAAGTATGCTGATCAATGTGATCTAGAGATACAGGTACTTTGTTTGCCTATCAAGTATGAGACTAGTAAGTTTCATGAGTTATGTAAGAATCAAGTATGAGTAAGTAAGCTTTATATAACTGAATTTATGATGCCATTGTTTATATCAAATGGTCTATATTAAGTAAGAATGTTGCTATGTGTATTATGCAAACTTACTAAGCTAAATGCTTATGTCTTTCATTCTTTCTTTCCATGTAGTCCCGCCAAGCTAATATCGAGGATCACCGTCATCGGAGCTCGGAGCACACTATCAATCGCTATTTTGGTATAGCCAAGTTGTTTATTTAAGTATGGCATGTATAGGTAGCATTACATTTTGAGTAAATGTTTTAAGAAGAGCCAAAGTATAAGCTATTAAGTTTATTATTCTTTTGTAAATGGCTAAGTGATTGGCCAAGTTTGACTAAGTATGTATGTTATTAATATCAATGAAGCATGTTATATTGTTCATGAAAGATGTAATAATTGAGTTGCTGAATTGAGCTTGAGTTTGGTCTTAATTTCAGGATGGCAATTGGCTTGGTAAATAGCCTCTAAGTGCCTACACGGTTAGACAAACAAGTGTGTGTCTAGGCCGTGCATAAACTGCACCTTAGTCTTATAAGTAAGAATAGGCCACGAACTAATCCCACGACCGCGTGTTAAGGCCGTGCATGACACACGGTTAGAACTTGGGCATGTGCCCGGTCGTGTGAAATAAGTCAGTATATCAAGATGTAGTACACGGTCTAAGTCCACGGGCGTGCCATGGCCGTGTGTTATAAGTCAGAATGCTAAGGTTTTTCACACGGGCTAGGACCACGGGCGTGTTATGGCCGTGTGGAAATTGACAGAATACTGAGTTTTAGGGCACGGTCTGAGGACATGGGCATGTATGCCCATACACGGGCGTGTCTTATATTACACGGGCGTGTAACCCCTGTTTCAAAGAAAAGTTTTTCGATAAGGTTCCGAAAGTTTACTAGTACAAGTTTAAGGCCTCGTAGGCCCATGAAATGTATGAATTGTTTAAGAATGAGAAGTTTTAATTTCGGAACGAAATTTTATAGCCCGTAATGTCATGATTAAGCAAGTTCAAGCATAGTAATGTCTCGTATCCGGTCTGAGCCTCAGACTCGGGTATGGGGTGTTACATTTAGTGGTATCAGAGCTACAGTTTAGTCAGTTCTAGGACTAACGTAGCATGAGCACGAGTCTAGCTATACATGCCATACGTAAGAATGTTTTATAATGATAGTGTGACGACTCCTGACGACTTAAATTATGTTTATATATATAGTAAATGGATCCTGAAAGAGATATGGCGGATGACGTAGAAAGTAATGCACCAGCTCCCGCTGAAGGGACGGTGCCAGATGAGAACGAAAATAGACCCACTACGGTGAGTCAAGGAGGAGGAGAAGAGGCTAGAGAAGCCTTCCTCCATATTATGAACACATGGTACATGGAGTTCGTTCGTACGAACCCGAATGCACAACCCCCTCCACCCCCACCTATTCCTCAACCTATCCCAATAACCCCTCAAGTAGTAGAGGTGGTAAGAGGAGAGAAGCCTCTGGTTGATAGAATCAGAAACATGGGGCGAGAAAGAATTCCGGCTAGAAAAGATGATGATCCTGAAAGAGCTGAATTCAGTTAGAAAATACCATCGGGGTATTTAATGAGCTATCATGTACACTGAAGAGTGCATGAAGTCTTGCAGCTTTCTCTTTTAAGAGATTCGCCTATCAATGGTGGAACACCTTGGTATCAGTAGTCCCAAGAGAAAAGATCACATGGGAATTCTTCCAAGAAGAGTTCAAGAAAAAGTATATTAGTCAAAGGTTTGTGGACTAGAAAAGGAATGAATTCCTAGAACTGAAACAAGGTAAGATGTCTGTAACTGACTACGAGCATGAGTTTGTAAGACTCAGCAAATACGCTCGAGAATGCGTGTCCACCGAAGCCATCATGAGTAAGTGATTTGAAGATGGGCTAAATGAGGACGTCAATCTGTTTGTTGCTGTTCTAGAATTGAAGGAATTTGTTGTGCTAGTCGAGAGGGCTTGTAAAGCCGAAGAACTAGTAAAAGAGAAGAAGAAATCTGAAATGGAGTCCCGTGACTCGAAAAAGAGACAGTGGAACAAGTCATTCCAATCTCCGTCTAAGAAGTCAAGAGATTTCCCTGCCTAATCGGCTACTTCCACTGGATTTTCCAGGAAGGACAAGAGTAAACACTATTCGGGAAATAAAGCACAGACTACTTCAGTCGCTAGTGCGGGGAATGTTCGATCTGATAGACCCGAATGCCCACATTGTGGCAAACGCCATTTAGGGGAATGCCAAGCACACGAAAATGCATGTTTCAGATGTGGTTCCCAGGACCACTACATAAAAGATTGTCCAGAGATGATGAAAGATGACAAAACTCAGAACCCGAGATCCGGGAGTATGGTCAAAGGAAGGCCGTAGAGAAACCCCGGAAGTGGGGCTAGTGGAAGAGGTAACCCTAGAGAGTAGGCCGTGAGGCCCGAGGGTAGGGCGCCTGCACGGACTTATACCATTCGCGCTCGCGAAGAGGCATCTTCCCATGATGTTATCACGGGTACCTTTTCTCTTCATGATGTTAAAGTTATTGCTTTAATAGATCCCGGATCTACACACTCTTACATATGCATGAAATTGGTATCCGATTTGAGTATGCCTATAGAGTTTACAGAAGTTGTGATTAGAGTGTCTAATCCTTTAGGCAAGAGTGTGTTAGTGAATGAAGTATGTAGAGAATGTCCATTAATGATTAGAGGTTATTGTTTTAAAGCAAACCTTATGTTGTTACCATTTGACGAGTTTGATATCATTCTCGGTATGGACTAGTTAACTAGCCATAATGTAATAGTTAACTGTGGGAAGAAATACATTGAAATGAGATGTGAGGATGGGGACACCCTTCACATAGAATCAGATGAACAGAGTAGATTGTCAGAATTGATTTCTCACGTGACAGCACAGAGATACATGAGAAAGGGGTATGAAGCATATTTGGCTTTTGTGATGAATGAAAAAGAAACAGAGTAAGGATTGAGTCAGTGCCAATAGTATGTGAGTACGTGGATGTGTTTCCTGAGGAATTGCCAGGACTACCACCAGTTAGAGAGGTTGAGTTCAGCATTGAGCTAGCTCCCAGATCGCACCCAATATCTATTACTCCTTACAGAATGGCTCCAATGGAGTTGAAAGAGTTGAAGACACAGTTGCAAGAGTTAACAGACAAAGGCTTTGCAAGGTCAAGTTGTTCTCCCTGGGGTGCTCCAGTGTGAAAAAGAAGGATGGCACTATGAGATTGTGCATAGATTACCGTCAGCTTAATAAAGTGACAGTAAAGAATAAGTACCCATTGCCAAGGATCGATGATTTGTTCGATCAATTGAAAGGAGCCACCGTGTTCTCTAAGATAGACTTGAGATCGGGGTATTACCAGTTAAGAGTAAAGGAATCAGATGTACCCAAGACTACTTTTCGAACAAGGTATGGGCATTATGAATTTTTAGTCAAGCCTTTTGGTTTGACCAATGCTCCTGCGATATTCATGGACTTAATGAACCGCATCTTCAGACTATACCTCGACAAGTTTGTAGTCTTTTTTATTGACGACATACTGATTTATTCCCGAGATGAGAATTAGCATGCTGAGCACCTACGGACAATTTTACAGATTCTTCGAGAAAATCAATTGTATGCCAAGTTCAGTAAAAGTGAGTTTTGGCTCAATGAAGTAGGATTTCTGGGACATATTGTCTCAGGAGAAGGGGTTCGAGTAGACCCAAGTAAGATCTTGGCTATTACGGATTGGAAACCACCGAGGAATATCTCTAAGGTTAGAAGTTTCCTAGGCCTAGTCGGCTATTATAGACAATTTGTCAAGGGGTTTTCCATGATTGCAACCCCGATGACGAAGTTGTTATAGAAAAATGTGAAGTTCGAGTGGACAGAAATATGCCAACAAAGTTTATAAAAATTGAAAGCATTATTGACAGAAGCTCCAGTTTTAGTACAACTTGATTCTACATCATGTAAATTACACTAATTACTCTTGCGAGTTTTACTAGTTGTGCCATATCCATTTATTTTATGCCTCACTACAATATTCAACCCTTAAGACTTCGTCGTACATACAATTTCTTTTGAGTTCATCATAGAAGTTTTTCTTTCATACACGCCATAAAGGCTTCTCTTTTTATGATACGCCACAGAGGCTTTCCTTTCGCATTATGCCACAAAGGCATTTCTTTTTAGAATTGCCACCAAGAATTTTCTTTCAGACAACGCCACAAGGGCATTTACTTTCATGAATCACCACAAAGGCTTTTCATTCAGATTGCGTCATTAGGGCTTTCCTTTCATGAATTGCAACAGAGGCTTTTCATTCAGATTGTGCCATTAGGGCTTTTCTTTCATGAATTGCCACAAAGGCTTTTCATTCTAGAAATTTCCATGAGGCTTCCTTTATCAGAGGTCGACACAAAGGCTTTCCTTTCAGAGGCTTGCCACAAAGGCTTTTCTTTGTAGAGGTTTGCCACAAAGGCTTTCCTTTATAGAGGTTTTCCACAAAGCCTTTCCTTTCAGATATGCCACAAAGGCTTCTATTTTCTGGCATGTTCACGATAAATATTTGCCTAGACTCACATTACGTGAGGTTTTCCCCTCATCGTCTTGGGTCACGTAGAAAACTCCATTAGGTAATAACCTTCCTTTAGTTCTTTCCATATGATGCCATAGCCCAGCTATGATCTTACACAATATGGTGTCATGGCTTATGGACTTGTCCTTTTCAGATAACCGTGTTTAAAGTCCCGACGGAACCCTTTAGATAACTCTATAGAGACAGACACAGACTCATTACACATACTGACTATTCATAATAGACACATTCCTTAGCATGTTTTGAAGACACATACAAACATACATTTCAATCATTCATAAACAATCATCCTTTCACCTCAAGATTCATAACACATAATTAGACCAGTCAGATCTCATACTCTCCATACATACAAGGTCTATAAAACTCTCATTTTACATCATAACTATCATACCATACTCATCTAGCTTTCATTTCATGTTTAAGTCGTTTTTCACAAAAGTTTCTAGAACATATAACATACATGTAAGAGTCTGCTTAGGGACTCACCTAATAACCTCAAAGGGAAGCGTAGACTCCAAATCTCTCACTCAGCAAGATACTACAACAACCACTGCCTTATACAATAGAAGATCACCATTAAAACCCATCTGAGTAGCTTTTACAATCATTTCAAACCCAAATAACCCATAAACAAAGCCTTACTTCATCGGGAATTCATGCAAATCTACTTTTCCAAAGCCATAAAAATTACTTCGACATGGAGAAAAATCACTTAGCTAAAACCCAAAATTTTAGATCCAGCTTAAATAAGAAAAAAAATGATTCTTGTTTCCTCCAGCTTTTGATCATAATACTTTTAACCAAACCGGAGTACTCTTTTAACTTAACCCAAGTCTCTACCGAAACTTGGTAAACGTCACATCCATATTGAGTTGTCTTATCTAAATTCTGCCACTTCCAAAAGACTTACTCAATTATCTCTTTAGCCTTTAACTATTCTAGTTCATATTCAGTTAATTCCTAACCAGCTTACCTTGTAACCTAACTGGCACGAAACCATAGCTACAGGGTGCATTATACTATTGGCGTAAAGTCATACCCTAAAAATCATTTCACTTAACCACAAATCTCATCCCACTGATCATAGTAATTTGACATGGAACACTTATTTGGTTGTATTCATTTTGGAATCTACCCACTCTATACGCCAAAAATGAAATTGGACGAATACTACTTCACCAATCACACTGATTTTAGACTATGCGCCAGATCTTGCGTCCACTAGAACTAGGGCTTTCTAGGCACGCTCATAGAATTTTTATACTTAGTCAAATTATAACACTATATACATTCACAACTTACTCTATATGTCTTACTTTCTTAAAAAGTATTCAAACACTAATGCTTCGTCGGGCGGGATGTTACACATTTCCCAACTTGACAACATATTCAACCAATAACAGCCATATGTCATGGGTCGCAGTTGAAAGCCCGTGACCATCGTACACAATGCATCCCATGGAGGTCTATCATTAACATGGGGATCATTTGACCCACGAGACTATCTCGATTCAAAGAGTTGTTGGAGAAGCCTGTCCATTTGAAGCTTGGGTGGCCCAATGATACTTATATGCAAAGATAAGCTACCTTGGCAAATATGGGAACTACTCTTAGAATATTGAGGGGAATCATATCTTGTAAGATTAGATTAACTTTGATATTGTAAATCTTGTAAATCCCTTGATTGTAGGGATAGACTAATCTCGTCCATCGATGTAACTTGCTCTAGACCGTCAATTTTAAGGGAGCTCAACTATAAATAGAGAGCCTCCCCCTCACTTGTAATGCATTACATTCTTTATTGTTTCTTGTATTCCTTGAGAGAAAGTAATACAATTTAGAGCATTTACTCAAACACCTCTCGTGCTTAGTTTTTTGTAGCTATTATGTTCTTTTGAGCCTTCTTTTGGCTAAGTTGCTTCTGCTATATAAATTAGTGCCTTGGAGGAATTCTTTGTGAATCCTCAATTGTTTGGTGATTAAACTGACTTAGGCATGCATGAATCAAAAGGATTGCCTAAGGCCGCACGTTTTGCTAGACTAAAGCTCTAGCCCCGTGACAAGTGGTATAAGAGCTTTGGTTACGAAGGCACCATCGAGATGTCGAAAGATGTTGCCGACCAGAATGAGTAAGTGGAGACTCGTTGGTTGAGAAAATCAATCCTTATGAAGGATAAGATGTCAGCTGTAGAGGAACGAGTGGACAAACTCGAGGAGTCCAAAGAAATTTTGATCATTTCTCTCCATTCCAATGTAGATAAGGTAAACGAGTTGTTAAATTCACATACGAATAAGCTAACAGAGAGGAATGATGCTCTTGAGGCCAGGGTGATGGCTTTGAAGGAGGAAATAATGGCCACAACAAAGGCTTTGAGCACAAGAATGGATGAGCTCAAGGGTGAGCTTGCCTTGTGTCGAGTATTCATGGGGAATAGAGTGTTAAGTGCAGCACTCAATTACGAGAATGTCTCAAAGTCGAAAAAGTTTACGGGGACAAGGTTTACATGCCATGTGGACAATTTCTTATGGAGGATGGAGCACTACTTCTATACCAAAGGCGTCATGGAGGATGCAAGTAAGGTAAATACTGCTTCTATGTTTCTTACTAATATTGCACTTTTATGGTGGCGAGGCAAGTCCATATATAAAAGGCATAGTGAGGTTGAGACGTAGGAAGAGTTCCAACATAAGTTAAAGGGGTAGTTTTATCTAGAATTTGTCAAGGGATGCTCGAGAAAAGTTGCGATGGCTTACGCAACGAGGCATAGTTGGGGAGTATGTTCGAGAGTTCAAGAAACTCATGCTCCAAATTTCAAATTTGACCGAGAAAGAGGCATTACTTGTTTTCAAGAATGGATTAAAGTCGTGGGTCAGGCAGGAATAGAAACGATGAGGTGTCCAAAAGCTGTCAAAATTCATGATGGTAGCGGAGTCCATGGTCAAGCTTGGTCTAGGGAAAGACAAGCTTGAATCTTCCAAGTCCGAGAAAAGGGGCGCATGTGAAGGGAATCACGAGGAAGATGATGGCAATGGAAATAACAATGATGGTGGTTATAGGAAACCACGAGTTGGGAAGAGGAAATCCAACAAAATGAGGGGCAAGATCAAATGCTTTCTTTGCGACGGTTAACACATGTTGAAGAAGTGTTTGAAGAAATCAATGCTTTCTAAGAAGGACAAGTCAGAAGGTAAGGCCATAAGACTTGGTTCGAGTGCAAGAGGTGTCGAGGCCAAGGAGGCCGAAAGCAAGAAGAAGCTAGTAGAGTGTTTCTTGTGTTAAGGTCTGTATAGGTTGTAGAAATGGCTGAGGAAGTCTACCATCGAAGGGGACGATGCGTCAGATAAAGCACCTAAGAAGATTCGTTCGAGCAAGGGAAAATTCGAAGCCAAAAGGGCAAAGAGGGGCAAGAAGAAACGAGTGAAATGTTTCTTGTGACGTGGTCCACATGAGTTTCGAAATTGTCCAAAGCAAGTCGTGGTCAAAGAAAAGGCAACATCAGAACTTGTTGAGTCATCAGAGGGGTTTCTACCTATGGAAGAGGTGAGTTTGTAACACCCCATACCCGAGTCCGAGGCTTAGACCGGATACGAGATATTACTATGCTTTAACTTGCTTAATCATGCACTTACGGGCTGTAAAATTTTGTTCCGAATTAAAAACTTTTCTTTCTCATTCTAATCATACATTTCATGGGCCTACGAGGCCTTATACGCGTATATAAAAACTTTCGAAACTTAATCGGAAACTTTTCTTTAAAGCAGAGGTCACATGCCCATGTGGTTTGGGACACGCCCGTGCACCCCTTCACACGCCCATGTCTTCCAACCGTGGTCGACACTGACTAATTACACACGGCCTGGACACGCCCGTGGACTTAGACCATGTACTTTACCTTGATATACTGACTTATTACACACGGTCGGGGCACACGCCCATGTTCTAACCGTGTGTCATGCACAGCTTCAACACACGGTCGTGGGATTAACCCGTGGCCTATTCTGACTTATGAGACTAAGGTGTAGGTTACGCACGGCCTAGACACACGCCCGTGTGTCTAACCGTGTTGGCACTTAGAAGCTATCTACCAAGCCTTTTCTTACTCTCAATTGCATACATTCATATACTTCTTCAAAACATTCTCAAAACATCAATTGAAACACATAAATTAACACGTTTGGTTCATGAAAATAAAGTTTTCCCCTCATACACTGGGGAGAATTGTTCCCACAACATTTGCAACAACTTAAACCATCATAAATGGCTATACACAACCATACTATGAATACTCTTTGGCCAACAATATTTGGCTACCACAATTGGACTTCATCAACTTTAAACGAATCCCT
Organism: Gossypium sturtianum; assembly: GCA_025698515.1. Classification (NCBI taxonomy): domain Eukaryota; kingdom Viridiplantae; phylum Streptophyta; class Magnoliopsida; order Malvales; family Malvaceae; genus Gossypium; species Gossypium sturtianum. The sequence goes on from CM046949.1 coordinate 92,667,899, forward strand.
ATACATGCCATGACTCTTAAGGACTTGATACCTCATACCGTGTGTATGCTCGATAGTGTGAAAACATCTCCGGCGGTCTCCAACCCGAGCTAAGTAATAAAACCTATAAGAGATGAGAAAAGTAAAGGAGTAAGCAATAATGCTTAGTAAGTTTATCTGTATAATTTGACAAATATTGATATTCACTGAATATACATAACCCCAAGGCAACATGTTGAGTTTTTCTCATCAACTCATGGTTACTTACTCAACCATTCTTGAAACTTACTCATTCAATCTCTTACCACATTCTTACCATATCACAAGCCAATTCGCTCGTTTAATTAGCATACGTTCCTGCACTGATCGTCACAAGATCATATATAACAACACATCAAGCATTTTCAATAAGCCGCTCATGCTACTAATATCTCGGTGGTTTCGCACTTAGCCCACCATTGAATCTCTAATAGGGAGGTATCGCATATAGCCCACCAATCATTTATAAGTGATGGTATCACACATAGCCCATCGATCAATAATCAATAAGGTGATATCGCACATAGCTTACCATTATTTACATTAATGGATAATAATTCACAAGTATATCTCTATTTCAAATGTTCATTCAAGAACATCCTCACATGTTCCCATTTTTACTTAACTTTCTACGATACTCATTCTCATTCACACAGTGAACTTTCTACGATACTCGTTCTCATTCACACAGTGCATCAAATACACATACCCCACTAGGGGTTCATCATTTATTGAATTCATCTCAATTCAATTCTACACATACTTGTGCTACTCATGGTACAACCACATACATTCACATATACATTGAATCATTCGAATTGTTAAATAACTCTCTTGAGTCTCATGCACATAGTTCTCGTTGTCACTCTACCCCAATTGGGTTTTACATACTCTAACATATCGATTCCATGGCTCTGACATGGTCTTATACAAATTCTTACACCGAGGCCATATCCCAATATGGTCTTACTCGAGCTTTTAACAATCGTCCTATCGTGCCATACACCTTTCCCATTACTCTAAATTCAATTCCATTGACATCTCATCAAGAGACATTTCATACATTCATATAATAATATGCATTCCATACAACATTGGAATACTAAATAAGCTCATACATAATTTCAACATTTGCACATGAACTTACCTCGATGTAGAAAGAGTCGAAAAAGACTTTTTGCCCACATTTCTCTTTTCATCCGTTCTAAGTCCGAAACTCATTTTCTTTGATCTAGAACAATGAAATTTACTCATTTAATCACTTAATGATCGTATTACAACATAATCTCTACTTAGGCAAAAATGAACATTTTGCCCCTATACTTTGGCAAAATTATGATTTTGCCCCTAGGCTCGTAAATAAATTTTCATCACATTTTCTTGTTAAAAAAGCCTAGCTGAACATTTAATCCTCTTACAACTATTCTCAATTCCATCAATTTCATGCCTTAATGAACAAATTACAACTTTTGCATTTTAGTCCCAATTAGGTGTTTTCATGACAACACCTTTCACAAAAGTTGTTTCTCATCATCCTATCATTCATTTTCTTTCATAAGAACTCATCAAACAACATAAACTCTCTCATGGCAAGTCCCTAGACTTTCAACCATATTGCAAACTAGTCCCCTCTTTAGAAAGCTTAAGCTTTAGGGGTCTCAAAAGTACAAAAATTAACATCTAAAGCCATCAAAATCACTTACTTGAGTGAAGAGAAGCTTGCTGAAATTTTCAAGCTTTCAAAGCCCTCCCATGGCTGATATTTTCGGTTGAAAGAGAAGAAATAAAACGATGATAGCTTTTTGGCTTATTTCATCTTATTTTATTTCTTTTTAAACACCTAACATGACCACATTTAATGTTCTTGTCCCCATAGCTTACTATGGCCGGCCAACTCAATTAGACAAGGCCAAATTTCTCATTTGGGACCTCTAATTACTAAGCCATAGCTATTTGGTACCTTTAGCCTATAGAATGGAACTTTCGCACTCTATGCGATTTAGTCCTTTTTCATAATTTAGCTAAAAATCACTAAAATTAAGGAACCAAAATTTTCATGCATCCTCATAAACATGTTATAACTCATAACATAACATGAAAATAATTTTCTCTAACCTCGAATTAGTGATTACGAGATCATCTGTTTCGACTAGCCCCTAAATCGGTCATTACAATTCTCCCCCTTAGGGATTTTCGTCCCCGAAAATCTTATCGAGAGGGTTAGCTACCAACATTCTTAAAATGTTTCCATCTAATCTTCAAAATCGCAAATCCACTTATCCTCAAATTCCTCTTGCCGGTAACTCTTAAGTCGTGATACATAAGATCGATACGTAACTTGAGACCTAGGTTATTCTTCCTCCTGGGCTTATACTATATCTAGAAATCCACTAATTTGGAACTCCGTGACATGCCCAAATGATCGTTCGGATCTTCACCGTTGATTCACTATAATTCGAATGACATCCCCTTCTTAGGGAATCTTGTCGAATCAATTTGAAATCTATAAGGTTTTACCTTACTTTCTCATTAAAGCATTCACCGATCGTAATAGTCTTGACTTATACGCTTTGAAAACTCACTTTTAGTGGTCAACTATTTCGACCATAATCTCAATCATATCGTGAAATGTACTCTATTGTCAAAACATTTATGCACATAATCAGTATTTTCTTTTTCTTGCATTAGTAGATATGCTACCACTGAATCCCATACCAAAACTTACGTATAAGTTCGGATTTATCATCATTCAAATCCTATCTCGAGGAATCATTGACAACGAAAAACTTATACGACTTGTATTTTATCATCTCAATAAACTCATTCAGAGCTTATTTAAAATACCACTTACTATCTCATTTCGAACCCTTTGTTCAAAAAGAAAGCTCGCTCTTGTCATTAACTTTGCTTTAAATCGGATATTACCACTAAGATCAACCGAGTAACTAGCCGCATTGCTTAACATGGATCTTTCGTAACATCTAACTTACAACAAGGACACAGAAGTGATCGTCTCGGGATCACTAACCTGTTAACTCTTTCTCTCGATTGAGATGATTTCATGACTAGAACTTTCAAATAAATAGTTCTTTTTATAGCTTTCGACTCAACTATCACGGTTTGAACATTGAGATGAGCATACCCTTATATCATGCTCCCTACTCACGTACACACAATTTTATTCTTTTTATTGATTCATGCGTGAATATACACAAAACTTGAATCATATCTCAATACATTAATCTACTCTTTTCTCCACACAGAGAACATATTTCTAGCACACTCTCATCCGAGTTTCTCTGTTTGTACTAATCTAAAACCTTTACTAACATCATATCTCATGATAGCAGGGGCATTTAGGTCGAATTCATTAACTCTATTTGGCTTACTCGAAACTCATCATACAACGTGAAACTTGTGATTTCACTTCTTATACTAGAATCATCACCAACTTCCTCCTCATAGTACCCGAATAGGGTTACAAAGAGATAAAGAAATGTCAAATTCAGATTAACTAAATCGACAACCGCTTTGTCTGCGATTTTCACTATCGACTAACATTCTCACATAGTTACAGCTTTATGAAAAGAACAACCACAACCGCTCTGAAAGGCAACAGATAATAGTACACAATACTCAAGGGGATTATTATAATCCATCTATGGCATCAACTAACCATGCACAATCTATGTGCTTCAAGCCAACTTACTCAAACTTGCCATTTATTTAGCACATATCATGCCACACATCGCACTCGCTTCTTCGTGATTCATTCACGAATATCTCAGATTCACTCCTTCACATGACTTTAGTACTAGTCTCATTTCTATTTCTAACTCATCTACCGTCCCTTCGATCACTAGGGATAATCAAAGATGTATATTCATCGTTATACATATAGGTACGACACCAATGTCACATCTCCAAGGTGGTCTTATATGGAGTCACCTCTAAATGCCAATGCCATTTCCCAGATAAGGTCTTATATGGGCTTCCACATCAAGTATCGATGCCATATTCTGAATATGGTCTTATACGGAATCATAACTTGGTGCCGAGGCCATGCCTCGAACATGGTCTTATACGGGACCTTATCTATTTCATATCTCAATGATAGCCTTTTCATTATAGTCTCCTGGACTTCAACCTCATGTTCAACAGCAATTATTCTATCTAGTAGAGTATCATGCATCAATGTGATACAAAGCATTCTCAAAATGCTAACATAAATACTGTATTAATCACATACAAACTTACTCAATTTGTCTCTCATAACATTTCATCATAATTCAACAGCGCTAAGGAGGGTGAGGTCACAGAGCCTCTTAACTTGACCCTCGTGACTACATACATATGATTTAATATTCATCATCAATGAAATATCATCATAGTCACATAACTCATCTCAAGTGAGTTTTCACGTTTATCACGTTACAATTATCTCTATCACTCAAACTTTCGAGCTGTGACTTTAATAACTCAAGTTTCACATTAATATCTACTCGAGTACTTAACATTTAACTCTACTTTTTCTTACTATTGCTTATTAATCTAGAGAATGTCTTACGGTTTGAGTACGTCTTTTACTTGATCGCCATAGTCCAATAATGGTCTTACTCGTATCACAACATCATAGTTCAGCTATTGCTTTACATGTCGTCACGATGCCATAGCCTCGCTATGGTCTTACACGAAATCTCATATCAATACCAATGTCATATCCTAGATATGGTCTTACATGGAAACTCATGTCGATGCCGAGGCCATATCCCAGATATGGTCTTACACAAAATCTTATACCGAAGCCAGGTCCCAGACATGGTCTCACACGGGATTACTATTTGATGCCGATGCCATATCCCTGATATGGTCTTATACGGGATCTCACCACAACTATCGATGCCATACCCCAGATATGGTCTTATCCGATTATCTTATTCAATACCGAAGCCATATCCCTGATATGGTCTTATACGGGATCATGTATCGATGCCAATGCCATGCCCCAAACATGGTCTTATATGGAATCACATGTACCGCCATGGTCCTACCATGGTCTTATTCATCATTTTATCATTGAACGACCGTACTCATCTCTTGCATTCTACTTAGTCAACTTTTCAGTTTTAACCTCCACACCATAATATGTGTGGCTTCATAACAGAGTCATAAAACAAAACATCATGCATTTTTTACTTTAATGGTCACATGTGAGATTTAACCATGTGGACATATTTATCATAAACAATGGCATCACAAATCTCAAATGCTTACTTACTCTTACTACTTCTCACATACATCATGGTACTTACTAGTCTCATGTTTGTAAGGTAAACAAGGTACCTTAACAATTTAACACATTAAACAAGTATACTTTACTATAACAAGCATAATCTCAACATCATCATTCATAACATGAATTATACTTGTTAGTCAGCCTTCACTAGCATGACATAATATCAACTTTACTACTAACTTTCTTGCTATCTCATTTAAACTTTACTTGTGTGCCCGATGAATTTCCATGAATAACCGAGGATATTGAATCTCATCTCACATGCTCGATGCTAAAGCCATATCCTAGATACGGTCTTACATGGAATCTCTCTTCTTGGTTTCGAGGCCATGTCTTGACATGGGCTTATATGAAGTCTTTCTTGTTCTCACCAATGCCATGCCTTGGCTTGGACTTATATGATAACTTGTTCAATGCCAAGCTTGCCTTGGACTTACATGATAACTTGTTCAATGCCAAGCTTGCCTTGGACTTACATGATAACTTGTTCAATGCCAAGCTTGCCTTGGACTTACATGATAACTTACTTGATTGCCGATGCCATGCCTCGGCTTGATCTTATACGGACTTTCTCATTTCATGTGGTAGATCGAGTATCCTGGAAAATTCCATCTTCAATCGGGACTTGCTCGTATTTAATCTCATTTATTTCTTTGTTTAGCAAAACATTAATCATTCCATGATAATAATGTACATTATACTAAGCAATTTAATGATAGAAATCATAAAGCTTAGAAATCATACAAACTTACTGAAATTAGCTCGGTTGGGAATCATCACTGTCTTAACAAAACAATTTCGTTAGAGTCGGGAGACATCACACTATCACGATCCACATATGGCATGTATAGCTAGACTCTTACTCACGCTAGGTTAGTCCTAGAACTGACTAAACCATAGCTCTGATACCACTAAATGTAACACCCCATACCCGAGTCCGAGGCTTAGACCGGATACGAGATATTACTATGCTTTAACTTGCTTAATGCACTTACGGGCTGTAAAATTTTGTTCCGAATTAAAGACTTTTCTTTCTCAGTCTAATCATACATTTCATGGGCCTAAGAGGCCTTATACGCGTATATAAAAACTTTTGGAACTTAATTGGAAACTTTTCTTTAAAGCAGAGGTCACACGCCCATGTGGTTTGGGACACGCTCGTGCACCCCTTTACATGCCCATGTCTTCCGACCGTGGTCGACACTGACTAATTACACACGGCTGGACACGCCCGTGACTTAGACCGTGTACTATACCTTGATATACTAACTTATTACACACGGTAGGCACACGCCCATGTTCTAACCGTGTGTCATGCACGCTTCAACACACGCCGTGGGGATTAACCCGTGGCCTATTCTCGACTTATGAGACTAAGGTGCAGAGTTACGCACGGCCTGAGACACACGCCTTGTGTGTCTAATCGTGTGAGCACTTAGAAGCTATCTACCAAGCCTTTTCTTACTCTCAATTGCATACATTCATATACTTCTTCAAAACATTCTCAAAACATCAATTGAAACACATAAATTAACACGTTTGGTTCATGAAAATAAAGTTTTCCTCTCATACACTTGGAAGAATTGTTCCCACAACATTTACAACAACTTAAACCATCATAAATGGCTATACACAACCATGCTATGAATACTCTTTGGCCAACAACATTTGGCTACCACAATTAGACTTCATCAACTTTAAACGAATCCCTATACATGCCATGACTCTTAAGGACTTGATACCTCATACCGTGTGTCCGCTTTCGATAGTGTGAAAACATCTCCCATGGTCTCCAACCCGAGCTAAGTAATAAAACCTATAAGAGATGAGAAAAGTAAAGGAGTAAGCAATAATGCTTAGTAAGTTCATCTGTATAATTTAACAAATAATGATATTCACTGAATATACATAACCCCAAGGCCATATGTTAAGTTTTTCTCATCAACTCATGGTTACTTACTCAACCATTCTTGAAACTTACTCATTCAATCTCTTACCACATTCTTACCATATCACAAGCCAATTTGCTCGTTTAATTAGCACACGTTCCTGCACTGATCGTCATAAGATCATATATAACAACACATCAAGCATTTTCAATAAGCCACTCATGCTACTAATATCTCGATGGTTTCGCACTTAGCCCACCATTGAATCTATAATATGGAGGTATCGCATATAGCCCACCAATCATTTATAAGTGATGGTATCACACATAGCCCATCGATCAATAATCAATAAGGTGATATCGCACATAGCTTACCGTTATTTACATTCATGGATAATAATTCACAAGTATATCTCTATTTCAAATGTTCATTCAAGAACATCCTCACATGTTCCCATTTTTACTTAACTTTCTACGATACTCGTTCCCATTCACACAGTGCATCAAATACACATACCCCACTAGGGGTTCATCATTTATTGAATTCATCTCAATTCAATTCTACACATACTTGTGCTACTCATGGCACAACCACATACATTCACATATACATTGAATCATTCGAATTGTTAAATAACTCTCTTGAGTCTCATGCACATAGTTCTCATTGTCACTCTACCCCAATTGTGATACAGTCCCGGTCTCGAGAGGAAAATAGGATGTATACTTGGTTGCCCGATCGTAATCGAGAAATACAGAAATTGAAGATAGAAGAAGAATAATAGTCGAGAAATAGAAGAAGTATAATTTTAGAGAAGAGGGTAGGAAGTTTGGTTAATGTAAAGTACGAGTGGTTCGGGATTAGCTCGGGTTTAGTAAAGGTATTCGGGAAAGGGCTCAGTTTAGGAATGGCTCAGGTTTGATATGGAAGAGTAATGTTATAAGTTAGGTCGGGATAGTAACTCGGATAATGATTTGAGGAATGTGCGGGGTTCGATTTTTAGAAAGAGAGGTTTCGGTTTTTTTGGCTTAAGAAACAAGTATGAACCAATACCGAAAGGTATCGACCCAGGATACTTATACGTTTCCTAAGGTTCGGGTTTTGGATAAAACGGACCTCGACCCACTATCGAAATATGATAGGAACCTCGATATCGGGATAAGAACAAGGACGGGTTGACGCCACTAGCTCGCTAGATAAGCCAACGGATCTTAAAATGAAAGTAGAGAAGTGCTCTCACAAATTCGACAGAATAACGGTATATATTTCATCAAAAGTTTTTTACAAATGGCATTGTTTGGATATTTATAGTCCATAAGAAACCAACCCAAAAGACACAAAAATTAGCTTAATTTCTAAGTAAATTCGGCCCTTTAATGTCCTATATAAGTCTAGAATTTTCAGCCCCTTAGTTTTTGTCCATATTCATTCATGAATCTCAAAAATCATCTTCTAGAAGTAGCTTGGTGCAGCCGAATTCATTGTAGGAGCAAAGGGGTTGAATGGCCCTTAATATTCGGCCTAGGGACGTGCATGGCATGCCTTGGGAAGCCGAATGGCTATGTCTTTGTTCAAGGCTATATTGGGACGTGTAAAAGCCCTCCCAAAATCCCATACCATCTTTTAATTGCTTCCCACGTATAGAGACAACAATCAACATATTAATCACGTTTTGAAGAGAGGAAACAGCCCATTAAATGGTGCACTTTGCTTTCACGAGGCCAACAAGCTCATTAAGCCTTTGTCTTTTACGAAAAATAGCCTTGGAAAATGGAACAAACAGCCATTGAATGTGCCGTCCAAATCCAAGCATGCCAGCCCATTTAATGCCGTCCAAACCAACACCAACACCTCATTAAAGGGTGTTTTTGCATGCTACTGAATTGTCCATCTTAATGGACGTGTGGGAGACATAAAAAGACACATTGGGAAGCTTAAACCAGCAGCTAATTAACTCCCACGCATGGAGACACAAACCAGCACATTAATGATGCCTTTTTACTTTCATGATGCGTCCAACATAGCATTTAATAACGTTTCATGCATGCAGCTGGTTGTCCTTGTTTAATGGACGTTTGGAGGAGTCCAAAAGACACGTTGGGAAGCTTACTCCAGCAGCACATTAATTCCCACCCATGCTCCAACAAGCTGCTTCATTAATTCTGCCGCACATGCATTAAGCATGTCCCAAAAGCACCTACAAATAATTAATTTCGGCCATTAGTTTTTCCAGCAACAAAACACATATTTAAGACATGTTTTAAGCTACATAACATGTAATAAATAGGGCCTTAAGTTGTCCAAAATTTGGCTGGACACATTTAATATCCAGAATCTTTTAATTAGATCCTAAACTAGACATATTAACTAATATTCATTAATTATGTAATATCTAAGACATATTAAAGATAAATATTAATTATGCAAAGACTCTGACTTATTTAATCTTATTTAATTGCATCAAATAATTATATCACTTATTTAAGTTGTCCGAATTTGTTTAATTAATTTCAGCTAATTATTTAACTGAGGTCGAGTGGCCAAATGACTAAGGCCGAACGGCCATATGGAGTTCTTCCGGAACGTGAGCTCGCAGTATCATGCAACACGGAGTCGAAATATCTTTCAAATTAGACTTAGCATCGTCCCATGTTTGCTGGATTAGAACTCCGATCGCTTCTTTAAATTGTTTCGCACGAGCTCTCGTAATCGGTCCTTGAGGTAACACCAACGGGTCTCGGCTCGATTGCTGCTCATGATGGGGCGTGCCCATATCATCCTCCCCTTCTTGAAAATGACTTGTCCTCAAGTCAGGACCTGCATCAAATGGAGTTAAATCAGCCACATTAAAACTGGTGCTGATGTTGTACTCACCGGGCAAATCTAGTTTATATGAGTTCTCATTAATTCACTCGAGGACTTGGAAAGGTCCGTCTCCTCTCGGTGATAATTTATTTCGTGGACGAGCTGGAAACCGATCCTTTCTCATATGCACCCAGACCCAGTCTCCGGGTTCAAACACAATTTGCTTCCGTCCTTTGTTGGCTCGCTGAGTGTATTGCTCAGTTTTTGCCTCGATATTCTCACGCACCTTTCGATGCAGCTCTTTGACATAGTTCGCCTTTTTCCTAGCATCAGAATGGACAAAATTTTTAAAAGGCAATGGTAATAAATCAAGAGGAGTTAGAGGATTAAACCCGTAGATAGTCTCGAAGGGGGAAAATTTAGTCGCGGAATGAACAGCTCTGTTGTATGCAAATTCGACGTGAGGCAGGCAGTCCTCCCATGTTTTGAGATTCTTCCGCACTATTGCTCGAAGCAGAGTCGATAGGACTCGGTTCACCACCTCGATTTTCCCATCCGTCTGAGGATGACAAGTGGTCGAAAACATCAATTTTGTTCCTAGTTTTCCCCACAGAGTTCGCCAAAAATGACTTAGGAACTTGACATCTCGATCGGATACGATCGTCCTTGGAACTCTATGTAGACGTACGATTTCCCTGAAAAACAAGTTTGCAATATGCACAGCATCATCAGTCTTAGAACAAGGAATAAAATGGGACATTTTGGAAAATCGATCAACTACAACGAACATCGAGTCCTTTCCTATTTTAGATCTTGGTAAGCCAAGGATAAAGTCCATGGAGACGTCGGTCCAAGGAGTGTCCGGAATAGGAAGGGGTGTATATATACCATGAGGTTGAACTCACGACTTTGCTCGTTTGCAGGCTATACATCGCTCGCATATTTGTTCGACATCCTTTCGCATCCCCGGCCAAAAGAAGTGTTCTTGTAGAGTTGACATCGTTTTGTCTCATCCGAAGTGACCCATAAGGCCACCACTATGCGCTTCTATTACGAGCAACTCTCGAATAGAGCCGTTCGGTATGCATAGTTTGTTCTCTTTGAAGAGAAATCCTTCATACCTATAAAACTTATCAAAGGCACAGTTTTCGTAAGCATTATATATGTCCCCAAAGTCAACATCATCAACATACAAATCTTTTATATGATGGAAACCAAGTAATTTAGAATCAAGAAAAGTCAATAGAGTATACCTTCGTGATAACGCATCCGCTACTACATTTTCCTTACCTTTCTTATACTTGATTACGTACGGAAACGATTCTAAATACTCAATCCATTTCGCATGCCGTTTGTTTAGCTTATGTTGACCTTTGATGTACTTGAGCGCTTCGTGATCCGAATGAATAACGAACTCTTTCGGCCTCAAGTAATGTTGCCACGTTTCAAGCGATCTTATGAGAGCGTACATCTCCTTGTCATACACGGGGTAATTAAGTGCAGCTCAGCTCAGTTTCTCACTGAAGTACACCACCGGTCTTCCATTCTGAGTTAGCACGGCTCCAATCCCTACACCTGATGCATCACACTCAATCTCAAAAGTTTTAGTAAAATCAGGAAGAGATAACAATGGGGCTTTAACAAGACATTCTTTAATGGCTTTAAAAGACCGTTCTTGCTCATCGGACCAATGAAATGTCGAATTCTTCTTGATAACGCTCGTCAAAGGAGCAACTATTGTGCTGAAATTGGGCACGAATCGGCGGTAGAAACTAGCCAACCCATGAAAGCTTCGTACTTGGCTAATCGTCGTAGGACGAGGCCATTCTTGGATTGCTCGAACCTTCTCTTGGTCTACCTCCAAGCCATTTGCACTTACGACGTATCCTAAGAAAATAACCTTGTCAGTGCAAAAAGAACATTTCTTGATATTAGCGTACAATACCTCTTTCCGTAATGTTTCTAAGATCGCTCGTAGATGTTGGACATGTTCCTCCAAAGATTTACTGTACACTAAGATATCGTCAAAATAAACAACACATGATTTTCCAATGAAAGCTCGTAAAACATGATTCATAAGATGCATAAAAGTACTTGGAGCGTTTGTAAGCCCGAATGGCATTACCAACCATTCGTACAAACCTAGCTTCATTTTAAAAGCTGTTTTCCACTCGTCGCCCTCGCGCATCCGTATTTGGTGATATCCACTTTTGAGGTTGATCTTTGTGAAGATTCTCACTCCATTTAACTCGTCAAGCATATCGTCGAGTTAGGGTATCGGGTGTCGATACTTAATAGTAATCTTGTTGATGGCACGACAGTCGACACACATGCGTCATGAGCCATCTTTCTTAGGCACAAGTAATACCGGTCACACGCATGGACTAAGGCTCTCTCGAATAAAACCTTTTTCGAGCAATTCAGTGATTTTCTTTTGGAGCTCTTTTGTTTCCTCGAGACTACTCTGGTACGCAGGACGGTTAGGTAAAGCAGCTTCGGGCACCAAGTCGATTTGGTGTTCAATGCCTCGAATGGGTGGCAAACCGCTTGGTATCTCCTCTGGGAATATGTCTTCAAATTCCTGAATCAAAGTTAACACAGAAGAAGAAAGATTATCGGGTAAATCGTTAGTGTTCAAAAACGCTTCTTTGTACAGTAGCAAATACATAGGTTGCCTCAAACTCAAAGCTTTTCGTAAATCACTCGCTTTTGCTAAAACACTCATTTTTTCACTCTCTTTTTCATCTTTATCTTTTTCTTTCTTTTGTTTTTTCTCGTTTGTTTTTGCACTCGTATTTTTCTCTCGTTCATTTTTCTTAACTTTCTCTTTTGTATTCTTTTCTTTTTCTTTTGATTGATCAATGGAAATTCGAAGCTTTTGCTAATCATCAAAGACTTGTTTAGGCGTTAAGGGGGCAAGTGTCACATTCCTTCCGAGATGCTTGAAGGAATACCGATTAGTGTAGCCATCGTGCATCACTCGGCGATCATATTGCCATGGACGTCCCAAGAGTAAGTGGCCCATATGCATTGGCACTACGTCGCATAGCACTTCATCGGAGTATTTCCCGATGCTGAAGGATACTAAGACTTGCTTAGTAACTCTTAGTTCTCCATCGTCGTTAAGCCACTGAAGCTTATATGGAGTCGGATGCTTTGTCGTTGTTAATCCTAGCTTTTCCACCATAAGGGTACTTGCTACGTTCGTGCAACTCCCTCCGTCGATGATAAGGCTACAAACCTTGCCTTGCACTTGGCATCTCGAATGGAAGAAATTTTCTCGTTGCTCCTTGTTTCCCACGCTTTGAAGACTGAGGCTTCACTTCACGACGAGCAATTCACCTTCAACAGGTTGTTCTATGTCCTCATCAGCTTCAGAGTTGGATTCGGACTCACACTCTTCCTCGTCTTCTATTTCAATCTCACCGTCAGCCCGCATCACCATAGTTCGTCTATTCAGGCATTGACTTGCGATGTGTCCTCGGCCAAGGCATTTGAAGCATTTGATGTCCCTCGATCTAATGTTAGAACTATCTGGAGCCTTGCCTTTGCTGGTTTCGGCTATAGGCTTGTTCATCTTAGGGGTGAAAGTGGAATCTTTCGGCTTGTTCGCAGGGAACCCCTTACTTGTATTTTGGCCCCACTTCGAGGGTTTAGCGTTAGAGTAACTTCGGGATGCTCCTTTTTGCTTTAACTATTTTTCTACTTTGATGGCCATGTGGACCATATCCTCCATCTCGACATACTGTTGTAATTCCACAACATTTGCTATCTCTTGGTTGAGCCGGACTAAGAAACGAGCCATGGTAGCTTCTCGTTCCTCTTGGATGTCGGCTCGAATCATCGCGACCTCTATTTCTTTATAATAATCTTCGACGCTTCTCGCCCCTTGAGAAAGATGTTGGAGTTTTTGATGTAACTCCCGATGATAGTATGAAGGGATGAAACGTCGTCTCATGGCCGCTTTCATCTCGGCCCATGAAGTGCTTGGTCGTTCGCCATTGCGCCTTCGACTCGTTGTCAACTGATCCCACCAGATCATGGCGTAGTCAGAAAACTATATAGCGGCTAATTTGACCTTCTTGTTTTCGGAGTAGTTGTGGCAATCGAACACAAGTTCGATCTTCTTTTCCCATTCCAGATAGGCTTCAGGATCTGACTTTCCGTGAAAAGGGGGAATGGTTAACTTAATATTTTTAAGATTGTCATCTTCCCGTCTCCGATCTCTTTGGCCGCGTTTTTGGGGATCTCTCCTTCCAACACTGATGTTGGATTCATGATCGCTTTCGCCCTCACTGAACTCATTAATGTCTTCATCAACTTCCCGTTGTTGCTCACGTCGTTGGTTAGGCCGTCCACGCCTTTGTCTGGCGACTTCTTGTGGTCTTTGGGTTTCCACTTGATAGAGTCGATCTTCAAGAGGGTTAAGCCTCCGTTCGAGTAGTCTTTCCATTTCTCGCAAGAGGGCTTGCATTTGCAAGTCAGGAACATTTTGAACCGGTTGTCTTACTTGTTGTTCCTCCGCGTTTCATCTGGAATCTTGTGACATTGTAGTAAATTTAAATCCTTACAAACAAATCCTCTCAATTCACTCAGAAAGAAAGAAGTTTAATGACACTCACACTCGTGTTTATCACTCTTAGTTTGGCTTTTACCTCCCCTCGAATGATCTCACACTCTCGTGCCTTTTACCTCTACACTTTCTCGTGATTTCGATGTTCGGATTCGCCAAGGCCTATTAGGGCTTAGGGGGTCGGTCACAAATGGGTATCAAGGGTCGTAACGAGTTGGGTATTAGGGTAGGCCAAAGAAAAAAAAATGTCGGGTAGGTTGGAACAGGGTGAACAGAATTGGGTCGAGAGAAAAAGAAGAAGATTACAGAAGAAGAAGAGTTATAGAACTTTTAAACGAATATTTTTTTTTATAATACGAAATTTTTTTTAAATTCACGAATTTTTTTTTATATATACGATTTTTTTTCGACTTACTTCGAATCTTCGATTAACAGCTTCGGATTAGTCGTCGGACTTCATAATTCTCGATTTAACCAGCTCTGATACCAGATGATACAGTCCCAGTCTCGAGAGGAAAACGGGATGTATACTTGGTTGCCCGATCGTAATTGAGAAATACGGAAATTGAAGATAGAAGAAGAATAATAGTCGAGAAATAGAAGAAGTATAATTTTAGAGAAGAGGGTAGGAAGTTTGGTTAATGTAAAGTACGAGTGGTTCGGGATTAGCTCGGGTTTAGAAAAGGTATTCGGGAAAGGGCTCAGTTTAGGAATGGCTCGGGTTTGATATGGAAGAGTAATGTTGTAAGTTAGGTCGGGATAGTAACTCGGATAATGATTCGAGGAATGTGCGGGGTTCGGTTTTTAGAAAGGGAGGTTTCGGTTTTTTTTGGCTTAAGAAACAAGTATGAACCAATACCGAAAGGTATCGACCCGGGATACTTATACGTTTCCTAAGGTTCGGGTTTTGGATAAAATAGACCTCGACCCACTATCGAAATACGATAGGAACCTCGGTATCGGGATAAGAACAAGGACGGGTTGACGCCACTAGCTCGCTAGACAAGCCAACGGATCCTAAAACGAAAGTAGAGAAGTGCTCTCACAAATTCGACAGAATAACGGTATATATTTCATCCAAAGTTTTTTTACAAATGGCATTGTTTGGATATTTATAGTCCATAAGAAACCAACCCAAAAGACACAAAAATTAGCTTAATTTCTAAGTAAATTCGGCCCTTTAATGTCCTAGATAAGTCTAGAATTTTCAGCCCCTTAGTTGCTGTCCATATTCATTCATGAATCTCAAAAATCATCTTCTAGAAGTAGCTTGGTGCAGCCGAATTCATTGTAGGAGCAAAGGGGTTGAATGGCCCTTAATATTCGGCCTAGGGACGTGCATGGCATGCCTTGGGAAGCCGAATGGCTATGTCTTTGTTCAAGGCTGTATTGGGACGTGTAAAAGCCCTCCCAAAATCCCATACCATCTTTTAATTGCTTCCCACGTATGGAGACAACAATCAGCATATTAATCATGTTTTGAAGAGAGGAAACAACCCATTAAATGATGCCCTTTGCTTTCACGAGGCCAACAAGCTCATTAAGCCTTTGTCTTTTACGAAAAATAGCCTAGGAAAATGGAACAAACAGCCATTGAATGTGCCTTCCAAATCCATGCATGCCAGCCCATTTAATGCCGTCCAAACCAACACCAACACCTCATTAAAGGGTGTTTTTGCATGTTGCTGAATTGTCCATCTTAATGGACGTGTGGGAGACATAAAAAGAAACATTGGGAAGCTTAAACCAGCAGCTAATTAACTCCCACGCATGGAGACACAAACCAGCACATTAATGATGCCTTTTTACTTTCACGATGCGTCCAACATAGCATTTAATAACGTTTCATGCATGTAGTTGGTTGTCCTTGTTTAATGGACATTTGGAGGAGTCCAAAAGACATGTTGGGAAGCTTACTCCAGCAGCACATTAATTCCCATGCATGCTCCAACAAAGCCTTAATGCTGCTTCATTAATTCTGCCACACATGCATTAAACATGTCCCAAAAGCACCTACAAATAATTAATTTCGACCATTAGTTTTTCCAGCAACAAAACACATATTTAAGACATGTTTTAAGCTACATAACATGTAATAAATAGGGCCTTAAGTTGTCCAAAATTCGGCTGGACACATTTAATATGCAGAATCTTTTAATTAGATCCTAAACTAGACATATTAACTAATATTCATTAATTATGTAATATCTTAGTCATATTAAAGATAAATATTAATTATGCAAAGACTCTGACATATTTAATCTTATTTAATTGCATCAAATAATTATAACACTTATTTAAGTTGTCCGAATTTGTTTAATTAATTTCAGCTAATTATTTAACTGAGGCCGAGTGGCCAAATGACTAAGGCCGAACGGCCATATGGAGTTCTTCCGGAACGTGAGCTCGCAGTATCATGCAACACGGAGTCAAAATATCTTTCAAATTAGACTTAGCATCGTCCCATGCTTGCTGGATTAGAACTCCGATTGCTTCTTTAAATTGTTTCGCACGAGCTCTCGTAATCGGTCCTTGAGGTAACACCAACGGGTCTCAGCTCGATTGCTGCTCATGATGGGGCGTGCCCATATCAAATTGGGTTTTACATACTCTAACATATCGATGCCATGTCCCTGACATGGTCATATACAAATTCTTACACCGAGGCCATATCCCAATATGGTCTTACTCGAGCCTTTAACCATCGTCCTATCGTGCCATACACCTTTCCCATTACTCTAAATTCAATTCCATTGACATCTCATCAAGAGACATTTCATACATTCATATAATAATATACATTCCATACAACATTGGAATACTAAATAAGCTCATACGTAATTTCAACATTTGCACATGAACTTACCTCGATGTCGAAAGAGCCAAAAATAACTTTTTGCCCACATTTCTCTTTTCATCCGTTCTAAGTCCGAAACTCATTTTATTTGATCTAGAACAATGAAATTTACTCATTTAATCACTTAATGATCGTATTACAACATAATCTCTACTTAGGCAAAAATGACCATTTTGCCCCTATACTTTGGCAAAATTACGATTTTGCCCCTAGGCTCATAAATAAATTTTCATCACATTTTCTTGTTAAACAAGCCTAGCTTAACATTTAATCCTCTTACAACTATTCTCAATTCCATCAATTTCATGCCTTAATGAACAAATTACAACTTTTGCATTTTAGTCCTAATTAGGTGTTTTCATGACAACACCTTTCACAAAAGTTGTTTCTCATCATCCTATCATTCATTTTCTTTCATAAGAACTCATCAAACAACATAAACTCTCTCATGGAAAGTCCCTAGACTTTCAACCATATTGCAAACTAGTCCCCTCTTTAGAAAGCTTAAGCTTTAGGGGTCTTAAAAGTACAAAAATTAACATCTAAAGCCATCAAAATCACTTACTTGAGTGAAGAGAAGCTTGTTGAAATTTTCAAGCTTTCAAAGCCTTCCCATGGCTGATATTTTCAGTTGAAAGAGAAGAAATAAAAAGATGATAGCTTTTTGGCTTATTTCATCTTATTTTATTTCTTTTTAAACACCTAACATGACCACATTTAATGTTCTTGTCCCCTTAGCTTACTATGGCTGGCCAACTCACTTAGACAAGGCCAAATTGCTCATTTGGGACCTCCAATTACAAAGCCATAGCTATTTGGTACCTTTAGCCTATAGAATGGAACTTTCACACTTTATGCAATTTAGTCCTTTTTCACAATTTAGCTAAAAATCGCTAAAATTAAGGCACCAAAATTTTCATGCATCCTCATAAACATGTTATAACTCATAACCTAACATGAAAATAATTTTCTCTAACCTCAAATTAGTGATTCTGAGATCACTGTTCTAATTAGCCCCTAAATCGGGCTGTTACAGAGTTTGGCAACGAACATAGAGGAAAAAGTGGTGATGCAAACATTGAAGCTGGGACCAATGAGGCTCAATTCGAGGAAAGTGACAGAGTTGGTCGAGTCGTCAGTGAGACTTCCACCCATGGAAGAGGTGAGTTGTGCATCGGACTTAAAGGAAGAAGTACCGATGCAAACTTTGAAGCTAGTATCAATAAGGCTCACTTCTATTGACACATTAGAGGAGCTACCACCTTTGCGTAAGATGGGTTGTGCATCAAACTTTGGGAAATTGGTGATGCAAGTTGGATAGTTGACCAGAGTAAATGCTACGAGTAAGGTATATTCCGAATACTTTTGTAGTGTTTTGTATTCTATCTTGTTGGCTTAGTAAGAACGTATGAGGCCCTTTCAAAGTTCTTAAGCAAGGAGGCCGAGGGACTGTGGGCAACTTGTAACAGCCCAATTTCAGTGAAATCAAAACAGTGGTTTCGGGACCACAAATTCGAGCCGAAAATAAAATTTATTTTTATTTTATTGCATGGTCCGTATTATGATAGAGATGTCATATGAAAATTCTGATAAGAAAATTTTACCGATTATGTGCTTAATTAGGGATGGACTAAATGTCATAAAATGCAAAAGTTGAATTCTAGTAGCTAGAAGGATTAAATAGCTATGGAATTCAAAACTTGAGGTCCTTATATGGTAATTAGACCATTAAAGAAAAGTATGTAGATATTTTGGTGACTCATCCATGGAAATTTAGATAAAGGGCAAGGACTAAATTGGAAATTGAAATAACTTAATTAATTAAAAGATGATAAAAGAATTTTCATCTTATTTTATATCATCTTCAACCCCAAAATACATGAAACCCTAGGAGAGAGAGAAGAAACTTTCTTGGCTTAATAAGGTAAGTTTTCTTGTCCCCTTTTTAGTAATTTTGATATTTTTGGAACTGAGATAGCTTAATCTATCTACTTGGAGGGATCAATTTGAAAAGTTATCAAAGTACAGAAATTAGGTCATGGATGAATGTAACACTCCTTACCCGTGTTCAACACCGGAACAAGGTACGAGGCGTTACCGGACAATAACACTTGCAACTGAACAAATTCAAGACATAAATTTTCGTTTAAAATTTAAAACTTTTATCTTATATCATCAAGTCCCTAAAATGGGCCTAAGAGGCCCAAAACATGCTTTGGGAGCGATTCGGGAATAAACCGAGAACTTTTAAAACTATTGGAACATTTAGAAAATTTCCTTGTTTTGGAGTCACACGCCCGTGTGGGCAGGCCGTGTGGTTACACCCGCCCTTGTGGCCCAGGACACACCCACGTCCTCCACCCATGTAACTCTCTATTTATGATGTCATCATTCGTTTTGGATCACACGACCAAGTCACACACCCGTGTGCTAGACCGTGTCCTCCACACGGCTGAGACACACGGCCGTGTCTCTACCTGTGTGGTCAAGAAGTTGGCTATTTTCCAAGCCAATTTCTACCCTATCATGCCCATACTTGAGTATAACTTGAATGACATATTCCATGACATATTAAAGCTACCAAAACATCCACCACACACACGTAACAAGTCATAGCATACAATTTACTCAACCATGGAATACATCATCATGAGTTTATAGCATAACCAATTTATTGACCACATTAAATGGCCTTATACAATAATTAACTCTGAATATCATGGGTCATTATTCTAGGACAACTCATAGTAACATATACACATGACCAATTTCCCTATACATGCCATAACCTTAAGTATAAAATCATCGATACCTAAATTGTAAGCTTGATAGTGTGATAGGTTCTCCGGCGACTTCCAACCCGAGCTAACCTAAGTACACTATAAACACGGAAAACAACAGAGTAAGCTATAAAGCTTAGTAAGTACGTATGTAAATAATAAACAATTGATTACCATGCTTTTAACAATCCTTATTATAAGCTCTCAAGATAATACCATCATTATTGCATAAAATTTCACAATTCATTTATGTTCATCTTGAGCTATCTACTCGAGTTACAGTCACTAAATTATTTTTATCCGGAGCTACGGAACTCCAAATTAAGATCCAATAATTTTTCCTTAAACTAGACACACATATCTTATTAGCATAAGATTTCCAGAATTTTTGGTTCAACCAATTAGTACAGTTTATTCTTTAAAGTCTCCCCTGTTTCACTGTCCAACAGTTCTAACCCGTCTTCACTAAAAATTTATTTTCTCATTGTACAGAACTTGAATGATGTTCCCGTTTGTTTCTCTTGAAAATAGACTCATTAATAAATTCAATAATATAAATTTTATCCCTTTATTATTTTTTAAAAATTTTTAATGAATTTCCCAAGTCAGAATAGGGGATTCCGAAATCATTCTGACCCTATCTCACTAAAATCCAAATATCTCACCATATAAAATTCTTTTGCTTATTCTGTTTCTTTTAGGTAGAAATAGAATCCATAAGCTTTAATTTTATATCTCATTCAACCTCTAATTCAATTTCCACCATTTTCTGGTGATTTTTTTCAAAGTGATACAGCTGCTGCTGTCCAAACTATTTCATTGCTAATTTTACTCTTTCATGTTTCCTTTATATTAATTTTCATTTACACACATATAACACCAAAGTACATCCATGTTTAGCCATTCCAATAACTAGTTATTATCAAATATTTACAAGCCATTCATTGGCCAATTTAACCTATACATCAACAACAAAGACTTATAATCACAAGGTCATTCTCATAGGTATAACTTACTCGTTTACATTCTTACCAAAATTCGATCACAAACTGAGCACATCGCTCATGAGTGTATACATACATATACCTGTACTTAATCGTCACATATTCACATTCATTTACACTTTAGTCACTTTCCCATTGAACACATCAGAATATTAACGGATACTCGGAAATTGTCATACATGTAGTAAGATGCCAATGCCATATCCCAGATATGGTCTCACATGGGATCACATGTCGATGCCGATGCCGATGCCATATCCTAGATATGGTCTTATATGGGATCTCATATCGATTTCGACGCCATATCCCAGATATGGTCTTACACGAGATCGTATGTCGATGCCATGTCCCGCACGTGGTCTTACGATTTCATACCGGCCGTGTCCCGCACGTGGTCTTACACGTAATCACTATTCGATGTCGATGCCATATCCAAGATATGGTCTTAGACAGGATCTCAATTCGGTGCCGAGGCCATATCCCAGATACGGTCTTATACGGGACCTTATTAATCTAATGTCGTGACAAGGTATCCTTTCTATTCCTAAGGTTCAACCGGGATTCTCATTCTTCGATTCTTCGTCAAATCATCATCAATCGAATCCGTAGGAACATATATATACAATTCATGCAATATCAAAATATTAAATACATAATCTAATGTTGTATTATTTACACACGAACTTACCTCGATACCAAAATGGCAAAAAGGGACCTAACCGTCAATTACTCATTTTTCTCCCGTTCTAAGTCCGAACCTCATTTTCTTTGATCTATAACATCACATTTAGCTTACTTATTAGTCGCATTATTCATTGTGACCCAAAAATCATACTATGGCAAAATTACGTTTTTGCCCCTAAACTTTATCATATTTACACTTTTGCCCCTAGGCTCGTAAAATGAAATGTGTTCAATTTCTTTACTACCCATGCATAGATGAATCATTTTAATGCTTATATCAGCCCACATTTTCCATAAAATCATATTTTTAACACATATTTCTTAACTTTTACGAATAGGTCATTTTTGACATTTTTACCAAAAATCACTTAGTAAAAGTTGTTTCTTCTACCATTAAACATCAAAATACACAAATTTCTAACATGATTCAAACCCTAGACCTTCATCATATCTCAAATAAATGGTGGAAATAGGTAAGTCATGATACAAGGATTTCAAAAACGTGAAAATCATTAGAAACGGGGCTAGAACGGACTTACTATGGAGCTTGGAAAGCTTGAACAAAACCCTAGCCATGGCTTCCATGGTATATTCGGCCAAGGCATGAAAAAATGAAGAAGATGACATCTTTTTCTCATGTTATTTTGGCTTTATTAGCCAAATTACTAAAATACCCTTAATGAAAAATAATTTAAAACATACCTTACCATGTCCATATTTGTCCACAACTTAACTAGTGGTCTAATTACCATCTAAGGACCTCCAATTTAAAATTTCATAGCAATTGGACACCTCTAGCTTCTAGAACTCAAGTTTTACACTTTTTACGGTTTAGTCCTTTTTACTAAATTGAGTGCCCAAATGTCAAAATTTTCAAACGAAATTTTCACGAAATCATTTTGTGAAATCGTAGACCATAAAAATATAATAAAAATAAATTTTCTTATGTCGGATTTGTGGTCTCGAAACCACTGTTCTGACTAGGCCCAAAATCGGGCTGTTACAATGAATATGCTGAAAATTTGAAATTTATGGTAGAAAATGAAAGGTTGTTGATAGATAAACAACTTTTACTAAGTGATTTTTTATGGAAACATGATTTATGGACTAAAATTTAAAGTTGTGAAAATTGAAGAAAATTTCTGAAATTTATAGAATATATGTGCTGTAAATTCTATATTAAAATTTTGGTTAGGCTTGGAATAGGGAGTGAATTGCATAAATTTCATTTTCCGAGCCTAGGGACGAAATTTGAATATAAGGAAAAGTTGAGGGCAAAATGGTAATTTTGCCTAGGATGTAAATTGAGCCCACTTGAATATGAAATGTGATAAATTGATGAATAAATTCATTTATATAGATCCGAACAACACAAATTCGAGGTTAGACTGAGGAAAAGAAAAAGTTTCAGATTAGTAGATTTTTAAACGCGAACAAGCGTCGAGGTTGTAACTTAGTCGAGCAAGTAAATATGTTAAATTGAATGTTGTGTTTGTATGGAATGTGACTTATATTGATGTGAATTATTTGATTGCTATAATGGCAAATTGATTACGTCTTTAAAACGGTGAAAAAGGGGTTAAGTTCCGTTTGAATATTGAATTCTGATGAATATATGTGTTTTCCCGAAATGAATGAGGTCCTGCATTCGTTGCCGACGGGATTTGGCTTGGATGAGTAATCCTCTTGACCTCGTTATAGAAAGGATTTAGCCCGGACGGGTAATCCTGATATAATCCCTCTCGAGCATATGTTACAATTAGGATTTAACCTGGACTGGTAATCCTAATTGAGCTCTTCCGAGAAAATGTTACAATAAGGATTTAGCCTGGACTGGTAATCCTGTTATACGATATGTGGCTTGAGAGTATGTTCGTTGATTAAGAGCCCTAATGGGTACTCTTGAATAAGAATTGATGGGTTATTAAATTGTACACCTTGAGTGTATTACTTGAGTATCCATCGGAATCTCAATGATTCAACGGACACAAAACTCTTGGCATGATAAGAGAATTATGGAATGAAATGAATGATGTCTTGAAGGAATATAGTATGATGAGCTCATATATGCTTACTTGATGTATGTGTGAACACTTATGTAACTAACTTGTTTGATTGAGTGTATGTGTTTAGGTAAGTTGGCCAAATTGATGAAAAGCATGTTATTCAATGCTTATTGTTAAATAATGTAAATTGGTAAGTTTTAATTCCCGTTATATGAACTTACAAAGCATGAAATGCTTACTTAGTTTTATTTTCCCTGTTTTATAGTGCTCGATAGCTCGCAAAGGTTGGAGATTAGTTAGAGCATCATCATACTATCCGCTAGCTTATTTTGGGTATATATAATATAATCATTTTTATATAATGGCATGTATAGGATAACTTGGCCATTTTGGGCTTGAAAATGATGCTTGTAATCTAGCCATTGGAATGGCTAGTAATGGGTTGTTTTGATATACTTGTAATGTCATACTATGGTAGCTACATATATGTTAAGTAGTTGATCAAATTATGTCTAACATATGAACTAGACCAAGGTAAGATTATAAACATGTATGTATGTAATGATATGCCATGTTGAAAGATAGAGTTTGCTTAATTTGAATGCTTGAAATGGTTGGTATTTGGATGTGAGTAGTGCAGGTCATTGGTATGATTTTGGGTGAGAAATGAAGCTAGAAATGGCTTTATTTTGTCCACACGGGCAGACACACGGGCGTGTGTCTAGACCGTGTGTGACACACGGCCTGGTACACGGGTGTGTGGTTAGGCCGTGTGTCCCCTGCACTTTAAATTTGAGAAACAGAATGCTCAGAATTGAGCACACGGGCAGAGACACGGGCGTGTGTCTCAACCGTGTGTGCTACACAGCCTAGAACACGGGCGTGTGTCTTGGCCGTGTGAAACCTGCACCTAATTTCGAAGAATTTAATTAACCACACGGCCTATCACATGGGCGTGTGGCCGGCCGTGTGGCACAAGTCAGAGAGTTACACGGGGTCGAACACGGCCTGTAGCACGGGCGTGTCCTAGGGTCACACGGGCGTGTCCCTTGGACCACACGGGCATGTGAGCCCTGCATCTTGGAAAATTTGAGAATTTTGCAAAAAATTCTCTGACTTCCCGATTTAGTCCCGAATTGATTTTAATACTCGTTTTGGGCCTCGAGGGTCCATTTAAGGGACGTTATGAATAATCTCGAAAAATGAACAGTGATTGACATGGTTTATCTATAAATATTCTGTAAACTCCGGTAATGCTCTGTAACCCTGTTTCAGCGATGGATACGGGTTAGGGGTGTTACACAACTCAAAACCAAGTTGTGTGAATTAAGAGGATTCCAGTCGAAGCAAGTCTGAATATGAGCAAGTGAGAGATGTGGCTTCTTACCAACGAGATGTACCAATGAGTGGAATAGTTCGAGTTAAGAGGAGATGAAGGCCGAGGAAAAAGTTCCAAATGAAGGGACAACCCAATAGTGAGACTAGTCGGGAAAAAGCTAAGGCGTCGAGACGAGATCGAGGTGAATCAAGTCAGTGTCATTTCAAAGGCGCAACGAGGGCGTTGCGAGAATGGGTAGGGGAGAATGCCAAAGGCCGCAGTTCAAAGTTCATGACCATCGCACATAATACATCCCATGGAGGTCTATCATTGACATGGAGATCATTTGACCCACGAGAGCTAGCCCGACTCAAAGAGTTGTTGGAGAAGCCTATCCATTTGAAGCCTGGGTGGACCAATGATGCTGATATGGAAAGATAAGCTACCTTGGCAAATATGGGAAGTAATCTTAGAAGATTGAGAGGAATCATATATTGTAAGATTAGATTAGATTTGATATTTAAAATCTTGTAAATCCCTTGATTGCAGGGATAGGCTAATCTCGTCCGTCGATGTAACTTGATCTATACCGTCGGTTTTGGGGTAGCTCAACTATAAATAGAGAGCCTCTTCCTCACTTGTAATGCATTCCATTCTTTATTTTTTCTTGCATTCTTTGAGAGAAAGTAATACGATTGAGAGCATTTACTCAAACACCTCTCCTGCTTAGTTTTCTATGGCTATTATGTTCTTTTGAGCCTTCTTTTGGCTAAGTTGCTTTCGCTATATAAATTGGTGTCTTGAAAGAATTCTTTGTGAATCCTCAATTATTTGGTGGTTAGGCTAACTTAGGCGTGTTTGAATCGAAAGGATCACCTAAGGCCGCACAGCTTACGAGACTAAAGTTCTAGCCCCATGGCACATACACATGGTTTGCAACTTATCATAACACATATAATGTGCACAGTTTAGGTACCACCATTAAGTCAACCATTACAAATTCAAATTTTGAATTGTTTTCAAAATTGTACTATCTTACACCATACTTGATAACCTCCCACTTGACTTGGGTTGGGGGGGAGGGGGCAATTGTTGTACATTCTAAGAGGCCGCTCTGTCAAGACTAACGCCTCACCTGGAAGTGAGGTTATGTCAAACCAGACCACTTTTTTAGTCTATAAGTTTCGTTTGACGAGACAACTGTCACTCTTAAAAATATCTATATCTAAATTTTAATTAAAATAGTTAACATTGTTAATTAGTTGAGTTAATGTAATTATATAGAAAATAAAGTAATTTTTTGTGAATTAAAATATAGAGATTATACCTCAAATTCAAGTAGAGGAACCAAGATTAGAATTTGACCTTAGATTAAGAATGAGTCAGCAGCGGATAATAACGAGACAAAGATGCACAGTTTTCTCTTCCCCTGGTCCCAGCTTGTGTCGACGACAAAAACAAAAAAGTAACTAAAGAAAAGACAAGTTGATAAATAAATTAAGCTAATCGCACATGTTAATAATTAGAAATGCCTTTATGCCTAAGAAAATATATACATAAGTAATTTTAAAAACAAATGGTATGTATTTCATGATCGAGTCATAGGCGCATGGGCATAATAACGAGGCAAGGTAAGGGGGCATAGCAGACCCGCGGAGGCGGTGAGAGGGTCAAACCTATGTGACCTGACCCACACCCACCCACCTGGCCACCTGGTTAGACTGGTTTAGCCGACGCTCTTGGTAAAAAGGTTAATGTCCAACTTTGAAATTAGAATCTTGAATTCCACAAGTTAACATGCGATAAATATGTACTGTAAAATTCAACTTGGAATGTTTTTTGATGGCTCGTCCATGCTGTACAACGCTGAGATGAAGTTTTACATTATTGTCCATATATTATGTGGAAATTATTATTTTATAATTAAGATACACATTTTGACCTAACCTAAAACACATTAATCCATTCATATTTCCATGTCATAATACACATGCAATTTTTTTTACTTGTTTGTTTGTGTTGGCAAGGGTGCAATTTTATTTTATTAATACGAACCTGTACTTATTAAAGTTTCCTTATACAACTTATTAAATTAAAGTTTAAGTGTCCAACTCATTACTAATAAAAAAATATAATTAAGTTTAGAAAGGCCCAAAATCATTTCCTAAAATTAGTTCTCCAAAAAGTTCATAAATCTCTAAAATTTTAAAATATCAAAGTTGACATTTTCTTAAAATGAGAAAGAAACCTCAAAAATATATAAAAATAGCTAAAAACTTAAGAGAAAAAAGCAACCCACAAATTGTAGACTAAAAAATAAAATGGCATTCATTGGATATACCAGGTTGATTGTTTCTTTTGTTGGATATGAAATCCTATTGTTATGTTCAAATGGTATTTACCTTTCATATAAATTTAAACTCTAGGTTTTTTTGTGCAAGAGTTGTAGTGAAAACGTGAAATTTTTATTGTTATTAATATCAACTGTTGTCAATTGTGATTAGGTGGAAAGACATTAAGAATTTTATTTTAATTATGATACTTATTCCAAGTGTTGAATCTATAAACCAGATTAGGAAAGAAATCAAAATCACCAAAACATAAAAAGAGTGATAGAAGAAGGGGACAAATATTTAACTAAAATAAATATATATATATATATATATATATAATCGAAAAGATTGAAAGGAAAAGAGTTAACAAAAATGTTCCAGTCTCAATCACGCCATTTATTATGATTTAAAGGTATAAAAATAAAAAATATTATTGATTTAATGAAGGTATAAAGTCAATTTTAGTCTCCAATATTTATATATTTTTTTTATTTTTATTTTTATTTTTTATGTTAATTTTGATCATTACCATTTAAAAAAAAGTCAATTTATTTTTTTAACATAAATGTTGGTTTAAACATTAATTTTTGAGTAAACTACCCACTTAGTTGACAAGCAATTTGTAGTGCATATCTCCAAAAAGATACTAGCAACTATCAATGACTTAATATTGGACAAATCATGTCTAGTTATGTTTTCTTCTTCTCTCATCTACGCCATTTTGTTGTGAAATTATAGGTGTAGTTAACTAAGATAAAATCTCATTCTCTATGGTGTATATTAAGAACTCATTAAACACTTTGATTAGATCATTCTGTCTTCATCTTTCTTTATAAAAAAATTGGCAAAGATCTTAATTCTTAGAAAATAGAATTTGTTTTGAGTAAATAAATTCTCACTATTTTCTGACAGAATAATGATAACTCAAATAATTTTAAAGTGTATATTATAGGACAACCAGTGCCATTTATTTATACGGAGAGGTACAATAATCTTGGTTGAACAAACCCTTGATAAATAATATTTATTTAATAAAAAACACATTCCTACTCTAACTAGAGTAGGACGTGGGCGATACACCCTAATAAATATTATTAGGGTTGTCGCAACTTGTTGAAAAAATCCAGTTAAGAACGATTTCAGTTACATCAAAAGTTTAATTTTTTTTTAAACTGAGTCAGTTTGTGATATTTATAGCAATAAACATTTTCTCGAAAAATGCATGTGCTTTGCGTGAGATGGATCTGTACCATTCCCCATTTTCAACCGAATGGCCTTTTTCGCTATTATTATACATTGAATTGTGTCGAGTCTGAGCTCGAGCAACACAAACCAAACATAGAACAAGAAACGATTTAATTACTTTCAATAGAAAAGTAATTCTCTTAATAGAAACGGGTAAAAATTGTAATTCCCAGAAAATAGATTTTATTCTAAGAAAAATTGTCATTACTTTCTGGTAGAATAACAATGTATAGAACTTGTGTGTCAATAGCTCTACATAGGGATAGATAGGAGAATCTTGGTTGAATAAGGACTACACAAATAATCGTTATTTAACAGAAAACATTCCTCTAGTCTAACTAGGAGAGTGATGGGCGGCACACTTGGAAACACGAAAATTTACGTGTTTTTTCATGCCCTTTTTAACTTAAAATCATGCTATTTTGGTTAAATTCTTGTCGGAAAATAATTAAATATTATAAAATAATTAAATTGTGTTAAAAATATGAACATGATGAATTTTAATTAATTTTATAGTTAATTTTGATTATTTTTGACTATTTTCGACAGATTCGCACAAAGGGCAAAAATTGGCTCGGCAGACACTGCTCGAAGAATAAAACCGAGAAGCAATTTGAAGTATCGAGGAAAATTTATTTCCAGCCTAAGATGGTCCAAAAATGTTTGTTAATTCATAATATAATTAATTTTAATTTATTCCCAATTTAATTTGGGCTAAATAAATTATTATTAATTAATTATGAAAAAAAGGGTCCAGTTGAACCACACTGGTTGAACCGAATTTAGTGAACCGAACCAGCCACCAATTGGGCTGCCCAAAACTGTCTATATGCTGACCCAAATCAGCATTTTAGCTGACTAAATAAGCTTGCAAAGAAGCCCTTGAAGAACTTTCAACCTTGCATTCAAACCCCTCCAAAAAATGTGGCTTTATGGATTTGCCCCAGGCTATTTTTAGCAAAGTTGAATCTCTCAACTTTGCCATGTGTATGGTCGGCCAAGGGGGGTCTCTTTGGCTGATGGAATTTGCTATTTTTAGCATCCACAATCAGCTATAAAAGCCACCCCCTGCTGATCATTCAACTCATCCCTCACACTCTCATTCTCTCTTCTCCTCTCTCACGTTCTCTCAACTTTCCTTTCCATTTCCCCTTTTGTTCAAGTGCCGATTTCTTCTCTTGGGAAAGAGGTCATCATCAGCCATTGTTGAGCAGCAATTAAAGTGTTCATAAGCCACCTTGATAGCTGAGGAGAACGGAGAACAAAGAACGGAGCAATCAGTCAAGCCATGGAGAAACACCGAATTTGCTTATTGTTCTCTATCTCTTTAAATTTCGTTGTTGTTTTAACAACCATGTTTATGAATATTTATGCTATTGAAATGGTTATTTTAATCAATTTATCTTGAATTTAATCCGTTTTGGGTTGATTATATTTTTCCTGCTTGAATTATCGAATTGTGTTTGTGCTGTTATAGGTCTCGGTAAGATGCTTGATTAAGTAAAATCATGCCTAAGTTATTCTTGCAATATTAATTGTTAGATAACTAATGAATTAATTATTAAATCGTATTGAAATTGTAATTAATGGACACAATACTTAATCAATGCATGTTTATTCTTCTAAGGTAGCTGAAATTTAAATTAGCATTGTATTCGGCAATACATATGCCTTGCATAACTTGCAAGATTATTGTGATTAAACTGTTTCAAGGTAGGAATACTCTGTTACCTCACTTGATCTTTTATATGCTTGTGAAGATTGATTAATCGCTTGGATTGACATTGAAAAATGTTCAAGAGATTGATTAATTTAATAAGTATGCATGAGCAGTAGTTAGCAAATTACCGAGTTGCTGTGAATTTGTTCGTAGCAGTATAAACATAAGTTTAATAATTCTAAGGTAAGGAAATATAATTAATCCAACACAATTATATCATCTTGATTAAAATCAGCTTTTGAAATCGTGCATTTGAATTTTATTTTATTTTATTTTATTTTACTTTGTTTTCTAGTTTTTAATCATTTCTCAAAATCCAAATATTTTTCCTTCACCAAAGTGTTTAAAATTACTTTCACAAATAATTCTTTTACAGTCCCTGTGGGTACGATAACTCGACATTTACTTGTCACTTTATTACTTGTTGCGATTGTGTACACTTGCACATTTTCGTTGTTCCAACACTTAGTAAATATTACTAGGGATGTCGCCCCTCTATTATCATATAAAGGGGATCGAGCCTCTCATGTATTGGGTTCAATTATATGTGCTTCCTAAACTTTTGACCCAATACTTTATAATTTAATCCAACTCAATATTTTCTATTTTCCAAAATAAATATTATTTAGTTATTTAATTCAATTAACTAAATTAATTTCTCAATTAAATAATTTTCTCAAGTCAATTCTGATTCCATTAAATTCATGAAAACTTTATCGTAAAGGAATTTATAAGGAAATATATTTAATTTCCATATTTAATATATTCATAAGGTCTAATTAATTTAATTCCATTTTCAAACTTCAATTATTTAATTTTAATTAATTAAATAATAAGTTGAAAATATTAAATTAATTCTCAAGTCATTTCTATCATTAGTTAGAAAACACATTCATTTGAGAATGCGACCCATTTCTCTAACTTCGTAATTTCCATTATTTTATGTTCATTTAGTTCTACACGCAATTCATTTTTTGTTTTAATGAGGTGGACATCAAGGTGTCAAATCTTCCCGCCGATGTGAGTTCTTGGGGAAGATCAACCCATTATCCCTAGAATAACTTTTATTTATTGAGCGACAGCCCTTCCACTCGGCACCGTCGAATCACTAAGGCCAACTTTCATCCCTACTCGACGGGTGGGTCTTCTTGTCAAGCTCCCTTCTGCCTTTGCACTCAAGGGCCAATCTTCGTAAGACTCGAGGAAACCTTTTCACGCCTCCGTTACCTTTTTGGAAGCCTGCGCCTCATAGGAACTATTTACTTGAGACTGTCCCTTGGCCTGTAGCTCCTGACACAAGGTTAGAATTCTAGCTCTTCCAGAGTGGTATCTTCTAGATGGCTCGGGCCCATAACAGATGGACCAATTGGACATATATAATTAGGGCTCAAACAATTTATAATTAAGTTCTAGCTTTCGCCTATCAATTATAAATTTATTTAGTCACGAAGTCATTTCACTATAGTATCGTGACTGAGCTCTTCCTAGTTGCATACCACTACGAAAGCTAATCAATAAGTGCTTGTCTAAACACCTTGCCATAAGTGTGTTACCCTCATAGGATATTCTTAATCTTTTTGGGATAAATCTGTTCTCCCAATATGATCCTATTTTATCTCATGATAATCATTTCATATTCGTTCATGAAAATCCAATTACTATCAAATAGTAATCAAGCCATTTATCACAAAGACAAATAATCCATGGCCATGTTTATTTTTCATCTATCATGTAATGTCGATGAAATGATATTATTTACGCATTAGTTGGACT
This sequence comes from Gossypium sturtianum, assembly GCA_025698515.1. Lineage (NCBI taxonomy): Eukaryota > Viridiplantae > Streptophyta > Magnoliopsida > Malvales > Malvaceae > Gossypium > Gossypium sturtianum. Next base: position 92,700,200 of record CM046949.1, read on the forward strand.
ATGAATTTCACTATTGTGAATGGTGTTGTATATTGCAGAACTCTTATACTTAATGCACTAGCTTTCAGTTGCTTATCTATTTGAACTCAAGCTTTTATTTATATCAAAGTATACAAGCCACACATAAATAGTCCATCATCCACTTAGGATTAAGGTATGTCACACTATGAATGTCACAAGTGAATAAATCCATAAACGGATCTAGGATCTATTCTACTTGGGTCTTGTTTAATGTACTGTCAGTCTAATCGGTCACATCTATGTCTCTATCTTCTGGAAGTCATTCGCTCCGATGCTCAAGACAAAACACCTCCCCAATTGGACATGCTAGATGACATATTAGTCTTTCTATCGATTTTCTCTATTTTTTTCTAAAAAGAACTTTAACGATTACGATTAAGATTCTCCAATCTTTAAATAGATGTCAACATTATTGGTATCAAAATTCATTTAAATTTTTAGAAAAAAAAATCATTTTGACCTATTAAGATTAAACACATGATTATGGAAGGAATCTAGACACCTTGACACTTTACCACATTATTGCCTAGATTTTATTCCTTGACCAATTTACTAGTCTCGTTGAGTTTGGAATACTTGACCATAACTAATGAAAATTAAAGGACTTTAATATCCATAAATGTTGAAATACCTTTGAAAAAATTCATATTTTGAGAAATAATTTCTAAAGGCACTTATTTTAGAAAATATTTTAAAAGTCATAATATTTTGAAAAGAAAATGTTAGGTTTGACTTGAATGAACTTAAACAAAGAAAAACTTAAAAATTTTAATTTTAATTTCATTCATCCCAATCTATAATTACTTTTAAACGAATTTCTAGTTACCTACTTTCTTTTAACTTTTGAAAGCTTCCAAACCCTATAAAAAATAATGGTAATTACACCAATAGTCACTCAACTTTGATGTAGCTAACAAAACAGTCACTTTGCTTTCAATTCAGTCACTCAACTTTTGAAAAATAACAAATCAATCACTAACGTTATCGAAAAGTGACAAATCAGTCACCCATTAACATTTTCTGTTATAGGCTTAACAGGACAACTGACGTGGCTAGTTAATTAGCTGACATGGCCAATTAACTTGCCATGTTGGACATGAGTTAGACATGAGGAGCATAAGGGTCTTCTTTTTCTTCTCCTCTTCTTCTTCTTTAGCTAACCATCAAAAGGAAAATTTTCCAAACAAAACCTATGGCATTTTTAAGGTTATTGACCCTTACCACTACCATAGTCATTGTCGTTGCCTCTGCTCTACTTGCCGTCTTTTTTTCTCTTCTTCTTCTTACTCCTCTTCTCGCAATTCTTCTCATTTCCCCAAGAAACCAACAACCTAATTTCTTTTTCATTTACATAAAAACAGGAACCCAAAGCAAGACCTTGAAAAAATTGAAGAGGAAGAGGGTTAATTGTTTTCTCCACCATCTGAAATCTTTTATGGTTAAAAAGTGAAGTTACAACACTTACCATTATTTTCAAGTATAAAAAGAAAACCTAGAAAAAATGGATATTTAATTAAAAGAAAAATAGGGTCGGTAAGTTAAAGTTGTGGGAAGAATAAGTGTGGTAGCCATAACAATTAGTTGAAGTTCAAAAAAAGGTTATCATCTTCAAAATTTTGAGGTTAAAAAAATGTCTTCACCTTAAAAAATTCTCAAATCTCAAACCCTAATTTCCAATTTCTCCAACATCAATCAATAATTGTTTCATATTTGATGAGCTCTCTTAGAAATGTTTTCAAAATTGTCTTTTAGAAATCCCAAATCTCTATGGTTGGTTGAATGGGTTTTGTTCAAATCTTTATGGTTGGTTGAATGGATAAAAGAAGAGAAAAAGCTTGATTTACATTAATGGGTTTTGAAGAACTGTAAAATGAAATGGAGCGGTGTGAAAGAAAAAGGGCGACATCTCCATTTCTTTTTCTTCTTCTTCTTCTCTTTCTCTTCTTCTTCTACAGCCCAGTTAGGGTTCTTAATTTGGGGCTACTTAAATGACAACAAGCACTCCAACGTAGCCGGTCAGATGACAGGTCACTTTTTCATTATGTCTGTAACGGGAAATGGTTAGTAGGACTGATTTGTTATTTTTCAAAAGTTGAGTGACTGAATTGAAAGCAGAGTGATTGTTTTGTCAGCTACATCAAAGTTGAGTGGCTGTTGGTGTAATTTACCCTAAAAACAAATATATTCTCTCTTACCTCTTCTTAAAGAAACCTTATGCTCCTTGTCGTCAATGTGTTGGCTTTTATTCATTTTTTCTCTATTATTTAATTTCCTTTCTTTCTGTTGTTTCTAGGCACAATAAGTTTCTAGATTTTGCTCCTTCTCTCTTATTCAACCTTTGGCAATTTATTTGAAAGGCTTCTTTCTCCTGCCGCCTTATATGGGTTTTTTCCCTTTTTGTCCACAACGTTGACCTTGGTCCCCTTATTTTCTTGTTGACGACCCTGATTCTTTGACTAGTTGGTATTGACGCTTCTTTGATTCCTCATTGGTCAGTGTTTAATAGATCTTAGGATAAAATTGATACGATCTCGCCTCAGAATGATTTGAGTCGTTTAAATTGCTCGATCGTAAAATTAAGAAGTATGAGTTGTGGTTTCAAGTTGGGTTGTAAAAGAAGAAGTTGGCTGGAAACTAGAAAAGATTTAAGTGTTTAAAAGATGGATAGGGTAGGCTCGTTTTCAAGGATGAAGAAAGAACCGATATTATATGCAATATCGACCCAAATCTTATGTTAGCTCGAAATGAAGAAGATAGTTAATCGTGACCCACTATCTATGTGAGATAGAAACCAACGATATAAGATTGAACACCACAATTTGGTAAAGTGATAAGTTTGAAATTAACAGGAATGACGCCACAAGAAAGTCTTGATAAGTCAATGGAGTCAAGAGAGAAAAAAAGAAGTTGAAGCACTCACCAATGAACAAAAGTTCATAATTGATCAAAAGTCTAAAATTGAGTAACCTTCAAATGATTACAAAAACAACAATTTATAGGCTGAATATGTTCGAACCGAATGGACTCAAAGCAATCAGCTTAATTACACTATATTGAACTCAAATGGCTGTTGAAATAACCAAAAAGTCATTTGGAAGCTTCTATGCATAGGTGACGCCAATGGGCAGGTTGTTTAGTCTTCTAATTCAGCTAATAATTTGCACTAATGAGCTGAAATGAGTTTGTTCCATGTTTGATCAGCTGAAGACATTATGAGCAGCCTTTAATTCCTCCTTGGGCAGCCACTTGGGGATTTGAATCAGCTGAATTGTGGTCATTAGATAATCAGCTGAAATGAGCTGAATTTGCTGGGCAGATTCGGCCTAGGTGATTTAATAAGTGTTAATTGAGTTGCCTTGGTTATTTGAAGAGCCATTGAACTTAATAAGCAGCTTAGATCACTTCAATGGACATGGAAGCGTGAAACCGAATTTGAGAAGTCCATTGTGTGTGAAAACACATAACCGAATGGGCACAAGTGTGAATGGAATTTTCCAGCAATTGTGAAAGCTTTCATAGCTAGTTGGAGAGCTGGACGGTCAACTTAGGGAAAAGAAAGCATCAGCTGGAAGTTTAATTCAGCTCAAGGTCCATTGAGCTTCACGAACAGCCACATGAAAAAGAGTAATCATCAGCTCCTTTAATGTCGTTCCATGCATGTAGCTGGACATTAAATTCAACAAATTAATCAGCGTAAGACATATTAAATCGGCAGCAGCTATGACAACTTAAATGAGCTACATTTGGCTAGACAAATTAATTAGCAACAAGAATTAAATTTGTCCTAAACTTGACACAATAAAATTATGCATTAACTAAGACACATTTAAGTTAAATTCAAATGTCCAAAATTTAGACACATTAAACGCAATTTAATCATTTTGAGCTGAACTTTAACTAAATTAACTAACTCAATTAAATAGATAAATTTATTCTGGCAGCTTAAAATACATGAAATTAAATAAATTAGAATCAAGCTCAATGAGCTAGCTTCAAGCCGAATTGAGCTCCATTGAGCTGAATAAAACCAAGATTGAGCTCGTTGACCTTAAATTAAGTTTCATTTTGCACTTGGGCCCCTCGAGCTTAGGCCATTCTCGGTGGCGTCGAGTTGAGTCATAACATGATGCGACCGAGTTCGCATCATACCCTCCCTCTTGAAGATAATTTGTCCTCAAATCAGGCCATTTGCTCAAAAATAATCTTTCAAGGTCACGAATCCTTTTGCTCATGAGCCTGACAGGTTTGTTTCCAAAAACTTGAGAACCACAAATGGCTCGGAAAGAAAGTAGGTCATTCGCATGCCTTCCTTCTTTAGGAGGGTACCACTTCACATCGTCACCTACAAAAGAATAAAACAAATTAGTGACACGATGAAGGTTAAACACAAAAGAACTTTTCGAAATTTTTTTCACAACTTGAACAAATAAACCAATGTCGGGATCAAAAATAGAAATCGGTCTTACCTTTTTCTTCAATATAAACAAACCAGATTCACAAAGTATGCGAAGGTTATAGTCTCGGAAATCAAAATTCCACGATTCAAATCCCTTGAACGATGATATAGAATAATGTTCACCGGGATCAAAGACAAGGTTTTTGCTTACCATTTCACTTTGACTTAAAAATTTCTTGGTTGGCAACATGATAGGAACACGAAGCAGACTAAAGTCATAAGCATGCAAAACATGTTCGAATCCCTTAAACCATAGCATAGAACATCCTCCGGAAACAAAAAGTTGATTTTGACTTTGCATGGCAGCAAAATTCACATACTCTATTTTTGAACATAATGATAAAACATCAAACAAGAAAAGATTGTTCTCACATTTATTCACATAGAATTTATGTTGCTCACCTTCGCTTATATGAAAACATGATCTGGGCTTAAAAACATGGTTTTGATCTCTTGTTCCACCACACAACAAAAATTTCGTTTCCACCAAGAACTCACACATGCCAACCAAACAAGATTTAGGCATACAGACATTCGTACAATTAAACCTCTCAAATCTCATTCGATTAGGCATGCAAATACATGAAGATTTCGCACAGAAATGTGAAAATTCATATTAGCATCACAAGCAAACAGATTAAACATCTTACGCGAAAACTCGTTATCACATATGATCAAGTTTTGTATATGACAATTTAACTTAACTTTATCAACAGAATTACCAACATAAAACTTATCATAAGAAAATTTCTTCATGCCACTACTTAAAACGAAATTACTAACAACAACCAGAGAATGACAATTAACTAATTTAAAGTGAGGAGATCTTTTGAAAACGAAATCATCAGTAATTTTATCAACAACGTTCAAGTTGAATTTTTGCGACTTAATTGCTAAGGATTCTGTATCATGCTTATCTTCACGCACTTGCAGATTGGTTTCATTGCCGATCTTACCTTTTTCGAATAATCGGAATCGTCTTTCATCGGAAATGTATTGAAGTTGGAACTTGTCAATTGACTCTTTAGTGACTTGAAAAGAAGAAAATCTACACGGCAAACTTGCAAGTGGGTCAGTTAGGACATTCCTCGCTTTTGCTCGATTACTTTCTCTTTTTTCACTCGTCTCTTTCTCAAACTAGTTTCCAAACTCTCTCTCTTTTTCCATGGTATCTTTTATTTTTGAAAACTCACTCTCACTCGTTTCACTCACACCATCTTTTATTTCTTCAATCTCACTCTCTTTTTCAATTTTCTTTTCTTGCTCACAAACTTTTTTTCTTTTTTCAATCTCTTTTTCTTTTTGCTTTCTTTCATTCTCTTTTCTTTTTCGATTTCCTTTTCTTTCATTTCTTTTTTTCTTCTCTCAATTTCATTCCATATTCGCTCATTCTCTCTTATTAACATTTCTTGTCTCTCTTTTCGTTTAAGTTCATTTTTTCTCTTCCTTTCATTACAAGATGGCGATATTACGAAAGAATCAAAACGAGATGATTTCCGTAGGGTATGAATGGAATGATTTACGTACGAATCACGTTCACCTCTTCATGATTGATTCTTCGTGGATGAATACTTTGGTGTACTTGAAGAGATACTTGTACCTTCACGTTCGTCACCGTGAAAGGCTTCAAATTCGTAGCTTGCTTTACTTCGTCTTGAATTCTTCGTCATATAAGAATCATGGTATGGTTCTCTTCTCGAATAGTCATTGGATATGTGTCTCCGTGATGATCTTGTCTCTATCCCTCGACTTGGTGAAATTTGCTCACGTTGGACTCGTTCATTCAACCGGGCCACCTGCTCTCGTATTGGCTTTAGACGTCTTTTGATCATTTGGCCCACCTCGTGGATAAGTACTTGATACGCTGGCTCGAACAAAACATCACCATCACCAACAATCCTTTCGGAACTTCGAGACATAATGTTTAACTCACAACAATCCTCACAATTTCGCTCAAAAAGAAAATTCACACACTTTTTGGCTTTTATTCACTCGAATAGTCTCACCTCACTCTTGCCTTTTTCCACTCAGTCCGCCTCTCTAAGTTCTCAATTGACTTCCTTAGACGAATCAACAATATTTGTGGAGTCGGCTTCAAAACTTGATGTAAAGGCGGGAGTAATTGTTGGGACAAAAAGGTAGGCTAGAAAACAAATTTGGAGTGGTTTAAAGTGTGGCCAAATGGTTAGAGTAGTGAATGATATGGTTCGGACAATAAGAACACTTGCAAGCTAGCTTCTTCTTCTTCTTTTTTTAATTTTTGAATTTTTTTCTTTTTTTCTCACAATTTGTACTTGAAATATATATATTTTCTCCTCTCTTTTTTTACATGATTTTTTTTTGAAATTTTTTTTAACTAACTACAACCCGGGATAGCTAAAAACGTCAATACTTACCTAATTTTTACTAGCTCTAATACCAAATGATACGATCTCGCCTCGGAATGATTCGAGTCGTTTAAATTACCCGATCGTAAAATTAAGAAGTATGAGTTGTGGTTTCAAGTTGGGTTGTAAAAGAACAAGTTGGCTGGAAACTAGAAAAGATTTAAGTGTTTAAAATATGGATAGGGTAGGCTCGTTTTCAAAGCTGAAGAAAGAACCGATATTATATGCAATATCGACCCAAATCTTATGTTAGCTCGAAATGAAGAAGATAGTTAATCATGACCCACTATCTATGAGAGATAGGAACCAACGATATAAGATTGAACGCCACACTTTGGTAAAGTGATAAGTTCGAAATTGACAGGATTGACGCCACAAGAAAGTCTTGATAAGTCAATGAAGTCAAGAGAGAACAAAGGGAGTTGAAACACTCACCAATGAACAAAATTTCATAATTGATCAAAAGTCTAAAATTGAGTAACCTTCAAATGATTACAAAAACAACAATTTATAGGCTGAATATGTTCCAGCCGAATGGACTCAAAGCAATCTGTAACACCCCTTACCCGTATTCAATACCAGAACCGGGTACGAGGTATTACCAGACTTAACTTACTCAAACATACAACCTCGGGCCACAAAATTTCTTTTCAACTTAAAACTTTTCATGCGAAATCATAACGTCCCTCTTATAGGTCTACGAGACCTTAAACATACTTATGGAGTGGTTAGGGATTAAACCGTAAACTTTCGAACACTAAGAAAACTTTTACACAAAACAGGACCACATGCCCGTGTGGAAAGGAACACTCCCGTGTGGGCAGGCCGTGTAGTCACACACGCCCATGTTCCTAGTCCGTGTGGATTTTATTTTTCATTTCGAACCTACAGGGGTTTTCACACGGCCTGACACACGCCCGTGTCTATAGCCCGTGCCCCTCACACGGCCATGACACGCTTGTGTCTTCACCTGTGTGTGAAAACCTTGACATTCTGTTCATGACGTCATCATCCCCTTAAGGTCACACGGCCAAGGCACACGCCCGTGTCCTTAGACCGTGTGGCGAATTATATTCCTAATTTCAGGTGTAGACTTCACACGGCCTGGGCACACGCCCACGTCCTATGACCGTGTCTTCCACACGGTTGAGACACACGGCCGTGCCTCAGCCCGTGTGATTACTACTGGGTATTCTGACTTGCCAACCTAGCATGCAGGGGGACACACGGCCTATCAACACTCCCATGGGGCTGACCATGTGTCACACACGGCCTAGACACACGCCCGTGTGTCTATCCGTGTGGACAATTATAAGGTATCTACCAAGCCAATTGCCACCCTAAAAAGTAACCACCATTTTACCATTTCATTGCAATATACATCATGACCATAAGGCACTTCTAATACCCAAAATCAAGACATTCACACATAGGTTTACACTACATTCATCATATGTACACTTTACTCACTACTCATCCCATCACACAAGCATACACTTCATGAACTTCATCATCATTGAATATATAAACTTGTCAAGTATTGTCCAATTTCCAATGACCATTTACAAAATGAAATTTAATGACATTAATAGCCACACATTGGCTAACAATATGACATAACACAAAATAACCAAGTTTCTATACATGCCATACTCAAAATAAATCAAACTTTGCTATACCAAAGAGAAATTAATAGTGTGATTCCGAACTCCGACGTCCTACGATCCCCGAGCTAGCTTGGTGATACTACAAGGAAAAGGGAAATGAGAGGGGTAAGCATAAAGCTTAGTAAGTTTGCATGAAATAAATAGCAACATAAAAGTTCATGATAACATCCATTCATCACACTAAATAATACACAAGTTCTCAAACACATCAACATAACTTACTCATGCTTACTCTTACCAAATCACACATCACATTTTGCATTCATTACTCGTAAGTTACTCATGGGTACCTATATCACTTCATCACATAACTTTAGCACTTTTAGTCTCTTGAACATAAACTTAACTCTTTGCTATCTTTAACATAAACTTAGTTCTTTACCCGTTGAACTACTTGGAATATCGAAGGATACTCAATCTCATCATACATCTAACACGATGCCAAAGCCATATCCTAGATATGGTGTAACACCCCAAACCCGGCCCAAACGCTACGACCGAATTTGGTTTGCTACAGAGAAAACAATTTGAGAACCATTTTAAAACCGATTTAAGTTTTGTCGAAAACCTTGTGTTTTCAAGTCTCTTGTTAAAAACCATACTTAGTGTTGCTTAGAAATATTTATTAAGTCGGGTTGTTTATAGATTGCAAATGTGCCCGATGGCATTTTTAAAACATTTTACGTTTGGTTGGGAAAAACATGTGAATTCATTTTTAACATAATTAAATAGTTTAAACAAATATTCAAAGCATGTAACAATAATAAAATAATTCTAGGAGGCCTTATTACAACTCAATTAAAACAAAACCAACCATAAAAATAAGATAAAATAAAATCCAAGTTCATCTATTAAAATGTCCATCGCATGGCCACCTCGAGTCCATCCGGCTCCATCTCCGCGATCTACTCATCCGCAAAATGTTAAGGGAAAGGGTGAGTCACCAAGACTCAGTGTGTAAATCCCCACCGGAAAATATATCTCATACACCATTCATTAATAAACATGCTCATGCAACCCAACTAGCCATCCATACTCCTTTTCTACCCCGTGTGGTCAAAACCACCGATGACTTAAAGTCACAATTTAAATGATGGGGCCAACCCATCGTGTGGTCAAAACCACCGATGACCATAGGTCACAAAATATCAAGTGTGGTCAAAACCATCGGTGGTACCAAACCACCGGGACTTAGTCGCGAATATTCAATCGTTGTGGTCAAAACCACCGATGACCATAGGTCACAAATAATCTGATGGGGCCAACCCATCTTGTGGTCAAAACCACCGACGATACCCATAATATCATCCCCTCCTCTCATCAATCCCACCATCACATGCTTATTCATCAATTTCATAAATATCATGTCATAGTATTAAACATCATGTGATGGCATATAACATATATCCAAAGTTACAAGACAGGGGACTTACCCGAAATCCGTGATTATGCCACAAGCTAATCACAATCAAAATAATCAAAACAAATAATAATGTCATGTAAATTAATAAAGTGCGTAGAGATCTTACACACCTGTTACTATCGTAATTCCTAGATCCCGAAAATCCGATCTACGTCGCTAGATCTCTTGTCCTTACAAATGATTTGGTTTCCTACCAAATCCCGAGCCAAACGATAGTTCACCTACGATAATCGGCCACACCTTAAGACACAAAATAGTTAACCTCCAAGCCTTCGGCTTAACGAATACCTAAAGGAAAAAGATTACTAAATCAAGTCCTTACCACCACTTACCCAAGCCGATTACTCCAAGGTGATGAGCTCACCTGCTTCTAAATTCCAAAAGCCCTATGACCAATTGATTTCAATCATATGATTAGTACCCTTAACAACCTTTGCCGAAATAGCCTCTTATCAACATCCAAGTCGACAAAAAGGGAAAAGAGAATATAAACATTCGGCCTAACATACTTACCCTCCAAAATTGATTGAAGAACGCCTCCCCCTCCTTGTTCAATATTCGGCCAAGGTGCTTAATAAAAAGGAAAGAAATTCGGCATTTCCAAGAGGTGTATTCGGTTAAGAGAACACAAAAGAGATGTTGGAATTTTCTAATAATTTTGAGCAATAGTGTAGGGGAGTTTCGGCAACAAGGTAATAGGCAGAAGAAGGAGAAAGAAAAGAAGTAGGGGGATTAATGGTGGTTTTCGGCTAAGTGGAAGAAAAAGGTGCTGGAAAATTTTGAGTAATTTGCCTAGGGAAATTCGGCCAGCAACTTGGGAAAGAAAAGAAAAAAAAAATGGCTAAATGATTTCAGACTCCCTAGTGTAATACTAAACCGATATTGGATGGCCCTAGAGAGTCCCTCATACGGCCATAACCTCTCCCTTTTTGCGATAATTCAGCCCTCAATTATCAAAGATTTAATCAAAGTTTATCTAACTTCTTATCCCCTAGCTACTCTCCACAATGTGAATAGAAATAAAATTTCAAAACCATTCTCTTCCAAATTGATTAGGATTAATAAAATAATATCTAATTAAACATTATTATCCTTAGCACCTCTTTGAAACCAATAAAATAAAATAAAGAAGCCATGTGCCCCTCAAATTCCTTCCAAATTAATACAACAACAACAAGGGACCATGTGCAGGCCATCACCCTTATCACGCCAAAGAAAAAAACAAAACCCACCACGCATGTGCATCTTTGGTTCGAACACGGGACCTGGGAAACCCAGCGACCACATATAGCGCCCAGCCATTCGGCCAACCTATCTTTTATGTCAAAAGCCCCAACATTTACTTATAAGACCTCCCCGGCCGCTTACCCCAAAAATTAAAAAGTGCAAAACGCCGCTTGCAAGACTCGAACATGCGCCCCTATCACTCCTTCACGCCTAAGTAGCACACGCCACCACTTAGCCAACCCACTTTCATGTCAATAAGCCCTCCTAATTTAATTAAAAGGCCTTCCTAGGCCTAACGCCCAACCCAAAAGGAAAAATATTTCCCCCTTGCTTCTTCCACGAATCGAACCCAAGACCTGCGCCAGGCGTCATTCCAGGCCCTTAAGTGGCGCATGGAAGCCACCTTACCAAGGCATTTCTTATGTCATGTTTCCCTCGATTTTTATTTAAACCCTATCTCCACCTAGCTCCCTCCTTTTAAGTACTTTAATTTAATTCTTTTTTTTTTAACCCAAATTCGACCTAAATCAGGGTTATTCTAGACCCTAAATCATGCTAAATAAAATAATATTTATTCATTTCTTGAAGCCCACATGGAATTTATTTAAATTACAAATAGCCCCTAATTCAGGGTGTTACATATGGTCTTACATGGGATCACATCTCGATGCCGATGTCATATCCCAAATATGGTCTTACACGGGATCTCATATCTCGATGTTGATGCCATGTCCCAGACATGGTCTTACACAAGATCTCCTTTCGGTGCCGAGGCCATGTCCCAAACATGGTCTTATACGGGACCTACATTCTCTCATGTCGTGATAATTCTGAATTTTCAACCAGGGCTTCAACTTAACATAATCTCATTATACTTTCATCTAGGCATCATTAATCATTTTCATAAAAAAAATAATAGGCATTTCTCATGATATCAAGCAATTAAAAACATAATAGCATTATGTAGCTTAATTTCACACAAACTTACCTCAGTACCAAAATATATGTGGAATATTTCAATTTAGTCCACAACCTTGTCCTTGCCTCTGTTTCGGTCCGGGCTTCGTGTTACTTGATCTATAATAATAATTTCACTTGTTTAATAACTAAATTGACTAAAATAACCCATGAATCATACTTTGGCAAAATTACGATTTTACCCCTAATCTTTTACAAAATTATGATTTTACCCCTAGGCTCGTAAATCGATTCTAATCAAATTTCCTCCTTTAACAAGCCTAGATGAACATTTATTACTCTTATAACAACTCACAATATCAATTATTTCACACATTTACCACCTATTTACAACCTTTACAAAATGGTCCTTTTTAGGTGTTTTCATGGAAACACATTTCACAAAAGTTGTGTATTTAACACCCAAGATTCACTTTCTTCCATAAAAATTTAGCAAAAAACATAAATTCTCACATGGAAAATCCCTAGACTCTTAACCATTTTGCAAAATAGTCCCCTCATTAGCTAGCTTAAGCTACAAGGGTTCCAAAAACACAAAAATCAACAAAAATGATCATCAAGATGACTTACTTGCAAGGATGAAGACTTGCTAAAATTTTTGAGCTCTCCAACCCCTATTTTTGCTGATAATTTCAGTGGTAGAAGAAAATGAACAAAGATGATATCACTTTTTCTTTATTTTATTTCATCAATTTAATCCACCTAATCCACCAACTTTGACCAATTTTGACATTTCTTGTCCTCTATGGCCGGCCAGCCCTATTTCTAAGGGTCTAATTGCACAATAAGGACCTCTAATTTAATATTTTATAGCTATTAGACACCTTTAGCTTGTAGAACAACACTTTCGAACTTTATGCGATTTAGTCTTTTTTTCGAAATAAAGCATGAAATCGCTAAAATTAATGCACCAAAATTTTCATACATTCATATAATTATGCTATAACACATAAAATAATATTAAAACTAATTTCTCCAACCTCGGATTAGCGATTACGAAACCACTGTTTCGACTAGCCCCAAAATCGGGCCGTTACACAATCAGCTTAATTACACTTAATTAAACTCAAATGGCTGTTGAAATAACCAAAAAGTCATTTGGAAGCTTCTATGCATAGGTGACGCCAATGGGCAGGTTGTTTAGTCTTCCAATTCAGCTAATAATTGGCACAAATGAGCTGAAATGAGTTTGTTCATGTTTGATCAGCTGAAGACATTATGAGCAGCCTTTAATTCCTCCTTGGGCAGCCACTTGGGGGTTTGAATCAGCTGAATTGTGGTCATTAGATAAAGAGCTAAAATGAGCTGAATTTGCTGGACAGATTCGGCCTAGGTGATTTAATAAGTGTTAATTGAGTTGCCTTGGTTATTTGAAGAGCCATTGAACTTAATAAGCAGCTTAGATCACTTCAATGGACATGGAAATGTGAAACCGAATTTGAGAAGTCCATTGTGTGAAAACACATAATCGAATGGGCAAAAGTGTGAATGGAATTTTCTAGCAATTGTGAAAGCTTTCATAGCTGGTTAGAGAGCTAGACGGTCAGCTTGGGGAAAAGAAAGCATTAGCTAGAAGTTTAATTCAGCTCAAGGTCCATTGAGCTTCACGAACAGCCACATGAAAAAGAGTAACCATCAGCTCCTTTAATGCCGTTCCATGCATGTAGCTGCACATTAAATTCAACAAATTAATCAGCTTAAGACATATTAAATCGGCAGCAGCTATGACAACTTAAATGAGCTACATTTGGCTGGACAAATTAATTAGCAACAAGAATTAAATTTGTCCTAAACTTGACACATTAAAATTATGCATTAACTAAGACACATTTAAGCTAAATTAAAATACCCAGAATTTAGACACATTAAACGCAATTTAATCATTTGAGCTAAACTTTAACTAAATTAACTAACTCAATTAAATAGATAAATTTATTCCAGCAGCTTAAAATGCATGAAATTAAATAAATTAGAATCAAGCTCAATGAGCTAGCTTCAAGCCGAATTGAGCTCCATTGAGCTGAATAAAACCAAGATTGAGCTCGTTGAGCTGAAATTAAGTTCCATTTTGCACTTGAGCCCCTTGAGCTTAGGCCATTTTTGGTGGCGTCGAGTTGAGTCATAACATAATGTAACCGGGTTCGCATAAAAAATTGACTAATTTTGCTCATCTAGTGATTGAGGTCACATCAATGGTTGTGGGTTTTTCTTTTGTCATCGTTTCCTAGCTAGTTCCATGATGGTTAATGATGTTTTTTTTATGGCTAGCCATGGCATGGTATCCAATCAAAGGCGTTATGTTGACATCGGGGGCAACCTCTTTTGCCTGCGACTTCCTTAGCATCCCAGACTGTCTCTCCCTCCTTTTTTCGGTGATGACATTGTGTAGAATAGTGATTAGGGTTTGCTATTATGTTTGGGAGTGAGCTTCTCTTACGAGTTATAAGCCCATGAGTTCAATTGTTGTATTTTTTAAAATATTTTTTTAAATTTTTTATCATACTTGTCTCTTTCTTATTGAATACTTTATGTTTGTAAAAAAAATATATAAATATCTTCAAACAGCTATGGTAAGTTGTAACCACTAGAGATATCCAAAGTCGTATTAAAAAATAAAAAGAAAGAGCGAAAAGCACCGAGAATTGACGGTTGACCAAGGCAAAGGGTGTGCATGCCTGTATGGCACTCGCAGGGACTTAGGCAACAATTGAGAATCAAACCAAAAAAAAAATAAAAATAAAAATAATAATAAATGATCATATATGTTTTCCAAATGAGAACCAATAATGAAGAAAAAGAAAGAGCAGGTCAGCGGATTTGGGATGTAAATTCATAATGGATTAATTCATTGGACAACTTGTGTTGCCTAATATGTCTAGATTTGGACATATTCATTGCCTGCCTTAATCAATGCCATCCATCCAGCTACCACTTTCTACGCCTTTTTCTTTTTTCTTTTTTTTATGTGAACTCAAAACTGAAATGTTGAAACTGAACAAAACAACATATAACATTAAAATTAATTGACTTCACTTCCTCTAAATATTTAGCTCAACCCAAAATCAACAAAAACGTATATCGTACTTCAGCTGCCTAACCTAAACCATCATTCCAACTTATCTCTTTCAGGTACTGAGAATTGGGAACCGCGTTCATATTCATGGTTTTTGACTCATTATCGGTGGTGGAGCAGAGCATAGGCCCCCATTTCTGAACCTTCTTTCTTTCTTCCTTCCAAATCTCCATTTATTTAACACTCCCTTTTACAACACCAAAGCTTGTATTTTCTCTTCTATTTAAGTAATTACTACCACTACTTTTTTGTTCTTAATTTCAGGAAACCCAAATTAATATTTTGTCTTCAATACAGATTCCATTCTTTTTGCTGTTTTGCTCTGTGAGAATATAAAAAATGAAGGGGGTGTTGCTGTGGTACTGTTTGTGGGTATGGTTAACAATGGAGGGAGGAAAGGTAATGGGGGCAACCGAGAGTTCAGGGGAGAGGAAGCTTGATCAGACACCTACATGGGCGGTGGCTGGGGTTTGTGCTGTTATCATCATCATTTCTATTGTCTTGGAAACAGTTCTTCACAAACTTGGAACGGTAATCCCTCTTTCCCTTTTCCTTGTTTTTTTTTTTTTGTCGGTTTTGAAATTAAATTCACTTTATTACTTCCTTTAAATTCTGTGTTTCTTTCTTCTTTATTTTCCTTCTTTTTGTAAAATAGTTCTGTACCAATAATGCAGTATGGTGTTATTATTTCATTGAACCATGTTGAGCTTTCACTAATACTGTATCTGCCACCCTAATTTCTTTTTTTCTTTTGTGGCATTTAGTGGTTCACAGAAAGGCACAAGAGTGCTCTGTTTGAAGCCCTGGACAAGGTTAAAGCTGGTAAGTCCTGTACACACAAGTTGCTTCTTGTATATTCTCCATTTCAATACCACTGCTGCTTTTATGGTTTCTATAAGATGCCACTGCTTTGTCCCAATAAAGAGTTTTTCACAATTGACATGATTATTGTAGAGCTGATGGTTCTGGGTTTCATTTCGCTGCTCCTCACTTTTGGCCAGAGCTATATTGCCAGAATTTGTATCCCTATAGATGTTGCGAATACCATGTTGCCTTGTAAATCTGATAGTGAGAAAGACACCTCTGAAAGCAGTGAAGAAGAACACCGTCGAAGACTGTTATGGTTTGACCGTAGATCTTTGTCTACTATTTCAACTGCTCCTAAATGCAAGGAGGTGAGCCTAGGCCAGCATCTATTCATATCCGTTTATTATCATTATAATGAACTAATTATTTGTTGAAAATTGGATGTTTTGATCCCACATGTGTTGCCAATTTTGTTTCCTCCTAGAAATTGTTTATTTGTGTTCATGTACAGAAAGAAAGTAAAACCATATGTCAACTAGCATCTAAAGTAATAATTTGTTTGCTACATAGTAAAAAATATTGACCTTTTCATGGGGAGAGTGGTTGCGTGCCAGGAAGACCAATGATAAAGCTATATGGAATTCAATATATCTAGAAACATATTGTCTGGTCTTGCCTTGACCTACTTAGTCAGCCTTATTCTAAGTTCCATCACTGTATCATAGTTTGTCCACGGGCTTGCAAAATTTTGCCTGCCTCTCACAACAGCTTGAGGGAAAATGAAGTAGGGCTGTTCTGAAGAAAGATGCAACGAATAAGTTTAAGCAATTATGCCTACTTGAATTTTAAGTTTTCAGTTTTCCTTTTTCCCCCTATTGAAATGCATTTCTAGTAGATTGTTGCTTCTGATTGCACCTAAAATGATATGCTTACTTGTGCTGATCCACCAGTGAGCACATTTAAGCTCTTATTTGCACAAGAATTGAGGTCACAAGCTAGGAATATTGAATCTGAGTCTCTTTTTTGTCATTCTACTTGAGTTTTGGTTTACAAGCTATTGAAGTGATGTTTGATCATTTACAGTTTCAAACGGGCGTTATAGATGGCATTTTTGTAATTTTTTCTAGGAAAAAAAAAAGAAGAAAAAGCCTTTTCTGGTTTAGTCTTCCTAATCACTTTTTTGTTCTTTTTCAATGCAACATTTTTTGCCTTGGAATCAGTTGAACTGTAACTAACTGGGTTTTCTCTACAGGGGCATGAACCGCTTATATCGGTTGAAGGGTTGCATGAATTACACATCCTCATATTCTTCCTAGCTGTTTTTCATGTTTTATATAGTTTTGTTACTATGATGCTGGGGAGACTAAAGGTAATTAAATTGTCTTATCTGTGTTTCTTGTACATGATCTTCTTCCTCTGCTCCACACTGGACGCATTCTTAAGGATAAGTATGTTCTTTTAAACTAAAACCTGCTTTGAACAGATTCGTGGCTGGAAGGTGTGGGAGCAGGAAACTCTATCTCATGACTATGAGTTTTCAAATGGTATATTTTCCACAATTATCAACTTCTAGTACATTTGATAGCTTTAAATCTTCTACTGTCAATCTTGAACTTTATTTCCTAACTTTACTGTTGAACCTTGGAAGCTAACTTGATGTGTGGTTGTTTTTGCAGATCCCTCTCGATTCAGGCTTACTCATGAGACATCTTTTGTGAAAGCTCACATCAGCTTTTGGACTAGGATTCCTTTCTTTTTTTACATTGTAAGTAATTATAGCTAGCAAAAATGGTACAATTTATTTAATAAGGTGGATTTTCATGTAACCAGATACTGACCAGAAAATTCTAGTGCAACCATTTTGGGTCTAGTTGTGACCTAAGGTGATGCACAAAGGTTCCATTGAAAAGAAATAGTTGTTCCACGTTAGAAATGACTGCATTTGGAAGACTTTGCACCAATTAATGAATAGAAATGAAAATTTGGGTGTGATTATCTTCTTGAATGCAGTGTAGTGGACTATGATAAATAAAGAAATTAAAAGAATATAGAAGAGATTGCTGAAAGAATATGGGGACATTGCTGGAACTGAGGCAGATAAAGCAACTTGAGTTGATTTCTCAAAAGAAAAAAAAAAGAACTTGCTTTACTTGAGTAATATTTGGTTCATTTTGTGGTTTTAGTATGTATTTCAATGTTCTACCTTTCTAGTTCAGTACTGATCTTCTTAGACATTCATTGCAGGGGTGCTTCTTTCGACAATTTTTCAGGTCTGTTGGGAGGGTTGACTACTTGACATTGCGGAATGGATTCATCAACGTGAGTTTCTTTCAATTGCAAAGGCAACAGTATATGATATTGGTTTGTCCTTCTTCCTGATTATTTCAACCTTGTCTTGTAGGTTCATTTAGCTCCTGGAAGTAAGTTCAACTTCCAAAAGTATATCAAAAGATCATTAGAGGATGACTTCAAGATCGTCGTAGGAGTAAGGTACTAGTTATATTTATGTGTTGCACTAGACAACCTTCCTTGCTGTTAACGTGTCTGAACCTAGGATTAATCTGTTTGGCAGTCCAGTGCTCTGGGCATCATTTGTGGTCTACTTGCTGCTAAATGTCAGAGGTGAGCCCCCTTTTCTTTAGTGGATCCTTTCAGATTAAATTTTTTCTATGGTAAACTGAATTAAAAGCTGAATTCTGTTTGCTAATATAACACATGCTTTTTCCAGGTTGGCATGCACTATTTTGGGCATCCTTAGTTCCTGTGATTGTAAGAAATATTTCTCAATAGCAGTTTCTTTATGATTACGGTAGAAGATTTCGAAGTTCTAATTGTTCGATTGATAACAGATAATCCTGGCTGTTGGGACGAAGCTTCAAGCCATTTTGACAAAAATGGCTCTTGAAATTACAGAAAGGCATGCCGTGGTCCAGGGAATGCCTCTTGTACAAGCCTCTGACCAATATTTTTGGTTTGGCCGACCCCAATTAGTTCTTCATCTGATTCATTTTGCATTATTTCAGGTATTCATTAGTTCTACTTCAATTGATTCTTGAATATAAGCGTAGCTTCCTTTTAAAAATAAATGAATATGGGATTAAAATCCTAACTTTGATTGTTCTTGTTTGGATACATAACTTAGGTGCATGCGAACATTAGTAAAGACCATGAAAAAACTTCTTCCTTGCTTAGTTTATATATGAGGGGTCCTGATTTTAATAAATAACAAAAACTAATATTGAAGGTGTGTGATTTCCTTCTTGGAGGTCAACCCAGCTAGAAAGTCCTTTGGTTAATGCAAATTTAGCATGAGTAGGGTCCCAGCCTGTGTCATTGTTGCCTGAAGTGACAGCCCTCAATATCTTATTTTCTTATTTGCTTGCTGATGTCGGCCAATACAAGGCCTTTATTTTCACTTGCATTTACTGCAAGCAATCTCAATTTTAACTGATTCACTAAGGCCCTGTTCTTCATTGCGTTTGGGGTCCAAAAGTGCTTTTCCACCGCAGAAACAATGAAGAACACCAGACTTTTGGGGTGAAAAGTCAAAACTACTGTGAAAAAGTGCTTTTCCACCCAAATGCAAAAGTTGGGATTTAGGTGCTTTTGGCTTTTGCGTCTGGGAGTGAATATTTTCTAAATACGCTTATTTATATTAACTATTTAAAAGGTATATAAAAAATTATATTAATTTATATTTTGTGTCATTATAGTAAATTATTTAAATATCTCATTCTAGTTTTATCTTGCAATGTTGGCTGTCTGATTCTGAACTATAAAATTCTTTGCCTGTTAAACTATTTTCTGGACAATTTTAGTATATCATTTCTTTCTACTTGCATTAACGATATCCTAATTCATTCTCTTTTTCCCCCCCTTTGTCTTCTTTTTGGCAGAATGCATTCCAGATAACTTATTTCTTGTGGATCTGGGTAATTAACTATGCTCTACTAACTGCCCATTTGCAGCTTTTCTCCTGCTCTTTTATTTGTCTCTCTGAACCCTCTTTTTCATTATTTAAATTCTGAAAGTCTGGTGTAGGTATGTAATTCATTTTGAATTCCTTGTGCAGTATGCCTTTGGGATCAAATCGTGCTTTCATGCTGATTTCACGCTTGCCATAATTAAAGTTTCT
Organism: Gossypium sturtianum; assembly: GCA_025698515.1. Taxonomy (NCBI): domain Eukaryota; kingdom Viridiplantae; phylum Streptophyta; class Magnoliopsida; order Malvales; family Malvaceae; genus Gossypium; species Gossypium sturtianum. Next base: position 92,720,374 of record CM046949.1, read on the forward strand.
TTGGGGTAAGCTTAAGTTTTTAGTACCATCAGTCTACTGTGAATAATAATATTATGTGATACAGATGTAAATATGATTTATTTGACAGAAAAATACTTTAAAAACTTTTGCTTTGTGGTGTTTTGCAGTGTCGGAGTTCTGTGTTTGTGCAGCTACATCACCCTTCCGCTATACGCCCTAGTAACTCAGGTGCCTTTTTCTGTTTCCGAGATCTTTAAATAAAGCCGCTCCTAGGAATTGCGTGAAATGAAATTTACTAGCTTTGGGAATTTGCTAAGTCATACATTTCCTCCATGAGTTAATGCTAGCATTGGATGTCTCATCTTTGGTGAGCAATCATCCAAGACCGCCCTTAAGAAGTGATGCTTATAATGCCGGATACTTGCAGATGGGTTCGCGCATGAAGAGGTCCATCTTTGATGAGCAAACATCCAAGGCCCTTAAGAAGTGGCATATGGCTGCAAAGAAGCGAGGGAATGCAAGAAAATCCCCCACTAGAGCCCTAGGTGGAAGTACAAGCCCAAGTTCAACATTGCATTCCACTGGACACTCACTTCATCGATACAAAACTACTGGTCATTCAACTCGTTCATCATATAACTATGAAGATCGTGACATGTCTGATCTTGAAGCTGAACCGTTGACACCCACATCAACAAATTTAATAATAAGAGTGGATCATGATGAGCATGCAACTGAAATAACTGAAACCTACCACACAGAAGCAAGAAATGAAGATGACTTCTCCTTTGCAAAGGCTGCCCCCGCAAAGGAACCGTGAACGATGTGGGGTTGATGCTAAAGGGAAGGACCTGTTATATAAATCATTTATTGAATACGATGTACGGAATATATTAATATCTTGGTTGAAATGATTTTGGTTAGGAAGTGTTTGTTTTTTAAATGTAAATTGATAGTGCTTGTTTAAAAATGGCATCTTCTGCGGAATATATTGAAATGATTTTTGATAGGAAGTGTGTTTTTCTTGAATACAGTGCTTGTTTATAAATTGGATCTTCCCACTCTTCTAGTATGACTTCATTCCAGAAGTTGAACAGTCTAGTTTGCATAGTCATGTTTTAACCCGTAAAAGAGTAAAACAAGAAGGGACTGATTTAACCCACCTGATACCATGAGAGCACTGTAATTGGGAAAGCAGCTATGGTGATAACTGGTAACATACAAAACTTGGATAGCTATGAATATGGCAATAATTGGGGCCTCCCTCAGTGACAGAGTGTTGGGTATCCACCGTCCAATCATTCACTGCCATACCAGCAATGGATGTATGCGGATTGACCTAAACAACAAAGCAACATATTACTAGTTGAAACCAACAAATACAACTTAATTTAATTTGTAGTTTCCCTAATCTCCCTATCAAACATTCATTTCATATCTGGAAATCCCATCTACTGCTTTCTTTATGTAAAGCAATGGATGGTTTAACCACCTCAATGACGTGCTCAAAACAACTCTGGTGGGGAGTTTACTCACTCTACTACTGATATTAGAGTGTGTTTGGATTCAAAAGTAATTGTGGCAATAGAGTGAGAATAGAAAATGACTATTAAGGATTTTGAACTAAATATTTTATATATATTTAAAGTTTTGGGTTATTTGAGATTTATAATTTTTTTATATTCATTAAAATATATTTCATAAATAAAATTCTATAAAAAATTATAATTTCATCAAAAAATAATATGTATAATATTTTTATCTTTATTTTTTTAGTATTGACGTAATTATTTATTGCTTATTTTAAAGAATAATGTAACTTTTATTTGCTTATTTTTACATATTTATTAAATATTATATAAAATATAGTTATATATTTATTATATCATAAATTTCATTATCTAAGTAAATAAATATTAAACACATCTCCAATGAAGGGTTATAATGGTAAGACAAACCCTCCTACTAGAGGACTTTTTTATACAACGGTACCTAAAGCATCAATGAAAATTTTGAAATGCAGTTGCTTTACCATACTATAATGCTTATGTTCCACACACCATTTTACCTTTTGTGAGAAAGCATAATAAAAGATATATCCATGAGATTTCATCTCGAATTCAAAGGAAGCCTTAGTCTCGAATGTGGTGGAACTGACAAAAGAAAAAGGGACTTCCCTTACAAGTAAGAAGAAGAAAGAGAGAAACCAAACCTCCAATTGCAACCAAATTGTATGAACTGGTCAATGTTAGCTTAGATGAAGATAGAATATGAAAGTCAGGGCCCAACCCCGAAAGTGAGGGGAAGTGTTAGCTTGTGTAGGGTTTTGGAAGAAAAGAAAACTTACTACTAGTAGTAGTAGAGGAAAAACCGAAAAGGGAAGTCTGGCAGAAGCTGGCATGGGATGGTTGGTTTGAAAATTATACAAGGAGCATATTAATTGAGTTTGGAACATTGGTGCTGGCCCTGCCCCCCATATCTACCACTATGACATGTTCTTCTTCATAGTCCACAACATGGACAGCCACCAGTCAGCACCCTCCATACACTTTTGCTCATATCAAACTGTCAACCACTTGAAGACAACAACTGTGGCTCCCATCTCTTTGGAACTCACTTCATACCCAATGCCCAATGCCCTACCTTTTTATTCTATCAGCTACTCTTCTGCCTACTTCACAAATTATTTCAATTATCAAAAGGAATTGTAAAATTTTAGAATTTTATTTATATCAAAGTGTAATATGATATTAATTGTATTTGGGAAACCAGAAAAAGTAAGATTCTGAATGTTTAACAATTAAATTAGGATACACTTATAATACGAGTGAAAGAGAATATTTTATGTAAAAAAAAAATTATTTAACAATGATTACAAGTGTAGTGGTAAAAATTATGTATAAATTTTAAACTGATATTTGGATGAGTAGCTTTTTGTTCTTTTATTTAAATATTATATAAAAAAGACAAAAACGTCATCCTAATAATATTAATTACCATTTAAAAGCAATGATTTCCTAACCAATTTGATACTCAGTTAACAAAAGCAAAGCAGAACTCTTTCTGTTGCACTTTTCATTCATTGCAGATTGCAGACAAGTTTCCGAACCCTTTTACTTGCTATCATTGCTTATCAGGAACATATGATACTACTCCTATACGTTACCATAGACTTAAAATATTTACCCTGCTGACACATCAATCATCCAGTGCCAAATCAAATGAACCAGAAACAAATCCTATCCAGTTTTTCGAATGCCATTTCCACAGATTTATTTCATGAATCTGCTCGTCTCAAGGTTAAACTTTATATTCCAAGGATCCTGAAAAATCATCTCATTCATATGTGGACACAAAGGTAAGATACAAATATCTAAAAAAGAATGAAGAGTCTAAGCAACATAGGATAGAAGAACATAGGTGACTCGCATAAAGCCTACAAATAGAAACTTTACCAGTCGGTCAGACCTTAGAAGAAAGCCTGCACAGAGCAGAGGATCTTTATATCAAGATAGCTGCAGAAATGGAGAAATCATGCATCACTCTACACACTTCTTCAAAACCATTCCGTCTTCAAATAAAACAATTTTCTATTACGGGTTGTTAAATGGTACTCAAACTTCATTTTACAATAGAAATACAGATTACAACATTTCTTCCCTCCCCTGTTTTCCGGCTGAATGGTACACCTCAATATAGTGCAACGACAAAATAAATAAAGTGGAATAAAAAAAAAAAAGGGGAGAAACAATTATAATTGATTAGGAGAATAAAGAAAAAAAAGAAAGGAAACAAATCCACGATTTTGAGAAGGAAAGTCAGAGCCACGATCTATGATCCACTTGGCGATGCCAACCACTCGTTGCATCGTCCTAATTGATGTCATCTGACTCACTAACAGCTAAAAAACCTGTAAGATAAAAAAAACAAAAGCAAGTACAGCTATGAGTGTAAATCCTGCTATCAGCTTCCTTAATGAAGATATTGCCACTAAGACTAGATTTAGCTACAAGTGTTCCAAATTCTTCATTATGTTTGTGTGGTTGGACACTGGGGCAACTCGGCAACAAAATATGATAACACGGTTGCTTTCCTGACAACTTACCCAAACATAAAGTGCTGTAAATCAGGCTTTTACATAGTCCATCCCATTGCGCTTCCTTTTGTTAGACTTGGAGAAGAAGCATATTTGAGCCCAACTCTTCTTCTGCTTTACCGGTTGTAATTTAACATCCCTTTTCTCAACCAGATCAGCCATATACCGGACAACAGCCTAAGTAAATGAATAAAGTAACTTTAGGCCATGGGATAACAATTTCTTTTCTTTTATCAAAGAAAAAGCATACAAAAGGGATTATATTACCTGTGCACCCTGCTCCGCAATGTGCCTAGGAGGCACTTCCAGAGGATTTTGATCCACACGTAGAACTTGAAGTCGTGTTAGCATCCTAAAAGAGTCTGGGAGGACCCGGATCTGATTATTGCTAATGTCCAGCTCTTCAAGCATCTCAAGATTTCCAATAGACCTTGGTAGGGATCGCATATCAGCAAAATTGTTGCCTACGTTCATCTTGACGAGTGTGGTGGCAAAACATAAACTCTCAGGCAAAGACTCAAGCTCATTGAAACTGACATCTAGTTCCTTCAGGTTTGCCAAAGATGACATCGTCGTAGGTAATTGTTTGATGTTGTTATAGCGCACAGATAAAACCTCTAAGGTTTCTATCTTCCCAACTGCTTCTGGGAGGGCTTTGAGCCGGTTATAATCTGCACGAAGCTCTTTAAGTGAAGAGCAGTGACCAATAGTATGTGGAATTTCTTCTATGTCATTTGTCTCCACATTCAGTTTCTTGAGGCTAATGAGTGAACCTATAGAGTCAGGGAGTGAAGGAAGGTGATTGGAGCTCAAATCAAGCTCCTCGAGGCGAACCAATCTCCCAAATGTAGCAGGCAAAGATGATAGCTGGTTCGCACTGAGATCTAGAAATACCAAGCTGAGTAGATCTCCAATGGAATCTGGGAGTTGAGCAATCTTATTCGAATGCAAATCGAGTTTCTTCAAGGATGAAAGGCCGCCAATGGTGTCAGGCAAAGCTACAATACGATTATCAGACAAATCCAGCGTAATTAAACTGCACAACTTCCCTATTGAGTCAGGAAGCCAGTCAATTTGATCCATCAACTTGCCTTGGAGGTTGAGATCTCGAGTGCCTTTCTTTGAAGAGACTTCAATTATACTAGCTAGCTTAATCAAACTCAACTTCTCACCATCTTGAACTGCACAAGCAAGTAATATGCATGGAATATTAGAGAGAGAGAGACAGCAGTAGGCACAAAAATCTTAAAAACGAAAAATGATGCGAGAAACATGTAGTTGGTAAATTCAAAATAAAGGGAATTGAGGTAGAAGCTAACCCGCAGCAGTGGCGCCCCCGGACTTAAGAGAAGAGTCCAATATGTGAGGTGAAGAAGACATAGAAATACCCAACCCATCAGTGGAGTTAGCATAGAAGGAAGACTTGGCCTTCTTAACGTAACTGTCATCTCTGGAGAAGAGTGGTCGTTCTGATGCAAGCTCCCTAAAGGAGGAGGGCGTGGCAACGGTAAATGAGTTGTTGGAAGGCGGAGGAGTGGCGGCGGTGTGGGGCAAGGCGTTTGAAAGGGTGGTTTTATCATTGAGTTTGGAGGAGGAAGAGGAAAGGCAGTTGGATGCCCTCTGGATAAATTCATCGAACAGAGCATGGACAGACTCGAGATCCAGCAATTTGAAGGCCTCCCTCTTCTGCTCCTTGCTCTGGAAGTAAACACAGTTCTTTTGCATCTCGAGGAGGTTAAGGAAGAGCTCCTCGGGGACATTAGGGCTCTTGGTCTGGCGAGTAATGGCTTCCAGCCTAGCTTGGTCTTCCTTCTCGACATTCCGAATGAGAGCCTTGGCAGCTAGGACCTCGTCGACAGCAGGGCGCGGCGGCAGAGATCTGTGAATTCTCATGATCTCCTCCACCGCTTCGTCAGTGGAGCGAACCACGCCGAATTCAACCATTATTGTTGTACGGAATAAATCACTGAATAGCCGAAATTCAGGCGAAGAAGAGACACAATTGATTCTACAACTACTCCCACTCAACTAAACGGTTAATGGAAAAGAATCTAGATTGAGATTGATTTTGAGATCGTCACCATGACCGGATCCCACACACACTAAAAGAAAAAACCCGAAACAAACTGAATCTGGAATGGATTCTCAAATTCTGAATTACTTTCAGGCCTGCCTATGCAACAATTACAACACAATATGATTAGCAGAGACAAAGAGACAGATCATGGTGCTATTTAAATTAAAGCTTAGTAGTAAAAGTAGTAATAAAGATAAAGATTTTTCCAGAAATAAGAAACTCTTGTAAAATTAAATCTAGTAATGGTCACAATCACATAGAGAAGAGAAGAGAAGAGAAGAGAGAGTGGCTATGGCTGGGCCTGGCTTTACCACCAAATTACTGCTAATTTATATTTTACTTTGATTGATGATGGCTTTGGCTTTGCTGTCGCAGTCCCCCCTTATCCTCAAAACTTGTAAATAAATTGGACTAAAGTTACATTGAGGAAATGTTATTATTATACAGTAATTTTATCACATTTTTGGTGCTTCATCTCAACTTTATTTTTGTCACAAAGGGAAGGCAATTAGCAGTTTCTTTGGTTATGTAATGGAGGCTTCCATCGCATTGCGCTTTTAAGGAATCGAGAAAGGGATCAAATCCAGCTGTTTCGGTGCTCTGCTCACTTTTATTTATTATATTTATAACATTATTCTTCTTCTTCGCAACTGCAAGTGCTTAGGAGCCAAGCCAACTAATTTCTTCTATCAGTTCTTAATCATTAAACATATTTTACTGTATACTTTCCGGATCACAAAATAGCTTCTTCTTTTTGGTTCAAAGCCCTAGCTTTTAAGTAAATGGTCTTTTTAAAAAGGTTTAATTGTGAACATCCTTATTTAAAATTTTCCTACCCTTTCTCAGACATGTGTTACTGATGGTTGTAATAACGATGATGTTAAAAAAAATTAATTTATCAAAAAAGTGGATAGTGTATTAAAGTCAAGTGTAAATTACCAACTAATGTTAAGTTGCATTGCACTTTTAAAAAGAGAATGAGTATTTAAACTTTAGAGATAATATTATTGGAAGAGGCAAGCACAAACCTAAAACATAAACTATAAAACGGACACAAATTATACTAAAAAAAATAATGTAAGTTTTAATATATCTATACTATTATTTAAACTCTTGACTAAGTTGGTGTCACAAGTCAATTAGGTACCAGCTTGGTTAGAAAAATTACTAGAATGTCCTTTTATATTTAAAATTATTTGAGCGTACTTTAATCTTTTAAAAAAAAAGAACAAAAATATGAATATGGTGAGATTTGAACCAATGCTAATTGCATTAGTAAAAACTTAGATTTAACAATCAACCAAAGCTTTATTTTAATTTTTTTTTATACATTTTAATCTTAATATGCACACTTTATTACATCCATCAGTTGTATATTTATACTATTATTTAAACTCCTGACTAAGTTGGGGTTACAAGTCAGCCAGATGTTCTTGGATTTGAACCCATGTCATTTATATCAATAAAACTTTAACTTTACCATTAACCAAACCTTTATTTTAATATAATATTTACATTTTAATTATATTATGCATACTCCATTACCCCATCAATTGTATATATATTGATAATGTTGTTTAAGTTGGAGTCACAAGTAAACTCGACACTAACTCAAGATTGATGACAACGCCATCATAAACAATTGTAGTCCATTTAGTATACGTAATCTGATGTATTTACGTGTTCAGGTTTCATTTTACTCACAATTTAATCTATTATTTTTCATTTTAATATTGTACTTATTTTTATGTGTTATTATTAATTAATTCCAAACCATATGTTTCATTATTTATCGTCTATTATTTTTAAACTAACATTTGTATTCAAAGTACGTAGTTTCCACACGCATATGCGTAATAGAATTTCTAGTATATATAAATTGACATACATAAACACCTTACTAAATATATATAAATTTGTTCTCCAATACGATCATATTTTATCTCATGGTAATCATTACATCTTCCTTCATGAAAAGTCAATTGCTATCGAATATTAACTAAGCCATTTATCATAAAGACAAATGACTCATGGCCACATTTACTTTTCATCTATCACGTAATGCCAATAAGAAGATATCATTTACCTATTAATTGGGCTATAAATTCCACTATTGTGAATGATGATAAATATTGCAGAAGTCGTATACTTAACGCACCAACTTTTAGTTACTTATCTATTTGAAATCAAGTTTTACTTACATCAAAGTATACGAGTCACGCATATGTAGTCCATCATCCACTCAGGACCAATGTATGCCAAATTGTGAACATCGCAAGTGAAAAAAAATCCATAAATGGATCTAGGATCTATTCTACTTAGGTCTTGTCCAATGTACCATCAATCCAATCAGTCACATCTATGTTTTTATCTTTTAGAAGTCATCCGCTTTAGTGCCCAAGATAAAGCATATCCCCAATTGGACTTGATAGATGACGTATTAGTATTTCAATCGGTTTGCTCATTTCTGATTAGACTAAGGGCATGTTCATCTACTAATACAAGTTGTCTTTCTATATTACGATTCAACTATGTAATACGAATTAATATTAGTTAAACATTAGATAATCATTGAGCTAATATTTGCTTCATTTTGCTTTGCGTGCAAAAACATTGAGGACAATATGCAAAGAGTATTAATGTAACTAATGGATATTATTATTAAACCAATTTGTTCAAAAAATACAAGTATACAAAACGAATATACTACACTTATGACACTAGATCCAACAGTCTCCCACTTGCCCTAGTGAAGTAGATGAGTCATATTTCGCATTCACATGTTCTCTACATGTTTCTCAAAACTCCTAGCTATTAGAGTATTGGTAAACGGGTTGGCAAGGTTGTAACACCCCTCACCCGTATTCAACGTCGGAATAGGGTTACAGAGCATTACTGGACTTATAACACATATAACTGTATTTTTCTCATGCATTCAATCAAATCATACAATCATCATTCAATTTCAATCAAATTGTCCCTTATGATAGCCTACGAGGCCTTAAACATGCTTTAAGAGCGGTTAGGGACTAAACTGATAACTTATAAAACTTTCACGAAACTTTGAATTTTTTTTTTAAAACAGAGGACACACGCCCGTATGGCTAGGCTGTGTGTCTCACACGGCTACCAAACACGCCTGTGTCACAGGCCGTGTGAAAACAGGGGGTGTACATGCTGACTTGGGTCACACGGCCAACCACACGCCCGTGTGTCTAGCCCGTGTGCCCTTCGAAGTGGCCACACACGCCCGTGTACTAGGCCGTGCCAAAACTGTAGGGTATACTGACTTGTACCACACGGCCGGTCACACGCCCGTGTGTGAGACCGTGTAGAGCATTCTGACTTCATTTTAATTTCCACACCAGGGGACACACGGCCGTGTAATTTGACCGTGTGTCACACACGGCTGAGACATACGCCCGTGTCTCTACCCGTGTGGACAAAAATAGGCTATTTACCAAGCCAATTTGCCACCCAAACTTATGCACACCTATAACAATTTCAATGTCACCGAAAGTAACACTTATAAGCATTTAAAATAACCTCAATCAAACATCTTTCATACCATTTCAATACCAACAAATTCAATACATACTATTTCCCAATATGTCTTCCAAAACATACCAATATTCACAATATCAATTCATCAATATGAACATATTCAAACAGCATTAATTTACCTAATATCACCAACATATCATTCATAAAACATGGGCTCTTTTATACTCCAAATACTATTTTAAAATCTACCCATCACAATTAGCATTTATAGGATAATTACCAAACTCAAAACAAAGGTCATTTGCACACTTATACATTATCAAAATCATCAATATAGCCAACTCACATGACTATATATATACAAACCAAAATATAGGCATTCATAAGCCATTTCAAATGGCAAAAGTCACTACCAAAATAATTATCAAAATGACCACAAAACCTATACATGCCATATAGCCAATATCACAAAGCTTATAAGTACCAAACCATCGCTGGATAGTGTAATGTGATCTCCGATGACTTCCAACCTGAGCGAGCCTCCAAATCACTACAAACATAGAAAAGATAACAAAGTAAGCTATAAAGCTTAGTAAGCTCGTATGATAATAACTCGTCTCATCAAATAAACACATTTTAAGCCATTATAAATATTATAATATAACTTGTATAATTTCACCTTTATATCATGCATTCGTTCACATAGTTAACCAAGAATTTCACAGGTTTATTCATTTCAATGCTTATATGATTTGAATACTTTTTATCAATTTATTCACATTTACATAAGCATAAGCAAATAGAAATAGATTATATTCAATTCAATAGCCATCACATTTATATACATTTCATTGAATCATATGAATTCTCATAATTTTCCACTTACTCATCATATGAAATTCACTTTCAACACTTACTTGTCGATTTCTTTCACAAGTACCTTGACTGAGTCGTACCATCACTTTTAACCACGTTTCGTTAACATTTCCCGTTGAACTATTTGGAATACTAAAGGATACTCAGAAATCTCGTACACACAGTACCGTACCAATGACATATCCCAGATATGGTCTTACATGTAATCTCGTATTAATGCCAATAGCCCAGCTATAATCTTACACAAAGTCTCATATCGATGCATATCCCAGATATGGTCTTACATGTAATCTCAGTAACCTTAATGTCATGACTTTTGTATCCTATCTATTCCTAAGGTTCAACCGGGACTTTCGCTGTATCGAATCTCTGTCGGTCATTTTCGTAATATCGTACTCAATAGCATTCACATTTCATTTCAATAATATAACATTTACTACAATTATATCAATTAAGCATTTATACATATATAAATTAATGCTTATTAAACATATTAACTTACCTCGTTTGTTGTAACGACGAATTAGGTCAACTAATTCGATACTTTGTTTTTCCCCGTTCTAAATCCAAATCTCGTTTATCTCAATCTATATAATATCAAAATTTACTTATTTAATCATCATTTCATTCAATTTAACACAATTTACACATTTTGGTAAAATTATATTTTTGCCCCTGTTATTTCACATTTTTGCAATTAGTCCATATCACATAAAATCACAATTCATTCAATTTAGTACAAACCCATGCTTAGCCAAATTTAGTACATATTACTAGCAGCCCATATTTTCAATTTATTCACACTTTTACCCACATAATTTTACAAATTCTCAATTTAATCCCTTTTTGACATTTTTGTCAAAAATCACTCTACAAAACTAGTAAATCTATCAATAAACCTTCATAATCCATCATCAATCATCAAATTACTCAAGCATTCAACAATGGAAACATGTTAAATCTTTAACAATTTCGAAATCTAAGGTACGGGCTAGCTAGAATACGAAGCAACGATCTCAAAAACGTAGAAATTATTAAAAACGGATAAAAAAATACTCACATGCATGGGAAATGAAGATAGCCGAATGCTCAAGCTTCCACGACTGTTCTTATTATGAATTTTCGGTGGTGGTATCATCTTTAGAAAGATGATATCTTTATTTCTTTTGTTTTATTACCTTAATTACTAAATTACAATAATAACCTTAATGAAAAACTATTTAAAACATTCATTTAATGTCCAAATATGTCCACGCATGCTATTAATGGTCTAATTACAACATAAGGACCTCCTCTTTTAAGTTCCATAGCTATTAGGCACCTTTAACTAATAGAACATCAATTTTGCACTTTACGCGATTTAGTCCTTTTTCTCAAGTTGACCATTTAAACGATAAAATTTCTTAACGAAATTTTCACACAATCATTCAATCATGCTATAAACATTAAAATTATAATAAAATAAATATTTTGACCTCAGATTTTTGGTCCCGAAACCACTGTTCTAATTTGACCCAAAAACGGGCTGTTACAAAGGTTATCCACTAATGCGATTTTGACTACATCTACTATTCTGTCTACTATTGTCTCTCTTATGATATGATACTTTCTATCAATCTGTTTCATCCTCTTGTGGTTTCTGGTTTCCATGGTGTTAGTTATTGCCGCACTATTATCCCTATATAGTGTGATAGCTTTTCTTAACACTTCTCCATACTATGGACCTGTCGCTTAGGACAAAAACACAACCCGGTGTCGATTTCCTCAAATCTCAATATGTACAGAAGTTTGAATCAATATAACGATAGGAGTAAGATCTTCTCCGAAATAAACAAGCATGTAATCCCTCATTCTCTATAAATATTTGAGTTTATGATTAACTACTTGCCAATGTTTTGGACCAGGATTCGCCTGATATCAACTTACCAACCCTACTACGGAACAAATATATGGACATGTGTATAACATAGCATACATGAGACTTCCTACTACTAAAGCATAAATAATCTTTCTCATGTATTCTCTTTCTTTTGTTGTCTTAGGACAATCCTCCAAAAAAAAAATTAAATCCCGATACAAAAGGTTGAGATCACTTCTTTGAATCGGTCATTACATAATGTTTCAATATCTTGTCTATGTATGAAGCTTGTGATATTGTTATCACTCTTTTCTTTCGGTCTCTTAGGACTTGAATACCTAGAACAAAGTTAGTTTTTCCCAAGTCTTTCATGCTAAACTGTTGACTTCACCATAGTTTAATCGATGATAATATCCTTACATCATTTCCAAAGAGTAGAATGTCATCGACATATAGAACAAAAAAGACCACCTTTCCATCCCCAATACGTTATAAACACAAGGTTCTTTTACATTTTGCTCAAATCTAAAAGTTTTGATCACTTGATCAAATCTTTGATCTCATAAGTAGGATGCTTCCTTAAGTCCATATATAGATCTAAGTAGTTTGCTAACTTTATGCTTGTTTCCTTTAACTATATATCTGGTAGATTGCATCATATAAATTCTTTCTTCAAGATAGTTATTCAAGAATGTTATCTTGATATCCATTTGCCAGATCTTGTAATTGAGTGTCGTTGTAATGGATAACAATATGCGGATTGACTTGAGCATGACAACTAGAGAGAAGGTTTCTTTATATTCGGTACCTTCTTTCTCAGTATAATCCTTTGCTACAAGTTTGGCCTTATATGTTTTCACTTTTCCATCCATATTTCTTTTCTTCTTGTAAATCCACTTACACCCTATGGGTGATTTGGATTTCATAGAACCCATCTCAACTTTCATAGTTATTTCCCAAAGCTTGAAATCAACACTTTACATCGCTTCATCTAATGTTAGTAGGTCATCATCTTCACGTTTGACATACTTGGTGTTTAAAGCAGTTCCACCATATTGGAAGAACTCAGGCCTACAAGAGACTCTTCGACTACGACGAAGATCCCTATGTTGTTGATCATTTGCAGGTCTACTATTAGGAGTTGGTTCTTAAACCTTTACTGTAGGGCTTTGTGTATTTCTCAAAAGCTCATTTAGTACTTCTTTACTTCGAGGTTTAAAATCATTCATGTAACTCTTTTCAATGAAGGTAGCATGAGTCAAAACTATAATTGTTTGCTCTTTTGGGCTATAAAACAAACCATCCTTTGTTCCTTTAAGATATCCCACAAACAAGCACAACGTTGCCCATGAATTTTACCTCATAAATTTATCCAATACGTGGGCTAGACATCCCCAAATCCTTAAATGCTTTAGGCTTGGCTTCTTGCCATGTCACAATCTGTATGGATTTTTAGGTACGGCTTTAGTTGGTATATCATTCAAAATTTATCAAGTTGTTTGTAAAGTATATCCCTAAAAGGGGACTGGTAGGTGTAAATAACTTAACATCGATAAAACTATGTCTAACAAAGTTCAATTCATTCTCTTTTCTACGTCATTCTATTGTGGAGTTCCCAAAATGGTTATACAAGGTATTTTAAGAACTCATCATATAGGTATTCCCCACTTCGATCAGACTAAAGTGTCTTTATGGGTACATCTAATTGTTTCTCTAGTTCCACATGAAACTCTTTGAATTTATCAAAGGTTTCACTTTTGCGATGCACTAGGTACACATACCCATATTTGGCATAATCTTTTATAAAGGTTACGTAATAATTGTAATCACCTCACACACTGACTGTAACAGCCCGTTTTTAGTGAAATTGGAACAGTGGTTTTGGGACCACAAATTCGAGGTTAAATATTTATTTTATTATTATTTTAGTGTCTAAATTATGTTAATAGAGTCATATGAAAAATTCGTTTAGAAATTTAATCGTTTGCATGCTTAATTCGATAAAAAAAACTAAATCGCATAAAGTACAAAACTGGAGTTCTATTAGCTAAAGGGATTTAATAGCTATGAAATTAAATGGTTGGAGGGTTTATGTTGTAATTAGACCACTAGTAGCATGAGTGGACAAATATGGACACTAAATGGATGTTTTCAAAGGTTATTAATTAAGGTTAAAAGTGTAATTTGTTAAATATGGTAAATTAAAGTAAAGAAAAATAAGGTATCATCTTCCTATTCTCATCTACCACCGAAAATTCAACCTAAAAACACCATAGGAATAGCTTGAAGCATTCGGCCATCTATCCTTGCTTGCATGTGAGTACTTTTCGTCCCGTTTTTAATGATTTCTATGTTTTTGGAGTCGTTGTAGCTTAATCTAGCTAGCCTAGGGACTAATTTGCAAAATTGTTAAAAGTCTAGGGTGTCACCATTGTTGAATGTGTATGTTTTTTGAAGTTTAATGGTAAAAAATGAATGGTTGTTGTTAGATAAACAACATTTGTTAAGTGATTTTGGTTGAAAATGTCAAATAGGGATTTATTTGTAAAATGTGAAAATTATATGGTGAAATGTGTGAAATAATGAAATGTGTGGGCTGCTATGAGCATAGATGAAATTCAGCTAGTATGGGTGTGGACTCAATTGCATAAATTTGTATTTTTATGAGATAGGGACTAAATTGTAAAGAAGTTAAAATATTAGGGGTAAAAGTGTAAATTTGAAAAAAGTGCATTTTTGGACTGAATTGAATAGAATGAAATCTAAATGGATTTAATTTCATTATTTAAATCAAGTTAAGCCTCGTACGGAACTAGATTGAGGGAAAGATAAAGTTTTGGACTAATTAATCATATTTCGTCGTTTTTGTGATCGAGGTAAGTTCGTATGTTAATAAATATTAATGTAATTGTGTTTTAAAGGTTTTTTATTGCATTATTGATAAATACGACTTCACAAAAATATTCGACAAAGATTTGGCGACTTGTGAAATCCCAGTTGAACCTTAGGAATAGATAAGATACAAATGACATGTCATTAGGGGTTATTGTGTTTTGGGTGCTGGTCTGTACGTTCTATCAGTGGCTGAGTTATTCGACATATGTTGCAGTTACTCGTCAGCTTGTGTAAGCAGCACCGTGTAGCTACGTCTTGACCGTCAGCTTGTGTGACCAGACCCGGTGATAGCTCGAGATGAGCATTTACATATGAGATATAAGATTGAGATGGTTTCGACCATCTATTGGCACTTAGGGTGCGAGATTCCTGAGTATCCGATGTTATTCCAAATGGTTCAACGGGTATATTGATGATATGAAAGGGTAAGAGATGGATGCGTATCAGTACAGGTATGTATGTAAACCATATAAGCATGGAATCCATGAAATTTGTGAGTTTCATGATTATCTATGTGAATGAATATATGTTAGCCTTATGATTAAATGGAAATATAGTATATTATGTTTATATTACTTAAATTGTGAATGAATAGTAAGTTATACTTATTAGCCATACGAGCTTACTAAGCTTTATAGCTTACTCTGTTTACTTTTCCGTGTTTTATAGTGATTTCGAAGCTTGCTCGGATTGGGAGTTGTCGGACATCTCATCACACTATCCAACCATTGTTTTGGTACTTTTAAACTTGTGTACTTGGTTATATGGCATGTATAGGTGTTGTGGTTAATATGGCCTATATTTTTGTAATGTATATAGCTAATTGATTTGGCTTGTAAATGGTGTATGTTTTGGTTATGTGTATAGCCATGTGATTTGGCTTATTTTGGTAAACTTGATTATGTATATATGTGTAAATGGCTCTTTAATATGTGGTTCATAATTTCTATGTGAATGCCTTGTTGTGAATTGGTATTTTGAGTACAAAATGATTGAATTTGAGAATGTGGTATGCATGTTGGTTTAGGCACAAAGTTTAATAGGTGAATTTGATCATTTAGGTGATTTTGGATGTGAAATTGGTATGAATTTGAATGGGCAATTGTGAAGTTTATGAGTAATGTTGTTGTTAGTATTGGAATTGTATGAATTGGACTTGGATGTAGTTGTTTTGAATGCCTATTGAAGATATGGTTATATGCTTTTTGGTATGCCTAGGTTGTCAATACTTTGGGTGAGAAAGATGGCTTGGGAAATAGCCTATTTTTGTCCACACGGGCAGAGACACGGGCGTGTGTCTCATCCGTGTGTGACACACGGCTAAGTGACACGGCCATGTGTCCCCTGGTACTTATTTAGAAATCAAGTTAGTAGCTCCACACGGCCCAGCACACGGGCGTGTGACTTGGTTGTGTGGCATAAGTCAGTATACCCTCTAATTTTCACACGGCCTAGCGCATGGCTTGGCATACGGGCGTATGAGGCCAATTCAAAGGGTACACGGGCTGGTCATACGGGCGTGTGGTTGGCCATGTGACCCAAGTCAGTGAGTTACATGGGGTAGGACACGGGCTGGGACACGACCATGCGATCCCATTTCAGATGTCCATACGGCCTATGACACGGGAGTGTCTTTAGCCGTGTGAGACACACGGCCTGGCACACGGGCGTGTGTCCCCTGTATTTTGAAAATTTTCTATGTTTTCCAAAAATTTCCCTAAGTTCTCGGTTTAGTCCCGAACTGCTTCTAATGCTTGTTTTAAGCCTCGAGGGTTCGTATTAGGGACCATATGATTGTATTTGAATGATATTTGTTTATATATAAAAATCGTATGATTGTTTAATTGATAAGTCTGGTAATGCTCCGAAACCCTATTTTGGTGACGGATACGGGTTAGGGGTGTTACACTGACATTCATGGGGCCACATACATCAATGTGCACAAGTTCTAAAGGTTTCACGACCCTCGTTCCTTTTGCATTAAAAGATCTCTTATTCATCTTACCTTCCAAGCAAGATTCACATTGTGGAAGTTCAACTTCCTTAAGCGAACTTAAGGTGTTATCTTTCACAAGTCTAGTGTTTCTTTCTTAGTTAATATGACCAAGTATCAAATTCCAAAGGTATGCCTCATTAGAGTGAGAATATTTAAGTCTTTTATTCGTTAATTCAATTTCAAGCAACGTGTATTGACTGTGCCATGGTGTGCGAACACCGAGCAGAGAATCAACACAAAATTATCAAAAATATAAGCAGCTTCACTGCAAGTGTGATAAGTCAATTGTAATATTTGTTTGTTACAATGAAAAACGAAGTATTCCAAGGATCGAACCCAAGAAAGATCGGGCTACAAGTTGACTAATAATGATAACGCATGCAACTAAGAAGTCTAACTAGCTAATCACTAAGCATTATATTACAATAAATCATCATTTAAGATTAATTACACTAAACTACACCTAGGATGACTAAATTGAATATCAAACAAAAGTTCACAAATATCAATCTAACGAGATAAAATGGTCAATTAATATTCATGTTGCTAGTTAATTCTTAAATTAGGGATCTAATTTGCTCAGACTCCTAATTGGTCCAATTTTACCTTTAGGTCACCATTTTATCCAATTAGACGATTTAGTCTGGTTTATCTCTCAATCTCATTAAACTAAATTGGGACAATCAAATTTGTTCACACAAGCTCTCCTCTCGATATCATCTATCTAAATGTTCACCTAGAAACGTCAATTCTAGGTTTTAAAGTTTATTCGATTTTGTCCAATTTTTGTGAATTCATCCCTGACCCAAAAACATGCAATATTTCAATCAACCAACCACCATAAGATTCAGTGCATATGCATCATCAACATAAAAATATCAGCCAAGTTCATTCTTAAATGACTTATCAAAGAAAACATAAAAAGGCAAAGATGATAAGTTCTTTGGGTCCAATATCAGGTCTAATTACGAGTACTTTCTAGACTTTTAACTCAATACTTTATAATTCAATCCAACCCGGTATTTTTTTCTATTTCATAAAATAAACATATTAAGTTAATTTAAATAAATAAATTTCCCAATTAAATAATTTTCTCAACCTAATTTTAATTTGATTAAAATCATGACGACTTTACCGTAAAAGAATCTATGAGAAAATAATTTTAATATTTCCACATTAAATGATCTTTCCATTACCAATAAATTTATTTTCATTTTCGAACTTCAATTATTTAATAACTTAATTAAGTAATAATTTGAAAAATCATAAATTCATTTTCTAGGTTATTTCCATTTAGAGAAAACCACATTCATTTCCAAATGTTTCCTATTTCTCTACCTTTATCATTTCTATCCATTTATGTTCATTTGGTTCAACATGCAATTCATTTCTAGTTTCAACGAGCTAGCGGAGGGATCGATTGGACATATGCAATTAGGGCTAAAATGATTTATAATTAAGTTCCAATATTTTGCCTATTAATTATAAACTCATTTAGTCACGAAGTCATTTTACTATAGTATCGTGACTGAGCTCTCACTAACTGTATACCATTACGAAAGTAACTCGATCAGTGCTCGTTCAAATGACCTTTTTCATAAATGTGTTGCCCTCATAGGATATCCTTAATCTCTTTGGTAACCATTACATCTTCCTTCATGAAAAGTCAATTACTATCAAATAGTAATCAAATCATTCATCACAAAGACAAACGACCCGTAGTCACGTTTACTTTTCATCTACCATGTAATGTCAATGAGAGGATATCATTTACCCATATCTTGGGCTATGAATTCCACTGTTGTGTATGATGCTACATAATATAGAAGTCGTATACCCAACGCAACAACTTTCAATTCCTTAACTAGTTGAACTCAAGCTTTTTACTTACATCAAAGTATACGAGTCACACATACATAGTATGTCATTCACTTAGGATTAAGGTATGCCACACTTTGAACGTCACAAGTGAATCCATAAATAGATTCAGGATCTATTCTTCTTGGGTCCAATCCAATGTACTATCAGTCTAGTTAGTCACATATATGTCTCTATCATCTAGAGTCATCTACTTCGATGCCCAAGACAAGGTATCTCCCCAATTAGACTTGATTGATGACATATTAGTCTTTCAATCAGTTTGCTCATTTTTTATTAGACTAAGGACATGTTTAGGTTTGTTTACTAATATAAATTGTCTTCTTGTATTACGATCCGACCATGTAATACTGCTCAGTATTAGTTTAAACATTAAACAACCAGTGAGTCAATATTTACTTCTATTTTTCTTTGCATGCAAAAACCACATGAGGACATTATACAAAGTATATTAATGTAATCCATGATTTTTTTTATTAACCAATCTGTTCGAAAAAATTACAAGTGTACATAGACGAAAATACTACACTTAGGACACCAGATCCAACAATATATAAGGATCCTCGATTAGACCCACATTGTGATCAAAATATCCATGGATAATAGTTATAGATTCACTTTTTTTAAAAAAAAAATGTTATGTTTCTACTATTGCTAAAAGTCATGTTGCATAAGTATTTATTTCATTATTTAATTTTTCGTACTACATGTATTAACTATACCATTTTTCTAATCTTGATACTTAATTGTTTTTTATTTTTGTCACAAGTGATACCCTTTTTGCTCTAGTTAGTACCTCCGTTAGTCAAACAATTAAATCTATTTTAAAAAATATGTATTAACTATACCATTTTTCTCATCTTGGTACTTAATTGTTTTTTGTCACAAGTGATACCCTTTTTGCCCTAGTTGGTACCTCCGTTAGTCAAACAATTAAATCTATTTTAAAAAAAAGGGTAAATTATAAAAATAGTCACCCAACTATTAGGGTGTTTCTATCTTGGTCACTCAAGTTAAAATTTTTCTATTTTAGTCACTAACGTTTCGTCACTCATTTGTTAAATCACTAACGATGACCTTTTTTTTATTAGCATAATAACAAATTTAACCTTCCAATGTTAATAGATTCTATCAATTTAATCCTAAATCTAAAAGTTCAATAAATTTAGCCATAAACTTTACACATTCTGTCAACTTAGTTTTACTTCTTAAAAATTCAAAAATAAAAATTAAAAAAACTTTAAAACTAAACATTATTTAAAAAATTATTTTCTATAAAAATACATGCAAAATTATAAATAAATGAATACTCATTTTTCTCTTTTTCTGACATGACATTTATTTATTAAAATAATACTTTTATAAATAAAAAATATTTTTTTGAAATAAAATCGCACAAACAAGACTTAAATCATATTCATTTTTTTTAGTTTATTTTATAAATAATAAATTTTATTATACATTTGACCTTTTTCCTTTGTCCTCGTCAAATTTGTCGATTGTTGGGCACCACTAGACCTGTCCATGGGCCGGGTGGCCCGCCCGAAAAGTGGTAGGGTTTGAGTAAAAATATATGCCCAAAAAATAGGCTTGGGAAAAAAATAAGGCCTTATAGAAAATGGGTCGGACCTTAGGTAAGGCTTTTTTGGCCCAAGTTTGGCCCGAATATGCAAAAAAAAAAACTATTTTTTTTTACTGTTTTCTTGCTATTTTCTTCTTCTTCTTCTTCTTTTTCACTATTTTGCTACCATTTCACTATTATATTGCTACTATTTTGTTGTTATTGTTTGAATATCGTATAACTCTTGTTTTATTGTTAATTTTGTTACTATCTTAGAGGCATTTGCTTGTTAAGTTGCACCTATCTTAGTATTATTTAAGTATACATATTATTTTTTAAATTTATTTTCAATTTGTTGGGAAACATTTATTTTAATGTTTTTAGTATTTTTGATGTATTATATATATTTTAAATTTTATATTAAAATAATATAAAAAATTTAATACGGGTGGGTCGGGCTGAGCTTGGGTTTTAGAATTTTATCCAGGCCAGGCTTGAGCAAAATTTTAGGCCCATTTTTCGGGCCGGGCTGGGGGCCTAACAAACGGGCCTACAATTTTTCTTGGGCTTGACCCGGCCCATGGACACCTCTAGTCACCACCTTCGCCCACAACCACTAACACCAACGACCTTTACTCTGTGAACTCCTCAATTTCTACATCCTCCATCATTGTGCCATCGAACTAGAAATTGGTTGCAGAGTTGCCGACATGGCCTTCCACTTGTTGGGCCTCTAACCTCATCCTCACCTATATATAACTAATCATGCTTGCACTCAAGCACAACCTCAAACGCAATAGACCCATTTTGGGCAACAACCTAAAGACATCTATTCTCACCCTTTTCAACCTCAAGCTCTAGTTTTTTACCCACATGGTGGTCTTTAATGTTGAAAAGGGGAAAAGTTGAATTTGCGTAAATCTTCTTCATGGTTTTTTCGCTTAAATTGTTTTTATTTATAATAATAATATTTTATTTTTAAAATTATAAATTTAATTAATAAATAAATTCCATGTTAGAAAATGAGAAAAAAGATATTCATTTATTTATAAATATTTTCATAATTTTGTATGTATTTTTATAGGCTTTTACGTATTTTTATTGAAAAATGAACTTTTATATAAGTTTTTTTTTATATTTAAAAGTTTTTAAAGCTTATTTTTAACAAGAACAACTAAATTAAAAAAAACGTGTAAAGTTGATGACGAGATTTTTTAGATTTAAGATTAAATTGATAGAATCTATAAACATTGGAGGGTTAAATTTGTTATTATGCCAATAAAAAAACCATCGTTAGTTATTTAAAGGAGTAACCAAAATAATAAATTTCAATAGCGTCAGTTACTAAAATAGAAATTTTTAAAAATGAGTGATCGAAATAGAAACACACTAATAGTTGGGTGACTATTTTTATAGTTTACCGTTTTAAAAAAATGCTTAACCCACAAATTGGTACATGAATTATGCCTCTTTTTTTTTTTTCCATTTTGGTACCTAAACATTTTTTTTTATTACAAGTGGCACCTAAGCTATGTTTTTCTAAGTTAGTACTTACCCATAAATAAAAGGATAAAGCGCTTCAGCGCACTCGAACTCATATCCTCTTGCATTGATAACAATGCCCATGCCAATTGAGCTAAAACTCAATCGACATCAGTTAAACAAGTAAGTATATGTTTTGAAAAAAAGGTAACCAATTAAAAAGCCGAAATATGAAAAAAAAAGACAAAAAAAATAGTTTCTCTTTTATATTTTTTTTCATTTTCATATTTTCTTTCTACAGAATTAGACTGATGGTCAAACCATTCAGGCCATTAGATCTCGATTTGATCAGTTTGTCCGGTTCAATCAAATAAATTATTAAAAAAATCATAAAATAAAATATATTTTTTTAAAAGAGAAACTTGGTTCAATTGTTTTTTAGTTTGTACCGGTTCGCAGGTTAATCAGTTCAACTCCTATCTCAAGATTAATACCCTGACAGGTTTCCGATCCTGCAACACCCCTTACCCGTGTTCAAAGCCGGAACCGGATATGAGGCATTACCGAACTCAACTTGCTTAAACATGCAACATCGGGCCATAAAATTTTGTTTCAACTTAAGACTTTTCCTTCATACTCATATGTCCCTATTATGGGCCTACGAGACCCAAAATTTACATACAGAATGGTTCAGGACTAAACCAGAAACTTTTACACGCTTAGAAAATTTCTGCTTAAAAACAGGGCCACCCGCCCGTGTGGAGGAAGGGACACGCCCGTGTGGTATATCACATGCCCGTGTTCCACACCCGTGTGGAATTATTTCTCAATTCGAACCTACAGGGGTTTTCACACGGTCGGACACACGCCCGTGTCCCTGGCCTGTGTCCCTCACACGGCCTCGACACGCCCGTGTCTTAGCCCGTATGCCAAGAACCATGGCATTCTGTTTATGACGTCATCGCCTCACTATGGTCACACGGCCAAGGCACACGCCCGTGTCCTTAGTCCGTGTGTCCAATTAAATTCCTAATTTTAGGTGCAGACTTCACACGGCCTAAGCACACGCCCATGTCCGTGGCCGTGCCTCCAACACGGCTGAGACACATGGCCGTGTCTCTGCCCGTGTGTTTACTACTGAGCATACTAACTTGCAAACCTAGCATGCAAGGGGGCACACGGCCAATCAACACGCCCATGGGGCTGACAGTGTGTCACACATGACCTAGACACACGCCTGTGTGTCTACCCGTGTGGACATTTGAAAGGCTATCTACCAAGTCAAATGCCACCCTACACAACAACCATACTTACACCAATTTAATCCAACATGTATCGGAACTATAAAGCACTTCTAAAGACTAAAAATCAAGACATCCATGCAAGCATACACTTAATGAATTCCATCATCATTGAATATATATAAACTTGTCAAGTATTGACCCAATTCCAAAGGACCACTTACAAAATGAATTTGATAACATAAATAGCCAACATTTTGGCTAACAAAACATGACATAACAAAATGACCAAGTCCTATACATGCCATACTCAAAATGAATCTAACTTGGCTATACCAAAAAGTAGTCGATAGTGTGATTTCCGAACTCCGACGTTTCACGAATTCTCGAGCTAACTTGGCAATGCTACAAGGAAAAGGGAAATGAGAGGGGTAAGCATAAAGCTTATTAAGTTTGCATGAAGTAAATAGCAACATAAAGCTCGTAATGTCATCCATCCATTGCATTGAATAAAAACACAAGTCGTAAGCTCATTTCCATAACTTACTCATACTTACTCTTACCGATTACATATCATGCTACATATCGTAAACCATTCTCGTGAATTACTCGCATATACCTGTATCACTTCATCACATAGTCTTAGCATTAATCTCATCTCTATCATAAGCTTAACTATTTACCCTATTGAGTCACTTGGGATATTCAAGGATACATGATCATCCTCATTCACATAATTACGACGCCAATGCCACATCCCAGATGTGGTCTTACGTGGGGTCACTTTTAGATGCCGATGCCATATACCAGATATGGTCTTATACGGGATCTCATATCGATTGCCAATGCCATATCCCAGATATGGTCTTTTACGTTTCTCATATTCAATGCCGATGCCATTTCCCAGATATGGTCATATACGGGATTTCAATTTGGTGTCGAGGCCATGTCCTGGACATGGTCTTATACGGGATTTCAATTTAGTGTCGAGGCCATGTCCCGGACATGGTCTTATACGGGACCTTACCCATCTCAAGTCTTGATGATATTGTTCTCTCATTTATTTAAGTCCAACCGGGACTTCAACATCACAATTCTCATCATTTTCTCACACAACACCATTATTTAAATTCATAGACATATCATACATCTTCATAAATATCAAATATTTAAAGTCATACTAACATGGCGTTGAACTTATTACACGCAAACTTACCTCGATTTCAAAATAGGCTAGATTGCCGATCTAGTCTGATACTTTGCCCTTTCCTCGGTCGAGGTTAATTCTTCGCTCTTCTTGATCTATAATAACAATTTAGCTCATTTAATCACCACATTAATAAATACATTTCAATAATCATAATTTTGGCAAAATTACCATTTTACCCTTAAGCTTTCACAAAATGACCATTTTACCCCTAGGCTCGAAAATCAATTCTAATAAAATTTCTTTCTTTAACGAGCCTAGGTGAACATTTATTACTCTTACGGCAGCCCTCAAATTTACCACATATTTTACAACCTTTACAAAAAGGTCCTTTTAGGTGTTTTCATGGTAACACCTTTCACAAAAGTTGTTTATTTAACAACTATAACTCATTTTCTTCCATAAAAAATGCAGCAAACAACTTAAAAGCTCACATGGAAAAACTCTAAACTTTCAACCAGTTTGCAAGATAGTCCCCTCTTTAGCTAGCTTAAGCTTTAGGGGTTCTAAAAGTACAAATATTATCAAGAAATGATCACTAAAACACTTACTTGTAAGGAGAAGAGTTTGCTGAAATTTTTGAGCTTTCAAACCCGTATTTGCTGCAAATTTTCCGTGGAGGAGTGAAGGAGAAAAGATGATATCTTTTCTTTCTTTATTTTATTATATTTCTAGACAATTTATCACCTAATCCACCAACTTGACTAGTTTTGACATCTTTTTGTCTCCTATGGCCGGTCAATCATTACTAGAGGGGTCAATTGCACTTTAAGGACCTCCAAGTAATATTCTATAGCTATTAGACACCTTTAGCTTGTAAAATAGAACTTTCGCACTTAATGCGATTTAGTCCTTTTTCGCAATTAAGCATGAAATCGCTAGAATAAAAGTACCAAAATTTTCATGCACCTATATAATCATGCTCTAACTCATAAAATAACACAAAAAAAAATTTCTTCATCTTCGGATTAGTGGTTCCGAAACCAATGTTCCGACTAGCCTCTAAATCGGGCTGTTACAGATCCAATTTTGAAAACACTAGTTTTGATCGAAGAAATAACTTTTCCAATATTGACAGGTAAATTAAATAGGTGGTGAAGTTCGAAAATAGAATTAAACGCTAGCATCTTGATCTCAGGAGGGTTTTTAAGTATCGTTGGTATTGTCAGACATTATAAAGGAAGAGAAAAGAAAAAAAAAAAGAAGGAAAAAAGTAGAGGAATAGAAAAAAAATGGAGAAGGAGAAATAATGCAAAATAGAAAAAAGAAATGAAAGAATTAAAAAATATTTTTTAAGTCTATATGACATGGCAATTTATTATTGGCTAGAATTTTTTTAACAGATATAACTTTTTGGTGTAAAATAGGTAATAGAAGATTAGTTTAGATATTGTTGAGAATATGCCTAAAGACCGATCATATGATTACATACTTTTACCCAGTTTATTAATAAAGACATTACTATTATTGTTTTTAGTATTTATTTCTGTGTTTAAATAAATTGAATAATGATAATGTCCAAAGAATGATATGATCGTTCTTAAATATCCTTAGTTAAGTATTATTGTGGGGTTGGACAACAACAACACATTGAGATTGATATGTGATTGATTGATGACAAGTGTTGTTATAGATATGTGATATCAAATCAACACATAAGTATATGCTAGAGAATAATATACTAGACTGACCTGGCATGATAATATTTCTTGGATTATTATGTAATAGTCACAACATTTCTCATAATGATAATTGTATATTTGATCCTTAGACTTGAGATAATCACTTTTCCAGTATCGTGAGTCGTATGCTTTGACACAATCAAACGTCTTCAGTAAATGGTTCTATTATAAAGACAGATGTTGGGTGTGCCACAATTTGTGTAGTGGGATGTGAGTAATCAAGATATGATTTGTCTCCCTACATAATGGGAGAAATATCTTAGGTCTCTTGATCGAGTAAGACTGGAAATGCATGGCCATGATAAAATGAGTTGATATGAGATATCACATTTATTTGTTTATCTTAGTTTACTCGGGAATCAAGAAACAAGAGATTCAACTATACAAGTGTGACTATATCATGGCTTGTGTTCAATCTAGATATAAAGGTCAAAAGGATATAGTACATAATAATATTATCACAGAAGACCATATCAAAACACGTCTGTAACATTAGAATTGTTTTAATGTTAGTGTCAACTAGGGGTGAGCAAAACTCGATTCGACTCGAAAAAATCAAAAAAAAATTTGAATTTCGAGTTAAACGAATCGAGTTATTCAAGTTAATCGAGTTATTCGAGTCAACTCAATTTTTTTTCGAATTTCGAGTTCGAATCGAGTTGAGTTTTCGAATTCGAATAACTCGAATAATTCGAATAATTCGAATATCAAACTATAATATTTTATATTTTTACCCCAAACTCCCAAACCTTTTTACTTTTCCCTTAAAACTTTTACTCCTTCCCACTTTCCCCCCAAAACTTTTACTCCCCTCCCATCCCAACCCCCTAATCTACCCAAAATCCATTTCCCACCAAAATTTTACTCTCCCATTTACTTTTTCTCAAAATTTTACTCCCAAAACCCTCAAAACTTTTATTTTTCCCAAAAATTTTTACTCCTCCCACTTTTCCCCTAAAACTTTTACTCCTTCCCATCTCACCTCCCATCTACCCCAAACCCATCTCCTCCAATTTTTTTTTTTTTAATATTTTCCCTTCAAAATTTTACCCCCCTATTTACTTTCCCTCAAACTTTTATTCTCCAAAACTTTTTATTTTTCCCCTAAATTTTTACTTCTCACCCTTTACTCTCAAATAAAAAATCAAAATTATCCAAAAAAAATCACTAAACATAAATAGTAATAATTTTATTTATATCTACTATTTATATTATTAAATTAAATTTCACATTTTATATTATTTATATTATTGAATTATTTAGTCATATTGAATATTTATATTAAAATTGAATTATTAATTATGCCATAAAATATTCGTGTTAAAATTTTATATTGGTATCAATTTTACATTTTATCTTTAAAATAACTTTCATTAAAAAATCACATTTTTACATTTAATATATTTTTTAATTCCAAAATACATAGTGACAAGAATCTGAAGATAATTGAAACAACTAAGCAAGCAAAGAAGCTAACCCTTATATAAAAGATTAATAAATAAATTATTTGGTGATGAAAGTTAATAAAAAATTTGGTTAAGGTGGACAAATTTTATTACGATGGGTGACAATGGTTACAAGGACCCAAAATTATTTTTTAAAATTTAACTCGAACAAATATATTCGATTCGACTCGATTCGAATTCCATCTCACTCGACTCGATTCGAGAAAATTTCAAATCAAATTAGGATGATAAAATATGATTCGTCAACTCGATTAACTCGAATTTTTTTTATTCGATTCGATTCGATTCGATCGAATGCTCACCCCTAGTGTCAACGTTACAAGATCATGTAGGGTTACATCCTTTAATTGAGACAATCAAAATATAATGAAAATTGTGATTAAATTTAACATGTCATAAAAATTAAATTGATATAAAATATTCTAATAATTAATTTAATTTTACAATATTAAAATTAATCATAGTATATGAACATACTTTATGCACATATATAGAGAATTAAATTAAAACAGCGTGAAAATATGTTTCATGCATTTTAATTTATAGATTTGCCTTTTTGAATTTATTAAATATTATATTTAATAAAATTTGATTAAGGAGTTTAGATTAGGATTTAAATTAAATTGATATTTTTTTAAATAAAAATAAAATCACGTTTAAAGATAATATCCTAATATTCCTTTTAATAGTTAATAGCTATTCAAAACAATTTTGAATTTTTGATTAAAAAAAAAACAATTTTGAATTAATAAAAAGGAAAAAAAATCTCAATTTCATTCGCTTACCTAAAATACTATCATTTTCCTAGCAGAAAAAAAAAAAACTATTTTCGTTTTTTCTCTAAAGTGTTACGAGAGATTTTTTTATATATTTATCATCCGGGAGAATTACATAGAGGTCGGGATTTTTGTGTTGTGGTTATGGTTTGTGACACTGATTGTGGAATCAACGTCATACCAATGCTGCTTTCAGATCATTAAAGGTATATATTTTCGCCCTTTTCTCAACCTGGGTTCATTCCTCGTACATCGATTCTTGGTTTTTGGTCGTCACAATATTTTTCCGCTACGCCAAGGGTCGTAATGGTGGTCCTACAGGTATCACTTGTGGCAAAAAAAAAAAAAAATTAGGTACCAACTTGAGAAAAGGGTATAGTTTAAGTACTAATTTATGGGTTAAGTCCTTTTTAAAATAAATTTAACTATTTGATTAATGGTTGGGTTAATAGAGGTACCAACTTGAAAAATAAAAAAACAGTTTAAATACTACTTGTGACAAAAAAATTGAAGTAAAAAAAAATATTTAAATACCATTTTGTAAATTAAACTTTTATTTTATTGTTTTTTCATAAACATAGCAAAAAATTAAAGGTTGATATTATATTTTTGTCTTATTGTTAAAATTAATTATTATATTAATCTTGGTTTGTTTGCATTTGTATTTTGATTTAGATGTTTTATATGCCTTTTCACTCTTAATTTATAATTATAATTTATATTTTGTGTATTATTTTCATATTTTATATTTTATATCTAGAACTATTCATAATTTCTCTCAAATCCTTAAATAGGAGGATAATGTGCTTCAACGTACTAAAACTTACGTCCTCTTGCACTGACAATAATGCTAATACCTATCAAGCTGAATATAACTATAATCACAAATAATACATATTTAAATAATTACAATGTATAAATAAACTAAAATTCAAAATATAATTGAATCTAGAAATTTAAACAAGATTTATATATAACCAAGCTTAAACTCTAGATTAAAAAGTCATACATTATTTAGTAGAATGCGACTTCAACTTAAATATTAAAATTCATTAAATCAAGGTCTCACTCATGCTCCATTATAAATGTTATAAAAGTTATAGTTAGCATGCACAAATTTAAAACTAATATATATAATACAAATAAAAAGAAAAAAAGGGAAGATATTTGATAACGTGATACTAACTAAAATAAGGAGGCGTGAAGTGGATTACGACTGATCGCTTATCTATAAAAATTCTAGACCCTAACTCTTTACACTTTGATTTGCCAAAGCTTTTCATTGTGTTTTCTTTTACCATTTCTATGACTTGAAAAAAAAAAAAATCAAATTGCTTCATTTTTATTTTTATTTTGAAAATATGAAATGTCACGCTATTATAGAATATAACAATTATAATAAAAGTTGAAGATGATAAATCTAAAAAATATTGAGAGAGGGGTGAGTTAATGCAGTGTCTAAGATGGAGGGAACACGTGTTGAGCTGATGTCGAAAAATGTCCGCCTAACTGTCTCCAGCTGGCAAATGGGTAGTCACGCCATAACCGTTTTTTGATGTCCATGGCTTGGCTTGGCCCCATCAACATGGAAGAGGATACCATGCCTCAGTCCGAGGGACGGAGCTTTCCAGTTTTGCCTTTTGTCTTCTTTTTTCCTTTGAATTTGAAATGCATTTTCATTTTCTCATCCTAATATAAGAAGTTGTAAACCATTTATTACCTTATCTATAATAAGGATTAAGTGTAAGCCTTCCCATAGCCCATATCTTTTAAAACCTTGTCACGTGCAGACTTTAAAAAAAATTGAAGGAAGTTTTATTTTATATTATAATAATTGGGTTTTTTATTAAAATTTTATTAAAAATAATATTTTCCAAAATTTTTAAATTTTTTAGGGGTGTCAAGGACAATATAAAAATTCAAATATATCCCTAAAAAAGGGAAAAAAAATAGAATCTCAATTACCAAATTTGATTTCGAATTTCGATTATTATAAGTGTCAAGTTCTGCCGAAATGAAAAAAATAAAATAATAAAATAGGCAATATTAATGAAAGATGCACTAAAAAAATTGTTTCCATAATATTTGAAATAAAAACCTGATAATTACATTAAAAATATTATAATTTATATATCACACAAATTTTTTTTTTCTATAAAGGAACCATTGGGATCATCCAAACTAAAAAAGTCACTCAACGATCAATGGATAGTTTGTTTACTTGTTTCAGCTCCAATTCAAATTTGATACCTATATACTTTCAAATCAAATTATTGTTAAAAGGGGTTTAATTCAATAAATATAAAATTATATTTCGAAATAGGATTACAATAATATAATATTACGTGCGACATTTTATCTTATATTATTCTTAAAATGGGTTTAGTTCAACAAGTATAAAATTATATTTCGAAATAGGATTACAATAATATAATATTACAATAATGTAATATTTCGAAATAGGGGTTTAGTTCTCCACGTCGTGACGTTGCCAACTCAGTAAGTCACGTCGCGACTTCAAACATACCGACGTCGCGACGTAACTCACTATCAGCACCACATTGCGACATTGGATGTTTATGGTTGTGACGAGGTCCCTTTTTTGGCAAGAACACCATTTTGGTTCTATTTCAAGATGTGCAATACTACCTAATTGATTTATACCACTTAATACCATCAAAACCAATTCAAATTCATATAATTTGATGCCAAATAAACCACCTAACCAATTCCAAATAAAAACCAACTTAAACATGAGCTCAACCTATTCAACATAAATTCCTCTCAATGTATTCATTTAAATGCCAAACTTACCTATGTGAAAACATGTTAGAACATACTGTAACAGCCCGATTTAGGGGCTAGTCGGAACAGTGGTTTCGGAACCACTAATCCGAGGTCGGAGAAAATTATTTTTATATTATTTTATGAGTTAAAGTATGATTATATAGGTGTATGAAAATTTTGGTGCTTTGATTTTAGCGATTGCATGCTTAATTGCGAAAAAGGACTAAATTGCATAAAGTGCGAAAGTTTCATTTTTTTCAAGCTAAAGGTGTCTAAAAGCCATAGAATATTAATTATAGGCTCTTAAAGTGCAATTAGACCCTTAGAAATAGGGTGGCCGGCCATAGGGGACAAACAATGTCAAAATTGGTCAAAGTTGTTAGATTAGGTGGATTAAATTGAGGAAATATAATAAAATAAAGAAAGGAAAAGATATCATCTTTCCTCTCTTCTTCTCCACCAAAAATTTCAGCAAAACAAGGGGTTGAGAGCTCAAAAAAATTTCAGCCAAGTGATTTTAGTGGTCTTTCTTGATAATAGTTGTACTTTTGGAACCCCTAAAGCTTAAGCTAGTTAATGAGGGGACTATTTTGCAAAATGGTTGAAAACTTAGGGTTTTTCCATGTGAGGATTTATGTTGTTTTCTGCATTTTTATGGAAGAAAATGAGTCTTGGTTGTTAAATAAACAACTTTTGTGAAAGGTGTTACCATGAAAACACCTAAAAGGACCTTTTTGTAAAGGTTATAAAATAGGTGTTAAATGTATGAAATAATGAGTATTGAGGGTTGCCATAAGAGTAATAAATGTTCATCTAGGTTTGTAAAAGAAGAAAACTCGATTAGAATCGATTTACGAGCCTAGGGGTAAAATCGTCATTTTGTGAAAGTCTAAGGGCAAAATGGTAATTTTGCCAAAGTATGATTATTGAAATGTAATGATTAATGTGGTAATTAAATGAGCTAATTTGTTATTATAGATCAAGAAGAACGAGGAATTAACCTTGGCCAAGGAAAAGGCAAGGTATCGGACTAGATCGGCAATTAGGCCTATTTTGAAATCGAGGTAAGTTTGTGTGTAATAAATTCAACATCATGTTATTAAGTTTTAAAATGTTTGATATTTTTGAAGTTATACATTATTTCTATGAAATTGAGTAATGATGTTAAATGAGAAAATGATGAAAATTTATGATGTTGAAGTCCCGATTGGACTTTAAGAAACGAGAGGTTATCATCATCAAGAGATGAGATTGGTAAGGTCCCGTGTAAGAACATGTCTGGGACATGGCCTCGGCGCCGAATTGAGATCCCGTATAAGACCATATCTGGGATATGGCATCGGCATCAAATATGAAAATCGTATAAGACCATATCTGAGATATGGCATCGATATTGATACGAGATCCCGTATAAGACCATATACGGGATATGGCATCGACATCGAGATGTGACCCCATGTAAGACCATATCTGGGATATGGCATTGGCGTCATGTTTATGTGTATGATGACGATTGTGTATCCTCGGGTATTCCAAGTGATTCAATGAGATAAATAGTTAAGCTTATAATAGAAATGAAATTAGTACTAAAGCTATGTGATGAAGTGATACAGGTACATGTGAGTAATTCACGAGAAATGTATAAGAGATGTGATATGACATGTAATTTGGTAAGAGTAAGCATGAGTAAGTTATGTCAATGTTCTTGAGACCTTGTGTTTTTAATCAATGTATTAGATGGATGATATTATGAGCCTTTATGTTGCTATTTATTTCATGCAAACTTATTAAGCTTCATGCTTACCTCTCTCATTTCCCTTTTCCTTGTAGTATCGCCAAGCTAACTCGGGGATCGTGGGACGTCGGAGTTTGGAGTCACACTATCAACTTCTCTTGGTATAGCATAGTTCGATTAATTTTTGAGTATGGCATGTATAGGAACTTGGTTGCTTTGTGTTATGTCATATTTGTTAGCCAATGTGTGGCTATTGATGTCATTAAATTCATTTTGTAAATGGTCATTGGAAATTGGCCAATACTTGACAAGTTTATATATTCAGTGATGATGAAGTTCATGAAGTGCATGCTTGTGTGGATGTCTTGATTTTGAGTTCTTAGAAGTGCCTTATGGTTATGATATAGGTTGAATTGAATTGGTATAAGTGTGGTTGCTTTTTAGGGTGGCAATTGGCTTGGTAGATAGCCTTACAATTGTCCACATGGGTAGACACATGGGCATGTGTCTAGGCCGTGTGTGACACACGGTTAGCCCCATGGGCGTGTTGTAAGGCCGTGTGTACCCCTGCATGCTAAGTTGGTAAGTCAGTATGCCTAGTAGTAAACACACGGGCTGAGACACGGCCATGTGTCTCAACCGTGTGGGAGACACGACCTAAGACACGGGCATGTGCCCGGGCCGTGTGAAGTCTACACCTGAAATTAGGAATTTAATTCGCCACACGGTCTAAGGACACAGGCGTGTGCCTTGGCCGTGTGAACTCATTGAGATGATGACGTCAGAAATAGAATGTCAAGGTCTTTACACACAGGATTAGACATGGGCGTGTCTAGGCCGTGTGAGGGACACGGGTCATGGACACGGGCGTGTGTCAGGCCGTGTGAAAATCCCTGTAGGTTCGAAATGAAAAATAAAATCCACAAGAACTAGGGACATGGGCGTGTGTGATTACACGGCCTGCCCACACGGGC
Organism: Gossypium sturtianum; assembly: GCA_025698515.1. Lineage (NCBI taxonomy): Eukaryota > Viridiplantae > Streptophyta > Magnoliopsida > Malvales > Malvaceae > Gossypium > Gossypium sturtianum. The sequence goes on from CM046949.1 coordinate 92,754,426, forward strand.
GTGTCCCCCATCACACGGACGTGTGGCCCTGTTTTGTGTCAAAATTTTCTAAGTGTTCAAAAGTTTTCAGTTTGGTCCCGAATCATTTCAGGTTCAAGTTTGGGGTCTCGTAGACCAATATTAAGGACATTAAGGTCTCGGATGAAAAGTTTTAATTTGAAATGAAATTTTATGGATCGATGTTGTATGATTGAGCAAGTTAAGTACGGTAATGCCTCATACCCGGTTTAGGTGTCGAATACGGGTAAGGGTGTTACACATACTATTCAACTTCCACAACTAACCTATCCATTTCATATTGTACACTATGAGCCTACATAACCTTATCTTGAACTAGAACAATCATACTTTCAAGCATAAATTTTCAAATGGGTAAATTCCAACCATTCATTAACTTAACTACCTCTTCTACCTCATTTTTATAACATTCCACATACCAAAAAATTTAAGCATATATCATCACTTATTTAAGCATGAAACATAACTAGTACCATACATTTACCAAGTCACAAAGGCAACACATTACACAGAATGAGCTATGTCACATTTTTCGAGTAGTGAACACTTTCAAATACTAAAGTACACACTAAGACCTTTATATACATGCCACAACCTTAGATTCAAAATAATCGCATAACTACCGATTCAGTGATAATGTGAGCTTCGAAATGATAGGGCTTGGTGAGTTCCACAAGGTGACGATCTACGAAGGAAAGAAAACAACAAGGGTAAGCATATAGAATGCTTAGTAAGTTCATATGTAAAATACTTGGCTTACCTTATTTTCACCTAAACATTTTAAGCTACCTTTACTTGGCATAACTTTGGCTAGACATGGTAATAAAAACACCAACAAAGTGACCATTGATTTATAACCAAAATCATTTAATACTATGAGCCCTTAACATACCATTTCATGTTACTTTCATGTAACTTATCTCAATGGTACATTCAATAAAAAATCATAAGATATTAACAAGTATACATTCAAATAAATCATTGGTTCCATTATTAATCATAAAAATGTATCATTTTCAATTCAAATCAGTCAAGAACTTTCCAATTTGGATATCAAGTTCACTTCATCACATTTCAAATTCTCAATTACATTTATACTGTTTCGCCCGATGAACCCTAGTAAACAGACTCGGATTCACAAGTAACTACAACACACTAGTTGCTTGTCCGATCTAAGTACATTTATATATGGTTACTCGTCCGAGCTAAACTGTTGGATCTGGTGCCTTGAGTGTAGTATATTCATTTGTAAACTTGTAATTTTCGAATAGATTGGTTAATAACTCAAATTCATTGATTATATTAATATACTTTGTATGATTGTCCTTGATAAGTGATAAAAGTAACATATTTTAATCTCGTTCTTAATGTGTTTTTGGATGATTATTTATGCTCTTAATCCTTTCAATTCATGTTTCTACACTTAGGAGAGCATTTGGGAGCAAAAGGAGCAAAAATCAGACAAATAGAGTAGATTTCAGGAGCCACATGGGCTGGACACACGGCCGTGTGAGCCACACAGGCTGGACACATGACCATGTGTCGTCGATTTTGCGATTTGCATCCCAAACACGCGAAAAAACGTAATTTTTAGGCTTTCTGGGCATTCTAAAGTCTATAAATACAAAATAGAAGAAGAGAAGAGAAGAGTGAGCCATAAGAGAATATTGAAGAAAACAACTCAAATAATACCATTGGAGCCAACTCTAAAGTAGATTTCCATCAAGATTGAAGACCTCCTTTTAATTTCTTTTGAAGTTTTTATGAGTTTTGTAATGCCCTAAAATCTAAGTAATTATTTTTGTATGTTTGGAGCACAAATATCTGCCTGTCTCAGGGGTTAAGTGATTTGGGTGTGTTTGGGAGTGTCTGAGAAGTCTTGGGTTCAAGCCTGGGCAAGTCCAAAAAGTTTTGTTTTTAAGGAATAAATCATTGCCTATAGTTAGTAGGCTTTTAAATTATTGTGGGTAAAGTAAGACATATAGAGTCTGCTGGTCTAGGGGGTAAGTGGCGTGTTACCTTTGCCAGAGGACTGATGTTCAAATCTTGGTAGGGGCAGTGGAGTTTTTATTTTGCTGCTGTGCCGTGGGGGTGTTGTGAATTGACTAAAACACTGAAGTGGTTAAGGAGAATTCAAATTAGGTAGTTGAGGGGAGGTGTGGTCGGTTAGAGAGATTTGAGGAGGGATTTTAGGAGAAAATCAAGGGAAGTGAGAGGAGAGGGAGTGTTGTGCCGAAATTGGACTCTGGGCACTCAAGAATTCGGCCAGAGTGGTATGCTCCTCATTTGTTTTGTTTTCCCTCTTTTTGCTTGAAAGCCGAATGTGGTAAGGGTGCATTCGAGTATTCTTCGTTTCTTTTCCAATTAATTCTGTTGTTGGCCGAATATACCTTCTTCCCCTCATTCGATCCTTTTGTTAACATATTTTCTTTCTCCTTATTATGCTTCTGTGACCGAATATTCCAATATTTCTCTTCTCTTTTCTCCTGTAAACCGTTTTCTCTTATCATCTCTCTCTAGTTCGTACTCAGGCGGATTACTTCACTCTTCTATTGCTATTTTGTCTTCGGTTTAGCGATTATTCTCTGACAAATCGGTAAGAGCACTCGACTCCTTCCTGTTTTCTCTTAATATGTATCAAGTCTTCCCTTTCTTACACTATTTAAAGCCGAATACCCTTTTCTCTTATTGTCGATTCTCGGCTTCCTTCCCTTATGTGTGGTGTTTCTTTCGATTTTTAGGACTTCCCGAGGAGTGAAGGAGTTTGCAAGTAGTATTGAAGCGTTCGAAACCTTTCTCTCTTCACTCGATCGAAGGTAACTATATTTTTAATCAGCGTGTTCAATCTGAGTATTTCGTCTTGCATTTCATGGGTGTAGGCCGAACCCTCTTTCCCCTACTTTTGGGTTTTGTGGTGCTGTAAGATTATCACATGTGGATTTAAGCCATGTGTATAAACAATCCTGTTTAATAAAATCCGCTTGTAACGTAGATATTCGTCAAGGGGTTTGAAATCAACCTTCGTCAGCAGTCTAAGAGGGCTAAGCCAAATCTGTTCAATCAAGGCAGGTTTGGTGCTCGCGAGTTATTCACACATTTTCGCAAGCAGGTGTGTAAACACTGCCCGAATCGTAAATCAGCAGAAGTTAAAAAAATATGAAAATTAAAGCTATACGAGCATGCGCTCGCTCGTGTGGTAATCTGAACGCATAAAACGTGGGCGTTTGACTATTGAGGCCACCATGAGCGATTTCATGGCCTTAGGCCGTTTTGGGCCATGTTGGGCCGAAATGGGCCGTGTAGGCCCAACGGGCTTGTGGGCCCCACACGGGTAAACCACACGAACGTGTGGAGAATATTGGGCCAAGTTATGTAATTTACATGGCCGAGACCAATTCTGGGCTATGTGGGCCACCTGGGCGTGTGGGCCCACATGGGTCTACATTATAGGCCTTGGGCCCATTTGCATTGTTTGTCTGTTAAGGTTGCACGGGCCGCCCGAGATGACTGTGGACCTACTGATGGGTCAGTAAGTATACCTAGACCCCAAACTGATGAACTGACTGTTATGTCCCTATGATATAAAATGACTGTTATGCCTCTCTGATATTAAATGACTGTATGCCTTATGTTATGTATGACTGTATATGAGCATGCCACGATATATATGTTGTATACATGTGTGATATGTTGCATGGGGATGGGATTATTATGATTGGAGGAAGTGTACTGTACTGGCAGCTCTGCTGCAAATACAGTTTAGTGCCACAACCGGTGCTAATTTGTGGAGTGTAGGGATGGGTGGGTAATTTTATCCCCACATGGAGTGTAGGGCTGGACGGAGTGGAGTGTAGTAGCCGGTTGGGTAGGATTTCTGATTGCATGTCTGAACTGTTACTGTCACTGAAATGGGCTAAGGCCCACACTAATACTGATACTGTAATGGGCCAAGTCCACAACTAAACTGAACTGTTACTGATTTGGGCTTAGGCCCAGATTGTACTTGCCTATGGCATGATTGGCCATTTTGCTTATATGGGGTTACACACTGAGTTTTCGTAAACTCACACCTCTATTTATCTGTACAGGAAATCCCCAGTCTTAGGCGGATCGGTGCTGCGAGGGATTCAGAGGTGGCCACACAACCGCACCTGCTTCTATATTTGACTTTTTATTTACAAGAAATTTAATTTGGGTATTTGTTTTTGTAATAAGGCCGCTTTAAATTTTTAAGTTTTAATTTGGGATTTTACTTAGCTTAATTCATTTCTGAGAGTAGTAGGATGCGGACTTCCAAAAGATAAATGCTTTTCAAAACACCACATTTTCGTAACATACTATAAAAGCTTCCGCATCAAACGTTGTTTTAAAGTATAGTAAAAAACTAATATAATCAACATTCTGCTAAAAACAACTTGAGTTTTCAATGAACAGGACATCCTCAAGTTTCCGTTAAGATCGTAAATGAGAATTAATATAGAACGGGTTTTTCCAATGAAACTATGTTTTTGTAACACCCCAAACCCGACCTAAACGTTACGACCGGATTTAGTGTGCTACATCAGGTGATGTTTGAAACCACATGTTTGTTTACAAAACGTATTGTACAAAATCACGTTTATAAGTTCGAAATTTCATTTCCCCTCACTCATGCCCAAAGAGGGATTTACTCATTTTATTATTCTGTTAAAAATGCGCTTTTGTCTTGTTTAATAAAACTGAGTCGATTACAAAGAATTTGGTCTTATCGTTTACGAAAACGATATTATTTGAAAAACAGTTGTGTATTGTTTTGAAAACTTCGTGTTAATTAAATTTGCAGTATTTAAAGAAAATCCAAATAAAAGTTAAAATAATTCCAATGGCCTTATTACAACAAATATAAAACCCAATAATTAAAGTAAAGAAATTCAAATTTAAAATACTTAGTTCACCCTTAAAACGTGCGGAACAAGTGGCCACCTCCGAGTCCCTCACAGCTCCCAATCCTCTACGGCTGGGGATTACCTGTACAGTTAAAGTAAAGTAGTGAGTTACAAGAACTTAATGTGTAATCCCAGTTACAATCACAGTCTGGGCTTAAGCCCATACAGTATCAGTTCGGGCCTAAGGCCCTAAAAACATGGTAATGCAACAGAGAAAATGCATCCCAACCCAATCCAACCATCACACCTCCCGTACCAACCCTACACTCCTGTGGGGACCAAGTCAACCCACCCAGCCCTACACACCAAGAATGCAGAAGCCGCCAAAGATATCGTAGCAACGCCGCCAAGATCGTATTTGTGGTGAGCCACTAAAATCGTGATATCGTGGCGCGCCCACTGAATCGATATAATGTGGCTTAGCCACCAAGATCAAGATTTCCTCCAATATATATATTCATATATATATTTAAACATCCCAACCCCATGCAATATGTCGTGGCATAATAATTTAATGTATGCAATAATGTACCATCATAACAGTTAAATAGAATACACACAATCATATTAACCAACCCTTAAGGGCATAACAGTAATTTTACCCACCGAGGGTATTTCAGTAATTTTACCCATCATGGGTATTTCAGTAATTTAGCCCTTTAATGGCCTTTCCATAGGCCCGTGGTCGCCTCGAGCGACTCAGGACCCCTTTTGGGTCTCTACGGTATAATTGGGCCAAAAATCCATTTTAGGCCCAAACGGGCCCACACGCTCGTGTGACCCATTAAATATGTTTTCGGTCACGATTTTTCCAAATTCACAGTCGTATCCGTTATTTGGTGGTATTCTATCAATGTTGCCCAGGTGGGCATGTAAGCCCATTGGGCCCATTTGGCCCGTTTCGACTCGTTCAGGCCCGATGCAGCCTCAGTTTTGCGAGAGTGCTCGTGGCACTCTCCACGACTTACCGCCATCATAGTAACTCAGTTAATCACTGCGAACGCTCGCACGCTCGAGTGGTCACAGTTGCCAGTTTTACTGGCTTCTTGGCTTTTGGCCGAAACATAGATCTAGGCATGCTTTCATTGATGATTGGTGTGAGATCACACACCTGATAACGAGTTGTGTCTTCCGCCCCTTCCAAACACCTAAAATAACGATTAAACAACAGTTAATCTCTACTTCATGAAAATCGACATGTTGAAGTATTCAACAGAACATGCCTCGCTTACCACGTGATACAATCTTCCCCAACACCAAAGTAATCGGCCTTAATCCGAGGTTAGAGATATTGGTTCCCTAACAATGATCGCCAAAGATAACACATTAGCACGCTACTCTATGATAATTTAATGACCAACCCTTCAGCTTAAGGAACCCAAACGAGAAGGAAAGGAGAGATAGCTAACCTTTATTGATTGCAGGCACTCTTAGCAATGATTAGAAAACTCAAGTTTTCTTGCAACAGTATTCGGCCTCAAGAATGATAACCAACTAGGAAGAAAATAAGAGATTAGTACCGGTTTGACCAAAAAACAAAAGATGAAGTGCTAGGGAAAAAAATAGATTCGGGTCTCCCCAAAAAGGGTCAAGATTGTAAGTACTTCGGCTATGTCTTGAGTGGAGAGGGAAAGAATAATAAGGGAAGAAGAGTATGTTGCATTCGGCCAGAGGAGCAAAGGTAATGTAACGAGAAAAGAAGAGAACGAAAAGGAAGTGGAGGCTTACCTTGAGGTAGTATTCGGCACTTGATAAGAGAAAGAAAGAAGAAAAGAAAGACAGAAGGTTGGAGAAAGAATGATACACGAGTGGTCAATTCACAAAAATCCGGTAAAGAATACAAATGAGAGAAGAAACGAAAATGGAAAAAGTACCCAAAATACTCAGGAAAATTCGGCACCTACACTCCTCACAATCCCAAAATGCACACACCACTCCCTAGCCAAATTTCACCTCCCACAACACTCACACATTCGGCCACTACCACCTCTCACCCCAATCCCTTGATTCTCTCCTTATTTTCCTCCCCACATTACTCTCCACCTTTCATTCAAACCGATTGACCATGTCTCCTATCCACCTTGTAGAGTTCTAACCAAACTCCACTTCTTCCACTCACTTGACACAAAAATAGAAGCCTTGATTTGCCAACTGTGGGATTCAAACCCCTCTCTCCTTGCCTCACAAGTGACGCCACTACCACTCCACCACAAGCTCCCTTGTGTTGAACAAACACACTCTATTAAATATAAGTCCTGCTTCCAACAGTCCTCCCCCCTAAAGTGCCTAAAAACCAAAATTTTACCAGGGCTCAAACTCGACCCCAGGCCTCCCTAGAGCCCCGAAACACCCTTAAACAACCCACAGAACCAGCATGTCATGCAATTACACAAATGTTACAAACCCATAATTTTTGGGATGTTACAACTCTACCCCCTTAAAAAAAATTTCGGCCTCGAAATTTACCTGATCAAAAGAGGTGGGGGTATTAATGTCGCATTGCCTCCTCAGGCTCCCACGTGGCTTCCTTGAACCGTGATTACGCCACAACACTTTGACCAACATAATGGATTTTCTCCTCAACAGTTTAACATCACGATCCAGAATCTGCACCGGTTCCTCTTCAAAAGACAGATCAGGTCTAACCTCGATCTCCTCCACCGGCACTGTATGAGATGGATCCGAACGATAGCGTCTCAGCATAGAGTTGTGGAATACGTTATGTATCCGATGTAACTCAGGAGGCAACTCAAGCTGATAGGCGACTAGTCCAACACGTTTCGACACCCGGTAAGGTCCGATGAATCTGGGACTTAACTTGCCCTTCCGTCCAAATCTCAGAATCTTCTTCTAAGGTGAGACTTTCAAGAAGACAAAATCTCCCATAGAAAACTCTATCTCTCTATGCTTTAAGTCAGCATACGACTTTTACCTATCAGACACTTCTTTTAATCTACCCCGGATCAACTTCACTTTTTCTTCAGTTTCCGAAATTAACTCTGGACCCAACAGTCGTCGCTCACCCAATTCTGTCCAACATGTAGGGGTACGACACCTACGACCATATAATGCCTCGTATGGTGCGATCTGAATGCTGGATTGGTAGCTATTGCTATACGCAAATTCTGCCAAGGGTAAATAATCTTCCCAACTGCCCCTGAAATCAATCACACAGCTTCTCAACATGTCTTCCAAAATCTGGATTACCCTCTCCGACTGACCATCAGTCTGCGGATGAAATGCTGTGCTGAAATCTAACCTTGTCCCTAGAGCTTCATGTAACACCTTCCAGAATCGAGATGTGAACCTAGGGTCCCTATCTGAGATGATAGACATCGGTACCCCATGTAGCCTAACAATCTCTGCCACGTACAACTTGGCCAATTTCTGTAACAAGTAATCGGTGCAGATCGATATGAAGTGAGCAGATTTAGTCAGCCGATCAACAATCACCCACACTGAATCTTTCTTAGTAGGCGTCAGGGGTAGCCCACTTACGAAATCCATTGTTATCCTCTCCCACTTCCAAAGTGGAATCTTTACAGGTTGCAGCAGTCTCGAAGGGAGCTGATGCTCAGCCTTCACTTGCTGGCATGTCAAACACTTACTTATGAAATCAGTCACTTCACGCTTAAGTCCTGGCCACCAATATAGTTCACGTAGATCTCGGTATAATTTGTTCCCATCGGGATGCATAGCGTATGGGCTACTATGCGCTTCTCGCAGAATCATCTGTCTTAACTCAGAATCCCTCGGTACACAGACCCTTCCACGAAAACATAATACCCCTTCACCATTCAATTCAAAATCCACAGTCTCTCCCTTCTCTACTTATTGAAAACGAGAACTCAACGACTCATCCAGCATTTGTTTCTCCTTAATCTGACTAATCCATATTGGTTTTACTTGTAGTTCCGCCAATAAATTACCATCCTCAAATAGGCTGAGCCGAGCGAACATTGCTCTCAAGTTAGGTACCACCTTACGGCTCAGCCCATCTACTACCACGTTGGCTTTCCCCAGATGATACTCAATCGAGCAATCGTAATCCTTTAACAACTCTATCCATCTCCGTTTCCTGAGGTTCAACTCCTTTTGGGTAAAGAGATACTTCAGACTCTTATGGTCGGTGTAAATAATCGACTTCTCCCTATACAGGTAGTGTCTCCAAATATTCAGTGCGAACACTACTGCAGCTAGCTCCAAATCATGAGTGGGATAGTTCACCTCATGTGGCCTAAGTTGACAGGATGCATACGCCACCACCTTCCCCTCTTGCATCAGCACACAACCCAAACCTGTGTGCGACGCATCACAATAAACAATGAATTCTTTCCCAGCCTCAGGCTGAATCAATACCGGTGCTTCAGTCAGAATCTTCTTCAACTTTTCAAAACTCTATTGCTGTTTCTCCGTCCAAACAAATGGTATTCCCTTACACAGTAACTTAGTTAGGGGCGCAGCAATAAAAGAAAACCCCTCAACGAACCGCCTGTAGTACCCAGCCAAACCCAGAAAACTTCGGATCTCAGATACTAACTTCAGCGGCTTCCAATCCAATACAGCTTCAACCTTTCGAGGATCAACCCTAATCCCCTCAGCAGACACAACATGACCAAAAAATGTCACTTCCTTCAGCCAAAACTCGCACTTACTGAATTTGGCATAAAGTTGCTTTTCTCTCAATATCTGCAGAACAAACCGCAAATGTGCATCATGCTCCTCCTCCGTTCTTGAATATACCAAGATGTCATCCATGAATACCATCATGAACCGGTCTAGATAGGGTTGGAAGACCCGATTCATCATATCCATGAAAGTAGCTGGTGCATTCGTTAACCCGAATGGCATAACCAAAAATTCGTAATGCCCATAACGAGTTCGAAAAGCAGTCTTGTATATATCTGACTCCTTGACTCTTAGCTGATGATACCCCGATCTTAAATCTATCTTAGAGAAAATTGAAGCTCCTCGCAGCTGATCAAACAGATCGTCAATTCTTGGTAGCAGGTATTTGTTCTTAATCGTTAGCTTGTTCAACTGGCGATAGTCAATACACATACGCATCGACCCATCCTTTTTCCTCACGAACAACACCGGCGCTCCCCACGGAGATACACTTGGTCTGATAAATCCCCGATCCAACAGCTCTTGAATCTGAGCCTTTAGTTCTACCAGCTCCTTCGGTGCCATCCTATAAGGGGCGATGGACACCGGAGCCGTTCTCGGTATCAGCTCAATACCAAACTCGACCTCACGATTCGGTGGCAACCCTGGCAGCTCTTCAGGGAATACATCAAAAACTTCCTTTACAGTCTTGACATCCCCAACAGATAATTCCTTATCATCAGATGTGCTGACAAAAGCTAGAAACGCCTCACAACCTTTACGCACCAACTTCTCAGCCCTTAACACTAAGATTATATTGGACAGATAATCCCTTCTCTCTCCTATCACAATCACTTCCTCATCCTCTGAGGTCTTTAATACCATACGCTTAGCAGCGCAATCCAGGTTCGCACGGTGTTTCACTAACCAATCTATGCCCAGAATGAGATCAAACTCGCCAAACGGCAGTTCCATCAAGTCCGCCGGAAACGCAACCCCTTGAACCTCTAAAGTCACATCTCTAAACAGCTTATTAACTATGACAAACTGTCCTAAAGGACTAATCACTGGCATTTCTTTATCAACAAGTTCAAATTGTAAACCCAAAGTTCCGGACACATCACAAGCAACATACGAGTGCGCCGACCCAATATCAATTAAAGCAAAACATGGTACATCATGAATAAGGAACGTACCAGTTATGACGTCAGGTGCGTCGCCATCCTCTCGACGCCGAGAAGCATAAACCAACCCTGGCTATCTTGCATTTGTATTACCAGCACCTCTGCCCGGTGCTCCACGTCCTCGTCCAAACCCATTTCCCCCTCGGGCTAGACCCCGGCCTCTCGGTGGCTGTTGACCATCTCTCCCTGGCTGAACATTTCTCTGACCTGCAACTGGCATCGGACCCGATTTCTATGTACAGTCTCTAATCCTGTGGTCTCTTGACCCACATCTAAAGCATGCCCCATTTCTCTTCCAGCATTCACCCTGATGAGATAGCCCACACACTATGCAGGGCTGCGGTCTGCCAGTAATAAACGAAACTCCAGTTCGAACCGGCCCATCAAACTTAGGCCTCTTATGAAATCCATCTGAAGAACTTGCAGGCCTAAAATCTCTCTTATTTCTGCCCCTTTCTTTTTCCCGGTTTTGACGCTCAGAGCATTTCACCTCCTCAGTAATTTTGGCCTTCTCCACCAAGGCAGCGAAATCCCTTTCTCTTTGCGGAGCTATCAGTACCCGCAACTCATCCTGAAGGCCATCCTCAAATCTCACACAGTGCTCATACTCAGTTGCAACTATACCTTGTGCGTACCGACTCAGGCGCAGAAACTCCGCCTCATACTCTGCCACAGATTTATTCCCCTGAACCAAATTCAAGAATTCCTTTCTCCGGGCGTCCACATAACTAGCCCCAACATATTTTCCCTGGAAAGCCGTTTTAAAGAAATCCCAGGTTAATCGATCTGCCTGTGTGCCTTCCCTCACAGTGAGCCACCACTGGTATGCCTCATCTCTCAGTAGGGATACTGCCCCTTTCAGCTTTTGCTCCACTGTGCAGTCCAGATCATCCATGATCCGCTTAACTGTCTCCAACCAGTATTCGGCTACATTCGGGACTACACCAAAAATGCCCCTAAAAATTTCGGCCCCGTTTACCCGGAGTCGCTCAAAAATGGATCCTCTAGCTACCGACCCAGTACTTTCCCCAGCAATCCATTCTAGAACCCGTAGCATTGCTTGAGACAAGGCATCATCCCCACCAGCTCGATCATAAGACCCCGTTTCGATCACTGGTGATGCATGTGCTTCCCTTTCAAGCATGTGTCCCGACGCTGAGGACTCAGCCCTATCACCACGACCTCTACCGCGACCACGTCTACCTCTTCCACGACCTCTTGTACTCATCTCAGTGTAACGCGTTAATCTATTTAAGAGTTTTATGAATCAGTTTATAGTTCCCATGATTATTAGAAAGTGTTTTATGGAGAACAGTTATAAGAGTTGTTTTTCGCAGATCGAGTTTACTACTGTCTCAGTCTCTATAGTATCAGTTTCTATAGCTAAAGTTTCAGTACATTACTACCACTAACTCTAGTAGTTTCTTACTACAGGCATTTCATCGTAAAATCTAGTATAAAGTAAGGAAACTTACGGATTCGGATGCCGGAGACTCGGTGTGCCACACGTTCAGTGGTACTATTTTTCTAAACCAAACTTTAAACAAATTCGAGACATTTTGAAACCCATTCTATAGCCGAGTTTTTATAAACCTGGCTCTGATACCACTAAATGTAACACCCCAAACCCGACCTAAATGTTACGACCGGATTTAGTGTGCTACATCAGGTGATGTTTGAAACCATATGTTTGTTTAGAAAATGTATTGTACAAAATCACGTTTATAAGTTCAAAATTTCATTTTCCCTCACTCATGCCCAAAGAGGGATTTACTCATTTTATTATTCTGTTAAAAATGCACTTTTGTCTTGTTTAATAAAACTGAGTCGATTACAAAGAATTTGGTCTTATCGTTTACGAAAACGATATTATTTGAAAAACAGTTGTGTATTATTTTGAAAACTTCGTGTTGATTAAATTTGCAGTATTTAAAGAAAATCCAAATAAAAGTTAAAATAATTCCAATGGCCTTATTACAACAAATATAAAACCCAATAATTAAAGTAAAGAAATTCAAATTTAAAATACTTAGTTCACCCTTAAAACGTGCGGAACAAGTGGCCACCTCCGAGTCCCTCACAGCTCCCAATCCTCTACTACTGGATTACATCTGATTAAAGTAAAGGAGTGAGTTATAAGAACTCAGTGTGTAATCCCAGTTACAATCACAGTCTGGGCTTAAGCCCATGCAATATCAGTTCGGGCCTAAGGCCCCCTAAAAACATGGTAATACAAAAGAGAAAATGCATCCCAACCCAATCCAACCATCACACCTCCCGTACCAGCCCTACACTCCTGTGGGGACCAAGTCAACCCACCCAGCCCTACACACCAAGAATGCAAATGAGCCGATTATGCCAAAGATATCGCAAAGAACGCTGCTCAGCCAATATTTGTGGCTGAGCCACTAAAATCAGTATATCGTGGCAGAGCCACTGAATCAGTATAATGTGGCTTAGCCACCAGTACAGTACTTCCTCCAATATATATATTCATATATATATTTAAACATCCCAACCCCATGCAATATGTCGTGGCATAATAATTTAATGTATGCAATAATGTACCATCATAACAGTTAAATATAATACACACAATCATACTAACCAACCCTTAAGGGCATAATAGCAATTTTACCCACCGAGGGTATTTTAGTAACTTTGGTATTTCAGTAATTTAGCTGTAACATCCAGATTTAGGGCCTAGTCAGAATAGTGGTGCGAGACCACAAATTCGAGGTTTATGAATGAGTTTTTGAGGTTTATGCTATGTATGCATGCTAGTGTGAAAGTTTCATGAAGCAATTTTGTGAAATTTCGGTTGAATTGTCCAAAAGTACTAAATTGCAAAAGTTGCAAAATGTGAGATTCTAGAAGCTATTTGTGTGAAATAGCTTTAGAATATTAATTAGAGGTCATTAAATAGCAATTTTCCTAATTTCTAATTTTTGGACAAATTTGGGCATGGATGAGTTAAAATAGAAAGTTTATCAAAAAGGGCATTTTGGTCATTTAACAATTAAGTGATTAAAATAGGATAAAAGATGACAAAATTCACTCATCTTCTTCTCCAAGGCTGCCGAAATTTTCAAGAGCCATTGTTAGGGTTCTTCAAAAATTTCAAGCTTGCTAGTAAGTGCATCTAGCCTCATTTTTGATATTCTTTGCATTTTTGAAGTCCTTGTTGCATGAGTAAGCTATTTTTAGTTATTTGATGAGCTAATTATCAACATATCTTACTATTTGCTTTCCCTCTATTCCTAAGAACAATTCTCTTGACATCTCATTGAAATACATTCAATACACTCATAGTGTGATTATGCATTCCACACGACATTGGAACATTAAATACTTCACTTAGAATTGCATAATTTAGCACATGAACTTACCTCGATGTCGAAAGGTCCGAAAATGGACTTTTGCCCACCTTTCTCTTTTCACCCGTTCTAGGTCTGAAACTCGATTTCTTTAATCTAGAACAACAGAATTTACCAATTTAATCACTTATAAATCATAATATGTCATAATCTACACTCTAGGCAAAAATGACTATTTTGCCCCTACACTTTGGCAAAATTACGATTTTGCCCCTAGGCTCGTAAATAAATTTTTATCACATTTTCTCGATAAACAAGCCTAGCTGAACATTTAATCCTTTTACAACTATCCACAATTCCAACTATTTCATGCCCTAATGAACAATTTATAACTTTTGCACTTTAGTCCCGAATAGGTGTTTTCATTACAACACCTTTCACAAAAGTTGTTTATCATCATCCTATCATTCATTTTCTTCCATAAAACTCATCAACCAACATGAGACCTATCATGGTAAAACCTTAGAATCTCAACCATTTTGCAAAATAGTCCCCTCATTAGCTAGCTTAAGCTTTGGGGACTCCAAAAGTACAAAAATTATCAACCAAAGCCATCAAAAGCACTTACTTGAAGAGGAATTGAGTTGCTGAAATTTCCAAGCCTTCAAAGCCCTCCCATGGCTGATATTTTCGGTTGGGGAAGAAGAAATAAGGAAAAGATGATAACTTTTGCTTATATCATCTTATTTTATTCATTTGACCAACTAATACCACCAACCTTTGACCAAAATTTAATGTCTTTGTCCCCCTTGTCACATGGCCGGCCAACTCACTTAAAACAAGGCCAAATTGCACATTTGGGACCTCCAATTAATAATCCATAGCTATTTGGCACCTCTAGCAACTAAAATGGAATTTTTGCACTTTATGCGATTTAGTCCTTTTTCACGACTTAGCTAGAAATTGCTAAAAGTAAGGCACCAAAATTTTCATGCACCCTTATAAACATGTTATAACACATAAAATAACATGAAAATAATTTCCTCTATCCTTGGTTTAGTGATTCCGAGATCACTGTTCCGACTAGCCCCTAAATCGGGCTGTTACATGAACTGTTCGGAATCAATAAGGATACTCGAATAGCTCGTAAAGCTCGTACAATGCCAACGTCCTAGACATGGTCTTACATGTAATTAAATATCGATGCCACTGTCCCAGACAGGGTCTTACACGAAATCATATATGATACCGATGTCCCAGACATGGTCTTACACGTAATCTCTAATTGATGCCAGTGTCCCTGACATGGTCTTACACGATATCTCAAACCGTTGCCAACGTTCCAGACGTGGTCTTACACGAAATCATATCTCAGAATCCTATGTCATGACATATGTATCCTCTACTATTCCTAGGGTTCGTACGGGGCTTTTCGGACGTCGTCACGTTATCGAAACTTTCTCGTATTCATATATTCTGCTTCTCGAACAATTGAATATCATAATAACATATATATAACTTATTCAAAAATAAATACATTTGCATTACCATTCGGAATTGAATTCAATCATACAAATAATATGCATTTATAACATGATTTTGTAATGTCTATTAAAATACGAAATTACCTCGTTCGCAGTAACGACAAATTAAGTCGACTAATCCGATAGTTTGATTTTCCCTCGATCTAGATCCGAATTCTGCTTTTTCCAATCTAATTAGTATCAAAATTAACTTACTTATTCAACATTTTATTCAATTTCATCCAAGAACACATAATTTGGGCATTTTGCATTTTAGCCCCTAACATTTCACATTTTCACAATTTAGTCCCTATTTCAAAATAACACAAAATACACAAAATCTCATCAAACCCATGTTAGGCCGAATTTACCTTAGGTCCCTAGCAGCCCATTAATTTCATTTATTTCACATTTTGACCTCTCAATTTACAAATTTCTCAATTTAGTCCTTAATACACATTTTTATCAAAAATCACTTAATTAAACACAATAATCTATCAACAAAAATTTATAATTCATCATCAAACCACAAAAACATCAAGCTATCATCAATGGAAAATCTCAAATTCTTTATTAAATCCGAAAATTAAGAAATGGGTCTACTAGTATTCGAAGCAACGATCTCAAAAACGTAAAAATTATCAAAAATCGAACAAAGAACATACCCAAATTAAGCTTCCTAGGTGCCAAAACTTAAAGCTTCAGCAATGGTGTTATTATTCTGACATTCGGCCAACAATAAGATGATAATGGATGCCTTTTTTAATGTTTTGTTTTATTTATTTATAATTTAACACATAATTTACCATTTTAACCATTATAAAATAATATAAAAACTATATATTAAAAGCCTAATGCCGTCCAATAGATTTATAATGGACAAATTTCATTTTAAGGACTTCACAATTAATAGACCATAGCAATTTAGTGCTTTAACAATTAGATTGCCATGTTTGCATTTTACGCGATTAAGTCCTTTTTCACAAATCGGCACTCAAACGATGAAATTTTCATACAAAAATTTCACACATATCAATTCACATACTTTAAGCATGGGAAATAATATTAAAATATTTTTCTAACTAGGATTTATGGTCCCGAAACCACTGTTCCGACTAAGGTCTAAATCAGGTTGTTACAACTCTCCCCCCTTAAGGATTTTTGTCCCCGAAAATCTTTCCATAAAGTAGATTAAGGATTTACTTCCACACAACACATTTCAAATTCACACATGGCTTCAGATTTCAAATCTCTTTAATCTCACAACTGAAATTCTGATCTAACTTTCGCTGTACATCATCTCTAGCTGAGACTGCTTATAACTGTATTAAATTGTTTTCATTTTCTGCTCAATTTCTCTGACGATATTAATCCCGTGGATCATTTTTTCACAAAGCTCGATCCTGAAATAACAGAGTTCGGTAACTACTTATACAGCAACATTCTTTCTTAGCTGCTTTGAAACTCTAAAACACAGTGACAGATAAATATTTCGAGAATTTGAATTGCGTTTCCTGATTTCAATGCAATCTCATGCTCACAGATTACTGTAATTTCCCTCAGAATCACAATATGAGTTTCAGATCTCAATCCGAAACAATGATGATTGGTACCATGTGCAGACTTATCATCTCAGGAATAGATAACTCTATCCCTTTTCAATGATAAGGATAATCTCGATACAGAATTCATCAACACTCTATTTCTATAATCAACAAAGTCAGAAATATCACAGTTCACATTCATTCATCAATTCCATATCTCAGAATGTCGTGCATCATGTTACTCTCGTACGATCAAACTAACTGACATTGTGAGCCACCTATAACAATGGTTATACAGTCTCAGAGCTTCTCGGTATAGACACTTTATCTCGAAGCAACAAATAATCATCGATTTCACATCTGAAGTTCTGAATCAGAAATCAATTTATGCTGAACCCCTTTTTAACTTATAATTTGATAACACATTTCTAAATTTCACAACTTCGCTAAATAACATCTATTTAGCTTCTAACCCAGCTAACAACTATTCATCATCTGATAAGATCAATCACATATTCGTCGCTCATAAAGCACACAAGAGTTTCCCATTCAAAACATCCGAAACTATAATTGTTTTCCTTGGATAATAATTACTTATAGACTCAAAAGTTTTTCGACGATTTGAGCTAACCTTGCTATGCCAAGTTCGGATCTTTCTCTGACATTAAACATTTTAAACTCTTGTAGTCATCAAATATGTCACATAACTCTTTTTATGCAGCTTTAACTGTATAGAGTCACAAGATATCTCTGCACATTCCTGTATTAGAACACATTTCAAACCATTCAATAACATATGGCTGAAAATCATAATTTCTTTACTTAACTCAGACTGAACCAAAACTGATGTTTCGGTTGAAAATATCTTCATTCAAAAGAAAGCTTCAACAATCGAACTAACTTTAATTTACCACAACATTTCTCAGATAGAATCGTTCCGATAGATATAATTTTGTATCAAGTCTTCAAGAATACAAATTCTTATTCCAGGCTATCCTTCAATTCATACATGTACGTTCAAAGTTTATTTCCAGTTTGTATATATATTCAAACACATATAACACAATTAATTTTTTTAAATCAAATAATTCAGATCATTCTAACTACTGTGTAATAGCTCGATTTTGGGCCTAGTCAAAACAGTGTTTTGTGGCCACAAATTCGACGAGGAAAATCTTATTTTTATTATATTTTTATGGTCTACAATTTCACGGACATATTTCGTGAAAATTTCGTTTGAAAATTTCGACGTTTGGGCACTCAATTTAGTAAAAAGGACTAAATTGTAAATAGTGCAAAAGTTTAGTTCCACATGTTAGAAGTGTCCAATTTCTATGAAATTTTAAATTGGAGGTCCTTAAATGGTAACTAGACCATTGGTTAAATTGTTGGACAAAAATGGACATGAGATAAGTGAAATAGGATATTTTTAAGTTAGGGGCATTTTGGTAATTTGATAATTAAATGGACTAAAAGAAAAAATAAAAGCCAAAAACCCTTGTCCATCTTCTTGCTTGGCCGAATTTAGCATGGGGGAAGCCATGGATAGGGTTTTCAAGCTTTCAAGCTCAGTAGTAAGTGCATCCAAGCCTCGTTTTTAATGTTCTTTACATTTTTGAGATCCTCGTAACTCGGTTTAGCTATTTCTACCATTATTTTGAGCTAGGGTTTGTGTTTAAAAATTTACCCATGGATGAAATGCATGTTCTTTGATGTCTAATGGTAGAATATGAATGCTCGGTGTGTAGTAAACGACTTTTACTAAGTGATTTTTGATGAAATCGCATAAAAAGACTAGTTTGTAAAAAGTTGAAAATGTATGAAAATGTGTGAATGAATGCAAATTTTGGACTTATATAGTTACTAAAATGGTTCAGCTAGGCCTAAAATATAAGGAAATTGAATAAAAATTATTTTACGAGCCTAGGGTCAAAAGTGTAAATATGACAAAGTTTAGGGGCAAAAATGTAATTTTGCCATAATATGATTTTTGGACTGAATTGAATAGTATAATAACTTAATAAGTCAAACATGATATTTTAGATAAAGAAAACAAGTTTCGGACTTAGAACGGGGGAAAGACGAATATTGGACGACTCAGTTCCTTTCGCTATTTTAAGTCGAGGTAAGTTCGTGTGTAAATAATACAACATTATATTATGTATTTAATATTTTGATATTTCATGAATTGTATATATATGTTTCTACAGATTCGATTGATGATGATTTTGCATAGAATCGAAGAATGAGAATCCCGGTTGAACCTTAGGAATAGAAAGGATACCTTGTCACGACATTAGATTAATAAGGTCCCGTATAAGACCATATCTGGGATATGGCCTCAGCATCAAATTGAGATCCCGTGTAAGACCATTCTGGGATATGACATCGGCATTGAATAGTGATTCCGTGTAAGACCATGTCTGGGACATGGCATCGACATACGATCTCGTGTAAGACCATATCTGGGATATGGCGTCGACATCGATATGAGATCCCGTATAAGACATATTTGAGATATGACATTGGCATCGACATACGATCTCGTGTAAGACCATATCTGGGATATGGCGTCGACATCAATGTGAGATCCCATATAAGACCATATCTGGGATATGGCATCGGCATCGACATGTGATCCCATGTAAGACCATATCTGGGATATGGCAATGGCATCTTACTACGTGTATGACAATTTATGAGTATCCTTCGATATTCCAAGTGGTTCAACAGGGTAAAGAATTAAAGTTTATGTTAAAGAAGGAAAAATGGCTAAAGTTATGTGATGAAGTGATACAGGTACATATGCGAAACTCACGAGAAATGAGTTTGGTATGTGATTTCGTATAAGACCATGTCAGGGACATGGCGTCGATATGATATTTCATGTAAGACCATATCAAGGATATGGCGTTGATATGGTACTATATGTATGAGATTCCCGAGTATCTTTTAGCATTCCAAGTGGTTCAACGGGTACGTTAAAAACGAGAAAGTAAGTGACTATGTTACGAGTGGTACAGGTATGTACATAGAACTCACATGAAGTGAATTCGGTATATGATGAATTCTTGGGAAGAATGTACACGAATAAGTTATACTTGTGAAATATTGATAACCTTGTGATTAGTGATCTACATTCATGATGAATGGATACATGATAAGATTTGATGATGATCATGTGTGAGGCTTTTAGGCCAAATTAAATTGAGAAATGATATGTTCAAGTCTTTGTTGTTGATGTATAGATTAAATTGGACAATGAATGGCTTATAAACATTTGATAATGATTAGTTATTAGAATGGCTAACCATGGATATATTTTGGTGTTATATGTGCGTAAATGAGAATTAATACAAAGAAAACATGATAGAGTAAAATTAGCAATAAAACAGTTTGGACAGCAGCAGTTGTATCACTTTGCAAAATCACCAAAAATGGTGGAAATTGAATTAGAAGTTGAATAAGATATTAAATTAAATATTATGGAGTCTATTTCTACATAAAATTAACATAATAAGAAAAAGAATTTCATATGGTGAGATATTTGGATTTTAGTGAGACAGGGTCAGAATGATTTCGGAATCCTTTGTTCTGACTTGGTAAATTCATTAAAAATTGTAAAAAAATAATCAAGGGATAAAATTTAAATTCTTGAATTTATTAATGAGTATATTTTCAAGAGAAACAAACGAGAACATCATTCGAGTTCTGTACAACGAGAAAATAAATTTTTAGTGAAGAGGGGTCAGAACTGTCAGACAGTGAAACAGGGGAGACTTTAAAGAATAAACTGTACTGATTGGCTGAACCAAAAATTTTGGAAATCTTATGGTAAGAAGATATGTGAGTCTAGTTTCAGGGAAAATTAGAGGATCTTAAATTGGAGTTCCGTAGATCTGGATAAAAATAATTTAGTGACTGTAACTCGAGTAGACAGCTCAAGATGAACATAAATGATTGTATTACCTTGAGAACATATTGTGAGAATTGGTGGAAAACATGTTAATAAATTGCTTATTATTTGCATACAAACTTACTAAGCATTTTAGCTTACTTCCCTTCCTTCCTCATATCTTATAGGTTTTATGCTAGCTCGAGTTGGTGATCGCCAGAGATGCTATCACACTATCAAGCTATCATCACGGGGTAAAAGTGAATACAGACCTCTCAAGTTTATGGCATGTATAGGGACTTAGTCAATTGTGTATGTGTCATTTGATTTGGCCAAATTTTTTGGTTCATAATGGTAATATGATTCATTTTGTATATGGCCTTGAGATGTGACTCATATTGGTTAATGAGTTGTAATGCCTATTTATATGTAAGTGCTTATACTAAAGGTTTCATGTGATGTGGTTATGTGTGTTTGGTATGGATGGATTGAGGATGTGTTTGTGATAATCATGGCATGAAAGTTTGATAAGTTTAAGCTAGGCAAAGTATGATGCCTTATGCATGAATAAGATTATATGAATTCGCTATGATCATGACTTGTTTGATGATGTTTAAGTGCTCAATTATGCCATGAAAGATGCCATTGAAGTTGTGTTTAAGTATGTGCAAATGAGGGTGCCAAATGGTTTGGTAATTAGCCATTTTCTTGGCCACACGGGTAGAGACACGGCCGTGTGTCTCAGCCGTGTGGAGGACACGGCCCCGGGACATGGGCGTGTGCCCAGGGCGTGCGAAGTCTGCATCTATTTTTTAGAATTTAATTCGCCACACGGCCTAAGCACACGGGCGTGTGACTTGGCCGTGTGACCCTATTTTGTTGATGATGTCATAAATAGAGAGTTACACGGGCTGAGGACATGGGCGTGTGTGACCACACGGCCTACCCACACGGGCGTGTCCCAAGCCATACAGGCGTGTGACCCCTGTTTTGATGAAAAAGTTTCCAAGTCTTCTTAAAGTTTCCTAAGTTCTCGGTTTAGTCCCGAACAGTTCCCGATGATTGTTTTGGGCCTTGTGGGCCCATATAAGGGACGATTTGCATGTGAATGAGTGATTTTAAGTTGAATGAAATTTTATAGCTCGGTTTTGTATAAATGTTTATGTTTAAGTCTGGTAATGCCTCGTATCCTGTTTCGGCGTCGGACACGGGTAAGGGGTGTTACATATTGAATCGGTCTTTTCGAAGAAATCTTTCTTCTCATTAGAAGGATAACCCCAGAAATATCATTATACAGATTTATCTTGATCTTCTATCATTTTCACTTTCATCAATGTCGAACCTTCACGAGAACTAGAAAAGAGTTTATAATGAAGCTGTCTCATATATTAATCATCGAAACTCTGAATTATATTGAAATCACCTTAACCAAATAGAAACCATTGGGCCTTAATAAGAACGATGTCTCAACCCTATAATAAATATTATCCTGGCTGTTAATGAAGCATTTGAACACAGAAAAGAATCAAATATGATTTTAGTAGCAACCATTTCAGAGACACAACTTCTATAACTCTGAGGACGGTACCACTGTACTCTCACATTTCAAGCCAGAAATTATAATTATAATAGACATAGTCATCTCTGTCAAATAGAGATCTCTTGTAGATAATCACATGGAATCATAAGAAAAACGGAATAGCAAAATTTCAACATATGGAGCTATATAGGATATCTGAAAATTACAACCCATATAGAATGATATCAATTCTGATGATATCCCAGAAAATGTCCAGAAAGAACAATGTCACTCATAAATACTGAAATCCATAGTAACAGAAGCAATATAATTTTCACGTATATTCAACAGAACAATAACCAGTAGAAACAGAATATTAGCTTCATACAGATTTTACCGTCGACTTTTATATCCATACAATGGAATAAATTATTAGAGAAAGGCATAACAACGTCGAACATAATCCAAACAGATCAACGATGTTTTCGTCTATTAATATGTTTAGCTAATGTTCTCATACGATAAGACTTTCTTTTTGAAATTAAACAGTCACATATGCTTCTGAGGATAAATGTACACATAGAATGCCTAGAAGGAATCATAGTAACTGCCCAACAATAACCATTGCATTCAACCATTAATACAATTCAATCATTATTCAACTGTCTAATTCCATCATCAGAAATTTTCACATTTTCCCTTCACTAACAGAAGTAAATTTAGAAAAGCTTCCAGTTAATACTTTCTTGAGATAACATACCTGAATAGGTCATTTAGTCGGAGTTAACTTCTTCTTTAACAGTGACTTTGCATAATCTGAATAGTTTTCAGAACTATCCAATATCTCTTTTAGTACTGTCTTCATTTGTTGATTCGTTCTCTTTTCTGACCACATTACTAATCTTTCAAACATGGACTTCGGTAACTCCACACTCGTGAGCTTATTCAATTCAAATCTTACAGATTTCATTGTAACATTTTACTGATAAGAGGGTGAGGGTAGTAAAGCCTCAAATTTAACTCTCACATACATGCACATAACATATACTATCACAAATAGTCAGTTCATTTCTAATTTCACATTCTCAAAACATTTAATAATCATTGACTTATCAACACTTTTGTACTTAACACATAGTTCATATGCCAACTCAAATCACTAATTCATAATCAAAGCATTTCATATAGTAGTCATAGGCCACATATCACAACTCATATACTCATATCATTACAGCATTTATCAACAACAAAATATCTTGTATTCTTATTCATACCTTTATGAGTCTCAACTCATCATACATATTTTCACTCAAATATTTGAGTATTTACTTCTGTACTATCAGAATTAGCTCGGTTGGAAAACTTATCTGTTTCATCAAAATAATTTTCGTCAGATTCCGGAGATATCACACTATCGCAGGTTAAATATGGCATGTATAGCTAGACTCATATACGCTATGGTAGTCTTAGAACTGACTAAACCATAGCTCTGATACTAACCAAATGTAACACCCCTAACCCGTATCCATCGTCGGACTAAGGTTAAGAGGCGTTACCGGACATATCAGATCATATCACAAACATTTCACTAACATCAAATATTCACAAACATTCCATAGCGAAATATACACATAGAGTCCCTTTAGAAGGTCTACGAGACCTTAAACATGCTTTAGAGAAGGTTCGGGACTAAACCGATCACATTTGCAAACTTTAGGAATCACTTAAAGTTTTCAAGCATTTAGGGATCACATGCCCATGTGAACAGGCCGTGTGCCTCACACGGCCACCAGACACGCCCATGTCACAGGCCGTGTGAAAACATGGCATACATACTGACTTATCCACATGGTCACCAAACACGCCCATGTGTCAAGGCCGTGGAACACACTGACTTGTTTTATTTAAGCAGCAAGGGTCACAAGGTTGAGTCACACGCTCGTGTGCTCAGGTCGTGTGGCACGAAATTAGGTTTGGTTTAAGCCATATTTCTCACCCTCCTCATGCACACTTAAACCACATCATTTTGTACCATTTCAATACAATTAATAGGCAGCCAAATCATGTTATTTTATACACCAAACATGCCATACCAATTCTCTCCATTTCATCAACTCAAATCATAACCATTTCCTACATAAAACACATACCAAAGCCAACATGATTCATGTAACAGTCCGATTTAGGGGCTAGTCAGAATAGTGGTTTCGGAACCACTAATCCAAAGTTGAAGAAATTTATTTTTAATATTATTTTATGAATTAGAGCATAATTATATAGGTGCATAAAAGTTTTGGTGTTTTAATTTTAGCGATTTCATGCTTAATCGCGAAAAAGGACTAAAGCGCATAAAGTGTAAAAGTTCAATTTTACAAGCTACAGGTGCCAAATAGCCATAGAATATTAATTCGAGACCTTTAATGTGCAAATTAACCCTTAGAAATAGGGTGGCCGGCCATAGGGGGACAAAGAAGTCAAAATTAGTCAAAGTGGGTGTAGTAGGTGGATTAAATTGATGAAATAAAATAAAATAAAGAAAGAAAAGATATCATCTTTTCTTCTCCTCCCTTCCATCGAAAATTAGCAGTAAAAATTGGGGTTGAGAGCTCAAAAATTTCAGCAAGCTTCTCTCTTTACAAGTAAGTGACTTGATGATCATTTCTTGATAAAAATTGTACTTTTGGAACCCCTAAAGCTTAAGCTAGCTAATGAGGGGACTATTTTGCAAAATGGTTGAAAGTTTAGAGTTTTACCATGTGATATTTTAAGTTGCTTTCTGCATTTTTATGGAAGAAAATGAGTCTTAGTTGTTAGATAAACAACTTTTATGAAAGATGTTTCCATGAGAACACCTAAAAGGACCTTTTTGTAAAGGTTGTAAAATATGAGGTAATGTGTGAAATAATGAGTTTTGATGGTGGCCATAAGAGAAATAAATGTTCACCTAGGCTCATTAAAGAAAGAAATCTGATTAGAATTGATTTCTGAGCCTAGGGGTAAAATGGTCATTTTATGAAAGCTTAAGGGCAAAATAGTAATTTTACCAAAATTATGATTATTGAAATGTATTTATTAATGTGGCCTTTAAATGAGTTAAATTGTTATTATAGATCAAGAAGAGCAAAGAATTAACCTCGACCGAGGAAAGGGCAAAGTATCGGACTAGACCGACAATCAATAAATTCAACATCATGTTATTAAGTTTCTAAATGTTTGATATTAGTGATGTTGTAAAATATTATATGAATTTGAGTTATGATGTCAAATGAGAAAATGATTAGAATTGTAATGTGAAAGTCCCGGTTGGACTTTAATAAATGAGAGAATAAGATCATCGAAACATGAGATTGGTAAGGTCCCGTATAAGACCATTTTCGGGACATGGCCTCGGCACCGAATTGAGGTCCTGTATAAGACCATATCTGGGATATGGCATTAGCATCGAATATGAGAATCGTATAGGACCATATCCGGGATATGACATCGACAACTGATATGAGATCCCGTATAAGACCATATCAGGGATATGGCATCGACATCTAGAGGTGACCCTATGTAAGGCCATATCTGAGATATGGCATTGGTGTCGTATTTATGTAAATGATGATGATTATGTACCTTTGAGTATCCCATGTGATTTAATGGGGTAATAGTTAAGCTTGTAATAGAGATGAGATTAGTGCTAAATTCGTGTGATGAAGTGGTACAGTTACATGTGAGTAATTCACGAGAAAAGTTTACGATGGGTGTTATGATAAGAGTAAGCATGAGTAAGTTATGGCAATGTGCCTAAGACTTTGTGTTTTATTTGATGCCATGGATGGATGATGTTAAGAGCCTTATGCTGTTATTTATTTCATACAAACTTACTAAGCTTTATGCTTACCCCTCTCATCTCCCTTTTCTTTGTAGTATCACCAAGTTAACTTGAGAATTCATGGAATGTCGGAGTTCGGGAATCACACTATCGACTTCTTTTTGGTATAGCAAAGTGTAACAGCCTGAATTAGACCCTAGTCAGAATAGTGGTTTCGAGACCACAAATCCGAGGTCAAAATAATATTCTAATATTATTTTTGGTGTGAATTATATGTGATATAGCCTGTGTGAAAATTCTGTGTGATAATTTTATTGACTGTGTGTCAAATTGTGAAAAAGGACTTAATTACATAAAGTGTAAAATGCTGTGTGCCGATTGTTATAGACTTAATTGTTGTTGGCTTTTTAAGGTGGAGGCCTTATGTTGTTAATAACCCATTTTTAAGATAGTGGATGGTTAAATGACTAGATAACCATAATGTAAATTTGTCTTATATGACTAATAAAAGGGCAAAATTGGTATTAGATTATTAAGTTAATTTATAATAAAACAAAGCATCAAAATAAGCCATTTTCTATTCATCTTTGCACCGAATATTAAAGAAAGAAGAGAGGTTTTAAGCTTTGGTAATTTCGGCTAGGAATTGGCTTGATTCAAGACCAAGAAAGGAGAGGTTCGGATCGTGCTCGATTAATCAATCATTTCGATAATTCGACATCCGAGGTAAGTTTGGATATAATACATGTTATTAAGATATGTTTTAGTATTATGGAATGAATAAGTATATGATTATGAGATTTGAGATGTTATGTGCAAAATTAAATTGGATGGCACTAAGTGCGCGAAATCAAAATCGAAACAGAGATGAATAGCACTGTGTGTGCAATGTTATGAAAGCTTCGGCTTATTGATTTGGCACCGTGTGTGCGATACCGAGATAAGTCGGTTAAAAGAATAGGCACTAAGTGTGCGATGACGAATATGCTTCAATCATGTATATGGCACTGGGTGTGCGATTAAATTATACGAATATCAGAGGATGATCGACGAGTAATATTGAGCATTAAATAACTATGTGTTAGCTAAGGTATGTATTGAACCTTTGTGGTTGATGAGTTTATAGATAAAGCCATGAATGGATGAATGAGTATTTTAGCTATGGATGATATGGTATGAATATAAGAGAATTGAACTATGTGATGGTTTAATTATATACATTGGTTTGATCTGATGATATAATGGTATTGTATTTCGAACTTACTAAGCTTTGAAAGCTTACTGTGTGATTGTTTCTCTGTTTTATAGTGCCAGCAAAACTAGCTCGGATTTGGGAATCGTCAGCATATCTATCACACTATCGGCAATCTAATTTGGTACTTTTGGAAAGATGTAAATAGATGAAATATGGCATGTATAGGCTAGAAGTTATGGTATGTTTTGGGAATGTTTAATCCTTGCCATGTGAGTTGGCTTGGAAGTGAAATGATGTTAACTTATGAATGAGTTATGTTTATGATATGTGAAGTACATTTTGGTATGGCTTGGTGATAATGATATGTTTTTAAGTATGGTAAGATTAGTGAAGAATTGATGTCATAATAATATAATGATTTTGTGGATGAGTCATGCTTGATAATGTATGTGATTTGGTTGAGCAAGATGGTATATAAGTTGACATATTTAGTAATGTGGTTGTATATGATGATATGATGATCACTTGACATGAAATTGGTTGCTAAATTGTGTGTGGGATTATGCTTAAATGTGCTTGTAGGATTGACCCTTGTGTGGGTGGCAAATTGGCCTTGTAAATGGCCTATTTTGTCACACGGTTGTGGCACATGGGCGTGCCTAGTGACCGTGAGGCTAAGTCAGTAGCTGGTTAAGAGTACACGGCCTTGGCACACGGACGTGCCTGGTAGCCGTGTGATTTCAACAGGATCGACCACGGCCAAAGCACAAGGGCGTGCTTGGTGGCCGTGGAGCCAAGTCAGAATTGACCACGGCCAAGGTACACGGGCGTGCTTGGTGGCCATGGAGTAAAGTCAGGTTCGAACACAGGGAAGACACACGGGGGTGTCTATCAGCTGTGGGAGGCACACGTCCTGCCCACACGGGCGTGTAACCCTTGAAACTTTGAAAAGTTTTAAATTTTTGAGAAATTCTGTATGTGTTCTGGTTTAGTCCCGACCCCTTTCTAACATGTGTTTAAGGTCTCGAAAGCCTCCATAAGGGACTATATACTTATGAATGATTATGTTTGATTGATGTTTGACTTTGTGTCGTGAAATAGTAATGAAACGTTCTGATTGTCTGGTAATGCCTCTTAACTCTATTCCGGCGATGGTCTCGGGTTAGGAGTGTTACATTTTATTGGTATCAGAGCTACGGTTTAGTCGATTCTCAGACTAACGTAGTGTGTGTGAGTCTAGCTATACATGACATATATGAAATTGCGATAGTGTGATGAATTCTGACAGTTATAAATGTGTTTTCGTATAGTAATGGATCCCAATCGAGCAGTTGCTAACGATGTAGAGAGTAACGCGCCTGCTCCCACTCAAGGGACAGCGCCGGCCACATCTAGGCCAAATGAAAGTAGTGAGGGAGGAGAGGCTAAGCAAGCCTTCTTCCGTATGATGAGTGAGTGGTTTTTGGAGTTCGTTCTAATGAATCCGGCTGCTCCATAACCTCTACCCCCACAAATACCTGTTGTGCCACAAGTGATAGATCCGATTCGATTGAATAAACCTCTTGTGGATAAGATCCGGAAGTATGGGGCCGAAGAGTTTAGGGCCACAGCTGACGACGATGCTGAGCGAGCTGAGTTTTGGCTTGAGAACACAATTCGAGTATTTGATAAGATGTCGTTAACCCCTGATGAATGTATCAAATGTGCAGTTTCTTTGTTGAGAGATACGGCTTATAATTGGTGGAAAACATTGACATCCGTGGTTCCGAGAGAAAGAATCACTTGGGATTTCTTTCAAGTTGAGTTTAGAAAGAAGTATATCAGTCAACGCTTCATTGATCAGAAACGTAAAGAGTTCCTTGAACTGAAACAAGGTCGTTTGTTCGTTATTGAATATGAGGGAGAATTTGTAAGATTGAGTCAATACGCGAGAGAATGTGTTTCGACCGAAGCTACTATGCATAAATGCTTCATAGAGGGATTGAATGAAGATATTAAATTATTGGTTGGAATACTTGATATAAATGAATTTGTTGTGTTAGTTGAAAGAGCATGCAAAGCTGAGGAGCTCAGTAAAGAAAAGGAGAAAGCTGATTCTGAAGCTCGTGATGAAAGAAAAAGATCGATGAATAAGTTTTCTCAACCTTCAGCGAAGAGATTTAGAGATGCAAGCAATCGTTCAAATGCTTCGTTTGGACATCCAAGTAGAGATCGTTCGAGACAAAGTGCTGGTCCACGAACTCAAGCTCCGATTGAATCAAGTGTTGGCAGCGTTAAGAGTAACTAACCTGAGTGCAGACAGTGTGGAAGACGACATGTGGGAGAATGTTGGGGCAAGTACAATAATAGAGTTCATTATAAATGTGGATCCCGAGATCATTTTATTCGAGATTGCCCAAAGATGGTCGAAGAGGAAAATGTTCAGAATGAAAGACCGAGTAATGTGACAGCTAGAGGTAGACCACCTAGAAACACCAGAAATGTAAGTGGAAGCCAAAGGGGGACTACTGACACAGCTGTGAGGTCAGAGGTGAGAGCACCTGCCCGAGCTTATGCTATACGTGCACGAGAGGAAGCATCATCTCCAGACGTCATCTCTGGTACTTTCACTTTATTTGATACTGATGTCATTGCATTGATAGATCCAGGATCTACTCATTCATATGTGTGTGTGAATATAGTATCAAGTAAGACTCTACCTATTGAGTCTACTGAATTTGTGATTAGAGTATCGAATCCCTTAGGCAAGTGTGTTTTGGTGGATAAGGTGTGCAAGAATTGTCCATTGATGTTTCGGGATGTTTGTTTTCCAGTTAATTTGATGTTACTACCATTCGATGAGTTTGACATAATTCTGGGGTATGGATTGGCTTACTCTACATAATGCCATCGTGAATTGTAAAAGAAAGAGTATTGAGTTGAAAAGTCAGAATGGTGAGTTAGTTCGAATTGAATCCAATGATATGAAAGGATTACCAGCTGTTGTATCTGCGATGAAAGCTATGAACTATGTGAGAAAGGGTTGTGAAGCTTATTTGGCGTACGTGATTGATACAAAAGTGTCGGAAAAGAAAGTTGAATCTGTGCCTGTGGTATGTGAGTTTCCAGATGTGTTTCCTGAAGAGTTACCGGGATTACCTCCGATTCGGGAAGTCGAATTTGGTATTAAATTAGTGCCGGGGACCACTCCCATTTCGATAGCTCCGTATAGAATGGAACCAACAGAATTGAAAGAGTTAAAGTCTCAGTTGCTGGAGTTGGCTGACAGAGGATTTGCACGACCGAGTTTCTCGCCCTGGGGTGCTCCTGTGTTATTCGTGAAAAAGAAAGACGACACGATGAGGATGTGTATTGATTACAGAAAGTTGAACAAAGTAACGATAAAGAACAAATATCCGTTGCCTCGTATTGATGATTTGTTTGATTAGTTGAGAGGAGCTACAGTGTTTTCAAAGATTGATTTGAGATCAGGTTACTATCAGTTAAGAGTTAAAGAATTCGATGTGCCGAAAACTGCTTTCAGAACGATGTACGGACATTACGAATTCTTAGTGATGCCTTTCGGACTAACAAATGCTCCTGCAGTGTTTATGGATCTGATGAATCAGATATTCAGACGGTATTTGGATCGCTTTGTAGTGGTGTTCATTGATGATATTTTGATCTATTCGTGTGATGAGACGCAGCATGCTGAGCATTTGAGAACCGTGCTACAAACTCTGCGTGAGAAACAATTGTATGCTAAGTTTAGTAAATGTGAATTTTGGTTGCGTGAAGTTAGTTTTCTGGGGCATATTGTGTCAGCTGCCGGGATACGAGTTGATCCTAGTAAAATCTCTGCTATATTAGAATGGAAGCCTCCGAGAAATGTGTGCAAGTCCGTAGTTTTTGGGACTAGCGGGATATTATAGACGATTTGTGAAAGGCTTCTCGATGATTGCGACTCCGTTGTGACGTTGCTACGTAAAGATGTTAGATTCGAGTGGTCGAAAAAATGCCATCGAGTTTTGAACAATTGAAAGTGTTGTTGACGAAGCACCAGTGTTGGTTCAACTTTGAATTGGGCAAAGAATTCATAGTTTACTGATGATGCCTCGTTGAATGGTTTGGGTACGTGTCTTTGATGCAAGAAGGTAAAGTCATTGCTTATGCTTCGAGGCAACTAAAGCCGCATGAAAAGAACTACCCAACGCACGACCTTAAATTTTCCGCGATTGTGTTCGCATTGAAAATATGACGTCATTATTTATTTGGTGAGAAGTGTCATATCTTTACAGATCACAAGAGTTTGAAGTACTTGATGACTCAGAAAGAATTGAATTTGCGATAGAGAAGATGGTTAGAGTTGTTGAAAGATTACGAACTTGTGATAGATTACCACCCGGGTAAAGCTAATGTTGTAACTGATGCTTTGAGCCGAAAGTCCATATGTGCTTTGCGAGCAATGAATGCTCAGAAAGATCTGTGTGATGATAGTGCGGTTATGGCGGAGTTGAAAATAAAGCCGATGTTTGTACATCAGATTTGTGATGCTCAAAAAAGTGATGTTGAAATGATGGCTAAACGAACTCAATGTGAATCAGAATTTCGAGTTGATAGTGATGATTGTTTGAGATTTAGAGATAGGATTTGTATTTCGAGAAATTCAGAGTTGATTCAAACAATTTTGAAAGAGGCTCATAATAGTCGATTAACTGTCCATCCTGGGAGTACGAAAATGTATAATGATCTGAAACAGTTTTATTGGTGGCATGGTATGAAATGAGACATCTCTGACTTTGTGTCGAAATGTTTAATTTGTTAGCAAGTTAAAGCTGAACATCAGGTTCCGTCTGGATTGTTGCAATCGATTATAATTCCTGAGTGGAAATGGGAAATGATCACGATGGACTTTGTGTCAGGATTGCCTTTATCTCCGGGAAAGAAAGATGCAATTTGGGTGATAGTTGACAGATTGACGAAATCAGCTCATTTTGTTCCGGTCAGAATAGATTATTCACTCGATAGATTGGCTGAAATGTATATTGCTGAGATTATGGGATTGCACGGGGTGCCGCTATCTATTATATCTGACAGAGATCCGAGACTTACCTCGCGATTTTGGAAGAAATTGCAAGAGGCTTTAGGCACAAAATTGCATTTCAGTACTACATTTCATCCACAAACGAATGGTAAGTCCGAGCGAATCATTCAGGTTCTTGAAGATATGTTGAGATGCTATATTCTTGAATTCAAAACTGCGTGGGAAAATCATTTACCGTTGATTGAGTTTGCGTACAACAATAGTTTTCAATCTAGCATTAAAATGGCACCATATGAGGCTCTCTACGGTCGAAAGTGTCGAACTCCATTGTATTGGACTGAGCTGAGTGAGAATAAGATTCACGGGGTTGATCTTATAAAAGAGACTGAGCAGAAAGTGAAATTAATTCGTGGCAGTTTGAAAGCGGCCTCAGATCGTCAGAAGTCTTATGCAGATTTGAAATGAAAAGATATTGAATTTGAGGTGGGTGATAAAGTGTTTTTGAAAGTATCTCCGTGGAAGAAGATACTTCGATTTGGCCGGAAGGGCAAGCCGAGTCCGAGGTTCATTGGACCGTATGAGATTATTGAACGAGTTGGCCCGGTTGCTTACAGATTGATGTTGCCACCTGAGTTAGAAAAGATTCATAACGTGTTTCATGTGTCAATGCTTCGACGGTACAGATCAGACCCGCCTCATGTGATTGCTCCTACTGAGGTTGAGATCCAGTCAGACTTGTCGTATAGTGAAGAACCGATCCGAATTTTGGCACGAGAGACCAAAGAGTTGAGAAATAAGAAAATCTCTTTAGTGAAAGTATTGTGGCACAAGCACGGAATTGAAGAGGCTACGTGGGAGCCTGAGAATGTTATAAGAGAGTAATATCCACAGCTATTCACCGGTAAGATTTTCGGGGACGAAAATCCCTAAAGGGGGGAGAATTGTAACAGCCCGAATTAGACCCTAGTCGAAATAGTGGTTTCGAGACCACAAATTCGAGGTCGGAATAATATTCTAATATTATTTTTGGTGTGAATTATATGTGATATTGTAACAGCCCGGTTTAGACCCTAGTTAGAATAGTAGTTTCGAGACCACAAATTCGAGGTCAGAATAATATTTTAATATTAGTTTCTGTGTTTACAGTATGTGATTTGGTCTGTGTGAAAATTTTATTGATTGTGTGTTTAATTTGCGAAAAGGACTTAATTGTATAAGGTGTAAAAGCTGTGTGCTGATTTTTAAGTGCCAAATTGTGGATGGCTTTTTAAGGTGGAAGCCTTATGAGGCAATTAGCCCATTATTAAGTAAGTGGGGTGGTTGATGGATAATTATGTCCTTAGTTTAAATGATTTTATAAATATTTCATTAAGGGCAAATTTGTAAACATGAAATAAGTTAACATTAAAATAAAACAAAAGCTAAAAAGTGTTCATCTTTGTTCCTATCAACCGAAAATAAGAGAAGAAAATAAGGGTTTGAAGCTTCTTCAATTTCGACAAGCTTGGGCTCAAATTGGTATGTGTTTTCAATTCGATTTTTGATAATTTCTACGTTTTTGTAATCGTTGCTTTGTGCTCTACAAAACCCATGCTTAAATTTTGTGAATTGATGATTTTTATAAAATATGCCATTGATGAAATGGTAAGCTTTGTGATGAGTGTTGGTGTTAGATGAAAGATATGTGTTTATTGAACATGTTTTATTCTTGAACTTTTGATGAATTTAGCTAATTAGGGCTAAATTGAGAAAATAGCATTTTGAAGGATTAAAATGTGAAATAAATGAAATGTGTGGGCTTGTATGAATATAGTGAGAATTCGGCTAGGCATGGGTGCAAGCTAATTATGTGAATTTGATGATTTTACGAATTAAGGACTAAAGTGTCGAAATGTGAAAATGTGAGGGCTATTTTGTAAAATGCCCTAAATATGTGTGTTTGGACTAAAATGAATGATTTGGTGATTGAATGGATTGAATTTGAATGTGTAGAGACCAAGAAAGGAGAGGTTCGGATCGAGATCGAGGCAAAGATAAAGTGCTCGATTGACCAACCGTTTCGATAGTTCAACGTCCGAGGTAAGTTCGGACATAATACGAACATTTAGTTATGTTAAATGTTATGAAATGAATGTTATAATGATATTAAAATGTGAATGCTATGTGAGAGTTTAGTTTGAGTTATGTGGCACTAAGTGTGCGTATTCGAAAACGTGATCGAGATGATCAGCACTGTGTGTGCGAAATAAAATAAGCTTTGACTTTGTGGTTGGCACTGTGTGTGCGATACCGATTGAAGAGCGGTTTGATATAAATGCACTATGTGTGCGATGATAATTAAGCTTCGGCTAAATATCGGGGCACTAAGTGTGCGATTGAATCAAAGAAGAGACGGAAGTTGATCGAAAGGGAAAAGTGAGTATTGAGTAGCAAATGTAATTGACTACTAGGTGTTGACTAAGGTACGCTCGGAACCTATGTGGTTGATGAATCTATGAATGAGATTATGAAATGTTACATGATCATTTTAGTTTTGGATGGCATGATATATATATGTATATGTGAAATAATCTATGTGATGATTTGTTTTACTATAATGTATCATGTTACGAACTTACTAAGCTTTGAAAGCTTACTCTTGTGTGATTTGTTTCTCCGCTGCGATGTCGGTAAAAAGCTTGCTCGGATCTCGTGAATCGTCGAGATCTCAATCACACTATCGACATTCTATTTTGGTACTTTTGGAAAGATGTACATAGTTGAAATATGGCATGTATAGGCTAGTTGTTTTGAATCATATTTGAGATGTGTAAATAGCCATGTGATGTGGCTAGCTAAGTGTTGGTAATGTGCATGAGTGAATATGGTATTTGGTGCATATTTTGATATGGCATGATAGTAATGAATTAGCATATGAATGGTGAGTTCAATGATGAATTAATGCCTTAGTGGTTTAGTGAGGTTATGGATGATTTATACCTAGATTTACATGTAATTTGGCTGTATAAAATGGCATGCTTAGAAATGAGATTCTATGTGATGATATGATGATTGTTGGACATGAAATTGGTTGCAAAATTGTGTGTATAAAGATGCCTAAAAGTGCTTGTAGGATTGACCCATGTGGGTGGCATTTTGGCTTTGCAAATGGCCTATTTTTGCCACACGGTTGTTGCCCACGGGCGTGCCTAGGGACTGTGGGGTTAAGTCAGTAGCTAGCCTAATAGCACACGGCCAAGACACACGGGCGTGTCTAGTAGCCGTGTGAGAAAGTCAGTATATGGTCTAAGAGTACACGACCACGGCACACGGACGTGCCTGGTAACCGTGTTGTTTCAACAGGACCGACCACGGCCACAGTACACGGGCGTGCTTGGGGGCCATGGAACCAAGTCAGTTTCGTCCACGGAGAGGTCACACAGGTGTGTTTAGCAGCCGTGGAAGGCACACGGCCTACCCCCACGGGCGTGTATCCCCTGAAACTTAGAAAAGTTTTTAAATTTCGAAAAGTTTCTGTATGTGTTTCGATTTAGTCCCAACCCCTCCCTAGCATGGGTTTAAGGTCTTATATGCCTTAAAAAGGGACTAATTGTTTATGTTTGATGTATTATGATGATGATTGACTTTGTGTCGTAAATGGGTTGTGAAATGATTCTATTGTCCAGTAATGCCTCTTAACCCTATTTCGGCGACGGTTTCGGGTTAGGGGTGTTACAGATATAGCCTGTGTGAAAATTCTGTGTGATAATTTTATTGACTGTGTGTCAAATTGTGAGAAAGGACTTAATTGCATAAAGTGTAAAATGCTGTGTGCCGATTGTTATATACTTAATTGTTGTTGGCTTTTTAAGGTGGCGGCCTTATGTTGTTAATAACCCATTTTTAAGATAGTGGATGGTTAAATGACTAGATAACCATAATGTAAATGTGTCTTATATGACTAATAAAAGGGCAAAATTGGTATTAGATTATTAAGTTAATTTATAATAAAACAAAGCATCAAAATAAGCCATTTTCTATTCATCTTTGCACCGAATATTGAAGAAAGAAGAGAGGTTTTAAGCTTTGGTAATTTCGACTAGGAATTGGCGTGATTCAAGACCAAGAAAGGAGAGGTTCGAATCGAGATCGAGGCAAAGATAAAGTGCTCGATTAATCGACCGTGTAACGGCCCGAATTTGGGCCTAGTAGAATTGGGCCCATTGGGCCTTGGGAATGGGAGCGTTTAAAATTTTTGGGAATAAGAGAACGGCACTAGTGCAAGTTGGACCTATTAGGTGAGTGACTTTGGAAGGTTAGGGGGCTTCCATGAAGTCCCGGGTTCAAACCTGGGCTTTAGAAAAAAAATTGGTTTTAGGTGAATAAAGCCCTGGGGGTAAGTAAGTAGGCTTTAAGAATAAATTGTGGGAAAAAAAGACAAAAAAAGAGTTGTGGTCTAGTGGCAAATGGCGCCATATGGGAGACAAGGAAGTGACGCCATAGAGGAAGCAATGGGTCCAAGGTTCAAGTCTTGGCGCTTGCAATTCATTTTGTTTTTCTTTTAAATGAACTTAAGACTTTGGCCCATAGGCTTATATTTAGTTGCGCATGTTCTAAGTCACAAAAGGAGCTTGTGTTGTGGTGGCATGTAGCATCTGGAGCATAAGAGAGGGCAAGGGTTCGAATCTCATGTCAAGCAAGGGAGTGTTTATTTTGCGGATTGGACGGCCAGAGTTTGTGTTGGATTTAAACTCTGCTGAAGGTGGGATCCCACATCGGGAAGCTAGCATGAGGATAGGCAAGAAGCTGGCTTTAAATAGAGCAAACCATGAGGAGAGTAATCATACCTTTCTTGGCTTATCCCTTTCGCTTTGTGGCGTGCTCGTTTGGGTTAGGCGTTGGATCATTCGTTGATCTGTATGCCGTTGGGTCGCGGTGGTGGAGACCGAAGTTGATCGACACACCCCTTGGGAGTCAAGGGTATGATCATTGTTGGCTTCTGCGCAGAACAGTGTTCAGAGCACGGATTAACTTCAGATTCCTATTAGGTGTGTATTTCGCACTACTCTAGCTGTAGAGCGGCAAATGCCAAAATGCCGGTCACACGGCGATGGTAGCCACGAGCGCGCGTGCGCGCACGCGTGGGGAGCTTCGACGCGATAGTTGAGGCCATCATGAGTGTTCTTGTAGGTTTAGGCTGTTTGGGCCGAACGGGGCCATGTGGGCCCAATGGGCCTGTGGGCCCAATGGGCCTGTGGGCCCATATGAATATATTGTATAACTGTGTAGTAGATATTGGACTAGACTATGTGAATCTAATATCGGTGGCTAGATTTGGGCTAAATGGGCCACACGAGCGTGTGGGCCCATTGTGGGCCCATTTGGGCCGGGAATGAGCCCTAGGCCCATTCGCATCGTTATCTCTGTTTAGAATACCCTTGGTTTACAAAATTACGGAAACACCCTCGACTTGAAAAATTACTGAAGTACCCCTAGTTTGTAAAATTATCGAAATACCCTCAGTTTACAAAATTACCAAAGTACCCCTAATTTGCAAAATTACCAAAATACCCTCAGTATGGAAAATTACCAAAGTACCCCCGATTTGTAAAATTATCGAAATACCCTCAATTTGGAAAATTACCAAAATACCCCTGATTTGTAAAATTACCAAAATACCCTCAGTTTGTGAAATTACCAAAGTACCCCTGATTTGCAAAATTACCGAAATACCCAAATTTCTAAAATTACCAAAATACCCCCGATTAATGAAATTACCAAAATACCCTCAGTTAGCGAAATTACCAAAGTACCCCTGATTTGCAAAATTACCGAAATACCCTGATTTGTAAAATTACCGAAATACCCCCGATTAATGAAATTACCAACATACCCTCAGATTGTGAAATTACCGAAATACCTTTGATTTGTAAACTTACCAAAATACCCCTGATTTGTGAAATACCCCTGTAGGGTAGAATTACCGAAATACCCTTGTAGGGTAGAATTACCGAAATACCCCTGTAGGGTAGGATTACCGAAATACCCTTATATGGTAAAATGACTATTTTGCCCTTGCGAATAATCGATCGATTAGGACTATGATTGATCTAACGTGAATGTATGATCGTGTTTTTTAACCGATGTGATTGGGATTATATGGTCGATATGTTTTCAATATGTGTGTAAATGATCATTCTCGAGCATGGCCATTTTGCATACACGTGTAATGATTGAGCATGACATACATGACATATTGCATGGGGTTGGGACATGGATACGGAGGAAGTTCTGATAGGGTCGCACGGGTCGCATGACGACTGTGGATCCAGTATTGATATGTTAAGGTCGCACGGGTCGCATGACGATCGTGGATCGCGGACGCTTTAAAGCCGCGTAATCTGATTATGGCTCTGTGCCAACCTAAACATGGCTCTGTGCCATCTTGATTATGACTTTGTGCCAATCGTATTTACCCGTGGCTATGTGCCTAACATATATATTGACGACTCTGTGACGATCATATTTACCCAAGGCTGTGTGCCGATTATATTACCATCGGCCGATGGCTATGTGCCAAACATAATACATTCACCGATGGCTATATGCGATTATGAGACCGTTATTGAAGGCTTAAAGTCGTATAAATACTAGCGACTTGGCCGCATTATTGAAATGCGTTTGGCGGGGTGGGTTGACTTGATCCCCACATGGTGCGATTGGTTGAGTACGGGTGGTGTGATGGTTGAATTGGGTTGGATCGCATTTTGTTTGCATTACCATGATTTTGGGGCTCGAGCCCACTTGACTTATTACCGATAGGGCTTAGGCCCGCATCGATCACCGTATGGGCTCGAGGCCCGAATAGTGGCTATTATAGGGGATTGCACACTGAGTTCTCGTAACTCACCCCTTTCTTTTAACCGCAAGGTAATCCCCAGCGTTAGAGGATTTGGAGCTGCAGAGGACTCAGAGGTAGCATACGTCGGATATGTTATTAAACGAAACTTAGCAATTTTGAGTTTAACTTACTTTATATTATTTTTGGGTTAATATTTTATGTAATAAGGCCATTGGGATTTTCTTTTTAACTTTCATTTGGTAATTCTTCGAGTTATGAACTGCTAAGTTTTTAAACAATAACTACCGTTTTCAAAATATCACGGTTCCGCAACTTTTAAAGTCAGTCTTCTACAACAAACAGAGTTTTTGAAAATAATTTTATGTTTGCAAGGAAAGTAACTTTAAGCAGATCTTATTTTGATAAGCAATGAAATGTGGGGTTTTTAAATGGTAAATAGTTTTAAATTGAGGAAGGGTTTTAATGATCGTGTAGTTTTAAACAACCTTTTGATGTGACATGCCAGATCCGGCCATAACGTCTGGGCCGAGTTTGGGGTGTTATAGACCGATTCGATAATTTGACATCCGAGGTAAGTTTTGATATAATACATGTTATTAAGATATGTTTTAGTATTATGGAATGAATAAGTATATGATTATGAGATTTGAGATGTTATGTGCAAAATTAAATTGGATGGCACTAAGTGTGCGAAATCGAAATCGAAATAGATATGAATAGCACTGTGTGTGCAATGTTATGAAAGCTTCGGCTTATTGATTTGGCACTATGTGTGCGATACCGAGATAAGTTGGTTAAAAGAATAGGCACTAAATGTGCGATGACGAATATGCTTCAATCATGTATATGGCACTGGGTGTGCGATTAAATTAGACGAATATCAGAGGATGATCGACGAGTAATGTTGAGCATTAAATAACTATGTGTTAGCTAAGGTATGTATTGAACCTTTGTAGTTGACGAGTTTATAGATAAAGCCATGAATGGATGAATGAGTATTTTAGCTATGGATGATATGGCATGAATATAAGAGAATTGAACTATGTGATGGTTTAATTATATACATTGGTTTGATCTGATGATATAATGGTATTGTATTTCGAACTTACTAAGATTTGAAACCTTACTGTGTGATTGTTTCTCTGTTTTACAGTGCCAGCAAAACTAGCTCAGATTCGGGAATCGTCAGCACATCTATCACACTATCGACAATCTAATTTGGTACTTTTGGAAAGATGTAAATAGATGAAATATGGCATGTATAGGCTAGAAGTTATGGTATGTTTTGGGAATGTTTAATCCTTTCCATGTGAGTTGGCTTGGAAGTGAAATGATGTTAACTTATGAATGAGTTATGTTTATGATATGTGAAGTACATTTTGGTATGGCTTGGTGATAATGATATGTTTTTAAGTATGGTAAGATTAGTGAAGAATTGATGTCATAATAATATAATGATTTTGTGGATGAGTCATGCTTGATAATGTATGTGATTTGGTTGAGCAAGATGGTATATAAGTTGACTTATTTGGTAATGAGGTTGTATGTGATGATATGATGATCACTTGACATGAAATTGGTTGCTAAATTGTGTGTGGGATTATGCTTAAATGTGCTTGTAGGATTGACCCTTGTGTGGGTGGCAAATTGGCCTTGTAAATGGCCTATTTTGTCACATGGTTGTGGCACACGGGCATGCCTAGTGACCGTGGGGCTAAGTCAGTAGCTGGTTAAGAGTACACGGCCTTGGCACACGGACGTGCCTGGTAGCCGTGTGATTTCAACAGGATCGACCACGGCCAAAGTACAAGGGCGTGCTTGGTGGCCGTGGAGCCAGGTCAGAATTGAACACGGCCAAGGTACACGGGCGTGCTTGGTGGCCGTGGAGTAAAGTCAGGTTTGAACACGGGGTGTCCATCATGCGTGGGAGGCACACGTCCTGCCCACACGGGCGTGTAACCCCTGAAACTTTGAAAATTTTGAAATTTCTTAGAATTTCTGTATGTGTTCCGGTTTAGTCCCGACCCCTTTCTAACACGTGTTTAAGGTCTCGAAGACCTCCATAAGGGACTATATACTTATGAATGATTATGTTTGATTAATGTTTGACTTTGTGTCATGAAATAGTAATGAAACGTTCTGATTGTCTAGTAATGCCTCTTAACTCTATTCCGGCGACGGTCTCGGGTTAGGGGTGTTACACAAAGTTAGATTCATTTTGAGTATGGCATGTATAGGACTTAGTCTCTTTTGTGATGTCATATTTGTTAGCCAAATTGGTGGCTATTAATGTTGATAAATTCATTTTGTTAGTGGTCTTGGAATTGGGCCAATACTTGACAAGTTTATATATATTAAATGACGATGAAATCTATTAAGTGTATGTTTGTGTGGATGCTTTGATTTTTGAGTCTTTAGAAGTGCTCCATAGTCCTGATATATGTTGGACTGAATTGGTGTAAGTATGGTTGCTGTATAGGGTGGCATTTGGCTTGGTAGATAAGCTTTCAAATGTCCACACGGGTAGACACACAGGCGTGTGTCTAGACCGTGTGTGACACACGGTCAGTCCCATGGGTGTGTGGCTGGGCCTTGTGTCCCCTGCATGTAACACCCCAAACCCGGCCCACAAGCCCTGACCGGATCTGGTATGTCACTGCGGAAAAACGTTTGAAAATATTTTAACTTAAAGGTGAAACATAAAATTTGTGCTTGTTTGTCAAACATTGTTTATTTAAAGTGCTAAGTAAAAAAAAAATATGTTGTTACAAAATATCCAAATTTAAACTATATTGTAAGCTTTTAAAAATATAAATTTGCCAAAATAAAATCATATCCATCCGATTAAAACATAATAATAAACCTTAAAACTTTAGGAGGCCCCTATTACAATAAATAAATAATCGGAAGTACTTAGTAGTAAAATGAATAAAATAAATAAAAGTCTTCTCACTGACAAAGATAAAAACAATTTCTGCATGGCCACCTTTGTATCCACTCCAACCCGGTCCAAGCTTTATGCATCACCTGCGATGTTAAAATTTTGGGTGAGTCAACAGACTCAGTGCATAGTTATTTCACATGTCTCCACACATATGGGCTTGGCCCATATCCACACCGTCCACATAATCAGTCATGCAAAAATGCATCCCAACCCAACCTAAGTCCATCCGTTACACCTACCTTAGCAGACCTGCTGCACAAGGCCGTGGCTAATCCACCGATCACCTAAGTGATCCCACATATCTTACCTCGGCAGACCTACTGCCCAAGGCCGTGGCTAAGCCACCGATCACCTGAGTGACCCCACATGTCAATATCCAAGAGGTGACTCGAGGTCATCCTCAATCCACGGTGATGCACACAGCTATCATCCGCCGAGATGTGGCACCTAGCCAACACCTCCCTTGATGGAGCACATAGCTAACATCAAGCGCTAATGTAGCACAAGGCTAACATTAGACCACGTACATAAATATGTACACCCTGTCCTTCTTTGTTCAAATTCCAGGCCCCATACATGTATCATGACAAAATTTCACTTGAAACAAATATACATTACATGCCATCACATTTTCATACATATATCATATGTAAATTAACGTCATAAAATACTGACCTGGTTAATCGATTACCCATCATGGGTTTCCACCATTTTAGCCCTTATTTCGGCTTCCATTCACATCATATCACATATACATAATATCACATTAAAACAAACAAGAGAACAGTGCGATAACTACGCACCTGATTATTTAGCGAAAACCCGAACTATACGAATCTAGCACAATCTAGGATCCCGAAACCCTTTATTCCCGTCGATTTGCCCTTGCTCGTCTAAATCCTGAAATGGTCACTTAATCCAGAAGTTGTCGATATCCCTTGATTACTTCCAATTCTGAAAGACTCCTTTGATGCTCCTTACTGACGGCACTACACGTTACTTGGGAAGACTAAAAGGGAGAGTAGTCGACCAAAAGAAAGAAGTGCTTGTTCTCCGGCATTTAATCTAGAGATTAAGTCGGCCCCCAAAGGAAGAGATGCAATCGGCTATGGCTTCAAAAAGAAAATTCGGCTTTTGAATTAAAAGAAGAAAGTTTCGGCTATGGTTCCTCACATGTAGATGAAATATTTGGCTAAGGTTTTAAATATCAAAAGGGACATTCGGCCATTCAAGAAAATATCAAAAGAGATTTGGCCAGGAGATTAAAAGATGAACAAATGATTTTTGGCACTTAAATCCTCCTCATGGCTGAATATACCAACCCCAAAGAGACCCACATTCGGCCACTACCCCAACTCCTATCATATCCCACTTTCTTTTCCTCATTTATCTCTTATCCTATCATTTAAAATAAATCAAACAAAATCCCAATTATCTACCTATTTAAACTAAATAAAATAAATCCACACCTATCTCACCTCAAAACCGAAAATGCCATCCACCCACTCCCTATATTCGGCCACTAGCTCACCCTCCATTCATATCCCCTTATTTCTTTCCTATATTCTCTCCATACCTCTCATTCAAAATAAATTAAATAAACCCAACATTTATCTCTCAAATAAAAATAAAAATAATCCATCACATTATCCCTTATCTTCCCATTTAAAAATAAATAAATCTACAATTATCCTACCCCTCTAGCCGAATAAATAAAAAAACAAGCCTTATCTCATCTTGTTGGAGTCCATATGCCGTCCCACTTCTCTC
This sequence comes from Gossypium sturtianum, assembly GCA_025698515.1. Lineage (NCBI taxonomy): Eukaryota > Viridiplantae > Streptophyta > Magnoliopsida > Malvales > Malvaceae > Gossypium > Gossypium sturtianum. The sequence continues at coordinate 92,798,549 of CM046949.1, forward strand.
CACTCTTGACGTCAAAGGCCCAAAATAAAACACACTCTTCGCAGCCAACAAGATTCGAACCTCTTCCCTCCTGAAGCCCCTTTGACGCAAACGCCCCAAGCCATCTTGCTGCTGGTTCTTTTGTGTCATCAACTCCCCATAATTTCTTTTAAAGCCTCCTTAGCCCAGTTTCCCTTCTTGACGCAAAGAGCAAAATAAAAACACACTTATGCTGCCATTAAGACTCGAACCCAGGCCCTTCTCCCCTGCTCATGGCGTCACTTCCAGGCCCTTAAGTGGCGCCTTGCAGCCACTTTACCAAGCCCCAATTCTTGTCCAAAAGCGCCTACAATTTTCCCTTAAGGCCTCCCTGGCCTTTCTCCCCTTCTTGACGCAAAAAGAAAAGCCCATAGTGCAATTTCTGCTGCTCGAACCTCCTCCCTCCTGACGCAAGCTCCCCTGCTCGCAAGTGGCATCCCTTGCCAATTTGCCACACGGTTCCTTGTTTCCTAAATTCCCCAAAACTTTTCTTAAGGCCTCTTCAGCCTAGCTCCTCTTTTTTTAAAATCCAACATTTTTTCCAAGACTTCCTCCTACATCCTTAGGTTCTCAAAACCTCCCAAACATATCCAAACACACTCCAAGCCTACTGTCACTTGAATTGTGCACTAAATGCATAACCCCTAATCTAGGATGTTACAGTTCTACCCTCCTTAAAAATAATTTCGTCCTCAAAATTACTTACTAACTATCGGCTGACCAATCCTACTCATCACACTACGCTTACGCTGCACACTCTGATCTTAATAAAACTATCTTACCTTCCTAGGCACAATCTCTATGTTACCATCCAAAGTTTCAAGCACTTCACTAGCAACACAAGAATAAGCTAACTCTATAAGAAGCAAAGCAATTAAGGGTATTCCAGAAACAAGGAACGTACCCGTTGTCACATCTGGCACCTCTTCCTCCTCGCGACGGCCAACTGCATAAACCAACATTGGTTGCCTCGCGTCTGCACCTTCAGCATCTCTGCTTGGTGCTCCACGTCCTTGGCCGGAACCATTCCCTCCATGGTTCGGACCTCGACCCCTTGTCGCCTGTTGACCACCTCGATGCAGTGCACACATGTCCTTGACTGCTTTGTCAGAGCCCTATTCGAGCTCCTCATGGGACGCTCTTTAATCAAATGAGTCTTAGACCTACATCTAAAACACTCTCGATCCGGTTCGGACTTTCGCCAACATGATACCTTCCACATCGAGCACACGGACGGTGCGGATTTCCGATGGTCGGCTTAGCAACACGTCATGAAATTCTCAACCTTCGGTCTTTTCTGAAGACTCTCAGACGATTCTGACGATCCAAAACTCCTCTTATCCCGGTTCCTATCCTTATCCCTGTTCTGTCTCACGGAGTCCTTAATCCCCTCAGCTACCTTAGCCTTATCTACTAACACAGTGAACTCCCGCTCCTGATGTGGAGCTATCAACAACCTCAGGTCATCTCTTAATCCATCCTCGAACCGGACACATCGCTCATGCTCCGTAGCCACCACTCCTCGAGCATATCGACTTAACCTTAGGAATTCAGCCTCGTATTCTGCCACGGACCTGTTCCTTTGAACGAGCCCCAGAAATGCCTTCCTCTGAGCATCAATGTAGTGAGTACCGACGTACTTCTTCTGGTATGCTGCCTTAACATAATCCCAAGTGAGATCCTCAGCTGTGGCACCATCCCAAACCGTGAGCCACCACTGATACGCTTCATCGCGTAGCAGCGCGCCACCATCCCTTTCAACTTCTCCTCGAAATCGATCCGGCTCATCCATAATTCGTTCCGTTGCCTCCAACGATTACTCACCAGATCGGGTGCCACGCCAGTCGCCACGCCACGGAACACCTCAGCTCCGTTGGCTCGGAGTCGCTCAGGTACGGACTTTCGAGCTCTCATATTTCCTCCAGCACCAGCCACCATTTCAAGGACTCGTAGCACAGCCTGTGATACAGCATCATCCCCTGTCTGATCTTGCTGCTCAACACCAAAAGCTGGTGGTGGTGGTGGTACCTCATTCTCGGACCCTTGACCCGATCCAACGGGTTACGATGCGATCATCCCGCCTCTACCGCGTCCCACGACGACCACGTCCCCTAGAATTCATTTCTAGTGTCGCGATTTAATCTGATTAAAGAGTTTTATGCATTAGTACTTTTGTTCCACTGATTATCCCACGTACAGTTTTATGATAAGAAGTACTTAGAAGTAGTTCTTTCGATCAAACAAGGTTTTCACTCAAGTTCACTATTCTAATTCGTGAGAATCACATTCACATTCATCCATAGAGTCACATTCATTCATCCACAGCATTCACCATACCACGATGGCATTTTATCCATTCCCCACCCAGGGGTAATTTTGTCATTTGTCCTATAGGGGTATTTTGGTAATAAACCAGGGTCAATTTGAAAATCTTTACAAATCAAGGGTATTTCAAAATTTTTAAAACTCAGGGTTACTTTGAAAATTTTCTCAAATCAGAAATTTCAGAAATCAGGGTCATTTTGGTAATTTTGTAAGTTAGGGGCAATTTCGTAAATTCTTCCCAAATCAAATTTCGAAAAATAGAGATTTTTAATAGTTTTGCAAGGTAGGAATATTTTAGTAAAAGTTATGGTAGTATGGAAATTTCAAAAAAAATTTCAAACCAGGGGCATTTTAGTAATTTCACAACTAGGGGTATTTAGGTAATTTTGCCAACCGGGGATAATTCGAAAAATATTTTTCCCAAAATCTAATTTAGTGTTTTCAAATCAAGAAGAGTAATTTGGAGATTTAAAAACTAAGGTTTTTATAAAACATTAAGGCTAGTCCCTTTCGGGTTTTAGTTATCGGTTTAGCCCGTGAATAAGTCCTCTTGGCTAGGGTGAACCGTAGCTATGCACCAGGTAGGATTCGAGTAAAGAGGAGGTGAGTCGCTAGGACTGCTTAAATACCAAGCTCTTCTGAATCCACTCCTAGACATGCGCACAACTTGATTACCACACCCTAGCTCGGCGACTTAATCACAGGTTTGTTTAATGATCCTTAAGTCTTATGCACTTGTGTTTGAGTAGACTAGTCCTAGGGTCCAATAGCCCTAATATACTAATCTACGTTCCCATAATAGCCCATACAGTTCACATGTTCAAATCACTTCAGAAGCCAGAAGTACTTACCTGGTGGACTTCGGGTCGAAGATACAGGTGCCATGCCAGAATAACCTGAAAATTTTCATAAAAGTCCATATTTTTGAAAAGCCCATCTTTGAAAACATTTTTGGGCCCCAAAAAACCTCAAAGCCGAGTTTTGAATCGGGCTTTGATACCAAACTGTAACACCCCAAACCCGGCCCACAAGCCCTGACCGGATCTGGTATGTCACTGCGGAAAAACGTTTGAAAATATTTTAACTTAAAGGTGAAACATAAAATTTGTGCTTGTTTGTCAAACATTGTTTATTTAAAGTGCTAAGTAAAAAAAAATATGTTGTTACAAAATATCCGAATTTAAACTATATTGTAAGCTTTTAAAAATATAAATTTGCCAAAATAAAATCATATCCATCCGATTAAAACATAATAATAAACCTTAAAACTTTAGGAGGCCCCTATTACAATAAATAAATAATCGGAAGTACTTAGTAGTAAAATGAATAAAATAAATAAAAGTCTTCACTTTTGACATAAAAATAATTTCTGCATGGCCACCTTTGTATCCACTCCAACCCGGTCCAAGCTTTATGCATCACCTGCGATGTTAAAATTTTGGGTGAGTCAACAGACTCAGTGCATAGTTATTTCACATGTCTCCACACATATGGGCTTGGCCCATATCCACACCGTCCACATAATCAGTCATGCAAAAATGCATCCCAACCCAACCTAAGTCCATCCGTTACACCTACCTTAGCGCGCACTGGCTGCACACAGGCCGTGGCTAATCCACCGATCACCTAAGTGATCCCACATATCTTACCTCGGCACTCCCTCGCCCAAGGCCGTGGCTAAGCCACCGATCACCCGAGTGACCCCACATGTCAATATCCAAGAGGTGACTCGAGGTCATCCTCAATCCACGGTGATGCACACAGCTATCATCCGCCGAGATGTGGCACCTAGCCAACACCTCCCTTGATGAAGCACGTAGCTAACATCAAGCGCTAATGTAGCACAAGGCTAACATTAGACCACGTACATAAATATGTACACCTGTCCTTCTTTGTTCAAATTCGGGCCCCATACATGTATCATGACAACATTTCACTTGAAACAAATATACATTACATGCCATCACATTTTCATACATATATCATATGTAAATTAACGTCATAAAATACTGACCTGGTTAATCGATTACCCATCATGGGTTTCCACCATTTTAGCCCTTATTTCGGCTTCCATTCACATCATATCACATATACATAATATCACATTAAAACAAACAAGAGAACAGTGCGATAACTACGCACCTGATTATTTAGCGAAAACCCGAACTATACGAATCTAGCACAATCTAGGATCCCGAAACTCTTTATTCTGTCGATTTGCCCTTGCTCGTCCTAAATCTCGAAAGCGGTCACTTATTCCAGAAGTTGTCGATATCCCTTGATTACTTCCAATTCCGAAAGACTCCTTTGATGCTCCTTACTGACGGCACTACATGTTACTTGGGAAGACTAAAAGGGAGAGTAGTCGACCAAAAGAAAGAAGTGCTTGTTCTCCGGCATTTAATCTAGAGATTAAGTCGGCCCCCAAAGGAAGAGATGCAATCGGCTATGGCTTCAGAAAGAAAATTCGGCTTTTGAATTAAAAGAAGAAATTTTCGGCTATGGCTTCTCACATGTAGATGAAATATTTGGCTAAGGTTTTAAATATCAAAAGGGACATTCGGCCATTCAAGAAAATAAGTAGAATTAAAGTTAAAGAAAAGTGAAAGAATAGGGAGAAAAAGTGAAAAGAGATTCGGCCAGGAGACTAAAAGATGAACAAATGATTTTTGGCACTTAAATCCTCCTCATGGCCGAATATACCAACCCCAAAGAGACCCACATTCGGCCACTACCCCAACTCCTATCATATCCCACTTTCTTTTCCTCCTTTATCTCTTATCCTATCATTTAAAATAAATCAAACAAAATCCCAATTATCTACCTATTTAAACTAAATAAAATAAATCCACACCTATCTCACCTCAAAACCGAAAATGCCATCCACCCACTCCCTATATTCGGCCACTAGCTTACCCTCCATTCATATCCCCTTATTTCTTTCCTATATTCTCTCCATACCTCTCATTCAAAATAAATTAAATAAACCCAACATTTATCTCTCAAATAAAAATAAAAATAATCCATCACATTATCCCTTATCTTCCCATTTAAAAATAAATAAATCTACAATTATCCTACCCCTCTAGCCAAATAAATAAAAAACAAGCCTTATCTCATCTTGTTGGAGTCCATATGCCGTCCCACTTCTCTCCACTCTTGACGTCAAAGGCCCAAAATAAAACACACTCCTCGCAGCCAACAAGATTCGAACCTCTTCCCTCCTGAAGCCCCTTTGACACAAACGCCCCAAGCCACCTTGCTGCTGGTTCTTTTGTGTCATCAACTCCCCATAATTTCTTTTAAAGCCTCCTTAGCCCAGTTTCCCCTCTTGACGCAAAGAGCAAAATAAAAACACACTTATGCTGCCATTAAGACTTGAACCCAGGACCTTCTCCCCTGCTCATGGCGTCACTTCCAGGCCCTTAAGTGGCGCCTTGCAGCCACTTTACCAAGCCCCAATTCTTGTCCAAAAGCGCCTACAATTTTCCCTTAAGGCCTCCTCGGCCTTGCTCCCCTTCTTGACGCAAAAAGAAAAGCCCATAGTGCAATTTCTGCTGCTCGAACCTCCTCCCTCCTGACGCAAGCTTCCCTGCTCCCAAGTGGCGTCCCTTGCCAATTTGCCACACGGTTCCTTGTGTCCTAAATTCCCCAAAACTTTTCTTAAGGCCTCTTCAGCCTAGCTCCTCTTTTTTTAAAATCCAACATTTTTTCCAAGACTTCCTCCTACATCCTTAGGTTCTCAAAACCTCCCAAACATATCCAAACACACTCCAAGCCTACTGTCACTTGAATTATGCACTAAATGCATAACCCCTAATCTAGGATGTTACACTGCATGTTAGTGAAGCAAGTCAGTGTCGACCACGAGCCAGACATACCGGCGTGTGACAGGCTGTGTGAAGCAAGTCAGTGACGACCACGGGTGGAGCACACGGGTGTGTCGAGGCCGTGTGAGGGACACGGGCCAGGGACACGGGCGTGTGAAAACCCCTATAGGTTCGAATTGGGAAATAATTCCACACGGATGTGGAACACGGGCATGTAATGTGCCACACGAGCGTGTGGCCCTATTTTAAGCAGAAATTCCTAAGCGTGCGAAAGTTTCCTGGTTTAGTCCCGAACCATTTCGTATGTAAGTTTTGGGTCTCGTAGGCCCATAATAGGGACATTATGAGTATGATTAAGCAAGTTAAGTTTGGTAATGCCTCATATCCAATTCAGGCATTGAATACGGGTAAGGGGTGTTACAATTCATTTCTCATTTTACACTTATTCCATCATATACCAAAACACATATCACATTCATCAATTCAACCTATTTCAAATATGGGTTTTATCATCAACCACACACCAAGCTCGACTCATAAATCATCTATTAACCATTCATCGATCAAGTTTAAGATCATACATTATAAGCAATTATTCAACACCTACCAAATAATCAAGTAAAACAACTTGAACCATCATCAACCATACCAAACTATGCCATTACATAAGGCAACATATACACATAAAAATTAACATTGATTTCCAAGCCACATCTCATGGAAAAATTACATCAAATACATAGGCATCAATTGCCCATGTAACACCCCTAACCCGTATCCGTCACCGGATTAGGGTTAAAGGAGTTATCGAACAGATCAGAAACTTTTACAGACATTATGTAATACAAGTCATCAATTTTAATCACTGTGTCCCTTAGATAGGTCACCTAGACCTTAATCATGCTTTAGAGGAGGGTCGGGACTAAACCAAACACATACGAAAATTCTCAAAAATTTAAAACTTTTTGAACACTGCAGAGGTCACACGCCCGTGTAGTCAGGCCGTGTGCCTCCCACAGTTACTAGACACACCCATGTGTCCTGGCTGTGCCAAAACAGAGCAAGTATACTGACTTATCCCCACGGCTACCAGGCACGCCCGTGTACCATGGCCGTCTACTCATAGGCTATATACTGACTTAATCCCACAGTCACTAGGCACGTCCGTGTGCCATGATCGTGTATGCATAACAGGCCCTTTGCAAGGCCAATATGCCACCCACAATAGGGTCTACCTTATAAGCTCAAACAAATATATTTTCATACACATTTGGCAACCAAAAATCATATCAAATAAACAACATATTATCTCATTCAATCTCACTTCTAATCAAGCCAACTCAAATACAACTTTGCATAGCCAATTCACATGTATAACAATGCATGGTACATTCACATATTACCAAATATAACCATTTCAATGATCAAACATACCTTCTCATAGAGCATTCATAAACTTACCATAACCTTGGCCATTTCAATAGCTAATTTTCCATACCAAACATGCATCATATAACACATTTACTCATGCATATTACCAACACATACCTAGCCACATCTCATGGCTACTTTTATACATTTCAAAGATAATTCAAGGTGACTAGCCTATACATGCCATATCTAGCTATATACATTTCTAAAAGATACCAAAATGAGTTTAGGTAGTGTGATGATGATCCTTGACGGTCCCCGAGCCTTCAGTAGCTTTGACGATCTATAAAACAGAGCAAACACACACAGAGTAAGCTTTCAAAAGCTTAGTAAGCCATATACAAATAAACTTAGCATAAAAATGCATATAATCAAATTGAAACAACAACATCATTGATTCTCATAACAAATTCATCACATATTTTCTTTGGCTCATTTGCTAGGCCATATCTTACCACATTCTTTAGCTCAATTATCACCTAAACACATAGATCATTTACACATATCTTCACATATCATTCCATTATTTCATTACATAAATTCATCTTAGTAAGTTCATATAGACACTTACCTTTCATACACACTTAGTGTACATATCGACGTACCTGAAACAGATATACTGATCACATAATCGTTTGTTTCTCAGACTTGCCCGTTGAACCGTTTAGAATCTAATAGGATACTCAGAGTGCTCGAAATAGTCATACAATGCCAATGTCCCAGACGTGGTCTTACATGTAATCAGATATCAATGCCACTGTCCCAGACAGGGTCTTACACGAATCAAATACGATGCCGATGTCCCAGACATGGTCTTACACGTAAATCTCATATCGATGCCAACGTCCCAGATGTGGTCTTACACGAAATCTCATATTGATGCCAACGTCCCAAACGTGGTCTTACACGAAATCTCGAATCAACGCCAACGTCGCAGACGTGGTCTTACATGATATCACATAACAGACACCTATGTCATGACATACGTAATTCCTATCTATCCCTAGGTTCACACGGGACTTCTTAGACTTTATTAGTTTATCGACTTATTAGCCAACTCAAATTTCACATACATTCCATCTCAATGGATGATCATAGTATTTCACATATCATATACATTCAAATAATTCAATGCAAATACATTTATTTGTATATCGACTTACCTCGGATTCGATTAACGGAAACGGATACGGCTACTTGATTACTTTTGATTTCCCGCGATCTAAGTCTGTTTTCTTCAGTTCTTGATCTATACATATTCAGATTTAACCCATTCATTCATCAATTCATTCAATTCAATCCAAGAACACACATTTAGGGAAATTTGCAAATTAGCCCTCACATTTTCATATTTGGACATTTTAGTCCCTATTTCACAAAATCACAAATTACACAAAATCACTAAATACCCATGCTTAGCCGAATTTCACTCATATTCATATGAGTCCATACATTTCATTTATTTCACAAATTAGTCCTTCAAAATGCTATTTTCACAATTTAGCCCTAATTAGCTAAATTTATCAAAAATTCAAGAACAAAACATGTTCATTAAACACATATCTTTCATTTAACACCAATAATCAACACAAAGCTCACCATTTCATCAATGGAACATCTCATAAACATCAACAATTCTTCAAATTATAACATGGGCTTGATAGTAGACTAAGCAACAATCTCAAAAACATAAAAAACATCAAAATCCAAAGTCAAAACATACCTTAATTATGCAATTCAATGGCCGAACCTTAGCTTGTGTTTTTCTTTTCTTTCTTTTATGAATTTCGGCAAGAAGATGATAAGAATAAGGCCACTTACTCTTGTTTTGTTTTTATTATAATATAAAATATCATATATCATTAACTTATAAATATTAACCATAAATTTTAACATATAAAACTTATTCATTTAATAGCTTGCCGTCCACTAACAATAGTATTGGCTTAATTGCCACATAAGACCTCCTCATATAAAAGCCACATAAATAAGGCCATTAATCAAATAGAAAACCACTTTTACAAATTATGCGATTTAGTCCTTTTGTCAAATTAAGCACACAGACGGACAAATTAACGCACAGAAATTTCACACATGTTTAATCACATATCATATGCAAGGAAAAATAATATTAAAATATTTTACTAACTCGAATTTGTGGTCCCGAAACCACTGTTCCGACTAGGGTATAAACCAGACTGTTACAGCCCAAATTACAAATACTTATCAAACAATCATAAAGCCTATACATGCCATATAACCAAGTCATAAAGTGTATAAATATCGAAATCATTAGCCAGATAGTGTGATGCGATCTCCACCAACTTCCAACCCGAGAAAATTTCCAAAAATCTATAAACATAGGAAAAACACATAGAGTAAGCTTTGAAAGCTTAGTAAGATCGTATCTTAATAAACTTAACATAACAAATAATTTTATTACAATGCCATAAGCATGATATGCTATCTCACATGCCGAAACACAACTTATCTCAATTTTATAACATGATTTCATATCAAATCATCACCAATCAATAATATACTTACTTACTTACTAAATTTACCTTTCACATGCTTATTCAATTCAATTCTCATATAACATTCAATTCTCACTTTCATATAGCCAAATGAGCACATTTTTGGAAATAACATATTTAATCACATATCTTTCTCATATGAATCACATATCATCACTTATACCCAAATTCACCTTTCATTCATATAGTATCTGATAATTTCACATATACAACTTTATAAATCACATCTTATTTGTAACATCCCAAATTTGGGCCTATTGGGTTTTGGGTCTCATAAAATTTTTAAGTGAGCAAGAAAATGACAAATGACATGATGGCTTTAAAGGTTTAATGAATTTGGAGTGTGTAGGTGTGTTGGAGAAGCTCTGGGTTCAAGTTTTGTGGTGAAGGATTCTTAATTTAATTAATTAAGGAATCAGGGTTGTGAGTAGTGGGCTTTTAAATAAAAATAAGTGAAAAATGGCACAAAGAAGCCTGTGGTGAAGTGGCTAAGTGACGCCACTAGGGTGTAGAGAGGTGGCGACATATTCATGCAGGGAGGTCTGTGGTTCGAGTGCTAGCTTAGTTTTATTTTGGAATTTAATTTTAGGCTTCTAGAAGGCTGGAAGTGGCGTGTAGAGGGACTCTAAGGAGAAGTGATCAGTAGAGAGAATTTAGGAGAACGATAAGGGAGATATCATGGAGAAAAATTAGGAGATGAGCCGTGGATGAAGTGGTGTCGAATTGGACTTTAGGGGTGGCTAAGTTTCGGCTATAGGCTATATAAATGTGTGTGTGCCGAATCTGGGGTCCTAGGTAATGCTGAATTTTCCATTCTTTTTCTTTCTTTTCTTCCCCTCAATCGGTTCCTCCCATAGCCAAACTCTCCCATTGTCGAAATCTCCTAAAGCCGAATTCCTTTGTGTCGAATTCTCTCATAGCCAAACTCTTCTATAGCCGAATTACCACCATCTTTTCTCTTGCCAAAATTCCTTATAGTGCCGAATCTTGGCAGTTGTTCCTCCATCACAAATCGATTGTTACCTACTCTCAATCAAGTGTTGAAAGTCGAATCTAGTTAATAGCTATCTAGGCCGCAGGATCGAAAGGGGATTTGGATAAGGTTCAAAGATCGCAAGCGTGGTAGGATCGTTAGCAAGGATCTAGGGGATACTCCTGATTAGTAGCTAAGGAAGGGCTATTAGAACCCGGTGGCACACGGTTTAAGACCATGGATAGTATAGCATGTCGTAGTAACCAGGTGTGTACAAACACTACACACACATGATATCAGCAATGCCGGAAAGCCGAAAAGCTGAAAGTGGCTAAATGGGCCCGGTGGGCCCTGAGGCTAAGTTGGATGAAATTGATTGATTTGATTATATGAATTGAGTTAGGCATGCATGTTACATGATCTGGAATTATTTTGGGCCTAACGGGCCATATGAATGAGATTTGGGTCTAATGGGCCATAAGGATGTGAATTAGGCATAATGGGTTATATGAACGTGAAATGGGCTTGATAGGCTTTATGAAGATGTAGACAAGTATGCTAGGGTTTAATGGACTTTAGGCCTAGTTCTGAACAACTCTCAAACTGCATAAAACTTAATTCTAATAATTAAACATGTCCGTGGACAAGTCGCTGGGTTAGTGTGTGGCAACGGACATATGCATGTCTAGGAGTGGATCTAGGGAGAGCTTGGTACTTAAGTAGTCCTAGTGGCCCACCTCCTCCTCTTTGGAATCCTACCTGGTGCATAGTGTCTGTTCACTTTAGCCGCGAGGACTTGTTTATGGGCCAAAGTTCATAACTAAAACCCGAGAGGGACCAAATACCCCTGATTTGAAATTTACCAAAATATCCTTAGATTTGTAAAATTACTAAAATACCCCTGATTGTAAAATTACCAGAAGACCCTTGACTTGCGGAATCACCAAAATATCCCTGATTTACAAAATTAACTAAATACCCTATAGAGTAGATTTACAGAAATACCCTTGGGTAGTGAAATGATTAAAATACCCTTAAGTGCCGAATGTGTGAAAATGTGTATGTTGCATTCATGAAATATATGTTGCACTTGGGTGGGTTTTGATGATACGGAGGAAGATTTGAGGATCGCATAGTCGCTTGACGACCGTGGATCCACCGGTGGCTTTAAGCCCATTATAGCAGCTTTGCTGCAACGTTTGAGTAGTGCCGCTGCTAGTGCTACCTTTGGTGTGTAGGGATGGGTGGGTTGATATTTATATCTCCACAGGTGTGTAGGGTTGGAAGGGAAATGGTGTGCAGGGTTGGATTTTGGGATGGGTGCATTGCATTCATGTGATACTGATGTGAAATGAGTTCGTTATGGGCTAAGGCCCAAGACCACCGTTTTTGATAGGGCTTAGGCCCAATGTGATAATTGTATGTTGATTGGATTACCAAGGGTTGTACACACTGAGTTTCGAAACTCACCCCTTTTTATTAAATGTTTCAGGCGATCCTCATTGAACGGCTCGACGTGGGAGAGGACTCGGAGATGGCCACACTACAAGATACTTAGAAGTTTTATTTATTTGTCTCAAAAGACATGATTTTAATTACTTTATTTTCGTTGGATGTAATAAGGCCTTGTACTCCGATTTGACTTTAGATTTTGGGTTTTGTTGTTTCAACTGTTTACTTAATTATTAAACCTGAGTAAATTTCTTATGTTTAAACTTGGTTTCTGAAATACTTAAAATAATAGAATGGGCTTTTATCATTACTTAACAAGACTCAAGGATTTTGGGCTTTTGGGTCTTAAATTTTTACTTAGCAAAATCGTTGAGTTATGCCTTTGATGTGACATTTCCAGATTCGGCCATAGCGTCTGGGCTGAGTCTGGGGGTGTTACATTATTCATTTGTCCATGTTTCATTTGCATATATTCACATTTCATTTGCATATACATCACATAACATTCTTTGCACATATATACTTACCTTTCATTAACAAATATTGTATACATTTCAACGTACTTGAATCGGAATGTCATTCATTTAATCAGTTATTTCTCGGAAGGCCCGTTGAACCGTTCAGAATCAATAAGGATACTCGTATAGCTCGTAAAGCTCGTACAATGCCAACGTCCCAGACGTGGTCTTACATGTAATTAAATATCGATGCCACTGTCCTAGACAGGGTCTTACACGAAATCATATACGATGCTGATGTCCCAGACATGGTCTTACTCGTAATCTCTAATCGATGTCATTGTCCCAGACACGGTCTTACACGATATCTCAAACCGTTGCCAACGTCCCAGACATGGTCTTACACGAAATCATATCTTGAAATCCTATGTCATGACATATGTATCCTCTACTATTCCTAGGGTTCGTACGGGGCTTTTCGGACGTCGTCACGTTATCGAAACTTTCTCGTATTCATATATTCTGCTTCTCGAACAATTTAATATCATAATAACATATATAACTTATTCAAAAATACATACATTTGCATTACCATTCGGCATTGAATTCAATCATACAAATAATATGCATTTATAACATGATTTTGTAATGTCTATTAAAATACGTACTTACCTCGTTCGCAGTAACGACAAATTAAGTCGACTAATCTGATAGTTTGATTTTCCCTCGATCTAGATCCGAATTCCACTTTTGCCAATCTAATTAGTATCAAAATTAACTTACTTATTCAACATTTTATTCAATTTCATCCAAGAACACATAATTTGGGCATTTTGCATTTTAGCCCCTAACATTTCACATTTTCATAATTTAGTCCCTATTTCAAAATAACACAAAATACACAAAATCTCATCAAACCAATGTTAGGCTGAATTTACCTTAGGTCCCTAGCAGCCCATTAATTTCATTTATTTCACATTTTGACCCCTCAATTTACAAATTTCTCAATTTAGTCCTTAATACACATTTTTATCAAAAATCACTTAATTAAACATAATAATCTATCAACAAAAAAATTATAATTCATCATCAAACCACAAAAACATCAAGCTATCATCAATGGCAAATCTAAAATTCTTCATTAAATCTGAAAATTAAGACATGGGTCTACTAGTATTCGAAGCAACGATCTCAAAAACGTAAAAATTATCAAAAACCAAACAAAGAACATACCCGAATTAAGCTTCCTAGGTTCTGAAACTTAAAGCTTCAACAATGGTGTTATTCTTCTCACATTCGGCCAACAATAAGATGATAATGCATGCCTTTTTTAATGTTTTATTTTATTCATTTATAATTTAACACATAATTTACCATTTTAACCATTATAAAATAATATAAAAACTATATATTAAAAGCCTAATGCCGTCCACTCAATTTATAATGGCCAAATTTCATTTTAAGGACTTCACAATTAATAGACCATAGCTATTTAGTGCTTTAACAATTAGATTGTCATTTTTGCATTTTAGGCGATTAAGTCCTTTTTCACAAATCGGCACTCAAACGATGAAATTTTCATATAAAAATTTCACACATATCAATTCACATACTTTATGCACGGAGAATAATATTAAAATATTTTTTTGACTCGGATTTGTGGTCCTGAAATCACTATTTTGACTAAGGTCTAAATCGGGCTGTTACACTACTGATAGCTGAGGTTCGGCATTTGTTGTGGATACTTATCAGCTTGTGTGAGAAGAATCGTGTAGCTTACATTCCAGCCGTCAGCTTGTGTGAGCAAACCCATTTTACAGATCGAGTGAGCAACGGTGTAAAGGAAAAGGAAAGGAAAGGTTATATGTTTAGCACACTTTGTGTGAGCTTTCCCGCGTATCTGATGTTATTCTGAATGGTTCAGAGGGCATGAAAAGGAAAGGAATGGTAAGTTTTTAAATGACTTATGTCATAAATTTATGAAAAGGATTGAAAAGGATATGTTGAGTGAAAGTATACTTATGTTCATGAAATTGATGATTTCAAATGATGTTGTTCATGTATAATGACTTACCTTTTGTTAATTCAAGTGAATTGTGAAGATGCATGATCGGTTGTTTAACATCACAACAATAATGTGCAAGCGTACACTGTCAATGCAAGTAGACAGATGTGACTCTTTCGAATATCGATCCCACAGGGATGGTTGTCTTTTGTCTATTAATGTCGGTGCAATAACTAGATAGAAACGAGATAAATTGTGAGGATAGTTTTTGAAGCAACAAATTGAAAACAATAAAATAAAATATGATAATGATAAACTGGGATCCCCGACATGAATCTTCAGCAGAATACTAAGTGCTCACAAGGTATAAAAGGATAGGTGATTGTCGAGGCAATAAATTTCAATATATATCTTACCAAGCGTCACTCCTCTATTTAATCTGAGATTTAAACATGCACATTAACCCCACCTTCCGATGATGGCAATATGGCACTATTAAGAACAAGTGGACTAAATTCCTCTAATCCTTACTCAACTTCCGTTGTAATGCTTGTTGGCTCAAACTGTAACTGCACTTTCCAGTGTCAGTGACTGCAATAACACTTCTGTGTTAAGAAACATTCAAACCCCAAGAATAAACAATAAAAGTAAGATTGAATAAGATAACATTTAACCAAGAATTCATGTGTACTTCCATACAAACAGAAAACAGAGAGTAATCACCAGCATTTAGAAAGAAATAAGAAATAATCGAGTGGAGAATACTATTCCTAGACAACTCAACTGAATCTCTCTATTCCCTCTTGTCTCACACTTAGGTCTCCTCGTCAGAAGCTAATCTGCATCAATTTTCACGTTGGCTCACCTGTGAGAGGCTTAAGTTGCCCTAGCTACAAGCTTTAAGGTAGGATGAATAATATGATGGTCAAGAAAAAGCTCTTTTCTTTTTTTCTATTTTTCTTCACACGTCAACCTTTTTTGTCCTCCTCCAACAGTAGAAATGTCCTTTCCTCATAATTATTTTGTCCTTGTACGTACAAGTTGGTTATACCAGATTAGATAGCTCACGCATTTTTAGTTCTTATCTGGACAGCTGTCAGGTGCGGCGACAATTCTGGATGCAATCTAGAAATAACTCATATAGCGACATTAATGCAAAAATATAGCAAAATTAAGGATAAAATAAGCTAGAATTCACTGAGTTATAAAATGCAATTTACTAAACTAAAAATGCTAAAATATATGCTAAGGATAACTAAATGGGAACAATTTAACCAATAAGTAAGGAGGAAAACCTATGTTCTTTCTAGATCTATCACACCTCCAAACTTGAGTTTTTACTTGTCCTAAAGTAAAACAGAAACTAGCAAGGCTACAAAAATTTTACTAAGGCAAATGATCATTCTAGCAACTTGAACCCTCTAAATTCCCAATGAATGAATCACTTTCAGATGAAAGAATATTCCATCGACAATATATAAGCATGAATGAATAAGGTTGCAACTTCATCAATGCTAGCATCATGCTTCAAACCCTAAGTTCTATCTACCAATACAACATTTATTGTACAATACTAAGTATTTATATGTTATATATTTTCGGAATAAGGGATATAAATGCATTACTGTACCCTTATTCCTGAGAAGTAACGATGGAGTGCAACAAACCCCCAGGGAGTACGTAATTGTGCTGACACACACTCATGCAGCGATAGCCTTCGGCCAGATTGATTTTTCTAACGCTTGTATTGGAGTGTTCTCTCTTTAACATTCCATACTACACCCACTTTGGAGTGTCTCTAATTTATAACTATATATATATAAGCAGCTGTAAAAAGCAGATTCATTCAAGATTTAAGGAATGATAGCAGCCATCCATTACTAATGCAACCTAATCCATTCATCAAAGAATTAAAGCTACAACCTTCTGTCAAATTTATCCAAATCATTCATTGATAATTCACATGATTCAAGAATTAAGCATCGAATGTATCAAAAATTTTCTAACAATTTTCATTAACTATAATTAAACCTTGCATGCTTCATTACTGAAAAAAATTTGAAATGTGGGTGCATTTCCAAGTCCCATGTGCATTCCCCCAAACTTAAAGTTTTCATTGTTCCCAATGCACTAACATGAAAATGTAATGACAATAAAAATGCAAAGACAATGTGTACTTATCAAAATAAAACTTACAGCTACATGCAATGCATGAATACTACAACTAAAGCTTAAAATAAACTAACTCCGTTATCCTCAGCCATCAACGTGGCCTGTGATGTTTCCTCCCCCTTCTTTCATTTTTTATCCTTTGAGCGCTTTCTCTTATTTTCTTTGGGCTTCGCATAGTCCTCGGATTGCTCCTCAGTTTCTGGCTCTGCCCCGGCATCACCGGCTGCTTCCTATGTAGGAAAGGCCACTTGGAGTGGTCCAATGTAGACCACTATTTCCAATGAATTGAATTGCTCCTCACTGGTTACCTCAGCAACTTCTGTCGATCTCGCTCCATCTCGCTCCAAATTATCAATATTTGCACCTACAGACTCAGTTGCGGTGACAATGTTCACAATAGAATCTTCCTCTCTTTTTTTCTTTTTCATTTTTAGCAACTTCTTCTTCTTCAGAAACAACTTCCTTTTCTGCAACAACAACTTCCTTCTCAACAACAGTGTCCTCTTGATCAGAAAAAATACCATCCTCGAACAAGCTATCAATCTTTCGCAGGCATTCTTCAATGTCCCTGGATTCCTATTTTTTGTCATTATCAGAGACCTGCACAATGGGAGGGGATGCCACCAATCTATCTCGTTCTTCTAACTCGTCATTCGCGAATGAGAGTTCATAATTTCGAATGATTGGTGAAAACACTGGGATTTTCGGTAGTGGGGATGGGCTCAATTGGCTTAATGTGGATACAATAGAACTATTCCAAGCTTAGTTATAAGCATAAAACAAATTCTGGGATTTCTCCATATCCTCTATTCTAGCGACAAGCCTGATTTGTAACAGCCTAAATTTTGGTGAAATCGGAATAGTAGTTTCGGGACCACAAATTTGAGCTGAAAATATAATTTATTTTTATTTTATAATATGGTCCGTATTATGATAGATATGACATGTGAAAATTTTGGTACGAAAATTTTATCGATTGAGTGCTTAATTACGAGAAGGACTAAATCGCATAAAATGCGAAAGTTTAATTCTAGTAGCTATAAGGATCAAATAGCTATGGAATTCAAAACTAAAGGTCCTTATATGGTAATTAGACCATTAAAGAAAGTATGTAGATATTTTGGTCCATGGAAAAATTAAAAAAGGCTAAGGACTAAATTGGAAAGATGAAAAGTTATTAAATGACAATTTAATTAAATGAAAAAGAAATATTTTCATATCATCTTCCCCGAATATTTCCATGGAAACCCTAGGAGAAAGGATGAAAACTTTTCAAGCTCAATAAGGTATGAAATCAAGTCCTGTTTTTTGTAATTTTGATATTTTTGGAATCGGGATAGTCTAAACTATCTATTTGGGGGATTAAATTGAAAAGTTATCAAGATATGAAAAATGGGTCATAGATGTATATGCTGGAAATTAGAAATTTATGGTAGAAAATGAAAGATTATTGATAGATAAACAACTTTTACAAAGTGATTTTTGATGAAAACATGATTTAGAGACTAAAATGTAAACTTGTGAAATTGAAGGAAAAATTCTAAAATTTTATGAACACATGTGCTATAAATTTTGTAATGGGGCTTTGGTTAGGCTTGGAATAGGGAGTAATTTGCACAAGTTTCATTTTCCGAGCCTAGGGACGAAAATGGAATTTATGGAAAAGTTAGGGGCAAAATGGTATTGTTGTCTAGGATGAAAATGAAGTCCACCTAAATATGAAATGTGATAAATTGATGTTAAATTTACTCGTATAAATCCGGATAGACCAAATTTGGAATTAGAATGAGGAAAAGAGGAAAATGTCGGATTAGTAGATGTTTGTACACGAACCTTTGTCGAGGAAATTTCGTGTAACTAAACTGTGTTTATTTACATGCTTGCATTGATTATGTTTATTTGAATATTATAAATGTCATCAAAATGTGAATGAATTTCATATTCGATCAAGCCCGATAAATAGAAATGTCTAATTTAAATGATAAGGCCTGATAGATGATAAATGACAAATGATAAAAAATGTTACTTTATGCTTAGAATGAATGTGAAGTGTGATCATTTGAATTATATGGATGACTTTAGATATATGAAGTAATCACATGCCGATAATGCTTGAGAAAAATGTTTAAATCCTAGTTGAATAAATGGAAAACCGATGGATATGTGATTTCCCGAAATAAATGAGGTTCTTCATTTGATGTAGACGAGATTTAGCTCGGACGAGTAATCCTATTAGCCTCATTACATAAAGGATTTAGCCCAGACGGGTAATCCTAATATAAGTCCTCTCGAGCATATATTATGAATTGGATTTAGCCCGGACGGGTAATCCAGATCAAGCTCCTTAGAGCATATGTCATAAAAAGGATTTAGCCTAGACTGGTAATCCTATTATATACATGTGTGGCTCGAGAGTGTACTCTATGAGATAGTAACTTATGGGTACCATTGAATATGAATTGACAGATCCTGATTTGTACACCTCGATTGTACTACCTGAGTAACCATCGATATTTCAGATAAATTCAACGGGTAGAAATCTTTTTATGAGAAGATATGTATAAGAAATGAGTTATTATACTTATCCATCTGAAATACAAGAAAATGATGATACATAACAAATGATACATGAAAACATGAGATGATGTTATTTGTACATGGACTTTATTGATGGATATGTGCATTCTTGATTATAGACTTGTACACCTTGAGTGTACTAGTTGTGACCTTGATATTTCGAGTAAAATGAGTAAAGTTCTAATGTGAAATGATTTGAACTCGAAGTGAACTATTATGAAATTATACTTGTAATAATGAGATGAATCATATATGTTATGTGAATACATGTTGTGGAAAAACATGTGTGTATGAGAATCCAAATATTGATGAATTCATATATATGTTTTGATGTTGTTATGGAATATATGATTAACAAGGGCAATGAGGATGTGTGTATGGCTTGAGGTCAAATTGATTGAATGTGCCTTACTTAATTACCTCAAAATAGAATGAATGGTAAGTTAAGTACCATGTTATACGAACTTACTAAGCATGAAATGCTTACCCCATTTTATTTTCCACTGTTTTAGAGTAAATTAGAAACTCGTTGGATTGGAAGCTCGGTGGAGATCACTCACACTATCCATCGGCCCATGTCGGTACAATATGGTAAATCAATTACGGCTGTAATGGCATGTATAGGATATGTTTGCCATATTGGCATGTAAATGTAAATGATGCTTGTAGTCTAGCCATTGGAATGGCTAATAATGGTTTGATTTGATATATTTGTAATGTCATACTATGGTAGCTACACATGTGTTAAGTAGTTGATAAAATTATATCTATCATATGGACTAAACCAAGACAAGATTATGAACATGTATGCATGAAATGGTATTGGAAACACGAAAATTTCTACACTTTTTCATGCCCTTTTTAACTCAAATTTATGCAGTCTCGATTAAATTCTTGTCAAAAAATAATTAAATATTATAAAATAATTAAAATGTGCTAAAAAATATGAACATGATGAATTTTAATTAATTTTATAGTTAATTTTGATTAATTTTGACTATTTTCGACAGATTCGCACAAAGGACGAAAATTAACTCGGCAGACACTGCTTGAAGAATAAACCCAAGAAACAATTTGAAGTATCGAGGCACATTTATTTCCAGCCCAAGACGGTCCGATTATGAATATTAAATCATAAATAATTAATTTTAATTTATTCCCAATATAATTTGGGCTAAATAAATTATTATTAATTAATTATGGAAAAAGGGCCCATTTGAACTGCACTGGTTGAACCAATTTCAGTGAACCGAACCGAGCAAAGAATTGGGCAGCCCAAACCGTCCATATGCTAACCCAAATCAGCTTATTAGCTGATTAATTAAGCTTGCAAAGAAGCCCTTGAAGACTTTTCAAAGTTGCATTCAACCCCCTCCACAATTAGTGGCTTTGTAGATTTGCCCCATGCCATATTTAGCAAAGTTGAAGCCATCAACTTTGCCACGTAGATGGCTGGCCAAGGGGTGTAACACCCCATACCCGAGTCCGAGACTAAGACTGGATACGAGACATTACCATGCTTGAACTCACTTAAACATATACTTACAGGCTATTAAATTTCGTCCCGAATTAAAAACTTCTCTTTCTTAGTCAAATCAGACATTTCATGGGCCTACGAGGCCTTAGACTTACGTCCTAAAACTTTCAGAACTCATCTGGAACCTTTCTCTCGAACAGGGGTCACACGCCTATGTGACTTGGGACACACCCGTGCACCCCTAAAACATGCCCGTGTCTTTCACCCGTGGTGGATACTGGCAAATTACACACGGCCTGGACACGCCCGTGGCCCCAAACCGTGCCTAAAACCCCAGCATTCTGCCAATGCCCCACGGCCAAGGCACACACCCGTGTAGCTAGCCCGTGGCCAACACTGATTAATCCCACACGCCCTAGGCACACGCCCGTGTGACTAGTCCGTGGTCTATTCTGACTTAAGCTACAAAGGTGCAGGGTGCACACGGCCTAGACACACGCCCGTGTGTCCATCCGTGTGGGCACTTAGAGGCTATTTACCAAGCCAATTGCCACCCTGAAATCAAGACCAAACTCATGTTCAATTCAGCAACTCAAGTATTACATCTAACATGAACAAGGATGCATACTTCATTGATAGATTAAAACATACATACTTAATCATTCATGACTCATCTCTTTGGCCATATACAAAAAGAATACTAAACTTGATAGCCAACACTTTGGCTAGTTTTAAAACATAACTCAAAATGAAATGTTTCCTATACATGCCGTACTTAATATAAACAACTTGGCTATACCAAAATAGCGATTGATAGTGTGCTCCGAGCTCCGATGACGATGATCCACGAGATTAGCTAGGCGGGACTACATGGAAAGAAAGAATAAAGGACGTAAGCATTTAGCTTAGTAAGTTTGCATGTAATTCTCATAGCAATATATTTTCTTAACATTAACCATTCATCATAAACAATGGCATTATGAATCTCAAGTATTCAAGCATACTTACTCTTACTGATTCTTACATATCTCATGGTGCTTACTATTCTCATGCTCGTACGGTAAACAATATACCTGTATCACTTGATCACATAGATCAATATACTTTACTATGATAAGTATAATCTCAACTTCATCATTCATATCATGAATAATACTCTTAACTAGCATAACTTGATAATAACTTTACTTAACTTTCTTACTATATCCTTTGAGCTTTACTATCTTGCTCGATGAATTTCTATGAATAACTAAGGATACTGAATCTCATCCCACATAACTCGATGCCAAAGCCATATCCTCAATATGGTCTTACATGGGATCTCTCATCTTGGTATTGATGCCATGTCTTGACATGGACTTACTCAAAGTCTTCCTTGTGTGTTCCCTTGGGAACTTACCATTGCCATGTCTTGACATGGTCTTACTTGGTATCTTTACTCATGAACTGGTCAATGCCGAGCCTTGGCTTGGACTTACATGAAATCTTTCTTGTTACTCACCAATGCCATGCCTTGGCTTGGACTTACATGGAATCTCTACCTCATGGTAGCTTTTCAATTCCAAGACTTGTCTTGGACTTACATGACATCTTTGCTCGGAGACTCACCAATGCCATGCCTTGGCTCGGGCTTACATGGGTCTTCATCTCATAATAACTCTTCAATGCCAAGAATTGTCTTGGACTTACATGATAACTTGCTTGATTACCGATGCCATGCCTTGGCTTGGTCTTATACGGACTTTCTTATCTAGTGTGGTAGACCGAGTATCCTAAGTAATTCAACTTCAATCGAGACTTTCTCATGCTTAATCTCATTAGTTTCTTTATTTAACATAGCAATAAGCATTTCTATGGTAATAATGTACATTATACTAATCAATTCAATGATAATAATCATAAAGCTTAGAAATCATACAAACTTACCTCAATATACAAAATGTATGTAGATATGCAATTTAGTCCTCGACTTTGTTCTTGCCTCGATTTCGATCCGGGCTTTGTTTTTCTTGATCTATAATAATAATTAGATCATTTAATACTCATATTGACTAAATTGACTCTTAACTCATACTTTGGCAAAATTACTATTTTGCCCCTAAACTTTCTCATATTTGCACTTTTGCCCCTAGGCTTGTAAAATAATTCTCATTCAACTTTATTAAACATCATGTTTAGCTGATTCATTTTCTCTACTATAAAAATCATCAATTCTCACTATTTCTAATAGGTTTGACCAATTTCATAACTATTACAAATTAGTCCATACTATCATTTTTCATGAAATTCACTAAGGAAAAGATGTTTATCTAACATCAAACTCCCATAATCTTCCGTAAAATATCATTTTACAAGCATGATACACATGGGTAGATTTTTGAACATGCTTCTTAGCTTATCTTATAGCTAAAAATAGCTAATTCATAATACGAGGACTCCAAAAATACGAAGAATATTAAAAACGAGGCTAGGATGACTTACTTGCAAGCTTCAAAAATTTGAAGAACCCTAGCTATAGAGTCTCCCAATTTTCGGCACAAGGAAGAAGATGAATGAAATTTTTATCATCTTTTTCCTATTTTAATCATTTAATTGGTAAATGACCAAAATGCCCTTCTCTTTAAAAATTTACAAACTACAAACTCATGTCCATTTTTGTCCAAAACTTATAATTTGGGAAAATTGCTATTTAAGGACTTCTAATTAATATTCTAAAGCTATTTCATACAAAAAGCTTCTAGAAACTCATATTTTGCAACTTTTGCAATTTAGTCCTATTTGATCATTCCATGTCAATTTCACAAAATTTCTACATGGAACTTTAATACTATCATGCAAACATGTCATCAACCTTAAGAAGTCAATTTACTAACTCAGATTTGTGGTCTCGCACCACTATTCCGACTAGGCCCTAAATCGGGCTGTTACAAGGGGGTCTCTTTGGCTGATGGGATTTGATATTTTTAGCAGCCACAATCATCTATAAAATCCAACCCTTGCTGATCATTCAAAGCATCCCTCACACCAACAACAATCTCTCATTCACATCTCTTCTCTCACACTTTTCTCTCCTCTCTCAATTCTTCTTTCATTTTCCTATTTCCTTGCTCTTGTGACGATTTCTCCCTTGGGAAAGGGGTCTTCTTCAGCCATCGTTGAGTAGAAATTAGAGTGTTCATAAGCCACCTTGATAGCCGAGGACAAAGGAGGACGAAGAACGGAGCAATCAGTCAGGCCACGGAGAAACACCGGATTTGCTTCTTGTTCCCTATCTATTTAAATTTCGTTATTGTTTTGACAAACATGTTTATGAATATTTATGCTATTGGAATGGTTAATTTAATCAGCTTAGCTTGAATTTAATTCGTGTTGGGTTGATTGCATGACGTCCTTTTAAATTATTAAAATTGTGTTTATGTTGTTATAGGCCTCGGTAAAATGCTTGATTAAGTAAAATCATGCCTAAGTTATTCTGGCATTATAATTGTTTAGATAACTAAAGAATTAATTATTTAAACGCATTGAAATTGTAATTAATGGACACAATACTTGATCAGTGCATGTTTAATTCTTCTAAGGTAGTTGAAGATTAGATTAGCATTGTATTTGGCGATACATATGCCTTGCATAACTTGTAAGATTTTTGTGATTAAACTGTTTCAAGGTAAGGATACTTTGTTACCTCACATAGTCTTTTATATGCTTATTAGGTTGAATTAATCATTTGAATTGACATAGGAATATGCGAGAGATTGTTTAATTTAATAAGTATGTATGTGCAATAACATGTTTACCTTTATAAATCTGTTTTATCGATCGAGTTGACATAGGAATATGTACAAGAGATAAATGGATTTTTGATTTGTAAATATGTTCATAAGTTAGCAAATTACCAAGTTGTCATGATTTATTCGTAACAAGTATAAGCATAAGTTTAATAATTCTAAGGTAAGAAATGTAATTAATACAACACAATTATATCATCTTGATTAAAATCAGCTTTTGAAATCGTGCATTAAAACTTTATTTTATTTTATTTTACTTTGTTTTTTTTAGTTTTTAAATATTTCTTAAATCCAAATATTTTCCCTTCACCAAAGTGTTTGAAATCATTTTCATAAATAATTCTTTACAGTCCCTGTGGGTACGATAACTCGAAATTTACTTGTCACTTTATTACTTGTTGCGATTGTGTTCACTTGCACATTTCCACCGTTCTAGGTATGCCATGATGAATGATGAAATTTACTTATTTGAATGCTTAGAATGGTTGGGTTGTACTTGGTATGTTTTAGAGCAGGAAAATGGTAAATTTGGGTGACAAATGAGGCTAGGAAATGACTTTATTTTGTCCACACGGGCAAACACACGGGCATGTGTCTAGACCGTGTGTGACACACGGCCTACCCCATGGGCGTGTAGCCAGGCCGTGTGTCCCCTGCACCTTAAATTCGAGAAAATAGAATGCTCAGAATTGAGCACACGGGCCTATGTCTCAGCCGTGTGGGAGACACGACCTTGAACATGGGCGTGTGTCTTGGCCGTGTGAAACCTGCACCTAATTCGAATTGAATTAATTAACCACACGGCCTAGCACATGGGCGTGTGGCATAAGTCAGTAAGCACCTAAATTTGAACAAGGCCTGCAGCACGGGCGTGCCCCTTGGATCACACGGGCGTGTGAGCCCTGCACCTTGGAAAATTTTTGAAATGTCACGAAATTTTTTTGGAGTTTTCGATTAAGTCCCGACTCGATTCTAATGCTCGTATTGGGCCTCGAGGGTCCATCTAAGGGACGTTATGAATGATCTCAGTTAATGAATAGTGATTGACATAATCTATCTGAAAATGTTTCTAAATGTTCTGGTAATGCTTCGTAACCCTGTTCCAGCGATGGACTCGGGTTAGGGGTGTTACATGATCAGCCCATTGTTGATGGAATTGACCTTTTTTTCGACATCTTTAAATTTTGCACCATAATGATGTCTCTATATTCAGGTTTGTTCTTTTGCTATCGGCTTTGGTTTTGCCCTTCCTTGTCTTGCTTGTTTCTGCCTCCTTCAGTATCGGCATATCTTTGCCACAAGTCATTCTTTCTATATAGGCTTCATTAATCAGGCCCTTATTTTCCAGGACTTCCTCACCATCGTGGGCCACGATTCCTCTTTGCTGGCACAATAACATCACCAATGATGGGAAAACCAAGATTCCAATTTGCCTTGCGGCGCACTCAGCAATTTCCTAGTGAAGTATTGCGTCGACATCAATCTTTCTGCCCTTGACGATGGAATGTATCAGACACATTTTTTCAAGGGTGATGGTGGTGCTGTGAGTAGAGAGCTTTAGCCTGTAGTTGACAAAATGAAGCCAGATTTTGCTTTGCAGCGTCAGGAAGCGACGATGCATCGTATAATTCTTTTGATGGGAACCTATCCACAAATCTCCTTCGACACACAAGTCTTTCACCAACATGTCTCATTTTTCATCTGTGATATCCTTAATGAACTCGGAGTGTTCGTTTAGATCCATATTGGTGTTGTACAGCTCGTTGATTATTTTAGCGTCCCATGGTATTAAGCCTTCTCGAACAAAAAATAACTCTAACTCATGATCATAAATGTTAGCATAAAACTCACGTACCAGTGAAGGAGAATAGCTTCTAGGATGGGCGCAAAAAGTTTCCCATTTCAACTTCAAGATGGTTTTGTAGACTTGCTTACCCAAGTCTTGTTGTTGCGAAAGGGAAATGCCCTGTTCGGGGTGGAAGTTTCGATTCAACATGTTGTCTTGAAATCGTTCCTTTGCCGTTTTATTAAAAAAGATTACTGGCTACTTTTTCTGTACTAGCCTTGGGGATTCTGATTCACGAACTGCGGTAGCAGAGGACACATGTTGTTCAGCAGATTTGGTGGCTTTCTTGATCGAGCCTCTCATTTTTGCCATCTTTTGTTGAGGGAAATGTTTTAAATTTGAAAAGATATGATCTTGAAAAGAGAAAGGAAATAAAAATGGTTGCTTGAATATGTTACAGTCAGTATAGTGGGGGAAGATTTATAGTGAGTGAAAGAGGAAGATGAAGAGGCGTGTTGTTTTGTGGAGAGAAATAAAGCTGGCAGGAATAGTTGTGTCCAATAGAAATTGTGCCCGCTCAGAAGGATCAAATGGCTGAGTGATTTTTGATCGAACGGTGGAATCTGAATTTCCCTGAATTTTGATGAGTTATAAATGGTAGTACAGAATTATGGAATGCGTTGACAGCAAAATTTCAATGCGCCGACAAAGGTACCTAATTATTCTACAAAAAGGAAGGAAAACAAACTTTAACAAAACATAAATAAAATAAACCACGGAGTAATAATTAAAAATTAAAATTTTTCGACCAATTTAATGGTTTCTGCCTATTTTTTATCACTGTTGCCAAAATAGTGTTTGAGCCTCTGTCCATTTACTTTGAACTGGTGTCCATCACGTAAATCTCGAATTGTGACTACACCATGAGGAAATACGTCGACAACTTCAAAAGGTCAAGACCAACGTGAACGCAATTTACCTGGGTGCAATTTAAGTCAAGAATTGAATAATAAAACCTGTTGACCCGTGATAAATTGTCGTTGTAAAATAATCTTGTTATGCCATTGTTTGGTCTTTTCCTTATAAATCACAGCGTTTTCATAGGAATTTCTCCTAATCTCCTCTAGTTCAGTGATATCCAACAACCTTTTCTTTCCAGCCGCTTCATAGTCCATGTTCACTTGCTTAATTTTCCACATTGCTTTTTGTTCCAGTTCAACTGGAAAGTGACATGCTTTCCCAAAAACCAATTGATACTGCGACATCCCTAATGGAGTTTTGTATACTGTTCACAATGCCATAAAGTGTTATCCAATCAAAAAGACCAATCTTTCCTTGATGGGTTTACAACCTTATCAAGAATATTCTTAATTTGTCGATTCGATACTTCGGCTTGTCCATTGGTTTGTGGATGATAAGTAGTAGCCATTCTATGATTAACTCCATATCTCTTCAGTACGGTTGCCACTTGGTTGCAATGAAAGTGTGTACCCTGATCACTAATCAATGCCTTTGGTGTGCTAAAGCGATGAGTACATGCTTGTGAAAATTTTTTAGCACTGTCTTTGCATCATCCTTTGGGACTGCAACAGCTTTAACCCACTTCGAGAGGTAGTCAACAGCTACTAATATATAAAGATTTCCAAATGAACTTGGAAACAGTCCCATAAAATCCATACCCCAAACATCAAATAATTTAATATCCATAATTGGCTGCTGCAACATTTCATTGCAGCGGGATATAAAACCAGTGTGCTGACACCTATCGCATTGATTCACAAAATTGTGGACGTCTTTGAATAATGATAGCCAGTAGAATCCTAATTGGAGAACTTTAGCAGCAGTTCTCATACCAACGAAATGACCTTCATAAGGAGCATCATGACAATGCTTCAGGATTGAAAGCATCTCCTATTCCAGAACACAACGTTGAATGATGTTGTCATTGCATACCTTGAATAAATATGTCTCGTTCCAATGATACTTCACTACGCCACGAAGAAATCTTTTTTCTTTTATGGCCTGTGACACCCAATGGGAGTTTTCCATACACTAGATAATTAACAAAATCCACATACCAAGGAGTTGCATCTATAGAAAATAACTTCTTATCTGGGAATGTGTCGACAATTTGAAGTATGTTTTCGTCTTCACTGCAAACTTCCAATCGAGACAGATGGTCTGCAACTTGATTCTATGAACCCTTACGGTCTTTTGTCTCGATGTCAAATTCTTGCAACAGTAATATCTAGCGTATTAGTCTTGGTTTGGCATCCTTTTTTGTAAAGAGATATCTCAATGCCGAGTGATTAGTGAATACAGTAACCTTTGCACTGACAAGATAGGAATGAAACTTGTCGAAAGCAAAGACTACAACCAACAATTCTTTCTCTATGGTGGTATATGCAAGAGTTTTGCTAGCATAATAGAGGGCATGAAATATTTTTCCCTTTCGTTGTTCTAGCAATGAGCATAAGGGCTTTGCAATTTTTGAAAAATCTCTAATAAACCTTTGGTAAAACCCCGCATGTCTAAGAAAACTGCGAATACCTTTCACGTTTGTTGGTGGAGGTAATTTCTCAATGATTTCCACCTTAGCTTTGTCTACTTGAATGCCTTGACTAGAGATGTGATGTCCTAACACAATGCCTTCAGTTGCCATGAAATGACATTTTTCCCAATTCAAAACAAGATGTGTGTCTTCACACGGCTTCATTACTTTATCCAAATTGCCAGCGCAATGATCAAAATCATTCCAATAGACTGAGAAATCATCCTTAAAAACCTCTAAAGAGTCTTTGATCATATCTGAGAATATTGCCATCATGCACCTTTGAAATATGGCTGGTGCGTTGCAAAGATCGAAAGGCATACGGTGAAAAGCGAAAGTACCAAAGGGGCAGGTGAAGGTTGTTTTCTCCTGATCCACCGGTACCCAGAATAGCCATCTAAAAAGAAATAATAGGCCTTTCCAGCAAGTCGATCCATCATTTGGTCAATGAAAGGAAGTGGGAAGTGATCCTTCTTTGTGGCCGTATTCAATTTGCGATAATCCATACAAACTCGCCATCCTGTGGGAATGCGTGTAGGAATTAATTCATCCTTATCATTGTGAACCATAGTGATGCCACTCTTTTTAGGTAAGCATTGCACTGGACTTACCCAATAGCTATAAAAAATCGGGTAAATAATTCTAGCATCAAGCCATTTTATGATTTCCTTCTTAACAACTTTCTTCATCTTCTCATTTAATCTTCTTTGCTGTTCAATCGATTGCTTACCTTCATCTTCCAACTTGATCTTGTTCATGTAAAAAGAAGGACTAATACCTAGAATATCGACAATACTCCAAGCAATAGCTCATTTATGTTGCTTGAGAATGTGGACCAATTTCTCTTCTTGAGTTACATCCAGTGTTGCGGAGACAATAACTGGGAGAGTATTGTGATCACCCAGAAAGACATATTTAAGATGAGGAGGTAGTGGTTTCAATTCCAGAGTAGGAGCTTCTTCAATAGATGGTTTGAAGATAGGGGTTATTCTATTGGCTAGGTCTAAGGATTCAATTTTCCATCCATGCTTGAGTTCAAGATTATTAGCTTAAACCATGCTGTCACAATTGTCTAAGGACTCGACATCAGATGTCACTGCAAACTCTTCAGAAAGTACTATGCTTTGGTCATTAAATTTTGCCTCAATTAGATCATCTAGCACATCGACAGAATGGCATTATTCTTTGTCCTTGCATTGAATAGATTAAAAAACAATGAAGGTGACTTGCTCATCATTAAGTCACATGGTTAGTTCACCTTTGTAAACATTAATAAGAGTTCGGGCAGTGGCTAAAAATGGTCGTCCCAAGATTATGGGAACCTCCCTCTCTACCTCGCAGTCAAGTATGATAAAATCAGCCGAAAAAATAAATTTATCTACATGAACTAAGACATCTTTGATTTGCCCTTCAGTTTGAGCCAAGGATCGATCGGCTAGTTGTAATGTCACTACAGTAGATTTCATGTGACCAATTCCAAACTTTTTGAAAGTAGATAGTGGCATTAGGTTAATGCTAGCTCCAAAGTCACATAAAGCCTTTCCCAAATAATGATTGTCAATTGAACATGGGATGGTAAAGCTTCCAGGATCTTTCAATTTAGGGGGCAATTTGTTTGTCAAAACAGCACTACAGCCTTCTGTGAGTGCAATAGTTTCAATATCAGTGAGCTTCTTCTTCTTGGACAAGAGGTCTTTCATAAATTTCCCATAACTCGAAATTTGTACCAAAGCGTCTACTAAAGTAATGTTGATCTGCAGTTGCTTCAGTGTGTCCAGAAACTGCTAATACTGCTTGTCATGCTCATTCTTCTGGAATCTTTGTAGGAATGGTAAAGGTAGAGATACATCTGCTTGCGCCAAACACCTTTGATTGCGTCGACAGTTTCGAAGGTCGTAAATTAGGCATATGAGTGAAAATTTGTGGAACTTATTTGTCTGATGCATCGAAAAACTCTTTAGATTCAACCTCTCACCAGTGATCACTCCATCCGTTCTTGAGGTGCTACAGTAGAGTCTATAAACAGTTTGCCAGTTTGTTGACCACTCCTAAGAGTGATAGCCTTACAATGTTCTTTCCCCCTCAGACTGGGATTTTCCGTGTCACTAGGTAATAAGCCTGGTGGTCGAGTATTCAGATTTGAAGCAAGTTGTCCTAATTGTGCCTCCAATGCTCGAATGGAAGATGAATTTTGTAACACCCCAAACCCAGCCTAGAAGTTAGGCCCGAGTTCGGAATGTCACATTAAAGGCATACTCCAAAAAAATTTTATAATTTAACAATTTAAGGCCCAAAAGCCCAAAACCCTCGTATCTTGTTAAGCTAAGAGGAAAAGCCCACACTTTAGAAAAACGTTCAAATGTTAAGTTAATTCGAAAATCATGATAAATTGAGAAATTTTATTTAAGTTTATTAACTGGATAGTTGAAACAATAGAAATAAACCCCAAAATATAAGTCAATTAGGAGATACATGGCCTTATTACAATTCAATGAAAAACAAAGTATTTAAAATAAATTCATTTGAACAAATTAAAAACATTTTATCACCTTGTAGTGTGGGCATCTCTGAGTCCTCTCCCATGCCGAGCCGTCTATTCAGGATCACCTGAAACATAAAAAAAAGGGTGTGAGTTTCGAAACTCAGTGTGTACAACCCTTGGCAATCAAATCACATACAAATATTCACATTGGGCCTAAGCCCTATCAAAATCGGTGGTCTTGGGCCTTTGCCCACAATGACCTCATATCATATCATATCGTATCATATACAAACAAGATAATGCAAAACCCATCCCAATAATCCATCCGCTACATACACCATTTCCCTTCCAACCATTACACACCTGTGGGGATTTCTAAATCAACCCACCCTTCCTCTACACACCAAAGGTTGCTCGGTTGCGGTACTACTGAACGTTGCAGCAAAGCTACTAATCATATAATGGGCTTAAAGCCTCCGGTGGATCCATGGCCATACGACAATGCGATCCTCAAATCTTCCTCCGTACCATAATTCCCACCTATATGCATCCTAAGTAGAATATCATATGAATGCATCAAACACACGAGTAACATCCACAAACTCATATTCTTCACATAGGGGTATTTCCGTCATTTCACTACCCAGGGGTATTTTCGTAATTTTGCCCTATAGGGGTATTTTGGTAATTTGGAAAAATAGGGGTATCTTTGTAATTTTGCAAGAGGGTATTTTGGTACTTTTGCAAAACAGGGGTATTTTGGTAATTTACAAATCTTGGGGTATTTTAGTAATTTTACACATATAAGGGTATTTTAGTAATTTTACAAATATAAGGGTATTTTAGTAATTTTATAAATATAAGGGTATTTTAGTAATTTTACAAATATAAGGGTATTTTAGTAATTTTACAAATATAAGGGTATTTTAGTAATTTTACAAATATAAGGGTATTTGGTCCCTCTCGGGTTTTAGTTATAAACTTTGGCCCATAAACAAGTCCTCGCGGTTAAAGTGAAAAAACACTATGCACCAGGTAGGATCTCAGAAAAGAGGAGGTGGGTCACTCGGACCGCTTAAGTACTAAGCTCTCACTAGATCCAATCCTAGACATGCATATGTCGGTTACCACACTCTAACTAATCGACTTGTCCACAGACATGTTTGATTATTAGATTAAGTCTTATGTGATTTAAGAGTTGTTCAGAACTAGGCCTAAAGTCCCTTAAATCCTAGCATACTTGTTTACGTCCCCCATAAAGCCCATATTACATCCTTACGGCCCATTAGGCCCAAATCTCATTCATATGGCCTACTAGGCCCAAAATAATTCCAAATCATGTAACATGCGTGACTAACTTAATACGTATGACCAAACCAACCAATTTCATCAAACTTAGCTTCAAGGCCCACCGGGCCGGTTTAGCCACTTTTAGCTTTTCGACTTTTCGGCATTGCTGATATCGTGTGTGTAGTGTTTGTACACACCTGGTAACCTCGCGCGCTGTAAACCCCTTAGTCACGAACCTACAATCGACATTACTAGCGATTAACCAAGGTTTTACACATACTAATAAAAAACTGAAACCTCACCGTACCCTTACCGTGTGCCTCACGATCTAGTAGCCCTTCCTTTGCTACTATTTGTGATTATCCTCCAGATCTGCACCCAACATATATCGTCAAAATCAAGTGACCCATAATCCATATAAGTCACCCCTATAAGCCATATTACATTCGACCATTTACTAAACCACCACCGGGACGAGTGCACTTACCTCTTGCTAACGATCCTTACCTACCACGCTTGTGATTGTTGAGCCTTACCCTTGTTAATACAAGTTAACGATAAGGAGGGGTTAGATAGCCCTTCGAATTTTAATAAAACACACTAAAAAGTTCAACTAAGCACTTACCGAAATTCTCCTTTGATCCTGCGGCTTAAATATCTACTGAATAAGATTCGACTTCCAATCGTGACTAAAAGTAGATAACAGTCGATTGAGGTGAGGGAACAAGCAACAAGGGTTTGGCAAGAGTAGAGATTCGGCTAGGCAGGATGATAGTAATTTCGGCAATGAAGGGAATTGGCTTAGCAAAAATTTGGCAAAAAGAAATTTGGCTTTAGGAGATTTCGGCTTTAAGAGAAAGAAGAAGAACACAACTCTAATAAGAATTTCGACAAAAAGAATGATGGGTTTTATTTTCGGCAAATGAAAGAATTCGGCTGAGGGGGAGAAAAGGAAGAAATAATAGAACCCAAGGAACCTTTCAATGAATTCGGCACCCCGTTTATATAGCCACCAGTTGAACACTCCTTTCCGCACAGTCCCATCCGGCACCAACTCCTCCCTCTCCTCATCTCCTGACTTTTCTCCCTGATAACACCTTAATCTTATCCAAAATTTCCTCCACATCCACATACCTACTTACTTCAAACTCTCCACGGCTAGAGTTTAAAACCAATACAACTCTGGCCGTCCATACTGTAAAATAAACACTCCAAAAACACCTTACCACTACTCGAACCTTAGACCTCCTCAGGTGACAACACGCCACCTCATAGCTCCCAAGTGACGCCACTTGCCATTAGGCCACAAGCCCCTTTGTGTCCCATTTTCTCTTAATCTGCTTAAGAGGCCTACTAATTGAAGTTACAGTTCCCCTGGGCTAAAACCAAAATTTTTCCTATGCCTTTACTTGATCCCAGGACATCTCCAACACCCCTAGACACTCCAAATTCATTACCCTCAAAGCCCACATGCCAATTGTCTTTTTCTTGCTCACTTAAAAAATTTCTGAGATCTAAAGCCCAAAGCCCAATAGGCCCAAATCTACTAGGCCCAAATTCGGGGCGTTACAAATTCCCTTGTACGATAGCTTCTGTGCGGGTAATATGCTCCCACATTAACGCCTCAAGAGTTGCTAACGAGTCAGAAGTAGAAGCTTGAGTGTACAGTTGCTGTCGAAGTCCTTGAACATGCTGATTCGGTATTAAAGAGTGTTGTGGCTGCATCAGATTTTGGTGTGGATATGTCTGGCCTTGTTTGTAACACCCTCAACCCGTATCTGTCGCAGGAACAGGGTTACGAAGTGTTATCGAGAACTTTCGAAACATTTTCAGACAAATCATGTCAATCACTATTCATTAACAGAGATCATTCATAACGTCCCTTAGATGGACCATCGAGACCCAATACGAGCATTAGAATCAAGTCGGGACTTAATCGAAAACTCTAAGAATTTTTTTGTGACATTTCAAAAATTTTCCAAGGTGCAGGGCTCACACGCTCGTGTGACCCTAGGACACGCCTGTGCCTCAGGCCGTGTTCAATTTAGGTTGTTCACTGACTTGCGCCACACGGCCATGCCACACGCCCGTGTGCTAGGACGTGTGGTTAATTAATTCAATTCGAATTAGGTGCAGGTTTCACATGGCCAAGACACATGCCCATGTTTAAGGTCGTGTCTCCCACACGACTGAGACACACACTCGTGTGCTCAATTCTGAGCATTCTGTTTCTCAAAATTTAAGGTGCAGGGGACACACGGCCTAACTAAATGCTCATGTACTCGACCGTGTGTCACACATAGCCTAGACACACGCCCGTGTGGATAAAATAAAGCCATTTCCTAGCCTCATTTGTCACCCAAATTTACCATTTTCCTGTACCAAAAGATACCATTACTAGCCATTCCAATGGCTAGATTACAAGCATCATTTACATTTACATGCCAATATGGCCAATATAACCTATACATGCCATTACAACCATAATCAATTTACCATACTGTACCGATATAGGCCGATGGATAGTGTGAGTGATCTCCGCCGAGCTTCCAATCCAACAAGCTTCTGATTTACTCTAAAACAGGGAATAATAAAATTGAGTAAGTATTACATGCTTAGTAAGTTCGTATAACATGGTACTTAACTTACCATTCATTCTATTTTGAGGTAACTAAGTAAGGCATATACAATCAATTTGACCTCAAGCCCTACGCATATCCTCATTGCCCTTGTTAGCCATATAATCCATAGTAACATCAAGACATGTATGAGCTCAACAACAATTAAGTTTCCATGCACTTATGCTTTTCACAACATGTATTCATTTATCATGTATAAATCATCTCTTATTATTACAAGTATAGTTTCTTAGTAGTTCGTTTTGGGTTCAACTTATTTCATGTCAGGACTTTACTCATATTTTGCGAATATTAAGGTCAAAAAAGTAGTAGTACACCCAAGGTGTACAAGTCTATAATCAAGGATGAACTTATATTCATCAACCAAATTCCAAGTGCAAATATCATCGTCTCATAGTTCCATGTATCAATTATCACATATTATCATTTTCATGTATTTCAGGCAGATACATGTAATAACTTATTTTGTTATTCATAATCTTCTCATATCAAGAGTTTTACCCGTTGAATTTATTTGGAATATCGATGGATACACAGGTAGTACACTCGAGGTGTACAAATCAGAATCCATCAATTCATGTCCAATAGTACCCATAAGGTACAATTTCAGATAGTACACTCTCGAGCCACACATGTATACAACAGAATTACCAGTCCAGGCTAAATCCTTTTTATGACATATGCTCTAATGAGCTTGATCTGGATTACCTGTCCAGGCTAAATCCAATCCAAAACATATGCTGGAGAAGGCTTATATTAGGATTACCCATCCGGGCTAAATCCTTTTAGAAATGAGGTCAATAGGATTACTCGACTGAGCTAAATCCCACCAGCAACAAATGCAGGACCTCATTCATTTTGGGAAATCACATACTCATCGATTTTCCATTTATTCAAATGGGATTTAAAATTTTTTAAGCATTATCAGACATGTGATCAATCTCATACATTTATACATTCATGCAATTCAAATGTTCACAATAAACTCAAACATAAAATTTACATTTTTATCATTTATTATTTATCGGGCATTGACGAATATTTGATCATTTCACATAATTAAGGCATTTATACACCTCACAAACACAACATTTAATTCAAGCATAAAATGTATACAATTTAGTTACACGAACTTAACTCGACAAAGGTTCGTGTAAAAACATCCACTAATTCGACATTTTCCTCTTTTCCTCGTTCTAACTCCAAATTTGGGTTGTTCAGATCTATATAAATAACTTTAATCATGAATTTCATACATTTCATACTCATTGGGACTCAATTTACGTTCTTGGCAAAATTACCATTTTGCCCCTAACTTTTCCATAAATTCTATTTTCGTCCCTAGGCTCGGAAAATTAAACTTGTGCAAATTACTCCCTATTCCAAGCCTAACCAAAGCCCCATTACAAAATTTACAGCACATGTATTCATAATATTTCAAAATTTTTCCTTCAATTTCACAAGTTTACATTTTAGTCCCTAAATCATGTTTTCATCAAAAATCACTTTGTAAAAGTTGTTTATCTAACAATAATCTTTCATTTTCTACCATAATTTTCTAACTTCCCGCATATACATCCATGAACCATTTTTCATACCTTGATAGCTTTTCAAATTAATCCCTCAGATAGATAGATTAGATTATCCCGATTCCAAAAATATAAAAATCATTAAAAACGAGACTTGATTTCATACCTTATTAAGCTTGAAAAGTTTTCATCCTCTCTCCTAGGGTTTCCATGGAAATATTTGGGGAAGATGATATGAAAATGTTTTCTTTTTCATTTAATTAAATTGTCATTTAATAACTTTTCATCTTTCCAATTTAGTTCTTAGCCTTTTATTTTTTATTTTTCCATGGATGAGCCCTAAACCATATAAGGACCTCTAGTTTTGAATTCCATTGCTATTTAATCCTTATAGCTACTAGAATTCAACTTTCACATTTTATGTGATTAAGACCTTCTCGTAATTAAGCACTAAATCAATAGAATTTTCGTACAAAAATTTTCACATGTCATATCTATCATAATACGGACCATATAATAAAATAAAAATAAAATTTATTTTCAGATCGAATTTGTGGTCCCGAAACCACTGTTCCGATTTCACCAAAATATGGGCTGTTACAACTCTCCCCCTTAAGGAATTTTCGTCCTCGAAAATTTTACCATTAAAGAGATTTAAACATTACTCTCTCTACAAGTAATTAAGCTACCTTTTTATTTCTCAGTTTTTCTCTACAAGTGCCAGAATTTCAATCAATCTCTCACAGTAAGTCGTATCAGGCTGAATTTAACATTTATAAAAGCAATAACAGATGATGGGTCTGATCAATACTGTCATAACACATATACTCATAAAAACATTGTGAATTCTGTAGAACTCTGATAATATTACCAATCAATACATAACAGGTCTAATTCTTTTCCATAATCTTATATGACCCGATAGACCACGGGCTTGATTCGCCTTTACGGCCAAACCAGGGAACTTTCTTCCATGGAAAAACTTTCATAAATATTTTGTTGCCAATCTGAAATTCTATTTCTTTTCATTTTAGATTTGCATCAGATTTCTGACGATCAAATACTGCTTTTAAACTGTCTCAGATCATTTTCATCTTTCTTCGGTTTCAAAGAATCAGACCTACTTCATGTATCTTTTCTCACTGAACTCTGTCCAAGACATCAGAGTTTTACATTTGTGACCATATAAAACCTCGTACAATATAATTTTGTACTTGACTGTTAACTATTATAATAAATAAATTCAACCCAAGGCAAATACTTTTCTCAGTTACCTTCAAATTCAAGTACACTACATTGAAGTATATCTTCCAAAATCTGAATCATGTTCAGATTGATCACCCGTCTGAAAATGAAACACGGTACTAAAATGTAATCGTATACCCAGAGTGTTTTTTTTTGTAACTTGTTTAAGAGTTGGAATATGAACTATATATCTCTATCAGAAATAACAGAAGCTAGCACATCATGTAATCTGACAATTTCAAAAATAGGTTGTTCAAGCAATCTATCAAGTGAGAAACTCATTCATACCAGAATAAAATGTGCAGGCTTCATCGAACAATCGGCAATTACTCAAATCGTATCTTTCTTTTTCATAGTCAGGGAGAATCCTGATATAAAATTCATAGTGACTTTGTCCCATTTCCATTTCGGTATTTTCACTGACTATAACCATCTTGAAAGTATCATCTCTATCTTACTGATACATCAAGCATTTAAATATAGATTCAGAAATACCACATTTCATTGTTGAGCTACTAATACATTTTTTTCAAATCATTATGC
Organism: Gossypium sturtianum; assembly: GCA_025698515.1. Lineage (NCBI taxonomy): Eukaryota > Viridiplantae > Streptophyta > Magnoliopsida > Malvales > Malvaceae > Gossypium > Gossypium sturtianum. The sequence goes on from CM046949.1 coordinate 92,837,654, forward strand.
ATTTTATCATTTTCCGGATAAACCGGCATAGTACCACTGCGATCATTCTTGTAGAATTTTCCGTACAAGCTCCAAATCCTTCAGTACACAGACTCTGGCTCCGAATAACAGACATTTATCAAATCTATTCTGAAATTCTAAATCAGAAATTATTTCACACTGTATTCATTTAACCCACAACTCAGTATCACTTTTCTGTTGCAGAAACATCGGTTAAGCTCTATACTCAGCTAAAATTATTCTTTCATCAGACAATAGCAATCGAGTATTTATTGCTCATAAAGCAAACAAATAATTTTCTACTCAACATATCAGCAACTATATTTACTTTTCCTGAATGATAATCAATTATCAAATCAGGGTTTTTCAATAATTCAAACCATCTACTCTGTGTCAGATTCAAATCTTTCTATTCCATCGGGGGTTTTAAAATTTTATGATCAATGCGTATATGATATTCTCACCATACAAATACTATTACCAAATTCTCAGAGCAATCACAATAATTGTCAATCCAAGATCATATATCGGGAAATTCTTTTCCTATAGCTTTATCTGACTGGAATTATAGGCCATTACTTCACCTTTCTTCATCATAATACAGACTAATCCATTCAATGATGTATCACTGCGATAATAAATTCCTTACCCGATTCAAACTGAACCAGAATTGATGCTTCGGTCATCATGGCATCCAACTGATCAAAGCTTTACTAACATTTATCAATCCATTCAAATCTTACATCTTTCTGTAATATCCATATCATTGATGTAGCTATCACAGAAAACACTTTCACAAAAATTAAAAAGGATATCGAAGCTTTAAATTATTCCGAGGTCACAATCATCAGATAGGTTAAAATCATAATACTATAATAGATTTGACGTTTCCACAATACAGATAGAACAATACCTCATCTTCAATAATAATTTTCAAATAAAAGAGGAAAACCAAAGGTGGCTCCAACATCAACCAGTGCAATAATACAGTTTCTATAATCTGTGTTTCATATTACCAAACTTCATGATCAAGTCAATATTTATAACAGTAATAAATGTAATTACCTTCGATCAAAGAACATCTTTCACAAGTAACCCATGTTTACATAATAAAGAGATTGATGATATCTCAGAGAAAATTTAGAAGAGTAATATCACGCTTACTCAGTAGAAACAACTGTGATAAAGACAATATAACTTGCACATTCGCAATCCAGGGCTTCAATCAGTAGAAGTAGAAAATAACATCATATGAATCTTATCCTCAAATCTTATATCAAACATGAGAAATTAGAAAACCCAAGTAAGGTAGAGCAATACTGCTCATGAATTAACCCGACCTTCAGTAATTTCATCTATCATAATTTACTAGTCTTTCAATACGATAAATATTGCAACTGTGCATGCACAATTTCATATGCCTCTAAAAATAACAGAACAAATAGAATACCCAGAAGAGATTTCTATAATATACTCAATTATAACAGCTGTATTCAAATATCTTTGCAATTTTATCTTTATTTCGCTGACTAATAAAGTCATCGATAATCTTACATTATTTAATTCACTGAAAGAATCAATTCGGAAGAATTTTCGGCCATGCCACACGCCCATGTGATAGGCTGTGTGGTTAATTAATTCAATTCGAATTAGGTGCAGGTTTCACACGGCCAAGACACACACCCGTGTTCAAGGCCGTGTCTCCCACACGACTGAGACACACGCCCGTGTCTCTACCCGTGTGCTCAATTCTGAGCATTCTGTTTCTCAAAATTTAAGGTGCAGGGGACACACGGCCTAACTACACGCCTATGTACCTAGCCTTGTGTCACACACAGCCTAGACACGCACTCGTGTGTTTGCTCGTGTGGACAAAATAAAGCTATTTCCTAGCCTCATTTGTCACCCAAATTTACCATTTTTCTGCACCAAAACATACCATTACTAGCCATTCTAATGGCTAGATTACAAGCATCATTTACATTTACATGCCAATATGGCCAATATAACCTATACATGTCATTAAAACCATAATTGATTTATCATACTGTACCGACATAGGCTGATGGGTAGTGTGAGTGATCTCCGCCGAGCTTCCATGTAACAGCCCAATTTTGGGTCTAGTCGGAACAGTGGTTTTGGGACAACAAATCTGATGCAGTAAAATTTATTTTTATTATAAATTTTTGGTCTACAGTTTTATGGAATGATTTCGTGAAAATTCTATTAAAAAATTTTGACGTTTGGGTACTCAATTTAGTTAGAAGGACTAAGTTGCAAAAGGTGCAAAAGGTGTGTTCTAGAAGCTAGAGGTGTCTAATTGCTATGAAATTTTAAATTGGATGTCCTTAGATGATAATTAGACCATTATGCTTTAGTATGGACAAAAATGGACATGGTTAGTGAAAAATTTCAAAGTTTAGGTGAAAGGCATTTTGGTAATCTAGTAAATAAAGCCAAAATAACTAAAATAAAAGTGTCTGTAACAGCCCAGTTTAGACCTATTCAGAAAAGTGGTTTCGGGACCACAGATTCGAGTCAGAAAAATATTTTAATTTTATTTTCCGTGTTTACAGTATGTAAATTTATATGTGTGAAAATTTCGTGATTTAATTTTACCGATTGGTTGGTTAATTTGATAAAAGGACTTAATCGTGCAAAATGCAAAACTTGTATGCTATTTGTTAATGTGCTATATTACTATGGCTTATTAACTATGAAGTCCTTATTATGAAAATAGACCATGGATAGTGGGAATGGACATAAATGACCATCCATTATATGTTATTTTATGTTTTTATTAAAGGTTAATTATGTAAATTAGTTAAGAAGTTATATTAGATAAAATAAAGCATAAAATCACTTTGATCATCATCTTCCACCACCGAATATAAAGAAAAGAAACAGCCATTTAAGCTTCATTAAGTTCGGCCCTTGCATGATTTATTAGGTATGTGTTTTGAGCTCGGTTTTTGATGATTTTTATGTTTTTGAGATCGTTGCTTTGTCATCTACTTAGCCCATGTCTCAATTTCTGAATGTGATGAAGATTGTGAGTTATTCCATTGATGATTTTGTAAGCTTTGTGATGATAGTTGATGAAATATGAAAGATATGTGATAGATTAATATGTTTTGTCTTTGAATTTTTGATGAATTTGACTATTTTGGGCTAAATTGTGAAAATGAGAAATTGAAGGATTAAAATGTGAAATAAATGAAATATGTGGCCTTATATGGACTAATGGAATATTCGGCCAAGCATGTGTATAAGAAAATTATGTGTATTTTGTAATTTTGTGAAATAAGGACTTAAATGTCAAAATGTGAAAATGCGAGGGCTAATTTGTAAAATGCCCTAAAAATGTGTATATAGATTGTATTAAATGATTTGGTGAATAAAAGAGTTAAATTTTAATGTGTATAGATCAAGAAACAAAGAAAACAAAATTAGATCGGGGGAAATCGAAAGCAGTTGAATAGCCGTTCATTTCCATTCTTTCCTATACGAGGTAAATTGATATACAAATAAATGTGTTTAAATTGAATTATTAATACTTTTATGTAAATGAATTGTGATATATGGCTATTTGAGCTGAATATGTGAAATCCGAAAAAAGTTTCGATAATGTGACGACGTCTGTAACACCCCAAATCCGGCCTAGACGTTACGACCGAATCTGACGTGCCACATTGAAGTGTCTTTCGAAATCAAGGCTTGTTGATAGAGAACCGTTTTTAAGTTAAAACCCATTTAGCTTTTATTGCCTGGAAAAAAAACATTTGGTAAGTTAACTTATTAAGTTTTAAAAATCACTTATTAAAATAATTGCGATGTTGGCTACCGTTGGTTCCTTAATTGATTTAAATCCACGGAAGCTACTCTAATTAACCAACTTGAAGTTTGAAAAATGCGTGTTTGTCTTTAAAACAGTTATTATTTTTGAAAACTTGTTTGTACCAGTTTGGCAGTTCAAATAAGAAATTAAAAACCCAATCAAAAAGGAATTAAATCCACCAAAGGCCTTATTACATAATCGAGAACCCAATATAAAATTTAAATAACTAAGTCCAAAATAAAATATTAATAAACGTGTGGCCACCTCCGAATCCCTCACGGCTCCAAATCGTCTAAGGCTGGGGATTACCTGTACAGTTAAAAGAAAGGGTGAGTTTATGAAACTCGATCGAATATATGCGGATAACGATGCCTGGGCACGAGCCCTATTCGATAAGATGACAGTGTGGGCCTAAGCCCAATACAGTATCAGTATGGTGCAAATATGCAACCCACCCCAATCCAACCAACACACCACCTGTACCAACCAACACACCATGTGGGGATAAAATCGACCCACCCAACACACCAATATTGCAGCATAGCTTCCAGTAATAATAACGCAGCAGAGCTGCCAGTAACAGTGGTTGTGGCAGAGCCATCGATGAACGATGAATGTGGCGAGCCACCATCTGATACTTCCTCCATATCAGAATCCCAACCCCATGCTGTATGTCATGTCATAAAGGTTTCGTGTATGCAAAATGTCCTACTCAGTACAGTCACGCAAATATTATACATTCATCAGTCAACCTACCTCTAGGGGTAAAATTATCGTTTCCATGCATTAGGGGTAAAATAGTAAATTTTCCCTTTAGGGGTATTTTGGTCACTTTACTTATTTTGGGGTCTCGGTGTAGTTAACAACCTTTTCGAAGGTTTACAGTCACCTCAAGCGACACAGGTAACATGTAATGCCCCAAAAATGTAGGGTTTGTAATTTTGCTATTTTGGCTTAAATTCAATGTGTGCTTGGATGGCTAAGTATTTGAGTGTATTTGGGGGTTTTTATGAAGCCTGGGTTCAAGTTTGGCCTTTCGCAAAATTTTGATTTTTGATCTTTTGGGAAACCTGGATGTTAGCTTAAAGGGTTTATATATTAAGTTGTGTTGTTTTAGGACACAAGTGAGCTTGTGTTGTGGTGGCAAGTGGCGTGTTGGGCATGCATGGGGGAGGGGGTTCGAATCCCATAGCATGCAAATAGGAGGCTTTTATTTTATGACTTGGTGGTGTGAGAGGTAGAGTTTGAATCAAACTCTGCAGAGGAGGTTGGAGACTTGGTCAACAAATTTGAATGGGAGGCTGGGAGCAATTCAAGGAGGATTTGGTGGAGAGTTTGAAGGAGTTGGGATGTGAGGGGAGTCTTGGCCGTTTAGGGGAGCATGAGTAAGGGGAAATTCGGCTATGGCATTCATTTGGGTGTATTTTCGGCCTTGTGGGAGTTTAGAGGTGCCGAACTTTCTCTGGTAATTTTGGGTTTTCTCTTTTTCATTTCGGGACTTACTTCTTTTGTGGCATCTCGTGCAACATTTTTTACCATTCGGGTCTTTCTTTCTTATACTTTCTTTTTGTCTCAACTCCTTTCTCTCTTAACTATCATTCATTGTTTTCAAACATAATACCAATCGCCAATTGCCGGATTCTTCACTGAAGCCTACCTTTCTTCTCCACATCTTTCTCTTTGCCGAATCTAATTCATCTTCTTCTTCTCTTGGTTTTCCCCTTTGGCTGAATCTAACTCCTTGTCTCTCTTGATTCCTTTAGCCGATTAGTCTCTTTCCTTGTGATACCAACCTCTGTCAAGTGGCCGATTGTTGCTTTATCCTACCATTTCAATCGAATAATTTTGGTAAGTATTCCTTGTCCTTATTCGGTTCTTGGTCCCTTTTTGATGGCTCTTCGCTGACAAAGCCGAATGATTCGATTTAAGGTTGCTAACTCTTGGACCTTTCTCTTGTGTTGGATTATTTTGATTAATGCAGCATTTTGGCAGGATAGGGATATAGACATCTTCGGTTAGCATCATAAGTGGGTTGGACAACATTCTTGGGTGAATGTGAGTATCAGTTCCATGCTCATTGGGATTGAACATTAGTATTAGATATTGATTTTAACTGTAACACCCTGAATTTGGGCCTAGTAGAATTGGGCCTATTGGGCCTTGGGCATGGGAGCGTTTAAAATTTTTGTGAACAAGAGAACGACACTAATGCAAGTTGGACCTATTAGGTGAGTGATTTTGGAAGGTTAGGGGGCTTCCATGAAGTCTTGGGTTTAAACCTGGGCTTTAGGAAAAATTTTGGTTTAGGTGAATAAAACCCTGGATGTAAGTGAGTAGGCTTTAAGAATATTGTTGGGGAAATCATGACGCAAGGAAGCATGTGGCCTAGTGGTTGTGGCGTCATTAAGGTTGTAAGGGAGCCTGGGTTCAAGTCTTGGCCCTTGCAGAATTTTTAGATTTTGCTCTTAAAAGAATCTGGACACTGGCACATAGGCTTTATAAATATTTGCGCATGTTTTAAGTCACAGAAGAGCTTGTGGTCTAGTGGCAAGGTGGCATGTGGAGTAATCTTGAGGTCTGAGGTTCAAGTGTTGGCACAGCATAATGGGGTATTTATTTTGCTACCAGGATGGCTAGAGTTTGTGTTGCAATGAAAGTCTGATGGATGAGAGGTTTGAAATGGCCATGGAGAGATGGTAGGAGCAAATCTTGGAGAAGACTAAGGAGAGATTAGTGGAGTGAATCAAGGAGTTGGGGAACTGGAGAGTTGTGCCGTTTGGGGAGACTCTATTTGGTCAATATGGCTGAGGGGGGGAAGTTAGTCATGTCGGCATTGGACTAGGGGTTGCCGAATTCTCCTTGCTCTCCTCCCATATTTCGGCTTTTGAGTTTTTTTTCCAAGAATTATTTCGGTTACTTTCTTTAGGTAATTGAAGGTGTTAGGCATTTTGCACTTTTCTATTCTCTGCACATTTCTACATTTCTTTTCCTCTGCACACGGTTGCACTCTTCATTCCTCTGCTACCGACTCCTCCCTCTTCACAACCTAATTGGGCTATTTTCTTCCACATCTTTTCTTTCGTCCTACTATACAATTGAGCCATCGACAAATCGCTTGTTGCTTTCACCCTCCTCTGTGACCGATTATAGCCTCATCTCTCCCTCGCTGGTTGAGTTCTCTTGACTTCTCTTTCTAGCTGAATACCCCTTCATCTTGTGGCTCCATTCTTTTTCTGTTCTCTTCTGATAGATCCATATTGGTTAGGTCGAATACTTCTCACCTCCTGGGCTACCCATTTTTGATTATTTTGTTGTAGGGGATTGGTCGAGTACTCTTCGGTTCTACCATTGCTTTGTAAGTCAATCTTCATAAGATCTCCTGGCTAACGGTAAGGGTAAGTTATGGTACCCTTCGTTCTTCTAATCCGAATGTTTCCTTTTTGTTAATGGGATAGTAGTTGATTCTATCTAACAATGTTTGGTTATAATCCAGATTCTAGGCAAGGCGTGGGATCGTTTCTGAGCCACGAATGTTGAGAGATTAAGTCTGTAGTTAGGCAAGGTAAGGGAAATATTTCGGAGTATGTTCTATCAAAAGGGCGTTACCCTAGCGACTAAAGACTAACATCGGATTTTGATGGTTCTAGGTTGGGTGCTCGTGGATCTGGGAGCGACTCCGGAATAAAGGTGTGTAATCACACCCCACTTTATCGTGAATCGACGAAAAGCTGAAAAGTCGAAACTTCGGCATTCGAGCCTCACGAGCGTGCGAGCGCTCGTGTGGTAAACCGAGCCCATGATCATGGTCGCTAGATTGTAGAAGTCACCACGAGCGTTCTCGTGGGCTTAGGTTGTAATGGGCCTTATTGGGCCGAGATGGGCCATGTGGGCCCAATGGGCTCATGGGCCCACATGGGTAAAATCTACGATAAGACAACTAATGGATTGGGCTGCGAAAGTCGCATAGCCGTGATTGAAGTTGGGCTGAATGGGCCACACGAGCGTGTGGGCCCACTTGGGCCGGATATTGGGCTTAAGCCCATTTACACTGTTTTGACCTTATATGTTATCTGTGTCGCTCGAGACCTTTAGGATGGTCGTAAATTGACTGAAATACCCACAGAGGGTAAATTACTGAAATACCCTCGGTTTGCAAAATCACTAAAATACCCTCGGTTTGCAAAATCACTAGAATACCCTCGGTTTGCAAAATTACTGGAATACCCTCGGTTTGCAAAATTACTGAAATACTCTCAGTTCGCAAAATTACTAAAATACCCTCAATTTGCAAAATTATTGAAATACCATCGGTTTGCAAAATTACTGAAATACCCTCGGTTTGTAAAATTACTGAAATACCCTCGGTTTACAAAATCACTTAAATACCCTCGGTTTGTAAAATTACTGAAATACCCTCGGTTTGCAAAATTACTAAAATACCCCTTTAGGGTAGAATTACTGAATTACCCTTATAGGATAGAATTACCGAAATACCCCTGGAGGGTAGGATTATCGAAATACCCTTATAGGGTAAAATAACTATTTTGCCCTGTGGGTAAATGACTGGCTTGTGTTATGATTTGACTGATTTGACTGGGATTGTATGACTGTGTTTTGACTGACTTGATGGTGGTTGTATGACTGATATGCTTTTAATATATGTCTAAATGTTTGTTACCGAGCATGGCCATTTTGCATACACGTGTAATGATTGAGTGTGACATACACGACATGATGCATGGGGTTGGGACATTGATACGGAGGTAGTTCTGATAGGGTCGCACGGGTCGCATGACGACTGTGGATCTAGTATTGATCTGTTAAGGTCGCACGGGTTGCCCGAGACGACTGTGGACCGACGGATGGCTTAAAGCCGCGTAATCAGATTATGGCTCTGTGCCATCTTGATTATGGCTTGGGACCAATCGTATTTACCCGTGGCTATGTGCCTAACATATATATCGATGACTCTGTGTTAATCATATTTACCCAAGGCTGTGTGCCGATTATATTACCGTCGCTGATGGCTATGTGCCAAACATATACAGTTACTGATGGCTTTGTGCCAATTATAATATCGCTACTGAAGGCTTAGAGCCCTATATATATACTAGCAGCTTTGCTGCGATTTCAGTTAGGGCCGCAACCGGCTCTAACATTGCTGTGCTGGCTGGGTGGGTCGATTTTATTCCCACGTAAGTGCAGGGTTGGTACGGGTGGTGTGTTGACTGGACCGGGGTGGGATGCATCCTCATACTGTTGCATACTTGTTTTGAGATTTGTCACTGTACTGGGATTAGGCCCACTTGTTCTGTTATTGGTTTGGGCTAGGCCCAATTGATTCTGTATGGGCTGTGACCCAAATGATATGGTAGTGGGCTATGGCCCACGTATGCTCCGAATCGGACCGGGTATCTTTATTCTTTATTAAAGGGCTTTGGCCCGCATCGCTTTGGGTTCTGCTTTCTATATCTCGTGTTACTCTAGTAAAGGGATTGCACACTGAGTTTTTGTAAACTCTCCCCATTTTTAACTGTGCATGTAATCCCCAGCTTTAGACGTATCGGTGTTGCGAGGGACTCGGAGAAGGCCACACACTGCTTATGATTTCTGTTTTGATTATTTACATTCAAGTATTTTGATTCGGGTTGTAATAAGGCCTCTTTAAGTTTCTGGATTTTAACTCCAGGTCTTTCTTTACTTTGGTTTATATCGGTTAGAAGTAAGTCACGGTTTTCCAAAATGATAACTGTTTTTCAACAACACTACGTTTTCGCAACATTTTCAGAATGGTCTCGCGACTTAAACTTTTTCGTAAATTGATTACTCTTAAAATTAGCTTCCGCAACTAAAAAGATATTTTGGGAATAAAATTAATAATCTTTCAATGTACAAGGGTTTTTCAATGAAAACATGGTTTTCGAAAAACACTTCAATGTGACACGCCATATTCGGGCCTAACTTCTAGGCCGTGTTTGGGGTGTTACATTAAACGAAGGAAAAACGTTGGTGGATGTAGGTTTGACGTTCGTGGGTTGCTTGTGCCAGCTGCGAAAAAGGTGTGTAATCGTACACCCAGTACCGTACTGTTTAAACGCTGGATAATGGTGTATTCACACCCTTGTGCTACTGTGAATCGGCAAAAGCCAAAAAGCCGAACTTTCAGCATCTGAGGGCCCAGGATCGTGCGAACGCTCGTAGGGATAAATCGAACCACAATCATTGGCGTTAGACCGTTTAGGCTGCCACGAACGTTCTCGTGGGCTTAGGTCGTAATGGGCCTCGGTGGGCCAAAATAAGCCATGTGGGCCCAATGGGTTCATGAGCCCCACAGGGACGAAATCCATGGTAAGTGACTAAGAAAGGATTGGGCTGTGAAGTTCGCATAGCCGTGACTTAAATTGGGCTGAATGGGCCACACGAGCGTGTGGGCCCACTTGGGCCTAATAGGGGGCTTTGGGCCCAATTACACTATTTTGGCCATATAAGTTATTCGAGTCGTTTGAGATGACGGTAGGCCTTTGGAAGGGTCGTAGACTGTACCAAAATACCCTTGAAGGGTAAAATTATCGAAATACCCTCGAAGGGTAAAATTACCGAAATACCCTCGAAGGGTATAATTACTGAAATACCCTCTAAGTGTAAAATTACTGAAATACCCTCGAAGGGTAAAATTACCGAAATACCCCTTGAGGGGTGAAATTACCGTTTTACCCCTAACCGACAAAATGACCATTATACCCCTAGGGGTAGTTTAAGTGATGTGTGTATGATATTTGTATGACTGATTATGAGTATGATGTACTGCATACACGTAATACTTATGACACGACACTCTGCATTGGGGTTGGGATTCTGATTTGGAGGAAGTACTGTATTAGTGGCCCTGCCACGTTATTACTGTTTTAGTGGATTTGCCACGTATCTAGATTTTAGTGGCTTGGCCACATTTACTGTTATTAGCAGCTTTGATGCGTTACTTTTAGCAGCTATGCTGCGTTATTAGTGTGTTGGCTGGGTGGGTCGACTTAATCCCCACATGGTGTGTTGGTTGGTACGGGTGGTGTGTTGGCTGGATTGGGTTGGGTTGCATCTCTCTTCTGCACTAATATGACTTTGGGCTTAGACCCACTCTTATTCTTGATAGGGCTAAAGCCCGGTGATCTGATTCTCAAATAGGGCTTGGGCCCCGCATCATTCTTCGCACGATAGGGGATTGCACACTGAGTTCTCGTAACTCACCCTTTTCTTTTAACTGTACAGGTAATCCCCAGCCTTAGAGGATTTGAAGCTGCGAGGGACTCAGCGGTGGCCACACGTTCGCAAGTATTTTTATTTATACCCAGTTTTATTTAAGTTATTTATTTTGGGGAGATATTTATGTAATAAGGCCATTTGAGTTTTTTAACTTTTATTTGGTTTTAACTTTTTACGTTAACCTGTTAGATTAGGAAACATGAGTTTTCAAAATAATAATTATTTCTAAAGAAAATCACGCATTTCCAAACTTTAACGTTTACATTTGGAAAAGCTTTCGTGAAATTTAATCCTGATTAATAAACTTGTAATAAATGATAAGACCAATAAATGAATAACAAGTTTTGATTTCACAACCTCAACATTTTCAAAAAGGATTTAAAACTTTAGTCACGAATTTGCATCGACAAGACCGATTTTCAAATCAGCACTTCGATGTGACACGTTAGATTTTGTCGTAACGTCTTGGCCGGGTTTAGGGTATTACATAACATATATGGTCAAAACGATGTAAATGGGCACTAAGCCCAGTATTTGGCCCAAGTGAGCCCAAACGCTCGTATGGCCCATCCAGCCCAAATTCAGTCACAGCTATGCGAACTACGTGGCCCAGTTTAATGTCTACCACTTTTTATGGATTTTATCCGGGTGTGGCCCACGAGCCCATTGGGCCCACACGGCCTATTTCAGCCCAACGAGGCCCATAATGGCCCAAGAGCACGAGAGCGCTCGTGGTGGCCTCTATAGTTTATCGCCCCTGATTTGTGTCTCAGTTTACCACACGAGCGATCGCACGCTCGTGAGGCCTCAAATGCCAAAGTTTCGGCTTTTCAGCTTTTCGACTTTTGCCGACTCACAGGAGCGATAGTGTGATTACACACCTGTTTACAAAATTGCTCCAAATTCCACAAGCACCCAACCTAGATTCAAACAAGATCCAGTGTTAGTCCTTTCCATCGTTAGGGCAAAGCACCCTCTTATTGACGCTCAATCCGAAACAACCTTCTTACCTTGCTTGAATGAGGGTGACCTTAGTCCCTCTACGATCGCTGTTCAGAAACGATTACATGCCCTTGTTGATTTCCTAAAATACAATCAAAATTTGTTTAGTGAATGCTAAGGCACATTCGACCTAACCCCAAAGAACATAAGGTAACGCTTTTACCTTAACTGAACGTTTAGAATGAAGGTGTGACTCCCCTAAGACCGTTCACACTCCACCACTCCTTGAAGAAGACCCTAGAATCACAACGAGTAAAGTACATGGAGGAGGAAATAACAATCAGTTATTTGATTTTGGAAAAAGAAAAGAAGGGCATAGATGTATTTGGTTTTAAAAAGGAAAGAAGAGGAAAGATTTAACCCAAAGGTGAGGAGTATGAACACTTACCGATAGTCAGAACCTTTGTAGTAGATCGACACAGAGAGGGATTAACAACAGTGATATTCGGCCAGACTAGAATAGAAGACGAACAGAAGTAAAGGGGCAAAAGGGAAGGTTCGGCTATGAGAGAAATCGATTGATAAAGAAAAAGGGCAGGGGAGAGTAGGTGCTAGGTTCGGCCAAGAAGAGAAAGAGGATAGCAAAGAAGAAGAGAAAAATGACACAAACAGTTAGAAGGGAATGACACGAGTGGTCAGTTTCGTAGCACAAGGAAAACTAGAGAGAACCTGGAATGCAAAAAGTAAAAACCCCAAATTGTCAGCAAGGAAATTCGGCAACTCTCCTATCAACACCCCAAAAGCCGAAACCAAGAAATGACTACAGTCAAAATTGCTCCCTATTTCCCCCTAGCCGAATTCCAATAGAGCCTTAGAGTCCCAATCGGCCACAACACCCTACCAACCTCCCATTTCAAAATTCCTTGATTTTCTCCCCAATATCCTCCTTGACTTGCTCCATAAACCCCTCCATGACCAGTTCAAACTCCTCTCAATAGTGTTTCAGTCCAACTCTTCTACCTACACAACTCAAGTAGCAAAATAAACACTCCATTGCGCAACCCATGACTTGAACCTCAGACCTCTCAGTTACACCACACGCCACCTTGCCACTACACCACAGGCTCTTTTTGTGTCATAAAATAAGCATTATTACTAATAAGGCCTAAGTGCCAGTGTCCAGGTTCATTTATGAGAAAACTAAAAGTTCTGCAAAAGTCAAGACTTGAACCCATGCTTCTCACACACCCCCATACACACCCAAGTCACTTAGCCATTAAAGCAAACAAGCTTTTTTGTGTTAGAACATGCAAAATTAAAGACCCTATATTTTTGGGGCATTACAACATCTGAAAAGTCCCGTACGAACCTTAGGAAGTAGTTAGGATACGTATGTCATGACATATGTTTATGATATGTGTTATCGTGTAAGACCACGTCTGGGACGTTGGCATCGATTTGAGATTTACGTGTAAGACCATGTCTGGGACATCGACATCATATATAATTTCGTGTAAGACCCTTTCTGGGATAGAGGCATTGATATTTAACTACATTTAAGACCACATCTGGGATGTTGGCATTGTATGAGCTTTCCGAGCTATCCGAGTATCCTGATTGGTTCTGAACGGTTCAATGGGCATTTCGAGAAATGAACGGGTATACAAATGTGCATCCAAATTCTGGTACGTATGTATGTATATTAAATTTGGCATTGAAAGGTATGTATATATATGATCATTTGAAATGTGAGCTATATTATAAGATATGTGATTATGGGCAAGTGAATATGAAAAATTAAGATATAAGAGAAATCTGACTTGTGATTGAGTTATGTCATGAACCATATGTATGAAATGGTTTATAATTGTTCTATGTGATAAGTTTATTTGTATATGGCTTACTAAGCTTTTGAAAGCTTACTTTGTGTGTGTTTACATTGTTTTATAGATTATCGAAGCTACTAGAAGCTCGGGGATCGTCGAGGATTTCACCACGCTATCGAACTATATTTTGGTACCTTTTGAAAATGTACATATTGAAGTATGGCATGTATAGGCTAGAAATGTTAAGATATTTTTTGGGACATGTATATATAGCCATGTGATATGTTTTGATAATGAATGTGAATATAGGTGAATCTAGTCTATGCTTTGCGATGCAAAAGTTGGTATGTTTTGATGAGCCCATGAATGGTCAATTTAGTATGTTTTTGGTTGTCTTTGGGTCATGGTTTGATGCTTGTTTGATGCTTATAGGTATGACTCAAAATGGGTGGTAATTTGGCCTTGCAAATGGCTTATAATTGCCCACACGGTTGAGCACACGGGGATGTGTCCCGACCGTGTCCTTTAATGTTCCAATTCAAAGCAAGTCAGACTTGCACACAGGCCAGACACATGGGCATGTGACAGGCCGTGTGATTCAAGTTAGTGTTGAACACGGGCCAGACACACGGGCGTGTGATAGGCCGTGTGATTCAAGTCAGTTTTGCACACGGGCTGAGACATGGTCCAAGGCACGGCCGTGTGAGGCACACGGCCTAGCCACACGGGCGTGTGCCCTGTTTTGAAAGAAAAATTTTCTAAGTTCCGTAAAGATTCCGTATAAGATCAGTTTTGTCCCGAACCTTCTCTAGAGCATGTTTAAGGTCTCGTAGACCTTCTAAAGGGACTTTATGTGTATATCTCATTATGGAATAGTTGTGAATGTTTAATGTTAGTGAAACGTTTGTAATATGTATTGTTATGTCCGGTAATGCCTCTTAACCCTCCTCCGGCGACGGATAAGGGTTAGGTGTGTTACAGTGTCCATCTTCTCAAATTAGTCCCTCTTGTGCTGAAAATTTGAAGGAAGACATAGCTACGGTTTTGGCCACTTTTAAGCTCGATTGTAAGTCCATTCTTGCCCCGTTTTTCATGATTTTTATGTTTTTGAAGTTGTCTCAACCTAATCTAGCTATTTCAAGGACTAATTTTAAAGAAAATCAAAGTCTAAAATTTTACCCATGTTAGATATTTGTGTATTTTGATGTCTAATGGTAGATTATGTATGTTTGATGTTAGATAAACTACATTTACCAAGTGATTTTTGATGAAAATGTCAAAAAGGACTTATTTGTAAAAGTTGTAAAATATGTAGTAGAAGTGTGATTTAATGAAAAATGCGGGCTTTTATGAGTATGAAAATGGTTCGACTAGGCTTGGGTTTTGAAGAAATTGACTATATTTCATTTTACGAGCCTAGGGACTAAAGTGTAAAAAGTTGAAAAAGTTAGGGACAAAAATGTAACTTTTGTGATAAGGTGCTTTTGGGATTAAATTGAATAATATGATAATTAAATAAGTTAAATTTGATATTATAGATCAAGAAAGATGAAGTTCTGACCCAGACTGGGGAAAGAACAAGATTGTGGACTAAATCGAACAATAATTCATTTTGTACCGAGGTAAGTTCGTATGTTAAAAATAAGCTTTAGAATAATTGTATCTAAATGCTTTAATATTGCATGAATTGTATGTTTGATTTTGTGAATGAGTATAATCCTGCGAACGAGTCCGAAGACGAATCGACAAGCAAGAAATCTTGTTTGAACCTTTGGAATAGGTTAGGATACAAGTGACATGTCACTAGGGTCATTATGTGTTATGTGATTATGTGATCCGAGTGCTAGTCTCGTACGTCCTACTGGTGGCTGAGTATACCGGCATATGTTGCGGATACTTGACAACTTGTGTGATAAGCACCGTGTAGCTACGTCTTGACTGGTAGCTTGTGTGAGCAGGCCCGTCGATAGCTCATGAGCGAGCGATAATGTGATATGAGATATAACACCCCAAACCCGGCCCAAACACTACGACCGGATTTGGCATGTCACTAGGAAGAAGTTTAGGAAGATTGACAGGTTTCAGAAAATTCTAAGTCATTTTAAAATCTCGAATTTCGTGGTTCAGTTGACAACCCGTTGTTTAGTTAACTTTGAAAATTCAGTTAGCCGAACCCTTGCGATTAGGTGACATTTGAAAACACTTACCAATTATTCGTTTATCAGGTTTTCAATGAAAATGTCTTTTACTGTAAGAAACGTTATTGGGCAGGTTATAAGAAATCTTTAGTTTGTAGTTTTAAAAACGTCCCACTGAGCAGTCTATAATTAACATTTTCAAAATTAAAACCCGAAAGTAAATTCCAAGTTTTGTAGTGGCCTTATTACAAATCAAAGAAAAATACCCAAAAGTTATAAACGATATATAAAATAAAGTTTACTAGTAAACCCATGCATGGCCACCTCGGGTTCCTCCAAACTGATCCATCATGCTAAGAATTACCTGCAATTGTTTAAATAAAAGAGTGAGTCACAAGACTCGAGTGTGCAATTAGTCCACATACTCCACAATTGGGCCTAAGCCCCCAAATCACCATCTACTGAAGCCCAATCATACAAAGATAAACAAATAATTAACATGCTAGCCCAACCCAAATTAGTTTTTCCATCCTCTACACTCCACTTCATATGTCCAACCTCAACACACACGGGATTTCTACAATCAACCCTCCATCCTCTACACTCCACTTTGGCAGTCATGCTGACAGACACACTGCTCAAAGACAATAAAACGTGGCCTAGCCACCGATCACTATGTGACCAAATCACCGATACAATAATGTACCATCAATAGGTGTGACATCGTCACCCATAAGCACTTCCCCTTCATATCACAACATCCTGATATCCCATGCATATGCAACATAGTATAATAAACAGGTTATATGTAATGTCACACACAATCATGCTATCAAAATGTTAAGGTTTAACCAAGATACACTAACCTGATGTTTCGGTTTTACCCAATAGGGAAAACTCAATCTCCATTGCCGGGATTTCTGGCTTTCATAACACATACACGATTATTACAACAACAAAAAGGGGTAGTGTGATAATTACACACCTGTGAACACGCAAGAATACACTATCGATCTTGCTAACGTCCTCACTTGCAGGGATCACAGCGATCTGTCTATCCCTTTCAGAAGCCGACCCACACCCCGTGGCCAATCTCGAACGCAGCGGACACCGCGTCGCCTTTTGAACTTAGGGGCGGGATTAGGGGTCCAACCCCTTCCGTCGCTTTGGCTGGCATTTGATTCCATCCAAAAGGTCTTGGTCAGAAGACCGAGTTAAAACATCGAAGCAGAGAAATCAAGGATATACGCCGAATAATATAGTGATTTCTTACCTAAGTCGATAGAACCTGGAGACTACTACACTTGGATTAGCAAGCCACTGGAATCCCTACACAACTCCATAACAGAATCGGCCATCTTAGATATGATAAAAAAGAATGGCCTTTCGGCCTAATCAAAAGATGCAAACTCCCTTACCTTGGTTGACTGATTGCCCCTCATAAGATCCTTCAATATCGCTTAGATGCAAAAAGAATGTGAACGGAGGCCCCTTCTACATTCGGCCAAAAATAAACAGAACATGGTTAACCCCACCGGTTACCAACCCAATAGAGATTAAAAGAGAAAAAAGAAAGAGGCTCCCGCTTACCACCTAATCAGGATGGAATCGATTTGAAAGGGAGATAGGAGGATGAGTGACGGTACTTTCCTGAAACAATAATCGAGTAAGAGATGTGAACACAACAAGGGATTCGGCAAATCAAGAAAACAACTCAGGAAGAAAGAAGAGAAAGTAGGTTTCGGTTTATGAAGAAACAAAGAGAAAATGTGAGAAGAATTGGCTATGGAGGTTCGGCTAAAGAGAAAGAGGAATAAGGCAAGGTTAGAAAGGAGATATGGCAGTAGTTTCGGCCTAGAGAAATAAAACTAGAAGAGAAAGATTTGATGTGAGGTGGGTTTCGGCTATGAAGAATAGTTAAGGGAAATATGAAGAATGAAAAAGAGAGAAGAGAGGCTAATGGGTATTTCGGCTTTTAGTGAAAAGAAATGGGTGTGAGAATGAGTGATTGCCAAAAAGGTGAGTCCCCAAAGGTGATTTTAGTCAATTATGAAGAAGAAATGGTAGAAACCTTGTTTGGTAGAAAAGAGAAATGATATCGAAAAGGAGGTTTAGCCAGATGATTCGGTAATGGTCCTCAAAGAAAATGGAAGAGAAATCTAGAACCAATCCAAAAGGAGAACCTAATTGAATTTCGGCACACCTACTACAAGCCTAAACCGATTTCTCCCCCTTCCTTAAGCATCCAAAATTTGGCCACTACTTTCACCAACCCTCAATCCCATATTTTCCTCCTAAATTGCCTCTCGCCCACTCATTCAAACTAATTTGAACAATTAAAACCCCTTTCTCTTCTCATAGCCACACATTTGAATAGTTTGACCCAATCAACACTCCCCCTTGAAGTGTCCTAGTCGAACTCCACCTCCTCCCTTCCAGACGCCAAAAGAATTCCAAAAAACAATTCATGCGACTCGATCCTGCTCCCCCTCTGCTTCCCCTGAGGCATCACTTACCTGCTCCTTAAGTGGCGCCTCCTTGCCACTTTACCATCTTAGTTCTTGTGTCAACAAGCACCAACAATAAACCTTAAGTCTTGCCCCAAATCAGCTTCCCTCTTAAAGTGCCCAAAATTAAAATTTTGGCCAAGGTTCCAGCTTAACCCCGGGCCTTCCCGAAGACTCCAAACACACTCAAACAACATACAAAGTATACCGAACACACAGAAACAAGATAGATTCAGAGCCCCTAAATCCCGGATGTTACAGTTCTACCCCCTTAAAGAAATTTCGGCCTCGAAATTACCTGGTCAAAAGAGATGCGGGTACTTCTGACGCATCGCATCCTCTGGCTCCCATGTCGCCTCTTCCATTCCATGATTTCGCCATAAGACTTTAACCAACAGAACCGATTTCCTTCTTAGCACCTTGACGTCTCGTTCCAAGATCTGGATTGGTTCCTCCTCGTAGGACAAGTCTGGTCTTACCTCAATTTCCTCCACTGGCACGACGTGAGACGGATCCGAGCGGTACATTGAAACATGGAACACATTATGCATCTGTTTCAATTCTGAAGGTAACTCCAGTTGATACGCCACTGGTCCCACACGTTTCAAAATCGGATAAGGCCCAATGAACCTAGGACTTAGCTTGCCCTTTCGTCCAAACCTCATCACCTTCTTCCAAGGTGAAACTTTCAAGAAAACCTGATCACCCACTGCAAACTCTATTTCTTTTCGCTTCAGGTCTGTATAAGACTTCTGCCTATCAAACGCTTCTTTCAATCGAGCCCTAATTAGCTTAACCTTCTCCTCTGTCTCAGCAACCAATTTTGGACCCAAAATCTAGCGTTCACCCAATTCTGTCCAACAGGTAGGAGTACGACACCTACGCCCGTATAACGCTTCATAGGGCGCCATCTGAATACTAGATTGGTAGCTGTTGTTGTATGCAAATTCCGCCAACGGTAAGAACTCTTCCCAACTACCATTGAAATCAATGACACAGCCCCTCAACATATCCTCCAAGATCTGAATCACTCTCTCAGACTGACCATCAGTCTGTGGATGAAAAGCTGTGCTGAAGTCTAGTATTGTACCCAATGCCTGATGCAGTGCCCTCCAGAATCGTGACGTAAACCTAGGGTCTCTATCTGATATGATCGATACAGGTACCCCATACAACCTCACAATTTCTGCCACATACAGCTTAGCCAACCTCTGAAGAGAATAGTCGACACAAATAGGTATGAAATGGGCAGACTTCGTCAACCGATCCACAATCACCCATACCGAGTCTTTCTTAGTAGGCATGAGAGGTAGCCCACTAACAAAATCCATAGTGATCCTTTCCCATTTCCACTGTGGAATCTTCACCGGCTGCAACAACCCTGAAGGCAACTGATGCTCCGCTTTAACCTGCTGACAAGTTAAACACTTCCCCACAAATTCCGTAACCTCCCGCTTCAAACCAGGCCACCAAAACTATTCATGCAGATCCCGGTACATCTTACTTCCTCCAGGATGCATAGCGTAAGGGCTACTGTGCGCTTCCTGAAGAATCATCTGCCTCAACTCTACATCCTTCGGCATGCAAACCTTCCCACGAAAGCACAAAACCCCATCACTGTTCAAATTATAATCTTCTACCCCACCATTTTGTACTTGCAAAAGTCGAGCGCTCAAGACATCATCCGATAATCAAGCTTTCTCTTTAACTGATCTACCCACGTCAACTTCACTTGAAGTTCATTAACGAAGCTTCATCATCATACAAACTAAGATGGGCGAACATTGCTCTCAATTCGATATTACCTTTACGACTTAACGCATCTGCTACCACGTTAGCCTTACCCGATGATATTCGATCGAACAGTCATAATCTTTCAACAGCTCAATCCACCTTCGCTGCCTTAAATTCAACTCTTTCTGAGTTAGAAGATATTTCAAACTCTTATGGTCGGTGTAGATAATGCACTTCTCTCCATACAAATAATGTCTCCGGATCTTGAGAGCGAAAACTACCGCAGACCAACTCCGGATCATGCGTGGGATAATTAATCTCATGCGGTCTTAACTGCCGAGACGTATAAGCAACAACCTTCCCATCCTGCATTAACACACATCCTAATCCCGTGTGTGAAGCATCACAATAAACCACGAACTCCTTTTCGGCCTCAGGCTGAATCAACACCGGAGCCTCTGTCAAAATCCTCTTCAGCTTCTCAAAACTTTCCTGTTGCTTGTCAGCCCAAACAAAAGGTACCCCTTTCCTCAACAACTTGGTTAAAGGTGCCGCAATTAATAAGAACCCTTCAACGAACCTTCAGTAATACCCAGCCAGACCAAGGAAACTTCGAATCTCTGCCACCGACTTAGGCAGTTTCCAATCCAACACCGCTTCAATCTTTCGGGGATCCACCCTAATCCCTTCTGTAGATACCACATGACCCAAAAATGTAACTTCCTTCAACCAAAACTCACACTTGCTAAATTTGGCGTACAGCTGCTTCTCCCTCAAAATCTACAGAACCACTTGAAAATGCAAATCGTGCTCCTCCTCAGTCTTGGAATATACCAAAATGTCGTCTATGAACACAACGACGAACCGATCCAGATAGGGTTGAAAAACCCAGTTCATCATATCCATGAACGCAGCTGGTGCATTTGTCAACCCAAACGGCATCACCAAGAACTCATAGTGACTATAGCGAGTCCGAAAAGCCGTTTTGTAGATATCCGCTTCATTGACCTTAAGCTGATGATATCCCAACCTCAAATATATCTTTGAAAAGACCGAGGCCCCTTTAAGCTAATCAAACAGGTCATCTATCCTCGGCAGCAGGTACTTGTTCTTGATAGTCAGCTTGTTTAACTGGCGGTAGTCAATGCACATTCGCATGGACCCATCTTTCTTCTTCACAAACAACACCGACGCTCCCCACGGAGATACACTGGGTCGGATAAAACCACGGTCTAACAACTCTTGGATCTGAGCTTTAAGTTCAACTAGCTCCTTCGGTGCCATCTATAAGGGGTGATGGACACCGGAGCCGTTCCCGGAAGTAACTCAATTCTGAACTCCACCTCACGATCCGGAGGCAACCCTAAAAGTTCTTTAGGAAATACATCCACAAATTCCTTTACTATTCTAACCTCATCCACAGTCACTTCCTTTGCATCCAAGGCACTAACATAGGTTAAGAAAGCCATGCACCCTTTCCTCACCATTCTTTCCGCCTTAAGAGCAGACACTACATTGGAAAAATAGTCTCTCCTCTCACCTATCACCAAAACTTCATCATCCTCAGGAGTCCTTAACACCATACGCTTAGCAGGACAATCCAAGTTTGCACGATATCTTGCCAACCAGTCCATGCCTAAGATCAAATCGAACTCCCCGAACGGTAGTTCCATCAAATCGGCCAGGAAAACCAACCCTTGTACTTCTAGAGGCACATTCCTAAAAAGTTTATTTGCTACTACAGATTGCACTAGAGGACTAAGTACCGTCATCTCCCTAGAAGCAGTTTCAGAGTTCATGTTCAAAGTTCTGGACACCACACTAGCAATATAGGAATGCGTCGACCCAATATGAATTAATGCAATAAAGGGTAAACTGAAAATGAGGAACGTACCCGTTATAACATCTGATGCGTCACCCTCTTCTCGGCGTCTGGCTGCATAAACTAACCCTGGCTGTCTTGCTTCAGTATTCCCAGCACCTCTACCCGGTGCTCCATGACCCCGACCAGAACTATTCCCTCCTCTGTTCGGTCCACGACCTCTCGGCATCTGCTGTCCACCCCTTCCTGGCTGCACATACCCCTGACCTACCATTCGAGCCCTAGTCCTTTCTAATGGACAGTCCCTGATCAAATGATCCTTTGACCCTTTGACTAAACATACCCTATCTCTTCCCCAGCACTCTCCTGCATGTAACCTCCCACACTGAGCACATTGTCGAAAAACAGCAGTTAGCATTGCAATGCGACTCGGCCCATCAACCCTGGGCCTCTTTTGGAAACCCCCAGATGACCCTGACTGTCCATAGCTCCTCTTATTCCTGACTTTATCCTTGTCCCTGTTTTGCCTTTCGGTCCGCATCACATCCACGGCTATTTTAGCTTTTTCCACCAGAATAGCGAAATCCCTCTCCCGCTGTGGAGCTATCAACACTCGCAGCTCATCTTGTAGCCCATCTTTGAACCGTACGCAACACTCATGATCAGTCGTAACTATCCCTCGAGCATATCGGCTCAACCGCAGGAATTCTGCCTCATACTCAGTTACCGTTTTACCCCCTCGGACCAAATTCAGGAATGCCTTCCTCTGAGCATCCACGTAACTGGCCCCAACGTACTTCCCTTGGAATTTCATCTTAAAGAAATCCCAATCAACTCAGTCTGCCGGAGTACCCTCTCTCATGGTAAGCCACCACTGGTAGGCCTCGTCCCGAAGTAGAGACACCGCAACCTTCAGCTTCTCCTCTGCCGTGCAGTCCAAGTCATCCATGATTCTCTCGACTGCCTCTAGCCAATACTCAGCCATGTTTAGAGCTACTCCAGAGATACCTCTAAACATTTCGGCTCCATTCGCTCGAAGTCGCTCAGGGATAAACTTCCGAGTTACTGTTCCACCGCCTGCCCCAGCTACTCGTTCCAACACACGCAACATTGCCTGAGACAGGGCATCATCTCCACCAGTTCTGTCTTGCAGTCCCGCTTCCGCCACAGGTGATGCAGGCACCTCACCCTCAGGCTCATATCCTGCTTCCGAGAACTCAGCTTCAACACCTCGGCCTCTACCACGGCCACGTGCACCACGTCCACGTCTAGCACTCATGTCTAACATTTCGTCTTATCTGATTACAAATTTTATGAATTAGTATTTCTTCCACTGTTTATTACCGAGTAGTTTTATGAAGATAAGATTATAAGTAGTTTTTTCGCAAGCATGTGTATACCTAAAGGTTTTCATCTCTACAGCAAAGTTTCTTAATTCCATCATCCATAACAACACATTCACATAATACATTAACTTTATGCAATCACTTAGCCATTAGAAAACTTACCTGGCAGACTTGGGCCGAAGACTCGGGTGCTACACCTCGAAAATAGATCCATGTATATATTTTTCTTAAAAGCGAAATCTGAAAAATGTTTTGAACCCAAAACCCAAGGCCGAGCTTTTTAAACCTGGCTTTGATACTAAATCAGAACACCTAAACCCGCCCAAACACTACGAATCGGATTTGGCATGTCACTAGGAAGAAGTTTAGGAAGTTTGACAGGTTTCAGAAAATTCTAAGTCATTTTAAAATCTCGAATTTTGTGGTTCAGTTGACAACCCGTTGTTTAGTTAACTTTGAATATTCAGTTAGTCGAACCCTTGCGATTAGGTGACATTTGAAAACACTTACCAATTACTCGTTTATCAGGTTTTCAATGAAAATGTCTTTTATTGTAAGAAATGTTATTGGGCAGGTTATAAGAAAACTTTAGTTTGCAGTTTTAAAAATGTCCCACTGAGCAGTCTATAATTAACATGTCCAAAATTAAAACCCGAAAGTAAATTCCAAGTTTTGTAGTGGCCTTATTACAAATCAAAGAAAAATACCCAACGATATATAAAATAAAGTTTACTAGTAAACCCATACGTGGCCACCTCGGGTTCCCTCCAGCCCAGTCCATCATGCTAAGAATTACCTGCAATTGTTTAAACAAAAGAGTGAGTCACAAGACTCAGTGTGCAATTAGTCCACATACTCCACAATTGGGCCTAAGCCCCCCAAATCACCATCGGCCGAAGCCCAATCATACAGCATAAACAAATAATTAACATGCTAGCCCAACCCAAATAGTTTTTCCATCCTCTACACTCCACTTCATATGTCCAACCTCAACACACACTGGGATTTCTACAATCAACCCTCCATCCTCTACACTCCACTTTGGCAGTCATGCTGACAGACACACTGCTCAAAGACAATAAAACGTGGCCTAGCCACCGATCACTATGTGACCAAATCACTGATACAATAATGTACCATCAATAGGTGTGACATCGTCACCCATAAGCACTTCCCCTTCATATCACAACATCCCGATATCCCATGCATATGCAACATAGTATAATAAACAGGTTATATGTAATGTCACACACAATCATGCTATCAAAATGTTAAGGTTTAACCAAGATACACTAACCTGATGTTTCGGTTTTACCCAACAGGGATAACTCAATCTCCATTGCCGAGATTTTCGGCTTTCATAACACATACACGATTATTACAACAATAAAAAGGGGTAGTGTGATAATTACACACTTGTGAACACGTAAGAATACACTATCCATCTTGCTAACGTCCTCACTTGCAGGGATCACAGCGATCTATCTATCCCTTTCAGAAGCCGGCCCACACCCCGATGGCCAATCTCGAATGGCAGACACCGCACGTCTTTTGAACTTAGGGGCTGGGATTAGGGGTCCAACCCCTTCCGTCGCTTGGCTGGCATTTGATTCCATCCAAAAGGTCTTAGTCAGAAGACCGAGTTAACACATCGAAGTAGAGAAATCAAGGATATACGCTGAATAATATAGTGATTTCTTACCTAAGTCGATAGAACCTGGAGACTACTACACTTGGATTAGCAAGCCATTGGAATCCCTACACAACTCCATAATAGAATCGGTCATCTTAGATATGGTAAAAAAGAATGGCCTTTCAGCCTAATCAAAAGATGCAAACTCCCTTACCTTGGTTGACCGATTGCCCCTCCTAAGATCCTTCAATATCGCTTAGATGCAAAAAGAATGTGAATGGAGGCCCCTTCTACATTCGGCCAAAAATAAACAGAACATGGTTAACCCCACCGGTTACCAACCCAACAGAGATTAAAAGAGAAAAAAGAAGAAGGCTCGCGCTTACCACCTAATCAGGATGGAATCGATTTGAAAGGGAGATAGGAGGATGAGTGACGGCACTTTCCTGAAACAATAATCGAGTAAGAGATGTGAACACAGCAAGGGATTCGGCAAATCAAGAAAACAACTCAGGAAGAAAGAAGAGAAAGTAGGTTTCAGTTTATGAAAAAACAAAGAGAAAATGTGAGAAGAATTGGCTATGGAGGTTCGGATAAAGAGAAAGAGGAATAAGGCAAGGTTAGAAAGGAGATATGGCAGTAGTTTCGGCCTAGAGAAATAAAACTAGAAGAGAAAGGTTTGATGTGAGGTGGGTTTCGGCCATGAAGAATAGTTAAGGGAAATATGAATAATGAAAAAGAGAGAAGAAAGACTAATGGGTATTTCGGCTTTTAGTGAAAAGAAATGGGTGTGAGAATGAGTGATTGCCGAAAAGGTGAGTCCCCAATGGTGATTTCGGTCAATTATGAAGAAGAAGTGGTAGAAACCTTGTTTGGTAGAAAAGAGAAACGATTTCGAAAAGGAGGTTTAGCTAGATGGTTTGGAAATAGTCCTCAAAGAAAATGGAAGAGAAATCTAGAACCAACCCAAAAGGAGAACCTAATTGAATTTCGGCACACCTACTACAAGCCTAAATCAATTTCTCCCCCCTCCTCAAGCATCCAAAATTCGGCCACTACTTTCACCAACCCTCAATCCCATATTTTCCTCCTAAATTCCCTCTCGCCCACTCATTCAAACTAATTTGAACAATTCAAACCCCTTTCTCTTCTCATAGCCACACATTTGAATAGTTTGACCCAATCAACACTCCCCCTTGAAGTGTCCTAGTCGAACTCCACCTCCTCCCTTCTAGACGCCAAAAGAATTCCCAAAAACAATTCATGCGACTCGAACCTGCTCCCCCTCTACTTCCCCTGAGGCATCACTTACCTGCTCCTTAAGTGGCGCCTCCTTGCCACTTTACCATCTTAGTTATTGTGTCAACAAGCACCAACAATAAACCTTAAGTCCTGCCCCAAATCAGCTTCCCTCCTAAAGTGCCCAAAATTAAAATTTTGGCCAAGGTTCCGGCTTAACCCCGGGCCTTCCCGAAGACTCCAAACACACTCAAACAACATACAAAGTATACCAAACACAAAGAAACAAGATAGATGCAGAGCCCCTAAATCCCAGATGTTACATGAGACCTAGGTAGCTTTGGCTACATATATGGCACTTAGTGTGCAAATTTTCCCGAGTATTCGACATTGTTATTCCGAGTGGTTCATGGGTATGTCAAAGATGATATTATGTGTAAATTCATTTCGAGATGGTACATGTATGTACTTGAAGCTCATATCTATTAAATGCTTGAAATGATGAATATGAGGTAAGTTTTGTAATAGAATGAGTTATGATTATGAGACCATGCTAAATGTACATTTAATTATGTCATATTATTTGAATGTTATATGCATGGTAAGGTTGCTTATTTCTTGCATACGAGCTTACTAAGCTATATAGCTTACCCCGTTTATTTTCCATGTATTTATAGTGTCACCAAGCTAACTCGGAATCGGAGATCGTCGTAGATTCCGATCACACTATCAAACTCTTATTTTGGGTATTTGATGATCTTGGCATTTTGAATGTATGGCATGTATAGGGACTTGGTCATTTTGTTATATGTGTCATTTGCAATGTGGCCAAATGTATTGGCTTATAATGGTTAATGATTTCATTTTGTATATGGCCATGAACGATGGCTTATATTGGTAGAAGTATATTTATATGTTGATATCTTTCATGAATGTTGAAACTTGCATGACTTGTATTGAAAGATCATGATGTTTATGCATGTTGGAGGTTAGCATGTGGATGTGATGTTAATACCTTGGTTGTGGATGTTTTGGTTGCCTAAGTATGCCATGAATTGTGCCATTGAATTGGTGTAAGTGTAGGTGTAAATGAGGGTGGCAAATGGCTTGGTAAATAGTCTTATTTTTGTCCACACGGGTAGACACATGGGCGTGCGTCTAGGCCGTGTGTGACACACAATCTGCCCCACGGGCATGTGTTCCAGTCGTGTGTCCCCTACACCTTAATTTTGAGAAACAGAATGTCCAGAATTGAGCACACGGGTAGAGACACGGGCATGTGTCTCGGCCGTGTGTGCTACACGGCCTTGAACACGGGCATGTGCTCCGACCGTGTGAAGTCTGCACCTATTTTATGAAAAATTATGAAAATTAAATTGACCAGACGGCCTAGCACACAAGCGTGTGGCACGACCATGTGGCACAAGTCAGAGAGCACCCTAAATTGAACACGGCCTGTAGCACGGGCGTGTGACCCCTGTAACATGAAAAATTTTCTAAGTTTTGTAAAATTTCCCAAAGTTCTTGGTTTAGTCTAGAACTACTTCCAAAGCATATTTTGGGCCTCGTAGGCTCGTATAAGGGACTTTATGATTGAATATGAATGGTTTTAATTTGGACGAAAATTTATGGTTCGAAAACGTATGTTTGCTTGTGTTTAAGTCTGGTAATGCCTCGTACCCTGTTCCGGCATTGAATACGGGTAAGGGGTGTTACATTCCAATCCAACGAGCTTCTGATTTACTCTAAAACAGGGAAGAATAAAATGGAGTAAGCATTACATGCTTAGTAAGTTCGTATAACATGGTACTTAACTTACCATTCATTCAATTTTGAGGTAACTAAGTAAGGCATATACAATCAATTTGACCTCAAGCCCTACACACATCCTCATTGCCCTTGTTAGTCATATAATCCATAGTAACATCAAGATATGTATGAGCTCAACAACAATTCAGTTTCCATGCAGTTATGCTTTCCACAACATGTATTCATTTATCATGTATAAATCATCTCTTATTATTACAAGTATAGTTTCTTAGTAGTTCGTTTCGGGTTCAACTTATTTCATGTAAGGACTTTACTCATATTTTGCGAATATTATGGTCAAACAAGTAGTAGTACACTCAAGGTGTACAAGTCTATAATCAAGGATGAACCTATATTCATCAACCAAATTCCAAGTACAAATATCATCGTTCATATTTCCATGTATCAATTATCACATATTACCATTTTCATGTATTTTAAGCAGATACATGTAATAACTCATTTCTTATTCATAATCTTCTCATGTCAAGAGTTTTACCCCTTGAATTTATTTGGAATACCGATGGATACACAGGTAGTACACTCGAGGTGTACAAATTAGAATCTGTCAATTCATGTCCAATAGTACCCATAAGGTACAATTTCAGAGAGTACACTCTCGAACCACACATGTATACAACAGGATTACCAGTCCTGGATAAATCCTTTTTATGACATATGCTCTAAAGAGCTTGATTTGGTTTACCCGTCCGGGCTAAATCAAATCCATAACATATGCTCGAGAAGACTTATATTAGGATTACCCGTCTGGGCTAAATCCTTTTAGAAATGAGGTCAATAGGATTACTCGACCGAGCAAAATTCCACCAGCAACAAATGCAGGACCTCATTCATTTCGGGAAATCACATATCCATCGATTTTCCATTTATTCAAATGGTATTTAACATTTTTAGCATTATCAGACATGTGATCAATCTCATACATTTATACATTCATGCAATTCAAATATTCACAATAAACTCAAACATAAAATTTACATTTTTATCATTTATCATTTATCGGGCATTAACGAATATGTGATCATTTCACATAAGTAAGGCATTTATACAATTCACAAACACAACATTTGATTCAAGCATAAAAATGTATACAATTTAGTTACAGGAACTTACCTCGATAAAGGTTCGTGTACAAACATCTACTAATCCGACATTTTCCTCTTTTCCTCGTTCTAACTTCGAATTTGGGTTGTTCGGATCTATATAAATAACTTTAATCATGAATTACATACATTTTATACTCATTGGGACTCAATTTACTTTCTAGGCAAAATTACCATTTTTCCCTTAACTTTTCCATAAATTCCATTTTCGTCCCTAGGCTCAGAAAATGAAACTTGTGCAAATTACTCCCTATTCCAAGCCTAACCAAAGCCCCATTAAAAAATTTACAACACATGTATTCATAAAATTTTAGAATTTTTCCTTCAATTTCACAAGTTTACATTTTAGTCCCTAAATCATGTTTTCATAAAAAATCACTTTGTAAAAGTAGTTTATCTATCAATAATCTTTCATTTTCTACCATAAATTTCTAATTTCCAGCATATACATCCATGACCCATTTTTCATACCTTGATAACTTTTCAAATTAATCACCCAAATAGATAGATTAGACTATCCCGATTCCAAAAATATAAAATTCATTAAAAATGGGACTTGATTTCATACCTTATTGAGCTTGAAAAGTTTTCATCCTCTCTCCTAGGGTTTCCATGGAAATATTTGGGAAAGATGATATGAAAATGTTTTGTTTTTCATTTAATTAAATTGTTATTTAATAACTTTTCATCTTTCCAATTTAGTCTTTAGCTTTTTTTATTTTTCTATGGATGAGTCACCAAGAAAAATCTACATACTTTTCTTAACGGTCTAATTACCATATAAGGACCTCTAGTTTTGAATTCCATAGCTATTTAATCCTTATAGCTACTAGAATTCAACTTTCACATTTTATGTGATTTAGTCCTTCTCGTAATTAAGCACTAAATCGATAAAATTTTCGTACCAAAATTTTCAAATGTCATATCTATCATAATACAGACCATATAATAAAATAAAAATAAACTTTATTTTCGGATCAGATTTGTGGTCCTGAAACTACTGTTTCGATTTCACCGAAATTTGGGCTGTTACGTTGTTGTGGATGCATCTGAGTGTATTGGTTGTAGTTCTGTTATTGTTGATTGTAATTCCCTTATCTTGGATTATAATTGCCCTAAGTAGATGTATTCTCATATCCGAATGTCACAGCATTTTGTCCAGCATTCTGAGTTCCCCAAAACTATTGGTTGCATGCAGAGTTGTTGTAAGAGTTACCATAAGAATTGTTGCGGATGTTACTAATATAACAGGGATTCTCTGCATGTTGTGGACAATCTTCACAGCTATGGTTGTCACTACAAATCTCACAACAAAAAGTAGGAACATCAACTTGCTGAGTAACTTGTATAGGTGCAATGCTACTAGTCCATTGCATATTTTTAATCATGTTTATGAGAGAAGAAACTTGAGCACTTAGTGCGGTTATTACATCCAATTCAATAACTCCTGGAGTAGTTTTTGCTTGTGTAGCTCTGAAGATAGGGTATTGATAATCATTCTGAGCAATTCTCTCAAGAATTCTCATAGCATCATTATAAGTACAATCCATCAGATGTCCATTGATTGATGCGTTGACAAGATTCCTTGTATTTGAATTTAGCCCATTATAAAAAATCTCAATCTGTGTTCTCGTTGAATGCCGTGCATGGGACAATGTCGAAGTAAAGATTTATAATGTTCCCATGTGGTGTGAAGATTTTCATCATTCAGCTGATGATAATCAGTAATATCATTCCGAAGAAGAGCATTCATTGTTGGCAGGTTAAATTGCAAAACAAACTGTGTTGCTAGTTCATTCCAAGAAGTAATTTGTAACAACCCATTTTCAGTAAATCAGAACAGTTGTTTTTGGACCACAAATTTGATGTGAAAATATTTATTTTATTATTATTTTAATGTCTAAAGCATGATAGTAGAGTCACATGAAAATTTCGTTAAGAAATTTTATCATTTGCATGCTTAATTTGTGAAAAAGGACTAAATCGCGTAGAGTGCAAAAGTTGGGTTCTAATAGCTAAAGGTGTCTAATAGCTATAGAAATTTAAAGTAGAGGTCCTCGTATGGTAAATAGACCATTAATGGTGTTAGTGGATGAGCATGACTTGGCATTTGTGTAAATTTGATTAATGTTTAAGGTTAATTAAGTAAATAAGTAAATAATGAAAAAAACTAATTAAATAAATATGCTATCATATTTTATTCATCATCATCAACCGAAAAATAGGTTTTGGGAAGCCATTTTTGGGCTTAAGCTTTCAAAAACTTCATCTTGCTATTAGGCAAGTGATTTTTGTCCCGTTTTTAATGATTTCTATGTTTTTGGAGTCGTTGTAGCTTAATCTAGCTAGCCTGGGGACTAATTTGTGAAACTGCTAAAGTATTAGGGCTTTACCATTGATGAATGTGTATTTGTTTTGATGTTTTATGATAAAAAATGAATGGTTGTTGTTAGATAAACAAGTTTTGTTAAGTGATTTTTGTTGAAAATGTCAAATAGGGATTTATTTGTAAAATGTGAAAATATTGTGGTGAAATGTGTGAATTAATGAAATGTATGGGCTTCTATGGGTCTACATAGAATTCTACTAGCATGGGTGTCGACTAAATTACATGAATTTGCATTTTTATGAGTTAAGGACTAAATTGTAAAGTAGTCAAATGTTTAGGGGCAAAATGGTAATTTTTCCATAATATGAAATTGGGTTGAATTGAATAGAATAAATATTAAAGTGGTTAAATTTGATTATATAGATCAAGAAAATCCACGTTCGGAATTAGATAGGGGGAAAAACAAAGTAGTGGATTGATCGGTCGATTTTCTCCGTATTAATTTGAGGTAAGTTCGTATGTTAAAGTAGTTGTGTTTTAAATACTTTATGATTGCATTCTTGATGAATACGACTTCACGGAAATACTCGACGAAGATTTGGCAATGTATGCAATCCCGGTTGAAACTTAGCAATAGATAAGATATGAATGACATATCATTAGGGGTTACCGTGTTTTGGGTGTTGGTCTCGTACGTTCTTGTAACAGCCCATTTTTCAGTGAAATCAGAACAGTGGTTTCGGGACAACAAATTCGATCTAAAAATAAAGTTTATTTTTATTTTCTTATATGGTTCGTATTATGATAGAGATGTCGTGTGAAAATTTTGATACAAAAATTTTATCGATTAAGTGTTTAATTACGAGAAGGACTAAATCGTATAAAATGCGAAAGTCAAATTTTAGTAGCTATAAGGATTAAATAGCTATGGAATTCAAAACTAGAGGTCCTTATATGGTAATTAGACCATTAAAGAAAAGTATGTAGATTTTTGGTGACTTATTCATGGAAAAATTAGAAAAGAGTAGGGACTAAATTGGAAATCACAAAAATTAATAGATGATAATTAATTAAAAGGGAATTATCATCTTATTTTCATGTCTTCTTCCCCAAAATTTCTATGGAAACCCTAGGAGAGAGGAAGAAAACTTTCCAAGCTTAAAAAGGTATGAAATCAAGTCCTGTTTTTAGTAACTTTTATATTTCCGGAATCGGGATAGTCTAATCTATCTATTTGGGGGATTAATTTGAAAAGTTATCAAGGTATGAAATTTGGTTCATGGATAATTATGCTGAAAATTAGAAATTTATGGTAGGAAATGAAAGGTTGTTGATAGATAAACAACTTTTACAAAGTATTTTTTGATAAAAACATGATTTAGGGACTAAAATGTAAAGTTGTGAAATTTGATGAAAAATTCTAAATTTTTATGAATAATGTGCTGTAAATTTTGTAATAGGATTTTGGTTAGGCTTGGAATAGGGAGTAAATTCCACAAGATTCATTTTTCGAGCCTAGGGACGAAATTGGAATTTATGAAAAAGTTAGGGGCAAAATGGTAATTTTGCCTAGGACATAAATTGAGTCCAAATGAGTATGAAATATGAGAAATTGATGATTAAACCTATTTATATAGATCCAGACAACACAAATTCAAGGCTAGACCGAGGAAAGAAAAGGTTTCAGATTAGTAGATTACTTACTCGAACAAGTGTCGAGGTAAGTTCGTGTAACTTAATCGAGCATGTAAATATGTCTAATTGAATGTTGTGTTTGTATGGAATGTGACTTATATTGATGTACATTATTGGAATGCTATAATGAAAAATTGAATATATGCTAGAAATGGTGAAAAAGGGTTAAGTTTCGATTGAATATTGAATTCCGATGAATATATGTACTCTCCCGAAATGAACAAGGTCCTACATTTGTTGCGGACGGGATTTAGCTCAGACGAGTAATCCTAATGACCTCATTATAGAAAGGATTTAGCCCGGACGGGTAATCCTAATATAATACCTCTCGAGTATACGTTACGATTAGGGTTTAGCCTGGACTGGTAATCCTAATTGAGCTCTTATGAGCATACATTATATAAAGGATTTAGCCTGGACATGGTATGAGCATTATGAGATGAAATGATAATGTCTTAAAAGAATATTGCATGATGAGCTCATCTATCCTTACTTGATGTATATGTAAAGTTTTTTACTGACATGTTTGATTGGATGCATGTGTTTAGGCAATTTTGCCAAATGGATGGAAAACATGATATTGTATGCTTAGATTTAGTAAACATGATCGGTAAGTTTAGTTTTCCGTTATACAAACTTACTAAGCATGTAATGCTTACTCCGTCTTATTTTCCCCTATTTTATAGTGCTCGGAAGCTCGCGAAAGTTGGAGATCATTGGAGCATCGTCACACTATCAACTAGTTTATTTTGGTATATGTAGTAAAATCATTTTGGTATAATGGCATGTATAGGACAACTTGCCTTTTAGTGGCTTGATAATGATGTTTGTAATCTAGACATTGGAATGGCTAGTAATGGTTGTTTTGATATACTTGTAATGTCATGTCATGGTAGCTTTATATATATGTTAAGTAGTTGATCAAATCATGTTTAACACATGGATTGAACCAAGGTAAGATAGTAAACATGTATGCAAGTAATGATATGCCATGTTGAATGATGGTAATTGCTTAATTTGAATGCTTGAAATGGTTGGAATGTGTTTGGTATGTTTTAGTGTAGAAAAATGGTAAATTTGGGTGACAAATGAGGCTAGGAAATGGATTTATATTGTCCACACGGGTAGGCAGACGGGCGTGTGTCTAGACCGTGTGTGACACACGGCCAGGTACATGGGCGTGTAGTTAGGCCGTGTGTCCCCTACACCTTAATTTTGAGAAACAGAATGCTCAGAGTTGAGCACACGGGTAGAGACACGGGCGTGTGTCTCAGCCGTGTGTGCTACACGGCCTAGAACATGGGCGTGTGTCTTGGCCGTGTGAAACCTGCACCTAATTTTGAAATGAATTAATTAACCACACGGCCTAGCACACGGGCGTGTGGCATGGCCGTGTGCACAAGTCAGAGAGTTACACGGGGTAGAACATGGCCTGCAGCACGGGCGTGTTCCAGGGTCACACGGGTGTGTCCCCTGGACCTCACGGTCGTGTGAGCCCTGCACCTTGGAAAGTTTTTGAAATTTCGTGAAAAATTTTCAGAGGTTCTGATCAAGTCCCGAATCAATTCTAATGCTCGTATTGGGCCTTGAGGGTCCATTTTAGGGACGGTACGAATGATTTTGCAATTTGAATAGTAACTTGTATGATATACTTATAAATGTTTCTAAAAGTTTTGGTAATGCTCCGTAACCCTGTTTTGGCGACGAATACGAGTTAAGGGTGTTACATTTAACGGTATCAGAGCTACGATTTAGCCGATTCTCAGATTTAACGTAGCAAACACGAGTTTAGCTATACATGCCAATATATAAATTGTGATAGTGTGATGACTCCTGATCATTTTAAATGTGTTTTTCATATAGTAATGTCATCCAACCGAGCTAGAGCTGAATTCGAGGAAGCTGGGAGCAATGCTTCAGCTTCGGTTCAAAGAGTTGTATCTGCTTCTGGTAGTGAAAGGCCTGTATCTGAGGGCCAAAGTGAGGGGGCAAAACAAGCCTTCTTCCAAATAATGAATGAATGGTTTATTGAGTACTTAAGAACAAACCCGCGATATAATGACCTCCCCACCTGCTCCTCAACTGATTCCCGAGGTACCACAGGGTGCTGAACCCGCTAGAACTGGTAAGCCCTCGCTAGATAAAATTCGTAAATACGGGGCGGAGGAATTTAGAGCTACTGCAGATGATGATCCAAAAAGGGCTAAATTTTGGTTAGAAAATACCATCTGGGTTTTTGATGAATTATCTTGTACACCTGCCGAATGTTTGAAATGTGCAGTATCTCTAATGAAAGATAATACTTATCATTGGTGGAATACCATAACTTCAGTGGTACCGAGAGAGAATGTTACATGGGCATTCTTCTAGGCTGAATTCAGGAAGAAGTATGTGAGTTAGTGATTTATGGATCAGAAAAAGAAGGAATTTTTAGAGCTCAAGCAAGGAAATATGACTGTGTCTGAATATGAACGAGAACTTGTTCAGCTAAGTAAATATGCCAGAGAGTGGGTCCAGTCTGAGGCCGAGATGTGTAAACGCTTTGAAGAAGGTTTAAATGAAGACATCAAATTGTTGATCGAAATTCTCAAAATAAGGAATTTGTGGTACTGGCCGAACGAGCACATAAAGCTGAAGAATTGAGTAAAGAGAAGAAACAAGCTGGAAGAGAGGCTCAGGTTTCTGAAAAGAGAACTATGAGTAAGTCACAATCATTTGCTTCTAAGAAATTAAAGAAGTATTATGATCGTGTTACCACCTCTATGGGATATTCTGGAAGTGAGCGGGGCTCTCAACATTCTAACCCGAGGTCTTCATCTCCATCTGTGACCAATGTGGGTAGTGTCGGTAATCCCAAACCGAAATGTAAACATTGTAACAAATTTCATCATGGGGAATGTCGATCTAGAAGTGGAGCTTGTTTTGGATGTGGTTCACTTGACCATTTTCTCAGAGATTGTCCAGAAAGAGTTGAAAAAGAAATAGATCCAGCTCTAAAGCCTAGTAATCCTATTTCAAGAGGCAGACACCCTATCACGCCGGAAATGTTAGTGGTAGTCGAGGTACTTCTAGGGATACAACAATTCGATCTAAGGCACGAGCACCTACAAGAACATATGCTATTCGTGCTAGAGAAGATGCCTCTGCACCTGATGTTATTACTGGTACATTTTCTCTACTTGATACTGATATTACTGCTTTAATTGACCCTGGTTCCACACATTCATACATATGCACGAACTTAGTGACTGTTAAAAATTTACTTGTTGAATTCACTGAATTTATGGTTAAAGTTTCAAACCCCCTGGGCCAGTGTGTTATGGTGGATAAAGTTTGTAAGAACTGTCCGTTGATGGTAAAAGGTTATTGCTTTTTGGCTGACTTGATGTTATTGCCATTCGATGAATTTGATGTGTTTTAGGGAATGGATTGGTTAACCCAATATGACGCAGTGGTGAATTGTAAGCAGAAATATATTGTATTGAAATGTGAGAATGGTGAATTACTTCATGTTGAATCTGATAAACTGGATGGATTACCTAATGTGATTTCAACAATATCGGCACAGAAATATGTCCGAAAGGGTTATGATGCTTACCTTGCATATGTGCTGGATACTAAAGTATCTGAGTTAAAGATCTAATTAGTACCAGTTGTATGTGAATTTCCTGATGTATTCCCAGAGGAATTACCTGGTTTACCACCAGATAGGGAAGTGGAATTCTCTATAGATCTTGTTCCGGGAACAACACCAATATCCATAGCACCTTACAGAATGGCTCCTACTGAATTGAAAGAGTTGAAAGCACAGTTGCAAGAATTGATTGATAGAGGTTTTGCTCGACCTAGTTTCTCACCTTGGGGTGTCTCAGTTCTGTTTGTAAAGAAGAAAGATGGATCGTTGAGGATGTGCATTGATTACAGATAGCTCAACAAAGTTACAATAAAGAACAAGTATCCATTGCCTCGTATTGATGACTTGTTTGACCACTTAAAATGTGCCACTGTATTTTTAAAGATTGATCTCCGTTCTGGTTACTATCAACTATGGGTAAAAGATCCAGATGTACCCAAGACAACTTTTAGAACCAGGTATGGACATTATGAGTTTCTTGTGATGCCATTCGGCTTGACAAATGCACCTGCAGTGTTTATGGATCTGATGAACAGAAATTTCATCCCATATTTAGATAGGTTTGTGGTGGTATTTATAGATGATATCTTGGTTTACTCCCGAGATGAAAATGAACATGCTGAGCATTTGAGAATAGTGTTGCAAACTCTATGAGAGAAACAATTGTATGGAAAATTTAGTAAATGTGAATTTTGGCTACTGGAAGTTAGTTTTCTTGGGCATATAGTAAGTTAGTTTTCTTGGGCATATAGTATCTGCTGAAGGTGTCAGGGTAGACATGAATAAAATTTCAGCCATTGTAAATTGGAAGCCACCGAAGAATGTGTCTGAAGTCCGAAGTTTTCTGGGACTAGCTGGTTATTATCGGAGGTTTGTAAAAAGTTTTTCAATGATAGATTCTCCGATGACCCGTTTTTTGCAAAAAGATGTATAGTTTGAGTGGAATGAAAATGCTAGCAGAGTTTTGATAGATTAAAGGCTTTATTGACAGAAGCACCAGTGTTAGTTTAGCCTGAACTGGGTAAGAAATTCATAATTTATAGTGATGCATCGTTAAATGGTTTAGGCTGCGTTTTGATGTAAGAAGGTAAAGTAGTAGCCTATGCTTCAAGACAGCTAAAACCACATGAAAGAAACTACCCGACACATGACCTTGAATTGGACGCCATAGTGTTTGCATTAAAAATATGGCAGCATTACTTGTTTGGTGAAAAATTTCACATATTCACTGATCATAAAAGTTTGAAGTATTTGATGTCACAGAAAGATTTGAATTTGAGACAGTGCAGATGGCTTGAATTACTGAAAGATTATGATCTTGTTATTGACTATCATCCGGGAAAAGCCAATGTAGTGGCAAATGCTTTGAGCAGAAAATCCCTGTATACCCTGCGAGCAATGAATACTCAATTGTCATTATCTGATGATGGTTCAATCATAGCTGAGTTAAAAGCTAGACCAACGTTTTTACAGCAAATCTCTGAAGCTCAGAAAAATGATAGTAAGTTGCAAGTAAAACAGATACAAAGTGAATTGACTCCTGACTCAGAATTTCATATCAGGGCTGATGGCTGTTTGTTATACAGAGACAAAGTATGTGTACCGAAAAGTTCTTAACTGGTACAGAAGATTTTGAATGAAGCTCCTAATGGTAACCCGTCTATTCATCCTGGTAGTAATAGAATGTACAATGATCTAAAAAAGATGCACTGGTGGCCGAGAATGAAACGAGATATTTTTGAGCTTGTATCTAAATGTTTGATATGTCAGCAAGTAAAAGTTGAACATCAGTTGCCTTCAGGACTATTACAACAAGTTTCGATACCGGAATGGAAATGGGAAAGAATTACTATGGACTTTGTATCAGGGTTACCCCCGTCTCTAAAGAAAAAAGATGCCATTTGGGTGATTGTTGATCGGTTGAAAAAGTCTGCACACTTTATTCCAGTACGTAAGGATTTTTCCTTGGATAGATTGGCTGAATTATATGTTTCTGAGATTGTCAGATTGCATGGAGTGCCTGTCTCCATTATTTCATATAGAGACCCTCAATTTACATCTCGATTTTGGAGCAAATTGCAAGAAGCTCTGGGTACTCAATTACACTTTAACACTGCATTTCATCCCAGATAGATGGTCAATCTGAACGGGTGATACAAATCTTGGAAGATATGCTTCGATGTTGTATACTTGAGTTGAAGGTAACTGGGAAAGGTATTTGCCTTTGGTTGAATTTGCTTATAATAACAGTTATCAGTCTAGTATTAAAATGGCACCGTATGAAGCCTTTTATGGACGCAAATGTAGAACTCCATTGTATTGGATAGAACTCAGTGAGAAAAAGTTACACTGAGTTGACTTAGTCCGTGAAATCGAGGAAAAAGTGAAAGTAATTCGGGACAGTTTGAAAGTAGCCTCTGATCGTCAAAAGTCCTATGCTGATCTTAAACGAAAAGAAATAGAATTTCAAGTCGGTGACAAGGTATTCTTGAAAGTATCGCCTTCGAAGAAAGTTCTTCGGTTTGGTCGTAAAGGAAAACTAAGTCCACGGTTCATTGGACCATATAAGATTACAAAAAGAATTGGACCAGTTGCATATCGGTTAGCTTTACCACCAGAACTTGATTGGGTTCATAATGTTTTCCATGTGTCTATGCTACGACGGTACCGATTCAATCCTTCACATGTTATTACTCCGACAGAAGTTAAGATACAGCCTGATATGACTTATAATGAGGAACCGATAAGAATCTTAGCTCGAGAAACAAAAGAGTTAAGAAATAAAAAGGTAGCATTAGTAAAAGTTCTTTGGCAACGACATGGTATTAAAGAAGCTACTTGGGAACCAGAAGACACTATGAGGAAGTAATACCCGAATCTTTTTACTGGTAAGATTTTCGAGGAAAAAAATCCTTAAGGGGGGAGAGTTGTAACAACCCATTTTTTAGTGAAATCGTAACCGTGGTTTCGGGACCACAAATTTGATCCGAAAATAATTTTTATTTTTATTTTATTATATGGCCCGTATTATGATAGACATGTCGTGTGAAATTTTTTATACGAAAATTTTATCGATTAAGTGTTTAATTACGAGAAGGACTAAATCCCATAAAATGTGAAAGTCAAATTTTAGTAGCTATAAAGATTAAATAGCTATGGAATTCAAAACTAGATGTAACAGCCCATTTTTGGTCAAATCAGAACAGTGGTTTTGAAACCACAAATCTAAGTTCAAAAACTTATTTTAATATTATTTTAAGTGTTTATAGTATGATAGCATGTATGTGTGAAAGTTTCGTGAAGAAATTTTATCATTTGAATGCCTAATTCGGTAAAAAGGACTTAATCGCATATAGTGCAAAATTATTGTTCTATTAGTTAAGAGTGTCAAATACCTTTTGCTTTTAAATATGATGGCTTTAAATGATAATTAAACCATTATTATTGGTAATGGACATTTATTGCCTTATAATGAGTGATTTAAATGTTTTATAACAAAGGTTAATAAGGTAATTTAGTGAATTAATAAGTTAAATAATAAAAACAATAAGGTTATCATCTTTGTTAAGCCTTTTCTACCGAAATTTTAGAAGAAAGAAACTCCATGGATGCATGTACATTCGACCAAGCTTCCTAACTCAATTGTAAGTCCGTTTTTGTCCCGTTTTTAATGATTTCTATGTTTTTGTAATCGTTGCAACTAGTTCTAGCTAGCCCAGGGACTATTTTGCAAAACTGTTAAAGAATTTGAATGACGCCGTTTATGAATACATGGGTGTTTTGATGTTTAATGATAAATTATGAATGTTTGATGATAGATATACAAATTTTGTTAAGTGATTTTTAGTGAAAATGCAAAATAGGGATTTATTTGTGAAAATGTGAAAATGTGTGGTTAAATGTGTGAAAAGTTGATAAATATGGGCTGCTGGGGGCATTATAGAAATTCAGCTATCTTGGGTATTAAAGAAATTTCATGAATTTATGTAATAAGGACTAAATTGTAAAAGTTGTGAAATTCTAGGGGTAAAAGTGTAAATGTTCTTAAATGTGTGTTTTTGACTAAATTGAATAGAGGGATAATTAAATGAGTTAATTTTGAATATATTTAGATCAAGAAAAGCGAAATTCAGATCTAGATCGGAGGAAAACTAAAGTTATCGACTAATCGACTTATTTCGTCGTTTTCACATCCGAGGTAAGTTCGTATGTGATAAATTTCATTATAAATGTATTTTAAATGCTTTGATATTGTATAAGTTGTGAACACGAGACTTCAGACAAGTTCGACCATGACTCGATGATAATTCGACATTAGAAATCCCGGTTGAACCTTAGGAATAGTTTAGGATACTAGTGACATGTCATTAGGGGATACATTGAATTGGCTTCGGGCCATGATGTTGGCACTTCGGGTG
This sequence comes from Gossypium sturtianum, assembly GCA_025698515.1. Lineage (NCBI taxonomy): Eukaryota > Viridiplantae > Streptophyta > Magnoliopsida > Malvales > Malvaceae > Gossypium > Gossypium sturtianum. Next base: position 92,878,945 of record CM046949.1, read on the forward strand.
CAAGTTATATTGATTTGGCTTCGGGCCATGATATCAGTGCTTCAGATATAAGTTACCTTGATTTGGCTTCGGGCCATGGTATAGGTACTTATTTTGCGAGACTCTTTAATATCCGACTTCTATTCGAGTGGTTCAACGGGTAAATGAATTATGTGGTTGAGAATGAGATTGCTATGAGATGGTACAGGTATGTGCATACACTATATTAGATTTGAATTGAAGAAATGGTAAAGAAAGTATAAAATGTGGTGAATGAGAAATTGTAAGGTTTGTTAGTTGATGTAAAATTCATGTATATAATAAATTGTTGAATTATGTGTTTATGATTATATTGAGTTTATTTCATACAAGCTTACTAAATTATAAAGCTTACATTTTTTATTTTTCTATGTTTTATAGTGATTTCAAACTAGCTTGGATTCGGGGATCGTCGGAGATCGCTTCACACTATCTACCTATCACTTGGTACCTATGAACTTTGGTATATTAAGTATATGGCATGTATAGGGACTTTGGTCATTTTGGTTATGACTTGATAATGATTTTGGCCATATGAATTGGATTGTAAATGTTTATGTTTTGGTATGTATATATAGCCATGTGTGATGGCTTATTTTGGTTTATTTGGTATGTTTGAATCATGTACATATATGTATTATTATGTCTTGTGAATTGAGTTGGTTGATGGTTGTGTGATGATTGATGATAACAGGTTATATGAGTGTTAAATTGATGATTTGTGGTTATTGGTATGCTTGAGAAATTAGGCCAAATAATACATATTTGTTAATGGTCATTTTGATGGTTTGAGAAGACAAGGATTGGTATGAATTTAGATTGCATAATGTGGTACTTATGTTTTGTATTGATTGGTGTTGGAAATGGTATAAATCATGCTTGGTTTGGAATTGAATTATATCATTATTGATGTTATGTTTTGTGCCATATGAGTTGTGTAGGTGTGCCTAATTTTGGGTGGAAAAATGGCTTGGTAAATAGCCTATTTTAGTCCACACGGGCAGAGACACGGGGTGTGTCTCAGCCGTGTGTGACACACGGTCATGTTACACGGTCGTGTGTCCCCTGATGTTGAAATTGAAATCAAGTCAGTATGCTCTACACGGCCTGACACGCGGGCGTTTATCTTGGCCGTGTGGCATAACTCAGTACACCCTACAGGTTTGGCACGGCCTAGCACACGGCCTGACACACGGGCGTGTGTGTTGGCCGTGTGACCAAAGTCAGAGAGTTACACGGGGTCAGACACGGGCTGGGACACAGCCATGTGCTCCCATTTCGAATGTCCACACGGTCTGTGACACAGGCGTGTTTGGTGGCCGTGTGAGACACACGGCCTAACCACACGGGCGTGTGTCCCCTGTTTTGAGAAAAAAATTATAAGTGTTCCAAATGTTACCAAAGTTATCAGTTTAGTCCCGAGCCACTCCCAATGTATGTTTAGGGCTTCATAGGCTCGTATTAGGGACAAATTAATTTAGATTGAATGATGAATGCTGGAATTGCAAAAATGTATGCTAAGTGGATGTTTAATTGTTTTATAAGTCAGTTAACGCTCCGTAACCCTATTTCAGCGTTGAATACGGGTGAGGGGTGTTACATTTATTGGTATCAGAGCTACAGTTTAGTCGATTCTAGGACTAACGTAGCGTATGCGAGAGTCTAGCTATACATGCCATATATAAACTATGATAGTGTGATGACTCCTGACATTTTTAAAAATGTGTTTTCATATAGTAATGGATCCCGATCGAGCTATAGCTAATGACGTTGAAAATAATGCGCCAGCTCCCGCTCAAGGGACAGTGCCTTTTGAATCTAGACCCGTATCGGGTAGCCAGGGAGGAGAGGCTAAAGAAGCCTTCTTCCAAATGATGAACAAGTGGTTCACACAGTATAACCGTACAAATCCGGCTACTCAAAAACCTCCACCCCCTCCTAATCCCCAACCGATTCCCGTAGCTCCTCAAGGTGTAAAACTTTTAAGATTGAATAAGCCTCCAGTTGATAAGATCCGTAAACACGGGGCTGAAGAATTCAGAGCTAATGTTGACGATGATCTTGAGAGAGTCGAGTTTTGGCTTGAAAACACTATCAGAGTATTTGATGAGCTTTCTTGCACACCGGTTGAGTGTTTAAAATGTGCTATATCACTTCTGTAACATCCCAAAGTTGGGCCTAGTAGGATTGGGCCCAATGGGCCTTGGGCGTAGTAGCATTTAAAATTTTTTAGAACAAGAGAACGGCTTGTTGGACCTATTAGGTGAGTGATTTTGGAAGGTTAGGGGGCTTCTATGAAGTCCCAGGATTAAACTTGAGCTTTAGGAAAATTTTCGTTTTAGGTGAAAAAAACCCTGGGAGTTGGTAGGTAGGCTTTAAGAATAAAATGTGGAGAAAAATGACACAAGTGGAGTGTGTGGTGTTGTGGCAAAGTGACGCCACTTAGGGAGCAAGGGGGTGACGCCACAAGGAAGGAAGGAGGTCCAAGGTTCAAGTCTTGGCTCTTGCATTTTGGTTTTCTTTTTAAATGGACTTTAGAATTTTGCTATAGATTTATATTTAGTTGCGCATGGTTTAAGACACAAGAGGAGCTTGTGGCTTGGTGGATAGTGGCGTGTTGAACTATTGAAGGGAGCCTGGGTTCGAATCTCATGGAAAGCAAGGGAGTATTTATTTTGCGAATTGGACGGCAAGAGTTTGAGTTGGATTTAAACTCTACTGATGAAGGGATCCCACATCGGAAAGATACAAAGAAGGAAGGTGAGAAGCTAGCTATATATAAAGCATTCTATGATAGGAGGAAGGATACCTTGGAAGGCGTTTGGGCACAGGAGTGGTCGGAGCGCGGATTAGCACTAGATTCCTATCAGGTGTGTAACTCTCTCTACTCTAGTTGTAGAGAGGCAAATGTCGAAGTGCCGGTCACGGCAATAGTAGCCACACGAGCGTGCGAACGCACGTGTGGGGCTTCGATACGATAGTTAAGGCCATCAGTAGTATTCTTGTGGGTTGAGGCTGCTTGGGCCACGATGGGCCGAAGTGGGCCCAATGGGCCCGTGGGCCCAATTGAATAAAATGTATGATGGTGTAGTATATAGTGAACTAGACTAGGTGAATCTCATATACGTGGCTAGATTTGTGTTAGGTGGGCCACACGGCGTGTGGGCAGAATGGCCCGAAATCGGGTTTTAGGCCCAATAGTCCTGGTCTGACCAAAAATGGTAGTTGAGTCGCTCGGCGACATTAGGCCTTTAGAAAGGCCATTGCAAGTCTTGAAATTACTAAAATACCCTTGGGTTACAAAATTACTAAAATACCTTTGGTTTACAAAATTACTAAAATACCCTTGGTTTACAAAATTACTAAAATACCCTTAGTTTACAAAATTACTGAAATACCCTTGGTTTACAAAATTACCGAAATACCCTCAATTTGCAAAATTACAGAAATACCCCTGATTTGCAAAATTACAGAAATACCCTCGATTTGTGAAAATTACTGAAATACCCCGATTTGCAAAATTACCAAAATACCCTCAGTTTGAAAAATTATTGAAATACCTCGATTTGCAAAATTACGGAAATACCCTCAATTTGTGAAATTACTAAAATACCCTCAGTTTGCAAAATTATCGTTTTACCCCTAAACGACAAAATGACCGTTGTACCCTCATGGTAGTACTAGCGTTGTATGTGTTAATTGTATAATTGATTATGTTTGAGATGCGTTGCATACATGGATTGGTTATGAGTAGAATTACCGAACTACCCCTGTAGGGTTGAATTATCGAAATACCCTTATAGGGTAAAATGACCGATTTGCCCTTGTAGGTAAATGATCGACTTGTGCAATGAGTGGACTAATTTGGTTTTGTGGTTGTATGGTGATATGCTTTTATTACATGTTTAAATAATTGTTATTGAGCATGGCCATTTTGCATACACGTGTAATGATTGAGCATGACATGCACGACATATTGCATGGGGTTGGGATTATTAATACGGAGGAAGTGCTAATAGGATCGCATGGTCGCTTGACGACTATGGATCCACCGAAGGCTTTATAGCCACCGCAGTGCTTTAGCCACCGGCAGCCATGCTGCACCGATAATGTTACTGAGGGCTGTGTGCCATTAATATGGCTTCGTGCCGTAATTATGGGCTTTGTGCCAATACCAAAGGCTCTGTGCCGATATTATGGCTTTGTGCCAATCGTATTTACCGTGGCTATGTGCCTAACTTATATATCGATGACTCGGTGTGTCGATCATATTTACCCAAGGTGTGTCTGCCGATTATATTACCGTCATCGATGGCTATGTGCCAAATATAATACATCATCGATGGCTTTGTGCCAATTGTAATACCGCTCATCAAGGCTTTTTAGCCACCGAGCAGCCATGCTTTGCCGAGATAATGTTAGTGCATGGCCGGTGCTACATAGGAGTGTAGGGATGGGTGGGTCGATTAAATCCCCACAGGAGTGCAGGTTGGACAGGAGACGGAGTGCAGGGTTGGTATGGGCATTAATGCATTGCATATATGGTTTTTAATATTGAGATGGGCTTAGGCCCAGATAATTATGATATGTGACATTTGATATGGGTTAAGGCCCAACTCAGGCTTTTATGGGCTAAGGCCCAATTGCCACCGTTACTGAAATGGGCTTCGGCCCGGATTGTTGTGATTCATGTTCTTACTGATGAGGGTTGTACACACTGAGTTTTCGTAAACTCAACCTCCTCTCTTTAATTTTTTTCAGGTAATCCTCAGTAGGCGGTTCGACGTGCAGGAGGACTCGGAGGTGGCCACACTACGAGCAGCTTAAATTTTAGTATTTTATTCTACTTTTTCTAAATCATTTTCTATTTGGGTTGTAATAAGGCCTCTCTTAAATTCTGGTTTTTAATTTGGGATTTTTAGCTTATTATATTTTAAAACTGCTAAACATTGAATCGCGATTTTCCAAAACAATATCTGTTTTCAAAACACCACGTTTTCGCAACAAAATTGTAAATATCACGTTTTCATAAGTCAATTGTTTTAAATTAAGCTTCCGCAACGAACTAGGTTTTGAGGGTAATAACTCATTAATAAATCTCGAATAATATTAGTAATAAACCGTTGTAACTGGGATTTTATTCACAATAAAGGTTCTCTACAAAAGACTTGGTTTTCGAAAAGTACCTCAATGTGGCACGCCAGATTCGGGCCTAACTACTAGGCCGGGTTTGGGGTGTTACATTTAGTGGTATCAGAGCCTAGGTTGCAAAACTCGGCTATGGATTTGATTTTCAAAATTGAATTTAAAAGTATTGTTTCAAAAGGCTTGAAAATATTTAAAGTTACGAAATTGTATTGACCGATTTTTGAAAGTGTGGTACACCGAGTCTCCTGTCCGAATCAAGTAAGTTTCCTAACCTTATACTCTGTTATGTCTTTATGCTGACTATATTTTTTGGTATTTATTTTGTATGTGTTTTGTTTGGATGTGATGTTTGGATATAGAAATTGCTTGCGTATAAGATATCATGCTCGCTTTAATGGTTAGGTGTTTTGAGTATGTGTAGGGAGTTCCAAATTCTAGTTAAAATGTGATAGGGATATTAGAATTAGAGTGTGCAGCGTGAGTGTAGTGTTGTAGGTTAGGATGTCCGACTGTTTCTATAGCTGGAAATTTCGAGGACGAAATTTCTTTAAGGAGGGTAGATTTATAACATCCCAAAATTTGGCCTAGAAGGATTGGGCCCAATGGGCCTTGGGCGTAGTAGCGTTTAAAATTTTTGAGAACAAGAGAACGACTTGTTGGACCTATTAGGTGAGTGATTTTGGAAGGTTAGGAATCTTCTATGAAGTCCCGAGATTAAACTTGAGCTTTAGGAAAATTTTGGTTTTAGGTGAAAAAAACCCTGGGAGTTGGTAGGTAGGCTTTAAGAATAAAATGTGGAGAAAAATGACACAAGTGGAGTGTGTGGTGTAGTGGCAAAGTGACGCCACTTAGGGAGCAAGGGGTGATGCCACAAGGAAGGAAAGAGGTCCAAGGTTCAAGTCTTGGCTCTTGCATTTTGGTTTTCTTTTTAAATGGACTTTAGAATTTGGCTATAGATTTATATTTAGTTGCGCATGGTTTAAGACACAAGAGGAGCTTGTGGCTTGGTGGCAAGTGGCGTGTTGAACTATTGAAGGGAGCCTGGGTTCGAATCTCATGGAAAGTAAGGGAGTATTTATTTTGCGAATTGGACGGCAAGAGTTTGAGTTGGATTTAAACTCTACTGACGAAGGGATCCCACATCGGAAAGATACAAAGAAGGAAGGTGAGAAGCTAGCTATATATAGAGCATTCTATGATAGGAGGAAGGATACCTTGGAAGTCGTTTGGGCACAGGAGTGGTCGGAGCGCGGATTAGTACCAGATTCCTATCAAGTGTGTAACTCTCTCTACTCTAGTTGTAGAGCGGCAAATGCCGAAGTGCCAGTCACGGCAATAGTAGCCACACGAGCGTACGAAAAATATTTATTCTGTGTATGTTTTGGATGTGATGTTTGAATGAAAATTTTTTATGTATGAGTGTTAAATATCTGTTTGCTTATGTATTAGATATTTGGTTGTGTGAAGAGGTTCCAAGCTTAAGTTAGAAAGTGTATTACTATTTTAGAATCAGAGTGCACAGCGTGAGTGTAGTGTTGTAGGTTAGAATGTGCGACTGTTTCTATAGCTGGAAATTTTGAGGACGAAATTTCGTTAAGGAGGGTAGATTTGTAACATCCCAAAGTTGGGCCTAGTAGGATTGGGCCCAATGGGCCTTAGGCGTAGGAGCGTTTAAAATTTTTGGGAATAAGAGAACGGCTTTTGAAACACCCCAAACCCGGCCCATTCACTACGACCGAATTTGAAATGCCACTGCGGAAAACGTTTGAAACAAATTTGAACTCAAGGATAAAACATGAAAATTTTGTTAAGTTTAGAAAACAGTGTTCATTAAAATTCTTAAGTGAGATGTGGTGTTTATAAAAATATCCGGATTAAAACTTTAGTATATATAGATTTAAATAAAATGGTTCGCAAATAATTCCTCAATTGTCAATCCATAATAAAACATAATAATAAACTTAATGAAAAACACTTAAACAAACTTTAAATACTTTTAGGGCCTTATTACAATAATTGAATAATTAAAGTCTTGGAAATATGAATGCTTAATTAATTAAAAATATCTTTCTGCATGAAAATCGCATACGCATGGCCACCTTTGTATCCGCTCCAACCCGGTCCAAGCTTTACGCATCACCCAAAAGGTTTAATAAAATATTGGGTGAGTCAAACCGACTCGGTGCATAGTCATTTCACATGTCTCCACATATGGGCTTGGCCCACATCCACACATCCATACACATAAATATGCAATTATGAAGCCCATCCCAACCTAGGGTCCATCCATTTCACCTACCTTAGCGGACCCCACTGCTCAAGGCCGTGGCTAATCCACCACCGATCACATAGTGATCCACATATCTTACCTTGGCGGACTTGTTTGCTCAAGGCCGTGGTCGAGCCACCGATCACCTAAGTGATCCCACATATCATTCGAGTCCACGGTGATGAACACGACTATCAACGCCGAGCGCGGCACCTATCAACACCTCCCTTGATGAAGCACATAGCTAACATCAAGCGCTAATGTAGCACAAGGCTAACATTAGACCACGTACATAAATATGTACACCCCTTTCCTTCTTTGATCATATCCCAAGTCCCATGCATATATGTGTATCATGTCAGATTAACATTTAGAGTAAATATTCATCACATGCTCACCACAAATATCACACATATATCATAGGCAAAATAGAGCACTGACCTGATTAATCGATTACCCACTACGGGTATCCACCATCTTAGCCATTATTTCGGCTTTCATTCACAACATATCACATATACATACTAACATAGTTAAATCAATCAAAAGACGGTGACGATAACTACGCACCTGATTTATCTAGCGAGATCCCGATCTATTGAATCTAACACAATCTAGAATCCCGAAACTTTCCCTTATGCCTGTCGATTAGCCCCTAATCCATCATGGACAGAATCGGTTAGCCACTTAAATACCAAAAATGGCCTAAGGCCGAATGCTAACCATCACTTACCTTGCTAACTATTCCCGAATCACCACCGGTTATGAAGTCATCAAAATCCCTTGAAGAATTGAAACCACGAGAGGCTCCTCAATGCACCTTGACGTTAGCTACAACAAAGAAATACCATCTTGTGACCCTATGACATTCGGCCAACCATTACACGTTACTTGAAGATGCTAGAAGAAAGACTCACACTAACGCTTTCGGTTCTTAAGTCTTGCGACAAGAAGAGAGAATGAGGCCACTATGGGATTCGACTATGGCTTCTAAATGGCAAGGGGTTATTCGGCTATCCAAGAAAATATGTAGAATTAAAGTTGAAGAAAAGAGAAAGAATAGGGAGAAGAAGTGAGAAGCAATTCGGCTCAAAGAGAGAATTAAAGGAACAACTTTCGGCCAAGGAAAATAAAATGAAGAAAAGAATAGCTAAAGGATGGTCACCCCTATTTATACTACTCAAATTCGGCACTCCTACCTCCTCTCAAATTCCACTTCCTTCTCCTATAATAACTGTTGAACACATATTCAAAATAAATAAAAAATAAAAACTCTATCTCCTTTTTATCTCTTATCACCACATTTAAACTAAATAAAATAACACCTCTATTATCTAAAATAATACACCCATTATCTCTACCTATTCAAAATAAACAAATAACAAAAATAAAACCAACAATTATCCTTACTCCAAATTGATTTTAAAAGGATAAGTAAGCTAAATCCTCTTTCAATTAAAAGTCCAATTGCCGTCCATTGCTTCCTTCTCTCCGGCGCCAAAAGCCAAAATTAAAACACCCAACTGCTACTCCCACTCCTCGAACTCAATACTGCTGGAGCTTCATCAGAGGTAACGCCTGTGCCATCGTGCCAAGGCGCCTCTTTGTGATTAATTCACCTGAATTTCTTTTAACACCTCTTTCCCAAGCTCCCTTGTCTCAACGCCAAAAACCAAAATAAAAACACGCTCATTGCCGTGATTCAACCAAGGCCCTTGTTGCCGCAAGCCGCATATAGCGCTCCAAGCCACTCTGTCGTGGCGGTTTTTATGACATAAACCCGCCAGAAATTCTTTTAAGACCTCCCAAGCTAAGCTCCTACTTGACGCATAAAAATAAAATCCCATTCGCTTCCTCTCGCAACTCGAACTCGGCCCTCATTGCATAAAGCCTCCAAGGCCCCTAAAGTAGCGTCCCAACCACTTTACTAAGCCCAAGTTCATGTCCAAAAACACCTATATTTTTCCCTTAAGGCCTCCCTGGCCTTGCTCCCCCTTACTAACTAAAAATCCAAAATTTTTCCAATGAACTTTCCTACATCCTAGGGTTCTCAAAACCCTTAAAACATATCCAAGCATACCCCAAAGCCTACTAACACCTGAATTATGCATCCAACGCATAACCCCTAATCTAGGATGTTACATTAGGCCATAAAAAATATGACAAAACGACCAAGCCTACTATACATGCCATAACCCAAAAATTAATGTATCTAAATATACCAAGTGTTCCAATTGATAGTGTGAGCGAATCTCCGACGTCCACCGATCCCCGAGCTAACTTGGCGATACTACAAGGCAAGGGAAAAGAGAGGGGAAGTAAGCATAAATGCTTAGTAAGTTCATATGCAAATGATAAGAAATTAATAAACTTGTGTGGATAAACCCTCACAATAATTTCTTAAGATGATATAATCATTATATCACATGCTTACACCCTATTACTCATATTCACATTAATCTGTCTACTTGAGTCACTGTCACTAAATTATTTATTTCTCGAGCTAAAGAACTTCGAATGAAGAACCGTTAATTTTCCCTGAAACTAGACTCACATAACTTCTTACCATAGAAATTTAAGAATTTTTGGTCTATCCAATTAGTACAGTTTATTCATTAAATTTACCCCTATTTTGCTGTCCAACAGTTCTGACACTTCTTCACTACGAATCAACTTTCTCGTATAAAATTCATATGATGTTCTTGTTTATTTCAATTGACAATAGACTTATTAAGGATTTCAATCATATTAATTATACTCCATAATTATTTTTGTACAATTTTTATGGATTTTCAAAAGTTGGAACAGGGGATTCAGAAACTCATTCTAACCCTGTCTCACTAAAATTCAAATATCTCATAATTCACACTTCTTTTGCTTACTCTGTTTCTTATATAAAACAAATAGACTCATTAAGATTTAATTTCATATCTCACTCAGCCTTTAATTCAATTTCCACCATTTTTGGTGATTTTTCAAAGTTATACTAATCTTTCTTTTCCCACAAAACCGTTTTAATGTCAATTTCACTCATTCATTAATTCTTTGTGTTCACTTTCATTTATACACACTTAAAAAAAGAATATTATAACTTGGCACATAACAACCAAGTGATCATGGACACATCTTACTCGTTTGTATCCTTATAATGCATCATAATCTGAGCACATTATTTATGAGTCTTGTATACATATTTGTGCCTAGTCATAATACTCACATATCCTACTATTACTTATCTTGAGCATACTCCTTGAATTTCCCATTGAACTAGTTGTAATATTAGGGATGTTCGGGATATCTCGTACACCTGGTAGGACACTAATTCCATATCCCAGATAGGGTCTTACATGGGATCACATATCGGTGCCGATGCCATGTCCCAGACATGGTCTTACACTAGCACATGTCTCCAGCCGATGCCATGTCCCAGACATGGTCTTACACTAGCTCATACCCATCTCGGTGTTGATGCCATGTCCCAGACATGGTCTTACACTGGCACTCACTGCCATGGTCTGACCATGGTCTTTTCCGTCAATTCATCACGAGTCGTAGTACGAATGTACTTGACCCTACATTTCTTACGATTGATCCTTCAATCCAATCTCGTACTTGCATAAAGTCATGATTAGATAACAAACATATATAAAATAATACATCATCTCAATTCAAATTTAATAATCGTTCACTATAGACTAACCATATGAACTTACCTCGACGCGAATCAGTCATTTTGACTGACATTTCCCCGTACTTGGTCCGAATCTCGATTTCTTTGATCTAAAATGTCACATTTCACTTAATTATCACTCACATTACTCATTTTAATACAAAAATCATACTACGACAAATTTACAATTTTTCCCCTAAACTTCTCATAATTAAGATTTTGCCCCCAGGCTCGTAATATGATTTTTATTCAATTTCTATAAAATTCAAGGTCAGCCAAACCTTTTTCTCTTCCAAAGCAACCTCAAATTCTTATTATTTCACACTTTTAGGAGCATTTACAACTTTTACTAATTAACCCGTTTTAACCATTTTCAACAAAAATCACTTAGCAAAAATCGTTCTCCTAACCTCGTGCACCCTTATTCTACCATTAAACATCAAAATGCACAAATATCTAGCATGGGTCAATTTTTAAACTTCATTTTTCATGCAAATAAATGGTAAAAATAGAAAGGTTAAGCTTCTGGGATCTCAAAAATACGAAGAACATTAAAAACGGGGCTCAAATGCACTTACAATTGAGCTTTGAAAAAGCTTGAAACCCTAGCCATGGCTTCTTGAAAATTTCGGCAGCATGGAGAAGAGAATGAGTAGATTTTTGGGTTTCAATTTTGTCTTTTATGCCTTAAAACACCAAATGACAAAAATGCCCTTTTTACTAAACCTTTAAATTTTACCCTTCCATGACTAGTTTTACAAAATATGACGGTCTATTTGCCATTTAAAGACCTCTAGTTTAAACCCCCATTTAAATCAAGTACTTATGTTCTAGAACTCATATTTTGCAATTAATGCAATTTAATCCCAACAATAAAATTGGGCATTTTATCGATAAAAATTACTTAACAAAATTTGCACACCATCACCCAAACATATCATAGACTTTAAAACAATCATAAATTAAATATTTTTACTTCGGGTTTGTGGTCTCAAAACCACTATTTTGATTAGGCCCTATTTTGGGCTGTTACAATTCTCCCCCCTTAGGGATTTTCGTCCCCAAAAATTTTACCAAAAGATAAACTTAGGATTGATTTAGCAAAAGCAATCACAAATTCTCATACAAATTGGCATCCTCAACATCTCACTTCTTAAACTAAGATTCTGAACTGTACTTTCTTATCCTAGACATAAGAACCACATCACTGAATTTTCTCAAGTTCTGACGAAATACACACTGATAAGTAACTGGCCTCATTCTATCAATAGTCTTATACTATTCGATGAACTGTAAATCACTTTTCTTTACTTACCAAATAAAATAAAAAATAAAAATAAAAAATTTCTGTCACAAAGATACTTTCAGAAGCACCTGTCACTTATCTAAGTTTCAATACTCTTACCTTTCGGTTCTATATGCAAATTCTGATAATCTATAATTGATTTCTTGGTACACAAACTCTGTCTCGAAACAACAAATAAATGGTCGATTTCCAACCTAGAGTTCTGAATCAGAAGTTAGTTCCTATCGAACACTTCTAACTTACCATTTACTGACAAAATTCTAAGTTTCACAAAATCATGGAATAAGCATATCATTATTTCTGAATAATAATCAATTTCTAATTCACATCATAAGATTCTTTTCATGCAGTATTAGCTGAGTGCAAGCATAAGCTACCATTTTCATGTTCTTGTATCAAAATACACTTCAAACCAATAAACTATCCAGACTAAATAATTGAATTGGTCTTGGCTGTTTCACAGTACCCTTCTAAAGGAACCATTTTCATCTAGTAGCCAGGATAACTCAGACATGTATCCTATTGCAATTCTTTCTGGTTACGAATCAATTATCCTTAAATCAACTATACAGTTTCAATGGTACATAACAATCTCGTTTTAACTCATTGAGATATATCAAATTACTCAGAAATAACAACCATAGCGCAGATTCCAGCTCGATCCTTCACTGTTTACTCTTTTATCAATGTTGATTCCTTTCCCAAATTCTAAAGATAGATCACATCTAATAAAATTCATTTTACTGTTAATTCTCAAAATGTTGAACCACATTGGAATTGCATCTCTCTGACAATTAAAATCGTAGCGCCATTTCAAGGCTAACATCTCAGTCACACTGATAAATAATATTTTAACCAATGCAAAAACACAGTCTTTACACATCCGATAACAAGAATAACCAGACGTTCATTATCAAACTAGATTTCATAATCACAAAAGTATGATTACTTCCAGTAAAGGAATATCTCTTGCACAATTCACAAAATAAAGTCGATAAGAAATCTGAGATAAAGAAATCCAAGATTCGATACCGTACTAGAAGTTCAAAAATATAGCTCGTAAGAGAAATAATACCGACTTCGACAATTCTCACAAAATTTCCAGAAGGAAAACAATACTTATAAGCACTAAACGATAACAGAAGCAACAAAGTCTTCATATACACATTTCACAAAATAACAATCAGTGGAAACTGAATTTCAACGTCATATGAACTTTACTGTCACATTTCTATCAACTCATTTTAATAAAATACCAGAAAAGATAGAGTAATACTGATCACGGCCCGCATGCATTAACACTTTGCTTTCATCTATCAACGAAATCAACTAGCATTCTCATATGATAAGAACCCCGAACGAGTCGATTAGTCAATATTAACTTTTTCCTTAACTGTAACATTGCGAAACCCGGATGATTTTCATAAAATTTCATCATAATTCCCCAATTATTTTGGGCCATTTAACACACATATTCACGGTATTCATCCGTATCCTTTGTCTCTTTCGAAGGTTCATCCGGGAATTTCCTCACTTTCCATCATTTTAATAAATATCAATAATATTCACTCACATTTCACATGATACATTAATATGTAAAAACAAAATTAAAAAGGGTGTATCATTTACATATAAACTTACTCATTTCAAGTCTTACCACATTCCAAATACATATCATAAATATTGCTCACATTTACATACACTTATACCCTGCACTTGTCATCATATTGTCACACGTAATTTCACTTAGTCAAAGTTTCCCGATGAACACTTCAGAAAAATACCGAATACACGGTGGTTTCGCGCACGGCCCACCAGTAATAATAAATACGGTGGTATCGCACACAGCCCACCAATAATAATAAATACGGTGGTATCGCACATAACCCACCAATAATAAATACGGTAGTACCGCACACAACCCACCAATAATAATAAATACGGTGGTATCGCACACAGCCCACCAATAATAATAAATACGGTGGTATCGCACACAGCCCACTAATAATAATAAATACGGTGGTATCGCACACAGCCCACCAATAATAATAAATACGGTGGTATCGCACACAGCCCACCAATAATGACATATTCACATGCTGCCATGGTCAACCCATGGTCTTTATTGTAACACCCCAAACCCGGACAAGACACCACGTCCGAATCTGGTATGCTACGGGGAGATCATTTTTGAAAAGTTAGAGTTTCCGTTTAGAAACCTAGTGAAAACACAGTGTATTTTGAAGACAATTGGAGTGGACTTGTTTGAAAACAGTTGATATATTTGAAATCCGGAGATTTTGAGAACTTAGCCAGAATGTGTAGTTAAAACGAGTTATTACCATTTAAAACCTCATTAGTTTCTTAGTGATACATAAAACACTTTTAACTTAGAAGAATTACAAGTTTGACTTGGAAACCAGTTGTATTTGATTAGCATGAAAACTCAGTGTGATACCCGATGGCATAGTTTAAAACCCAGTGCGTTATAATTTTGAAATCATTATCTTTCCAAGTTTTAGTAAAGCTTATTCCAAGTTACGTTGTTAAGGCATGTCAAAAATCAACTTAAAGCGTAAACAACATAAAACATAACTTTAAAAAGGCCTTTTACAATCCGAAATAAAACCCAATTTAAAGTAATAAACTAAAGTACCCAAATAGTAGAGTCTGAGCAAAACTTTATTAAAGCATGGCATGTGCACCCCGAGTCCATCCCGACTCCATGTTCGCGTCTACGGGTCACCTGAAAAGTCAAAGGAGAGGGTGAGTCGAGTGACTCAGTGTGTAAATCCCGCTCCCGATAAAACCACATGCTAACACACATCATACATAGCAACATAATTAATGCAACCCAATCCTAACCATCCATATCGCCTTTTCTACCCCGTGTGGTACCAAACCACTGGTGGTGCCAAACCACTGGTGACATATAGTCACAATGTGTTACCAAAACACTGGTGTCCCAAAGACACAATATCCGTCATTGTGGTACCAAACCACTGGTGTCCCAAAGACACAATGTGCTACCAAAGCACTGGTGACCAAAGTCACAAATCCAATGATGATGGGGCCAACCCATCGTGTGATACCAAATCACTAGCAGACGATCCCATATCTCAAGTGGGGCCAACCCACGGTGGTCAAACCACAGGGACAAGTCGCAATGAGGTGCCAAACCTCTGGTGTCCCAAAGACACAATGTGCTACCAAAGCACCGTGACCGTAGTCACAAATGTGGTGATGGGGCCAACCCATCGTGTGATACCAAATCACCGGCGTCAATCCCGTATAATCATCCGTGGGGCCAACCCATCGTGGTATGAGCCATCGGGACGAGGCGCCGAGGTACCAAACCTCTGAGGTGCCAAACCTCCGTGACCCAAAGTCACAAAGTTGTGCTACCAAAGCACTGGTGCTCGTCGACAATATACCATCGCTCCCTCCTCTCGAATCACCCACACATATCATACTCATGTAATCGTATGTGATTATACACTGATCATGCATGTCATACAATCATGCATATCATACCAATATATCTAATCTCATATCCCATGTCACATATAACCACAACCATGGTATCATGTAAATCATCGATGAAATTTATAACAATAGTGATACTTGACTTACCCGAGTCCGAATCATACCCATTAGGGTATCATAACAAATACCATCATTACATTAGTTATCACACAAAGTTATCAAACATATTACTAAATATAAGTGTGTTAGTATACACACTTGGTAAAACCGAGTCTAAGGATCCCTACGAATCACTCTGAGTCCCTTGATTATCAAACCCCTAGAACAATCGACCAACATAGGATTAGGCACTAAGACCATTCGGCCAAAGACCATCAACCAAAGAACCAACATTAATCATTACCCTACACTTGCGAATGGTTTGGTTTCCAAACAAACCCCGAACCAAAAGTGGCTCTTTTGACAATCGGCCTTCACCTAGAAATAGAATCATTAATCTCTTGTAGCCTACCTTAATGAAATCAAACGAGTGAAGTAATATCACTTACCACACTTACCTAATCACTTAACAGATGAAGATGGCTCCTCTTGTTTGCTTGAAACCCTTTGGTGTCCTATAATGAAGGGATTAGAATCCTTCAAAAAAAATGACCATAGTCGGCCCTTAATCAAACCAAAACCAACAAAGATCAAAAGAGGAAGATATGGCCATTCGGCCTTGCACTTACCAACACCCAATATTCGGCCAACCTATGACTTCTAGGAGAGGAGAGGTTCGGCCAACTTTTAGAACAAGATGAAGAAAGAATTCTGGCTTATTCCCAAAGAAGGAACACAAGAGAAAGGTGTATAGAAGGGGATTGGTATTCGGTCAACATGGAAGGAAGATTCGGCTCACAAGTGTTAAGATAGAAGGAAAACAAAAATGGGTAAAGGGAGAGTACTTACGGTTTTGAAAGAAATAAGGAATGGAGAGAGCTTTGGAGAATGGGTTTCGGCTATCAATAAGAGTCAAGGGGAAACAAAGAAATTTCTGGCAAGGTGAAATTGCTTAAGCTCTCGGTTTTTGAAGAACTTACTTGGAGAAATTTGGCTACTAGGAGGTTGAAAGAAAAACAAGCAAGTTCGGCACTAGATGTTTACACTTTCTGGTTTCCACAAAGAAAATGAAAGATAACTTCTTTAGAATTTCGGCTTTGGTTTCTCAAAAGAAAGAATTTTGGCTTACTGAATGATGACCGAAATGCTAAGAAATTTGCCAAAAGATTCGGCACTACCCTTCCCACACCCAAACCAAAACCGCCACTACCCATCAAGTTCCCAAGTTTCGCCAACACCTCCACAAACCCCCAAACATTCGGCCACATCCCCATTCACTCCCAACCACCATTTCAAACTACATGACCAAGTCTCCCTCCAACAAATGCTCTCCACCCTCATTTGAATATGAAGACTTGGTCCAAGGTAGTGTTCTAGTTGCTCTCTACCTCTACTCCCATGCCGTCCCAAAATAGGTAACAAAAAGGGGACTCCTGCTTTGCTCGAACACTGGACCTCCACTCCTTGAAGTTGGCGCCAAACCAAGCTCCATGTGGCGTCCCCCTTGCCACTTTGCTAGCTCCTCATTTGTGCTACTAAACACCAAAAAATAAAATAAAAACCCCACTTCCTCGGCTCCTCTCTTATAAGGCCTAAAAACTAAAATTCTCCCAACCACTCGGGCATACACCTAGGCTATAATTAACCCCTAAAACACCGAAATAACAACACAGCACACTACATACATGCAAGACATGCCATGACAAAAATAGCCCCCTAACCCGGGATATTACAGTTCTACCCCCCTTAAAAATAATTTCGGCCTCGAAATTACCTGATCAAAAGAGTTGCGGGTATTGCTGTCTCATCGTATCCTCGGGTTCCCATGTCGCTTCTTCTACTCCATGATTCCGCCAAAGCACCTTAACCAAAGGCACAGATTTCCTACGCAGAACCTTCACATCTCGATCAAGAATTTGCACGGTTCCCTCCTCCATAGTCAAGTCCGGATTCACCTCGATCTCTTGCAATCGCTACCACATGCGATTTAATCGAACGATACCTCCGAAGCATCGAAACATGGAAAACGTCGTGAATCTGACTAAGTTCTGCTGGCAACTCAAGCTGATACGCCACTGGCCCAACTCGCCTCAATACCTTATACGGCCCAATGAACCTCGGACTAAGCTTGCCTTTCTTCCCGAACCTCAACACCTTCTTCCAAGGTGAGACCTTCAGAAACACTCGATCCCCACAAATGAACTCTATATCTCTTCGCTTAAGATCGGCATAGGACTTCTGCCGGTCCGAAGCTTCCTTTAATCGAGTCTGAATCAGCTTAACCTTGTCTTCGGTCTCAGTAACCAACTCAGGTCCTAACAACTGACGTTCACCTAACTCTGTCCAACATGTAGGTGAGCGACACTTCCTGCCATACAACGCCTCATACGGAGCCATCTCTAATGCTCGCTTAGTAATCGTTGTTGTAGGCAAACTCAGCCTAATGGTAGAAACTCCTCCCAACTACCTCTCAAATCCGAGAACACAACCTCTCGGCAGATGTCTTCTAAGATCCGAATGACCTTTACGATTGACCGCCGATCATGGGTGAAAAGCCGTCTTTGAAATCCAAACGAGTACCCGAGCTTGATGCAACGCTTTCGAACCTTGACGTAAATCTAGGATCCCTATCCGAGATTATCGAAAACCGCACGCCGTGCAACCTCACTATCTCGAAACATACAACCGCTAACTTCACGAAGTGAGTAGTCAACCTCACCGGAAGTAAAGTGGTGATTTAGTCGATCGATCCACCACTACCCAAATCGAATCCTTCTTGCTTGGCGTAGCGGTAACCCACCGACAAAATCCATGGTTATCCTTTCCCACTTCCATCGAGGAATCTTTACAGTCGAAGCAATCCCGACGGCAATCGATGTTCAGCCTTGACTACGACAAGTCGGACATTTCCCAACAAACTCTGTCACCTCTTTCTTCAAACCAAAGCCACCAAAATCGCTCTCTAAGATCCTTATACATTTTGCTACCTCCGGATGCATAGCATGAGGATCGCTATGTGCGTCCTGAAGAATCTTCTCGCCTCGACTCAACATCTTTGGGCATACAAGCCTTACCTTGAAAACACGTAACCTCGCCACTTTGGACAAATCAGAACCCCCAAACCACCATCTTGCACTTGCAACCTTCGCGCACTCGTAACCTCATCCAACAATCTGTTTCTCTACGATCGCTCAACCCAAGTAGGCTTAACTCTGCGGCTCTGCCAGAATACTCCCGTCATCATACAAGCTCAAATGGGCAAATAATGCTCTTAAGTCCGAAACAACCTTACGGCTCAACGCGTCTGCCACCACGTTAGCCTTGCACGGGTGATACTCAATAGAATGATCGTAATCTTTCAACAATTCAACCCATCTCATGCGCTTTGCCTCAAATTCAAATCCTTCCGAGTCAGTAGATACTTGAGACTCTTATGATCCGTATAGACTATAGATCTCTCTCCATATAAGTAGTGCCTCCAAATCTTTAAAGCGAAAACTACAACGCTAGCTCCAAATCGTAAGCGTCGGATAGTTAACCTCATGTGGCCTCAATGCCTAGAAGCGTAAGCCACAACCTTACCTTCCCGCATCAACACACAACCTGCACATGTATGTGATGCATCGCAATGGCTTGTGTATTCCTTACCACCCTCGAAGTTGAATCGAACCGGAGCCTCGGTCAAAATCTTCTTTAACTTATCGAAGCTTTCCTGCTTTGTTTCTCACCCATACAAACGGAACCTCTTTCCTTAACAACTTAGTCATCTACACGCTATCAACGAAAACCCTCAACAAACCTTCTGGTAGTATCCCGCCAAACCAGAAAACTACGAATCTCACCACATCGACCTAGGTGGCTTCCAATCCAAGACAGCCTCAATCTTACGAGGATCTACACGAATCCCCTCAGCCGACACTACATGACCCAAGAACGTCACTTCTCTAAGCCAGAACTCGCACTTACTGAACTTAGCATAGAGTTGCTTTTCCTCGAATCTGCAAAGACCACCCTCAAATGCGCATCATGCTCTTCCTCTGTCCTTGAGTACACCAAGATGTCGTCTATGAAAACCACCACGAAACGATCTAGATACTGCTGAAACACCCTATTCATCATATCCATAAACGCTGCTGGTGCGTTAGTCAACCCGAATGGCATTACCAGGAATTCGTAGTGCCCATACCGAGTCCGAAACGCTGTTTTATGGATATCCGCCTCCTTAACCTTTAACTGATGATACCCAGACCTCAAGTCGATCTTCGAAAATACCGCAGCACCCTTCAGCTGATCAAACAAATCGTCTATCCGTGGCAACGGATACTTGTTTTTAATCGTCAGCTTGTTCAACTGGCGGTAGTCTATGCACATCCGCATCGAGCCATCTTTCTTCTTAACGAATAATACCGGCGCACCCCACGGCGAAACACTTGGCCTGATAAAACCTCGATCCAATAACTCCTGGATCTGAGCCTTAAGCTCCACCAATTCCTTTGGTGCCATCCTATACGGAGCAATAGACAACGGCGCAAATCCGGGTAATGATCTATCCCGAACTTAACCTCTCGATCGGCGGCAAACCCTAAGCTCCTCAGAAACACATCAAGAAATTCCTTAACAATGCATTTAACCTTCTCAACAAAGACTCTTTAGCCTCCAAGGCATACACATGAACTACATACGCTTCACAGCCTTTCCTGACCATCTTCTCTGCTTTCAAAGCAGATACCACATTTGATAAGTAATCCCTCCGATTACCTATCATAGCCACCTCCTCACCATCAACCGTCTTAAGAACCATGCGCTTGGCGCGCGCAATCCAACCTCGCCCGGTACTTAACCACCAATCCATCCCGAGAATCGGATCGAACTCCCAAACGGCGGCTCCATCGGATCGTGAAGAAATACTACCCCTTGGAGTTCTAGAGGTACATCTCTAAACGAATTTATCTACTACTACAGAGTGACCTAACGGACTAATCACGACTATCCGCCTAGAAGATATCTCGAGTCTAAGTCTATTGTCTCTACTATACTATCGGGCAACATAAGAGTGCGTAGAACCCACATCAATTAAAGCGTTATAAGGGGTACCAAAAATCAAAAACGCATCGGGTTATGACGTCCGGTGCGTCGCCTCCTCTCTCGGCGCCTCGCGAAGATATACCGATCCCAGGTGTCTAGCGTCGGAACTACCGCACCTCCGCGCGGTGCTCCACGGCCCGACTGAACCATTACCACCTCTACCATTACCACGGCCCCTCTGCGGTGGCGGTCCATAACCTCTGAATCGACACGGCCCGACTCTCGGGATCGATCCTCGGCCATCCTACGCGGACAATCCCTAATGCGATGATCCAGAGAACCACATTCGAAGCAACCTTTTCCACCACCCGGCAACCACCCCAATGAGATTTCCCACATCGACATACCGCTGCGGTGGTCCCCGCCAGCAAAGAACAACCCTAGCAGACCGATTCGCCCACTCTTTCGGTCTAGCCCTCTTCTTCTCAGACACCCGACGAACCGAAGACCCAAGCTCCTCTTAAGCCTACTCCTGTCCATACTACGCCTCACGGACTCCTTAACACCTTCGGCTACCTTAGCCTTCTCAACTAAGACGAAGAAACTCGCTCCCGCTCCGAGGAGCAATCAATCGGCGACCTCAACTCGTCCTCGCAGACCATCCTCGAAACGAACACACCTCTCATGCTCGGTGGCTACAATGCCTCAGCATACCTACTCACCTTCCGAACTCACGGCCTGCGTAAAGAACGGATTTACTCCCGAACAAGCCTCAAAAATGCCTTTCTCTGGAGTCGATGTAACTAGCCCCGATATACTTCTTTTGATATGCGGCTCAAGTAATCCCATGTCAAATCCTCTGCCACACACACTATCCCGAACCGTGAGCCACCATCGATATGACTCATCCCGAGAAGCGATCATGATACCCTTTCACTTCTCTTCACCAGGCAAGTCCGGATCATCCATGATCCGCTCGATTTGCCTCCACCAATATTCAAAGAAAGCTAGGAGCAACCCCAGAGACACCTCGGAAGAATTCACCCCCATTAGCCCGAGTCGCCAGAATGATTTCCTAACTCCTGCACCACCACCGCCTCACTACCCTTTCCAACACTCGCAAAGATCGCTCGTGACACTTTGCGTGCCTCGGTCGATCTTGGAACTCACCACCTCCACCGTGGCGGAATCCCAGTATCTCATTTTCCGAACCACCGCCTGGATCCTACGGGCTCGTAAACCGTCATTCTACCCCTACCTCTACCACGAGTATTACGACCACGTCCGCCTCGAGTGCTCATGTCTAATCTTTCTACGTATCCGTTAAGGAATTTTATGCATCGATTATCTATTCCACTTGTTTAAAAGCAAGTCTTATGAATATTTAATGAGGATTTGTTCTCGCGAGTTCACGAATCCTATCGGTCTCAATCTCTAAAGTAGCATACTCACGCTAATCATCAAATCATATCATATCCAATCAATTCACAAAGAATAGTCCGGTACTTACAGGCGAATCTGGTGCCGAGACTCGGTGCCATGCCTTTCAAACCATACTTTCAAAACAACCACTTAAATGACACTTTAAAAACCATTTTGGGCCTCAGCCCACAAACAGCCTTTGAACTTGGCTCGATACCACAAATGTAACACCCCAAACCCTGACAAGACACCACGTCCGAATGCGGTATGCTACGGGGAGATCATTTTTGAAAAGTTAGAGTTTCCGTTTAGAAACCTAGTGAAAACACGATTGTATTTTGAAGACAATTGGAGTGGACTTGTTTGAAAACAGTTGATATATTTGAAATCCGAGATTTTGAGAACTTAGCGAAATGTGTAGTTAAAGCGAGTTATTACCATTTAAAACCTCATTAGTTTCTTAGTGATACATAAAACACTTTTAACTTAGAAGAATTACAAGTTTGACTTGGAAACCAGCTTGTATTTGATTAGCATGAAAACTCGATTGTGATACCCGATGGCATAGTTTAAAACCCATCGCGTTATAATTTTGAAATCATTATCTTTCCAAGTTTTAGTAAAGCTTATTCCAAGTTACGTTGTTAAGGCATGTCAAAATCAACTTAAAGCGTAAACAACATAAAACATAACTTTAAAAGGCCTTTTACAATCCGAAATAAAACCCAATTTAAAGTAATAAACTAAAGTACCCAAATAGTAGAGTCTGAGCAAAACTTTATTAAAGCATGGCATGTGCACCCGAGTCCATCCCGACTCCATGTTCGCGTCTCACGGTCACCCGAAAAGTCAAAGGAGAGGGTGAGTCGAGTGACTCAAAGGTGTAAATCCCGCTCCCGATAAAACCACATGCTAACACACATCATACATAGCAACATAATTAATGCAACCCAATCCTAACCATCCATATCGCCTTTTCTACCCGTGTGGTACCAAACCACCGTGGTGCCAAACCACCGGTGACATATAGTCACAATGTGTTACCAAAACACTTTGGTGTCCCAAAGACACAATATCCGTCATTGTGGTACCAAACCACCGGTGTCCCAAAGACACAATGTGCTACCAAAGCACCGTGACCAAAGTCACAAATCCAATGATGATGGGGCCAACCCATCGTGTGATACCAAATCACTAGCGCATTTCCATCCCATATCTCAAGTGGGGCCAACCCACGGTGGTCAAACCACAGGGACAAGTCGCAATGAGGTGCCAAACCTCTGGTGTCCCAAAGACACAATGTGCTACCAAAGCACTGGTGACCGTAGTCACAAATCTGGTGATGGGGCCAACCCATCGTGTGATACCAAATCACTGGCGTCAATCCCGTATAATCATCCGTGGGGCCAACCCACTGTGGTGCTGAGCCATCGGGACGAGGCGAGGTACCAAACCTCTGGAGGTGCCAAACCTCTGGTGACCCAAAGTCACAAAGTTGTGCTACCAAAGCACTGGTGCTCGTCAGCACAATATACCACTGCTCCCTCCTCTCGAATCACCCACACATATCATACTCATGTAATCGTGCGTATCATACAGTCATGCATGTCATACAATCATGCATATCATACCAATATATCTAATCTCATATCCCATGTCACATATAACCACAACCATGGTATCATGTAAATCATCAGTAAATTTATAACAATAGTGATACTGACTTACCCGAGTCCAGAATCATACCCATTAGGGTATCATAACAATCACCATCTTTTTACATTAGTTATCACACAAAGTTATCAAACATATTACTAAATATAAGTGTGTTAGTATACACACACTGTAAAACCGAGTCTAAGGATCCCTACGAATCACTCACGAGTCCCTTGATTATCAAACCCTAGAACAATCGACCAACATAGGATTAGGCACTAAGACCATTCGGCCAAAGACCATCAACCAAAGAACCAACATTAATCATTACCCTACACTTGCGAATGGTTTGGTTTCCAAACAAACCCCGAACCAAAAGTGGCTCTTTTGACAATCGGCCTTCACCTAGAAATAGAATCATTAATCTCTTGTAGCCTACCTTAATGAAATCAAACGAGTGAAGTAATATCACTTACCACACTTACCTAATCACTTAACAGATGAAGATGGCTCCTCTTGTTTGCTTGAAACCCTTTGGTGTCCTATAATGAAGGGATTAGAATCCTTCAAAAAAAATGACCATAGTCGGCCCTTAATCAAACCAAAACCAACAAAGATCAAAAGAGGAATATATGGCCATTCGGCCTTGCACTTACCAACACCCAATATTCGGCCAACCTATGACTTCTAGGAGAGGAGAGGTTCGGCCAACTTTTAGAACAAGATGAAGAAAGAATTCGGCTTATTCCCAAAGAAGGAACACAAGAGAAAGGTGTATAGAAGGGGATTGGTATTCGGTCAACAGTGGAAGGAAGATTCGGCTCACAAGTGTTAAGATAGAAGGAAAACAAAAATGGGTAAAGGGAGAGTACTTACGGTTTTGAAAGAAATAAGGAATGGAGAGAGAGCTTTGGAGAATGGGTTTCGGCTATCAATAAGAGTCAAGGGGAAACAAAGAAATTTCGGCAAGGTGAAATTGCTTAAGCTCTCGGTTTTTAAAGAACTTACTTGGAGAAATTCGGCTACTAGGAGGTTGAAAGAAAAACAAGCAAGTTCGGCACTAGATGTTTACACTTTCGGTTTCCACAAAGAAAATGAAAGATAACTTCTTTAGAATTTCGG
Source organism: Gossypium sturtianum (assembly GCA_025698515.1). Lineage (NCBI taxonomy): Eukaryota > Viridiplantae > Streptophyta > Magnoliopsida > Malvales > Malvaceae > Gossypium > Gossypium sturtianum. The sequence continues at coordinate 92,904,166 of CM046949.1, forward strand.
CTTTGGTTTCTCAAAAAGAAAGAATTTTGGCTTACTAGAATGATGACCGAAATGCTAAGAAATTTGCCAAAAGATTCGGCACTACCCTTCCCACACCCAAACCAAAACCGGCCACTACCCATCAAGTTCCCAAGTTTCGCCAACACCTCCACAAACCCCCCAAACATTCGGCCACATCCCCATTCACTCCCAACCACCATTTCAAACTACATGACCAAGTCTCCCTCCAACAAATGCTCTCCACCCCTCATTTGAATATGAAGACTTGGTCCAAGGTAGTGTTCTAGTTGCTCTCTACCTCTACTCCCATGCCGTCCAAAATAGGTAACAAAAAGGGGACTCCTGCTGCTCGAACACTGGACCTCCACTCCTTGAAGTTGGCGCCAAACCAAGCTCCATGTGGCGTCCCCCTTGCCACTTTGCTAGCTCCTCATTTGTGCTACTAAACACCAAAAATAAAATAAAAACCCACTTCTCGGCTCCTCTCTTATAAGGCCTAAAAACTAAAATTCTCCCAACCACTCAGGCATACACCTAGGCTATAATTAACCCCCTAAAACACCGAAATAACAACACAGCACACTACATACATGCAAGACATGCCATGACAAAAATAGCCCCCTAACCCGGGATATTACATTTATCGTCAATCCATCACAGGTCTTTAAACGAAAGTACCCGTTTCTAACATTCTACTCGGTTCACACATTTAATTCCCTTTTCATAACTTCTCAACATTTATAATATTTTATGCTTAACTTTCGATTTGCAATTATCACACTTTATTCATTATCACATACAAATCATGAATTATCCTCCATACCTTCCCAAGTTTGGCTCATCAAAACACACTTTCTGTACTATCAGACTTAGCTCGGTTTGAAAGCGCATCTGCCTAATAAAATAATTATGATCAGGGTCGGGAGTCGTCACACTAACACAGTTCAATATGGTATGTATAGCTAGACTCATACTCATGCTAGGTTAGTCCTAAATCGACTAAGCCATGCTCTGATACCACTAAATGTAACACCCCTTACCCATACCCAACGCCAGAATAGGGTACAAGGCGTTACCCGACTTAAAATTTCTTGAACATGTAAAACCGGGTCATAAAATTTTGTCAAATTTAAAATTTTTCTAACACATCCATTTTGTTCCTTATATGGGCTTATAAAGCTCAAAACATCCTTTAGGATGGTTCGGGACTAAACCGAGAAATTTGGAAACTTTTGGGAAAATTTAGAAAAAATTTGTCAAAACAGAGGACACACGCCCGTGTGGTCTGGGACACGCCCGTGTCCTTAACCCATGTAACTCTCTGTTTTTGATGTCATCATCAAAATAGGGTCACACAGCCTTGGCACACGCCCGTGCCCTTAGACTATGTCTGTCACATGGCAGAGACACATGGTCGTGTCTCTGCCCGTGTGGCCTGGAAGTTGGCTATTTTCCAAGCCAGTTCCCCACTCTAAAACACAAACTCTCTTGTATCCATTTCATCAACATGTATCATGCTATAATTGGACATCCGAATATTCAATTTTGCATACACATTCCCATACACATCGTCATTCATGAAATCATTTGTAAACCACATCCACAACATCTCAATTATGCAATTACCACATACATGAATAACCACATCATAGGCGTGTAACAACCATCAATATTGGCCATCTCCAAATAGCCTTAAACAAGATGACCATTTATTAAATAAGGGCCAACATTTTAGGCCATAAGAAATATGACAAAACGACCAAGCCTACTATACATGCCATAACCCAAAAATTAATGTATCTAAATATACCAAGTGTTCCAATGGATAGTGTGAGCGAATCTCCGACGTCCACCGATCCCTGAGCTAACTTGGCAATACTACAAGGCAAGGGAAAAGAGAGGGGAAGTAAGCATAAATGCTTAGTAAGTTCATATGCAAATAATAAGAAATTAATAAACTTGTGTGGATAAATCCTCACAATAATTTCCTAAGATGATATAATCATTATATCACATGCTTACACCTTATTACTCATGTTCACATTAATCTGTCTACTTGAGTCACTGTCACTAAATTATTTATTTCTCAAGCTAAAGAGCTTCAAATGAAGAACCATTAATTTTTCCTGAAACTAGACTCACATAAATTCTTACCATAGAAATTTCAGAATTTTTGGTCTATCCAATTAGTACATTTTATTCATTAAATTTACCCCTGTTTCTCTGTACAACAGTTCTGGCACTTCTTCACTACGAATCAATTTTCTCCTCATATAAAATTCATATGATGTTCTCGTTTATTTCAACTGAAAATAGACTTATTAAGGATTTCAATAATATTAATTATACTCCATAATTATTTTTGTACAATTTTTACTGATTTTTCAAAGATGGAACAGGGGATTCCGAAACTCATTCTGACCCTATCTCACTAAAATTAAAATATCTCATAATTCACACTTCTTTTTCTTACTCTGTTTCTTTTATAAAAAAATAGACGCATTAAGATTTAATTTCTTATCTCACCCAGCCTTTAATTCAATTACCACCATTTTTGGTGATTTTTTCAAAATTATACTAATGCTGCTGCCCACAACTGTTTTAATGCTAATTTCACTCATTCATTAATTCTTTGTGTTCACTTTCATTTATACACACTTACACCAAAGCATATTATAACTTGGCACATAAAAACCAAGTGATCATAGACACATCTTACTTGTTTGCATCCTTATCAATAATGCATCATAATCCGAGCACATTATTTATGAGTCTCGTATACATACCTGTGCCTAGTCATAATACTCACATATCCTGCTCTTACTTATCTTGAGCATACTCCTTGAATTTCCCATTGAATTACTTGTAATATTAGGGATGTTCGGGATATCTCGTACACCTAGTAGGACACCAATGCGATATCCCAGATATGGTCTTACATGGGATCACATATCGGTGCCGATGCCATGTCCCAGACATGGTCTTACACTAGCACATGTCTCGAGCCGATGCCATGTCCCAGACATGGTCTTACACTAGCTCATACCCATCTTGATGTCGATGCCATGTCCCAGACATGGTCTTACACTGGCACACTCACTGCCATGGTCCGACCATGGTCTTTTCCGTCAATTCATCACGAGTCGTAGTACGAATGTACTTGACCCTGCATTTCTCACGATTGATCCTTCAATCCAATCTCGTAGTTGCATAAAGTCATGATTAGATAACAAACATATATAAAATAATACATCATCTCAATTCAAATTTAATAATCGTTCACTATAGACTAACCATATGAACTTACCTCGACGTGAATCGGTCATTTTGACTGACATTTCCCCGTACTTGGTCCAAATCTCGATTTCTTTGATCTAAAATGTCACATTTCACTTAATTATCACTCACATTACTCATTTTAATACAAAAATCATACTACAAAAAAATTACAATTTTGCCCCTAAACTTCTCATAATTACGATTTTGCCCCCATGCTCATAATATGAATTTTATTCAATTTCTATAAAATTGAAGGTCAGCCAAACCTTTTTCTCTTCCAAAGCAACCTCAAATTCTTATTATTTCACACTTTTAGGAGCATTTACAACTTTTACTAATTAACCCGTTTTAACCATTTTCAACGAAAATCACAGAGCAAAAATCGTTCTCCTAACCTCGTGCACCCTTATTCTACCATTAAACATCAAAATGCACAAATATCTAGCATGGGTCAATTTTTAAACTTCATTTTTCATGCAAATAAATGGTAAAAATAGAAAGGTTAAGCTTCTAGGATCTCAAAAATACGAAGAATATTAAAACGTGGCCCAAATGCACTTACAATTGAGCTTTAAAAAAGCTTGAAACCCTAGCCATGGCTTCTTGAAAATTTCGGCAGCATGGAGAAGAGAATGAGCAGATTTTTGGGTTTCAATTTTGTCTTTTATGCCTTAAAACACCTAAATGACAAAAATGCCCTTTTTACTAAACCTTCAATTTTTACCCTTCCATGACTAGTTTTGTCCATAACAGAATATGATGGTCTATTTTCCATTTAAAGACCTCTAGTTTAAACCCCCATTTAAATCAAGTACTTATGTTCTAGAACTCATATTTTTGCAATTAATGTAATTTAATCCCAACAATAAAATTGGGCACTTTATCGATAAGAATTACTTAACAAAATTTGCACACCATCACCCAAACATATCATAGACTCTAAAACAATCATAAATTAAATATTTTTACTTCGGGTTTGTGGTCTCAAAACCACTATTCCGACTAGGCCCTATTTTGGGCTGTTACAACTGTAACTGAGTGCGAGAGAGAATTTGTGCGGTTGAGTAAATATGCTTGAGAGTATGTTTCTACCGAAGAGATCATGTGCAAGCAATTTGTTAACGGTTTGAATGAAGACATTAAACTTTTGGCCGGGATTTTGGATTTGAATGAATTCATTGTAATAGTTGGCCGAGCTTGCAAAGCCGAAGACTTTAGCCGAGAAAAGAAGAAAGCTGATTCAGAGGATAGAGATTCGAGAAAAAGACCGATGAATAAACCTTATCATTCTTCATAAAAGAAATCTTGAGATTCGTATAGTCGATCGAATGCATCAGTGGGATACCAGAATAGAGATCGTGGAAATCTATATGTGAATTCTAAAGCTCATGCAACTTCAGTCTTGAGCGTTGGCAGTGAGAAAAACAACAAACCCGAGTGTCAATAATGTGGGAGAAGACATTTTGGAGAGTGCTGGAATAAGAATAATAAAACTTGTTTCAAATGTGGCTCGCTAGATCATTTTATTCGAGATTGCCCAGAGTTATCTGAGAAAGATAAATTTCAGAATGCAAGACCGAGCAACACGACTGCAAGAGGGAGACCACCGAGGAATGTGGGAAATGTGTCTAGTGGAAAAGGAGTGACAAAGGACTCAGCTGTGAGATCTGAGGCCAGAGCACCTGCTAGAGCCTACGCTATTCGCGCTCGCAAAGAGGCATCATCCTCAGATGTTATTACCGGTACATTCTCTCTTTACGACACTAATGTGATTGCTTTAATTGATCCTGGATCAACATATTTGTATGTTTGTGAGAATTTAGTGTCTAGTAAGAAATTGCCTGTTGAATCTACAGAATTTGTTATTAAAGTATCGAACCCCTTAGGTACTATGTTTTAGTCGACAAAGTATGCAAGAACTATCCTTTAATGAATCGGGGTTACTATTTTTTGGCTGATTTGATGCTTTTACCATTTGATGAGTTCGATGTGATTCTCGGTATGGATTGGTTGACTCTGCATGATGCTGTTGTGAACTATAGACGAAAGATTATAGAATTGAAATGTCAGAATAATGAAATTCTTCGGATTGAACCTGATGAGTCGGGTGGATTGCCTATAGTGATTTTGTCGATGTCGTGTAACAGACTGATTTAGAGGCTAGTCGGAACAGTGATCTCGGAATCACTAATTTGAGGTTAGAGAAAATTATTTTCATGATATGTTATGTGATATAACATGTTTATAAGGATGCATGGAAATTTTGGTGCCTTAATTTTAGCGAATTCTAGCTAAATTGTGAAAAAGGACTAAATCGTATAAAGTGCGAAAGTTCTATTTTAATTGCTAGAGGTGCCAAATAGTCATAGAATATTAATTGGAGGTCCCAAATGTACAATTTGGCCTTGTTAAATGTGTTGACCGGCCATGATAATGCATAGGGGACAAGTGCATTTATTATGATGTTTAGTTGGTGATATTAGTTGGAAAAAGAAATAAAATAAGGTGATAAGTAAAAGTTATCATCTTTTTATTTCTCTTTCTTCTCCAACCGAAAATATCAGCCATGAGAGGGGTTTGGAAGCTTAAAATTTCAGCAAGCATTTCTCCTCACAAGTAAGTGATTTTGATGATCTTTCTTGATAAAAATTGTACTTTTGGAGTCCCTAAAGCTTAAGCTTTCTAAAGGGGGACTATTTTGCAAAATGGTTGAAAGCCTACGGACTTGCCATGATAGAGTTCATGTTGTTTGATGAGTTTTTATGGAAGAAAATGAATGATAGGATGTTGATAAACAACTTTTGTGAAAGGTGTTGTTGTGAAAACACCTATTTGGGACTAAAATGCAAAAGTTGTAATTTGTTCATTAAGGCATGAAATTGATGGAATTGAGAATAGTTGTAAGAGGATTAAATGTTCATCTAGGCTTGCTTAACAAGAAAATGTGATGAAAATTTATTTACGAGCCTAGGGGCAAAATTGTAATTTTGCCAAAGTATAGGGGCAAAATGGTCTTTTTGCCTAAGTAGAGATTATGTTGCAATATGATCATTAAGTGATTAAATGAGTAAATTTCATTGTTTTAGATCAACGAAAATGAGTTTCGGACCTAGAATAGATGAAAAGAGAAATATGGGCAAAAAGTCCTTTTCGGCTCTTTCGACATCGAGGTAAGTTCATGTGCAAATGTTGAAATTACGTATGAGCTTATTTAGTATTCCAATGTTGTATGGAATGTATATTATTATGTGAATGTATGAAATGTCTCTTGATGAGATGTTAATGAAATCGAATTTAGAATAATGGGAGAGGTGTATAGCACGATAGAACGATGGTTAAAGGCTCGAGTAAGACCATGTTGGGATATGGCCTCGGTGTAAGAATTCATATAAGACCATGTCAGGGACATGGAAACGATATGTTAAAGTATTTAAAACCCAATTGGGGTATAGTGACAACGAGAACTATGTGCATGAGACTCAAGAGAGTTATTTAACAATTCGAATGATTCAATGTATATGCGAATGTATGTGGTTGTACTATGAGTAGCAAAAGTAGGTGTAGAATTGAATTGAGATGAATTCAATAAATGATGAACCCCTAGTGAGGTATGTGTATTTGATGCACTGTGTGAATGAGAACGAGCATCGTAGAAAGTTAAGTAAAAATGGGAACATGTGAGGATGTTCTTGAATGAATATTTGAAATAGAGATATACTTGTGAATTATTATCCATGAATGTAAATAACGGTAAGCTATGTGCAATGTCACCTTATTGATTATTGATCGATGGGCTATGTGTGATATCATCACTTATAAAGGAATGGTGGGCTAAGTACAAAACCACCGAGATATTAGTTGCATGAGCAGCTTATTGAAAATGCTTGATGTGTTGTTACATATGATCTTGTGACGATCAGTGCAGGAACGTATGCTAATTAAACGAGCGAATTGGCTTGTGATATGGTAAGAATATGGTAAGAGATTGAATGAGTAAGTTTCAGGAATGGTTGAGTAAGTAACCATGAGTTGATGAGAAAAACTCAACATATTGCCTTGGTGTTATGTATATTCAGTGAATATCAATATTTGTCAAATTATACAGATGAAGTTACTAAGCATTATTGCTTACTCCCTTACTTTTCTCATCTCTTATAGGTTTTTTTACTTAGCTCGGGTTAGAGGCCGCCGGAGATGTTTTCACACTATCGAGCAGACATACGGTATGAGGTATCAAGTTTTTAAGAGTCACGGCATGTATAGGGATTCGTTTAAGGTTGATGAAGTCTAATTATGGTAGCCAAATGTTGTTGGCCAAAGAGTATTCATAGTATGGTTGTGTATAGCCATTTATGATGGTTTAAGTTGTTGTAAATGTTGTGGGAACAATTCTCCCAAGTGTATGAGAGGAAACTTTATTTTCATGAACCAAACGTGTTAATTTATGTGTTTCAATTGATGTTTTGAGAATGTTTTGAAGAAGCATATGAATGTATGCAAGGGAGAGTAACGAAAGGCTTGGTAGGTAGCTTCTGAGTGCCCACACGGTTAGACACACGGGCATGTGTCTAGGTCGTGCATAACCTGCACCTTAATCTCATAAGTTAGAATAGGCCACGGGTTAATCCCACGGCCGTGTGTTGAAGCCGTGCATGACACACGGTTAGAACATGGGCGTGTGCCCCGACCGTGTGTAATAAGTCAGTATATCAAGGTATAGTACACGGTCTAAGTCCACGGGCGTGTCAAGGCCGTGTGTAATTAGTCAGTGTCGACCACGGTCAGAAGACATGGGCGTGTAAAGGGGTGCACGGGCGTGTCCCAAACCGCATGGGCGTGTGCCTTAACCGTGGAGCATTTGGCAGAATGCTTAGGTTTTTAGGCACGGTTGTTGAACATGGCCGTGTGTGTCTACACACGGGCGTGTCTCTTTATACACGGGCGTGTGGCCCCTATTTTAAAGAAAAGTTTCCTTTAACTCGTAAAAGTTTCTGAACGCAAGTTTAAGGCCTTGTAGGCCCACGATACGAATGACTTGACTAAGAAAGAGAAGTTTTTCATTTGAAACAAAATTTTACAGCCCGTAAGTGCACGATTAAGCAAGTTAAAGCATAGTAATATCTCGTATTCGGTCTAAGCCTCGGACTCGGGTATGGGGTGTTACATTTAGTGGTATCAGAGCTATGGTTTAGTCGGTTCTAGGAGTAACCTAGCGAGAGTAAGAGTCTAACTATTCATGTCGTATGTGGATCGTGATAGTGTGATGTCTCCCGGCTCTAACGAAATTGTTTTGTTAAGACAGTGATGATTCCCAACCGAGCTAATTTCAGTAAGTTTGTATGATTTCTAAGCTTTATGATTTATATCATTGAATTGCTTAGTATAATGTACAATGTTATTATGAAAAATGTTTAATGTTATGTTAAACAAATAAATTAATGAGATCAAGCATGAGAAAGCCCCGATTGAAGTTGAATAACTTAGGATACTCGATCTACCACATGAAACAAGAAAGTCCGTATAAGACCAAGCCGAGGCATGGCATCGGCAAGTAAGCAAGATATCATGTAAGCCCAAGGAAAGCTTGGCATTGAGTAAGTTATCATGTAAGTCCAAGGCAAGCTTGGCATTGAATAAGTTATCATGTAAGTCCAAGGCAAGCTTGGCATTGAGTAAGTTATCATGTAAGTCCAAGGCAAGCTTGGCATTGAACAAGTTATCATGTAAGTCCAAGGCAAGCTTGGCATTGAATAAGTTATCATGTAAGTCCAAGGCAAGCTTGGCATTGAACAAGTTATTATGTAAGTCCAGGCCAAGGCATGGCATTGGTGAGAACGAGAAAGACTTCGTATAAGCCCATGTCAAGACATGGCCTCAAAACCAAGGAGAGAGATTCCATGTAAGACCGTATCTAGGATATGGCTTTGGCATCGAGCATGTGAGATGAAATTCAGTATCCTCGGTTATTCATGGAAATTCATCGGGCACACAAGTAAAGCTTAAATGAAATAGCAAGAAAGTTAGTAGCAAAGTTGATATTATGCCATGCTAGTTAAGGCTGACTAACAAGTATAATACACGTTATGAATAATGATGCTGAGATTATGTTTATTATAGTAAGGTACACTGATCTATGTGATCAAGTATTACAAGTACCTTGTTTACCTTACAAGCATGAGACTAGTAAGTGCCATGATGTATGTGAAAAGCAGTAAGAGTAAAATGCAGGATATGAGTACGGTCATCCAATGATAAAATGATGAATAAGACCATGGCGGTACATGTCATCCCATGTAAGACCATATCTGGGATATGGCGTTGGCACCTAGAGGAAATCCCATATAAAACCATGTCTGGGACATGGCATTGGTGATGATATGTGTGCTAGTGTAAGACCATGTCTGGGACATGGCACCGGCCACATTATGAGGGCCAGTGTAAGACCATGTTTGGAACATGGCATCGGCGTTGATACGTGTGCTAGTGTAAGACCATGTTTGGGACATGGCTTCAGCACCAAAGAAAGATCTCGTATAAGACCATGTCTGGGACATGGCATCGACATCTAAGTATGATCCCGTATAAGACCATAGCTGGGATATGGCATCGACATCGAGTTACAAGATCTCGTACAAGACCATATCTGGGATATGGCATCGGCATCAAATAATAATCCCGTGTGAGACCACGTCTGGGACCTGGCTTCGGTATGAGATCGTGTAAGACCATATCTGGGATATGGCGTCGACATCGATATAAGATTTTGTGTAAGACCATAGCGAGGTTATGGCATCGTGACGACATCTAAAACAATAGCTGGACTATGATGTTGTGATACGAGTAAGACCATAGTTGGACTATGGCGATCAAGCAAACGACGTACTCAAAACCTGTAAGACATTCTCTAAATCGATAAGCAATAGTAAGAGGAAGTAGAATCAAATGTTGAATGCTCAAGTAGATATTAATGTGGAACTTGAGTAAGTAAAGTCATTGTTCGAAAGTACGAGTAATAGAAACAATTGTGGCATGAAAAATGTGAAAACTCACTTGGAGTGAGTTGTGTGACTATAATGATATTCCATTGATGATGAATGATAAATCATATGTATGTGGTCACGAGAGTCAATTTATGGGGCGCTATGACCTCACCCCCTTACCACTGTTGGATAAGGTTTCTGTTGTTGGTGCTTCCTCGAGATAGGAAGTGAATGATGATGAATTCAGAACTTATACAAGAGTTTTGGTATGAGATTTAGTAGTAGCATATCTACTAATGCAAGAATAAGGAAATGCAGTTATGTGCATAAATGTTTTGATAATAGAGTACATTCCATGATACGATTGAGTTTATGATCAGAAGTAGTTGATCACTAAAAATCTGAGTTTTCAAGCGTACAAGTCAGGACTATTACAGTCGGTGAATGCTTTAATGAGAAAGTGAGATGAAACCTTATAGATTTCAAATTCAGTTTGACAAGATTCCCTAAGAAGGGGATATCATTCGAATTGTAGTGAATCAACCAATGAAGATCCGAACGATCATTTGGGCACATACGGAGTTCCAAATTAGTGGATTTCTGGATATAGTATAAGCCCCAGAGGAAGAATAACCGAGGTCTCAAGTTACATTTCGATCTTATGTATCACAGCTTAAAAGTTTTTGGCAAGAGGAATTTGAGGATAAGTGGAATTGCGATTTTGAAGATTAGATGGAAACATTTTAAGAATGTTGGTAGCTAACCCTCCTTATAAGATTTTCTAGGACGAAAATCCTAAGAGGAGAATTGTAATGACCGATTTAGGGGCTAGTCGAAACGATGATCTTGGAATCACTAATTCGAGGTTAGAGAAAATTATTTTCATGATATGTTATGTGATATAACATGTTTATAAGGATGCATGGAAATTTTGGTGCCTTAATTTTAGCGAATTCTAGCTAAATTGTGAAAAAGGACTAAATCGCATAAAGTGCGAAAGTTCTATTTTAATTGTTAGAGGTGCCAAATAGTCATAGAATATTAATTGGAGGTCCCAAATGTGCAATTTGGCCTCGTTAAATGTGTTGACCGGCCATGATAATGCATAGGGGACAAGTGCATTTATTATGATGTTTAGTTGGTGATATTAGTTGAAAAAAGAAATAAAATAAGATGATATAAGTAAAAGTTATCATCTTTTTATTTCTCTTTCTTCTCAACAAAAATATCAGCCATGAGAGGGTTTGGAAGCTTAAAATTTCAGCAAGCATTTCTCCTCAGAAGTAAGTGATTTTGATGATCTTTCTTGATAAAAATTGTACTTTTGGAGTCCCCAAAGCTTAAGCTTTCTAAAGGGGGACTAGTTTGCAAAATGGTTGAAAGTCTAGGGACTTGCCATGATAGAGTTCATGTTGTTTGATGAGTTTTTATGGAAGAAAATGAATGATAGGATGTTGATAAACAACTTTTGTGAAAGGTGTTGTTGTGAAAACACCTATTTGGGACTAAAATGCAAAAGTTGTAATTTGTTCATTAAGGCATGAAATTGATGGAATTGAGAATAGTTGTAAGAGGATTAAATGTTTAGCTAGGCTTGCTTAACAAGAAAATGTGATGAAAATTTATTTACGAGCCTAGGGGCAAAATCGTAATTTTGCCAAAGTATAGGGGCAAAATGGTCATTTTTGTCTAAGTAGAGATTATGTTGTAATACGATCATTAAGTGATTAAATGAGTAAATTTCATTGTTTTAGATCAACGAAAATGAGTTTCAGACCTAGAACGGATGAAAAGAGAAATGTGGGCAAAAAGTCCTTTTAGGCTCTTTCGACATCGAGGTAAGTTCATGTGCAAATTTTGAAATTACGTATGAGCTTATTTAGTATTCCAATGTTGTATGGAATGTATATTATTATGTGAATGTATGAAATGTCTCTTGATGAGATGTTAATGAAATCAAATTTAGAATAATGGGAAAGGTGTATAGCACGATAGAACGATGGTTAAAGGCTCGAGTAAGACCATATTGGGATATGGCCTCAGTGTAAGAATTCGTATAAGACAATTTCAGGGACATGGCATCGATATGTTAGAGTTTGTAAAACCCAATTGGGGTAGAGTGACAACGAGAACTATGTGCATGAGACTCAAGAGAGTTATTTAACAATTCGAATGATTCAATGTATATGCGACTGCATGTGGTTGTACTATGAGTACCACAAGTAGGTGTAGAATTGAATTGAGATGAATTCAATAAATGATGAACCCCTAGTGGGGTATGTGTATTTGATGCACTGTGTGAATGAGAACGAGTATCGTAGAAAGTTAAGTAAAAATGGGAACACGTGAGGATGTTCTTGAATGAATATTTGAAATAGAGACATACTTGTGAATTATTATCCATGAATGTAAATAACGGTAAGCTATGTGCAATGTCACCTTATTGATTATTGATCGATGGGCTATGTGTGATATCATCACTTATAAAGGAATGGTGGGCTAAGTGCGAAACCACCGAGATATTAGTTGCATGAGCGGCTTATTGAAAATGCTTGATGTGTTGTTACATATGATCTTGTGACGATCAGTGCAGGAACGTATGCTAATTAAACGAGCTAATTGGCTTGTGATATGGTAAAAATATGGTAAGAGATTGAATGAGTAAGTTTCAGGAATGGTTGAGTAAGTAACCATGAGTTGATGAGAAAAACTCAACATATTGCCTTGGTGTTATGTATATTCAGTGAATATCAATATTTGTCAAATTATACAGATGAAGTTACTAAGCATTATTGCTTACTCCCTTACTTTTCTCATCTCTTATAGGTTTTTACTTAGCTCGGGTGGAGGCACGCGGAGATGTTTTCACACTATCGAGCAGACATACGGTATGAGGTATCAAGTTTTTAAGAGTCATGGCATGTATAGGGATTCGTTTAAGGTTGATGAAGTCTAATTGTGGTAGCCAAATGTTGTTGGCCAAAGAGTATTCATAGTATGGTTGTGTATAGCCATTTATGATGGTTTAAGTTGTTGTAAATGTTGTGGGAACAATTCTCCCAAGTGTATGAGAGGAAACTTTATTTTCATGAACCAAACGTGTTAATTTATGTGTTTCAATTGATGTTTTGAGAATGTTTTGAAGAAGCATATGAATGTATGCAAGGGAGAGTAAGAAAAGGCTTGGTAGATAGCTTCTGAGTGCCCACACGGTTAGACACACGGGCGTGTGTCTAGGCCGTGCGTAACCTGCACCTTAATCTCATAAGTTAGAATAGGCCACGGGTTAATCCCATGGCCGTGTGTTGAAGCCGTGCATGACACACGGTTAGAACATGGGCGCGTGCCCCAGCCGTGTGTAATAAGTCAGTATATCAAGGTATAGTACACGGTCTAAGTCCACGGGCGTGTCAAGGCCGTGTGTAATTAGTCAGTGTCGACCACGATCGGAAGACATGGGCGTGTAAAGGGGTGCACGGGCGTGTCCCAAACCGCATGGGCGTGTGCCTTAACCGTGGAGCATTTGGCAGAATGCTTAGGTTTTTAAGCACGATTGTTGAACATGGTCGTGTGTGTCTACACACGGGCGTGTCTCTTTATACACGGGCGTGTGGCCCCTGTTTTAAAGAAAAGTTTCTTTTAACTCATAAAAGTTTCTGAACGCAAGTTTAAGGCCTTGTAGGCCCACGATACGAATGACTTGACTAAGAAAGAGAAGTTTTTCATTTGGAACAAAATTTTACAGCCCGTAAGTGCACGATTAAGCAAGTTAAAGCATAGTAATATCTTGTATTCGGTCTAAGCCTCGGACTCGGGTATGGGGTGTTACATGTCGGCTCAGAGATATGTGAGAAAAGGTTGCGATGCATACCTAGCATATATTGTAGATACCAAGGTATCTGAAAAGAAGATTGAATCGGTGCCTGTAGTTCGTGAATATTCGGATGTATTTCCAGAAGAATTGCCTGGGTTGCCACCAGAGAGATTGAGTTTGCTATTGAGTTAGTATCGTGAACTTCACCGATATCTATAACTCTGTATAGAATGGCTCCGACAGAGTTGAAAGAGTTGAAAGCTCAATTGCAAGAGTTAACAGATATAGGTTTTGCACGACCGAGTTTTTCACCCTAGGGTGGGCCAGTATTGTTTGTTAAGAAGAAAGACGGGTCCATGAGAATGTGTATTGACTATCATCAGTTCAAAAGGTTACGATAAAGAATAAGTATCTGTTACCGAGAATAGACGACTTGTTTGATTAGTTGAAAGGTGCAATAGTGTTTTCAAAGATTGATTTGAGATCTGGCTATTATCGGTTGCGAGTTAAAAACTCAGATGTGCCGAAAACTGCATTCAGAACGAGGTACGGACATTATGAATTTTTTTTATGCCTTTTGGATTGACTAATGCTCCTGTCGTTTTTATGGATTTGATGAATTGGATATTTAGACCGTATTTAGACATATTTGTTGTTGTGTTCATTGACGACATTCTGATCTATTCTTGAAATGATTCTGAGCATGCTGAGCATTTGAGGATTGTGTTGCAGACCTTAAGAGATAAGCAACTGTATGCTAAATTTAGCAAATGTGAGTTTTGGCTCAGAGAAGTCATATTTTTAGGGCATTGTTTTGGTGGATGGCATTCAAGTTGATCTGAGCAAGATTTCTACATTTATTGACTGGAAACCACCTAGAAATGTATCCAAGGTCAGAAGCTTTCTAGGATTGGTTGGTTACTATCGACGTTTTGTAAAAGGGTTCTCGATGATTGCTACACCGATGACCAAACTGCTACAGAAAGATGTAAAGTTTGAATGGTCCGAGAAATGTCAACAGAGTTTTGATCAATTGAAAGCATTGTTAACTGAGGCACCAGTGTTGGTTCAACCTGAGCTGGGTAAAGAATTTGTATTTTACAGCGACGCGTCATTGAACGGTTTGGGTTGTGTGTTGATGCAAGAGGGAAAATTTATAGCTTATGCCTCCAGACAGTTGAAACCGCATGAAAAGAACTATCTGACGCACGATTTAGAGTTGGACGCTATAGTTTTCGCATTAAAAATTTGGCGTCATCATTTGTACGGTGAAAAGTGCCACATCTTTATCGATCATAAAAGCTTAAAGTATATAATGACTCAAAAGGATTTGAATTTACAACAACGGAGATGGCTCGAGTTATTGAAAGATTACAAGCTAGTGATTAATTATCACCCGGGGAAAGCGAATGTAGTCACGGATGCTTTGAGTAGAAAATCGTTGTTTGCCTTGAGAGCAATGAATACACAGTTGAAATTATCTGATGATGGTTCGACTTTAGCTAAGTTAAAAGCTAAACCAGTATTTCTTCAGCAAATTTGCGAAGCTCAAAAATGTGATAGTGAATTGCAAGCTAAAAGAGTGCAATGCGAGTCGACTAGTGATTCAAGGTATCAAATTAGATTCGATGATTGCTTGATGTTCCGAGATAGAATCTGCGTACCAAAAAATCCAGAGTTGATTCAAAAAAATTTTCACGAGGCACATAGTGGTTCTTTATCCGTTCATCCTGGAAGTACTAAAATGTACAATGATTTGAAACAACTGTATTGGTGGTCGGGTATGAAACGAGACATTTCTAAGGTTGGAGCAAGATGTTTAGTGTATCAGCAAGTTAAAGTTGAACATCAAGTGCCTTCAGGTTTACTTCAGCCTGTGGTGATACCAGAGTGGAAATGGGACAGAGTTATGATGGATTTCGTATTGGGATTGCCTTTGTCTCTGAAAAAGAAAGATACTATTTGGGTTGTCGTTGATTGATTAACGAAATTAGAACATTTCATCCCGGTACGTACTAACTATTCGCTTGATAAATTGGCTGACTTGTACATTTCTGAGATTGTTAGATTGCAAGGGGTGCCAGTTTCGATTATTTCAGATAAAGATGGCACCGTATGAACCATTGTAAGGTCGTAAATGTCGAACTCCATTGTACTGGACTGAGCTTAGCGAGAAACAGATTCACGGGGTTAATTTGATCCAAGAGACTGAAGAAAAAGTAAAAGTAATTCGTAATAGCTTGAAAGCAGCTTCAGATAGACAGAAATCGTATACAGATTTGAAACGAAAAGATATTGAATTTCAAATCGATGATAAAGTGTTTCTGAAAGTATCTCCGTGGAAGAAAATCCTTAGATTTGATCGCAAAGGCAAGTTGAGTCCGCGATTCATCGAGCCATATGAGATTATTGAACGAATAGGGCCAGTGGCATATCGGCTAGCATTACCGATTGAGTTAGAGAAAATCCATAATGTGTTTCATGTATCGATGTTGCGTCGGTATAGATTGGATCCATCACATGTAATTTCCCCGTTAGAGATTGAGATTCAACCCGATATGACGTATAACGAAGAACCGATCAGAACTTTGGCTCGAGAGATTAAGAGCTGAGAAATAAATGCGTAGCTTTAGTGAAAGTTTTATGGCAACGTCACAGTGTCGAAGAGGCTACGTGGGAGCCCGAGGAAGCTATGAGAAAATAGTACCCTAACCTATTCACTGGTAAGATTTTCGAGGAAGAAAATCCTTAAGAGGGGAGAGTTGTAATAGCCTGTTTTTGGTCAAATCGGAACAATGGTTTTGAAACAAAAAATCTAAGGTCAATAAATTATTTTAATATTATTTTAAGTGTTTACAGCATGATAGCATGTATGTGTGAAAGTTTCGTGAAGAAATTTTATCATTTGAATGCCTAATTCGGTAAAAAAGACTTAATCGCATAAAGTGCAAAATTATTGTTCTATTAGTTAAGAGTGTCAAATAGCTTTGGCTTTTAAATATGATGGCCTTAAATGGTAATTAAACCATTGTTATTGGTAATAGACATTTATGGGTTTATAGTAAGTGATTTAAATGTTTTATAACAAAGGTTAATAAGGTAATTTAGTGAATTAATAAGTTAAATAATAAAAACAATAAGGTTATCATCTTTGTTAAGCCTTTTCTACCGAAATTTTAGAAGAAAGAAACTCCATGGATGCATGTACATTTGGCCAAGCTTCCTAACTCAATTATAAGTCCATTTTTGTCCCGTTTTTAATGATTTCTATGTTTTTGTGATCGTTGCAACTAGTTCTAGCTAGCCCAGAGACTATTTTGCAAAACTGTTAAAGATTTTGAATGATGCCATTGATGAATACATGGGTGTTTTGATGTTTAATGATAAATTATGAATGTTTGATGATATATATTGTAACAGTCCAGTTTAGACCCTAGTTGAAACAGTGGTTTCGGGACCACAAATTCGAGTTAGAAAAATATTTTAATATTATTTTCCGTGCTTATAGCATGTGAATTTATATGTGTGAAAGTTTCGTATGAAAATTTTATCGTTTGTGTGCTTAATTTGCAAAAAGGACTAAATTATAAAAAATGCAAAATTGTCCTTCTATTTGAAAAATGGCCGAATTGATGTGTCTTTATGAAGAGGGGTCCTTATGTTGTTAATATGCCTTTAACTTGGTAAGTGGACATTAATGGCATTAATGTTAATGTTTTATATATTTTTTAATCATGGATATTTTGGTAATTGATGTATTATTATTAATTAAAATAAAAAAAACATTAAAACATGGCCATTATCATCTTGTTTTACCGAAATTACAAAGAAAAAGAAAAGAAAAAGAGTTTCTAGGGTTCGGCCTTGTCTAAGCTTGATTAAGGTATGTGTTTAGCTCAGTTTTTGATAATTTTTACGTTTTTGTGATTGTTGTTAAGTGTTCTATCAAGCCCATGCATCAATTTCAGAATTTGTTGTTAATTTTGAGCTATGCCATTGATGATTTTGTGAGTTTAATGATGTTAATTGATGAATTATGAAAGCTTGGTGTGAGATTAAAATGTTTTGTATTTAGATTTTTGATGAAATTGAGTGTATTGGGCTAAATTATGAAAATGAAAAATTAAGGGACTAATATGTAAAATAAATGAAAAATATGGGTTGCTAGGGACCTATAGAGAATTCGGCTAAGCATGGGTCATATTGAAATTATGTGTATTTTGTGATTTTATGAAATAAGGACTAAAATGTCAAAATGTGAGATATTAGGGGTTAATTTGTAAAAAGCCTTAAATATGTGTAAATGGATTGAATTGAATGATTTGGTGAATAAAAGAGTTAAATTTGAATGTGTATAGATCAAGAACCAAAGAAAACAGAATTAGATCCGGGGAAATCGAAAGTAGTTGAATAGTCATTCGTTTCCGTTCTTTCCCGTACGAGGTAAGTCAATATACAAATAAATGTGTTTAAATTGAATTATTAATACTTTTATGTGATTGAAATGTGATATATGGCTATTTGAGCTGAATATGTGAAATCTGGAAAAGTTCCGATAATGTGACGATGTCTGAAAAGTCCCGTACGAACCTTAGGGAGTAGTTAGGATACGTATGTCTTGACATAGGATTTTGATATGTGATATCGTGTAAGACCACATCTGGGACGTTGGCATTGATTTGAGATTTACGTGTAAGACCATGTCTGGGACATTGGAATCGTATATGATTTCGTCTAAGACCCTGTCTGGGACAGAGGCATCGATATTTATTTACATGTAAGACCACATTTGGGACGTTGGCATTGTACAAGCTTTACGAGCTATCCGAGTATCCTTTTTGATTTCGAACGGTTCAACGGGCATTCTGAGAAATGATTGAGTATACGAATGTGCATCCGAATTCCAGTACGTATGTATGTATATGAAATTCGGCAGTGGAAGATAGGTATGAATATGATCATTTGATATGTGAGCTACATGAAAATGTAATATGTTTATAAGCAAGTGGTTATGATCACTTAAGCTAGATGAGAAATAAGAATTTGCTATTGTGTTATGCCATAGTTCATATGAATGAAATAATTTATAATTGATTAGGTGATAAGTTTATTTGTATATGGCTTACTAAGCTTTTGAAAGCTTACTTTGTGTGTTTTTGCATTGTTTTATAGATTATCAAAGCTACTGGAAGCTCGGGGATCGTCGAGGATCATCACCACACTATCGAACTATATTTTGGTACCTTTTGAAAATGTACTTATTGAAGTATGGCATGTATAGGCTAGAAATGTTAAGATATGTTTTGGGACATGTATATATAGCCATGTGATATGGCTTGATAATGAATGTGATTATGGGCAAATTTAGTCCATGCTAGGTGATGCTGAAACACCCCAAACCCGGCCCACGAGCCCAGACCGGATCTGGTATATTCCTCGAGTAAAACGTTTTAATTTCATGTTTATTACTTGGAAAATTTGGGGTGGTTTTATAAAAATACCGAGTTGTTTTGGGGTTAATCTTTAATTCGGAAATCGTTTGTGTTTAGGTGTCTAAACATTTACATTTATTTTTAAGAAGAGTTGCTTAAACTTTAAATTGATAAAAATTGTATCATAATAAAATAATTAAAATGCATGCATACTAGTGGCCTTATTACATCGAAGCAAAACCCGAAATAAATCCACGATACTTATAAGAAAATGAAGAGTCCAAATTGAAAATAATCTTTGTGCTGAGCATGGCCACCACTAAGCTCCTGCCGACCCGGTCCATCACTGAGTGTCACCTGAAAAATATTCCCCAACGGGGTGAGTCAAACAGACTCAATGTGTAACCAACACTAAATCCCAATAGTTTAGGCATATCAATTCATACATATGCATATAATTAAATAATAAAATGATGCAAACCCGAACCCAAACCTAGTTATCATCCGCTACACATCACCCGTACCAACCTACACACCGTGGGGACTACTAAGTCAACCCTCCATCCGCTACACATCATCGAAGACATTCGCTGCAGTCGACGTGCTCATCGCCCTTATAATATTCGTGGCATAGCCACCAGATAATTATTTTGTGTCATGAGACACCACATTCAGATAACGTGACCGAAGTCACCACATTCAGATATTGTGACCGAAGCCACCATATTCATATATTGGGGTATATAACCACCACTCACTCCCCCTTTCCATATAACCCATATGCCCATGCCATACAAAACATGCAATATCATGCCATATTCTTTATTCACATTCTTATAGTTTCACATGTGTGCCATAACAGATCATATTATACTCATAGTAGGAGTGGGTAAATGTACCTGAGTACTTTGTACCATTGCATGGTACCTTTGGCCACATTCATATTATTATAACCACACATAACTAATTTAAGCCGTAATCTAATAAGGTTTAGTGTGGGGTACACACCTGATATACTTATCGCTTCCACTGAAATTCCCGAAAAATCTCGATCTAACGCTTTAGATCTCAAATTCCTACATTCGGCCAATTACTTAATGTTTAGCAAAAGCCTATTCGGCTATATGATCAAATCCCGAAGGATTATTGCAACCAAAGTCCTTACCTTGTTGCCGATTTGATTACTAATCAAATCCCGGAAACTTCGTGATAACTCTTCTTATAATCGGCCAACTATTAAATCACTTAACCGGTTAATTTCGGCTTTCCAACAAATAAGAAACAAATCTGAAACATCAACTATGGCCTTGGCCGAATACCATAAGCACTTACCTTGTGGATCTAAAATCTCGAAATTGTCCTTGCTCCTAGTGATGTCGAAATCCCTATAGGTATATGTTAGATTCCATTCTAACATTTAGATAAATGGCCTTCGGCCTATGGCTACACACGTTTACCTTAGATCTTGAAATCCCGAGGTCCTCCTCCCTTGTAGTCGACAATATAGAATCCCGAAACCCTCCTTCAGAGTTTCGGCCATAAAGCAACAATGTGGTTAGGGTCTTGATTTCGACAGTCAGAGAAGAAAAGAATAAATCGACATCAAAGAGATTTCTTACCAAAGAAGAAAGACCAACCGCAAATGATCATCCACCTTCACAATATCGACAAGGAGATTTGCAGGGGAAATCGATTCAGAGAGTGCCAAAGAAGTGAACTTTTGGCTTTGAACAATCGGCTAGGGGTTGGGGTTTATTCGGCTTCTAGATCCCAAAATGGAAGTGATGTTTCGGCACTTTAATGGTGAAAAGAAAAATGAGAAGAGGATGAGGGCTATAAGGGGTTCAGCTATGGCTCTCAAATGGTGATGGAATATTCGGCCATATAAGGAAAAAGGTGCAAAAATTAATGTTGAACGAAAGAAAAAGAATAGGAGGAGAAAGTAGAAGAATTTCGGCTTAAAGAGAAAGGTGAGAAAAAGAATGAAATTCGGCACTTAATCCCCTTAGTATGACCGATTGCCTCACTTACTCCCCCCTTGAATTCGGCTAACACTCAAACATTAGCTCGTCCTTGCTTTTCTCCTATTTTATCTCTTATCTTCCCATTTAAAAATAATTAAAATAAAATCATCATTTATCCTTACCTTAGCCGAAATTTTAAAAGGGATTTAGCTCATCTTAAGCTCATCCTCTTAGTATCCTATTGCCGCCCACCTCTCTTGCTCCTTGCTGCAAAAATAAAATTCTTTTATTTGCTTCCCTTGCAGCTCGAACCTAGGCCCTTGCACCGCTTGTGGTGTCACCTCATCGAGGCCTTAAGTGGCACCTCCAAGCCACTTAAATAAGCCCATTTTTGTGTCATATTTCCCCTAAAATTTCTCTTAAGGCCACTCTGCTTCAGTTCCACTTCAAAGCTTAAAACTTAATATTTTCTAAGGCATTTTCCTACATTCTAAGGTTCACAAAATTCATAAAACACATTCAACATTCACGTAGACATGCTATATCATACAATTAAGCATTAATGCATGAGCCATAAATCTGGGATATTACAGTTCTACCCCCTTAAAATAATTTCGACCTCGAAATTACCTGGCTAAAATAAGTGAGGGTATTGCTGTCGCATTGCTTCTTCTGGCTCCCACGAAGCTTCTTCCGATCCGTGATTACGCCATAACACTTTGACCAAAGGAAATAACTTCCTTCGTAGCACTTTCACATCTTGTTCCAAGATCTAAATCGGCTCTTCCTGGTAGGACAAATCTGGCCTTAGCTCCACCTCTTCAACTGGTACTACATGAGATGGATCCGATCGATAACGACTTAGCATAGAAACATGGAATACGTCGTGCATCTGCTTCAACTCCGATGGCAACTCTAGCTGGTATGCCACTGGTCCAACTCGCTTTAATACTCGGTAGGGCCCTATAAACCTTGGACTTAACTTCCCTTTCCGACCAAATCTCATCACCTTCTTCCAAGGCGACACCTTAAGGAACACTTGATCCCCTATATCAAATTCTATTTCTTTCCTCTTAAGATCTGCGTACGACTTCTACCTGTCAGATGCTTCCTTCAACCGTGCGCGAATTATCTCAACTTTCTCTTCAGATTCTACCACAATCTCTGGACCCAAAACTCGTCGTTCCCCCAATTCTGTCCAACACGTAGGAGTGCGACACTTCCGTCTATACAACGCTTCATACGGTGCCATTCAAATACTAGCTTGATAGCTGTTGTTGTATGCAAATTCCGCTAACGGCAAATATTCTTCCCAACTTCCTCTGAAGTCTATCACACAACCTCTCAGCATATCTTCCAACACTTGGATTACTCGTTCGCATCGCCTGTCCGATTGTGGATGAAAAGCCGTAGTGAAATCCAATTTAGTGCCCAAAGCTTTGATGTAGAGCCTTCCAAAATCGAGACGTAAACCTTGGATCCCTATCTCGAAATAATTGATAGTGGCACTCCATGCAACCTCACAATTTCATACACATATAACTTTGCTAACTTCGCAAAGAATAATCAACTCTTACCGGAATGAAGTGCGCGGACTTGGTCAACCGGTCCACTATCACCCATACCGAGTCCTTCTTAGCAAAGCGTAGGGGAAACCCACTAACGAAGTCCATGGTAATTCTCTCCCACTTCCATGCGGAATCTTTATCGGTTGAAGCAATCCCGACGAAACTTGGTGTTCACCTTAACTTGCGACACGTTAAGCACTTGCCGACAAATTACAGAATCTCCTTCTTCGGACTGTGCCACCAAAACTGCTCCCTTAGATCCTGTACAATTTAGTACCTCCAGGATGCATAGCATAGGGGCTACCATACGATTCTGAAGAATCCTCTCGCCTTAACTCCTTGTTCCTCGGCATACGGACCTTACCCTTAAAACACAACACTCCTTCGTTATTAATACCATAATCTTCTAACTCTCCACTCGCACTTGCTTTGCAACTTAGCACTTAAGTCCTCATCCACTAACCGACTTTCCTTTACCTCATTCACCATGACGGCTTAACTTGCAACTCGCGGTGAGACTTCCATCGTCATACAAGCTCGGATGTGCAAACATTGCCCTCGATCCGACACCACTTTCTCGACTTAAGGCATACGCCACTACATTCGCCTTGCCCGGATGATACTCTATGGAACAATCATAATCCTTCGCAATTCCACCCACCTTCGCTGTCTCAAGTTCACTCTCTTCTCGAGTCAACAGATACTTAAGACTCTTGTGGTCCGTGTAGATCACCGACTTTTCTCCATAAAGGTAGTGCCTCCACACCTTAAGAGCAAAGACCACTTGCCGCCGCCCCAAGTCATGCGTCGGGTAGTTAACCTCATGTGGCCTCGGTTGTCGAGATGTATAAGCTACAACCTTCCCGTCCCGCATTAGAACACATCCTAATCCTGTGTGAGAAGCATCACAAGACACCATAAAGTCCTTCCCGCGCCTCCTATTGAATCAAAACCAGAGCTTGGTCAAAACTCTCTTAAGCTTCTCAAAGCTCTCCTGTTGCCTATCTGTCCCAAGCGAAAGGTACCTCCTTTCTCAACAACTTTGTCAACGGTGCGGCTATTGAAGAAAATCCTTCCACAAACCTTCTGTAGTAGCCTGCCAATCCCAAGAAACTTCGAATCTCAGCCACAGACTTAGGTGGTTTCCAATCTAGTACTACCTCAATCTTCTTAGGGTCCACCCTTATTCCTTTTGCAGACACCACATGCCCTAAGAATGCAACCTCCTTAAGCCAAAACTCGCACTTGCTGAATTTGGCATATAACTTCTTCTCCCTTAACACTTGCAACACTTTCCGGAGATGCTCGTCATGTTCTTCCTCAGACTT
Source organism: Gossypium sturtianum (assembly GCA_025698515.1). Lineage (NCBI taxonomy): Eukaryota > Viridiplantae > Streptophyta > Magnoliopsida > Malvales > Malvaceae > Gossypium > Gossypium sturtianum. The sequence continues at coordinate 92,928,531 of CM046949.1, forward strand.
GGAGTATACTAGGATATCGTCGATGAACACAACGACGAACTGATCCAAGTAGGGTTGAAAAACCCAGTTCATCATATCCATGAACGCGGCTGGGGCGTTCGTCAATCCGAACGGCATTACTACGAACTCGTAGTGCCCGTATCTTGTTCGAAAGGCTGTCTTATGGATATCTGCTTCCTTCACCTTAAGCTGATGATATCCAGACCTTAGATCTATCTTCGAGAATACCGCTGCCCCCTTCAGCTGATCGAACAAGTCGTCTATCCTTGGCAAAGGGTACTTGTTCTTGATGGTCAGGTTATTCAACTGACGATAATCTATGCACATACGCATAGTCCCATCTTTCTTCTTTACAAACAAGACCGGTGCTCCCCATGGAGACACACTGGGTCGAATGAACCCACGATCAAGCAACTCTTGGATTTGAGCCTTGAGCTCAACCAACTCCTTCGGTGCCATTCTATACGGAGCGATAGATACTGGCGCCGTTCCAGGCAGCAAGTCAATTCCAAACTCCACCTCCCTGTCCGGGGGTATTCCAGGTAACTCCTCCGGAAAGACATCCACGAACTCCTTTACTGTTCTAACTCTACTAACTCCCCCTTCTTTGGCATCCAACGCCCTAACAAAAGTCAGAAATGCCTTGCACCCTTTCCGAACCATTTTATCAGCCTTTAAGGCAGAGACTACGTTAGACAAGTAGTTTCTTCTTTCTCCTATCATAATTATCGCCTCATCCTTCGGCGTCTTTAACTCCATTCGTTTAGCTGCACAATCCAATATAGCTCGGTGTTCTACTAGCCAGTCCATGCCAAGTATGAGATCGAATTCTTCGAAGGGAAGTTCCATTAAGTCGGCAGAAAATATCACTCCCCGAATTTCTAAGGGTACGCTCCGAAAGATCTTATTCACCACTATAGTTTGGCCTAATGGGCTTACTACGATCATCTCCTATCGAGATAGTTCGAGTCTATGCCTAGTGTTTCAACTACACTACATGCAACATAGGAATGGGTCGAGCCCACATCAATCAAAGCAAAATAAGGCTTGTTCGCTATAAGGAATGTACCGGTTATGACGTCCGGCGTGTCTTCATCCTCCCTCCGGTGAACCGCATACACTAGACTCGGCTGTCTTGCCTCGGCATTGCCAACACCTCGGCCCGGGGTCCCACGTCCTCTTCCAAAGACCACCATTACCTCTCATTATTCGGACCACGACCCAGCCCGAGGTCGTTGTCCCCCTCTTCCACTGATTAGAACCTTGACCTATTGGTGGCCCCGTCTATTTTTATAGGATGTCCCTTAATCATGTGGTCCTTGGACCCACACTTGAAACATCCCCCTGTCTTCTTCCAACACTCTCCTAGGTGCCTCTTCCCACAATGATCACAAGTATGATACTACCCTCCTGTCACAACTTGCTGACCTCGCGGCCCATCAACTCTAGGCCTCTTCTGCGCATTCCCAGATGACCCAGACGATCCGAATCCTCTCTTTTGCCTATTCCGATCAGAGTTCTGCCTTACAGAGTCCTTAACTCCTTCGGCCACTTTAGCCTTCTCCACTAATACGGCAAATTCCCGCTCCTGCTGCGGAGCTATCAACAACCTTAGGTCATCCCTAAGTCTGTCCTCAAACCGGACACATCGTTCATGCTCCGTAGCCACGATACCTCGAGCATAACGGCTCAACCTTAAGAATTCAGCCTCGTACTCCGCTACGGACTTGTTCCCTTGAACCAGCCCTTAAATGCTTTCTCTGCTGCGCATCAATATAATCGGTACCAACATACTTCTTCTCGATACACCGCCTTAACATATTCCCAAGTAAGATCCTCTGCTGTGGCACCATCCCGGACTGTGAGCCACCATTGATATGCTTCATCGTGAAGTAGTGCCACCATCCCTTTCGCCTCCTCGTGATTAAATCGAGCTCGTCCATAATTCGCTCGGTTGCCTCCAACCAATACTTAGCCGTCTTCGGGTGCCACACCGGATACACCACGAAACACCTCACCCCATTGGCTCTGGAGTCGCTCAGTGCACAGATTTCGAGCTCCCATACCTTCACCTACTCCAGCCACCATCTCAAGAACTCACAGCATTGCCCGCACATCGCATCCTCCCCCCATCCGATCTTGTTGCTCAACACCAACAGCTGGTGGTGGGGGTGGTGGTACCTTATTTTCGGACCCTTGTCTAGACCTAACGGGTTCGATCACGGTCGATTCCGCCTCTACCACGTCCTCGCACATTACGACCACGTCCCTAGAACTCATGTCTCTGATCGCGCTTTAACTCGATTGAGAAATTTTTATGCATTAGTATTTTGTTCCACTGATTATCTGCGAAGAAATTTTATGAAAGAAGTTTAGAAGTAGTTCTTTCGATCGATCAAAGTTTCAAGTCTTCTATCCTAATTTAAAGGAGCACATTCATTCAACACACATTCATCATTCAAACATTTTCGTCCTATTCCTATCCCAGGGGTATTTTCGTTATTTCACCTACAGGGGTATTTTGGTAATAAACTGGGGTTAATTTAAAAATTTGTAAATCAGGGGTAATTTCGTAAATTTTCCAATTCAGGGTTCCTTGGTGATTTTATGAAATAAGGGTATTTCGGTAAAAAAAAAAATTTTTCAAACTAGGGTGGCTGGTCCCTTTTGGGTTTTAATTATAGGGTTTAGCCCATCAACGAGTCCTCATAACTAGGGTGAATAGTCACCACGCACTGGGTAGGATTCCAAGTGAAGAGGAGGTGAGTCGCTAGGACTACTTAAATACCAAGCTCTCCCCAGAATCCACTCCTAGGCATGCGTCGCCTATTGCCACACCCTAACTCGACTAAGGTGAGCAGTCACTACGCACTGGGTAGGATTCCAGTGAAGAGGAGGTGAGTCACTAGGGCCGCTTAAATACCAAGCTCTTAGGATCCAATCCTAGACATGCGTCGATGGTTACCACACCCTAGTCTTGTGGCTCGTTAATGGGTTTATTTAGTGAAATTAAGTCTTATGAAAGTTTAAGAAGTGGTTTAAACTAAGCCTATAGTCCATCGAGTCTATTTAAACTAGTCTACGTCCCATAAAGCCCATAAAGCCCACATGTATATAACACAATGGTTTAGGGTACTTACAGCGGACTTGGGTCGGAGACGCGGGTGCCATCTTTGAGCTAATGCACTGTATCCTTTAAAAGCCCATTTTAGAAAACATTTTGGAGCCCAAAACCCCAGAGCCGAGTTTTGAACCGGGCTCGATACCAATTGAAACACCCCAAACCCGCCCACGAGCCCCTGCACCGGATCTGGTATGTTCCTCGAGTAAAACGTTTTAATTTCATGTTTATTACTTGGAAAATTTGGGGTGGTTTTATAAAAATACCGAGTTGTTTTGGGGTTAATCTTTAATTCGAAATCATTTGTGTTTAGGTGTCTAAACATTTACATTTATTTTTAAGAAGAGTTGCTTAAACTTTAAATTGATAAAAATTGTATCATAATAAAATAATTAAAATGCATGCATACTAGTGGCCTTATTACATCAAGCAAAACCCAAATAAATCCAAGATACTTATAAGAAAATGAAGAGTCCAAATTAAAAATAATCTTTGTCTTTGAGCATGGCCACCACTAAGCTCCTGCCGACCCTACCATCATTAAGTGTTACCTGAAAAATATTCCCCAACGGGGTGAGTCAAACAGACTCAATGTGTAACCAACACTAAATCCCAATAGTTTAGGCATATCAGTTCATACATATGCATATAATTAAATAATAAAATGATGCAAACCCAACCCAAACCTAGTTACCATCCGCTACACATCACCCGTACCAACCTGCACACCGTGGGGACTACTAAGTCAACCCTTCATCCGCTACACATCATCGAAGGTAGTCGCTGCAGTCGACGTGCTCATCGCCCTTATAATATTCGTGGCATAGCCACCAGATAATTATTTTGTGTCATGAGACACTACATTCAGATAACGTGACCAAGTCACCACATTCGAGATATTGTGCCCGGCCACCACATTCATATATTGGGGTATATAACCACCAATCACTTCCCCTTTCCATATAACCCATATGCCCATGCCATACAAAACATGCAATATCATGCCATATTCTTTATTCACATTCTTATAGTTTCACATGTGTGCCATAACAGATCATATTATACTCATAGTAGGAGTGGGTAAACGTACCTGAGTACTTTGTACCATTGCATGGTACCTTTGGCCACATTCATATTATTATAACCACACATAACTAATTTAAGCCGTAATCTAATAAGGTTTAGTGTGGGGTACACACCTGATATACTTATCTCTTCCACTGAAATTCCCGAAAAATCTCGATCTAACGCTTTAGATCTCAAATTCCTACATTTGGCGAATTACTTAATGTTTAGCAAAAGCCTATTCGGCTATATGATCAAATCCCGAAGGATTATTGCAACCAAAGTCCTTACCTTGCTGCCGATTTGATTACTAATCAAATCCCAGAAACTTCGTGATAACTCTTCTTGTAATCGGCCAACTATTAAATCACTTAACCAGTTAATTTCGGCTTTCCAACAAATAAGAAACAAATCTGAAACATCAACTATGGCCTTGGCCGAATACCATAAGCTCTTACCTTGTGGATCTAAAATCCCGAAATTGTCCTTGCTCCTAGTGATGTCGAAATCCCTATAGGTATATGTTAGATTCCATTCTAACATTTAGATAAATGGCCTTCGGCCTATGGCTACACACGTTTACCTTAGATCTTGAAATCCCGAGGTCCTCCTCCCTTGTAGTCGACAATACGAATCCGAAACCCTCCTTGAGTTTCGACCATAAAAATAACAATGTGGTTAGGGTCTTGATTTTGTGATCAGAGAAGAAATGAATAAATCGACATCAAAGAGATTTCTTACCAAAGAAGAAAGACCAACCGCAAATGATCATCCACCTTCACAATATCGACAAGGAGATTTGCAGGGGAAATCAATTCAGAGAGTGCCAAAGAAGTGAACTTTTGGCTTTGAACAATCGGCTAGGGGTTGGGGTTTATTCGGCTTCTAGATCCCAAAATGGAAGTGATGTTTCGGCACTTTAATGGTGAAAAGAAAAATGAGAAGAGGATGAGGGCTATAAGGGGTTCGGCTATGGCTCTCAAATGGTGATGGAATATTCGGCCATATAAGGAAAAAGGTGTAAAAATTAATGTTGAACGAAAGAAAAAGAAGAGGAGGAGAAAGTAGAAGAATTTTGGCTTAAAGAGAAAGGTGAGAAAAAGAATGAAATTCGGCACTTAATCCCCTTAGTATGACCGATTGCCTCACTTACTCCCCCCTTGAATTCGGCTAACACTCAAACATTAGCTCGTCCTTGCTTTTCTCCTATTTTATCTCTTATCTTCCCATTTAAAAATAATTAAAATAAAATCATCATTTATCCTTACCTTAGCCGAAATTTTAAAAGGGATTTAGCTCATCTTAAGCTCATCCTCTTAGTATCATATTGCCGCCCACCTCTCTTGCTCCTTGCTGCAAAATAAAATTCTTTTATTTGCTTCCCTTGCAGCTCGAACCTAGGCCCTTGCACCCTGCTTGTGGCGTCACCTACTGAGGCCTTAAGTGGCACCTCCAAGCCACTTAAACAAGCCCATTTTTGTGTCATATTTCCCCTACAATTTCTCTTAAGGCCACTCTGCTTCAGTTCCACTTCAAAGCTTAAAACTTAATATTTTCTAAGGCATTTTCCTACATTCTAAGGTTCACAAAATTCATAAAACACATTCAACATTCACGTAGACATGCTATATCATACAATTAAGCATCAATGCATGAGCCATAAATCTAGGATATTACAGATGCAAAAGTTGATATGTTTTGATGTGCTCATAAATGGTCAAAAGAGATGGTCAATTTTGGTATGTTTTTGGTTGCCCTTGGGATATGAATTGATGATTGTTTGATGCTTGTAGGTATGACCCAAAATAGGTGGCAATTTGGCATTGTAAATGGCCTATAATTGTTCACACGGTTGGGCACACGGGCGTGTGTCTCGACCGTGTCCTTCAATGTTCTAATTTAAAGTAAGTCAGACTTGCACACGGGCCAGACACACGGGCGTGTGACAGGCCGTGTGAATCAAGTCAGTGTTGCACACGGGCCAGACACACGGATGTGTGACAGGTCGTATGACCCTAGTCAGTTTTGCACACGGGCTGAGACATGGTCCAAGGCACGGCCATGTGAGGCAAATGGCCTATCCACATGGGCGTGTGCCCTGTTTTGAAAGAAAAATTTTCTAAGTTCTGTATGAGATCAGTTTAGTCCTAAACCTTCTTTAAAGCATGTTTAAGGTCTTGTAGACTTTCTAAAGGGACTCTATGTGTATGTTTCATTGTGGAATGGTTGTGAATGTTTGATGTTAATGAAACGTTTGTGTTATGTTCCGATATGTCCGATAATGCCTCTTAACCCTCGTCTGGCGATGGATACGGGTTAGGGGTGTTATAGATATACAAATTTTGTTAAGTGATTTTTAGTGAAAATGCAAAATAGGGATTTATTTGTGAAAATGTGAAAATGTGTGGTTAAATGTGTGAAAAGTTGATAAATATGGGCTGCTAGGGGCATTATAGTAATTCAGCTATCATGGGTATTAAAGAAATTTCATGAATTTGTGTAATAAGGACTAAATTGTAAAAGTTGTGAAATTCTAGGGGTAAAAGTGTAAATGTGCTTAAATGTGTGTTTTGGACTAAATTGAATAGAGGGATAATTAAATGAGTTAATTTTGAATATATTTAGATCAAGAAAAGAGGAATTCGTATGTGATAAATTTCATTATAAATGTATGTTAAACACTTTGATATTGTATAAGTTGTGAACACGAGACTTCAGACAAGTTCGACCATGACTCGATGATAATTTGACATTAGAAATCCCGGTTGAACCTTAGGAATAGTTTAGGGTACTAGTGACATGTCATTAAAGGATACATTGAATTGGATTCGGGCCATGACGTTGGCACTTCTGGTGCGAGTTATACTGATTTGGCTTCGGGCCATGATATCAGTGCTTCAGATATAAGTTACCTTGATTTGGCTTCGGGCCAAGGTATAAGTACCTATTATGCGAGACTCTTGAATATCTGACTTCTATTTTGAGTGGTTCAACGGGTAAATGAATGATGTGGTTGAGAATGAGATTAGTACGAGATGGTACAGGTATGTGCATAAATTATATTAGATTTGAATCGAAGAAATGGTAAAGAAAGTATAAAATGTGGTGAATGAGAAATTGTAAGGTTTGTGAGTTGATGTAAAATTCATGTTTATAATAAATTGTTGAATTATGTGTTTATGATTATATCGAGTTTATTTCATACGATCTTACTAAACTATAAAGCTTACGTTGTTTATTTTTCTATGTTTTATAGTGATTTCAAACTAGCTTGGATTCGAGGATCGTAGGAGATCGCTTCACACTATCTACCTATCACTTGGTACCTATGAACTTTGGTATTTTATGTATATGGCATGTATAGGAACTTTGGTCATTTTGGTTATGACTTGATAATGATTTTGGCCATATCAATTGGCATTGAAAATTTTTTATGTTTTGGTATGTATAGATAGCCATGTGTGATGGCTTATTTTGGTTTATTTGGTATGTTTGAATCATGTACATATATGTATGGTTATGTCTTGTGAATTGAGTTTGTTGATGGTTGTGTGATGATTGATGATAAGAGGTAATATGAGTGTTAAATTGATGATTTGTGGTTATTGGTATGCTTGCAAAATTAGGACAAATAATGCATATTTGTTAATGGTCATTTTGATGATTTGAGAAGACAAGGATTGGTATGAATTTAGATGGCATAATGTGGTCCTTATGTTTTGTATTGGTTGGTGATGGAAATGGTATAAATCATGCTTGGTTTGGAATTGAATTATATGCCTATTGATGTTATGTTTTGTGCCATATGAGTTGTGTAGGTGTGCCTAATTTTGGGTGGCAAAATGGCTTGGTAAATAGCCTATTTTTGTCCATAAAGGCAGAGACACGAGTGTGTGTCTCAGCCGTGTGTGACACACGGTCATGTTACACGGCCGTGTGTCCCCTGGTGTTGAAATTGAAATCCATTCGGTATGCTCCACACGGCCTCACACACGGGCGTGTGACTTGGCCGTGTGGCATAAGTCAGTATACCCTACAAGTTTGGCACGGCTTAGCACACGGCCTGGCACACAGGCATGTATGGCCATTTTTAGGGCACATGGGCTAGCCACATAGTCATCTGTGTTGGCCGTGTGACCCAAGTCAGAGAGTTACATGGGGTCGGACACGGGCTGGGACACGGTCATGTGCTCCCATTTTGAATATCCACACGGTCTGTGACACGGGCGTGTCTGGTGGCCGTGTGAGACACACGGCCTGACCACATGGGTGTGTGTCCCCTATTTTGAGAAAAATTTTAGAAGTGCTCCAAATGTTTCCAAAGTTATCGTTTTAGTCCTGAACCACTCCCAATGTATGTTTAGGGCCTCGTAGGCTCGTATAAGGGACAAATTGATTTTGATTGAATGATGAATGCTTGAATTGCAAAAATGTATGCTAAGTGGATGTTTAATTGTTTTATAAGTCAGTTAACGCTCTGTAACCCTATTTCAGCGTTGAATACGGGTGAGAGGTGTTACACTAGAGGTCCTTATATGGTAATTAGACCATTAAAGAAAAGTATGTAGATTTTTGGTGACTCATCCATGGAAAAATTAGAAAAGAGTAGGGACTAAATTGGAAATCAGAAAAATTAAAAGATGATAATTAATTCAAAAGGAATTATCATCTTATTTTCATGTCTTCTTCCCCAAAATATTTATGGAAACCCTAGGAGAGAGGAAGACAACTTTCCAAGCTTAAAAAGGTATGAAATCAAGTCTCGCTTTTAGTAAATTTTTATATTTTTAGAATCGGGATAGTCTAATCTATCTATTTGGGGGATTAATTTGAAAAGTTATCAAGGTATGAAATTTGGGTCATGGATGAATATGTTGAAAATTAGAAATTTATGGTAGAAAATGAAATGTTGTTGATAGATAAACAACTTTTACAAAGTGATTTTTTGATGAAAACATGATTTAGGGACTAAAATGTAAAGTTGTGAAATTTGGTGAAAAATTCTAAATTTTTATGAATACATGTGCTGTAAATTTTGTAATAGGATTTTGGTTAGGCTTGGAATAGGAAGTAAATTGCACAAGTTTCATTTTCCAAGCCTAGGGACAAAATTGGAATTTATGAAAAAGTTAGGGGCAAAATGGTAATTTTGCCTAGGACGTAAATTGAGTCCAAATGAGTATGAAATATGAGAAATTGATGATTAAAGCTATTTATATAGATCGGACAACACAAACTCGAGGTTAGACCGAGGAAAAGAAAAGGTTTCAGATTAGTAGATTACTTACGCGAACAAGTGTCGAGGTAAGTTCGTGTAACTTAATCGAGCATGTAAATATGTCTAATTGAATGTTGTGTTTGTATAGAATGTGACTTATATTGATATACATTATTTGAACGCTATAATGAAAAATTGAATATATGCTTGAAATGGTGAAAAATGGTTAAGTCTCGATTGAATATTGAATTCCGATGAATATATGTACTCTCCCGAAATGAATAAGGTCCTGCATTTGTTGCGGACGGCATTTAGCTCGGACGAGTAATCCTATTGACCTCATTGTAGAAAGTATTTAGCCCGAACGGGTAATCCTGATATAATACCTTTCGAGTATACGTGACTACTAGAGTTTAGCCTGGATTGGTAATCCTAATTGAGCTCTTCTGAGCATACGTTGTATAAAGAATTTAGCCTGGACTGGTAATCCTGTTATACAATATGTGGCTCGAGAGTGTGTTCCTTGATTAAGTGCCCTAAAGGGTACTCTTGAAAAAGAATTTATGGGTTATTGAATCATACACCTCGAGTGTACCACTTGAGCATCCATCGAAATTTCAATGATTCAACGGACATAATACTCTTGACATGGTATGAGAATTATGAGATGAAATGATAATGTCTTGAAAGAATATTTCATGATGAGCTCATCTATCCTTACTTGATGTATATTTAAAGTTTGTTTCTGACATGTTTGATTGGATGCATGTGTTTAGGCAATTTTGCTAAATGGATAGAAAACATGATATCGTATGCTTAGATTTAGTAAACAGGTTCGGTAAGTTTAGTTTTCCGTTATACAAACTTACTAAGCATGTAATGCTTACTCCGTCTTATTTTCCCCTGTTTTATAGTGCTCGGAAGCTCGCGAAAGTTGGAGATCATTGGAGCATCGTCACACTATCAACTAGCTTATTTTGGGTATATGTATAGCAAATCATTTTGGTATAATGGAATGTATAGGTTAACTTGGCCTTTAGTGGCTTGATAATGATGTTTGTAATCTAGCCATTGGAATGGCTAGTAATGGTTGTTTTGATATACTTGTAATGTCATGTCATGGTAGGTATATATATATGTTAAGTAGTTGATCAAATCATGTTTAACACATGATATGTATGCAAGTAATGATATGCCATGTTGAATGATGGTAATTGCTTAATTTGAATGCTTGAAATGGTTGGAATGTGTTTGGTATGTTTTAGTCCAGGAAAATGATAACTTTCAGTGACAAATGAGGCTAGGAAATGGCTTTATTTTGTCCACACGGGCATATGTCTAGATCGTGTGTGACACATGGCTGGGTACATGGGCGTGTAGTTAGGCCGTGTGTCCCCTGCACCTTAATTTTGAGAAACAGAATGCTTAGAATTGAGCACACGGGCAGAGACACGCGCCTACACGGCCTAGAACACGGGCGTGTGTCTTGGTTGTGTGAAACGTGCACCTAATTTCAAAATGAATTAATTAACCACACGGCCTAGCACACGGGCGTGTGGCATGGCCGTGTGCACAAGTCAGAGAGTTACACGGGGTCAAACACGGCCTGTAGCACGAGCGTGTCCCCTGGACCACACAGGCGTGTGAACCCTGTACCTTGGAAAATTTGAAAAAATTCTTAGAGGTTTCGATCAAGTCCCGACTCAATTTTAATGCTCGTATTAGGCCTCGAGGGTCCATTTAAGGGACGTTACGAATGATTTTGGAATTTGAATAGTAACTTGTATGATATACCTGTAAATGTTTCTGAATGTTTCGGTAATGTTCTGTAACCCTGTTCTGGCGACGGATACGAGTTAGGGGTGTTACAGTTCTATCGGTGGCTGAGTTTTTCGGCATGTGTTGCAGCTACTCGTCAACTTGTGTGAGCAGCACCGTGTAGCTATGCCTTGACCGTCAGCTTGTGTGAGCAGACCAAGTGATAGCTCGAAAGTGAGCATTTATATGAGATATGATATTGAGATGGTTTTGACCATGTATTGGAACTTAGTGTGTGAGATTCCCGAGTACCCGATACTATTCCAAATGGTTCAACGGGCATATTGATGATATGAAAGAGTAAGAGGTTGACATGTATTAGTACAAGTATGTACGTGAATCATATGTGAATTGAATCTATGAGATTTTTGAATTCATGTCTAACCGTGTGATTGAATATGTGTTAGGCTTTTGGATCAAATTGAGTTGCATTATGCTATGTTTAATTAATTCAATTGAGATTAAATGGTAAGTTGAGTTTTATGCTATACGAACTTACTAAGCTTAATTACTTACTTTGTTTTAATTTTTCGTGTTTTATAGTGATTCGGAAGCTCGCTCGGTTTGGAAGTTGTCGAATATTGCATCGCACTATCAAGCTCTAATTTTGGTACTTTTGGACTTAATGTATTTTGGTTATATGGCATGTATAGGTCTTTTGGCTATTGGAAGCCTATATGTTTTGTTATGTAACTAGCCATTTAATGTGGCTTGATTTGGTATATGTTGGTATGTATATATATGTGTGGCTAACCTCATCTTGTATGATTTATGGTTGCCATGGGAATGCTTTGATTGTGCATTGGTAGATTGGTATTTAATAGGTGAACTTGATAAATGGTATGCATGTTATATTTAGGCAAGATAGTGCATATATTTAATTGACCATTTAGGTAGTTTTTGGAGGTGATTTTTGCATGTTTTTAAAATGATCATTTGAGATGCCTAAGAGCTTAGGATTGTTGGTAATGAAATTGCATGATATAGACATGGTTGTGATTGATTTGAATGCCTATTGATGATATAGTCATATGCTATTTGGTATGTGTAGGTTGGTACCACATTCGGTGAGAAATAAGGCTTGGAAAATGGCCTATTTTTGTTCACACGGGCAGAGACACGGGTGTGTGTCTCAGCTGTGTGTGACACACAGCCAGGTGACACACGGGCGTGTGGCTTGGCCGTGTGGCACAAGTCAGTATACCCTCCAGTTTTCACTTGGCTTAGCTGTAACATCTCTAACCCATATCCATCGCCGGACTAGGGTTATGACATATTACTGGTTAGATCTTAACATCTAACAACCATTGCTCACACATCAGCATATCATAGTTAATCAATAACACAAAGTCCCTTTAGAAGGTCTACGAGACCTTAAACATGCTTTGGAAGTGGTTCGGGACTGAACCGATCACATTTAAAACTTTTACGAAACTTTGAAAATTTTTCTCTTCGAAACAGGGAACACGCTCGTGTGGCTAGGTCGTGTGCCTCACACGGCTATGCCTTACACCATGTCTTACCCCGTGTGCAACACTAACCTGGGTCACATGGCCTATCACACGCCCGTGTGTCTTGCCCGTGTGCAACATTGACTTGAATCACACGGCCTGTCACACTCCCGTGTGTCTGACCTGTGTGCAAGTCAAACTTGCTTCGAATTGGGACATTGAAGGACACGGTCGAGACACACGCCCATGTGCTCACCCGTGTGGGAATTTATAGGCCATTTACAAGGCCAATATGCCACCCAATTTTGGGTCATCCCTATATGTTCAATTCCAACATCATATAATCATTCACCATCTCAAATACCAAATCAAGCACGAAACATACCATTTCTATTTCACCAAATCATACCATAATGGCCATTCACACAAGACCATATATACACTTCATTTTCACATAGCAAAACATATACCAAAATCAATCCAAGGTCTCATCCATTATCAAACCAGATCACATGGCAAGATTTATACATCTCAAAACATTCCACAACTTCACTAGCCTATACATGCCATATACCATATATACAACTTTCAAAAAGTACCAAAATAGATGTCCGATAGTGTGATTGAGTCGCTGACGATTCTCGGATCCGAGCTAGCTTTAAATTCCACTGTAAAACAAAGAAAGACTTCACACAGTAAGCTATAAAGCTTAGTAAGTTCATAGTATAACACAATTAACTCAACAATTCAAATTCAATATGCAAAATTAACTAACACTTAGTTCAATTCACATCACTACTTAATCTCATCCATGGCTTTTACTCATTGTCATACTATATCTATATATTCATATACAAGTATTCATAATGCTACTCAATCCAAATTTTCCCATCATTCATTAACATAATCTTCCGTCTATCTCATACACAATATCATCAACCACTTAGGTTCTTTACATACCTGTACTATCACGTATTTATCTATCACATTTACCACATCAATGCTCGATGCCATAATTTATTTGGTCCTCTTTAATCGTTCGATGAACTCGCACACTTAGTGCCTTCAAACTCAAGAATACAACATCTCAACATATCCTCGAGAATCTGAAAGGTCCGCTCGGATTGACCATCCGTTTGCGGATGAAAAGCAGTACTGAAGTGCAACTTCGTACCTAAAGCCTCTTGCAGTTCCTTCCAAAACTGCGATGTAAACTTCGGATCTCTATCTGACACTATAGAATTAGGCACCCCGTGCAATCGCACAACTTCAGAAACATACAATTTAGCTAACTTATCAAGTGAGTAATCTGTTCTTACCTGAATAAAATGAGATGATTTCATTAATCTGTCAACTATCACCCAGATTGCATCTTTCTTTCTCGGAGATAGGGGCAATCCCGACAAAAAAGTCCATCGTGATTCTCTCCCATTTCTACTCGGGAATCATGATCACCGTATTAATAAGCCGAAGGTACACGATGTTCAAATTTTGACTTGCTGACAAACTAAACATCTCGAAACAAACTCTAAGATATCTCCTTTCATACCATGCCACCAATAAAACTGTTTCAGATCATTGTACATTTTCGTACTTCCCGGATGAACTGATAAACTACTGTTATGTGCTTCACTCAAAATCATCTCAATTAACTCTGGATTTCTTGGAATACAAATTCTATCTTGGAATCTCAAACAATCATCATCATCAACTCGAAATTCTGAATCATGATTCAAATCACATTGAGCTCGTTTTGCCATCATCTCGGTATCAATTTTTTGGGCATCACAAATATGCTGCAAAAACAACGGCCTCACTTTAATCTCAGCTACAATCGTACCGTCATCACACAAATCTATCTAAGTATTCATTTCTTGTAAAGTGAAGAAAGACTTTCGACTCAAAGCGTCAGCAACAACATTAGCTTTTCCCGGATGATAGTCAATTACTAATTCATAGTCTTTTAGCAATTCTAACCATCTCCGCTGTCGCAAATTCAATTCTTTCTGAGTCATTAGATATTTCAAGCTCTTGTGAATAGTATAAATGTGACATTTCTCACCAAATAAATAGTGACGCCAAATCTTCAATGCAAATACAATAGCTGCTAATTCAAGATCGTGCGTCGAGTAGTTCTTTTCATGTGGTTTTAACTGTCTCGATGCATAGGCTATAACTTTGCCTTCTTGCATCAACACACAGCCTAAACCATTCAATGATGCATCACTGTAAACTATGAATTCTTTACCCGACTCAGGTTGAACTAACACTGGTGCCTCTGTCAACAATGCTTTCAACTGTTCAAAACTCTGCTGACACTTTTCTGACCACTCAAATTTAACATCTTTCTGTAGCAATTTCGTCAATGGAGTTGCAATCATCGAGAAGCCTTTCAAAAACCGTCTATAATATCCCGCTAGTCCCAGAAAACTGCGGACTTCAGACACATTTCTCGAAGGTTTCCAATCTAAAATTGCTGAAATCTTACTCAGATCAACTCATATCCCCGCAGCTGACACTATATGTCCCAGAAAACCAACCTCGCACAACCAGAACTCAAATTTACTGAACTTTGCATACAATTGCTTATCACGCAGGGTCTGTAACATAATTCTCAGGTGCTCGGCATGTTCCGTCTCATCACTAGAATAAATCAAAATGTCATCAATAAACACAAGGACAAATCGATCCAAATACGGCCTGAATATCCGGTTCATCAAGTTCATAAATATTGCAGGGGCATTCGTTAACCCGAAAGGCATAACTAAAAATTCATAATACCCGTACCTCGTTCTGAAAGTAGTTTTCGGAATGTCTGAATCTTTTACTCGCAACTGATAGTATCCGGATCTTAGATATATCTTTGAAAACACAGTAGCTCCTTTAACTGATCGAACAAATCATCGATTCTGGGCAGAGGATATTTATTCTTTATCGTTACTTTGTTTAACTAACAGTAATCAATGCACATTCTCATAGTACCATCTTTCTTTTACACAAACAGAACATGAGTGCTCCAAGGAGAAAATATCGGTCGTGCAAATCCTCTGTCTATCCATTCTTGCAACTGAGATTTCAATTCTTTTAACTCTGTCAGAGCCATTCTATACGGGACTATTGAGATAGTGGTCGTTCCCGGCACTAACTCAATGCCAAACTCAATTTCTCGTATCGGAGGTAATCCCGGTAATTCTTCAGGAAACACATCAGGGAACTCATAAACCACAGGCACAGATTCAACTTTCTTTTCTGTCACTTTCGTATCAATCACATACGCAAGATAAGCTTCACATCCCTTTTTCACATAATTCAGAGCTTTCATCGAAGATATTACGGCTGGTAGCCCATTCAAATCACTGGATTCAATTCAGACTATCTCGTCATTCTGACTTCTCAAATCAATAGTCTTCCGTTTGAAATTCACAATAGCATTATACAAAGTTAGCCAATCCATACCCAGAATTATATCAAATTCATCAAAGGGTAGTAGCATCAGATTAGCCGAGAAATAGATATCTCGAAACATTAACGGTCAATTTTTTCACACTTTGTCAACCAGAACACACTTGCCTAAGGGGTTCGATACTCTAATTACAAATTCAGTAGACTCAACAGGCAGAGTCTTACTAGATACTAAGTTCACACACACATATGAATGAGTAGATCCTGGATCTATCAATGCAATCACATCAGTATCAAAAAGAGTGAAAGTACCAGTAATGACGTCTGGAGGTGACCCTTCCTCGCTAGCGCGAATAGCATAGGCTCTGGTAGGTGCTCTTGCCTCAGATCTCACAACTGTATCCGTTGTTCCTCTCTGACTACCACTCACAATTCTTGTGTTTCTAGGTGGTCTACCCATAGCTGCCATGTTACTTAACCTCGCACTCTGAGCATTATCTTTCTCAACCAACTCCGGGCAATCCTGAATGAAGTGATCTCATAATCCACATTTATAACAAACTCTATTATTATACTTGCCCCAGCATTCACCAATATAACGTCTCCCACACTGTCTACACTTAGGCTTATTGTTTCTAACACTGCCAACACTTGATTCTATTGGAATTTGAGCTTTACGACTCGTATATTGTTTCACACGATCTCTACTCGAATGTCCAATCGGAGCATTTGAACGACTGGTTGCATCTCTGAATCTCTTTGACGAAGAGTGATACGGCTTACTCATCGACCTTTTTCTCTCGTCTCTAGCCTCTGAGTCTGCTTTCTTCTTTTCTTTACTATGCTCCTCTGCCTTACAAGTTCTTTCAACCAATACCACAAATTTAGTTAAGTCAAGAATTCTGACCAGAAGTTTAATATCTTCATTCAACACTTCAATGAATCGTTTACACATAGTAGTTTCTGTCGAAACACATTCTCGTGAATACTGGCTCAATCTCACAAATTCTCGCTCATATTCCGTAACAGACATACGACCCTGTTTCAACTCAAGAAACTCTTTACATTTTTGGTCTATAAACCATTGACTAATGTATTTCTTCTGAAATTCAGTTTGGAAGAAATCCCAGGTGATTCGTTCTCTCGAAACCATAGAATCAATGTTTTCCACCAATGATACGTCGTATCTCTCAACAATGAAACAATACACTTAAGGCATTCATCAGGAGTACATGATAATTCATCAAACATTCTAATGGTATTCTCAAGCCAGAATTTAGCTCGCATTGCATCATCATCAGCTGTGGCCCTGAACTCTTCGGGCCCATACTTATGAATCTTACCAACTGGAGGTTTACTCAATCGAATCGGGTCCATAACTCATGGTGCTATCAGAACTTGAGTGGGTGGAGGTTGTTGAGCAGCCAGATTAGTTCGAACAAACTCCGTAAACCACTCATTCATCATTCGGAAGAAGGCTTGCTTTGCCTCTCCCTCTTGACTACTAGAAATTGGCCTAGATTCAGCCAGCGTTGTCCCTTGAGCCGGAGCAGGCGCATTACTCTCAACATCATTAGTTACAGCTCGATTGGGATCCATTAACTATACGAAAACACATTTTATCTGTCAGGATTCATCACACTATCATAGTTCGTATATATGGCATGTATAGCTAGACTCACACATGCTACGCTAGTCCTAGAATCGACTAAATCATAGCTCTGATACCAATCAAATGTAACACCCCTAACCCATATCCATCGCCGGACTAAAGTTATGAGATATTACCGGTCAGATCATAACATCTAACAACCATTGGTCACACATCAGCATATAATAGTTAGTCAATAACACAAAGACCCTTTAGAAGGTCTATGAGACCTTAAACATGCTTTGGAAGTGGTTCGGGACTGAACCGATCAAATTTAAAACTTTTATGAAACTTTGAAAATTTTACGAACCTTAAACACGGCCATGACTTACACCATGTCTTACCCTGTGTGCAACACTGACTTCGGTCACACGGCCTGTCACACGCCCGTGTGTCTGGCCCGTGTGCAACAATGACTTGAATCACACGGCCTGTCACACTCACGTGTGTTTGACCTGTGTGAAAATCTAACTTGCTTCAAATTGGTACATTAAAGGACACGGTCCAGACACACGCCCGTGTGCTCACCCGTGTGGGCAATTATAGGCCATTTACAAGGCCAATTTGCCACCCAATTTTGGGTCATCCTTACATGTTCAATTCCAACATCATATAACATAAAAATAATTCACCATCTCAAATACCAAATCAAGCACGAAACATACCATTTCTATTTCACCAAAGCATACCATAATGGCCATTCACACAAGACCATATATATACTTCATTTTCACATAGCAAAACATATACCAAAATCAATCCAAGGTCTCATCTATTATCAAACCAGATCACATGGCAAGATTTATACATCTCAAAACATTCCACAACTTCACTAGCCTATACATGCCATATACCATATATACAACTTTCAAAAAGTACCAAAATAGATGTCCGATAGTGTGATTGAGTCGCTGACAATTTCGGGATCTGAGCTAGCTTTAAATACCACTGTAAAACAGAGAAAGACTTCACACAGTAAGTTATAAAGCTTAGTAAGTTCGTAGTATAACACAATTAACTCAACAATTCAAATTCAATATGCAAAATTAACTAACACTTAGTTCAATTCACATCACTACTTAATCTCATCCATGGCTTTTACTCATTGTCATACTATATCTATATATTCATATACAAGTATTCATAATGCTACTCAATCCAAATTTTCCCATCATTCATTAACATAATCTTCCGTCTATCTCATACACAATATCATCAACCACTTAGGTTCTTTACATACCTGTACTATCACATATTTATCTATCACATTTACCACATCAATGCTCGATGCCATAATTTATTTGGTCCTCTTTAATCGTTCGATGAACTCGCACACTTAGTGCCATCACATATAACCGAATTTGTCTCGGTATAGCACACTTAGTGCCAAATAATACAGCCGATGCTTTCTTTATCTCGCACACTTAGTGCCATTCATCACTGTAATGATTTTATTTACGCACACATAGTGCTACATATCTTCGAACTCATATTTCACATTACCAAACTTCATAATCACATTTCCATTCATTTCATCACATATGAACATTGTTTAAACAATACATATTATACACGAACTTGCCTCGGATGTAGAAACAACGATACTAGTTGATCAATCGAGCACTTTGTTCTTGCCTCGATCTAGGTCCGAATTTCTCTTTTCTTGATCTATATAATATCAAATTCAACTCATTCAATCTCATCTTCATCCAAAACAATCCACAAATGCATAGTTAGGGCATTTTACACTTTAGCCCTCATAATTCCACATTTTGACATTTTAGTCCTTATTTCACAAATACATCAAATTCACAAAATCCAATTTAATCCATAATTAGCCGAATTACCATAGTTCCCCTAACAGCCCATATTTCACATTTATTTCACATTTCAACACAAAGTTTACACATTTCTCAATTAAATCCCAAAAATGCATTTTTACTCAAAATCACTTTAGCAAATATGTATATCAATCATCAAACACTTAATTTTCATCGTCAAACATCACAAATTTCACAAAATCAATAAAGGAATAACTCAAAATCATAATAAATTTCATGAATTTATGCATGGGCTAGCTAGAACACTTAACAACGATCACAAAAAACATAAAAATCATCAAAAACAGAACAAAAACCGAACAAAAACGAACTTACAATTGAGCCTTGAAGTAGCCGAATGTCTCAAAGCTTCCAAGCCCTAGTTATTTTCTTATTTTCGGTTGAAGAATCATGAAATATGACAACATTTTGGCTTTAATTTTGTTTAATATACATAAATACATAATTTACCATTTTACCCATGGCTATTTAACTTATAAATTAATTAATGGTTGTCCATAAATGCTCAGTTACTATAATCTTGGTCAAATAACAACATAAGGACCTTTCATTTAAGAAGTCATGTCAATTAAGCACTTTTAACTACTAGCACACAGCTTTTGCATTTAACGCGATTAGGTCCTTTTTCATAAATCGGTACACAAACGATAAAATTTTCACACAGAACTTTCACACATACTTTATTACATACCATAAACATAAAAAATAATATTAAATTATTTCTCTGGCCTCATATTTTTGGTCCCAAAACCACTATTCTGACTAGGGTCTAAACCGGGCTGTTACGCTAGCACACATCCTGGCACACGGGTGTGTAAGGCCACTTCGAATGGTACACGGCCTGGCATGAAACACCCCCAAACCCGGCCCACGAGCCCAGACTGGATCTGGTATGTTCCTCGAGTAAAACGTTTTAATTTCATGTTTATTACTTGGAAAATTTAGGGTGGTTTTATAAAAATACCGAGTTGTTTTGGGGTTTAATCTTTAATTCGAAAATCGTTTGTGTTTAGGTGTCTAAACATTTAAAATTTATTTTTAAGAAAAATAGCTTAAACTTTAAATTGATAAAATTCGTATCATACTAAATAATTAAAATGCATGCATAAACAGTTTCATACTAGTGGCCTTATTACATCGAAGCAAAACCCGAAATAAATCCAAGATACTTATAAGAAAATGAAGAGTCCAAATTTAAAATAATCTTTGTGCTGAGCATGGCCACCACTAAGCTCCTGCCGACCCGGTCCATCACTGAGTGTCACCTGAAAAATATTCCCCAACGGGGTGAGTCAAACAGACTCAATGTGTAACCAACACTAAATCCCAATAGCTTAGGCATATCAGTTCATACATATGCATATAATTAAATAATTAAATGATGCAAACTCGAACCCAAACCTAGTTACCATCCGCTACACATCACCCGTACCAACCTGCACACCGTGGGGACTACTAAGTCAACCCTTCATCCATTACACATCATCGAAGGCAGTCGCTGCAGTCGACGTGCTCATCGCCCTTATAATATTCGTGGCATAGCCACCAAATAATTATTTTGTGTCATGAGACACCACATTCAGATAACGTGACCGAAGTCACCACATTCAGATATTGTGACCGAAGCCACCACATTCATATATTGGGGTATATAACCACCAACCACTTCCCCTTTCCCTATAACCCATATGCCCATGTCATACAAAACATGCAATATCATGCCATATTCTTTATTCACATTCTTATAGTTTCACACGTGTGCCATAACAGATCATATTATACTCATAGTAGGAGTGGGTAAACGTACCTGAGTACTTTGTACCATTGCATGGTACCTTAGCCATATCTTTCACATTCTTATTAACACATGCATTAAAACATTACCATAAATCTATTAAGAGATAGTGTGGGGTACACACCTGATATACTTATCGAGTTCACTGAAATCCCAAAAATCTCAATCTAACGCTTTAGATCTCAAATTCCTACATTCGGGCAATTACTTAATGTTTAGCAAAAGCCTATTCGGCTATATGATCAAATCCCAAAAGATTATTGCAACCAAAGTCCTTACCTTGCTACCGATTTAATTACTAATCAAATCTCGGAAACTTCGTGATAACTCTTCTTGTAATCGGCCAACTATTAAATCACTTAACCGGTTAATTTCGGCTTTCCAACAAATAAGAAACAAATCTGAAACATCAACTATGGCCTTGGCCAAATATTACACATGGCTTACCTTAGATCCTGAAATCCCGAATGATTCCCTCCTTGTAGTCGACAACAACCAAATCCCAAAATCCCTCTTCAAGATTTCGGCCAAAAAGGATAGGAGGATTAGAGTCTTGATTTTTGACAGACAGAGAAAGAAAAGAACAACAGATCAATCCAGAGAGATCCTTACCGAATGGAGTGATCAAAATGCAATTGTTCATCAACTTGAAATGTCGACAAGAAAAAAGTGTTGGGTTTCTGGCTTTTAGTGCTATGATCAAATCGGCTCCAAAAGGTGACAACAAAGTGAACTTTCGACTTAAGAGATTAATGGTAAAAGATTCAGATTCGGTTTAGTGCCTATGAACAATTGGCTATGGAGATTAATAGCTAAAGAGTATGGAATTCAGCTCTTGATGGACACTAGAGAGATTCGGCTTCAACAAGAGAAAGAAAAGGAAAAGTATAAGGCTTTAGGGGTTGCGGCAATGATGAATTAGGGAGAAGAAGATTTCGGCTATAGAAAAAATAAAAGATAAAAGAAGAAGATAATTAGGGAGGAAAAGTGCACAAGAAAAATGCCTAAACTTTACTATGCACATTCGGTTTTCCCCCCTTTCCCATGACCGAATATTGACATCCAAAGTATCCCTTGGCCGGCCAACTCTCCTTCCCTTATCTGCTTCCTCCTTTTTCTCCTATTTTCTCTCTTCTTCATCTATTCAAAATAATTAAAAATAATTCAACATTTATCCTCTATCTTAGCCGAATTTTAAAAGGGATTGACCAAGTCCAATCCTCATCTAAATAAAGTCCCTATGCCGTCCACCACCGCTTCCCTTTGCAAAAAAATAAAAGCCCCAAAATGTTGCTTGTGCTGCTCGAACCTAGGCCTCCTTGCACTGCATATGGCGTCACTTTCCTGGGCTTTAAGTGGCGCCTCCAAGCCACTTAGACAAGCCCATTTCGTGTCATATTTCCTTACAAATTTCCTTAAGGCCTTATCAAGCTTAGCTCCCTTTTAAACTTAAAAATCCAATAATTTCTAAGGCATTTAACTATACACTAAGGTTCACAAAAATTCATAGAACACATTCAGAATATTCATAAGCATGCTACTTTATCTAATTTAGTATTAATGCATAAGCCATAATCCAGGATATTACATGGCACACGGGCTTGTGATCTAGCCGTGTGACCCAAGTCAGTGAGTTACAAGGGGTCAGACATGGGCTGGGACACGACCATGTGATCCCATTTTGAAAGCCCACATGGCCTGTGACACAGGCGTATGTCCCTTGCACTTTGAAAATTTTCAATGTTTTCCCAAAATTTCTTTGAGTTCTTAATTTAGTCCCGAATTATTTTTAATGCTTGTTTTGGGCCTCGAGGACTCGTGTTAAGGACTATATGACTGAATTTGAATGAATTTTGTTTGGATATGATAAATGAATATGAAATGTATGATTGTTTAAGTGATAAGCCTGGTAATGCTTCGTAACCCTATTCTTACGATGTATACGGGTTAGGGGTGTTACATTTACTGGTATCAGAGCTACAGTTTAGTCGATTCTAGGACTAACGTAGCGTGGGTGAGTCTAGATATGCATGCCATATTTAACCTGTGATAGTGTGATATCTCCTGACAGTTTTAAATCATGTTTTCATATAGTAATGGATTCCAATCGAGCAGACTCTGATGATGTAGAAAGTAATGCGCCAGCCTCTATTCACAGAGCAGCGCCGTCTCGTCCGAGACCCGTATCTGAGGGTCGGGAGGAGAGGCCAAGGAAGCCTTCTTCCAAATGATGAATGGGTGGTTCTTTGAGTATGTCCGAAAAAATTTGGCTGCTCAACAACCTCCACCCCCAACTATTCCCCAATCAATTCTCGTAGCTTCTCAAGTCCTGGAACCCGTATGTTTAACCAAACCACCTGTTGATAAAATTTGAAAGTATGGGGCCGAAGAGTTTAGAGCTACAGTTGATGATGATCCTAGAAGAGCTGAGTTTTGGCTTGAGAATACGATTCGGGTTTTTGATTAACTATCTTGTACGCTAGTGGAATGTGTTAAATGTGTTGTGTCTCTTCTGAGAGATTCAACTTATCAGTGGTGGAATACCTTGATATATATTGTACCAAGAGAACGAGTCACATTGGAATTCTTTCAGACAGAGTTCAAGAAAAAGTACATAAGTCAGCGATTTCTTGATCAAAAAAGTAAGGAATTTCTAGAGTTGAAATAGGGTCGTATGATCGTAACCGAGTATGAAAGAGAATTTGTTAGACTGAGTAAATATGTCTGAGAGTGCGTCTCCACTGAAGAAATTATGTGTAAATGGTTTAAAGACGGGTTGAATGAAGACATTAAGCTTCTAGTCGAGATTCTTGAGCTGAAAGAATTCATTGTGTTAGTTGATAGAGCACGGAAAGTCGAGGAGCTTAGCAAAGAAAAGAGAAGAGCCGATTCTGATGCTAGAGATTCGAGATATCATTCATCGTCAAAGGAATCAAGGGGTTCTTATAATCGTTTGATTGCTTCAGTGGGGTATTCCAACAGAGATCGTGGAAAGCAACACACGAGTTCAAAAGCTCAAGTCACTTCAGTATCGAGCATTGGTAGTGTCAAAGTTAACAAACCTAAGTGTCAACAATGTGGAAGACGACATCTTGGAAATTGTTGGATGAATAATAAAGCCTGTTTTAGATGTGGCTCGAAAGAGTATTTTATTCGTGATTGTCCCGAGTTACCCGAGAAAGATAATTTTCCAACTACAAGGCCAAGTAATACAATTGTCAGAGGGAGACCACCTTGAAATACTGGAAATATGAATAGTAGAAAAGGTGCAACAAAGGATTCTACTATAAGATCCAAGGCTCGAGCGCCAGCCAAAGCTTACACCATTCGTGCTCGCGAGGATGCATCGGCACCAGATGTTATCACCGGTACTTTTTCTCTTTATGACACTGATGTAATCGCTTTGATTGATCCTGGATCGACCCATTCATATGTCTGTATAAATTTAGTGTCTAGTAAGAGTTTACCTGTTGAGTCCACTAAATTCGTAATTAAAGTATCGAACCTCTTAGGTCAGTATGTCCTAGTTGATAAAGTTTTCAAGAATTGTCCTTTGATGAAAAGGGGTTACTATTTTTTGGCTGATTTGATGCTCTTACCATTTGATGAGTTTAATGTAATATTGGGTATGGATTGGCTAACTCTACATGATGCTATTGTAAACTGTAGAAAAAATACTATTGAATTGAAATGTCAGAATAGTGAAATTTTTTGTATTGAATCCGATGATTCGAGTGGGTTGTCTATTGTGATATCGACTATGCTAGCTCAGAAATATGTGAGGAAAGGTTGCGATGCTTATCTTGCTTATGTACTGGATACAAAAGTGTCTGAATCAAAGATTGAATCAATACCAGTAGTTTGTGAATATCTAAATGTTTTTCCAGAGGAGTTACCCGGGTTACCACCGATCAGAGAGGTTGAATTTGCTATTGAGTTAGTACCGAGAACATCACCAATATTGATAACTCCGTACAGAATTGCTCCGACAGAGTTGAAAGAGTTGAAAGCTCAGTTGCAAGAGTTAACGGATAGAGGTTTTGCACGACCGAGTTTCTCGCCCTGGGGTGCACCGATTTTATTTGTAAAGAAGAAAGATGGATCAATGAGATTGTGTATCGACTATCGACAGCTTAACAAGGTTACTATTAAGAATAAGTATCCTTTGCCGAGAATTGGTGATTTTTTTGATCAGTTGAAAGGAGCAACATTATTTTTGAAGATTGATTTACGATCCGGTTATTATTAGTTGTGGGTTAAAGATTTGGATGTGCCAAAAACTGCATTCAAGACCAGGAACGGGCACTATGAATTTCTTGTTATGCCATTTGGGTTAACTAACACTCCTGGTATTCATGGATTTGATGAATAGAATTTTTAGACTCTATTTAGACAGATTCGTTGTTGTATTTATTGATGATATTTTGATCTACTCTCAAGATGAGTCTAAACATGCCGAGCATTTGAAGATTGTGTTACAAACTTTGAGAGATAAACAACTATTTGCTAAATTCAAAAAATGTGAGTTTTGGCTTCGAGAAGTTGGATTTTTGAGATACATTATTTCGGCGGAAGGCATTAGAGTTGATCGGAGAAAAATTTCAGCGATTGTTGACTAGAAACCACCAAGAAACATTTTTGAGGTCAGAAGTTTCTTGGGTTAGTGGGCTATTATCGGAGATTTGTTAAAGGTTTCTCAATGATAGCTACACCAATGACACAATTATTGTAGAAAGATGTAAAGTTTGAGTGGTCTAAGAAATGTCAACAGAGTTTTAATTAGCTAAAAGCATTTTTAACCGAAGCACCAATGTTGGTTTAGCCTGAGCTGAGTAAAGAGTTTGTGATTTTCAATGATGCGTTATTGAATGGTTTGGGATGTGTTTTAATGCAAGAAGGCAAAGTGATAGTGTATGCTTCCAGATAGTTAAAGACGCACGAGAAGAATTATCCAACACATGATTTGGAGTTGGCTGCAATCGTGTTTGCATTGAAAATTTGGTGACACCAGTTGTTTGGTGAGAAGTGTAACAGTCCGGTTTAGACCCTAGTCGGAATAGTGGTTTTAGAACCACAAATTCGAGTCAAAAAATATTTTAATATTATTTTTCGTGCTTATAGTATGTGAATTGATATGTGTGAAATTTTCATGATTTAATTTATCCGTTTGTGTGCTTAATTTGCAAAAAGGACTAAATTGCATAAAAGATAAAAGTGGCATTCTATATGTTTAATATGTTGGATTGCTTTGGCTTTTGAATAAGATGGCCTTAAATGGCAATTATGCCATAAGAACTATGAGTGGACATTAATGGCCTTTGTTCACATGTTTTATATGTTTAATTTTTAAGGTTAAAATAGTAAATAGTAAATTAAAAGATTAATTAATAAAACCAATGCATGAAAGTAGTCATCTTTTGTTTATCCTTACCGAAATTACAAAGACAAAAGAAAGAAAAAGAGTTCTTAGGGTTCGGCACTTCCAAGTCTTGATGAAGGTATGGATTTTGTTCGGTTTTTGATAATTTCTATGTTTTTGTGATCGTTGCTTCGTGTTCTCTTAAGCCCATGCCTTAATCCATGAAATTGATGATGATTTTGAGTTATGCCATTATTCATGTTGTGAGCTTTGTGATGTTAAATGGTGAAATATGAAAGCTTGATGTTAGATAAATAAGTTTTGTATTGGGATTTTTGATGAAATTGATTATTATGGGTTAATTTGTAAATATGAGAAATTGAAGGGCTAAAATGTGAAATAAATGAAATATGTGGGCTTATTTTAGCCAAGTGAATATTCAGCCATGTAACAGCCCGAATTTAGCCCTAATCGGAACGGTGGTTTCGGGACCACGAATTTGGGTTAGATAAATATTTTTATATTTAATTTGATATCTATGTTATGTGTTTGGGCATGTCCTAAAATATGGTAGGTTAATTCATCTGTTTGAATGCTTAATTTTAGATAAGGGATTAAATAGCATAAGTAGTAAAGTAGTCAATTATTAAATAGAGTGATTGAATTAAATTGTTTTCTTTTGCATGAGGATTTAGGTTGCAAATTTACCTTTTTGGAAAGATAGTGGACGGCATTGACTTTAAAAATGTAGTGGGGAGTGTTTAATTATATTATATAATAAATAATATGTTATGAAATAATATTATAATAAGATGATAACATTAAAATAAGAAAAACAAAAGGAAAAATATCATCATCTTCTTCCCTCATCACCGAAAATAAAAGAAGAAGATAGGAGTTTAAGCTCTCAACCATTCGGCATTTGCATGTTCAAATAAGGTGAGTGATAGTTTTTGTTAATTTTAACATTTTTGAGGTTGTTGCCATGTAATTTTGCTAGCCCATACCCAAATTCTTGATTTGGTTGTATAATTCGAGTGTTGCCATTGATGGAAATTTGGTGTTTGTGTGGTTAATGATAGAATAGGATATAAGCATGCTAGATTAATAAGATTTTCTTTAGAATTTTTTATGGAGTTTAGTATAAGGATGAATTTATAAAAAGAAAATTCTTGAAAGGACTAAATAGCAAGATAAATGGAAGAAATGAGTTGATAGAGGGGCTATGAATATTCGACCCTTAATAGGTGTGGTTAAATTCTTGATATTTTGTATTTTGAGCTATAAGGACTAAATTGTAAACATTGTAAATGTTGGGGGTAAAATAGCAATTTGCACAATTAAGTATATATGGATTAAATTGAATGGAAATGTATTTAAATGAGTTTAATTTTAACTTAATTAGATCAAGAACAAAAGGAAACGGGATTGGATCGGGGAAAAGCAAAGTTAAATGAATAGCCAGGAAGCTTAATTTGTCAATTTCCGAGGTAAGTTTTAAACAATTGGATTGATTTGAATTTTATTTTGTACTATGCGCATATGTTAAAGGATTTTAAGCAAGTTAATTGTCATAATGTCAAATGTGAAGATGAATTTAACATGAAGTAGCCGAATGTAATACTTGATTTAGATGAGTTGTTGAATATGTTTTTATGCAATACAAGATGGTTTAGGCAAAGATGATACGAAAGGTGATTATTTGAAGATGATGAATATGTGTTAAATATATATATAAGTGTGAGCCGAATGTGATGTATATACATGTGAATAAATGATGTATATGGTTAATCCCTAATTAATAATATGTTTATATATGAATAAATATTAGAACATATGTGTACTTCTTTGTGAGGAAACATGGGATTGGTGGCACTATGTGTGCGAACTTATACACTGAGCACTGTGTGTACGATATCGGTTGTCTGAGCACTATGTGTGCGAACTTATACACTGAGCACTGTGTGTGCGATATCGGTTGTAAAGCATTAAGTGTGCGATTCATAAAGTACCGAGCACTAAGTGTGCAAAATCGGTCGATATGCTCTAAGTGTGCGAATAAGATGTCTAGGCACTAAGTGTGCGAAACCGGCGGAGGGGCACTAAGTGTGCGATCAAATTTAATATCAAAAGGTTTAAATTGGTAAGTTGGTTCTATGAAATTCTATTATTCAAATCTTAAATATATATATATATGTAAAGTGCGACTTGAATGGAATGTTATATTCGTTTTTAATTATAATTTTTAATGCTTAAGTTTGTATGAGATATATTTACTAGACTAATGAAATGTTGCTTAGCTCATTTGGATGATTCGGTTATGTGAGATGGCATATTATGACTTTGTGTTAACGACTTGAATTTTAGTAGATGAAAATGAGTGATGATAGAAGTGTATTACATATGTATTCGAAACCAAATGTGAGAGTTAATAGGTGATCTATGATGTATTTTACAATGAGTAATGATAAATTTATGTTTACCATTTTTGGATTATATTAATTTGAGTAATATTGATATTATATGATAGATTGTTTAAAACTTACTAAGCTATAATAGCTTACTTGGGTGTTGTTGCTTTTGTTCCTTAGATTATTAAGGTGGAAGCTCGAGCTCGGGGATCATCTTGAAGTCAATCACATTATCATCAAATTTTGTATCTTTTTGTATTTGAACCTAAGGTCTATGGCATGTATAGGCTAAATTACTCCTTTTTGATAATTTGTATATATTATATAAAGGGCCATGCGAATATGGCTTTCTTTATTGCTAGTTTGAGTTACTTAACTATACTTGAGATGTTGCTTATGTGTGTGTATATTCAACTATGTTATAAGTTCATTTTGATAGGTGCATATTCGTGAAATCATGTATGGCATGTGTTTTATACAACGCAAATGAATATTTGTTGAATGACTTATAGGTTTAGTTTAGAAATTATCTCATATTAAGCTATGAGTGAAATCGATTCATTGGTGATTTAATGTAAACTAACTAACTTTAAACATTCGGCCATTACATTTATTTAGTTGGGAAACTTTAAATATTCTTTGGATGTTCACATGAGTGTTCGGCCATGAGAAATGAATGGATAATTTACGAATGTAATGTCTAGCTAAGATATGCCTATGACTATATGTTATGCATATGAAATGATCATTGCCGAATTGATCAGGTATATTCCATTGTGAGATATGTAGGTAAGTAAATGGTATTTTCATATGTGATATTGAAATGGGGAGTACTCATGACTAGAAGTGTATCATATGTTTAATAACAGTATATGCTTGAAGGTATGGTTGAAAATAGAAATGTAATAAATGTTTAAATACTATATACCTATTCGGCCATTGCTTTTAAATGACTATGTGAATTGTAATATACACGTTGATGTATTAAGTTTAGATGAGATTTACATGTTTATTCGTGATAGTATGAAATGGTACGAATTTATTAAGAGATAGTTCGGATGGAGTGCTTTGACTTGGTAATTAGTTTAGTGATGCCTGTAACCCTAATCTGGCAACGGATATGGGTTAGGGGTGTCACATTTGATTGGTATCAGAGCTACGGTTTAGTCGGTTCTCGGACTAACGTAGCGCATGAGAGTCTAGCTATACATGCCATATTTTGTGATGTGATAATGTGATGACTTCTGACAGTGAAATGTGTTCGTTTCTTTTATATAGTAATGGATCCTGATCCCGAGCGAGCTATAGTTGATGATGTCGAGAGCGTGGCACCTGCTCCCGCGCAAGGGACCACGCCGGAGGAATCTTGACCAGCTGCGAGTAATCCGGAAGAGGGGGCTAAACAAGCCTTCTATAGCATGATGAATGATTGGTTCAGTCAGTATATACGAACCAATCCGACTGTTCAACAACCTCTGAATCTGAACACACCCCCTTTAGTACCTGTGGTACCCCCGATTATAAATTCTGAGAGAGCAAGCAAGCCTCCGGTTGATCGCATTAGAAAACACGAGGCCCAAGAGTTTAGAGTCGAAGACGATGATGATGCTGAGTGAGCTGAATTTTGGCTCGATAATACTATTTGTGTCTTTAATGAGCTATCGTGCACACCTGATGAGTGCCTGAAGTGTGCCATATCATTATTACGGGATTCCGCCTACTATTGGTGGAATACTCTTGTATCAGTTGTTCCAAAGGAGAGAGTTACTTGGGACTTCTTTCAGATGGAATTCCGTAAGAAATACATAAGTCAGCGCTTCATAGACTCTAAACGTAAAGAATTTCTCGAGCTCAAGCAGGGTCGTATGACCGTATCCGAATACGAGCGCAAGTTTGTGAGACTTAGTCGCTACGCTCGTCAATGTGTTTCATCTTAGGCTGCTATGTGCCGGAGATTCAAAGATGGTTTAAACGAAGATATAAAGCTTCTGATTGGCATCCTTGAAATAAACGAGTTCGTAGTACTGGTTGAACGAGCTTGTAAAGCTGAAGAGCTAGGAAAGGAAAAGTGGAAAGCCAAGTTTGAAGCTAAAGACTTCCGAAAGAGATCTACGAGTAAATTTTCTCAAATGGCAACGAAAAAGTTCAAGAATGATGGTAGCCGGTCCAAACCTAACATCGGGATTTCTATACGAGAACGACCACTAGTGAGTTCTCGGGCTACATCAGTTGCTAGTGTTGGCAATGCTCGACCGAGCAAACCAGAGTGTCAGCAGTGCGGCAGACGACATTTCGGCGAGTGTTGGAGTAAATCTATTAATCGCACTTGTTATAAGTATGGTTCGCAGGATCATTTCATTCGGGATTGCCCGGAGACCGCTGAAAAGGGTATTGCTCAGAGTGCGAGACCGAGCAGCACTACAGCTAGAGGTAGACCATCTCGTATTGTGGAAGGTAGGAGTGGTGCTCAGAGGGGGACTTCAGATGCGACTATTCGATCAGAGGTCCGTGTACCGGCTAGAGCTTATGCCATCCGTGCTAGAGAGGAGGCTTCATCTCCAAACATCATTACCGGTATTTTCACTCTCTTTGATACTAGTGTAACTGCTCTGATTGATCCCGGTTCAACTCATTCGTATGTGTGTGAAACATTAGTATCCAGTAAGACTCTACCTGTTGAGTCTACTGAGTTTGTGATTCGGGTTTCGAACCCCCTGGGTCGATATGTACTAGTTGAGAGAGTGTGCAAGAATTGCCCTTTAATGATTTAAGACTCATGTTTTCCGGCAGATTTGATGTTGTTACCCTTTTGACGAGTTTGATATTATCCTCAGTATAGATTGGTTAACTATACACGACGCAGTAGTGAATTACACATGAAAGACTAATGATTTGAGGTGCCAGAATAACGAGATAATTCGAATTGAATCTGCGGATTTGAATGGGCTGCCAGCTGTGATATCTTCGATGTTGGCTCGACAGTATTTGAGAAAGGGTTGCAAAGCTTATCTTGCGTATGTGATTGACAGCAAGGTAACCGAAAAGAAGATTGAATCTGTACCGGTTGTTGGTGAGTATTCGGATGTGTTTCTGGAGGAATTACCGGGATTGCCACCCGTTCGTGAGATAGAGTTTGGTATTGAGCTAGTGCCAGGGACCACTCCGATTTTGATAGCTCCATATAGAATGGCACCGACTGAATTAAAAGAGTTGAAGGCTCAGTTGCAAGAATTGACAGATAGAGGTTTTACCCGACCGAGTTTCTCTCCCTGGGGTGCGCCAGTTTTATTTGTGAAAAAGAAGGACGAAACTTTGAGAATGTGCATCGACTATCGACAACTCAATAAGGTGACCGTAAAGAAAAAATATATGTTGCCACATATTGATGATTTATTTGATCAGCTTAAGGGAGCCTCAGTGTTCTTGAAAATTGATCTAAGGTCAGGGTATTATTAGTTGCGAGTTAGGAACTCGAATATACCAAAGACTACTTTTCGGACGAGATACGGTCATTATGAGTTCTTGGTGATACCGTTTGGACTCACTAATGCTCCTGCTATTTTCATGGATCTGATGAATCGGGTATTTAGATCATATCTAGATCGGTTTGTAGTGGTATTCATAGATGACATACTGATCTATTCACGTGACGAAAATGAGCATGCTGAGCATTTGAGGCTGGTATTACAGATTTTGCGTGATAAGCAGTTGTACGCGAAATTCAGCAAATGTGAGTTTTGGTTGAATGAAGTTAGCTTCCTGGGGCATGTCATTTCAGCATCGGGTATTCGGGTTGACCCGAGTAAAATCTCGGCTATACTGGATTGGAAACTTTCACGGAATATTTCTGAGGTTCGTAGCTTTCTAGGACTTGCCGAATATTATAGACGCTTCGTGAAAGGGTTTTCTATGATAGCATCACCGATGACAAAGCTATTACAGAAAGACGTTAAATTTGAATGGTCAGAAAGGTTTCAGAAGAGTTTTGATCAACTTAAGACCTTATGAACGGAAGCTCTAGTGCTTGTTCAGCCAGAGTCGGGTAAGGAGTTCATTGTTTTCAGCGATGCATCCTTAAATGGGCTGGGTTGTGTTTTGATGCAGGAGGGTAAAGTTGTAGCCTACGCTTCGAGACAGTTGAAACCGCACAAGAGAAATTATCCGACGCACAACCTTGAATTGGCTGCTATAGTTTTTACTTTAAAAATATGGCGTCACTATCTATTTGGTGAGAAATGCCACGTCTATTCGGAGCACAAGAGTCTAAAGTATTTAATGCCTCAGAAGGATCTGAGTTTAAGAAAGCGACGATGGTTAGAACTGTTAAAAGACTACGAGCTTGTGATTGATTATCACCCGGGAAAGGCTAATGTGGTTACCGATGCACTTAGCCGAAAGTCACTATTTGCTCTACGCGCAATGAATGCGGATATAGCTATGACCAATGATGGTGTGATCATTTCAGAATTGAAAGCGAGACCACCGTTTGTACAACAGATTCGTGAAGCTCAAGAGGTTGATGATGATTTAAAAGTAAAAAGGAGTCATTGTGGCTCGTGTGCGAATTCAAATTTTTAGATAGATGCTGAAGGATGTCTACGGTTTAAGAATCGGATATGTGTGCCTAAGAACCCTGAATTGATTTGAATGATTTGTGACGAAGCTCATAATAGTAGATTGTCAATTCATCCGGGTAGCACGAAAATGTATAATGACCTGAGACAGCATTACTGGTGGCATGGTATGACACGAGACATTTCAGACTATGTGTTGAAGTGCTTGGTATGTCAACAAGTGAAAGCCGAGCATCAGGTGCCATCGGGACTACTCCAACCAATTATGGTACCTGAGTGGAAGTGGGATCGGATCATGATGGATTTCGTATCGGGTTTACCATTGACGTTAAGTAAGAAAGATCAATCTGGGTTATTGTTGATAGATTGACGAAATCAGCCCATTTTATTCCGGTACGTACGGATTTCTCACTTGATAAGTTAGTTGAGTTGTACATATCGCAGATCGTACGATTACATAGAGTACCTGTTTCTATTGTTTCGGATAGAGATCCGAGGTTCACATCGCGGTTTTGGAAGAAACTACAGGATGCTTTAGGTACCAAGTTACATTTCAGTACAGCTTTTCAACCTTAGTCGGATGGTCAATCCGAGCGTGTTATTAAAATACTTGAGGATATGTTGAGATGTTGCGTTCTTGAGTTTGAAGGTACGTGGGAAAGATACCTACCTTTGATTGAATTTGCATACAACAACAGCTTTCAATCAAGTATTAAAATGACACCCTATGAAGCATTGTACGATCGAAAATGTCGTACACCTTTATATTGGACCAAGCTAAGTGAAGGCAAGATACACGGGGTTGATTTAATCAGAGAGACTGAGCAGAAAGTAAAAGTAATTCGAGAAAGTTTGAAAGCCGCCTCAGATCGTCAGAAGTCGTATGCGGACTTGAAACGTAAAGATATAGAATTCCAGGTGGGTGACCGAGTATTTTTGAAAGTCTCACCGTGGAAAAAGATACTGAGATTTGGTCGTAAAGGAAAGCTGAGTCCGCGATTTATTGGGCCGTATGAAGTTATTGAACGTATTGGGCCGGTTGCATACAGACTCATGTTACCATCTGAGCTAAACAAGATTCACAATGTTTTTCATGTATCGATGCTTCGACAATACCGATCCGATCCTTCTCATGTGATCAGCCCAACAGAGATTGAAATTCAACCCGATTTGACTTACGCGGAAGAACCGATTCGCATCTTAGCTCGTGAAGTAAAAGAATTGCGAAATAAGAAAATCTCGTTGGTTAAAGTTATGTGGCACAAGCACGGGGTTGAGGAAGCAACGTAGGAACTTGAAGATTCTATGAAAGAATGCTACCCACAATTATTCAACGGTAAGATTTTCGGGCGAAAAATCCCTTAAGGGGAGAGTTGTAATGACCAATTTAGCCCTAATCGGAACGGTGGTTTCGGGACCACGAATCCGGGTTAGATAAATATTTTTATATTTAATTTGATATCTATGTTATGTGTTTGAGCATGTCCTAAAATATGGTAGGTTAATTCGTATGTTTGAATGCTTAATTTTAGATAAGGGATTAAATAGAATAAGTAGTAAAGTAATCAATTATTAAATAGAGTGATTGAATTAAATTGTTTTCTTTTGCATTAGAATTTAGGTTGCAAATTTACCTTTTTGGAAAGATAGTGGACGACATTGACTTTAAAAATGTAGTGGGGAGTGTTTAATTATATTATATAATAAATAATATGTTATGAAATAATATTATAATAAGATGATAACATTAAAATAAGAAAAACAAAAGGAAAAATATCATCATCTTCTTCCCTCATCACCGAAAATAAAAGAAGAAGAGAGGAGTTTAAGCTGTCAACCATTCGGCATTTGCATGTTCAAATAAGGTGAGTGATAGTTTTTGTTAATTTTAACATTTTTGAGGTTGTTGCCATGTAATTTTGCTAGCCCATACCCGAATTCTTGATTTGGTTGTATAATTCGAGTGTTGCCATGGATGGTAATTTGGTTTTTGTGTGGTTAATGATAGAATAGGATATAAGCATGCTAGATTAATAAGATTTTGTTTAGAATTTTTGATGGAGTTTAGTATAAGGATGAATTTATAAAAAGAAAATTCTTGAAAGGACTAAATAGCAATATAAATGGAAGAAATGAGTTGATAGAGGGGCTATGAATATTCGACCCTTAATAGGTGCGGTTAAATTCTTGATATTTTGTATTTTGAGCTATAAGGACTAAATTGTAAAGATTGTAAATGTTGGGGGTAAAATAGTAATTTGCACAATTAAGTATATATGGATTAAATTGAATGGAAATGCATTTAAATGAGTTTAATTTGAACTTAATTAGATCAAGAACAAAAGGAAACGGGATTGGATCAGGGAAAAGCAAAGTTAAACGAATAGCCGGGAAGCTTAATTCGTCAATTTCTGAGGTAAGTTTTAAACAATTGGATTGATTTGAATTTTATTTTGTACTATGCGCATATGTTAAAGGATTTTAAGCAAGTTAATTGTCATAATGCCGAATGTGAAGATGAATTTAACATGAAGTAGCCGAATGTAATACTTGATTTAGATGAGTTGTTGAATATGTTTTTATGCAATACAAGATGGTTTAGGCGAAGATGATACGAAAGGTGATTATTTGAAGATGATGAATATGTGTTAAATATATATATAAGTGTGAGCCGAATGTGATGTATATATATGTGAATAGATGATGTATATGGTTAATCCCTAATTAATAATATGTCTATATATGAATAAAGATTAGAACATATGTGTACTTCTTTGTGAGGAAACATGGGATTGGTGGCACTATGTGTGTGAACTTATACACCGAGCACTGTGTGTGCGATATCGGTTGTTTGAGCACTATGTGTGCGAACTTATACACCGAGCACTATGTGTGCGATATCGGTTGTAAAGCATTAAGTGTGCGATTCATAAAGTACCGAGCACTAAGTGTGCGAAATCGGTCGATATGCACTAAGTGTGGGAATAAGATGTCCGGGCACAAAGTGTGCGAAACCGGTGGAGAGGCACTAAGTGTGCGATCAACTTTAATATCAAAAGGTTGAAATTGGTAAGTTGGTTCTATGAAATTCTATTATTCAAATCTTAAATATATATATATATGTAAAGTGCGACTTGAATGGAATGTTATATTCATTTTTAATTATAAGTTTTAATGCTTGAGTTGGTATGAGATATATTTACTATACTAATGAAATGTTGCTTAGCTCATTTGGATGATTCGGTTATGTGAGATGGCATATTATGACTTTGTGTTAACGGCTTGAATTTTAGTAGATGAAAATGAGTGATGATAGAAGTGTATTACATATGTATTCGAAACCAAATGTGAGAGTTAATAGGTGATCTATGATGTATTTTACAATGAGTAATGATAAATTTATGTTTACCATTTTTGGATTATATTAATTTGAGTAATATTGATATTATATGATAGATTGTTTAAAACTTACTAAGCTATAACAGCTTACTTGGGTGTTGTTGCTTTTGTTCTTTAGATTTTTAAGGTGGAAGCTCAAGCTCTGGGATCATCTTGGAGTCAATCACATTATTATCAAATTTGGTATCTTTTTGTATTTGAACCTAAGGTCTATGGCATGTATAGGCTAAATTACTCCTTTTTTATAATTTGTATATATTATATAAAGGCCATGCGAATATGGCTTTCTTTATTGCTAGTTTGAGTTACTTAACTATACTTGAGATGTTGCTTATGTGTGTGTATATTCAACTATGTTATAAGTTCATTTTGATAGGTGCATATTCGTGAAATCATGTATGGCATGTGTTTTATACAACGCAAATGAATATTTGTTGAATGACTTATAGGTTTAGTTTAGAAATTATCTCATATTATGGTATGAGTGAAATCGATTCATTGGTGATTTAATGTAAACTAATTAACTTTAAACATCCAGCCATTACATTTATTTAGTTGGGAAACTTTAAATATTCTTTGGATGTTCACATGAGTGTTCGGCCATGAGAAATGAATGGATAATTTACGAATGTAATGTCTAGCTAAGATATGCCTATGACTATATGTTATGCATATGAAATGATCATTGCCGAATTGATCAGGTATATTCCATTGTGAGATAGGTAGCTAAGTAAATGGTATTTTCATATGTGATATTGAAATGGGGAGTATTCATGACTAGAAATGTATCATATGTTTAATAACAATATATGCTTGACGGTACGGTTGAAAATAGAAATGTAATAAATGTTTAAGTACTATATACCTATTCGGCCATTGCTTTTAAATGACTATGTGAATTGTAATATGCACGTTGATGTATTAAGTTTAGATGAGATTTACATGTTTATTCGTGATAGTATGAAATGGTATGAATTTATTAAGAGATAGTTCGGAGTGAGTGCTTTGACTTGGTAATTAGTTTAGTGACGCCTGTAACCCTAATCCGGCGACGGATATGGGTTAGGGGTGTCACAAGCCAAGCTATAGTGTAATGAAATTTTGTATATTTTGTGATTTTATGAAATAGGGACTAAAATGTCAAAATGTGAAAATGTGAGGGCTAAATTGTAAAATGCCTTAAATATGTGTAAATGGATTGAATTGAATGATTTGGTGAATAAAAGAATTAATTTGAATGTGTATAGATCAAGAAACAAAGAAAACAGAATTAGATCGGGGGAAATCGAAAGTAGTGGAATAACCGTTCATTTTTGTTTTTTCCCGTACGAGGTAAGTCGATATACAAATAAATGTGTTTAAATTGAATTATTAATATTTTTATGTGAATGAATTGTGATATATGGATGTTTGGGCTGAATATGTGAAATCTGGAAAAGTTTCGATAATGTGACGACATCCGAGAAGTCCCATACGAACCTTAGGAAGTAATTAGGATACGTATGTCATGACATAGGATTTCGATATGAGTTATCGTGTAAGACCACGTCTGGGACGTTGGCATTGATTTGAGATTTAAGTGTAAGACCATGTCTGGGACATCGGCATCGTATATGATTTTGTGTAAGACCCTGTCTGGGATAGAGGCACTGATATTTAATTACATGTAAGACCACGTCTGGGACGTTGGCATTGTACGAGCTTTCCGAGCTATCCGAGTATCTTATTTGGTTCTGAACGGTTCAACAGGCATTCCGAGAAAATGAATGAGTATATGAATGTGCATCTGAATTCTGGTACGTATGTATATGATCATTTGATATGTAAGCTACATTGCATGATATGTGATTATGAGTAAGTAAACATGATTAATGGAGATATAAGGGAAACATGACTTGTGATTGTGTTATGCCATGAACCATATGTATGAAATGGGTTATAATTGTTCTATGTGATAAGTTTATTTTTATATGGCTTACTAAGCTTTTGAAAGCTTACTTTGTGTGTGTTTGCATTGTTTTATAGATTATTGAAGCTACTGGAAGCTCGGGGATCGTCGAGGATCATCACCACACTATCGAACTCTATTTTGGTACCCTTTTGAAAATGTATATATTGAAGTATGGCATGTATAGGCTAGATTGGTTAAGATATGTTTTGGGATATGTATATACAGCCATGTGATATGGCATGTTAATGAATGTGAATATGGGTTAATTTAGTCTATGTTATGCGATGCAAAAGTTAATATGTTTTTTATGAGAGGTTGGTATATTGAAATTGGTATGTTTTGGATGAAATTGTATTTAGAAGTTAATGATGTTGTTATGGGTCAATTGTGCATAAATTTGATATGCTTTGGGTGATTTTGGAACATTAAATGATGCTTATTGATGCTTGTAGGTATGACCTATAATGGGTGGCAATTTGGCCTTGCAAATGGCCTATAATTGCCCACACGGTTGAGCACACGGGCGTGTGTCTTGACTGTGTCCTTCACTGTCCCATTTCGAAGTAAGTCAGACTTGCACACGGGCCAGACACACGGGTGTGTGGAAGGCCGTGTGATTCAAGTCATTGTTACACATGGGCCAAGCACACGAGTGTGTGACAGGCCGTGTGATTTTAGTCAGTTTTGTACGCGGGCTGAGACACGGGTCAAGGCACGGCCGTGTGAGGCACACGGCCTAGCCACATGGGCGTGTGCCCTATTTTGAAAGAAAATATTCTAAGTTTCGTAGAGTTTCCATATGAGATCGGTTTGGTCCAAAACCCTCTCTAAAGCATGTTTAAGGTATCGTAGACCTTCTAAATGGATAAAGTGTTTGTGAATGATGATGATTTGTTGATACATAATGTATGTTTGTGAAATGTTTGTGAAATTTTCTGATATGTCTGGTAATGCCTCTTAACCCTCGTTCGGCGACGGATATGAGTTAGGGGTGTTACAAGAAGTGCCACATATTTACAGATCACAAGAGTTTAAAAAATTTGATGTCACTATAACAGCCCGATTTAGGGCCTAGTCGGAATAGTGGTGCGAGGCCACGAGTTCGAGGTGAATTCATGAGTTTTAAGGTTTATGCCATGTTTGCATGCTAGTGTGAAAGTTTCATGAAGCAATTTCGTTAAATTGAAGTTGTTTGGTCCAAAAAGGACTAAATTGCAAGAGTTGCAAAATATGAGTTTCTAGAAGCTTTTTGTATGAAATAGCTTTAGAATATCAATTAGAAGTCCTTAATTAGCAATTTTCCCAAAATATAATTTTTGGACAAAATTGGACATGAGTTAGTAATTATGAAAATTTTAAAAAGAAGGGCATTTTGGTCATTTGGTTAATAAATGATTAAAATAGGAAAAAGATGATAAAAATCTATTCATCTTCTTCCTCTAATTGCCGAAAATTTGGAGACTCCATAGCTAGGGTTCTTCATTTTTTTTTTCAAGCTTGCTAGTAAGTTCATCTTAGCCCTGTTTTTAATATTCTTCGTATTTTTAGAGTTCTCGTATTATGAATTAGCTATTTTTAGCTATATAATGAGCTAAGATGCATGTTCAAAAATTCACCTATGAATGACATGGTTGTTAAATGATGTTTTATGGAAGATTATGAGAGTTTGATGTTAGATAAACATCTTTTCCTTAATGAATTTCATGAAAAATGATAATATGGACTAATTTGTAATAGTTATAAAAATTGGTCATACATACTAGAAATAATGAGAATTGATGATTGTTATAGTAGAGAAAATGAATTAGCTAAGCATGAAGTTTAAGAAAGTTGAATGAAAATCATTTTACGAGCCTAGGGGCAAAAGTGCTAATATGAGAAAGTTTAGGGGCAAAATAGTAATTTTTCCAAAATATGATTAAAGTGTAACACCCCAAACTCGGACAGGACACCACGTCCGAATCTGGTATGTTACGGGGAAAAACGTTTTTGAGTGATCAGATTTTTCGTTTAAAGCGGGAGTAAAACGTAGGGAATTTGAGGAAAATTGAAGTAGGCCTGTTTGATTATATTTGAAAACTTATCCAAAGTATATAGTTAAAAACGAGTTGATTTCATTTAGCACTTCCAATAGTCTCTTAGTGCTATTTGTGAAACATTTTAGACTTCGTAGAATATCGAGTTTGGTTTGAAAATCACTTGAGTTTACTTTATAGCAAATCATAGTGAGATACCCGATGGTATAGTTTAAAACACATTGCGTTATAGTTTTGAAAACATTATCTTACCAAATTTTTAGTAGAATTTCATACCAAGTTATTTGTTAAGCAGGTTGAGAATCTAATTAAAACATAACCATCATAAAACATAATTTAAAGGCCTTTTACAAATCCAAATTAAATCCCAAATAAAAATAAATAAGCTAAAGTACCCAAAGTGAATAGTCTGAGCAAAACTTTTATTAAAGCATGGCATGTGCACCCCGAGTCCACCCCACTCCATGTCCGCGTCTACGGGTCACCTGAAATGTCAAAGGAGAGGGTGAGTCGAATGACTCAGTGCATAAATCCCGCTCCCGATGAAACAACATGCTAACACACATCACACATAGCAACATAATTAATGCAACCCGATCCTAACCATCCGTATCGCCTTTTCTACCCCGTGGTACCAAACCACTGGTGGTGCCAAACCACTGGTGACATATATAGACAATGTGTTACCAAAACACTTTGGTGTCCCAAAGACACAAATGTGCTACCCAAGCACTGGTGACCGAAGTCACAAATCCAATGATGGGGCCAACCCATCGTGTGATGCCCAATCACTAGCAGACGATCCCATATCTCATGTGGGGCCAACCCACGGTGGTGTCAAACCACAGGGACAAGTCGCAATGAGGTGCCCAACCTCTGGTGTCCCAAAGACACAAATGTGCTACCAAAGCACTGGTGACCGTAGTCACGATAATCAAATGATGGGGCCAACCCATCGTGTGATACCCAATCACTAGTAGACGATCCCATATCTCGAAGTGGGGCCAACCCACGGTGGTGTCAAACCACAGGGACAAGTCGCAATGAGGTGCCCAACCTCTGGTGTCCCAAAGACACAAATGTGCTACCAAAGCACTGGTGACCCAAAGTCACAAAGTGTGTTACCAAAACACTGGTGCTCGTCAGCACAAAATATCACTGCTCCCTCCACTCATATCACCCATCAATATACCAACTCATGTGATCATGCATATCATACAAGTCATGCTTATCATGCCAACATGTCTAGCATTACATCTCATAGCATACATAACATAGATCATAATACCCAAGGTATCCATAATAGAACTTGTAATAAATTAGACTTACCCGGATACGTACACATACCCCGTTTGGGTATCCACTTATCCGTCCTATTGGTATAGTTTTTAACAGGCAAACAGGTTTATTAATAACATTACTAGGTATCAGTGTGTTAGTTTACACACCTGGTAATACGAGTCTAAAGATCCCAACGACCGATCTATGTCCCTCGATTATCAAGCTCCTTTAACAATCGGCCAACACAGGATTAGGCACTAAGACCATTCGGCCAAAGACAAATAAACCCAAAGGGGTTAATATCGAACCCTTACCTTGCTAATGGTTTGATTTCTTATCAAACCCGAACCACAAAGGTTCTCCTTCCAACAATCGGCCAACCCCAATTGATTCACCAAGGGGAAAGGCTCCAACGATCGCTTGAAATCTTTGATTGCCCTAAGGTGAGGTGTTTAAAACGAATGGTTAACCCTCTTCCATAAACCAAAACAACATAACACTTGAGAGATAGGGAAATGGCCATTCGGCCAAGAGCTTACCAACACCCAATATTCGGCCAAAGAGAGGACTTCTAGGAGAGGAGAGATTCGGCCTAAGTGTTTAACACACCCTTATACTCGGGTTACGAAAGGTAAAAGAGAAAGAATAGAAATGAAAAGGAAATAGGGTTACGGCAACAAGGTGCTTTGGAAGAAAGTTTCACAAATAGGCAATTGAGAAGAAGAAAGAAATAAATAAATAAATAAAATAAACAACAAAACAAAAAAATAGAGGGAGGTACCTTCTACTTTGGAAAGAACAAATAGATGAAGAAAATGTCTTGGGTAAGATTCGGCTACAATGTTTCCAAGCAAAGAAGAAGAAAGCAAATATGAAAAAGGAGATAGTAGTTTTGGTTTACAAAATTGAAAGGAAAGAGAAAGATGGGAAAAGGGTATTCTACTACAAGTACTCTAGAGAACAAAGATGCAAACTTTCGCAGACTTGTTGAGGTTTGGTCTTTGGGTTTCAAAAGATGTAAAACAAAACAAAGA
This sequence comes from Gossypium sturtianum, assembly GCA_025698515.1. NCBI lineage: Eukaryota > Viridiplantae > Streptophyta > Magnoliopsida > Malvales > Malvaceae > Gossypium > Gossypium sturtianum. Next base: position 92,971,938 of record CM046949.1, read on the forward strand.
GAAATGAAAAACACCCTTAGAACTTCTGGCTAACAAATGACCCAAAGAAGAGACTTTTACTCCTTGACAAAAAGTGACCGAAATTACCTAGGTTGCTAAGGTGAATTTCGGCTAACATGTTCCCACACTTAGCCGTCCACTTCCCCCACTCCAACACCCCCACAAATTCGGCCATAATCCCCAAACACACTCACCACCACTCATTTCAAATGAGTGGACCAAGTCCTCCTCCATATTTTGCTCTCCACCTTACATTTGAAAGTGAAGACCAAGTCCAAGTAGAATTTCACTAGCCTTCTACCTCTCCTCCATGCCGTCCCAAAAAAAAAGCCAAAATGGGGACTCTGCAGCTCGAACACTGGACCTCCACCACAAGTAGATGACGCCACACCAAGCTCCCCATGTAGCGCATGCTTTGCCACTAAGCTAGCTCCTCTTTTGTGCAACAAACATCAATTAAAATTCTTAAACCCCAGCTTCCTCAGCTCCCTTCACTAAACACCCAAAAACAAGATTTTTCCCATTCCCTCAGGCACACTCCTAGCCCACAATTAAGCCCCTAAAACACCGAAATAGCAACACAGCACACTAAACACATGCACTTTCATGCAACAACAAAATAGCCCCTAACCCGGGATATTACATAAAGAGTCAATTTAGTCGATGTGAGTATTAAATGGTCTATTTATGATTATAGATCAAGAAAAACGAAGCTCAGATCAAAACCGAGGCAAGAACAAAGTCGAAGACTAAATTGCATATCTACATACATTTTGTATATTGAGGTAAGTTTGTATGATTTCTAAGCTTTATGATTTCTATCATTGAATTGCTTAGTATAATGTACATTATTATCATGGAATGCTTAATGTTTTGCTAAACAAAGAAATCAATGAGATTAAATACGAGCAAGTCCCGATTGAAGATGGAATTTCCCAGGATACTCGATCTACCACATGAGATTAGAAAGTCCGTATAAGACCAAGCAAGGCATGGCATCGACAATCAAGCAGAGTTATCATGTAAGTCCAAGGCAAGCTTGGCATTGAACAAGTTATCATGTAAGTCAAAGGCAAGCTTGGCATTGAACAAGTTATCATGTAAGTCCAAGGTAAGCTTGGCATTGAACAAGTTATCATGTAAGTCCAAGGCAAGCTTGGCATTGAACAAGTTATCATGTAAGTCCAAGGCAAGCTTGGCATTGAACAAGTTATCATGTAAGTCCAAGGCAAGCTTGGCATTGAACAGATATCATGTAAGTCCAAGGCAAGCTTGGCATTGAAAAGCTATCAAGAGAAAGAGATCCCATGTAAGTCTAAGCCAAGGCATGGCATTGGTGAGAACAAGAAAGACTTCGTATAAGTCCATGTCAAGACATGGCCTCGAAACCAAGATGAGATATTCCATTTAAGACCGTATCTAGGATATGGCTTTGGCATCTAGTTCATGTGAAGAGATTTAGTATCCTCGGTTATTCGCAGAAATTCATCGGGCAAATGAGTAAAGTTAAAGTGAGATAGCAAGAAAGTTGAGTAAGAAAATTTATTATCAAGTTAAAAATGAGTATTATTCTTGTTATGAATGATGAATCAGAGATTATGATTATTATGTTAAAGTATGCTGATCAATGTGATCAAGTGATACAGGTACCTTGTTTACCTCTCAAGTATGAGACTAGTAAGTTTCATGAGATATGAAAGAATCAAGCATGAGTAAGTAAGCTTTATAGCTGAAATTTATGATACCATTGTTGATGTCAAATGGTTTATATTAAGCAAGTATGTTGCTATGAATAGTATGCAAACTTATTAAGCTAAATGCTTACGTCTTTTATTCTTTCTTTCTATGTAGTCCCGCCAAACTAACTTGTGGATCGTTGAAGTCGAAGCTCGAAGCACACTATCAATCCTTATTTTGGTATAGCCAAGTTGTTTATATTAAGTATGGCATGTATAGGAAACACTTCATTTTGAGTTATGTTTTAAAACTAGCCAAATTGTTGGCTATCAAGCTTAGTATTCTTTTTGTATATGGCCAAAGAGATGAGTCATGAATGATTAAGTATGTATATATTAACCTATCAATGAAGTATGTATCCTTGTTCATGTTAGATGTAATACTTGAGTTCCTGAATTGAGCATGAGTTTGGTCTTGATTTCAGGGTGGCAATTGGCTTGGTAAATAGCCTCTAAGTGCTCACACGGTTGGACAAATGGGCGTGTGTCTAGGCTGTGTGCACCCTGCACCTTTGTATCTTAAGTCAGAATAGACCACGGACCAGTCACACGGGCGTGTCTTTAGACTCTAGGCCGTGTTAAGGTAGTCAGTACGCACCACGGGTGGTAAGCACGGCGTGTGCCTTGGCCGTGGGGCATTGGCGAATCTTCAGGTTTTAGGCACGATTTGGGGCCACGCGGCGTGTCCAGCCGTGTGTAAATTGCCGATATCCTCCACGGGTAAAAGACACGGGCATGTTTTAGGGGTGCACAGGCGTGTCCCAAGTCACACTGGGACGTGTGACCCGCTTTGGAGAGAAGTTTCGGATGAGTTTCAAAGTTTTGGGATGCAAGTCTGAGGCCTCGTAGGCCCATGAAATGTCTGATTTGACTAAGAAAGAGAAGTTTTTAATTCGGAACGAAATTTTATAGTCCGTAAGCACAAGATTAAGTGAGTTCAAGCATGGTAATGTCTCGTATCCAGTCTTAGTCTCAGACTCGGGTATGGGGTGTTACATTTAGTGGTACCAGAGCTACGGTTTAGTCGGTTCTAGGACTAACGTAGCACGAGCACGAGTCTAGCTATACATGCCATACGTAAGAATGTTTTTATAATGATAGTGTGACGACTCCTCACGACTTAAATCATGTTTATACGTTTAGTAAATGGATCCCGATAGATCTGTGGCAGATGACGTAGAAAGTAACGCGCCGGCTCCCGCTGAAGGGACGGTGCCGAACGAGCATGAGAATAGACCCACTACAGTGAGTCAAGAAGGAGGAGAAGAGGCTAGAGAAGCCTTCCTCCATATGATGAATACATGGTATACGGAGTTTGTTCCTACGAACCCGAATGCGCAACCCCCTCCACCCCCGTCTATTCCTCAACCTATCCCTGCAGCCCCTCAAGTAGTAGAGGTGGTAAGAGGAGACAAACCTCCAGTTGATAGGATCAGGAAACATGGGCGCGTAAGAATTCGGGCTAGAATAGATGATGATCCTAAAAAGGTGAGTTCGGATAGAAAATACTATCGTGGTATTTAATGAGTTGTCATGCACACACGAGGAATGCATGAAGTGTGTAGTCTCTCTTCTAAGAGATTCTGCTTACCAATGGTGGAACACCCTTGTGTCGGTGGTACCGAGGGAAAGGATCACATGGGAATTTTCCAAGAAGAATTCAAGAAAAAGTATATCAGTCAAAGGTTTGTGGACCAGAAAAGGAAGGAATTCATAGAACTGAAGCAAGGCAAGATGTCAGTGACTGACTATGAACGTGAGTTTGTACGACTCAGTAAGTACGCTCGCGAATGCGTGTCCACTAAGGCCATCATGAGTAAAAGATTTGAAGATGGGTTGAATGAGGACATCAAACTATTTGTTGCTGTCCTATAACTAAAGGAATTTATTGTGCTAGTAGAGAGGGCTTGTAAAGCCGAGGAATTAGTAAAAGAGAAAAGAAAGTCTGAAATGGAGTCTCGTGACTCTAGGAAGAGACAGTGGAATAAGTCATTCCAATCTTCATCCAAGAAGTTAAGAGATTTCCCTATCCGATCGGCTACTTCCACTGGGTTTTCAAGGAAAGACAAATGTAAGCAATATTCAGGGAATAAAGCACAGACTACTTCAGTTGCAAGTGTTGGGAATATTAGATTTGACAGACCCGAATGCCCACAATGTGGCAAACATCATCTTGGAGAATACCGAGCACATGAAAATGCATGCTTTAGATGTGGTTCCCAAGACCACTATATAAAAGATTATCCAGAGATGATGAAAGATGAGAGAACTCAGAACCCGAGATCCGGGAGTATGGTCTGAGGAAGACCGCATAGAAACCCGGGAAGTGGGGCAAGTGGAAGAGGTAACCCTCGAGAGCAGGCCGCGAGACCCGAGGGTAGAGTGCTGCAAAGAACTTATGCCATTCGCGCTCGCGAAGAGGCATCTTCTCATGATGTTATTACGGTACCTTTTCTCTTTTGATATCAAAGTTATTGCTTTAATAGATCCCGGATCCACACACTCTTATATTTGCATGAAATTAGTGTCCTGGTTTGAGTATGCCTATGGATTCTACTGAAATTTATGATTAAAGTGTCTAATCCTTTAGGCAAGAGTGTGTTAGTTGATAAAGTATGTAAAGATTGCCCATTAATGATTAGAGGTCATTGCTTTAAAGCAAATCTTATGTTGCTACCATTCGATGAGTTCGACCTCATTCTTGGTATGGACCGTTGATTGTCCATGATGTAATAGTTAATTGTGGGAAGAAATACATTGAGATGAGATGTGAGAATGGGGATACTCTTCATGTAGAATCGGATGAACGAGGTGAATCGCCGTAAATGATTTCTCATATGATGGGGCGTAGATATATAAGAAAAGGGTATATGAGGCATTTTTGTCCTTTGTGATGAATGATACGAAAACAGTTAAAGATTGAGTCGGTCTGATAGCATGTGAGTACCGGATGTTTTCCCGAGGAATTGCCGGGACTACCACCGCTTAGAGAGGTTGAGTTCAATATCGAGCTAGCTCCGTCTTCGCATCGATATCTATTACTCCTTATAGAATGGCTCCAACAGAGTTGAAAGAGCTAAAGTCACAGTTGCAAGAGTTGACAAACAAAGGCTTTGCAAGATCAAGTTGTTCACCATGGGGTGCTCCGGTTTTATTTGTGAAAAAGAAAGATGGCACCATGAGATTGTGCATAGATTACCGTCAGCTTAATAAAGTGACAGTAAAGAACAAGTACCCATTGCCTAGGATCGATGATTTATTCGATCAATTGAAAGGAGCCACTGGGTTCTCCAAAATAGACTTGAGATCAGGGTACTACTAGCTGAGAGTGAAGGATTCAGATGTATCCAAGACCGCATTTCGAACAAGGTATGGGCATTATGAATTTTTAGTCATGCCCTTTGGGTTGACCAATGCTCCCGCGGTATTCATGGACTTAATGAACCGCATCTTTAGACCATACCTCGACAAGTTTGTAGTCGTTTTTATTAACGACATACTGATTTATTCCCGAGATGAGGATGAGCATGCTGAACATCTACGGATAGTTTTACAGACTCTTCGAGAAAATCAATTATATGCCAAGTTTAGTAAAAGTGAATTTTGGCTCAAGGAAGTAGGATTTCTGGGACATATTGTCTCAGGAGAAGGAGTTCGAGTAGACCCAGTAAGATTTAGACTATTATTATGGTGGAAGCCACCAAAGAATATCTCTGAGATTAGAAGTTTTCTAGGCCTAGCCGGCTATTATAGACGATTCGTCAAGGGGTTTTCCATGATTGCAATCCCGATGACTAAATTGTTACAGAAAAATGTGAAGTTTGAGTGGACTGAAAGATGCCAACAAAGTTTCGAGAAACTGAAAGCGATGTTGTGAAGCTCGGTTTTAGTACAACCTGAGACAGGGAAAGAATTTGTGATTTACAGCGATGCATCCTTAAATGGATTAGGCTGTGTACTTATGCAAGAAGGCAAAGTGATTGCTTATGCCTCAAGACAGTTGAAGCCTCATGAGAAGAATTATCCGACCCACGATCTAGAGTTGGCTGCCATAGTCTTCGCATTGAAGATATGGAGACACCACTTATATGGTGAGAGATGTCGGATCTTCACCGATCACAAAAGTTTGAAGTATTTGATGACGCAGAGAGAGTTGAACTTAAGGCAGCGGAGATGGTTAGAGTTGATAAAAGACTATGAATTGGTCATTGACTACCATCCCGAGAAGGCGAATGTGGTCGCCGACGCCTTAAGCAGAAAGTCCCTATTTGCATTAAAAGCATTGAATTCAAGGATATCTTTATCCGATGATGGTTCTATTTTAGCTGAGCTGAGAGCTAGACCAATGTTTCTTCACGAGATCTTGGAAGCTCAAAAAGAAGATAGCGAATTGCAAGCCAAGAGAGCTCAGTGCGAATCCGAGGTTGGATCTGACTTTCGAATTAATTTCGATGGATATTTGATGTTTAAAGATAGAGTTTGTGTACCGAGAAAAGAGGAGTTTATTCAGAAAATTTTGTATGAAGCACATAACGGATGTTTGTCTGTACATCCAGGAAGTACAAAGATGTATAATGATTTGAAGCAAAAGTATTGGTGGCCGAAAATGAAGAAAGATATTTCAAAGTTTGTTTCCAAGTGCATGATTTGTCAGCAAGTAAACTTCAGCCCATCTTGGTTCCCGAGTTGAAATGGGACCGTATCACCATGGATTTTGTAACGGGTTTACCGTTGTCACCTAGCAAGAAGAATGCTATATGGGTTGTAGTGGATAGACTCACGAAGTCAACCAATTTTGTACCTGTACGAGTTGATTACTCACTCGACAAGTTAGCAAACTTGTATGTTTCAGAAATAGTAAGGCTTCACGGAGTTCCCTTATCAATTATATCGGATAGAGATCCGAGATTCACATCCAGATTTTGGGAGAAGCTGCAAGAAGCCTTGGGTACAAGATTGAATTTTAGCACAGCTTTTCATCCTCAAATTGATGGTCAGTCAGAGAGGCTAATTCAAGTACTCGAGGATATGCTCAGATGTTGTATTTTAGAATTTCAAGGCAGTTGGGAAAAGTTTCTCCCATTGATAGAATTTGCCTACAATAATAGTTTTCAGTCAAGTTTAAAGATGGCGCCTTATGAGGCTCTATATGGGCAAAAGTGCAGAACGCCTTTATTTTGGACTGAACTCAAAGAAAACCAAATTCACGGGGTTGATTTGGTTAGAGAAGCTGAAGAGAAAGTGAAAGTGATACAAGAATGTTTAAAAGCTGCATCAGACAGACAGAAGTCCTATTCGGACTTAAAAAGAAAAGAGATAGAGTATCAAGTCGGAGATAAAGTTTTCTTGAAAGTGTCACCATGGAGAAAAGTTCTCAGATTTGACCGGAAAGGCAAGTTGAGTCCACGTTTTATTGGACCGTACGAGATTACCGAGAAAGTCGGACCAGTAGCTTATCGATTGGCTTTGCCAATAGAATTAGAAAGGCTACATGATATGTTTCACGTGTCAATGTTGAGATGTTACCGATCAGATCCGTCACATGTAATTACCCCGTCAGAGATAGAGATTCATTCTGACATGACTTATGGTGAAGAACCAGTTAAGATTTTGGCTCGAGAAGTCAAACAGCTAAGAAATAAAAGTATTGCCCTAGTGAAATTATTGTGGAAAAGACATGGGATAGAGGAAGCTACGTGAGAACCAGAAGAAAGCATGAGAAACCAGTATCCAAATCTGTTTGTTGGTAAGATTTCCGAGGACAAAAATCCCTAAGGGGGGACAATTATAACAGACCAATTTAGGGCCTAGTCAGAATAGTGGTGCGAGGCCACGAGTCCGAGGTGAATTCATGAGTTTTAAGGTTTATGCCATGTTTGCATGCTAGTGTGAAAGTTTCATGAAGCAATTTCGTTAAATTGAAGTTGTTTAGTCCAAAAAGGACTAAATTGCAAGAGTTGCAAAATATGAGTTTCTAGAAGCTTTTTGTATGAAATAGCTTTAGAATATCAATTAGAAGTCCTTAATTAGCAATTTGCCCAAAATATAATTTTTGGACAAAATTGGACATGAGTTAGTAATTATGAAAATTTTAAAGAGAAGGGCATTTTGGTCATTTGGTTAATAAATGATTAAAATAGGAAAAAGATGATAAAAATCTATTCATCTCCTTCCTCTCATTGCTGAAAATTTGGAAACTCCATAGCTAGGGTTCTTCATTTTTTTTTTCAAGCTTGCTAGTAAGTTCATCTTAGCCCCGTTTTTAATATTCTTCGTATTTTTGAAGTTCTCGTATTATGAATTAGCTATTTTTAGCTATATAATGAGCTAAGATGCATGTTCAAAAATTCACCTATTAATGACATGGTTGTTAAATGATGTTTTATGGAAGATTATGAGAGTTTGATGTTAGATAAACATCTTTTCCTTAATGACTTTCATGAAAAATGATAGTATGGACTAATTTGTAATAGTTATAAAAATTGGTCAAAAATACTAGAAATAATGAGAATTGATGATTGCTATAGTAGAGAAAATGAATTAGCTAAGCATGAAGTTTAAGAAAGTTGAATGAAAATCATTTTACGAGCCTAGGGGCAAAAGTGCTAATATGAGAAAGTTTAGGGGTAAAATAGTAATTTTGCCAAAATATGATAAAGAGTCAATTTAGTCGATGTGAGTATTAAATGGTCTATTTATGATTATAGATCAAGAAAAACAAAGCCCGGATCAAAACCGAGGCAAGAACAAAGTCGAGGACTAAATTGCATATCTACATACATTTTGTATATTGAGGTAAGTTTGTATGATTTCTAAGCTTTATGATTTCTATCATTGAATTGCTTAGTATAATGTACATTATTATCATGGAATGCTTAATGTTTTGCTAAACAAAGAAATCAATGAGATTAAATACGAGCAAGTCCCGATTGAAGATGGAATTTCCCAGGATACTCGATCTACCACATGAGATTAGAAAGTTCGTATAAGACCAAGCCAAGGCATGGCATTGGCAATCAAGCAGAGTTATCATGTAAGTCCAAGGCAAGCTTGGCATTGAACAAGTTATCATGTAAGTCAAAGGCAAGCTTGGCATTGAACAAGTTATCATGTAAGTCCAAGGCAAGCTTGGCATTGAACAAGTTATCATGTAAGTCCAAGGCAAGCTTGGCATTGAACAGATATCATGTAAGTCCAAGGCAAGCTTGGCATTGAAAAGCTATCAAGAGAAAGAGATCCCATGTAAGTCCAAGTCAAGGCATGGCATTGGTGAGAACAAGAAAGACTTCGTATAAGTCCATGTCAAGACATGGCCTCGAAACCAAGATGTGATATTCCATGTAAGACCGTATCTAGGATATGGCTTTGGCATCTAGTTCATGTGAAGAGATTTAGTATCCTCGGTTATTCGCAGAAATTCATCGGGCAAATGAGTAAAGTTAAAGTGAGATAGCAAGAAAGTTGAGTAAGCAAAGTTATTATCAAGTTGAAAATGAGTATTATTCTTGTTATGAATGATGAATCAGAGATTATGATTATTATGTTAAAGTATCTTTGATCAATGTGATCAAGTGATACAGTACCTTGTTTACCTCTCAAGTATGAGACTAGTAAGTTTCATGAGATATGAAAGAATCAAGCATGAGTAAGTAAGCTTTATAGCTGAAATTTATGATACCATTGTTGATGTCAAATGGTTTATATTAAGCAAGTATGTTGCTATGAACATTATGCAAACTTATTAAGCTAAATGCTTATGTCTTTTATTCTTTCTTTCTATGTAGTCCCGCCAACCTAACTTGTGGATCGTTGAAGTCGGAGCTCGAAGCACACTATCAATCCTTATTTTGGTATAGCCAAGTTGTTTATATTAAGTATGGCATGTATAGGAAACACTTCATTTTGAGTTATGTTTTAAAACTAGCCAAATTGTTGGCTATCAAGCTTAGTATTCTTTTTGTATATGGCCAAAGAGATGAGTCATGAATGATTAAGTATGTATATATTAACCTATCAATGAAGTATGCATCCTTGTTCATGTTAGATGTAATACTTGAGTTGCTGAATTGAGCATGAGTTTGGTCTTGATTTCAGGGTGGCAATTGGCTTGGTAAATAGCCTCTAAGTGCTCACACGGTTGGACACACACGAGCGTGTGTCTCAGCCGTGTGCACCACTGCACCTTTGTATCTAAAGTCAGAATAGACCATGGACCAGTCACACGGGCGTGTCTTTAAACTCTAGGCCGTGTTAAGGTAGTCAGTACGCACCACGGGTGGTAAGCACGGGCGTGTGCCTTGGCCGTGGGGCATTGGCAGAATGCTGGGGTTTTAGGCACGGTTTGGGGCCACGGACGTGTCCAGGCCGTGTGTAAATTGCTAGTATCCTCCACGGGTAAAAGACACGGGCATGTTTTAGGGGTGCACGGGCGTGTCCCAAGTCACACGGATGTGTGACCCCTGTTTGGAGAGAAAGTTTCCAGATGAGTTCCGAAAGTTTTGGGATGCAAGTCTGAGGCCTCGTAGGCCCATGAAATGTCTGATTTGACTAATAAAGAGAATTTTTTAATTCAGAACAAAATTTTATAGTCCGTAAGCACAAGATTAAGTGAGTTCAAGCATGGTAATGTCTCGTATCCAGTCTTAGTCTCAGACTCGGGTATGGGGTGTTACAGTCACAGAAAGATTTGAATTTGTGACAACGAAGATGGCTTGATCTGTTGAAAGACTACGAGTTAGTGATTGATTATCATCCGGGTAAAGGGAATGTAGTTGCTGATTCTTTGACTAGAAAATCCTTGTTTGCTCTGAGAGCGATGAATACACGGTTGAATTTGTCAGATGATGGCTCGATTTTAGCCAAGTCAAAAGCTAAACCAATGTTTCTCCAGTAAATTTGTGAAGCTCAGAAATATGAAAATGAATTGAAAGATAAACGAGTATTCTGGTTCAGAGTTTCAGATCGGATCCGATGATTGTTTATTGTTCCGAGGTAGAATTTGTGTACCAAAAAATCCAGAGCTTATACAGAAAATTTTACACGAAGCACATAGTGGTTGCTTATCTATTCATCCGGGGAGTACTAAAATGTACAGTGACTTGAAACAGATGTACTGGTGGTCGGGTATGAAACATGACATTTCTGATTTTGTGTCGAGATGCTTGATTTGTCAACAGGTTAAAGCCAAACATCAAGTGCCTTCGGGACTATTACAACCAGTGATGATACCTGAGTAGAAGTGGGATAGAGTTATGATGGATTTCGTATCGGGATTACCCCTATATCCAAAAAAGAGAGATGCTATCTGGGTTATTGTTGATCGTTTGACGAAGTCTGCACACTTTATTCCAGTACATACAGACTTTTCACTTGACAGATTAGCTGAATTGTACATTTCAGATATTGTCAGATTGCACGGAGTGCCAGTCTCCATTATTTCGGATAGAGATCTGCGGTTTACATCACAATTTTGGAGGAAATTACAAGAGTCTTTGGGTACTTGGTTGCATTTTAGCACTGCATTTCATCCTCAAACTGATGGTCAGTTTGAAAGAGTGATTCAGATTCTTGAAGATATGCTTCGTTGCTTTGTTTTAGAGATTGAAGGCAATTGGGAAAAATATTTACTGTTGGTTGAGTTTGCGTATAATAATAGTTTCCAGTCGAGTATAAAGATGGCACCGTATGAAGCTTTATATGGTCGTAAATGTAGAACTCTGTTGTACAGGACCGAGCTTAGTGAGAAAAAGATTCACGGGGTTGATTTGATCAGAGAGACTGAAGAGAAAGTGAAACTGATTCGTGATAGTTTGAAAGTAGCTTCAGATCAATAGAATCATACGCAGATTTGAAACGTAAGGATATTGAATTTCAATTTGGCGACAGAGTGTTTCTGAAAGTATCACCGTGGAAGAAGATTCTTCGATTTGGTCGCAAAAGGAAATTGAGTCTGCAATTTATTGGGTCGTATGAGATTATCGAAAGAATAGAGCCAGTGGCATATCAACTTAAATTACCGTCAGAACTTGGAAGATTAATAATGTGCTCCATGTATCTATATTACGACGGTACAGATCAGATCCTTCACATATAATTTCTCCGGCAGAAGTTAAAATTGTAACACCCCTAACCCGTATCCGTCGCCGGAATAGGGTTACAGAGCATTACCAGAACTTTCAGAAAATTTACGAATAATCCATGTAAATTACTATTCATTAATCGAGATTATTGATATCATCCCTTAAATGGACCTTCGAGGCCCAATACAAGCATTAAAATCGAGTCGGGACTTAATCGAAAACTCTAAGAATTTTTCACGAAATTACAAAAATTTTCCAAGTTACAGGGCTCACACGCCCGTGTGGTCAAGGTACACGCCCGTGTGACCCTAGGACACGCCCGTGCCACAGGCCGTGTTCGACCCCGTGTAACTCTCTGACTTGTGCACACGGCCATGCCACACGCCCATGTGCTACGCCGTGTAGCACACACGGTTGAGACACACGCCCGTGTCTCTACCCGTGTACTCAATTCTAAGCATTCTGTTTAAATTCTTTCGAAATTAAGTGTAGGTTTCACACGGCCAAGACACACGCCCATGTTCCAGGCCGTGTAGCACACACGGTTGAGACACACGCCCGTGTCTCTACCCGTGTACTCAATTCTAAGCATTCTGTTTCTCAAAATTTAGGTGCAGGGGACACACGGCCTAACCACACGCCTGTATACCAGGCCGTGTGTCACACACGGTTAGGAAACACGCCCGTGTGTCTGCCCGTGTGGACAAAATAAAGCCATTTCTAGCTTCATTTCTCACCCAAAATCAAACCATTGACCTACAGTTAAAACTTACATCCAAGTACCAACCAATTCAAGCATTTAAATTTAGCAAACTCTATCATTCAACAAGGCATATCATTACATGCATACATGTTTATAATCTTACCTTGGTTTAATCCATATGTTAGGCATAATTTGATCAACTACTTAACTTAATTGTAGTTATCATAGTATAACATTATAAGTATAATAAAATCAACCATTACTAGCCATTCCAATGGCTAGGATGCAAAACATCATTATCAAGCCAATTAAGGCCAAGTTAACCTATACATGCCATTATACCAAAATGATTTGCTATACATATACCCAAAATAAGCTAGTGGATAGTGTGATGATGCTCCAATGATCTCCAACCTTCGCGAGCTTTCGAGCACTATAAAACAGGAGACATTAAAACAGAGTAAGCATTATATGCTTATTAAGTTCGTATAACGGAAAACTAAACTTACCGATCTTGTTTATTAAATATAAGCATACAATAACATGTTTTCCATCAACTTGGCAAAATTGCCTAAATACAAACATTCAATCAAACATGTTAGTCACAAAATTTTCATATACGTCAATTAAACATAGATGAGCTCATCATGCCATATTCTTTCAAGACATTATCATTCCATCTCATAATTCTCTCATCTTGCCAAGAATTTTGTCCGTTGGACCATTGAAGTTCCGATGGATGCTCAAGTGGTACACTCGAGGTGTATGATTCAATAACCCGCCAATTCTTTTTCAAGAGTACCCATTAGGGCACTTAATTAAGGAACACGCTCTCGAACCATATATTGTATAACAGGATTACCAGTCCAGGCTAAATCCTTTATTTAACGTATGCTCAGAAGAACTCAATTAGGATTACCAGTCCAGGCTAAATCCTAATTGTAACGTATACTCGAGAGGTATTATATCAGGATTACCCGTCCGGGCAAAAACCTTTCTATAAATAGATCAATAGGATTACTCGTCCAAACTAAATCCGTTAACAACAAATGCAGGACCTCATGCATTTCGAGAAAAGCACATATATTCATCGGAATTCAATATTCAAATGGAACTTAACCCCTTTTAAACCATGTCAAGCATGTATTCATTCTTATACCGTAACATCCAAACAATTCAAATAAATAATAATCACATTTCATAAAACACAACATTTAATTTAACATAATTACATGCTCGATTAAGTTACACGAACTTACCTCGACGCTTGTTTGCGTATAAAATCTACTAATCCGAAACCTTTTTTTTCCTCGGTCTAACCACGAATTTGTGTTGTCCGGATCTATATAAATAACTTTAATCATCAATTTCACACATTTCATATTCATTTGGACTCAATTTACGTCATAGGCAAAATTACCATTTTGCCACTAACTTTTCCATACATTCCAATTTCGTCCCTAGGCTCGGAAAATGAAATTTATGCAATTTACTCCCTATTCCAAGCCTAACCAAAATTTCAATATAGAATTTACAGCACATACTTTCTATAAATTTTATAATTTTTCATCAATTTTCACAACTTTACATTTTAGTCCCTAAATCATGTTTTCATCAAAAATCACTTTGTAAAAGTTGTTTATCTATCAACAATCTTTCATTTTCTACCATAAATTTCTAATTTTTAGCATATTCATCCATGATCCATTTTCCATACTTTGATAACTTTTCAAATTGATCCCCCAAATAGATAGATTAAGTTATCCCGGTTTCAAAAATATCAAAATTACTAAAAACGGGACAAGGAAACTTACCCAACTAAGCCATGAAAGTTTCTTCTCTCTCTCCTAGGGTATCCATGTATTTTAGGTTGAAGATGACTTAAAAAAATAAGATGATATATTTTATCATCTTTTTAATTAATTTAATTATTTCAATTTCCAATTTAGTCCTTGCCCTTTTTCTAAATTTCCATGGATGAGTCACCAAAATATTTACATACTTTTCTTTAATGGTCTAATTACCATATAAGGACCTCAAGTTTTGAATTCCATAGCTACTAGAATTCAACTTTTTAATTTTATGAGTCCTTCTCGTAATTAAGCACATAATCAATAAAATTTTCTTATTAGAATTTTCACATGACATTTCTAACATATTACGGACCATGTAACAAAATAAAAATAAATTTTATTTTTGGATCGGATTTATGGTCCCGAAACCACTGTTTTGATTTCACTGAAAAATGGGTTGTTACAAAAATTCAGCCCGACATGTCGTATAACGAAGAACCGATCAGAATTTTAGCCTGAGAGATTAAAGAGTTAAGAAAAAAGAGCATAGCTTTAGTGAAAGTTCTTTGGCAATGTCACGGTATAGAAGAGTCTACGTGGGAACCCGAGGAAGCTATGAGGAAACAGTACCCTAACCTATTTTCTGGTAAGATTTTCAGGGACAAAAATTCCTAAGGGGGAGAGTTGTAACAGCCCGTTTTTAGTGAATCAAAATAGTGATTTCAGGACAACAAATTTGATGTGAAAATATTTATTTTATTATTATTTTAATGTCTACAGCATGATAGTAGAGTCACATGAAAATTTCATTAAGAAATTTTATCATTTGCATGCTTAATTTGTGAAGAAGGACTAAATCGTGTAGAGTGTAAAAGTTGGGTTCTAAAAGCTAAAAGGTGTCTAATAGCTATAGAACTTTAAAGTAGAGGTCCTTATATGGTAAATAGACCATTAATGGTGTTAGTTGATGAGCATGGCTTGGCATTTGTGTAAATTTGATTAATTTTTAAGGTTATTCAAGTAAATAAGTAAATAATGATAAAAACTAATTAAATAAAATATGCTATCATCTTTTATTCATCATCATCAACTGAAAATTAGGTTTTGGGAAGCCATTTTTGTGCTTAAGCTTTCAACAACTTCATCTTGCTATTAGGTAAGTGATTTTTGTCCCGTTTTTAATGGTTTCTATGTTTTTGAAGTCGTCGTAGCTTAATCTAGCTAGCCCATGGACTAATTTGTGAAACTGCTAAATTATTAGGGCTTTACCATTGATGAGTGTGTATGTGTTTTGATGTTTGATTGTAACATCCTGAAATTTGGGATTTTGCGTTTTGCAATAATCCATACGTTAGGCTAGCTAAGTGTGTTAGTTGTGTATATTTGGGGGCCCTAAGAAGGCTTGGGGTTGTGTTGGGCCTTGGTAGAATTTTTGTGATTAGGCACTTAAAAGGGAGAAGGTAAGTGGCGTCAAGGCGTAAGGGAATGAGTGAGTATTTTGCTAGCACAAGTGGAGCTAGTAGTAGAGTGGTGTGGCGTCTCTTGAAGGAGCAAAAGGGGGTGGAGTTCGAATCCCACCTATTGCAACTATTGGGTTATTTTTTTTTAGAGGAATTAGAAACTCATTCAAATTCATTTGAATGAGCATTGGTGAGGAAATTGAGGTGATGGAGAGGAGATTGAGGTGATGGAGAGGAGATTGAGGTAATGGAGAGGAGATTGAGGAGGAAATTAAGGAGAAATAAAGGAGGCAGATAAGGTGGAATATTGGCCGAATTTTTGGAAGGTGCATGGGGAAAGAAATTTGGTCAACTAAGATCTTTTTGGTGTTAGGGGTATACAGTTTTGGTAGGGGGTGAAGAGTCGAAATTCTCAAAATAGTTTTGCAAGTTTTGAGCATGAAGAGTTTTTCCTCTTGTTAACATTTTGTGCTTTTCTTTTCCAAACTTTTCCCTTACTTGCTGAAACACTCAAGCCATTTTTGGCTCATCTTTTCTTTAGTGTTAGCCGAAACTCTCTGACACTTCTTTTTCTATCTTTTCTTCTCTTTTCTCACTGTTTCTTCTATCTTTCTCTCTTTTTCTTTAGTCGACAATATTTGGTGGCCGAATATTCCTTGTTTCCATCTCTCCAAATAGCCGAACCCTCTTAACCATTTATCTCTTCTCCATTTTTGCGTGTTGGGCACTTTCTTCCTTGGTTGAATTGGGTAAGTAGATTCATTCTCTCCTCTCATCTTCTTTTCTCTATGACCGAATGTTGACCCTCATCATTCGGTTGTTTCATTTTATCTCTAAAACCGAATCACCATCTCCTCCTACTCCCTCATCTCGTGTTCTCCTTTTTGTAGAGATCTTGTGGGGTGCCGAATCTCACATTTTTGTTGACTTAACCGTAGCCATAAATCGAATCTGTGGAAGTCGGGTTCATCATCGATAAGGTAAGGAGTTTCTTCGGGATTCATTTCTATCTCTCTCTTTGCTCAGTTATTCCATTAAAACGGATCGATAGTTATGTCTAATCGTTTATTTTAGAGACTTAACAACTCGTTCTCCTTTGCTTTTTGGTCTTTCGGAAGTAGAGGTAAGCCGAAATCCTCTTCTTAGACAACTACTTTCTCTCATCGTAAGATCGTTCTGAGTGAGACTCTCTTAATGGAGGCAAGTGGTAGCCATATTCAAGGGAAATCGATAAGAGGGCACAAAAGGGGTGGTCTTGCATCCTCTGTTCCCAAGTTCAAGCGTAGGGCAGTGTCGGCAGTTTGGGATTTTCCACCAGGTTGTGGAAGGGAATCGACATCCAGTGAAAATAGGCAGATCGTGGTCGTTCACGATAGTGAGGGTAAGTGTGGTAAACTAATCGTTTAGATCTGGAATGAGAATTTCCCTTGTAGTTAGTTAATCGTGTGATATGTTGGTTTAGGTGACGACAATCAGGAGGGTTTAATTCTCTACGTAATCAGGTGTGTAATTTTACACCGTAACCGCTAAGTTTCGTATACGCCATCATGTTGGTAGAATTAAACCATTGTTTTATTTCGTATGATTAATGAATTGGGCTGTCGCATGAAACCGAATAACACGCCTAAATAATGTTATCTCTGAAAGTTTACTGAAATGCCCATAGTGGGCGATTTACTAAAATGCCCTCGATGGGCCGAATCATTAAAATGCCCATAGTGGGCCGAATTAACAAAATGCATTAATGGGCCATTTTATTGTAATAATTCGCTGGGTTAATGATTGATTTATATTTGGATATTATGCTATGTGTTGCATCTTTTATTACGGCATGGGGTGGGAAAATTGTATGGAGAGCAGTGTAGCCTGGTGGCATAGCCACAATTTGATTATTAATGTGCTTAACTATGATTTCGGTGGCTCGGCCACAAAAATACTCTTCGGTGGCAGCTTGACTGCAAATTGGTGTGAGCGGCGGGGTGGGTTGACTTGATCCCCACAGGTGTGATTGGCTGGTCGGGGGTGTGATGGATGGATGGGTTGGGTTGCATTCATTTCATTTAAGTATTGTTATGTTAATGCGCTTAGGCCCAAAATGATGCTATATTGGTTCGGGCTCAGTGGTTAACGGTAAAGGGATTACATACTGGGTTCTTGTAACTCACCCCTCCCTTTTTCTTTCTCCTCGCAGGTAATGCTCAGCAGTAGTTTTGGAGCCATGGATGACTCGGTGGAGGCCATACTTTAGGATTGTTACAATCAAACCGTAATAAATTTTCTTTTCCGCCTATTTGCTTTATTTTTACTATTTTGGATTTAAAGTTGTAATAAGGCCTCTGGGATTTTTCTTTAATTTGCTTTATGTTTCCAACGTATACACTGCCTGTTACGAAATGTTAGAAACGAGGATTTTCTAAAAACATAAATATCAATTTTCTAAGAATGAACAACAAACAGATTTTATAACTATGGATATATATTTATATATGTATGTATTAATAATTAAACTTAGATTTTCTTTCGAGCTACAATAAATATTTTCAAAAGACACGATTTTAAAATTCCCTATTTCAGTTTTCTGTAATACCAAATAACTCTTTTCATGTGACATGCCAGATCCGGTCGTAATGTATGGGCCGGGTTTGGGGTGTTACATTTTATGGTATCAGAGCCCGATTGTAAAACTCGGCTGTGGTTTGGGTTCAAAAATATTTTCCAAAACTGTTTGAAATCTGATTTATAAATACATGTCTTAGAGGAAGTATGGCACCACGGGTATCCGGCACCAAGTCAGTAAGTCTTTGTTTTCATTTTATGATTATTGTGGTATGACTGTAGTAAGAAAATTTCACATGACAGAAGTACGCTAGAACTTTTAGCTTTAGGAGCTAAAACTATAGAGATTGAGACTCTAGGATACGATTTGCGAAAACAACTTCTACACCTATACTCCATAAAACATTGATTAATAAACATAGAATAGCATATTGATCCATAAGATTCTTAATCAGATTAAATTGACTTAGCAAACATGAGCGCTAGAGGACGTGGACGTGGTAGACGTGGCCGTGGTAGAGGCCGAGGTGCTAGAGTTGGGTCTGAAGCATCGGGGCATATGCCTGAAATAGACGAACCTGCGTCACCGTTGACTGAAGCTGGGTCACATGATCGAATGGGAGGGGACGACGCTCTATCCCAACCGATGTTGCGGGTGCTGGAAAGGGTTGTTGGGGTAAGAACTGGGTCGGCAGCTCGTGGGTCGATATCTGAGCGACTTAGATCGAATGGGGCTGAAGTTTTTAAGGGTATTTCGGGTGTAGCCCCAAGTGTAGCGGAGTACTGGCTTGAGGTGGTGGAGCAGATTATGGACGATCTGGATTGTACAACTGAGCAGAATTGAAAGGGGTTGTGTCATTGCTAAGAGACGAGACGTATCAGTGGTGGCTCACTATTCGGGAAGACACTCAGGCTGATCGTATTACCTGGGATTTCTTTAAGACAACATTCCAGGGAAAATATGTTGGGGCTAGCTACGTGGATGCTCGAAGAAAGGAATTCTTGAATCTGGTCTAAGGAGGTAGATCTGTGGCGATACGAGGCGAGAGTTTACTGCGTGCGAGCCGGTATGCCCGGGAATAGTCTTGCCCGATTATGAATGCTGTGTGCGTTTTGAGGATGGGTTGCGTGATGAGTTACGGGTACTGATAGCCCCGCAGAAGGAGAGAAATTTTGCTACGCTGGTAGAAAAAGCTAAGATAGCTGAGGAAGTAAAGCACTCAGAAAGACAAAATCGAGATAAGGTTAGGGGCAGGAACAAAAGAGATTCTGGGTACTCAGGTTCTGCAAGAGAGTTTCAGAAAAGGGCCAGAAATGAGGGGCCAGTTCGAGTGGGTGTTCCAGCTGCTACCAATCAGTTACAGCCTTGTGTGGATTGTGGGAAACTCCATTCGGGTGAGTGCTGGAAGAGAACTGGCGGTTGTTTCAGATGTGGATCCAAGGACCATCGGTTTAGAGATTACCCTTGAGAGCCTGTTCAGACTCAGGTAGTTCGTCACAGATTTGCGCAGCTAGCAGGGAATGCTCAGCAGCCGCCGAAAGGACGTGGGTCGGGTCAAGGTGGAAATGGTGTAGGACGAGGTCCAGGAGCACCGGGTAGAGGTACTAGTAATAGGGGTAACACAGAGGCGAGATAACTAGGATTGGTTTACGCGATCAGACGTCGAGAGGATGGCGACGCACCGGGCGTTATAACCGGTACGTTTTTCATATCTGATATGCCTTTTACCACTTTGATAGACATTGGATCCACCCATTCGTATGTTGCATGTGCTGTGTATGGAACTTTGGATATTAGATCTGAGATTACTGCTAGAGAAACAACTATGATTAGCCCTTTGGGACAGTCAGTGGTAGTGAATAAGATGTTTAGGGATGTGCCCTTAGAAGTTCAGGGGGTAGTATTTCTGGCGGATTTGATGGAACTTCCGTTCGGGGAGTTCGACCTTATTTTGGGCATAGACTGGCTGGTTAAGCACCGTGCGAACTTGGACTGTGCTTCAAAACAGATGGTACTAAGAACTTCAGAGGATAAGGAAGTGATGGTGATAGGTGAAAGAAGAAATTATCTGTCTAATGTGGTATCTGCCTTAAAGGCTGAAAGGTTGGTACGAAAGGGGTGTGAAGTGTTCTTAGCCTTCATCAGTGCTTTGGATGCCAAGGAGTTTCCGGTAGAGAGTGTTAGAACGGTGAAAGAGTTTTTAGACGTCTTTTCCGAGGATCTTCCTGGATTGCCTCCAGACCGGAAGGTGGAATTTGGCATTGAGCTATTGCTAGGAATGGCTCCGGTGTCCATTGCCCCTTACAGAATGGCACCGAAGGAGTTAGTGGAACTTAAAGCTCAGATCCAGGAGCTGATGGATCGTGGGTTTATTCGGCCAAGTGTGTCACCGTGGGGAGCGCCAGTTTTGTTCGTTAAGAAAAAGGATGGGTCGATGCGTATGTGCATTGATTATAGACAATTGAACAAGTTGACGATTAAGAACAAATACTCGTTACCAAGGATTGATGACCTGTTCGATTAGCTGCGAGGAGCTTCAGTCTTCTCGAAGGTAGACTTGAGATCGAGGTATCACCAGCTAAAAGGTCAAGGAGGCGGATATTCATAAGACTGCGTTCTAAACTCGATATGGACATTTCGAGTTCTTAGTGATGCCGTTCGGGTTGACAAATGCACCAGCTGCACTCATGGACATGATGAACCGGGTCTTCCAACCCTATCTAGATCGGTTCGTAGTGGTATTTATAGATGATATCTTGGTGTACTCAAAGACTGAAGAGGAGCATGACTCACATCTACGGGTTGTGTTGCAGATATTAAGGGAGAAGCAGCTGTATGCCAAATTCAGAAGGTGTGAATTTTGGCTAAAGGAGGTAACCTTTTTGGGGCATGTTGTGTCTACCGAGGGAATTAGAGTTGATCCCCGGAAGGTCGAGGCTGTATTGGATTGGAAGCCCCCGAAGTTAGTGTCAGAAGT
Organism: Gossypium sturtianum; assembly: GCA_025698515.1. Taxonomy (NCBI): domain Eukaryota; kingdom Viridiplantae; phylum Streptophyta; class Magnoliopsida; order Malvales; family Malvaceae; genus Gossypium; species Gossypium sturtianum. The sequence continues at coordinate 92,993,243 of CM046949.1, forward strand.
CCGAAGTTTTCTTGGTTTGGCTGGGTATTACAGGCGATTCGTTGAGGGGTTTTCATTGATTGCTGCACCCCTAACTAAGCTGTTGCGTAAGGGAGTTCCATTTGTGTGGTCAGTCAAGCAGTAGGAGAGCTTTGAGAAATTGAAGAAGATTTTGACAGAAGCACCAGTATTGATTCAACCCGAGGCAGGTAAAGAGTTTATTGTCTATTGTGATGTGTCACACACAGGCTTGGGATGTGTGCTAATGCAAGAGAGGAAAGTGGTGGCTTATGCATCTCGTCAACTAAGACCGCATGAGGTAAACTATCCCACTCATGATTTGGAGTTAGCTGCGGTGGTGTTTGCTCTGAAGATATGGAGACACTATCTGAATGGGGAGAAGTCGATTATTTACACCGACCATAAGAGTCTGAAGTATCTCCTTACCCAAAAGGAATTGAATTTAAGGCAACGGAGGTGGATAGAGTTGTTGAAATATTGTGATTGCTCAATCGAGTATCACCCAGGTAAAGCTAATGTAGTGGCGGATGCATTGAGTCGTAAGGTGATATCGGATTTGAGAGCGATGTTTGCTCATCTCAGTCTCTATGAAGATGGTAGTCTGTTAGCTGAACTTCAAGTGAAGCCTGCATGGGTAAGTCAGATTAGAGAGAAGCAGTTGTTGGATGAGATGTTGAGTTCTCGACTGCAACAAGCGGAAGGTGGTTAGAGAGGGGATTTTGGATTAAACAGTAAAGGAGTATTATGTTTCCGTGGAAGAGTTTGTATGCCGAGGGATCTTGAATTAAGACAAAAGATTCTGCATGTGGCGCATAGTAGCCCATACGCTATGCATCCCGGTGGAAACAAGATGTATCGAGACCTTCGTGAGCAGTATTAGTGGCCGGGGTTGAAACGGGAGGTTATCGACTTCCTGAGCAAGTGCTTGGCATGTCAGCAAGTGAAGGCGGAGCATCAACTACCTTCAGGGTTGCTACAACCAGTGAAAATCCCACTATGAAAATGGGAAAGGATAACAATAGATTTTGTTAGTGGGTTACCCTTAACGCCTACTAAGAAAGATTCGGTATGGGTTATAGTAGATCGGTTAACGAAGTCTGCTCATTTCCTACATGTTCGTATGGATTATTCGTTGCGAAAGTTGGCCAAGTTGTATGTAACAGAGATCGTGAGGTTGCATGGGGTACCGGTGTCTATCATATCAGACAGGGACCCTAGGTTTACATCACGGTTCTGGAAGGCTCTACATGAAGCTTTGGGTACAAGGCTAGATTTCAGTACAGCGTTCCATCCGCAGACTGATGGTCAGTCGGAGAGGGTAATCCAGATTCTAGAAGACATGTTGAGGGGCTGTGTGATCGAATTCAGGGGTAGTTGGGAAGATTTTCTACCATTGGCAGAGTTTGCATACAACAATTGTAACATCCTGGAAAGGGCCTATGCATTTTCGGTTTAATTGTACGAAATGACAAGTCTTAAGTAATATGAATAATTTTTAATATTTTTGGAAATTCAGAATGTATATGGAAATGAACATTTTGGAAACACGAAATGCATAGACATGAACATTTTTGAAACCTGAAATGTAAGGAAATGATTCAAAAATGGAAAGTACACATTTCTGAAACTTGGAAATGTAAGAAAATGGCAGTTTTTCTGAGCCGATCGAAAATTTTAGGAAACTTAGAAATGACCCAGAAATGTCAAGTTTTAAATTCTAAAAATAGGAAATCAAGGCAAGGTGGCCTTAAAAGAAAAAGTTTGTGAAATTTGACACACAAACAGGCTTGGAAAAGTGGCCTGAAGATGTCACTTAGGGCCTCTGGAAATGGCGCCACCTGCAAGGGGTTGGGCCTGGGTTCGAGTCACTTGGGAAGCAAATAAAGGAGGTTTTATTTTTGCTTCCATAAGCCAAGGAGTGGACGGCAAGGCTTCTAGAAAAAGGGAGGTTTATCCTCTTTAAAATTCGGCTATTAAGGATAAATAAAGGTTTTTTTTATTGGAGAGATAAATGATGATTTATCTTAAGTATTTTCAAAAAGGAATTTATTTATCATAATTTCCATGAGATAAAGGCTGGATTAAACTCTTTTATTTTATGATAATTAAAGGATAAAGCTATCAAATTGAAGAGTGGTGGCCAAGTAAGGGACTCCTTAGCTGATAATTTCGTCTATAAAAGGAAGGAATGAGGAGGGATACTCATCAGTTTTCTTTTTCTCTGCTCTGCCGAAATTCTTAGGGTTCTCTCCTCTTCTTTTCTCTTTTCCTTTGTCTAGCCGAATTCCCTAGCCTCCTCTCTCTTTTATTCAAAACCAAAAACACAATCCAACCTAGCCGAATTCTTCATAGCACCAAAAGCCGAAATTGCACTTAAGCCAAATCTTTGTTGTGACAGAAGGGTGTTGCTTGATTTCATCCAAAAGGTAAGATCAACTATTATTTGATTTTCAATCTCTCTTTAGCCGAAATATAGAATCTCACTCCTTTAGAATTCCATGGCCGAAATTTGGAAGGTTTTCTTCGAGATCTAGTAGTTGTCGACTACAAGGAGAAGTACAACGAAGCTTCGAGATTTCTAAGATTCAAGGTAAGTCATATGAATATTCGGCCATAGGCCATTTAAAGATGATTAAGTGTTAGAAATCAATCTAACATGTGCTCATAGGATTTTCGACAGCAGTAAGGAAGCAAGGATTTATTTCGGGATTTGAATAATCATCAAATCAGCATCAAAGGTAAGAATACAAATCCTACTAGGATTTGGTATTATAGCCGAATAGGATTTATGTTAAGTAATAAGTGATAAATCAAATGTAGGGATTAAGGATCTAAGCATTAGATCAAGCTTTTTGGAATCTCAAGGAGTTGCTAAGCGAATCAGGTGTGGACCCCACACTAACTTTTAATAAGATTGATGGTAATATGTAAAAATGCATGTTTATAAGAATGTGGCTAAGGTACCATAATATGGTACAAAGTACTCAGGTACGTTTCCAACTCCTATTAGGATTACGAAATATGTTATATTTAACATGTGAAATATGATAAGAATGTGAATTTAAGTATGATATGCATGATATGAATAATATGGGTCATTCGGGATATATGAAAAAGGGGAAATGAATGTGATGACTACGGTCTCACTATCTGAATGTGGTGACTTCGGTCACATTATCTGAATGTGGTAACTTTGGTTACATTATCCGAATGTGGTATCTCATGACACAATTATCTGTGGCTATGCCACAAATTTTATATGGGCGATGAGCACGCCGATCGCAAAATGATCGCCTTCGAGGTGTGTAGCGGATGGAGGGTCGACTTAGTAGTCCCCACGGTGTGCGGTTGGTGCGGGGATGTGTAGCGGATGGCATCTAGGTTTTGGGTTCGGGTTGCATCATCATTGATATCTGTTGTATGAATAAATGTTTGATATGAATAGGTATGCCCGATCTATTGAATGTTAGTGTTGGTTACACATTGAGTCTGTTGACTCACCCCGCTGTGGGAATATTTTTCAAGTGATGAGCATTAATGGACCGGGTGGCAGGAGTCAAGGTGACCATGCATCGCAAGGAGAAATTTAAAGATTTGGACTTTTATTTTTACTAAGTACTTTAATTTTATTTTTGGGTTTTGATTGATGTAATAAGGCCATAAGGCCCAAGTTGGATTTCTTTATACTGCTTTATTTTAATTTATTATGTTAAGAATTATTTTTGATTAAAGTTTAATTAAAATTATTTCTTTCAAAATAAACCCTAAAATTGTTTTGTCACCATAATTAAATGATTTCTAAGTAAAATAAATGGGTTTCCAACTTAAGCCAACCCAAAACGATAATTTTCTAAAATTACACAAATTTTCTCTAAGTAACAAAGAACTTTGAAACCGGTTTACTTAAGGAGCATACCAGATCCGGTCCAGGCTCGTGGGCCGGGTGTGGGGTGTTTCAATTTGGTATCAGAGCCCAGTTTTAAACTCTCGGCCTGTGGGCTAAGGCCCAAAACGTTTTCAAATCGAGCCCAAATGAGTTTTATGAAAGTATTTTTGAAAATGAGCAGGTTTTCTGGCATGGCACCTAAGTCTCCGACCATGATCCACCACTGTAAGTACCCCTAACCATTTGTGTGATTATGTGGTTTATGTTATGAATTATGGAAGGGTAGAAGAGGAATGGAACGTAGAATAGCATGATAGGAACTTGAACCCTAGGACTAGTTTACTCAAACACAAACACATAAGACTTAATTCCATTAAACAAACTTATGACTAAAACGCCGAAAGTTAGGGTGTGGTAACCATTGTGCGCATGTCTAGGATTTGGATCCTAAGAGCACAGGTACTTAGCGGTCCTAGTGACTCACCTCCTCTTCGCTGGAATCCTACCTGGTGCGTAGCTTCGGTTCACCCTAACCAAGAGGACTCGGTCATAGGCTAAACATAATGACTAAAACCCGAAAGGGAACTAGCCGTGTTTTTATAAACCCTAGTTTTAAAATTCTTAAAATTACCTTTTCAATTTGTAAAAAAAAAAAATTAAAAACAAAAACTATCTTTACAACAATAAAACTCCCGATTTGTGAAAATTACAAAATACCCTTTAGTGGTAAAGTTACCAAAATGACCTTGATTTTCAAAGGTTCACTGCAACATCATCGTTTTGAAAAGAACAATTCTCAAAAAGACCCTCAAAGTCTTACAACTTTTAAAATATCCCTGATTCGTTAACTTTTACAAATTTGCCCCGGTTTGCGAAAAATTACCAAAATACCCCTGAGGTCAAAAATTACCGAAATACCCCCGGATTTCAAAATTTTTCCAAATTACTCTGGGACTTTGAAATTACCAAAATACTTTTTGACGAAATCACCAAGTAACTTTTTCTTTTGAAAAATTACGAAAATGCCTCTGTAGGACAAATTACGAAAATACCCCTGGGTAGTGGAAAAATAATAACAATGAAAACTACAACGTTTCTCTGAATGAACGAAATTTCATACTTGTTTGATGGATGAATGAATGAATGGAAAGACTGTGTGTTTGTATGAATACGAAAGAACCACTCCTAAATCCTTTTTTTCATAAAACTCCTTCGCGGGTAAATAAGTGAAACAATGACTAATTCATAAAACTTCTTAATCAGATCTCGACGTGAGAAAATGAGCTCTAGAGGACGTGGTCATCGTGGAAGGGGTAGAGGAAGAATGACTAGGTCGGAACCCGTTAGATCGGGTCAAGGATCAGATAATGAAGTACCACCGCCACCACCACCCCCAGCTGTTAATGATTGAGCAGCAAGCTCGACGGGAAGATCTTTGTGTCGCAGTCGTGGCTGCGAGTTTTGGAGTTGATGGCTGGTGCAGGAGGAAATTCGGGAAATCGAAAGTCTGTGCCTAAACGTCTCCGAGCTAATGGAGCGGAAATGTTTCGAGGAGTATCTGAAGTGGCACCCAGTACAGCTGAGTACTGGTTGGAAGCAACGGAGCACATCATGGATGAGATTGATTTGACCCCGGAGGAAAAGTTGAAAGGGATGGTGGCACTGTTACGCGATGAAGCGTATCAATGGTGGTTAACTGTTCGGGATGGTGCCACGGCTGAGGATCTGACCTGGGAATATGTTAAGGAAGCATTTCAAAAGAAATATGTGGGAACCAGGTATACAGATGAGCAATTGAAGGCTTTTCTGGGGCTGGTTTAAGGGAACAAGTCCGTGGCGGAATATGAAGCTGAATTCCTGAGGTTGAGCCGCTATGCTCGAGGGGTAGTGGTAACTGAGCATGAGCGCTGTGTCCGTTTTGAGGATGAACTGAGGGACGATCTGAGACTGTTGATAGCACCGCATCAAGAGCGGGAGTTTCCTGCTTTAGTGGAGAAGGCTAAAGTGGCTGAAGGAATCAAGGATTCTACCAAGCAGACTATGGATCGAAATAGGTCAGAAAGAGGTTTTGGAGCGTCGGGATCATCTGGGAATAAGAGGCCTAGAGTTGATGGGCCGCGAGGTTAGCAAGCTACTACAGGAGGGCAGTATCATTCTTGTGATCATTGTGGAAAGAAGCACTTAGGGGAGTGCTAGAAAAAGACAGGAGGATGTTTTAGGTGTGGGTCCAAGGACCATATGCTCAAGGATTGTCCCGTGAAACCGGATGGGAATCGACCAGCCGCTCGTAATGTTAATCAGCCGGTAGAGGTGGGCAAAGACCTCGGCAAGGTCATGGACCGTACCATGGAGGAAATGGTTCGGGCCGAGGACGTGGAGCACCAAGCAGAGATACTGAAGGTGCAGACGCGAGGCAACCAAGGTTGGTTTATGCGGTTGGCCGTCGCGAGGAGGAAAATGTGCCAGATATGACAACGGGTACGTCCCTTATTTCCTCGAATACCCTTAATTGCTTTGCTTGTTATAGGGTTAGCTTATTCTTGTATTGCTAGTGAAGTGCAGAAACTTTGGATGTGAACCTAGAGAATGTGTCTAGAAAGTATGATGGTTCTAATAAGATCAGAGTGCGCAGCTTAAGCGTAGTGCGGTGAGTTAAGATGTACGATTATTCGTTAGTAAGTAATTTCGAGGACGAAATTATTTTAAGGGGGTAGAACTGTAACATCCTGGAAAGGGCCTATGCATTTTCGGTTTAATTGTACGAAATGACAAGTCTTAAGTAATATGAATAAATTTTTAATATTTTTGGAAATTCGGAAATGTATATGGAAATGAACATTTTGGAAACACTGAAATGCATAGACATGAACATTTTTGAAACACGGAAATGTAAGAAATGATTCAAAATGGAAAGTACACATTTCTTGAAACTTGGAAATGTAAGAAAATGGCAGGTTTACAGAGCCGATCGAAAATTTTAGGAAACTTAGAAATGACCCAGAAATGTCAATTTTTAAATTCTAAAATAGGAAATCAAGGCAAGGTGGCCTTAAAAGAAAAATTTTGTGAAATTTGACACACAAACAGGCTTGGAAAAGTGGCTGAATATGTCACTTAGGGCCTCTGGAAATGGCGCCACCGCAAGGGGTTGGGCACTGGTTCGAGTCACTTGGGAAGCAAATAAAGGAGGTTTTATTTTTGCTTCCATAAGCCAAGGAGTGGACGGCAAGGCTTCTAGAAAAAAGGGAGGTTTATCCTCTTTAAAATTCGGCTATTAAGGATAAATAAAGGTTTTTTTTTATTGGAGAGATAAATGATGATTTATCTTAAGTATTTTCAAAAGGAATTTATTTATCATAATTTCCATGAGATAAAGGCTGGATTAAACTCTTTTATTTTATGATAATTAAAGGATAAAGCTATCAAATTGAAGAGTGGTGGCCAAGTCAGGGACTCCTTAGCTGATAATTTCGTCTATAAAAGGAAGGAAGGAAGGAGGGATACTCATCGCTTTTCTTTTTCTCTGCTCTGCCCACGAAATTCTTAGGGTTCTCTCCTCTTCTTTTCTCTTTTCCTTTGTCTAGTCGAATTCCCTAGCCTCCTCTCTCTTTTATTCAAAACCAAAAACACAATCCAACCTAGCCGAATTCTTCATAGCACCAAAAGTCAAAGTTTCACTTAAAGCCAAATCTTTGTTGTGACAGAAGGGTGTTGCGATTTCATCCAAAAGGTAAGATCAACTATTATTTGATTTTCAATCTCTCTTTAGCCGAAATATAGAATCTCACTCCTTTAGAATTCCATGGCTGAAATTTGGAAGGTTTTCTTGAGATCTAGTAGTTGTCGACTACAAGGAGAAGTACAACGAAGCTTCGAGATTTCTAAGACTCAAGGTAAGTCATATGAATATTCGGCCATAGGCCATTTAAAGATGATTAAGTGTTAGAAATCAATCTAACATGTGCTCATAGGATTTTCTACGACAAAGAAGGAAGCAAGGATTTATTCCGGATTTGAATAATCATCAAATCAAAGATCAAAGGTAAGAATACAAATCCTACTAGGATTTGGTATTATAACCGAATAGGATTTATGTTAAGTAATAAGTGATAAATCAAATGTAGGGATTAAGGATCTAAGCATTAGATCAAGCTTTTTGGAATCTCAAGGAGTTGCTAAGCGAATCAGGTGTGTACCCCACACTAACTTTTAATAAGATTGATGGTAATATGTAAAATATGCATGTTTATAAGAATGTGGCTAAGGTACCATAATATGGTACAAAGTACTCAGGTACGTTTCCTACTCCTATTAGGATTACGAAATATGTTATATTTAACATGTGAAATATGATAAGAATGTGAATTTAAGTATGATATGCATGATATGAATAATATGGGTCATTCGGGATATATGAAAAAGGGGAAGTGAATGTGATGACTACGGTCTCACTATCTGAATGTGGTGACTTCGGTCACATTATCTGAATGTGGTAACTTCGGTTACATTATCTGAATGTGGTGTCTCATGACACAATTATCCGTGGCTATGCCACAAATTTTATATGGGCGATGAGCACGTCGATCGCAGCCGATCGCCTTCGAAGGTGTGTAGCGGATGGAGGGTCGACTTAGTAGTCCCCGCGGTGTGCGAGGTTGGTGCGGGGATGTGTAGCGGATGGCATCTAGGTTTTGGGTTGGGTTGCATCATCATTGATATCTCATTGTATGAATAAATGTTTGATATGAATAGGTATGCCGATCTATTGAATGTTAGTGTTGGTTACACATTGAGTCTCGTTGACTCACCTGTTGTGGGAATATTTGTCGGGTGATGAGCATTAATGGACCTGGTGGCGGGGAGTCAAGGTGACCATGCATCGCAAGGAGAAATTTAAAGATTTGGACTTTTATTTTTACTAAGTACTTTAATTTTATTTTTGGGTTTTGATTGATGTAATAAGGCCATAAGGCCCAAGTTGGATTTTTATACATTTATTTTAATTTATTATGTTAAGAATTATTTTTGATTAAAGTTTAATTAAAATTATTTCTTTCAAAATAAACCCTAAAATTGTTTTGTCACCATAATTAAATGATTTCTAAGTAAAATAAATGGGTTTCCAACTTAAGCCAACCCAAAACGATAATTTTTTAAAATTACACAATTTTTTCTAAGTAACAAAGAACTTTGAAACCGGATTACTTAAGGAGCATACCAGATCCGGTCCAGGCTCGTGGGCCGGGTGTGGGGTGTTTCAACAATAGTTATCAATCCAGCATCCAGATGGCACCCTATGAGGCATTGTATGGCCGTAGGTGTCCTAATCCTACCTACTCGACAGAATTGAGAGAACGACAGTTATTGGGTCCAGAGTTGATCTCGGAGACAGAGGAAAAAGTTAAGATAATTTGGGCTTGGTTAAAAGAAGCTTTGGATAGATAGAAATCGTATGCAGATCTAAAGCGTAAGGAGATTGAGTTTTCAGTGGGAGATCGGGTCTTTTTGAAGGTCTCACCTTGGAAAAAAGTCTTAAGATTTGGACAAAAGGGTAAGTTAAGCCCCAGGTTCATCGGGCCTTACCAAATATTGAAGCGTGTAGGGCCAGTGGCTTATCAGCTTGAGTTACCTCCGGAGTTAAGTCAGATTCATAATGTACTCCATGTCTAGATGCTAAGGCGTTATCGTTCGGATCCGTCTCATGTAGTGCCGATAGAAGAAGTCGAGATAAGACCTGACTTGTCTTTTGAAGAAGAGCCGGTACAGATTTTAGATTGAGATATTAGGGTGCTGAGAAGGAAATCGGTTCCGTTGGTCAAAGTATTATGGCGTAATCACGGGTCAGAGGAAGCCACATGGGAGCCAGAAGAGATGATCCGGCAACAATACCCTCATCTCTTTTAATCAGGTAAATTTCGAGGCCAAAATTTCTTTAAGAGGGGTAGAATTGTAACATCCTAAAATTCAGGATTTTATGTTTTGCAATAATCCATGCGTTAGGCTAGCTAAGTGTGTTAGTTGTGTATATTTGGGGGCCCTAAGAAGGCTTGGGGTTGTGTTGGGCCTTAGTAGAATTTTTGTGATTAGGCACTTAAAAGGGAGAAGGTAAGTGGCGTCAAGGCGTAAGGGAATGAGTGAGTATTTTGCTAGCACAAGTGGAGCTAGTAGTAGAGTGGTGTGGCATCTCTTGAAGGAGCAAAAGGGGGTGGAGTTTGAATCCCACCTATTGCAACTATTGGGTTATTTTTTTTTAGAGGAATTGGAAACTCATTCAAATTCATTTGAATGAGCATTGGTGAGGAAAGGTGATGGAGAGGAGATTGAGGTGATGGAGAGGAGATTAAGGTAATGGAGAGGAGATTGAGAAGGAAATTAAGGAGAAATAAAGGAGGGAGATAAGGTGGAATGTTGGCCAAATTTTTGGAAGGTGCATGGGGAAAGAAATTTGGTCAACTAAGATCTTTTTGGTAGGGGGTGAAGAGCCGAAATTCTCAAAATAGTTTTGCAAGTTTTGAGCATGAAGAGTTTTTCCTCTTGTTAACATTTTGTGCTTTTCTTTTCCAAACTTTTCCCTTACTTGCCGAAACACTCAAGCCATTTTTGGCTCATCTTTTCTTTGGTGTTAGCCGAAACTCTCTGACACTTCTTTTTCTATCTTTTCTTCTCTTTTCTCACCGTTTCTTCTATCTTTCTCTCTTTTTCTTTAGTCGACAATATTTGGTGGCCGAATCTTCCTTGTTTCCATCTCTCTTAACCCTTTATCTCTTCTCCATTTTTGCGTGTTGGGCACTTTCTTCCTTGGTTGAATCGGGTAAGTAGATTCATTCTCTCCTCTCATCTTCTTTTCTCTATGACCGAATGTTGACCCTCATCATTCGGTTGTTTCATTTTATCTCTAAAACTGAATCACCATCTCCTCCTACTCCCTCATCTCGTGTTCTCCTTTTTGTAGCGATCTTGTGGGGTGCCAAATCTCACATTTTTGTTGACTTAACCGTAGCCATAAATCGAATCTGTGGAAGTCGGGTTCATCATCGATAAGGTAAGAAGTTTCTTCGGGATTCATTTCGATCTCTCTCTTTGCTCAGTTATTCCATTAAAACGAATCGATAGTTATGTCTAATCATTTATTTTAAGGACTTAACAACTCGTTCTCCTCTGCGTTTTGGTCTTTCGGAAGTAGAGGTAAGCCGAAATCCTCTTCTTAGACAACTACTTTCTCTCATCGTAAGATCGTTCTGACCGAGACTCTCTTAATGGAGGCAAGTGGTAGCAATATTCAAGGGAAACCGATAAGAGGGCACAAAAGGGGTGGTCTTGCATCCTCTATTCCCAAGTTCAAGCGTAGGGCAGTGTCGGCAGTTTGAGATTTTCCACCAGGTTGTGGAAGGGAACCGACATCCGGTGAAAATAGGCTGATCGTGGTCGTTCGCGATAGTGAGGGTAAGTGTGGTAAACTGATCGTTTAGATCTGGAATGAGAATTTCCCTTGTAGTTAGTTAATCGTGTGATATGTTGGTTTAGGTGACGACGATCAGGAGGGTTTAATTCTCTACGTGTCGTGTGTGTAATTTTACACCGTGAACCGCTAAGTTTCGTATACGCCATCATGTTGGTAGAATTAAACCATTGTTTTATTCCATATGATTAATGAATTGGACTGTCGCATGAAATCGAATAACACGCCTAAACAATGTTATCTCTGAAAGTTTACTGAAATGCACATAGTGGCCGATTTACTAAAATGCCCTCGATGGGCCGAATCATTAAAATGCCCATAGTGGGCCGAATTAACAAAATGCATTAATGGGTCGTTTTATTGTAATAATTCGCTGGGTTAATGATTGATTTATATTTGGATATTATGCTATGTGTTGCATCTTTTATTACAGCATGGGGTGGGAAAATTGTATGGAGAGCAGTGTAGCCTGGTTGCATAGCCATAATTTGATTATTAATGTGCTTAACTATGATTTCGGTGGCTAGCCCACAAAAATACTCTTCGGTGGCAGCTCGACTGCAAATTGGTGTGAGCGGCGGGGTGGGTTGACTTGATCCCCACAGGTGTGATTGGCTGGTTGGGGGTGTGATGGATGGATGGGATGGGTTGCATTCATTTCATTTAAGTATTGTTATGTTAATGCGCTTAGGCCCAAGATGATGCTATATTGGTTCGGGCTCAGTGGTTAACGGTAAGGGATTACATACTTTGGGTTCTTGTAACTCACCCTCCCCTTTTCTTTCTCCTCGCAGTAATGCTCAAGAAGAGTTTTGGAGCCATGGATGACTCGGTGGAGGCCATACTTTAGGATTGTTACTATCAAACTGTAATAAATTTCTTTTCCGCCTATTTGCTTTATTTTTACTATTTTGGATTTAAAGTTGTAATAAGGCCTCAGGATTTTTCTTTAATTTGCTTTATGTTTCCAACGTATACACCTGCTCATCACGAAATGTTAGAAACGAGGATTTTCTAAAAACATAAATATCAATTTTCTAAGAATGAACAACAAACGGATTTTATAACTATGGATATATATTTTTATATGTATGTATTAATAATTAAACTTAGATTTTCTTTCGAGCTACAATAATATTTTCAAAAGACACGATATTAAAATTCCCTATTTTGGTTTTCTGTAATACCAAACAACTCTCTTCATGTGACATGCCAGATCCGGTCGTAACGTATGGGCCGGGTTTGGGGTGTTACATTGATGATAGAAAATGAATGGTTGTTGTTAGATAAACAAGTTCTGTAAAGTGATTTTTGTTGAAAATGTCAAATAGGGATTTATTTGTAAAATGTGAAAATATTGGGGTGAAATGTGTGGATTAATGAAATGTATGGGCTGCTATGGTTCTATATAGAATTTGGCTAGAATGGATGTGGACTAAATTGCATGAATTTGCATTTTTATGAGCTAAGGACTAAATTGTAAAGTAGTCAAATGTTTAGGGGCAAAATGGTAATTTTTTCATAATATGAAATTGGGTTGAATTGAATAGAATAAATATTAAAGTGGTTAAATTTGATTATATATGTAATGTAACAGCCTAATTTAAGGCCTAAACGGAATAATGGTTTTGAAAACCCCAAATCCGAAGTAGAAAAAAATTTATTGCGATTAAGTTTTAAAGTTTATTGTGTGATAGAACGATTGTGTGAAATTTTCATTAAGAAATTTTATCGATTGAGTGTCCAATTTGATAATTAGGACTAAGTTGCAACATGTGAAAAATGTGAGTTCTAGAAGCTAAGGTACTTATTTGAAATGGGTTTTTAAAGTGGAGGCCCTTAAATGGTAATTAGACCATTATACTATTGTTTGGACAAAAATGGACAAGGATGGATAAAATACCAATGGTTTTAATGAAGGGCATTTTGTTCATTTGGTTATTAAAAGAAATAAAAAGGGAAAATAGGCCAAAAACATGTTCATCTTCTTCATGTGTTGGCCGAATATTGCTATGGACACCATGGCTAGGGTTTTCAATCTTTCAAGCTCAAAGTAAGTGCATTCTAGCCCCGTTTTTCATGTTCTTCGTATTTTTGAGATCCTCGTAGCTCGATTTAGCTATTTATAGCTATATTTTGAGCTAGGGTTCATGTTTAAAAATTTTCCCATGGATGGCATGCATGTATTTTTATGATTAATGGAGGAATATGAAAGTTTGATGTTTGATAAACAACTTTTTCTAAGAGATTTTCATGGAAAATTCATAAAAGGACTATATTGTAAAGGTTATGAAATTTGTCATGAATGTGTGAATGAATGCAAATTGTGGACTACTATAGTTATGATAATGGTTCGGCTAGGCCTAAAATACAAGGAAATTGAGTAAAAATCATTTTACGAGCCTAGGGGCAAAAGTGTAAATATGACAAAGTTTAGGGGCAAAAATGTAATTTTTCCATAGTATGATTTTTGGGTCACAATGAATAATGTGACTAATAAGTAAGCTAAATGTGATGTTATAGATCAAAGAAAAAGAGGTTCAGACCTAGAACGGGGGAAAAGAGAGAAATTGACGATTAGGTCACTTTTTGCAATTTTGGTGTCGAGGTAAGTTTGTGTGTAATAATCCATCATCATGTTATTATATTTTAAAATGTTTGCCATTGCATGAAGATGTATATTATTTTATGAAATCGATCATTGATGCTTCTATGTGAATACGATGAAGAAATATGAAATTAAAGTCCCGGTTGAACCTTAGGAATAGAAAGGATACCAATGTCACAACATGAGCAAGGAAGGTCCCGTATAAGACCATGTCTGGGACATGGCATCGGCACCTAAAGTAAGAAAGGTCCCGTATAAAACCATGTCTGGGACATGGCATCGGCACCGAAAGGAAGATCTCGTGTAAGACCATGTCTGGGACATGGCATCGACATCGAGATAAGAGATCCCGTGTAAGACCATATCTGGGATACGGCATCAGTATCAAGATGTGATCCCATGTAAGACCATATCTGGGATATGGCATTGGCATCATGTTACATGTATGATGAGTTTGAGTATCCTTCGATATTCCAAATGGTTCAACGGGTAAAGAGTTAAGTTCATGTTAAAGATGATAAAGAGTTTAGTTCATATTAAAAGATGATAAAAAGCTAAGTTTATGATCAAGATGTAAGAGTGTTAAAGTTATGTGATGAAGTGACACAGGAACATCTGAATAATTTATGAGGAATAAGTTCGGTATATGATTTCGTATAAGACCATGTCAGGGACATGGCGTCGATATGATACTGTAACAGCCCAATTTTGACCCTAATCAAAAAAGTGGTTTCAAGACAACAAATTCGAGTTCGAAAAATATTTTAAAATTATTTTTCGTGTTTATTATGTGTGAATTTGTTGGTGTTAAATTTCCGTGACTTAATTTTGTCGTTTAGGTACCCGATTAAATAAAAGGACTTAATCGCGTAAAAATGTAAAAGTTACAAATTAAAGTGTAAAGTGCTTATTTGATAGTGGCTTTTTAATATGAGGTCTTTAAAGGGCAATTAGCCCATTTAAGGAGATAGTGGACGGTTAAGGTCATAAATACCCTTAATTTATATGTTAATATTATTTTAGTTAAAAGGTTAATTAGGTAATTTGGTAATAATATAATATAAGTTATAATTAAATAAAAGAAACCAATGTTCATTTTTTTCTTTAACCTAACCGAAACCAAGAAAAAGAAATAAGAAATAAGAAGCAACTAGGGTTCGGCCTTGTGTTCTTCAAATTAAGGTATGTTAATTGTTCGGTTTTTGATAATTTTTACGTTTTTGAGATCGTTGTTAAGTGTACTTCAAAACCCATGTCTCAATTTGTGATTTTGATGATGATTTTGTGTTTTGCCATTGATGATACCTTGTGGTTTTTGATGTTTGATGATGAAATGTGAAATATATGTGTTAGATTAACAAGTTTTATCTTTGAATTTTTGATGAAATTGAGTAATTTGGACTAAATTGCAAAAATAAATTTTTGAGGGACTAAAATGTGAAATAAATGAAATGCGTAGGCTTGTATGGACACTAAGAATATTCGGCCCTTAAGGAGTGTAGTCAAATTTTGTGTATTTTGTGTTTTGAGCAGAAAGGACTAAATTGTAAAAAGTGTGAAATGTTAGGGGCAAAATTGTAATTTTCCCATTTATGTGTTTTTAGGCTAAATTGAATAGAATGGTGTTTAAATAAGCTTAATTTGAATATGTTTAGCTCAAGAATTAAAGAAATCAGATTTGGATCGGGGAAAGATAAAAGTGGTCGAGTAGCCGATTTAACAGTCGACGACATTCGAGGTAAGTCAATAAGCATTTAAATGTTGAAATAACCATGGATATGTACTTGTTATGTATTAAAATGAATTATTTGAATTTCTATATGCTATGGCTGAATGTGGGTATTGTGATTTGGCTAACTTTCGAGCTTGATTCGACCGAGATTCGACGTCCGTAAGCCCCGTATGAACCTTATGAATAGATAGGATACATATGTCATGACATAGGATATTCGATATGTGTTATCGTGTAAGACCATGTCTGGACATTGGCATCGTATTTGATTCGTGTAAGACCCTGTCTGGGACAGTGGCATCGACATGTGATTACATGTAAGACCAGGTCTGGGACATTGGCATTGTATGAGCTTCCGACTGTCCGCGTATCCTTTTTAATTCCGAATGGTTCAATGGGCATGTGTAAGTGAAGGCTAATGTGATATTTGAACTAAAAGAACTCAGGTACGTATATAATCTGTGTTATGAAATGAAAGGTAAGTTATATGTTTATTTCATTGTACAGAAGTTAATGTGTAAACATGTGATCCGTGTATAAGTTTTTTTTAACTATGTGTATTCGGCCAAAGGGTACATTATTTGAATTTGATATTGAAATTTGAGTAATTACTTGTGATTGCGTATAATTCACTACTTTATATAGCTTTGTATATATGATTTTGTTAAGTTAATTAAATTTACCTTGCTATTGACTTACTAAGCTTAAATAGCTTACCTTGTGTTTCTTTGTCTATTTCTGTTTTATAGATTTTGGATACGTTACAAGCTCGGGGATCGTTAGCAAGACTATCACACTATCGACAGTTTTCTTTGGTATTTTGGCTATGTTAATTATGAATATATGGCATGTATAGCATAGAAAAAAGTTGAATATGAATTAAGTACTTATGTATGTAATTAATAGCCATGCGAAAATGGCTTATCCTCTTTTGATTGATTTGCTATCTTTGATGATGGTTTGCGATAGTTGATGTGAATAGGTTTATTCATATGCATATTTGGTTAAGTATATGTTTCATAATAGGTAAGCTTGTGTTATGTTTTAAAACTAGACATATTAAACTTGGTTATGTGGTTGATACTTGTATTTTGGTTATGTTGGTTTGATGGATTGATTTAGTTGATATATGAACTTGAACCGAATGTATATGTGGATATTTTGGCTAAGTTAAGTGATGAAGCTATGGATATGTTGAATGTGATTAGGTGATATGTAATGGTGTACTTATTATGTATTATGTAAAGTTTGATTGATTTATTAAACTAACTATGATCAAATGTGTATTTGTATACTTATATGTATATATATCAATTGAGTGAAGTTAAGTGAAATGTATATGTAATAAGTATTAATATGCATGTGAGCTAGTAAGTTGTGAATTGGTTATGATGGTATATATATATGTGTTTGAATACAATTAAAAAGTATGTGGTTATGTTAATTTTTAAGTCTAAAAAGGTTTGGATTTGGAATGTCAAGGTTAAAATTGTATGTATGTATTTGGCCATATTTTGAAATGGTGATGGATGATTATTAGTAATACAATTATATTTAGTTTTATGATTAGATTATGAATTTGGAATTTGTAAATGTTAGATATAATTTGTAAGTTAAAGAAATGATGAATATATATATATTTGAATTTAGTTGTATGGGAGATATTAAGTTTGGCCAAATGTTATACATAATGTGGTTGATGCTATTTGGTTTTAATGATACAATGTTCGAATACCATATATATGTTTTAAAGTGATGTTTTTTTTTTAGACTTTAATAAAATGACTAGATTAATGATGTTAATTATAAATGATTGATTATGTTATAAATTTGAGATAGGTGTTAGATGTGAAGTAAATGATTTTGGTTTTGTTATTGAGGTATGATATTTGTATTGACAGAATATGCAATTTACTCTGTTTAAATGATTCAAAACATATATGCTAGCTTTGATTTGTATGCTATGTATGTGTACATGAAATGTTAATTAAAAAATAAATAAATAAATAATATACGCCTATTTTGAGTTGTGTTTGTTTTGGTAATGCCTCGTAACCCTAGTCCGGCAACGGATACGGGTTAGGGGTGTTACAGATACTTCATGTAAGACAATATCGGGGATATGGCGTTGATACGATATTATATGTATGAGATCCCTGAATATCTTTTAGCATTCCGAATGATTTAACGGGTATGTTAAGAATGAGGAAGTAAGCGATTATGCTATGAGTGGTACAGGTATGTACATAGATTGCATGAGAAGTAAATTCGATACATAATGAATTCTTGGGAAGAATGTACATGAACAAGTTATACTTGTGAAATATTGATAACCTTGTGATTAGTGATCTTCATTCATGATGAATGGATACATAATAAGATTTGATAATGATCATGAGATAGGTTTACTAACCAAATTGGATTGTGATATAGTATGGGTTATTTATTTAAACTTGTGTTTCATTGCACATGAGAGAAAGGAAAGACAGGCATAATTGTCGAATAAAGTTATTATGCGAATATAGTATGATACAAGCTTTGACAAATGAAAGGTGGTTAAACCATATGTTGAATTTATGATTACTCATAAATGATGTGCGTGTGATTCAGAGGATGGGAATAACTTGTTAAATAATGTGTTAAGCTATAATGGAGAGACCATGGTGGTTAGGCTAAAGCCAAGGCACGTAAATGGTATCTATGTGATAAAAGAGTAAGCATTATGAATGATTAAGTGGCAACCATGGAACTAAATGCAAATTGTATTGTTATACCTTTATGGTTGGGTAAAAATAAATGAATGTTAGCAGTTGTTTACTATTACATATGAACTTACAATGTAACGACCCGAATTTAGGCCTGGTAGAATTTGGCCCATTGGGCCTTGGGCTGGGGAGCGTTTAAAATTTTTGGGAATAAGAGAACAGCTCTAGTGCAAGTTAGACCTATTAGGAGAGTGATTTTGGAAGGTTAGGGGGTTGCTATGAAGTTCCGGGTTCAAGATTAGGTCATAGGAAAATTTTAGTTTTGGGCACTTAAGTGGGGAGAGCTGTAGGAGGCAAGGCTTAAAGGAAATTGATGGTGTTTTGCTAGCACTATTGGGCTTGTGGTGTAGTGGCAAAATGGCACCACTTAGGGGGCAAGGGAGTGACGCCATAGGGAAGCAAGGTGATCTAAGGTTCAAGTCTTGGCACTTTCATTTCTTTTTAGATTACCCTTATAAATGGATTTAGGCGTTGGCCATAGACTTGTCTCTAATTTCCTATGTTTTAAGACACAAGATGAGTTGGTGGCTCAGTGGTGTGGCGTCAAGGGTGGCACAAGGAGGTTGGATGTTCGAATCCCGCAGATGGCAAGTTGGAGACTTTTATTTTGCTCAGGAGATGACAAGAGGTTGTGTTGGAATCAAATACTGATGGAGGAGTGTTTGAATTGGTCAAGGTGGTTGGGTGATTTCGAATGGGAGATAGAGAGTGAATTGGGGAGAGATTTATGGAGGAAATCATGGGATTATGGTGTAGGAAGAGTTGGCCGAATATGGGGAAGTGAATGGGAAAATTCGGCCAAGAGACTTGGCATTGGAAGAGTGCACATTCGGTCAAGGGTAGGAAGGGTGCCGAATTTCTCTAGCTCTCCCTAGCAATTTCGCATTTTGGTCACTTTTCTTTTCTAGGCATTTCGGGTCTTTTTGTCTTCAATTCTTCCTTACCAAAACCTCAACTTCACTACTCCTTTCTTCCCAATATCTTTCCAAACTCTCTTCTTTTCTCATGAGTGCCTAAACTTTGATTGGCCGAATTCTTTTCTGACATTTTTCTTCTAGTAGCCGAACCTTGCCTACACCAACATATTCATCCTGTGTTCTCTAATTGGTAAGCCTCTACTCTCTCATTCTTCTTTTCTCTTTGCATTATTCTTCTTCTCCTATTGTTCTTTTCCCTTTCCACTCAAAGTATAAGCCGAATACTTGCTATCTTGTTATTTTTGAGTAGGGCCGAACCTGAGTACTCTGCTCCATCTAAAGTCTCGTCTGCTCTCTTTTTGTGTGGAAGCCGAAACCTGGAGCAACTGCCATTTTTGGGGGTAAGCCGAATCTTTTCTTTTCTCTTTAGTCTTTGATTGGTGCTCTCTCTGTGGCCTTCTACGTTATTCGAATTTCTTTGCAGATACTTCTTTTAGCCGAGCACCCTCTTTTACTTTTTGTGTTGAGCTTACTCACCGCACCTTGGGAGTTGATCCTTGGCCGAATCATAGGCCTATTCTCTTCTTCAGTGGCGCTTTAAGGAGTGGAAATCGCGAAGGGGAGAAAGAGTTCTCTATGGAGACTGGTGGTAACCAATCTAAGGGAGGATTAGGAAAAAGGGCCTAATGGAGGTGGATTCGTAGCCCCTGCTCTCAAGTTTAAGCAGCGTAGTGTGTCAGCGGTTCAGGATTTCTTGCCGGGTTGTGGAAGGGCATCGGCATCTGGTCTAGATAGGCAAATCGCGGTTGCTTGCGCTAGTGAGGGTGACGACGATCGTGAGTGTGTAATACTCGAAGTAACCAGGTGTGTAATCTCACACTCTTTCGATTGCATATGTGCAAAGTTCTGAGTTTCGACCAAAAGCCGGAAAGCCAAAAACCAGCATCTGTGACCACTCAAGCGTGCGAACGCTCGTAGTAGTAACTCGAGATAACGAATCGTGTTGTTAAGTCGTTGGGAGTGTCCCAAGCATTCTCGCGATGCTAAGGATAGAATGGGCCTATCCGGGCCAAAACGGGCCAAGTGGCCCAATGGACTATTCGGCTCATTTGGGCCAAACTACTGGAAAACTATCTAATGATAAGTCTGGAAGCGAAATCTGCAAATCTGAAACCGAAATCATACGTTTCGGGCCACACGAGCGTGTGGGCCCGTTTGGGCCTAAAATGGATTTTAGGCCCAATAGATCCGTAGAGACCCTAAAAGGGTTCTATGTTGCTCGAGGCGACAGTAGGCCCTGGAAAGGTCGTTAAATGCAAAATTATCGAAATACCCTTGGAAGGGTAAATTACTGAAATATCCTCGATGGGTAAAATTACTGTTATACCTTAAGGGTAGATTAGTCTGATTCTGTGTGTTTTGTTTATCTGCTATATTGGTACGTTCATGCATGCACTATATTACTATGTCATGATATGTTGCATGGGATTGGGATATTGATGATCGGGGAAGTGAAATCTGGTGGCTCTGCCACATATTCTGGTGACTCTGTAACATTTTGTCTGGTGGCTATGCCACGTATATTCTGTTATTCTGGTGGCTTTGCCACAATTTTGGCGATGAGCAGCGTGACTGCCATCGAGGTGTGTAGCGGATGAAGGGTTGATTGTAGAAATCCTCACAGGTGTGTTGGGCTGGTACGGGTGGTGTGTAGCAGATGGATTACTAGGCTGGGCTAGGTTGCATTGTATTGCATATATTATCGGTATAACCATGCTAATAGGGCTAAGGCCTAGTTTGATTCTGAATGGGCCTCAGGCCAGTTTGTTTCCGTAAGGGCTAAGGCCCAGTTTGTATCTGGATGGGCTCAGGCCCAATTAATGACTGAACTGGGGGACATACACACTGAGTTCTCGTAACTCACCCCCTCTGCTTTAATCTTGCAGGTAATCCCCAGCACTGAGGATTTGGAGCCGAGATGGACTCTGAGGTGGCCATACATCGTAACTTTAATAAATTTCGTTTTACTTTATTTTAAGATTATTTAATTTGGGTTATGTTTTGTAATAAGGCCTTTGGGATTTTATTTTTGTTTTAGCTTTTAATTCGGTTGGTGTTTGCTATTAAATGTTCAATACGGAATTTTCCTTTAACTTTAATTTTCTTTTAAACTTTCTTTTCCGTTATGATTTTTTTTTGCTAAAGGATTAAGATGGTGTTTTCTTAAAAAGATAACGAACGGTTATTTAAAACAACACTACATTTTCGCAACATTTTTTTTAAATGGTTTTACGACTTAATCTTTTCGTAAATCAATTACTTTCAAAATTGGCTTCCGCAACTAAAAAGATATTTTGGGAATAAAACTAACGTAACTGGGATTTTACTTAAGATTTTAAACAAGAAGGGTTTTCAATAAAAACATGGTTTTTGAAAAACACCTAAATGTGACACGCCAGATTCCGATAAACACTTCAATGTGTTCTCAAATCACCGCATCTGATTTCTGCTACAAACAAAGTTTTCTACAATGAAATAACAACATTTTTACAACAACACCTTAAAAGTAGATTTGAATTGCACAAACAACAAAGCTCGAAGTTTTCAAAAAGAATACGAAGTTTGTATCGAACACTTAGTTTTCAAACAACTTATCCTTGTGACATGCCCGATCTGGTCGTAACGTCTAGGCCGGGTTTGGGGTGTTACATTTTATGGTATCAGAGCCCAGTTGCAAAACTCGGCTCGTGGAATGGGTTCAAAAATGTTTCTCAAAATTCATTTGAAATTTTGGTTTTGAAAAATATGTATTTATGGAAGTATGTCACCCGAGTCTCCAGCACCAAATCCGTAAGTCTTCTGATTTTGTTTGATTATATGATGAAATGTCTGTTAGTGGTAGTACATTAGAACTGTTAGTTATAGGAGCTAAGACTGTAGAGACTGAGACATTAGGGAATTCAATCTGCGAAAACAACTTTTATATCTTCTTTACATAAGACATCTGTTATTAAACACTGGAACTATAGACTGATTCATAAAACTTTTAATCAGATCAGATCGATTCAGCAATACGAGTACAAGGGGACGTCGACATGGTACAAGCGGCCGTGGTAGTGGTTGAGGTTCTAGGGCTGGATCCTCAGCATCGGGGCAGAGGCTTAAAAGGGAGGAGCCGGCATCGCCGGTGATTGAAACAGTGTCTCATGACCAAGCCGGAGCTGATGTGCTGACTCAGCTGGTTAAAGAGGTATTGGAGGAGGTTAAAGGAATTCATGAAGCACTTCGAGTTGGGTGCGTGGATTGCAAGAAGAAAAGAGATCACGGTTCCCTAGGATCGTAGTCTCGTTCTGTGAAGCACGTTAGAGCACGCCCAAACTTTTCGGCTTGTGTATGTTGTAGAAGGCGTCATCCGGGTGAATGTTGGAGGAGGTCAGGTGCATGCTTGAGATGCGGGTCTAAGGAGCATAGGGCCCGGGTTTGTTCCATCACCATTAAGTCAGGTATGTTTAGGTTGGATGGGATGTTTGAATGTTGAAAATTTTATGAATGTGTGATAAGTACCTGTTTATTCCTGTGGTTAGATATTTGACTACGTGAAGAGGTTTCTTAAGTAGGTTAAAAGAGTATTAGTGTTATTAAGATCAGAGTGCGCAGCGTGAGCGTAGTATGGTAGATTAGGATGTGTGATTGTTCCTATAGTTGGAAATTTCGCGGACGAAATTTCTCTAAAGAGGGTAGATTTGTAACGACCCAAATTTGGGCCTGGTAGAATTGGGCCCATTGGGCCATGGGCCGGGGAGCATTTAAAATTTTTGGAAATAAGAGAACAGCTCTAGTGCAAGTTGGACCTATTACGAGAGTGATTTTGGAAGGTTAAGGGGTTGCTATAAAGTTCCGGGTTCAAGATTAGGTCATAGGAAAATTTTAGTTTTGGGCACTTAAGTGGGGAGAGCTGAAGGAGGCAAGGCTTAAAGGAAATTGATGGTGTTTTGCTAGCACTATTGGGCTTGTGGTGTAGTGGCAAAATGGCACCACTTAGGGGGCAAGGGAGTGACGCCATAGGGAAGCAAGGTGATCTAAGGTTCAAGTCTTGGCACTTGCATTTCTTTTTAGATTACCCGTATAAATGGATTTAGGCGTTGGCCATAGACTTGTCTCTAATTGCCTATGTTTTAAGACACAAGATGAGTTGGTGGCTCAGTGGTGTGGCGTCAAGGGTGGCGCAAGGAGGTTGGAGGTTCGAATCCCATAGATGGCAAGTTGGAGACTTTTATTTTGCTCAGGAGATGACAAGAGGTTGTGTTGGAATCAAATACTGATGGAGGAGTGTTTGAATTGGTCAAGGTGGTTGGGTGATTTCGAATGGGAGATGGAGAGTGAATTGGGGAGAGATTTATGGAGGAAATCATGGGATTATGGTGTGGGAAGAGTTGGCCGAATATGGGGAAGTGAATGGGAAAATTCGGCCAAGAGACTTGGCATTGGAAGAGTGCACATTCGGTCAAGGGTAGGAAACGTGCCGAATTTCTCTAGCTCTCTCTAGTAATTTCGCATTTTTGTCACTTTTGTTTTCTAGGCATTTCGGGTCTTTTTGTCTTCAACTCTTCCTTACCAAAACCTCAACTTCACTATTCCTTTCTTCCCAATTTCTTTCCAAACTCTCTTCTTTTCTCATGAGTGCCTATACTTTGATTGGCCGAATTCTTTTCTGACATTTTTCTTCTAGTGGCCGAACCTTGCCTACACCAACATATTCATCCTGTGTTCTCTAATTGGTAAGCCTCTACTCTCTCATTCTTCTTTTCTCTTTGCATTATTCTTATTCTCCTATTGTTCTTTTCCCTTTCCACTCAAAGTATAAGCCGAATACTTGCTATCTTGTTATTTTTGAGCAGGGCAGAACCTGAGTACTCTGCTCCATCTAAAGTCTCACCTGCTCTCTTTTTGTGCGGAAGCCAAAACCTGGAGCAACTGCCATTTTTGGGGGTAAGTCGAATCTTTTCCATTATTCTCTTTAGTCTTTGATTGGTGCTCTCTCTGTGGCCTTCTACATTATTCAGATTTCTTTGCAGATACTTCTCTTAGTCGAGCACCCTCTTTTAATTTTTGTGTTGAGCGTTCTCACCGCACCTTGGGAGTTGATCCTTGGCCGAATCATAGGCCTATTCTCTTCTTCAGTGGCGCTTTAAGGAGTGGAAATCGCGAAGGGGAGAAAGAGTTCTCTATGGAGACTGGTGGTAACCAATCTAAGGGAGGATCAGGAAAAGGGCCTAAATGGAGGTGGATTCGTAGCACCTACTCCCATGTTTAAGCGGCGTAGTGTGTCAGCAGTTCGGGATTTCCCGCTGGGTTGTGGAAGGGCGTCGGCATCTGGTCTAGAGAGGAAAATCGCGATTGCTCGCGCTAGCGAGGGTGGCGACGATCGTGAGTGTGTAATACTCGAAGTAATCAGGTGTGTAATCTCACACTCTTTCGATTGTATATGTGCAAAGTTCTGAGTTTCGACCAAAAGCTGGAAAGTCGTAAACCAGCATCTGTGATCACTCGAGCATGCGAACGCTCGTAGTAGTAACTCGAGATAACGAATCGTGTTGTTAAGTCGTTGGGAGTGTCCCAAGCATTCTCGCGATGCTAAGGCTAGAATAGGCCTATCTGGGCCAAAACGGGCCAAGTAGGCCCAATGGACTATTCGGCTCATTTGGGCCAAACTACTGGAAAACTATCTAATGATAAGTCTGGAAGCAAAATCTGCAAATCTGAAACCGAAATCATGCATTTCGGGCCACACGAGCGTGTGGGCCTATTTGGGCCTAAAATGGATTTTAGGCCCAATAGATCCGTAGAGACCCCAAAAGGGTTTCGTGTCGCTCGAGGTGACAGTAGGCCCTGGAAAGGTCGTTAAATGCAAAATTACCAAAATACCCTTGGAAGGGTAAATTACTGAAATATCCTCGGTGGGTAGAATTACTGTTATACCTTAAAGTAGATTAGTCTGATTCTGTGTGTTCTGTTTATCTGCTATATTGGTACGTTCATGCATGCACTATATTACTATGTCATGATATGTTGCATGGGATTGGGATATTGATGATCGGGGAAGTGAAATTCGGTGGCTCTGCCACATATTCTGGTGACTCTGTCATATTTTGTCTGGTGGCTACGCCACGTATATTCTGTTATTCTGGTGGCTTTGCCACAATTTTGGCGATGAGCAGTGTGACTGCCATCAAGGTGTGTAGCGAATGGAGGGTTGATTGTAGAAATCCCCACAGGTGTGTTGGGCTGGTACGAGTGGTGTGTAGCAGATGGATTACTAGGCTGGGCTGGGTTGCATTGCATTGCATTGCATATATTATTTGTATAACCATGCTAATAGGGCTAAGGCCCAGTTTGATTCTGAATGGGCCTCAGGCCAGTTTGTTTCCGTAAGGGCAAAGGCCCAGTTTGTATCTTGATGGGCTCTGGCCCAGTTAATGACCGAACTAGGGGACATACACACTGAGTTCTCGTAACTCACCCCCTCTACTTTAATCTTGCAGGTAATCCCCAGCACTAAGGATTTGGAGCCGAGATGGACTCTGAGGTGGCCATACATCGTAACTTTAGTAAATTCTGTTTTACTTTATTTTAAGATTATATAATTTGGGTTATGTTTTGTAATAAGGCCTTTAGGATTTTATTTTGGTTTTAGCTTTAAATTCGGTTGGTGTCTGCTATTAAATGTTCAATACAGAATTTTCCTTTAACTTTAATTTTCATTTAAACTTTCTTTTTTGTTATGGTTTTTTTTGCTAAAGTATTAAGATGGTGTTTTCTTAAAAAGATAACGAACGGTTATTTAAAACAACACTTTAAACAAGAAGGGTTTTCAATAAAACTAACGTAACACTTTAAACAAGAACGGTTATTTAAAATTGGCTTCCGCAACTAAAAAGATTTTTTGGGAATAAAACTAACGTAACTGGGATTTTACTTAAGCTTTTAAACAAGAAGGGTTTTCAATAAAAACATGGTTTTCGAAAAACACCTAAATGTGACACGCCAGATTCCGATAAACACTTCAATGTGTTCTCAAACCACTGCATCTGATTTCTGCTACAAACAAAGTTTTCTACAATGAAATAACAACATTTTTACAACAACACCTTAAAAGTATATTTGAATTGCACAAACAACAAAGCTCGAAGTTTTCGAAAAGAATACGAAGTTTGTATTGAACACTTAGTTTTCAAACAACTTATCCTTGTGACATGCCAGATCCGGTCGTAACGTCTAGGCCGGGTTTGGGGTGTTACATTTTATGGTATTAGAGCCCGGTTGCAAAACTTGGCTTGTGGAATGGGTTCGAAAATGTTTCTCAAAATTCGTTTGAAATTTTGGTTTAGAAAAATATGTATTTATGGAAGTATGGCACCTTAGTCTCTGGCACCAAATCCGTAAGTCTTCTGATTTTGTTTGATTATATGATGAAATGTCTGTTAGTGGTAGTACATTAGAACTGTTATTATAGGAGCTAAGATTGTAGAGACTGAGACATTTCGGAATTCGATCTACGAAAACAACTTTTATATCTACTTTACATAAGACATCTGTTATTAAACACTAGAATTATAGACTGATTCATAAAACTTTTAATCAGATCAGATCGGTTTAGTAATACGAGTAAAAGGGGACGCGGACGTGGTACAAGCGGCCGTGGTAGTGGCCGAGGTTCTAGGGCTGGATCTTAAGCATCGGGGCAAAGGCTTAAAAGGGAGGCGCTGACATCGTCAGTGACTGAAACGGTGTCTCATGACCAAGTCGGAGCTGATGTGCTGACTCAGCTGGTTAAAGAGGTATTGGAGGAGGTTAAAGGAATTCGTGAAGCACTTCGAGTTGGGTGCGTGGATTGCAAGAAGAAAAGAGATCGAGGTTCCCTAAGATCGCAGTCTCGTTCTGTGAAGCACGTTAGAGCACGCCCAAACTTTCCGGCTTGCGTATGTTGTAGAAGGCATCATCCGTGTAACAGTCCGGTTTTGGGGCTAGTCAGAACAGTGGTTTCGAGACCACTAATCCGAGGTCGAGGAAAATTATTTTGACGTTAATTTATGTGCTGTAGCATGATTATATAGATGCATGAAAATTTTGGTGTTTTAATTTGAGTGATAGCATGTTTAATTGTGAAAAAGGACTAAATCGCATAAAGTGCGAGAGTTTTATTTTATAAGGTAGAGGTACATAGTAGCTATAGAATGTAATTTGGAGGATTTTAAAGTGCAATTAGGCCATTTATCTAGTGATGGTCGGCCATGTGCATAGGGGAGACAAGGGCATTTAATTTTTGGTCAAAATTGGGTGAATTAGGTGAGAAAAGATGAATAAAATAAAATGAAAAGAAAAACTATCATCTTTTACTATTCACGCTTCTCTTCCACCAAAATTTTGAAGAGAAAATAGGGGTTTTGAAGCTTAAAATTTCAGCAACTCATCTTCTTCACAAGTAAGTGATTTTGATGGTTTTAGTTGATAATTTTTGTACTTTTGGAGTCCCCAAAGCTTAAGCTTTCTAAAGAGGGGACTAGTTTGTGATATGGTTGAAAGCCTAGGGACTTACCATGAGAGAAATGATGTTGATAGCTGAGTTTTTATGGAATAAAATGAATGTTAGGGAGGTGTGAGACAACTTTTATGAATGGTGTTAGCATGAAAACACCTAAATGGGACTTGAATGCAAAGATTTAAATTGTGTCATAAATGCATGAAATAGTTGTAATGGTAAGTAGTTGTAAGAGAAATGAATGTTCATCTATGCTTGTTCATTTAGAAAATGTAGTGAAAAATGATTCACAAGCCTAGGGGCAAAATCGTAATTTTGCCAATGTACAAGGGCAAAATGGTCATTTTTGCCCAAGTGTAAAATTTGATGTATTATGATCATAGAATGATCTAAACGAATAAATTCCATTGTTATAGATCAAGAAGAGTGCAGAATCAACCTTGACCGTGGAAAAGGCAAGGTGACAGACTAAATCGTTGGTTATCACGTTTTGCATCGAGGTAAGTTTATGTGTAAACAATGCATGATTGTGTAAACATTGTGTGGCTAACTAGTGTACGGCATGATCGAGAACATGTGTGGTTCAAATGGATTAAATGTGGAAATCATGGAATAATTATTGTATGAATGATGAAATAGTCATATAAATATGTAATGACGACACCTATTGGTGGGCTAAGTGCGATACCACCTTGTTGCTAATTTACGATGGGCTATGTGCGATACCATCATCTAAAATCTTTTTGGTGGGCTATATGCGATACCATCGTCTATTCATCTTTTGGTGGGCTATGTGCGATACCACCGTATCTAATCTTTTTGGTGGGCTAAGTGCGAAACCACCGAGTGTTTCGATTATGTGTAATGGAATTAGGAATGGTGATATGTTGCATTATGTGACTTTGTGATGCTAAGTGCAGGGAAACTCTTAATGAATGTATGCATTAAATTGTGAGATGGTTGGAATGTGAGAATGGAGAAAATGAGTAAGCATGTCATGAATGTAAATTGCTTCTTGCTTAATATGTAATGCTATGTATTTGTTTAATACATGTTATAATGTGTGTTGTTTACATGTAAACTTACTAAGCTTAAAGCTTACTCCCCCTTCTCTTTTTCCCTTATTTTATAGAGTTTAAGAGCCGAGCCGGGATACGCAGCTAACCAGAAGACCGCCCACACTATCAGCTCCTCTCGGTATACTTAGACTTAATGATTTTGTAAATGGCATGTATAGGGGCTAGACTAGTTAGATTATTTTTTTATTTTGGCCAAATGTGTATTGGCCCTTGTTAAGACATTTAATTTTGTAACTTGCCATACATGATGGCTCATTTTATCACCTATGAAATTACAAAGTTATCTATGGGAGTTCATGTTGAAATTATGAGATGTTTATTAGTATGTGGAATGAATTCATGTAGTGTAAGCTATAGGGGTGCAAAGAACTTGGCAAACAGCCTTGTTGCTGTTCACATGGGTAGACACACGGGCGTGTGTCTAGGTCGTGTGAAACACACGATCAAGCCATGGGCGTGTGCCCAGGCCGTGTGAAGTCTGCACCTTGAAATTGAAATTTGAATGGTCACACGGTTAAAGCACACGGGCGTGCCTAGGCCGTGGGGAAATGGTCAGAGGCGACCATGGACCAGCCCTATGGGCGTGTGTCCAGGTCGTGTGACCCAAGTCAGTGTCGTCCACGGGTGTCGAACACAGGTGTTTAACTAGGCTTTGAGACCGTGTGAGTGTAGTCAGTATTCACCACGGTTGAGGAGCATGGGCGTGTGTGTCTACACACGGGCGTGTCACATTTCACACGGGCGTGTGAGCCCTGTAACATGAAAAATTTTCTAAGTTTTGTAAAAATTTCTAAAGTTTTTGGTTTAGTTCTGAACCACTTCCAAAGCATGTTTTGGGCCTCGTAGGCTCGTATAAGGGACTTTACGATTGAATATAAATGGTTTTAATTTAGACGTAAATTTTATAACTCGAAATTATGTGATTGCTTATGATGTGAGTCCTGTAATGCCTCGTACCCTGTTCCAGCATCAAATAGGGGTAAGGGGTGTTACATTTAGTGGTATCAGAGCTATGGTTTAGTCGGTTCTAGGACTACCGTAGCGTGAGTAGGAGTCTATCTATACATGCCATAAGCGTATGATGATAGTGTAGTGGCTTCTGATGATTTTAAACTTGTTTTATGTAGTATATAGATCCTGAACAATCGGCTGCTGATGATGCAGCTAGTAATGCGCTGGCTCCTGCGCAAGGGACTGCGCCTGTGCAGAGTAGCCCCGAGACTAGGGGTCAAAGAGAAGAGGCTCGGGAAGCCTATCTCCAAATGATGAGTAACTGGTACACTGAGTATGTACGAGCAAACCCCGATACTCAACCTCCTCCACCCCCACCTATACCTCAGCCAATTCCTGTGGCTCTCCAAGGTATAAAAATGGTGAGGACGACTAAGCCCCCGGTAGACAAAATTCGGAAGCAAGGGGCTGAGGATTTTCGAGCTAATATAGATGATGATCCTGAGCGAGCGGAGTTCTGGCTTGAGAACTCAATAAGGGTTTTTGATGAACTCTCCTGCACACTTGAGGAGAGTTTGAAATGTGTTGTGTCTTTGCTGAGGGACTCGGCATACCATTGGTGGAAAACGTTGACATCAGTGGTTCCTAAAGAGAGGGTAACGTGGGACTTCTTTTTGGAAGAGTTCCAAAAGAAGTATATAAGTCAACGGTTTGTAGACCAGAAACGGAAAGAATTCCTTGAGTTGAAGCAAGGAAAAATGACTGTGGCAGAATATGAGCGCAAATTTGTTAGGCTCAGCAAGTATGCGCAAGAATGTGTATCCACAGAAGCTACCTTATGCAAGATATTTGAAGATGGGTTGAATGAAGATGTCAGACTCTTAGTCGGGATTTTAGAGCTAAAAGAATTTGTGGTATTGGTGGATAGGGCTAGTAAGGCCGAAGAATTGAGTAAGGAAAAGAGGAAAGCCCTGAGTGAGGCTCGAGATGCGAAGAAGAGGCCGATGAGCAAATCATACTAAGCTCAATCGAAGAGGTCCAGGGAAGTGAACCCTCGGACGACTACATCAGTCGGGTATTCACAGAGAGAGCGAGGCAACATGTATTCGGGTTCAAGAGTTCAGGCCACTTCAATGGCAAGTGTGGGCAACCCAAAGTTCAAACCAGAGTGCCCAAGTTGTGGCAGACATCACACTGGGGAGTGTTGGGGAAATAATCGAAATTGCTATAAGTGTGGATCCCCCGACCATCTCATCCGCAGCTTGTCCCGAAGGGGGATGACAAGGAGAGGAAGCAAGTGATAAGATCAAGCAGTGCATCCTTCAGAGGTAGGCCACAAAAGAACCCGGGAGGCGGAACTAGTGGTAGAGGTGTATCACGGGATACCACTGTGAGGTCAGAGGGTCGGGCGCCAGCAAGAACTTATGCTATTCGCGCTCGAGAAGAGGCATCATCACCGGATGTAATAACGTGTACATTTTCCCTCTATGACACCTCTGTTATTGCTTTACTTGACCCGGGATCAACTCATTCTTATATTTGTATGAGACTGGCATCTAGTTTAAGTATGACTGTTCAGTCTACTAAATTTGTGGTAAAAGTAACAAACCCACTAGGTAAACAGGGGTTACTTGACAAGGTGTGTAGGAACTGTCCTCTGATAATTAAGGGTCATTATTTCCCGGTAAACCTTATGTTGTTGCCGTTTGATGAATTTGATTTGATTCTTGGTATGGATTGGTTGACTGCCCATAGTGTTTTAGTGAATTGTGGTAGTAAATTTATTGAATTGAATTGTGAAAATGGAGATGTTATTCGGGTTGAATCAGGTGAGTCAGATAATTTACCGGTGATGATCTCTTCCATGATAATTGAGAAATGTCTGAGAAAAGGGTACGAATCTTATCTCGCTTTTGTATTAAACACTCAAGAATCAAGTAAGGATTGAAACAAGACGGTTGTATGTGAGTATCCTGGATGTATTCTCGAAGAGTTGCCCTGATTACCCCGGCTAGAGAGGTCGAGTTTGGAATCGAGTTAATTCCGGAACATCACCTATTTCAGCTTGCTCAGATAGGATGGCCCCGCTAGAGTTGAAAGAACTGAAAGTTCAGCTTGCAAGAATTGATCGATAAGGGTTTTGCAAGACCGAGCTATTCACCGTAAGGTGCCCAAAGATTTTTGTAAAGAAGAAAGATGGGTCAATGAGATTGTGCATAGACTACAAACAACTCAACAAAGTAATCGTGAAGAACAAGTATCCTTTGCCGAGGATAGATGATCTATTTGATCAACCGGGCGGAGCTACAATGTTCTCCAAGATTGACTCGAGGTCCAGCTATTACCGCTTGAGGTTAAGGAGCAAGATGTACCAAAATGGCATTCCGCATTTGCAGGTATGGCCATTATGAGTTTCTGGTCATGCCGTTCGGTTTAACGAATGCTCCTGCAATTTTTATGGACTTAATGAACCGTGTCTTCCGACCGTATTTGGACAAGTTTGTGGTTGTCTTTATTGACGACATATTGGTTTATTCTCGAGATGAGAGTGATCATGCAGAACATCTAAGAATTGTCTTACAGACCTTAAGAGACAAGCAGTTATTTGCTAAACTTAGTAAAAGCGAGTTTTGGCTACGAGAGGTAGGGTTCCTGGGACATATTGTGTCGGGTGAAGGTATTAGAGTGGATTCGGGAAAGGTCTTGGCTATTGTGGAGTGGAAACCGCCGAGGAACGTGTCGGAAGTCAGAAGCTTTCTGGTATTAGCAGGGTACTATAGGCGGTTTGTGAAGGGATTCTCTATGATTGCTACTCCAATGACGAAACTATTACACAAGGATGTTAAGTTTGAATGGACTGAAAAATGCCAACAAAGTTTCGAGAGATTGAAAATGTTGTTGACAGAGGCACCGGTTTTGGTACAACCCGAGTCCGAAAGGAGTTTGTAGTCTTGAAAGACGCGCCGTTAAATGGTCTCATACTGTGTGTTGATGTAAGAGGGTAAGGTAATCGCTTACGCCTCGAGATAACTAAAACCACATGAGAAAAATTATCCGACTCATGACCTGGAGTTGGCCGCAATTGTTTTCGCGTTAAAGATTTGACGCCATTACCTATATGGTGAGAAGTGTCGAATCTTCACTGATCATAAGAGTTTGAGGTACTTGATGGATCAAAAGGAATTAAATCTACGGCAGCGACGGTGGCTCGAACTATTGAAGGATTATGAGCTAGTGATCGATTACCATCTGGGGAAAGCAAATGTAGTTGCGGATGCTTTAAGTAGAAAATCCTTGTATGCTTTGAGAGCTATGAGCACGAGTTTGTCATTGTCTGATGATGGTGCTATACTGGCCGAGTTGAGAGCTAGACCACTATTTGTTCAACAGATATATGATGCTCAAAAGAATGATAGTGAGATACTAGCTAAAAGAGCTAAATGTGAATCAGGGACTAATTCTGAATTCCGGGTGAGTTCGGATGGTTGCTTAATGTTCCATGATAGAATTTGTGTGCCTAAATATGACAAGTTGATCCGAGAAATTCTACGGGAAGCATATAGTAGTTATTTGTCAGTACACCCGGGCAGCACGAAAATGTATAATGGTCTAAAGAAATTCTATTGGTGGCCAGGAATGAAAAGAGACATCTCGGAGTATGTAACAAGATGTCTGATTTGTCAGCAAGTGAAAGCGAGCATCAAGTGCCTTCGGATTGCTTCAGCGTTGATGGTCCCCAAGTGGAAATGGGATCAGATTACCATGGATTTTGTTACGGGCTTGCCTATGACCCCGAAAAAGAAAGATGCTGTGTGGGTTGTCGTAGATAAACTAACAAAGTCGGCTCACTTTATTCCAGTACGTGTTGATTATTCACTGGATAAAGTAGCTGAGTTGTATGTGGCAAAGATAGTGAGATTTCATGGTGTGCCTGTATCCATTATATCGGATAGAGATCCGAGATTTACTTCGAGATTTTGTCAGAAGTTGCAAGAAGCCTTAGGAACGAGGTTGAATTTTAATACCGCATTCCATCCGCAAACTGATGGTCAGTCCGAGAGAGTAATTCAAGTTTTGGAAGATATGCTTCGATGCTGTGTGTTAGACTTTGAAGGTAGTTGGGAGAGATATCTACCTTTGGTCAAATTCGCCTACAATAATAGCTATCAGTCGAGTATACATATGGCACCGTATGAGGCTTTGCATGGTCGTAAATGTCGGACTCCCTTGTATTGGACCGAGCTGAGTGAGAAGCAAGTTCATGGGGTTGATCTAGTTAAAGAGACTGAGGAAAAAGTGAAAGTGATTCGGGATAGTTTAAAAGCTGCTTCAGACCGGCAAAAGTCATACGCGGATTTGAAAAGAAAGGAAATTAAATTTCAAGTGGGCGACAAAGTATTTCTGAAAGTGTCACCGTGGAAGAAAATATTGAGATTTGGTCGAAAAGGCAAATTGAGTCCGAGATTCATAGGGCCGTATGAGATTACTGAAAGGATTTGGCCAGTAGCATATCGGTTGGCTTTACCGGTAGAGTTAGGGAAAATTCATAATGTGTTCCATGTATCAATGCTAAGGCGTTATCGTTCCGATCCTTCGCATGTGATTCCTCCGACAGAAATTAAGATAAGACCAGATATGACATATGAGGAAGAGCCGGTTAAAATCTTAGCTCGAGAAATGAAACAGTTGAGGAATAAGGACATAGCCTTAGTAAAAGTGTTGTGGCAAAAACACGGTGTAGAAGAGGCTACGTGGGAACCGGAGGAAGCCATGAGAGAGCAATATCCAAACCTCTTTACCGGTAAGATTTTCGAGGGCGAAAATCCCTAAAGAGGGGGAGAGTTGTGACAGTTCGGTTTTGGGGCTAGTCAGAATAGTGGTTTCGAGACCACTAATCCGAGGTCGAGGAAAATTATTTTGACGTTAATTTATGTACTGTAGCATGATTATATGGATGCATGAAAATTTTGGTGTTTTAATTTGAGTGATAGCATGCTTAATTGCGAAAAAGGACTAAATCGCATAAAGTGCGAGAGTTTTATTTTATAAGGTAGAGGTACCTAGTAGCTATAGAATGTAATTTGGAGGATTTTAAAGTGCAATTAGGCCATTTATCTAGTGATGGCCGGCCATGTGCATAGGGGAGACAAGGACATTTAATTCTTGGTCAAAATTGGGTGAATTAGGTGAGAAAAGATGAATAAAATAAAGTGAAAAGAAAAACTATCATCTTTTACTATTCACACTTCTCTTCCACCGAAATTTTGAAGCGAAAATAGGGGTTTTGAAGCTTAAAATTTCAGCAACTCATCTTCTTCACAAGTAAGTGATTTTGATGGTTTTAGTTGATAATTTTTGTACTTTTGGAGTCCCCAAAGCTTAAGCTTTCTAAAGAGAGGGCTAGTTTGTGATATGGTTGAAAGTCTAGGGACTTACCATGAGAGAAATGATGTTGATAGCTGAGTTTTTATGGAATAAAATGAATGTTAGGGAGGTGTGAGACAACTTTTATGAATGGTGTTAGCATGAAAACACCTAAATGGGACTTGAATGCAAAGATTTAAATTGTGTCATAAATGCATGAAATAGTTGTAATGGTGAGTAGTTGTAAGAGAAATAAATGTTCATCTATGCTTGTTCATTTAGAAAATGTAGTGAAAAATTATTCACGAGCCTAGGGGCAAAATCGTAATTTTGCCAATGTACAAAGGCAAAATGGTCATTTTTGCCCAAGTGTAAAATTTGATGTATTATGATCATAGAATGATCTAAACGAATAAATTTCATTGTTATAGATCAAGAAGAGCGCAGAATCAACCTTGACCGTGGAAAAGGCAAGGTGACGGACTAAATCGTTGGTTATCACGTTTTGCACCGAGGTAAGTTTATGTGTAAAAAATGCATGATTGTGTAAACATTGTGTGGCTAACTAGTGTACGGCATGATCGAGAACATGTGTGGTTCAAATGGATTAAATGTGGAAATCATGGAATAATTATTGTATGAATGATAAAATAGTCATATAAATATGTAATGACGACACCTATTGGTGGGCTAAGTGCGATACCACCTTGTTGCTAATTTACGATGGGCTATGTGCGATACCATCGTCTAAAATCTTTTTGGTGGGCTAAGTGCGATACCACCTTGTTGCAAATTTACGATGGGCTATGTGCGATACCATCGTCTATTCATCTTTTGGTAGGCTATGTGCGATACCACCGTATCTAATCTTTTTGGTGGGCTAAGTGCGAAACCACCGAGTGTTTCGATTATGTGTAATGGAATTAGGAATGGTGATATGTTGTATTATGTGACTTTTTGATGCTAAGTGCAGGGAAACTCTTAATGAATGTATGCATTATATTGTGAGATGGTTGGAATGTGAGAATGGAGAAAATAAGTAAGCATGTCATGAATGTAAATTGCTTCTTGCTTAGTATGTAATGCTATGTATTTGTTTAATACATGTTATAATGTGTGTTGTTTACATGTAAACTTACTAAGCTTAAAGCTTACTCCCCCTTCTCTTTTTCCCTTGTTTTATAGAGTTTAAAAGCCGAGCCAGGATATGCAGCTAACCAGAAGACCGCCCACACTATCAGCTCCTCTCGGTATACTTAGACTTAATGATTTTGTAAATGGCATGTATAGGGGCTAGACTAGTTAGATTATTTTGTTATTTTGGCCAAATGTGTATTGGCCCTTGTTAAGACATTTAATTTTGTAACTTGCATGCATGATTGTAACAACCCAAACCCGGCCCAAACACTACGACCGAATTTGATTTGTTACGGAGTAAAAACTTGTGAATACCATTTCGAAAAACATTTAATTTCCATTGAAAACTCCCCGTTTTCGGTTGTCTTGTCAAAGCTACACTGAGATTTAAAATTGGAATTTTAATTAAGTCCGTTTGTTATACCAGTTTCATGTGTGCCCGATGGCACGAATAAACTTTTTCGTGTTACTTAAGAAAACATGTGATTTAATTCAATTTAATAGTATAGTCTAAGCAAATATCCAACATAAAAGAAAATAACACAAATATAGTTTATGGAGGCCTTATTACAACCAAAGTGAAAATAGGCAAAATTTAAAGTTCTATAAATCTAAATCCACTGCATGGCCACCTCGAGTCCAACCTAGCTCCTCCACCGCCATCTACGAGTCACCTGAAAAATGTTAAAGGAGAAGGTGAGTCACCAAGACTCATGATGTAACCCTTCCCCTGGTTAATACAACGCTTCATACACAACATGTAACAGTTAATTATGCAGAGTATCGTGTACCCAACCTAGCCAACCAAACACCTTTGTCTACCCCATGTGGTACCAAACCACTGGTGACCGTAGTCACGATGTGTTACCAAAACACCGGTGGTGCCAAACCACCGGTGACATATAGTCACAATGTGCTACCAAAGCACCGGTGTCCGTGAGACACAAATCGGGTGATGGGGCCAACCCATCGTGTGATACCAAATCACCGCGCATTTATCCCATATCTCAAGTGGGGCCAACCCACGGTGGTGTTAACCACGGGACAAGTCGCTATGAGGTACCAAACCTCCGAGGTACCAAACCTCCGTGACATATAGTCACGAGCAGCTACCAAAGCACCGGTGCTCGCGTCGACGATATCACCGCCCCTCCTCTCATCAACCCATGTCAAGCGCTTAATAACAAAGACATACATATATCACATGTATTAAATAATCCATGCTTCCCAAAAGCATTATTATCAATCTCATACAAATAGAGACTTACCAGGATCCTTGCTTGTACCATTAAGGCACTACTGCCATATCTACATAGAGCAGATTTACACATAACATACACTTAATACACTTTATTAACTATTATAAGTGTGTATGTACACACCTGATTCAAATGTTAACTCCAAATCCCAAAGAGTCAATCGGCCACCTCCTGCTTTCTTGTTCCTATATTCGGCCAAACTCAAAGGTTTAGTGTCCTTTGTCCATTCGGCCAAACCACCATATCCAAAGGGTTAATTATTGAACCCAAAAACCTTACCTAATACCTTCGGTGCTAGACTTAGTACACTTTTTACACCTCCGTTTCCACCCTACAATCGGCAACCATTAATAGCCACTTAATAGCCTTCGGCTTATAACACTTAAAGAAATTAGACTATTAACACATCCTTACCATGACTTACCAACCAATTGCTCGAAGGTGACGGCTTCACTAGATCAACACCTCGAAGGCCCTACAACAACCGATTCCGAATCAGATGATTCATACTTGCAATCTAATGCCGAGATCGGCTCTTACCCTTGTTGATAGTCGATAGAGAAAAGAATGTGGGAGAAGAGTTTCGGCATACTTACCTTCTTCTATGACCGATTGGAAAAACTAAAAAGGGATTACCCTTGCTTGATATTCGGCCAAAACTTCACAAAGTAAGGAGAAAAGAATTCGGCTAAAGTGGAAAGAAAATAGTGAGAAAAGGGAGATAGGGATTCGGTTTTGAGAAAAAAGAAAAGAAACAGAGAGGGAAAGAGAGTTTTCGGTACACCACTAGAGCATATTCGGCCAAGGGGAAAGAAAATAATAGGGGAGGAAGGTGGTAGAAGATTCGGCTTTGAGAGCTTGAGAGAATGGTGAAAACGCAAGAGCAAAAGAGGGCTAGGGAATTCGGCTAATAGGAAAAGAAGTAAAAGAAAACTTGGGCACTCTTCTCTCCCCTATACTCGCCTCTCTAGCCGTCCACTCCTCTTCAACAAGGAGTCCCACATTCGGCCATCACCTAGTTTTTCTCTAGGCCACCCACTTGATTTAATTCAAACACTTTTGAATTAATAAAAAAAATAATCTCCTAGTAAACCTCATTTATCTCCCATTATCCTTGAGATTAAACAATTAAAAATCTAATTTCAATGCTCATATTATCTCTTATTAATACTATTTATTAAAAGAGTTTGAAGGAGAAAACTCTCCCCTTTGTGCCGTCCAAATAAAAACAAAAGGGGAATTTCCGTGACTCGAACACAAGCTCTCCCTTGCTCCTTGGTGGCGTCACATGTAGCTCTTAAGTGGGCTTCTTTTGCCACTTTACCAAGGGCTTTTTAGTGTTAATAATACCCACATTTATTCTTATAACACCACTTACCAAGGCTCCTTCTTTTAAAATTAAAAACGAAATTTCCCAAACAAACCTAAGACACTCAAAGCCTTAAATTAAGTTCTATTATTCCATTAATAACATCGCAAATTGCTCATAACAAGAAAATAGTCAAATTCCAAATAACCCCATATTTGGGATGTTACGCTTCTACCCCTTAAAATAAATTTCGTCCTCGAAATTCCTTGATCAGAAGAGATGGGGGTATTGCTGCCGCATCACCTCCTCGGGCTCCCACGTAGCTTCTTCCACTCCGTGGTTCCGCCATAACACTTTTACTAAAGGCACTGCCTTCCTACGTAGAATTTTCACATCCCGATCTACTATCTGAACCGGTTCTTCCTCAAAAGATAAATCCGTGTTCACCTCAATCTCTGCTACTGGCACAACGTGCGAAGGATCTGACCGATACCGTCTCAGCATTGACACATGAAATACGTTATGAATCTGACTCAGTTCTGCCGGCAGCTCTAGCTGATAAGCCACTGGTCCTACTCGCTTCACCACAGTATATGGCCCAATGAACCTTGGGCTTAACTTCCCTTTCCGTCCAAATCTCAACACCTTTTTCCAAGGCGACACTTTCAGAAAGACTTTGTCTCCCACAGCATACTCCACTTCCTTGCGTTTGAGATCGGCATAAGACTTCTGCCTATCCGATGCTTCCTTGAGACGAGACCGAATCACCTTGACTTTGTCTTCCGTCTCGGTTACCAATCTGGACCCAGAACTTGTCTTTCTCCCAACTCTGTCCAACATGTAGGAGTTACGACACTTTCGTCCATATAGGGCCTCATATGGAGCCATTTGAATACTCGCTTGATAACTATTGTTATAAGCGAATTCCGCTAATGGTAGGTACTCCTCCCAACTACCACTAAAATCCAAGACACAGCCTCTTAACATGTCTTCTAAAATCTGTATCACCCTTTCCGATCGTCAGTCGATCGTGGATGGAAAGCCGTCTTCGAAATCTAACCGTGTACCTAAAGCTTGATGCAATGCTTTCCAAAACCTTGACGTGAATCTGGGATCTCTATCCGAGATAATCGACACTGGCACGCCATGCAACCTCACTATTTCACCCACATACAGCTTTGCTAGCTTCTGGAGTGAGTAATCCACTCTTACCGGCATGAAGTGAGCTGATTTAGTCAAAGCGATCCACAATTACCTGCATCGCATCCTTCTTGGTGGGCGTAAGGGTAGCCCACTAACAAAATCCATGGTGATTCTCTCCCATTTCCATTGAGGATCTTTATTGGTTGAAGTAGTCCCGATGGTGACCGATGTTCACCTTAACCTGCCGACACGTCGACACTTCCTACGAACTCCGTTATCTCACGCTTCAACCTGTGCCACGTAATCTGTTTCGCAAATCTCCATACATCTTGCTTCCCCGGGATGCATAGCGTATGGGCTGCTATG
Source organism: Gossypium sturtianum (assembly GCA_025698515.1). Taxonomy (NCBI): domain Eukaryota; kingdom Viridiplantae; phylum Streptophyta; class Magnoliopsida; order Malvales; family Malvaceae; genus Gossypium; species Gossypium sturtianum. The sequence continues at coordinate 93,033,757 of CM046949.1, forward strand.
TGCATCTTGGAGAATTTTCTCGCCTTAATTCTCGATCTTTTGGCATACATACTGCGTCCTTGAAAACAAAGCACTCCTTCACGAGCATGCATCGTACCCTTCCAAACTACCGCCTTGAACTTGTACCCTCTTGAACTCAAGCCTTCATCCACTAACCGCTTTTCCTTAATCTCTCAATCCATGTCGGCTTAACTTGAAGTTCTGCCAAAAGACTCCCATCGTCATATAGACTTAACCGAGCGAACATCGCTCTTAAGTCCGTCACAACCTTCCGGCTCAATGCGTCAGTTACCACATTAGCCTTTCCCGGATGGTACTCGATTGAACAATCATAGTCCTTTAGTAGTTCAATCCATCGACGCTGCCTCGATTCGATCTTTCTCGAGTCGGAAGATACCTCAAGCTTTTGTGATCCGTGTAGACCATCGACTTCTCTCCATACAGTAATGTCTCCATATCTTGTGAGCGAAGACCGCATGCTAACTCTAAGTCGTGCGTTGGGTAGTTAACCTCATGCGATCTTAACTGACGGGATGCATAGGCTACTACCTTCCCATCCTGCATCAACACACATCCCAAACCGGTGTGAGATGCATCACAATAAACTGTGAATAACTTTCCTGCTTCAGGCTGTACCAAAACCGGAGCTTCCGTCAAAATCTTCCTTAGCTTATCAAAGCTTTCTTGCTTTTTTTCCGTCCATACAAACGGGACACCTTTCCTTAGCAACTTAGTTAACTGGCGCTGCTATTAGAGAGAATCCTTCCACGAATCTCAGATAGTATCCTGCTAAACCTGAAAACTTCGTATTTCACCACCGTCCTAGGTGGTTTCCACTCAATATCGCTTCAATCTTGCGAGGGTCTACCCTAATTCCTTCACCGATACTACATGACCTAAGAAAGCCACCTCCTAAGCCAAAATTCACACTTACTGAATTTGGCATATAATCTCTTCCCCAATACTTGCGTAACTATCCGTAAATGCTTGTCATGCTCCTCTTACGTCTTTGAGTAAACCAATATGTCGCTCTATAAACACCACGACGAATCGGTCCAAGTCTTCTTTGGAATACCCTATTCATCAAGTCCATGAATGCCGCCGGTGCATTGGTCAACCGAATGGCATTACCAGAACTCAAAATGCCCATACCGAGTTCGAATGCCGTTTTGTGAACATCAGCCTCCTTTACCTTAAGTTGATGATATCCTGACCTAAGGTCTATCTTCGAAAACACCGAGGCACCCTTCAGTTGATCAAACAAGTCGTCAATCCGAGGCAACGGATACTTGTTCTTGATTGTTAACTTGTTCAACTGACGGTAGTCGATGCACATCCGCATAGAACCGTCCTTCTTCTTGACAAACAACACAGGCGCTCCCCACGGAGATATACTTGGTCGTATAAACCCTCTATCCAAGAGCTCCACGAATTTGAGCCTTTAGCTCCACCAATTCCTTTGGTGCCATTCGGTATGGTGCTATGGACACAGTGCCGTTCGGTAGCAAGTCTATACCGACTCGACTTCTCGATCCGAGGCAAACCCTAAGTTCTTCCGGGAAAACATCAACAAATTCCCCAACCGTTCGGACCTTTTCAATTACTAACCCTTTAGCTTCCAAAGCACAGATTTGAACCAAATACGCCTCACAACCCTTCTTGACCATCTTTTGACCTTCAAGGCGCGTTACTACATTGGATAGATAATTCCTTCGATCTCCTATCATAACCACTTCATCACCTTCGCCTGCTTTAAGGACCATGCACTTAGCCAGCGCAATCCAAACTCGCTTGGTACTTAACCAACCAATCCATACCAAGGATCAAATCGAACTCCCCAAACGGTAGTTCCATTAGATCAGCTACAAATACTACCCCTTGAAGTTCTAGGGTACGCCTCTATAGAGTTTATCTACGACTACGGAGTGACCTAAGGGGCTAACTACGCTCATCTCCTAGAAGCGCTTTGATTTTAGGTCCATAGTTCCTACCACACTACAAGCAATGTGCGAGTGCGTCGAGCCCACATCAATCAATGCAACATAAGGAAAACCGAAAATTAGAAACGTCATCGGTTATGACATCCGTGCGTCACCTTCTTCGCGACACCTCGGCCAGCGTAAACTAAGCCGTGCCGCCTAGCCTCGTGTTGCCCAACCTCTCGCTTTGAGTTCCACGACCTCGGTTAGGGACCGTTGTTTCCTCTACCATTACCACGACCCTCTCGTGGTCCTACGTTTCTATCCCGAGCACAGTTACGTCGTCCTTCCGTCGCTTCTTAGCTAGTTTCTCGGGGACAATCTCGTACGCGATGCTCCAAAGACCCACACTCAAAACATCCTTTATCACCGGTCCAACATCCTCCCCAATGGGTCTTTCCAGCGGCGATTGCACTTGAGTCGGCCTTTGATTAGCGATCGTGGGCCTTCTTTGCTGATTGGGCCCACTTGGCCTAGCCTTTTCTCGAGCACCCCGCTTGATCCAAATGACCCAAAACTTCTATTCTGATTGTTCTTACTATAGTTCGCCTCACACCTCCTTGATTCCTTCCGGCTACCTTAGCCTTCTCCACTAGAGATGAGAACTCACGAACTCGCTGTGGGGCAATCGGTAACCTTAAATCATCTCGAGTCCGTCCTCAAAGCGGACACACATGCTCATGTTCGTGAGCCACGATGCCTCTCGCATATCTACTCACCCTTAGAAATTCCGCCTCATATTCCGACACGGACTTAGTTCCTTGAACTAATCCCGAAAAAGCCTTTCTCACAAGGCGTCGGTGTAGCTAATGCCCACATACTTTTTCTCGATGGCGGTTCAAATACTCCCAAGTCAAATCATCTGCTGTAGCCCCATCTCGAACCGTAAGCCACCACCGAGCACGCTTCATCCTTTAGAAGCGACATCGCCCCTTTCGACTTCTCTTCCCGGTCAAAGTCAAGGTCATCCATAATTCTTTCGATTGACTCGGTAATATTCCACGCACTGGGTGCCACTCCCGACACACCTCGGAATACCTCCGCTCCGTTAGATCGAGTCGCCGGGATAGATTTCCGAGCTCCAACATTTCCACCGCCCCACCACCATCTCCAAGACTCGCAACACGACTTGAGTCACCGACTCGCCACCGGCCTCGCTCTCGGCTCCTCACTCTAAAAGTAGGAGGTGGTGGTGGCGATGGTACCTCATTTTCCGAACCTTGTCCCGACTGACGGGTTCGCACACCGTCATCCTACCCCTACCACGTCCACGGCGTCCCACGTCCTCTAGAACTCATTCTATCTACCGCGCTTTTAATCTGATTAAGAAAAATTTTATGCGTTAGCATTTGTTTCACTTTTATTACTCATGAAGAAATTTTATGGATAAGGTTTAATCGTAGATTCTTTCGAGCAAACAATGTTTCAGCTTTCCTATCCTAGTTCACACAAAGAAGTTCATGCATCCATTCCTTAATACTTTCCATACCTATTCACTCATCGGACATTTCTGCCCATTTCTAACCCAGGGGTATTTTCGTCTTTTTCCCTACAGGGGTATTTTCGTAATTTTCCAGAACCAATATATTTTACTGATGCTTTCCAAAGCTAAGTTATTGAATGTTTTATAAAATAGTTGAAATTTTTGGGCAAAACCGTCGAATCAATATTTTATGGATCAGGGGCATTTTGGTAATTTTACTCCTAAGGGTATTTCTGTAATTTTTTTTCACAAGTCAAGTTTTCCGAGAAAAACATTGTATACCTAGTGTTCTAGGGTTTAAGAGGGTTATTGGATAAGTTTTGAAAACATTAGGGCTTGTTGTCTCGTTCTATTTTGAAAAACAAGGCTAATTCCCTTTTTGGGTTTTAATCATTGTTTTTAGCCTATGACCGAGCCTTCTTGGTCGTAGTGAACCAAAGCTACGCACCGTGCGTAATTCAAGTGAAGAGGAGGTGGGTCACGCGACCGCTTAAATACCAAGCTCTCACCGAACCTTTCTAGACATGCGCATGCAGGTTACCACACCACCGAGCCTTCCGAGTTAGGGTGAACCGGCTACGCACACTGTAGGATACCTGCGAAGAGGAGGTGAGTCACGAGGACCGCTTAAATACCGTGCTCTTCCGATCCAATCCTAGACATGCGTCACAGGGTTACCACACCCTAGCTCATTGACTAAGTCATAGGTTGGTTTAGTTCTTTAAGTCTTATGCTTCATTGTGTTTGAGTAATCTAGCCTTAGGGTCCAAGTCCTATAAATCTATCTACGTTCCATGCTTCCTACCCTTCTACAGAATATAATTCACAGAAAGGTTTAGATGTACTTACCAGGCGGATCGGTCGCCGGAGACTCGGGCCATGCTGCTTAAAACCCAAAAATCATTTCATGAGGCCTACTAAAACATTTTTGGGCCTTGGGCCCCACAACCAGCTTTGAACTGGCTCGATATTACCAGTCAGTAACAACCCAAACCCGCCCAAACACTACGACCGAATTTGATTTGTTACGGAGTAAAACTTGTGAATACCATTTCAAAAACATTTAATTTCTATTGAAAACTCCCGTTTTTCGTTGTCTTGTCAAAGCTACACTTGAGATTTAAAATTGGAATTTTAATTAAGTCCGCTTGTTATACTAGCTTTCATGTGTGTGCGATGGCACGAATAAACTTTTTCGTGTTACTTAAGAAAACATGTGATTTAATTCAATTTAATAGTATAGTCTAAGCAAATATCCAACATAAAAGAAAATAACACAAATATAGTTTATGGAGGCCTTATTACAACCAAAGTGAAAATAGGCAAAATTTAAAGTTCTATAAATCTAAATCCACTGCATGGCCACCTCGAGTCCAACCGGCTCCTCCACCGCCATCTACGAGTCACCTGAAAAATGTTAAAGGAGAAGGTGAGTCACCAAGACTCAGTATGTAACCCTTCCCCCGGTTAATACAACGTTTCATACACAACATATAACAGTTAATTATGCAGAGTATCGTGTACCCAACCTAGCCAACCAAACACCTTTGTCTACCCCATGTGGTACCAAACCACTGGTGACCGTAGTCACGATGTGTTACCAAAACACTGGTGGTGCCAAACCACCGTGACATATAGTCACAATGTGCTACCAAAGCACCGGTGTCCGTAGACACAAATCGGGTGATGGGGCCAACCCATCGTGGTGATACCAAATCACCGCGCATTTATCCCATATCTCAAGTGGGGCCAACCCACGGTGGTGTTAACCACGAGGACAAGTCGCTATGAGGTACCAAACCTCCGGAGGTACCAAACCTCCGTGACATATAGTCACAAGCAGTGCTACCAAAGCACCGGTGCTCGTCAAAGACGATATCACCGCCCCCTCCTCTCATCAACCCATGTCAAGCGCTTAATAACAAAGACATACATATATCACATGTATTAAATAATCCATGCTTCCCAAAAGCATTATTATCAATCTCATACAAATAGAGACTTACCAGATCCTTGCTTGTACCATTAAGGCACTACCGCCATATCTACATAGAGCGATTTACACATAACATACACTTAATACACTTTATTAACTATTATAAGTGTGTATGTACACACCGATTCAAATGTTAACTCCAAATCCCAAAGAGTCAATCGCCACCTCCTCGCTTTCTTGTTCCTATATTCGCCAAACTCAAAGGTTTAGTGTCCTTTGTCCATTCGCCCAAACCACCATATCCAAAGGGTTAATTATTGAACCCAAAAACCTTACCTAATACCTTCTGGTGCTAGACTTAGTACACTTTTTACACCTCCGTTTCCACCCTACAATCGGCAACCATTAATAGCCACTTAATAGCCTTCTGACTTATAACACTTAAAGAAATTAGACTATTAACACATCCTTACCATGACTTACCAACCAATTGCTCAAGGTGACGGCTTCACTAGATCAACACCTCGAAGGCCCTACAACAACCGATTCCGAATCGGATGATTCATACTTGCAATCTAATGCCGAGATCGGCTCTTACCCTTGTTGATAGTCGATAGAGAAAAGAATGTGGGAGAAGAGTTTCGCATACTTACCTTCTTCTATGACCGATTGGAAAAACTAAAAGGGATTACCCTTGCTTGATATTCGGCCAAAACTTCACAAAGTAAGGAGAAAAGAATTCAAGCAAAGTGGAAAGAAAATAGTGAGAAAAGGGAGATAGGGATTCGGTTTTGAGAAAAAAGAAAAGAAACAGAGAGGGAAAGAGAGTTTTCGGTACACCACTAGAGCATATTCGGCCAAGGGGAAAGAAAATAATAGGGGAGGAAGGTGGTAGAAGATTCGGCTTTGAGAGCTTGAGAGAATGGTGAAAACGCAAGAGCAAAAGAGGGCTAGGGAATTCGGCTAATAGGAAAAGAAGTAAAAGAAAACTTGGGCACTCTTCTCCCCCTATACTCAGTCTCCTAGCCGTCCACTCCTCTTCAACAAGGAGTCCCACATTCGGCCATCACCTAGTTTTTCTCTAGGCCACCCACTTGATTTAATTCAAACACTTTTGAATTAATAAAAAATAATCTCCTAGTAAACCTCATTTATCTCCCATTATCCTTGAGATTAAACAATTAAAAATCTAATTTCAATGCTCATATTATCTCTTATTAATACTATTTATTAAAAGAGTTTGAAGGAGAAAACTCTCCCCCTTGTGCCGTCCCAAATAAAAACAAAAGGGGAATTTCCGTGACTCGAACACAAGCTCTCCCTTGCTCCTTGGTGGCGTCACATGTAGCTCTTAAGTGGGCTTCTTTTTGCCACTTTACCAAGGGCTTTTTAGTGTTAATAATACCCACATTTATTCTTATAACACCACTTACCAAGGCTCCCTTCTTTTAAAATTAAAAAAAACGAAATTTCCCAAACAAACCGGCACACTCAAAGCCTTAAATTAAGTTCTATTATTCCATTAATAACATCGCAGCTGTTCATAACAAGAAAATAGTCAAATTCCAAATAACCCCATATTTGGGATGTTACAATGATGGCTCATTTTATCACCTATGAAATTACAAAGTTATCTATGGGAGTTCATGTTGAAATTATGAGATGTTTATTAGTATGTGGAATGAATTCATGTAGTGTAATCTATAAGGTTGCAAAGAACTTGGCTAACAGCCTTGTTGCTGTTCACATGGGTAGACACACGGGCGTGTGTCTAAGTCGTGTGAAACACACGATCAAGCCATGGGCGTGTGCCCAGGCCGTGTGAAGTCTGCACCTTGAAATTGAAATTTGATTGGTCACACGGTTAAAGCACACGGGCGTGCCTAGGCCATGGGGAAATGGTCAGAGGCGACCACGGACCAGCCCTATGGGCGTGTGTCCAGGTCGTGTGACCCAAGTCAGTGTCGTCCACGGGTGTCGAACACGGTCGTGTGACTAGGCTTTGATACCGTGTGAGTGTAGTCAGTATTCACCACGGTTGAGGAGCATGGGCGTGTGTGTCTACACACGGGCGAGTCATATTTCACACGGGCGTGTGAGCCCTGTAAAATTAAAAATTTTCTAAGTTTTGTAAAAATTTCTAAAGTTTTCGGTTTAGTTTCGAACCACTTCCAAAGCATGTTTTGGGCCTCGTAGGCTCGTATAATGGACTTTACGATTGAATATAAATGGTTTTAATTTGGACGCAAATTTTATAACTCGGAATTGTGTGATTGCTTATGATGTGAGTCCTAGTAATGCCTCGTACTGCTCCAAATACGAATAGGGTGCGGGTGTTACAATCCGGGTGAATGTTGGAGGAGGTCCGGTGCATGCTTGAGATGCGGGTCTAAGGAGCATAGGGCCCGGGTTTGTTCCATCACCATTAAGTCAGGTATGTTTAGGTTGGATGGGATGTTTGAATGTAGAAAATTTTATGAATGTGTGATAAGTACCTGTTTGTTCCTGTGGTTAGATATTTGACTATGTGAAGAGGTTTCTTAAGTAGGTTAAAAGAGTATTAGTGTTATTAAGATCAGAGTGCGCAGCATGAGCATAGTATGGTAGATTAGGATGTGTGATTGTTCCTATAGTTGGAAATTTCGAGGACAAAATTTCTCTAAGGAGGGTAGATTTGTAACGACCCGAATTTGGGCCTGGTAGAATTAGGCCCATTGGGCCTTGGACCGGAGAGCGTTTAAATTTTTTGGGAATAAGAGAACAGCTCTAGTGCAAGTTGGACCTATTAGGAGAGTGATTTTGGAAGGTTAGGGGGTTACTATGAAGTTTCGGGTTCAAGATTAGGTCATAGGAAAATTTTAGTTTTGGGCACTTAAGTGGGGAGAGCTGTAGGAGGTAAGGCTTAAAGGAAATTGATGGTGTTTTGCTAGCACTATTGGGCTTGTGGTGTAGTGGCAAAATGGCACCACTTAGGGGGCAAGGGAGTGACGCCATAGGGAAGGAAGGTGATCTAAGGTTCAAGTCTTGGCACTTGCATTTCTTTTTAGATTACCCTTATAAATGGATTTAGGCATTGGCCATAGGCTTGTCTCTAATTGCCTATGTTTTAAGACACAAGATGAGTTGGTGGCTCAGTGGTGTGGCGTCAAGGGTGGCGCAAGGAGGTTGGAGGTTCGAATCCCACAGATGGCAAGTTGGAGACTTTTATTTTGCTCAGGAGATGACAAGAGGTTGTGTTGGAATCAAGTACTGATGGAGGAGTGTTTGAATTGGTCAAGGTGGTTGGGTGATTTCAAATGGGAGATGGAGAGTGAATTGGGGAGAGATTTATGGAGGAAATCATGGGATTATGGTGTGGGAAGAGTTGGCCGAATATGGGGAAGTGAATGGGAAAATTCGGCCAAGAGACTTGGCATTGGAAGAGTGCACATTCGGTCAAGGGTAGGAAACGTGCCGAATTTCTCTAGCTCTCTCTAGCAATTTCGCATTTTGGTCACTTTTGTTTTCTAGGCATTTCGGGTCTTTTTGTCTTCAATTCTTCCTTACCAAAACCTCAACTTCACTATTCCTTTCTTCCCAATTTCTTTCCAAACTCTCTTCTTTTCTCATGAGTGCCTAAACTTTGATTGGCCGAATTCTTTTCTGACATTTTTCTTCTAGTAGCCGAACCTTGCCTACACCAACATATTCATCCTGTGTTGTCTAATTGGTAAGCCTCTACTCTCTCATTCTTCTTTTCTCTTTGCATTATTCTTCTTCTCCTATTGTTCTTTTCCTCTCCACTCAAAGTATAAGTTTCTAATACTTACTATCTTGTTATTTTTTAGTAGTAGGCTGAACTCGAGTACTCTTCTCCATCTAAAGTCTCGTCTCTCTCTTTTTGTGTGGAAGTCAAAACCAGAGCAACTGCCATTTTTGGGGTGTTTCAATCTTTTCCTTTCTTCTTTGATTGGTGCTCTCTCTGTGGCCTTCTACGTTATTCAGATTTCTTTGCAGATACTTCTCTTACCCGAGCACCCTCTTTTACTTTTTGTGTTGAGCGTACTCACCGCACCTTGGGAGTTGATCCTTGGCTGAATCATAGGCCTATTCTCTTCTTCAGTGGCGCTTTAAGGAGAGGAAATCGCGAAGGGGAGAAAGAGTTCTCTATGGAGACTGGTGGTAACCAATCTAAGGAAGGATCAGGAAAAGGGCCTAATGGAGGTGGATTCGTAGCCCCTGCTCCCAAGTTTAAGCGGCGTAGTGTGTCAGCAATTCGGGATTTCCCGCCGGGTTGTGGAAGGGCATCTGGTCTAGATAGGCAAATCGCGGTTGCTCGCGCTAACGAGGGTGACGACGATCGTGAGTGTGTAATACTCGAAGTAATCAGGTGTGTAATCTCACACTCTTTTGATTGCATATGTGCAAAGTTCTGAGTTTCGGCCAAAAGCTAAAAAGCCAAAAACTGGCATCTGTGACCACTCGAGCGTGCGAACGCTCGTAGTAGTAACTCGAGATAACGAATCATGTTGTTTAGTCGTTGGGAGTGTCCCAAGCATTCTCGTGATGCTAAGGCTAGAATGGGCCTATCCGGGCCAAAACGGGCCAAGTGGGCCTAATGGACTATTCGGCTCATTTGGGCCAAACTACTGGAAAATTATCTAATGATAAGTCTGGAAGCGAAATCTGCAAATCTGAAACTGAAATCATGCGTTTCGGGCGACACGAGCGTGTGGGCCCGTTTGGGCCTAAAATGGATTTTAGGCCCAATAGATCCGTAGAGACCCCAGAAGGGTTCCATGTCGCTCGAGGCGACAGTAGGCCCTGGAAAGGTCGTTAAATGCAAAATTACCAAAATACCCTTGGAAGGGTAAATTACTAAAATATCGTCGGTGGGTAAAATTACTGTTATACCTTAAGGGTAGATTAGTCTGATTCTGTGTGTTCTATTTATCTGCTATATTGGTACGTTCATGCATGCACTATATTACTATGTCATGATATGTTGCATGGGATTGGGATATTGATGATCGGGGAAGTGAAATTCGGTGGCTCTGCCACATATTCTGGTGACTCTGTCACATTTTGTCTGGTGGCTATGCCACTATATTCTGTTATTCTGGTGGCTTTGCCACAATTTTGGCGATGAGCAGCGTGACTGCCATCGAGGTGTGTAGCGGATGGAGGGTTGATTGTAGAAATCCCCACAGTGTGTGTGGGAAATGAATACGGGTGGTGTGTAGCGGATGGATTACTAGGCTGGGTCAATGGGTTGCATTGCCTTGCATATATTATCTGTATAACCATGCTAATAGGGCTAAGGCCCAGTTTGATTCTGAATGGGCCTCAGGCCAGTTTGTTTCTGTAAAGGCAAAGGCCCAGTTTGTATCTGGATGGGCTCAGGCCCAGTTAATGACCGAACTGGGGGACATACACACTGAGTTCTCGTAACTCACCCTCTCTGCTTTAATCTTGCATGTAATCCCCAGCACTGAGGATTTGGAGCCAAGATGGACTCTGAGGTGGCCATACATCGTAACTTTAGTAAATTTCGTTTTACTTTATTTTAAGATTATTTAATTTGGGTTATGTTTTGTAATAAGGACTTTGGGATTTTATTTTGGTTTTAGCTTTTAATTCGGTTGGTGTTTGCTATTAAATGTTCAATACGGAATTTTCCTTTAACTTTAATTTTCTTTTAAACTTAGGCGAATGTAGTTGCCGACGCTTTGAGTAGAAAGTCCTTTTTTGCATTAAGGGCAATGAATTTACGGATGACTTTATCCACTGATGGTTCTATTCTAGCTGAGTTGAAAGCTAGACCAGTATCCCTCCAAGAGATTTTTAAGGCTCAGAAAGAAGATAACGAGTTGCAAGCCAAAAGAGCTCAGTGCGAGTCAGATGTTGAGTCCGATTTCTGGATTAGACCCAATGGGAGTTTGATGTTCAAAGATAGAGTTTGTGTATCGAGGAAAGAAGAGCTTATTCAGAGAACTTTGCATGAGGCACATAACGGATGTTTATATGTACATCCTGGTAGTACCAAGATGTTTAATGACTTGAAGCAACAGTATTGGTGGCCGAAAATGAAGAAAGATATTTCAGAGTTTGTTTCCAAATGCTTGAATTGTCAGCAAGTAAAGGCTGAACACCAAGTACCTTCGGGTTTACTTCAACCCATTTTAGTTTCGGAGTGGAAATAGGACCGTATTACTATGGATTTTGTAACGGGTCTACCATTATCTCCGAGCAAGAAAGATGCCGTATGGGTTATAGTTGATAGACTCACAAAGTCAGCTCATTTTATACCTGTATGAGTTGATTTCTCACTAGACAAGTTGGCAAACTTGTACATTTCAGAAATAGTAAGGCTTCACGGTGTTCCGTTGTCAATCATCTCGGATAGAGATCCGAGGTTTACATCCAGATTTTGGAAGAAGTTACAAGAGGCATTGGGTACAAAGTTGAACTTTAGTACCGCTTTTCATCATCAAACTGACGGTCAGTCGGAGAGGTTAATTCAAGTACTCGAGGATATGCTCAGATGTTGTATTCTCAAATTCCAGGGCAGTTGGGAAAAGTTTCTCCCATTGATAGAATTTGCCTACAATAATAGTTTTCAGTCGAGCTTAAATATGGCGCCTTATGAGGCTCTATATGGGCGTAAGTGTAGAACGCCTTTATTTTGGACAGAACTAAAAGAAAACCAAATTCACGGGGTTGATTTGGTTAAAGAAGCTGAAGAGAAAGTGAAAGTGATACGAGAGTGCTTAAAAGTTGCATCTGGTAGACAGAAATCCTACTCGAATTTAAAGAGAAAAGAGATAGAGTATCAAGTTGGAGATAAAGTTTTCTTGAAAGTGTCACCATGGAAAAAAGTTCTCAGATTTGGCCGAAAAGGCAAGTTAGGTCCACGTTTCATTGGACCTTACGAGATTACTGAGAAAGTTGGGCCGGTAGCTTACCGATTGGCTTTGCCATCTGAGTTAGAAAAGATACATGATGTGTTTCACGTGTCAATGTTGAGACGCTACCGATCAGATCCTTCACATGTAATTACCCCGTCAGAGATAGAGATTCATCCCGACATAACTTATGGTGAAGAACCAATTAAGATTTTAGCTCGGGAAGTCAAGCAGCTAAGGAATAAAAGTATTGTCCTGGTAAAAGTATTATGGAAAAGACATGGAATAGAAGAAGCTACGTGGGAACCAGAAGAGAGCATGAGAAACCAGTACCCAAACCTGTTTGCTGGTAAGATTTTCGAGGACGAAAATTCCTAAGAGGGGGAGAATTATAACATCCCGATTCAGGGCCTACTCAGAATAATGGTGCGAAACCACAAACCCGAGTCAGTAAAAATTGAGTTCTTAAGGTTTATGACATGTTTGCATCATAGTACTAAAGTTCCATGTAGAAATTTTGTGAAATTGACATGGAATGATAAAAAAGGACTAAATTGCAAAAGTTGTAAAATATGAGTTTCTAGAAGCTTTTTGTATGAAATAGCTTTAGAATATTAATTAGAAGTCCTTAAATAGAAATTTTCCCAAATTATAAGTTTTGGACAAAAATGGACATGAGTTAGTAAAATAGAAATTTTTAAAGAGAAGGGCATTTTAGTCATTTACCATTTAAATGATTAAAATGGGAAAAAGATGATAAAAATTTCATTCATCTTCTTCCTCATTGCCGAAAATTTCCAATAACCCATAGCTAGGGTTTTTTCATCTTTCAAGCTTGCTAGTAAGTTCATCTTAGCCCCGTTTTTAATATTCTTCGTGTTTTTTAAGTTCTCGTATTATGAATTAGCTATTTTTAGCTATAAAATAAGCTAAGATGCATGTTCAAAAAAATCTACCCAAGAGTGACATGCTTGTAAAATGATATTTTATGGAAGTTCATGAGAGTTTGATGTTAGATAAACATCTTTTTCTAAGAGAATTTCATGAAAAATGCTAGTAAGGACTAGTTTGTAAAAGTTATGGAATTGGTCATACCTATTAGAAATAGTGGGAATTGATGATTACTATAGTAGATAAAATGAATCAGCTAAGCATGAAGTTTAAGAAAGTTGAGTGAGATTCATTTTACGAGCCTTGGGGCAAAAGTGCAAATATGAGAAAGTATAGGGGCAAAATAGTAATTTTGCCAAAGTATGTGTTAAGAGTCATTTTAGTCAATGTGAGTTTTAAATGATCTATTCATGATTATAGATCAAGAAAAGCGAAGCCTGGATCGAAACCGAGGCAAGAATAAAGTCGAGGGCTAAATTACATATCTACATACATTTTGTATATCGAGGTAAGTTTGTATGATTTCTAAGCTTTATGATTTCTATCATTAAATTGCTTAGTATAATGTAAATTATTATCATGGAATGATTAATGTTTTGCTAAACAAAGAAATCAATGAGATTAAATACGAGCAAGTCTCGATTGAGGATGGAATTTCCCAAGATACTCGATCTACCACATAAGATTAGAAAGTCCGTATAAGACCAAGCCAGGGCATGACATCGGCAATCAAGCAAAGTTATCATGTAAGCCCAAGGCAAGCTTGGCATTGAACAAGATATCATGTAAGTCCAAGGCAAGCTTGGCATTGAACAAGTTATCATGTAAGTCCAAGGCAAGCTTGGCATTGAACAAGATATCATGTAAGTCCAAGGCAAGCTTGGCATTGAACAAGATATCATGTAAGTCCAAGGCAAGCTTGGCATTGAACAAGATATCATGTAAGTCCAAGGCAAGCTTGGCATTGAACAAGTTATCATGTAAGTCCAAGCCAAGGCATGGCATGTAAGTCCATGTCAAGACATGTCCTCGAAACCAAGATGAGAGATTCCATGTAAGACCGTATTTAGGATATGGCTTTGGCATCGAGCATGTGAGATGAGATTCAGTATCCTCGGTTATTCATGGAAATTCATCGGGCACACAAGTAAAGTTTAAATGAGATAACAAGAAAGTAAGTAAGCAAAGTTATCATCAAGTCGAGAATGAGTATTATACATGTTATGAATGATAAATTAGAGATTATGGTTATTATGTTAAAGTATGCTGATCAATGTGATCAAGTGATACAGGTACCTTGTTTACCTCACAAGTATGAGACTAGTAAGTATCATGAGATATGTAAGAATCAAGTATGAGCAAGTAAGCTTTATAGCTGAAATTATGATACTATTGTTTATGTCAAATGGTTTAATTTAAGCAAGTATGTTGTTATGTGCATTATATGCAAACTTACTAAGCTAAATGCTTACGTCTTTCACTCTTTCTTTCCATGTAGTCCCGCCAAGCTAATCTCGTAGATCATCGTCATTGGAGCTCGGAGCACACTATCAATCGCTATTTTGGTATAGCCAAGTTGTTTTATTAAGTATGGCATGTATAGGAAACAATTCATTTGAGTATATGTTTTAAGAAGAGCCATAGTATAGGCTATCTTATTCATTATCCTTTTTGTATATGGCTAGAGAAATTGGCCAACTTTGACTAAGTGTGTATGTTTATAGATATCAATGAAAGATGCAGTAATTTGAGTAATTGAAATGGGTATGAATGTGATCTCGATTTCAGGGTGGCAATTGGCTTGGTAAATAGCCTCTAAGTGCCCACACGGTTGGATACACGAGCGTGTGTCTAGGGCCGTGCGTGCTCGCACTTTTATACTTGAAGTCGATAGGCCACGAGCGAGATCACACGGCCGTTGGTTCAGCCGTAACACACACACGTTAGCACATGGGCGTGTGCCAAGGCGTGTGAAGTCCGCACTTTTCACTTAGAAATTTAATTGTCACACGGCCGATATACACGGGCGTGTTTACAGACCGTGTGGATAAGTCAGAATACTAAGGTTTGGCACACGCGGGGCCCACGGATGTGTCCAGTTGTGTGTGTAACAAGTCAGTGTCGACCACGGGTGGAAGACACGGACATGTCTAGGAGTACACGGGCGTGTTTCAAGTTGCATGGGCGTGTGGTCCTTACTTCGAGTAAAAGTTTTCAGATGAGTTTCGAAAGTTCCCGGATATGTGTTTAAGGCCTCATAGGCCCATGATATGTCCGTTTTGACCTAGAAAGAAGAGTTTTTAATTCGGAACAAAATTTTATAGCCCGTAAGTGCATGATTAAGCAAGTTAAAGCGTAGTAATATCTCGTATCCGGTCTAAGCCTCAGACTCGGGTATGGGGTGTTACAGCCACATTGCAAGTTAATTAGAAGTTTTTTTTTGTTTCGAATGACTTTAGTTTAAATCCTTTACTTTCAATGGTTGTAATAAGGCCTTGTATCTCCAATTTGACGTTACTTATGGGTTTTATTATTATTTCCGCTGCTTAATTTTTATTTTAACTTAAATAAATTTCTAAAGTTTAACAAGGTTTTCAAAATAACTATAACCTATGGGATTTTATTTTAAAACATGGGCTTTCTTTTTAACTTAACAAGATTCAAGGATTTTGGGCTTTTAGGCCTTAGATTTTAACTTAGCAAAATTGTTTGAGATTGTGCCTTTGATGTGACATTCTCAGATTCGGCCATAACGTCTGGGTCAGGTTTGGGGGTGTTACAAAATTTGCATATAATAATAGTCACCATGCCTGTTTGAGTATGTCACCATTTGAGGCTTTGTATGAAAGAAGGTTCAGATCACCTACCTGTTGGATGGAACTCAGTGAAACAAAATTGGTTGGTGCTGAGTTAGTTCGAGAAACATAGGAAAAAGTATCTATCATCTACAATCATCTGAAAGCTGCTTGAGATCGCCAGAAAGCTTATGCTGATTTGAAAAGGAAAGAAATCTCATTTGAAGTGGGTGATAAAGTGTTTCTGAAGGTTTCTTCTTGGAAGAAAACCATAAGGTTTGGTCAGAAAGGAAAGTCAAGTCAACATTTTGTTAGACTGTATAAGATATTAGAACAAGTTGGATTAGTGGCGTATAGGTTGGCATTACCACCAGAACTACCGAAGAGTCACAATGTGTTCCACGTGTCTATGTTACGAAGGTATTGACCAAATCCAGATAATGTGGTACAAATTGAAGACATAGAAGTAGACCCAAATCTATCTTATGAAGAGGAGCCTGTTTGCATTTTATCCAAAGAAGTGAAAGTGTAACACCCCTCACCCGTATTCAACGCCGGAATAGAGTTACGGATCATTACCGAACTATTTACACAAATACGCATACAATTCTCATACACTTTTCCATTTCACATAAAAGCCATTCAAAATAATTCACATTGTCCCTAATACGAGCCTACGAGGCCCAAAACATGCCTTGGGAGTGGTTTAGGACTAAACCGATAACTTAAAAAACTTTTAGGAAACTTAAAAAATTTTCCAAATATAGGGGACACACGCCCGTGTAGCCCAGCCATGTGTCTCACACGGCCAAAGACACACCCATGTCACAGACTGTGTGGACATTCGAAATGGGATCACATGGCCGTGTCCAACCCCGTGTAACTCTCTGACTTGGGTCACACGGCCAACCACACGCCCGTGTGACCAGCCCGTGTGCCCTTCAAAATGGCCACACACGCCCGTGTACCAGGCCGTGTGCTAGGCCATGCCAAACCTGTAGGGTATTCTGACTTATGCCACACGACCAAGTCACACGCTCGTGTGCTGGGCCGTGTGGAACATACTGACTTGATTTCCTATTTAACACTAGGGGACACACGGCCGTGTAACCTGACTGTGTGTCACACACGGCTGAGACACACACCCGTGTCCCTGCCCGTGTGGACAAAAATAGGCTATTTACCAAGCCATCTTGCCACCCAAATTTGAATACACCTACACCAAACCAAATGGCACCAAACATGACATAAATAGGCATTTAAATCAACTCTAACCAAGCTTAATTTATGATAATTTCATACCATTAACCACAATATACACAAGTATCAAATTTGATCATTTCATTCATGCTAAACTCACAATCACAAATCACCTAAATGGCATCTTACAATTATGCATCATTTTGCCCAAAACTCACAAGCATATAAATTCTCAATTATCAACCATTCACCACAAGCATTTACATAGCAATTATCAACATAACACAAACCCCATTTACATATATATACACAACCAAATCAACCAAAATAAGCCAACTTTCATGGCTATAGACCAAACCAAACACTTAGCATTTACAAGCCATTTCAAATGACTAAATTCATTACCAAACTATATACCAAAATGACCAAAGTTCCTATACATGCCATATACCATATACATAGGTTCAAAAGTACCAAAGTGATAGCTTGATAGTGTGATGAGATCTCTGATGATTCCCAAATCTTAGCTACCTTCGAAAACACTAGAAAACACGAAAAATAAACAAATTAAGCTATAAAGCTTAGTAATCTCGTATGCTAAATAAGTAAAACTTTCCGACCAATAATTCAATAACATAAACATCATATAATGCAATTAAAATTGAATCATAACTTAACATATGTCAATCCAAAGATTAAGCTCAAATTACACCAACTTCTTCAATTCGATGATTGTATAATTTACATACATACCCGTACAAGCTCGTATCGATCTCATATTCATTCACATCTTTGATATACCCGTTGAACCATTTGAAATACTATCAGATACTCAGAAATCTCGCACCTTAAGTGCCATATACATAGCCGAAGCTATCTCAATCTCATATCACATATAATGCTCACTCTCGAGCTATCAACAGGTGTACTCATACAAGTTGATGGTCATGACGAAGCTACACGGTGATGCTCACACAAGCTGACGAGAATCCGCAACACATGTCGAATAACTCAGCCACCGGTACGACGTACGGGCCAACACCCAAATCATATAACCCCTAATGACATGTCATTCGTATCCTTATCTATTCCTAAGGCTCAGCCAAGATTTCACATTTGTCGAATCTTCGTCGAATATATCCGAAAGGTCGTATTCAAAATTTATGCAATATTAAAGCATTTAAAACACAAATATAACAATTGCTTATTAACATACGAACTTACCTCGAATGCAAAAACGATGAAATGAGTCGATTAGTCCAAGACTTTGTTTTTCCCCTGATCTAAATTTGAATTTCTCTTTTCTTGATCTAAATATAATCAAAATTAACTTATTTAATTATCACTTTATTCAATTTAGTCCAAAATGCACATTAAGGCAACTTTACATTTTTGCCCCTAATACTTCAACATTTCATGCAATTCAACCTATACCCATGCTAGCCGAATTTCAATTAAGTCCCTAGCAGCCCATATTTTTCATTTACTTCACAATTTAACCACAAAATTTCAACATTTCTCAATTAAATCCCTAAATGACAATTTTGTCAAAAATCACTTTACAAATGTTGTTTATCTAACAACAACCATAAAATTTCTATCATCAATCATTAAAACACACACATATTCATCAATGGAAAAACCCTAAACCTTTAACAATTTTGCAAATTAGTCTTTGGGCTAGCTAGATTAAGTTACAATGACTCCAAAAACATAGAAATCATTAAAAACCGATTCAAAATCACTTACATGCAAGCCAAATAAGGTGTCGAATGCTTCAAGCTATTTTAATGGCTTTTTTCACCCTAATTTTTGGCTAGGAAGATGATAAATGAAATAAATGGCCTTTTTGCTTTATTAATTTACCATTTAATTATTTAATTACTTAATTAACCTTATACATTAACCTTTAAAACCATTAAAATAAATGTTCATATTTGTCCACTCATTTTAAAAATGGTATAATTACCACATAAGTACCTCCACCATTTATTTTCATAGCCATTTAATACCTTTAGCTAATATAACACAAATTTTACAATTTACGCAATTTAGTCCTTTTTATCAAATTAAGCACTTAAACAATAAAATTTCTTAACAAAATTTTCACAAAATCATACTATCATGCTGTAGACATTAAAATAATAATAAAATATTATTTTGACCTCGGATTTGTGGTCCCGAAACCACTATTCTGATTTGACTAAAAACGGGCTATTACTGAAAGAGTTAAGAAATAAGAGGATCGCATTAGTAAAAGTGTTATGGAGGAATCATAATATAGAAGAAGCTACTTGGGAAAAGGAAAGTTTAATGAAACAACAATATACTCAACTTTTCACAAGTATAAATATCAAGGATGAAATTTTCTAAGTGGTGGAGAATTGTAACTGTCTACCCGGCAGAGACCCAATATTTAGTTATTGTTTGGTGTATAATTGGTAAAGTCAAGGGTAGAATTGAGTAAGTAAAGTATTTGTTTTGGCTAAATAGAGCACTTTGTGGGATTAGCCATTTTACGAACTCCAATTTTTGGCGAACTCTAGGGTTTG
This sequence comes from Gossypium sturtianum, assembly GCA_025698515.1. Taxonomy (NCBI): domain Eukaryota; kingdom Viridiplantae; phylum Streptophyta; class Magnoliopsida; order Malvales; family Malvaceae; genus Gossypium; species Gossypium sturtianum. The sequence goes on from CM046949.1 coordinate 93,053,477, forward strand.
GCAAACTTTTTAGCTAAGTATCCACCCACCCCAAATGTTTTGGAATAACTCGTTAAGTTCACAGTTTGATTAGACTTTTTTATATTTAGTGTTTGATGACTTAGAAAGTAATGTTTGGATTTAGTTAAGACTTAGTTAGAACCGAACTAGAATTCTGTAAATGATTTGACCTAAAACTTGTTAAGTGCGTTTAATCACAGGAATCAAGGGTGTCAATGGAATTATCTGATTTTTCCACTAAACCTTGTCTCCGTTTCATGAGTATATAAGGATAATGTTGGCCATCAAGAATTACCTTTATATCATCTTCTTCCCTAAATTTCTCTGTAAGTTTCTAAAAATCTTAGATTAAAGAGCTTCTTCAAAGAGGGTTCACAGACTTTAGCCAACACCTACGTCTGTACCAGCTTACTGGTAATTGTTAGTAAACCCTTATGTTATTATCAAAGAATTTATGTGTTTATAGTGTTGCATGCATAGACCTTAGAACTGTTGGTGAGGAAGGAAACTTCTTGATTTTGGGTTTTGATATTGATTCTTGCATGCATGCTAAGTTTCGATAGTTTAATGATTTGATAGGGATATTTATCTTTCTTTTAGCTCACGAAACTAACGAAGGTCCCAGCGATAAAGGCAAAGAACCTACTGTGTAGATTATATTGTACTAGAGTTTGTGCTGAGTTCCTTCTTACTTCCATGTGTTGTAAATTCCATTGTTGTACAAATTGTGTAAGGTAAGTAACCTCTCTCAATACCGCATGAATATTATTTGTGTGGGTGGTGGAAAAAATTCCAATATCATCAGTATGAATATAGTCTATCTGTTTGATGAAGTAAATACCATCCTTCTTGCTCAAACGAGTACCATCCTTGTATGTTATGTGATGAGGTGATATGTGATGTAGAAGAAGGGGGATATGATTATGTTGCCTCCGGTAGGGTAGCTATAGTGCAAACCGGATTGGAAAATAACAAGAAAACATACTTAGATGAACTGAAATGATTTGAGGAGTTAAGGGGAAAGTATGTATACGAATATGACTATCTAATATGCTCTAATTCTGAATTTTGGGTACGAGGTTAGCATTTCCACATCCCATGTTATTATTATTAGCATATGTAACAACCCATTTTTCAGTGGTGACGGTACAGTTGTTTCAGGACCACAAATTTTTATCGTGTTGACTCGTAAATGTTATATATAAAATATTTATGAGGCCATTAAAGTCGTATTAATTTTTGGTTAAGAAATTTTATCATTTAGATTGCTAATTAAAGAAAAAGAACTAAATTGTAAAAGGTCCAAAACTTAGTAATTATTGCATTTAAGTGATTAAATGATATACATGCCAAATGAAAGTGATAATGATATGCTAATAATGTAAATATGTAAAGAAAGCAAACGGAATTTCAATAAATATATATGGGTTGAATTGTGGAATGTGATATTACTATGAAAGGTAATATGTGAGAATACTTGCATGTGATTTATGATATGCTGATTTTAATGCACACATATGTGGTCGGATATGTGATGGCTCAGTAAGCATTATTGTGGCACTTAAAGTGCAATTAAATGTGAACCCGATAAGCATGTGTTGTGTTCAAGTTTGTCATGTAAATTGATGAATATGAACAGGGATTATGTGCATTAAATCAATAATTAAAAATGTGTAATTATGGATATTTTGACCTTGTGATCTCTTGAAACTGTTGGATATAGTTGGCATGCCTTAGGATTGTAAGTACTCACCCTTGTATTTTGTGATTTGGGCACTGAGGCCCCGGGATAGTTTGGAGAGATAAGGGGATTTGAGCTAAGCTCTAATCACCGGGATATGTTGGTGCGTTGGAGAGTGTTAGCTATGTGCTACACTTTTGGGATATGTCCGACTCTACGAGTCATTTAGTGTGTTGGAGACCCGTGTATTCGATGTGTGGTGGTAGAGCCCACTTTTATGTTTTATAGCCTCAAGTGTCAAATTATCGTTTAAATGTGATCTTATATATTGTGATAATACGATGTGAGACAGATGCATAAACATTTGAATAATATGTTAAATGAGTTTATTTAAGTTTTATGAAAATGTTAGTATGTTCTCTTGGTAAATTGTGTATGTAATTGTAGTTTGGGTCGGTATTACTTAACTTGTGAATGCATGTGAATATATAAGCTAGACTGACTTGTGAGTTATTAAAACATGTATACATTGTTTAGGCTTGATGAATTATTGTAAAATGAGTTATTTGAATATAAGTTGAGTGTAGCCGTACGTGAGAGTATATGCTAGTTTTATGGTTTAATGAAGCGTGGATATGTTATTGTGGCATGGTTAGAATTTGGTTGTAAACGTGTTGTAGTACGCTATTGTTCAACCTTTGATGTTGTGTATACTTTGTGGTTATTCTGACCTTCACTGAGCTTGTTTAAGATCACCCACTCTCTCTAACCATTGCAGATATTTAGCGTTTGCGGTACAGAGATACCAAGGAAGTGATCCAAGTTAGGCTTTAGTATTTGCGTAGGTGGTATTAATATTATTCTTTGAACTATGGGGATAAGGCAATGTAGTTAGACTTTGATTAATTATTATTGTGGTCCTCATAATGTTTTATGGGTTTAGTTTTCTAGCACTTTTGATGGTTGTCATAATTATTTCATTGGTATTGTTTTGGTTTGAATATTTGCTATGTTGAAATGCCATCAACTGTATGTATAGTCAATAGACGTTGAATAATGTGGTAGAACTGTTGCATGATATTGCCATGATGTTTTGGATAATTTGTAGCTTAATTATTCCTAGGAACTATAGGCTTGGATCTTGGTATGTTAATTCTTGCTTGGACATGTTTTTGATGTTTTGAATAGTTACTTTGGTCATTTTGACATTGGTTTAAAGAGGTAAATGATGTATGTTGACTAGACATTTATTAGAATGGATTAAATGCTTAGATGTGTTGTATTTTTATGGTCTGGAGTAAAGGTATCGATATTTGGGTTATAAAAACGATACCTCTGTGATATTTTGATGTGTAGGAAGTCAATATTTAATTTGGTATCGATACCTTACCACGAGTGTCAATACTCGGGGTAAAATAATCAATAATTTAATAAAGGTATCGATAAATTCTGGGGTTTGATTTTTAGATGAGAAATAGAATGTTGTTTTGGTATCGATTTTCCAATTGATATCGATACCATATAAGATAAATAACAATATATTTGTTTCAGTATCGATACTTGCGTAACTTGTTTTGGAATTTTGCTAAGTGGCTCTAATGCAGGTTTAATTGATATTATAAGTTTGTTTGAAGTATGTTTGACATGTTTTAATGATGATTAATATATGCTTGACTTAAAAATTGGTAAGAACGCTAATAAAGAGGAAGATTTACTATTAATGTGACATTTTATAATGTGTGTGATGCGTGACGGTGGTGTGACATTCTGATATTCGGGCTTGACAACTGGACCGAATTTAGGGTGTTACAACATTACCTTTATTCTAATGTTTTCTTGCAGGAACGTGACTTGGACCATTTCCTCATTACTCACACCTTTGTTTGTTTGTGTATATGATTAGATTAGATTCGATCGACGAGATTGCAGGTATTTTTACCTTGTAATCCATTCCTTTATTCTCGTTGGTAGATTTAGGTTCTACGCTTTCATAAGTTTTGGGTGACTTAGCTAATAAGTGGAGAATCTCGATAGTGACTATTAAATTAGGAACAACGGTTACGAGTTCTTTAGACGAGAGTGTCATAGTTAATAGAGGAATTGTTAGAGAAGTTACCGAAAGGCAGTCTGTGGTAGTGAATAGGATCTTCAAGAAAAGCCGTAGGAAGTTAAAGAGAATATGAATTAGAGTGCACAGCGAAAGTGTGATGGTTGGTTCAAAAGTAGAAACAGCATATCTTGTGATTAAGCAAGTGACTTATCAACAAGGAATTTCAAGGACAAAATTCTTTTTAGAAGGGGAGAGTTGTCACACCTCAAAATTGGGCTTATAAGTTTCGAGGTTAAATTAGTAATTTTGGCTCGGAATAGGTTCGGAAAATTTTAATTATGGTAACCCGAAATTATTTTCAACTATAGATTTTTGAAAATTAAATCAACTTTTGAAAATAAGGTAGGAGAGATCTTTAATTTTGAAAGGAGGACTATTTTGTAAAAGGGGTTAAATTAGGGGTGTTTTAAAGTAATTATACCAAAGTTTTAAAAATACCCTATATTCCCCTCTATCTACATTAAACTCATGATAGTTTCTTCCCTCACCTTTTTTGTTGTCGTCCCTTTGATTTTCGCAAGCACCCTTCACTTATTTTATTTTTCAAACATCAATTCCTTTAATTTCCATCATCATCCAAATATTAAACATCTCTAGAATTCCATAAAAACCATCAAAAACACCATTGATTTCACAATTGCTCAACTTGTGGGTTTTCTGGATTTTCAATCAAACATTCGATTCTCCTTCAATGAATGTAATGTTTCATTTTCCTATTAGTTTTTAATGATATCTAGCCTGTTAAAACTAAGTTTTTATCCATTAAATCAAGGGTTTTCTATAAATACCGAAATTTGGGTCGTTAATGGTGAAATTCGAGATTTTGAATGAAAACGATGTTTCGAAGTGTTTTTCAACTTGTTTTGATGTGATTAGAAGGTTTCTAAACTTTTCCTAAAGTTTCGTTAAAGAATTCTAAGGTTTTATTGAGTTTTCATGAAAAAGGCCATTGTATGTCGAAATTTCAGAACCATGAATCTGTGTAGTTTAAAGTAGTTTGAAGGTTAGGAATTGTTCTTAGATATATAATTAGATGATTGGAATCGATTAAAGGCAATGGAAATGAGTAAAGATTAAGATACTTGAGTTTCAAGTTTGTTAGTCGAAAATTTTAGTTCCAAGAGGAAGGAACCTTAGACCTGCATTTCTGTTTGTTTGAGGTGTGTTATGGCTGCTAATTGATTGTGTTTATTATGTGTGAAGCTTCGAATTCATTAGGACCTTCTTCGAGTAAGGTGAAAGGCAAGAAAAAACTAGTTTAAGCTTTCGGCAACTAGGTGAAAGCGCGAACGGTGAGTGTTTGGAATCGCTGCTTGTAGACACGATTCATAGAGGTAATCGGGATCTTAGGAATATCCTAAACCCTTATCCTAAGTTCTGAGTGTAAGCTTTCTTATACCCTTCGTTTAATTTGCAAAGTATGTGATTGTGCGAAGTAGATTGAGTATTAAGTTGTGATAATGTGACATGTGATAATTGTGATAGCTCTTGTGAATGTATTAGTTGTGGGCATATTAAACATGCCAAATGAAAGTGATGATGTTGTGTTAGTGATATAAATGTGCAGTAAAAGCATGCAGAAAACGGTAAGTACATATGTATTGAATTGTGGAATGTGATATTATTATGACAGGTAATATGTTAGAATACTTGTCTGTGATATACGATGTATTGATTTTAATGCACACATGTGAGGTTTGATAAATGATAGCTCAATGAGCATTATTGTGGCACTTAAGGTGCAAATAAATGTGAATCCAATACTTTCTGATAAATGATTGATACATTATTTTAATTAAGGTACATTATTGTGGAACTAAATGATAGCTCAATGAGCACTATTGTGGCACTAAATGTGAATATGATAAATTATTTTAATGCATATATGTGTATCCAATGTATGGTGATAGAGTCCACTTATATGTTTCATGTTTCCAAGTTGCCAAATTATCATTAATTGATTAATACATGAAGATGTGTGTGTAAATGCATGTGAATATGTAAGTTAGACTTGTGGGTCATTTAAACATTAATACATTGTTTTGTCTGGATGAATTATCGTTTAATTGTGATTTTATAAATGTGATATTATGATATGTGATATATGCATGGACATGTGAATAAATAAGCTAAATAAGTTGATTAATTTTGCATGAATATGTCAGTATGTTCTCATAGTAAGTTGCATACGTACTTCTGTTTTAGTCGTTTTCGTTTAGCATGTATGAATGCATGTCTATTCGGTGGTTATTTCGATCATTCACTGAGCTTATTTAAGCTTACCCACTCCTTTTTTTTTAACCTTCGCAGACTGTCAGCGTAGTGGTATGAGCGATGCGAAAAATTCCAGAGGATTGATCTAAGTAGTTCTTAGCTTTTGTGTAGGTGATTTATAGATATTATTTTGAATTATGGGAATAAGGCAATAAGTCCTGTTACAAAATGCAGAAAATTGCAAAAAAAAAAAAATGATGCAATTTCATGCTTTTCAACCTTAAAATCAAGATTTTGATGCTTTTATCTAAAAACAAGGTTTGGAACACATAAAAACATCACTTTTTTACTTGTAGGAACATAAATTAGGATTAAAGCATTTTTCTGAAAGATTTTACAAAGGATTTGAAAAGGTGTTACAAAATTGCATTGAACTAGAGATTTCTCATTTAAAAGACATTTAAACAAGCTCATAAATATGTTCAATCTTAATATAACTTGTTCATGTTATTAAATAAGAATGATAAACTTTTTCATACACATTATAAGGGATCGGGTAAATCAAAACTTACCTTTTGAACTTATAAATTCACTTCTACTTTCAAAGTAATCAAAGTAAATGATCATATCATTATAAATTCATTTTTACTTGTATCATAATTTAAGAATGTCAAATGGTTTCAATTCTCATAAACTCTCAAACACAAAATTTGATAATTTAAGTTTTAAAAATTCGTTAAAACTTACATTTAAAATATCAAAACTTAAAATATTATGAATTTTTTAAATTTATTTGTTTAAGAAAGTGTAAACCCAAAATATTCATACCATTTTACAATAAGTATTTGCTAAAATAAATTTCTACAAGTTTAAACTTTCATTTGCAAAAATATTTTGAATGAAAAATTTAGAATTTTAAAATCATTAAAATTATTAAGGTTTGTATGCACCCCTAAAGATGCGCGTAAATGCAACTTGTTGAGTTACGCATACATCTTAAACTTCTCTAAACATGATTCTACTAAAATCAATCAATTAAATCACATATCATGCTTGACGTCATGCTCTAATATTAACATCTCAATCATCGAAATATATCATCTTTAAGCACTAAATTTCTCAGCATCAAATGCACCAATCATGTATTCAATTAATCACATTACTTGTGCACTAAAAAACAATTTAAATAAAAATGTAAAACATTTAAACTCAATATAAAACAAGCATAGAAACCAAAAACTCAAAAAATATATGCTTCCTTTGTTTGTGTTCAGAACATTCAATTTTCTTTGCTCTTCTCATCAATGTTCCAACAGACCTACAAGAGAATCATTTTGTTTTTGGTTCCTAAATTGCTTTGAGTCATTGAAAATTAGTTACTAAGTCTCTTATTCCTTTTGGAAAACATACTTGGTCATCTCAATTCATCATCTGAAAACTCATCCAGGACTATCTTTGTGGACATTCATACTTTGCTCATCGGCATCTCTCGACCCTTGAGGAATGACGCCCTCGGTGTTGTGGTCCAAGAATTTTTCCGCCCTGAACAGAAAAACTATGGAAGCAAGGCAACCATATTGTCTTAAAAAATGAGAACCATTGTGTGGACAGTGTTGTTGCTGAAAGCTGGAATTGAGCAAAATCTATCAAACTGAATAGCCAAGATTATACATGGCAACAGAGAATTGTGCAAAATATTGGATGGAAGCCTCCTGATGCTAATTGGATAAAGTTAAACACAAATGGTGCAGTAAAGATGAACCTGACAAAGGCTTATTCAAGCGGTTTGTTGCGGGATCAACAGGGTAATTGGATAGCAGGGTACAATAGAAGCATTAGGATGTGTAGGCTTTTATAGTTGGATTATGGGCAATCTTTGAAGGTTTTAAGTATGGCTTGGCACAAAGGGTTTAGAAAGGTGGCTCTTGACTGTGACAACATGGAGATTGTGAGATTGTTGAATGAAGTTTTTGATCAAATAAGCAATATGGGAGTGGTTAGAAACATCAAGGAGACCTGCAATTGGGCACTTGGATGCTCAAGTCCCACATGTATTTCAAGAAGCAAATTTTGTACTGGATTTATAGCAAACTGCTCTACGAATATGGAACCAGGACTGTGCTTATTCGATTATCCTCCTACTGGAATATGGAACCTTCTTATGAATGATACTTTAAGAGTTACATCTGAGAGGCACTGCCTTGTGTAATAACTTTTGCTTCTAGTTTATAAACTCTTGTGTTTACCAAAAAAAAAACTCAAATCATTCATCTGCTTCAAGCTTTCAAAGAGCTCTTCGTTTTTGTGAGCTAAATTGTCATTACATTCTTATATTCCTTTGTACTTCAATCTTTGTTTATACAACCATGGAAGATTTTTATTTATTCAAAAGCAGAAAGATTATATTTTAATTTGAGAAGATAAAAGAAAAAGATTAATATCTTAATCTAAATAAAAGGCAAAGATTATAAATGTCATACATTATTCTTAAAAGATATAAAATATAATGGTAAATTGACAAGTAAAATTTAAGGACAATAATTAGGCATGAGAGTAAATCTTTATACCATATGGCTTGATATTCGATTAATTATTTGGTTGATTTAATTACTTATTGAAATGGTTTTTGAATATATTATTCAAAATTCAACATCAACGCATTAAATACTGAATTTTTTTTTACCCTATTAATTTATTAATCACCTTAATTTAGCAAAGTACAACATTTATCAAAGTCGCCAAACTTTGTCCTTAGAAAAAAATCCTCCTGCAAAGCGGACGAGGGATGCAGATAAGATGTTTGCCATCCGTCACTATTCAGTAATAATGGGCCTTACGAACGAGTCACGACTTCAACATGACTCAGTCATTGACGTCACGTGCTATGTCTCTCAAATCTCACCAACTCACTCCATCCGCAACACGTTTATTCCTTTTTTACTTTTTCTTTTTTCTTTAATTTTTTATTCCATGCTTTCATTTCCAATTTTCCATTTGTTTTGCACCACTCTTTCACTTCTTTTTTCTATTAAATTTATATGTGAAATATATCTAAAGAAAATAAATATGTGACATATAAGTATTATATATAAAGAAAAATATCTCTAAAGAATTAGTTGATGATTTTAAAAATTAATTACATATTTATTATTTGATTTTATAAATAAAAGAATTATTAATTAAAAATAAAAAAATTTGAAAACAATATGAAATAAAAATACAAATATGAGTAGGAAATGAATCTAACCCAAGACCTAAGGATAAAAACACTAATATTTAACCACCTAACCAAAAGAATTGATTTGTTAATTTTCAGTGAAAACGTTTCTTGTAGAATGCATTTTTAGCTGAAGTGACTGAAAGTGTGCACTATAAGACGTATTTTTTTTCTCTATTCAAAAATAACATAAATAGATAAATTTAATAATAAAAAAACAACCTACTTTCTCAAATAATTTTTTTCAACCTATTTCTAAAACTTAGCAGAATAATTAACATATATAAGACTAATAACAAAAAAAACTTGACTTAAATGATCCTGTATTGAGAGCTAAATTAACAAAGGTATGAGTCATAATTATTATGGGAACCCACATGGCTCAATGATCTTTTATATATTTTTCCAGTAATAATTCTCAGTACTGTTGCTTGTAACGTGGGCTTAGCTGTTTTAAAACCTTCAATGATTGATGAGCGGATCCATTTACAACTCCTTTGGAAATATTACCTGAATGGTATTTCTTTTTATATTTAAAATACTTAATTTTAATACCCGCGAGATTATTAACAGTACCGGTTTTTGGAAAATGTTAATAGCTTTGGATCAGATGATAAACTAACTACTCTTCTACTACTTTTCCTTTTTGACTCTGTTAGCTCATTGTAGATGTAATGTGCCTACTGTCGGTTACAATTTCTGAAAAAAAAAATATGATTATAATTTAATCAATACTCATCTCACTCACTACAATCAAAATTAATATTTCAAAGCAATTGTAGCATCAATATTACATATTATAAAACCGAATTAGATTAATATATATATAAACCTAAATTAAAATAAATCTAAACGATACTTACACAAAATCTGAATTGAAAACCCAGGTCTAATTTACATAATGAGAGTTAAACCTAAATTCGTAGTATCGTTTAAAACAAAATTAAATAAATAAAGAGCACAATATATAAAACAAAACAAAATAAAAAAACTTATTTAAAAGGGTTCTAACAATATTTTCCTTAGCCAGTGTAGGTGTAAAATGACTTTTGAGTCAACTGCTATTACAATTTTTAACTTCAAAGCTTACTTCCACCACCAAAATACCATGTAAGATCAACAATATAATATTTTCCCCCTCTTTAATGTCCCTGAGCATGACACATGAGCACATCATTTTTCTCTTTGCCAAAAAACAAAAACAGTCACCACCATCTCACAACATTGACATCCCTTAACCTTGTTTCTTTTATTCTGTTGCACCAAAAACGAAAACAAACTAATTCATACCTCCGAGTTGCTCGCTTATGTTCAACCACAAAGCTTCGGCCTCAAAAGGCAAGATTTCCCATATATTTATGAATATACGGTAATAATATCGGAATAATCACCATGTACTGGGAAAAGAATTTAGTCCGCTACGGTAGACTCCTCCAGCCTTTTGTCTTTTTTACGAGTCATCTTGCAATGAGGCTTGGAAGGGAAAACAAAAACATTAGATGCAGCAATGGAGGGCTGAAATCGAGCCGAGTATCTCACAGAGGTCAAAGAAATTCTGGGCAACTGTTGCAAACCCGAGGAAAGAGGCACCACTTTGTAATTAAGCACATGCTCTGATTTTGGAAGAACAAACACCGTGTCACTGTGAGACCCAGATAACACAAAACTCTGTGAATCTGCCAATGAAAACTTAACCTCTTGAAGTAACTCTGTTTGGTTACGGATTTTAACATGGTGCATGAAGGGTTCTCCTAGGATGGCATAAGGAGGACATTCCAAAGTCACAACAATCGGTGACAGCTCTACATGTACATCAGGAAGTTCGTGTTTAGTTACAACCTCAGAACCAGTCACAGTCAAACCAGATCTATCTTCAATTCCACAATGCCTCTTCCATTTTAGATTCACCATCCCCAATCTAAGCTTTGATGAATCCAACCGAGGAATAACAGTGAAAACTTTCTTGAAATCTTCTCCTGGCACAAGAACTGCAGTGCCAAGATCTTCATCTCCTTGTTGGATGGAACATGACTTTTCAGTGCCACCATCATCAACTTCAATAGCCATGGATAGCAGCTGCAATGTCACCTCACTGCAGTTCTTGGCACTAACAACAAGTACAGTTGATTCATGCATGGGAAGCGATGAAAACTGATTGGAATCAGGAACCGGCTTGATCTTTGAAAGCAGCAAGGAAACCCTGCGGAAGGGAAGCATAAAATGTTGGCTAATTAAAACAGCATTCTTTCCTTCAATTTGCAAGGTCTTGTGAATATTGACTTTTTGTGCATTCGACTCATTGGAATTAGGGGAGTAGCCCAACGATACAAAGAGCATAATTGGTTTGGGTCGGTGCCACATGATTTCTAGTTTGCAGGACCATGATTCTCCAATGTTTAGAAACGGAACAGAAACCAACCCAAAAGATTGTTGAATTTTCATGATTTTATCAGAGGCCCGTTGAGATTCATCTTCTCCTTCTGGTCCAACAATGCCAAGAAGCTCAACATGATGAGTGTCCAATGAAAAAGGCTCAGATTCCCTAGGACTAAACAGGCCACCTCCTCTCACATCCACGAGATTTATCTTCATTTCACCAGCGTATATGGCATGGTCCCTGGAGGCTATGGTAACTGGTAGCAGAAATCTCTCTCCAACTAATGCAGGGCCAGAAGCACCAAGTGTGACATCCACTTGTGGGTCAGGTTCTTCAACCTGGGCAGCCTTCTGACCAGAGAATGATAGAGCAGGATCCTTGGTAGGGAAAGTTTCCACACGGTCTTCAAACTTCCAAAGAGGTAAATCATCCATCGAAGCAGGACTTTCAGCTCTGCAGCAGATAGTGAAGTGGGGTCCCATTTTTGCAATAACGGATATGCATTCAAGCTTTCCACTTTGTTCTGAATAAATTAAACATTGTCTTAATGAACAGTGGGTGGATTACAATGAAGGAAACCACGATGCTAATCATAATAAAGACTTCTCAGTAGAAGAGAATGCATGCATAAAGAAGATATCAGATCCCATATGGTTCAATAAGAGCTAGCAGGACCTTCCCTTGAAATATGACTTCAGCCTTTGAATCTCTAGCGAGAAATCAAGAACAAGCTATCCATTTAATTGAACTTCAAAGAAAGCAAAACTAAGAAACCACACAAGAAGAGAGGAAACAAACTATTGTCAACCTGATGCAACTTTTTCCCCTCATCCTGACTCCACTCCTCTCAAAAGCAGAGATACATGCAGACACAATGAGCAGCCAAATACCACCAGAACACATGATAGTGATCCTTACTGAAATTGCTATCTATGGTGCAGCACTAGTGATTTCACATGGTTTTTGGGTTGATTAAATCCTAGGCTCACTTGTCGAAAGCTAAAATGTTGCTTACACCCATTAGATAAACTATTAATTAACTTAGGTTAGGTCAAAACATGGGAGATGCAAAGCTGTAACAAACTCATTGCAATAGCAGTTAGGGTAATATCAAGCAACAGCATGTAAAACTATCAGCATTACAGGAGAAAGCATTCTTCTCTTATTTGCAAATTTAAGGACTGTCTAGTTGAAATGATTGTGTTGGGTCCTATGTTTTTAGTAGAACTTATGATCAAAATAGTTTTGCATAAAATAAAAGACAACTTACCAGATTTGATGTCATAAGTCAGCCGCAGCCATTTGTTTGTAGTGAGTGCTAAAGAAGGGGCACTCTCCATTCGGTGATCATGTTGCTCACTCTGCACTTCTTCTAATGGATGCTTTTGGGCGTTCATGATGATAAAATTGCATTGAGATTGATTAAATTGGACTTCCAACTGATCAATCTCAATGGAAAGAGGTAACTGTGATAGAAGTGATAATGTAATCAAGGAGGAGACACCGGACTTGATTATCTGTTCATGAAAAGCCACTGAAGCAAGAAGAACTGATCTGAGTGGACTAACAAGATCAATCTCAAGATGAAGGGTATTATATCCGGTTACTTTGAGATCATCAACTCCATTAATGGATATTGGCCTAGCTTCTCCACTTATGAGTGCAAAAATTTCTCTGTGTATCATTTCTCTCTGTTCAAGACTTGCAGGTCCTCCTGGACCACATTTGGACGACTGGATGCTATCGACAATAGATACTGGCAATGCAGCCATTTCAAGAGAAAACTCTACAAACTCTTTTACAGCACCTTGTTTCCTTGAGCACTCTCTCAAGTAACCCAAAACCTCCCACAACAAAGTAACCCATCCTTCTTGCCTATATAGATTTGCAACACCATCAAACTGCTGTTTTGCATTGTTGAAATCACCCAAAGAAAAATATTCTCTAGCAATCTGAAAGGCACAAAGAGAACCCATCCTCTGAACTTTAAGATTACTATATATTTCATTAGACTTTTTGAGCAAAGCAATAATTTCAAAGGAGTCTTGAAACCTTTTTCCCTCGGCAATTGCATAATGAGTGTATTCATCATCAGTAATGCTGCATAGTCAGAAGAGAATAAAAATCCAAACATTTATTATAAGGTAAATGGTACAAAATCAAATCAGATTTCTCGTTATTAATTTTTCAAGACTTACGACTGTATAGCCGAATCATCCCCTTGCTCAAGTAGCCGAGCAAACTGACCAATATAAGCTGATGGTACCACAGATTCAGCACTCCCATCATCATTCTCGCTAAAAGTTTCTGAATTTGACACTGTCAACTCCAGAGCTGATCTCTTCTCCTTCAAGTATTTAGCTGCTGACTGTTGTAAGATGAATGTTATGATTCAGATAACTTAAATAATCTAAGAGAATTCTAAATGCAAGTTCAATTGCTATGGTGGCACTTGCATAAATTTTGCAAAAATCCCTGGAAAAAAAAGTTTAGGTACTCGTTGACCCCATTGTTTCTAAGGGTTGGCTATAAAGCAAGGTAGCAAGACTCGCACTGAAAAGCAGTTAAAAAAGCCAACATCGATGAAATGATGGTACAGACCTGATAGTAATAAGCTGGATGGAATTCCCATTCAGTCAGAGGTTGGTCGGCAGTGCCTAATGGTAGAGAGGAAGTGCTTGGAAGAGTGGCAGAGCTTGAGTCAAGCAACTCAGCGAAAACCAAAAACTGCCTGCTGAGCCATTCCCAGTGAAGAAAAATGACATTTGGATCTCCAACAAGGCTCTTGTAGGAGACAACATGTTGGCGGAACCATGTAATTGCTTCTCTGAGCTTTCCACCATGCAACAACAAAGTGCAAATCTTGAAATGCAAGTGCTCAGCAACAATTTTGATCTCAAATAAGCGTTGTATTGGAGGCAATCTTGTTGAGGTAGCAACCATCTAAATGAATAGCATTGACATAGATGGTAGCAGTGACAAGTAGAAGGAACTAAGTAACTAGTATTAAGTATGATAAACGGAAGGATGGTAAAGAAATAGGATAATTAGGGAAGAACCTCGCGCAGAGCATGATAGGCATCTTCATAAAACCTCAAGGCTTCAGCCCAGTCTCGTCTGAACTCTGCATACACAGCAACCTACCCATTTTGTGAACCAATGAGCCAATACATAAGGAATTAATAATATGAAAAAGTGAGGAAAGCTATTCTTTTATTATTATTACTTTAAAACAGTAGCGAACTTGGAGATCGGGAGAGGAGAAATTCTTCTTTTCAATGCGAGCTTTAATCCTTCGACCTTCTTCTCTGTAAAAAGTAGTTTCTAGTTCGGCAAAACTGGCGCTCAACCTGACAGACATTACAATGTATGGGATATAAGTTCATACAGCAATTAATTCAGTAAAGTACTAATTATTGTTAGATAAAAGAGGGGGGGGGGAATTGAGCACCTTTGAAGAGAGTTATTGAGTTGAGAAGGATCGGGGTTGAAGAGAAGAAGGTACTTGGAATCGACCTCTGCTCGCTTCCGTAAGGCAAGCAGACGATCTTCACTAATGTCATCGGATTGGCCCACCACAACGAGCAGCAACAATTTGGTGTTCCTGGGACGAATAGCGGCTTTTAGGTCATCCAGATCGGAGCAGACTTGGACCCACTGGGCAGGGTCACCGGAGACATGATCCCAGGAGAAGAGTGCGGCCACCACGGCGGGGATCTTAGTGCGGTGCTTGACCAGCCAATCCCTTTTCAAAAAGCCGGCGGGGGAAGAACAAGGGGAGGGGGGGCGATGGAGGAGATGGGAGAGCTTGGAGAAGTCGGGCAAGGCCAAGGTGTTGATAGGATGCTGCTGGGAGAGGAGGTGGGTGGTTATCGCCCCATGCTGCTCTGGGCATCCTACCAATGCTACCAGCGCCACTGGTGGACTCCTCAATTCTTCTGGGTACTCTTCCATTTACTCTCTGCACTTGGAATTTCTTGTTACTTTCTTCTTTTTCTTTGTAATTTTTTTTCTACTAACAGAATAGAAGACGATGATGGATCAGTTTCTGATTTTTAGGCCTGATTTCATTATCTAATATTTGGCCTTCTCTTCCCCACCCCAAACCACTAATATGGCTACTGGCTGCCTGCCTACTCCAAACAATACTTTGCCTTCATTTTCAAGGGTTTCCTTTTTTCTTAGATGTTACAAAGTCAAGATTCGATTAAATTTGGAGATTAGATCTTATTTAGAGAGGATATGCTCTATCAATGTTGTTTGTTGTTTTCATATTTAGAAGACTTGAATTTAAAACTTTAATTAAAAAAGTAACACTTCGATACCAATTTGATTTTCGAGTCCGAGTTACTAGGTATTACATTCGTTGCTAGAAAAACTACGATCAACTACATTCAAATTATACTATTAAATGATCAATTTCAACCCACATGCATATAATACAAAATACAACAGTTTTCGGATCTTATACGAGTTTACGAAAGTTTTAAAACTAATCTGAAGTCGAATTAGGACTAATTGTAAAAATTTCAAAACATTAGGTTGACGTTACAACATCAGGGGGTTTGTAACGCCCCGAGTTTTGGGCCTAAGAGAAATAGGTTTTGAAACAAGGGAACAGTTAGGAGACTACACATAGGTATTTAGTTGTGCAAAAAAATGGCACAATTGAATGCTTGCTTTAATGGTTAGGTGAATTTGGAGTGTTTGGGGATGTTTGGGAAGTCCTGGGTTCAAACCTAGGTTTTAACAAAATTTTTAATTTTCAAGTGAATAAGGCCTTAGTTCTGGAGAGTAGGCTTTAAGAATAATTGTGGCGGAAATGATATAAGAGAAGCTTGTGGCTTAGTGGCAAGTGGCGTGAAATGGTTGATGTGAGAGCTTGGGTTTGAATCCCTTGGCATGTAAAAAAATATTTATTTTATTTCCTTGCAGCACGAGAATTAGAGTTAGACTGAAACTCTACAAGGTAAAGTTTGAATTGGTCTTGGAGTTGTTATGGAGGAGGGATTTGTGGAGATTTTCAAGGAGTTTGGGGGTTTTTCACTTTTTGCATTTTGGGTTCTCTCAAGTCTTATCTGTACTACGAAACTGACCACTCGTGTCATTTCCCTTCTGACCATTCGTGTCATTCTTTCTCCTCATCTTTGATATTTTCTTTCTCTCATAGTTGAACCTTCCCTTCTCTTCTTTTAACGTCTGTTCATCTTCTATTCTATGCTGGCCGAATATCACTGTTATTAATCCTTCTCTGCGTCGATCTACTGTAAAGGTTCTGACTATCGGTAAGTGATCAAAAGCTATTCTCTGCTTTTCTTTTAAAACCGAATGCACCTATGCTCTTCCTTTCTTTTCCAAAACCGAATAACCCCATTAACCGATTGTTATTTCATTCTTCACGTACTGCACCCATTGCGATTCTAGGGTTTTCCTCAAGGAGTGGTGAAGTGTGAACGGTTTGGAGGAGTCACACTTTCGTTCTCAAACGTCCGGTAAGGTAATAAGGTTACATCATGTTTTTGGGGTTGGCCGAATATACCTTACCACTTTCTAATCGGTTCTTGACTGTACTTTAGGAAAGCAGTGAAGGCATGTGATCGTTTCTGAACAGCGAGCATTGAGGGATTAAGGTCACCCTCATTCAAATAAGGTAAGAAAGGTATTTCGGATTAAGTGTTATTAGGAGGGTGTGTAACACCCCTAACTCGTATCCATCGCCGAATTAGGGTTAAAGGTATTACCTGACGAATTGGAAATGTTTACAGACATTTCATAAACCAAGTTATCAATTTCAATCACTATGTACCTTAGATAGGTCACCGAGACCTTAAGCATGCTTTAGAGAAGGGTCGGGACTAAACCGAACACATACAGAAATTCTCAGAAATTTAAAACTTTTTGAACACTGCAGAGGTCACACGCCCGTGCAGTCAAGCCGTGTGCCTCCCACGGCTACTAGACACACCCATGTGTCTTGGCCGTGCCAAAACAGGGCATGTATTCTGACTTCCCCACACGGCCACCAAGCACGCCCATGTGCTAAGGCCGTGTACTCTTAAGCAATACACTGACTTATCCCCACAGCCACCAGGCACGCCCATGTACCATGGTCGTGTACTCTTAGGCTATATACTGACTATATCCCACGGTCACTAGGCACGCCCGTGTGCCATAACCATGTAGACAAAATAGGCCATTTGCAAGGCCAACTTGCCACCCACACATGGGTCATACCTACAAGCATCAATACAATACCAATTCATGCTTTCAAATATATTCAATCATACCATTTCATGCATTATTCAATCACCAACTAAACCATTTACTTCCATGCTCATTATCATCACAACTAAAGCCATTTAAAGTGACAATTATACACTTCAAAACATATATAATTCAAACATCATGTAATCCATATCAAAGTTCAACTTCAAACCACATCTTTCCCAATCAACTAAGTCATGAAATATACCATATTCATAGCTCATTCATCAATTCAACATCTTTCAAATTCCAAGCCAAATCACATGGCAAGCATTAAACCTTTCAAAACATATCATAACATCTAGCCTATACATGCCATAATTCATCTATATACATCTTTCCAAAAGTACCAAAATAAATTGTCGATAGTGTGATTGTTATGCTGACGATCCCCGGATCCGAGCTAGCTTTACTAACACTGCAAAGCAGAGAAACAAATCACACAGTAAGCTTTCCAAAGCTTAGTAAGTTCGTAACATAACACATTTAAATCAAACAAACCACCACATAGATTATTTCGCATATACATATATGTACATCATATCATCCAAAACTAATATGTTCATTTAACATTTCATAATCTCATTAATAGATTCATCAACCACATAGGTTCCGAGCGTACCTTAGCCAACACCTAGTAATCAATTACATTTGCTACTCAATACTCACTTTCCCCTTTCGATCAACTTCCGTCTCTTCTTCGATTCAATCGCACACTTAGTGCCCAGATATTTAGCCGAAGCTTAATTAACATCGCACACATAGTGCTTTTATACCAAACCACTCTTCAATCGGTATCGCACACACAGTGCTAAGCATCTCAATCACGTTTCCGAATACGCACACTTAGTGCCACATAACTCAAACTCAAACTTTCACATAGCATCCACATTTCAATATCATTATAACATTCATTTCATAGCATATAACATAACTAAATATTCGTATTATGTCCGAACTTACCTCGGATGTCGAGTTATCGAAACGGTCGATTAATCAAGCACCTTATCTTTGCCTCGATCTCGATCCTAACCTCTCCTCTCTTGGTCTTGAATTGAGCTTAGAAATGGCCGAATGCCCTAGCTCTTTCTTATTTTCTTTTTCTTTTCTTTGTTTCGGTCATAGTAGAAAGATGAACACAAGGTTAATGGCTTTTTAATGCCTTTGTTTTATTATAATAATTTTTAATATATAATATTAATTTTACTTGTAAAATTAAACATATAAAAGCATATAATATATATATGTTGCCGTCCACTACTAAATAAAATGGCCTAATTGCAATATAAATCCTCCATATTATAAAGACAACAACAATTAGGCATATAACAATCAGCACACAGCATTTTACACTTTATGTGATTTAGTCCTTTCTCTAATTCGACACACAGTCGAAAAAAAATTATCACACAGAATTTTCGCACAGGCTATATCACATACTATTCACACAGAAAATAATATTAAAATATTATTCCGACCTCAGATTTGTGGTCACGAAACCACTATTCTGACTAGGTCTAAATCGGGCTATTACAGGGTGTTACCCTAACAATTAAAGATTAACATTGGATCTCGATGAATCTAGGTTGGATGCTCGTAGATCTTGGAACGACTCCGTAAAAAGGTGTGTAATCACACTATCTCCGCTGTGAATCGGCAAAAGCCGAAAAGTTGAAACTTCGGCATTTGAGGCCTCACGAGCGTGCGATCGCTCGTGTGGTAAAACCGAGCCCACAACTGTGGGCGGTAGACTGAGGAGGCCACCACGAGTGTTCTCCTGCACTTGGGCCATTATGGGCCTCGTTGGGCTGAAATAGGCCGTGTGGGCCCAATAGGCTCATGGGCCCCACACGGATAAAATTTACGAAAAGTGGCAGAAACTGGATTGGGCTATGTAGTTCGCATAGCCGTGATTGAATTTGGGCCAAATGGGCCACACGGGCGTGTGGGCCCATTTGGGCCGAATATTGGGCTTTGAGCCCATTTATACTTTTTGACAAAATAGATTATTTGTGTCGCTCGAGGCAACTGTAGGCCTTCGGAAAGGTCGTTAACTGTATCGAGACCCCAAGGTAGGTAAAATGACAAAAATACCCTTAAAGGGCAAGATTACCGTTTTACCCCTAATGCATGAAAATGACCATTTTACCCCTAGAGGTGGGTTGACAGATGAAAGTATGTACTGTATGACTGTACTGAGTAAGACATATTGCATACACGAAATATTGATGACATGGCATACTTTGCATGGGGTTGGGATTACGATATGGAGGAAGTATCATTATCTTGGTGGCTCTGCCACACATATCGACATCTTGGTGGCTCTGCCACAATTCATCATTCTCGGTGGCTTTGTCACACATATTGCATCGCAACTCTGCCGCGTTATTATTACTGGTAGCTATGCTGCAATATTGGTGTGTTGGCTGGGTGGGTCGACTTTGTCCCCACGTGGTGTGTTGGTTGGTACGGGTGGTGTGCTGATTGGATTGGGGTGGGTTGCATACTCGCACCATACTTGTAACAGACCGAATTTGACCCTAATCAGAACGGTGGTTTCGGGACCACGAATCCGAGTCTGAGAAATATTTTAATATTATATTTTGTGTTTATTATATGTGAATTAATGTGTGTGAAAGTTTCGTAGAAAAATTTAATCGTTTGTGTGTTCAATTTAATAATAGGACTTAATCGCGTAAAAATGAAAAATTTAGTGTTATTTGTAAAAGGGCCGAATAGTGATTGTTCTATTAATTTGGAGGCTTTAAGTGGTAAATTACCCATGATAGTTTGTAGTGGACGGTGAAAGACAACCATTATATGTTTTATTATTATTTTATAAAGGTTTATTAATATATAATTTGGTTAATAAAGTTTTATAACATAAAAACATATTATAATAAAAACAAAGCCATGGTTTTCTCATTTTTTTTGCATGTTCGAATAAAAAGAAAAGAAAGAAGAAACAAGAGTTCCTTAGGTTCGGCCATCTTTGGAGCTTGATTAAAGGTATGTGTTTAGCTCGGTTTTTGATAATTTTTACGTTTTTGAGATCGTTGCTTCGAATACTATCCGACCCATGCTAGAATTTCCGATTTTGATGCATGTTTGGAGTTCGGCCATTGATGAAAATTTGTGTTTTATGATGTTTGATGACTATATATTAAAGATATGTTTTAGATTTACATGTTTGGTATTGGAAATTTTGATGATTTTGAGTAATTAGGACTAAATTGTGAAATTTGTAAATTGAAGGGTCAAAATGTGAAATAAATGAAAGAAATGGACTTGTATAGTCCCTATGAAAATTCGGCCCTAAGGAATTATAGTGAAATTTTGTGTATTTTGTGTTTTGTGCAAATAGGATTAAATTGTAAAAATGTGAAACATTAGGGGTAATATGGTAATTTGCCCATTTATGTGTTTTGGGACTAAATTGAGATGAAATGTGCTTGAATGAGCTAAATTTTAATGTGTTTAGATCAAGAACAAAGAAAAATAGATTTGGAGCAGGGGAAAGGCGAAGGTTATCAGAATAGCAGATCCTACGTTATCCGTCGAAACGATCGAGTAAGTCTTTAAGCAAAGTAATTTTCGTAAGAATTGATTATAACATAGAATACATATTGAATCATGTAATTGTGGAATTAATCATGTTAAAACCGAATGTGAGAAAGAAATTTAGCCATGTATATAATCGAATTCATTGAGTTAATTATGTGATAGTGATGTGAATTATATGTGATATTTGTGATCTTCGCTGATGTGTAGTGTGAATGAGTTGGTTTGGAAATAAATGTTTCGGGCTTATTGCCTAGCGTGCCTTGTGCCGGTGAAATATTTCGGGCTTATTGCCTAGCGAGCCTTGTGCCTGAAACGTTTGGGCTTATTGCCTAGCAGCAGTGAATGTCGGTGATTAAATTTGGACTTACGGTCTAGCGGGCTTAATGCCGTGTACATTTCAGCTTTGATGCCTAGCAGGCTTATTGCCGGTGATGTGTTATAATGGAGAAATTATAAATCATACAAGTGAAGCATATTTAATGCAATGAGCTAAAAGCTCAGGTAAGTATAAGCCTTTTCTTTTATAATTATAAAGAGTAAGGTAAGTTGGCATAGTATTATTTGAATTAAGTATGATATGGTATGGTTGATGATTTGATAAGAATTATGATATATTTTATTGAGATTATTATTGATGTGTATGAATATTATATAATAGAATTTGAGTTTAAATGTGCTATTTTGGGGAATCGGTTATAAGTGAAAGTGTTAAGGATGAAAGAATTTGAATGTTTGCATATGTGCATAAATAAGTTTATAAGGTTGATATTAATGTTGTACTCATATGACTTGGAGTATGCGAATACATATGGTATATTTCTTTGGTTTCGATGAATTATATGTTTATGGAAATAATGTGCAAACATTTAGGTTAATGAATTAATAGAATTCGGCCATGTTTAAATTCACATATGGAAATGTTTATATTCAATTCCATAAGCTTAAATATTAAAGGTTTAAGTGTTTAATTATTATATTATCCTTTGTTTAAGACTTACTAAGCTAGTAAGCTTACTCTGTGTGTGTTCAATGTTACATTTTATAGATTTTGATCAAGCTACGAGCTCGAGAGGATCATCGGTGAAGTCATCCACACTATCGACTTGTTTTGGTATTTTGAAATTTAGATTTTGAACTTAAGGCATGTATAGGCTAACTCTATGTCCGAATATCGTTTTGATGATGTATTATAGCCATGCGAAAATGGCTTAAATTTTCATATTAAGTTCGGTTCTATTTACCCTTGACTATGTGATTAATATATTTGGTTCAACTATTCGGCTAGAAATGTTCTTTTATTTCTAGCTTACATATTATGCGTACTATATGATTGCTTGTTTGTAATGTCAATGTTTGTGTTAAATTAGTCAAGTGGGTCGACATTTAAGTTAATATTTGCAGGTATAATTCAAGGTAGGTATGTGTAGTTGAGCATCATTCGAATTTATGTATGCATGTGAACTTTATGTCGAGTTACGAGATATGAATTATATTGGGTAATGCATATATGTGTATTCGGCCAAACCTAGGTGATAGTTGCAAATGTAGTCAACATGTTTAAATAAGTAATTGCTTAGGCTCATAGTCAATATGGAAAATCTGTATAACCATGATGTATTCATTATATATATATTTGGCTTGTGAGATTGCTTAACTTAATTGAGTGCATGAAACTACCAAACTCGATTTGTGCTAGGTAACGAACATGAAATGTTATGAATAAGACCTTGTGCATTCGGCCAATTTTTTTAAGCACATAGGTGATGTGTAATATGTTGCATGTATTCGATTATGTGAGATTAGGTTTTATGCCATGTGAAATTGGTCTTAATAGAAAGCATTATGCATTGACATTTATAGTATGGTCATTTTGTGTTCATCGATGATTATATCGTATATGACTTGGATTAATATATCAAGTATGTGTTACACATGTGTGATTTGTCTATTTATGATTAAATTATTTGATAAAGATGATTAACAGAGATTCAATCGATTGAACTGAAGTTTTAACTTACATGGTAATACAGTAACCCTAATCCGTGACGGACACGGGTTAGGGGTGTTACAATGCGATCTTCAGACGGGCTTAGGCCCACATCATTCTTGTATTGGGCTAAGGCCCACACTGCACTATTACTGAACAGGGCTCGGGCCCAGACTGTTACTGCATGTATTACTGATTGAGTGATAGGGGATTACACACTGAGTTCTCGTAACTCACCCTTTTCTTTTAACTGTACAGGTAATCCCCAGTCTTAGGCGATTTGGAGCTGCGAGGGACTCAGAGGGGGCCACACGATCGAGGATGTTTGTTTAAACGTAGTTATTTAAATATTTTATATTGGGTCGATATTTTTGTAATAAGGCCTCTGGTGATTTTTAATTTCTTTTAATTGGGTGCTTAATTTCTTATTTTGAACTGCCAAACGGATACAAACAAGTTTTCACAACTAATAACTGCTTTACAAGGCAAATACATATTTTCAACTTCAAGAAAACCGTAAATAGAGTAGCTTCCGCGAATTTAAACCAACAGTAACAAACATGGTAATCGTTTTACTAAGTGTTGGTTTTTATAACTTACCAATTGTTTCCCAAGAAATAAAAACTAAATGGATTTTAACTCGAACGATTTCTCCCAACAAACTTTGATTTCGAAAAACACTTCGATGTGACACGCCAGATTCGACCGTAACGTCTAGGCCCGGTTTGGGGTGTTACAGGGTTCCTTGTCACAACGTAACATACTGAGTAGACCTTGTCGCAATGTTCAATATTCAATGTCGCATAGTGGCATGGCAACCTAATCTCATTGCAACGGGACAAATGACTACCTCCGGACGTACTAACGTCCAGAGTAGAAATCTTGCACAAAATATATTAGAAACAGTGGTATCCACAAGTATACAATTCTTGTTGTAATATAGTTACAATGGAGTAGATGAGTATTCTGAGGATTGTACCCAAGGGAGGCGAACACTAAATTAATTCCAACCTAAGCACAAATAGATCTAATTAGTACTTTGGTAGATTATATTACGATGAAATATAAAGAAAGGTTTTTGAGATTTTTAATAATAATAATAATAATAATAATAATACAATAAATAAATAAATAAATAACGAGAAATCAAATAGTAGAATTTGTTAAATTTGAGCATGAGTGATTAGCTCGCTTCGGTAATCATAACCAACTGTCGCTTCGAGTTTTCTTGTTTAATCAACTAGTCAATATCCTAGCAGGATCTTCCAATCTAGAATAACGAGTCGGCAATAACTACTTATCCCTCGACCTCACAATCCATACTGGTTCGGGGTTAAGGTATCCACGAATAGGTCATACCAATTTTGGGTTAATTCCCACCTTAATTACTTTCTAGGGTCATCAAGCCTAGGGTTTAAATTCTTCCTTTCCCGAACAATTGATTCGCTAAGAGAACCCTACAAAATAGTTAATTAATCATACCTCCACTCGCTAATCCCCCATAAGAGGATTAGTTCCTCATGGATCCCATAAACAATATAGACTTGATATATAGAATAAACATGAATAACAATTCAAGAATATAAAGTTAGTAGAAGCCTGATTTGTATTGAATGGAATGTCGAATCCTCATAGAGTTTGATCAAGTTTGCAAATCTAATCTCTTCCGCAAAAGCAAAAGAACAAAACTGAAATAAACCTAAAGCCTAAGAAAAGAGAAAAAAACTAAATACTAAAACTAGGAATAAAATTATACAATATGAAAAGCTGTCCATAACATGTGTTGAATGAGCATATTTATAGATTTAGAGTGGTCGTCGTCCTTAACCCTAGGTCAGCTGCTGTCCTTGTGCTTAATGTTTGATTGTGCGGGCCAAAACATCCCTGGCTCGTAATTATTTCCTGTACAGAGGTGATATCGCGACACACCAGATCCTGTGTCGCGACATCGAAGGTAATATGCTTCATCTTCAAGATATCTTCAGGGGTGTGTCGTGACATCCTCATACTATGTCACGACATCGAATGTAGTCTTGAATTATTTTATTCTGCTCCTTATGTTGCGACATTCAACTCTCCGTGTTACAACACAACGACCAGTATCGAGTTAGTACACCTTCTAATGGTCTCCTGCAAGCTCACAAAGCATATTAGCACACATTTAGGCCTCATTCGGCCCCTAAGTCAATAAAAGACTCAATTTACACATTTTATTTAATGCAAATAGAATTATAAAAGCTTGACTAAAACTTAACCAAAGTGCTTGTATTTAAGATCCTAAAGTGTGAAAACTAGTTTAATCTGCTACATCGAATTACAACAGATCAAACTCCCCCACACTTAAGTCATTGCTTGTCCTCAAGCAAAGCAACAAAAAAAATAGTAAATGAAAAGATGACCCTTGAACCAGTATGGCACAAATGTTGGTTTTGGAGCACATGAATAAGCATTGTATATTTACACATAACCTCGGTATAATATATAGCTGACTTACCACTTCTAATAACAAACACCTAAGTTCAGTACATTACAAAGCATACAAACATTATGGGTCTCAAATGTAAGGATCCATCAATAAATTATACAAGTAATTTGATTGTCGTAGTAGAATACAAACAGTTGTAAATGCAATTATTCAGTATGATGTCAAATTGTAAATAAGTCTATCTAGATCACATAGGGTTTTTCGACATGTAATGTTCTGATGCTTGGGATAGGTACGGAGTTCAAGAACAGTAAGCATCAAATAGTTTCAAGCACGAAAATAGTTTGACACATCATATTGTCCCCTATTCTCCCCCTTAATAACCCATTCCCACTCACCCCCTTATTTCTCCTTCTCTCACATTCCTTCTTTCTCCTTATAGGAAATCTCAGTATCATATAGTGACTATGGCTAGCTTACAAGTTTTTTTGTGCACTTAATGAACAAGTTTTTTCTTATTTTTGCGACTTTGTCACCTTTCCTTCTTATTCATGATACATCACTCACAAATTCTTTTATTCTTTTCACATCCTTTTTCTACTTGTTTAATTTTTTTTTCATTTTTTTCCTTTTGCACTTTTAAGCTAACATATAATCACCATACTACACTGACCTTTCCTATCACTCTATTTTTACAAAACCACTGTAATGTATCTACTTAACCCTCAATATGTATGGCCAGACGTCTATAATCATGCAATTCAGGACCAAATAAAAGGGTAAGCACAAATTATTGTTTTTAGCTCGGTTTTGTATAGAGGTTCATCAAGAAGTGTTTTTTTGGCTCAATATAGGTATTAAGGATGAATGAAAAAAGGTTAGCTTTTTGGCTCTAAGTGTATACCAAACAATGCCCTAGGTATCTCAATATTCACAAATTTAGTCAACCAAACAATCACAATTTCAACAATCTATCATTCATACTAGCTTGCTCGTTTCCTTATATTCTCTATAGCATTCGATACCTTTAATTGTTGAATGCCTATTTACAATGTAATATATATGTCACATCCCAAAAATCGAATTAGTAGAAATTGGGTTAATGAACCGAGAGAGTGGTCGCCTGAATTTTATTTATTTATTGTTTATTTATTTTAGATGATCTCTTGATATTAATAAATATCAAGTATAATAGTTGAGTAATGGTGGTGATGTCTATGATGACTTGTGTTCGAATCCCTTCCTTCACATTATTTTCTATGTGGGCAATTTTACTTAAAACCTTAGTAAAGGTCACACCATGTTTTTAAAATAAATGTGGTAGGAATTAGAACAAGGAAGTGAGGTGATTAAATGGTTAAGTGCTCCAAAGCTATCTTAGAGGTCCTAAGTTCAAGTCTCCTTGTTCTCATCTTTTTATTTTATTTTTTTAACACAATTTCCATGTGTATAATGTGCTTGCTGTCCACCCCATTGTTACCATGTTTAGGAGAATTCCTTTCCCTCTTTATGAGTCAAACTTATCATATGTTGAGGTAATATGATCCCCTTTTCACTCCATGTCCCCCTCACTTGCCAAAACTTCATATCTTTCCTTTTGTTGTGGTTCATTGACTCTAGTCACAGTTGACCAAGCTTTCACCACTCTTTGTCGTCCCTACCTCCCTATTGCTTCCATTCTTTCACTTTTTCATTTATTTTCTCATCCATTTTCTCTCATTTTGCAAAATAACCACCACTCTTTTCTTTTAGTCTTTGCTTTTCCTCCACCACAATCGACCATAGCACCACCATTGCCACACTTTTTAGCCACCATAACACTGCCCTTTCCCTCCTCTTTCTTTTTCCACCGCCGCGAGCCACCATGGATTCCTCTCCTCCTCCATTTCTTCTCTTTCATTCTTATTTATTTTTCTTATTCATCCTCTTTTTGCATCGAAACCCCCATACCCTTTTACTGTCGGACCGTCACTCCACCATCGCTGGACTGCTGTCGAGCCACCGCCACCAGTGACTAAAATTCTTCCTTTCTCTCCCTCTTTCAGTCGTGGATTCTTATAATTGATTAAAATCTCATCTTCTATTTACTCTATCAATCCTTTTAGATCACTCAATTCATCAACTTCGTTCCTTTTTCGACTCATCGTCCAATCTGATTTGATCAAGTGTAAGTGTAGGTTATTTTAGTCGTAAAATCCTTCTCATAGTAATTTATTATCATGGCCGAATGGTATAGTGCCATAGGAACAACATAATATTTTATTATTATTTATTTATTATCTTACTAATACGATTTCATATCGACTTTGAAGGGTCGAACGATATTCATAGGGGAGACCCCTAACTTTGCATTGGAAACCCTCATTTCGAGAGTCTTAGATCGTGGTATAAGTGTTGTTGAGACTATTAGTAATCGATCTTTAAGTGATAAACTATTTTCAAAAGGATCCTAACTAATAAACGTTACTTATGCGTTGATTGTCTTGCGAGATAGATCAAGTGAAACCGTTAAAAAGGATTGAGGCAAATCAGATCTACAATACAAGGTGTGGGATCATTACTATTTGTTTTGTGGGATATAGTTATTTTACTACATTAATAAATTAATTATAATAAATCATGAGTACACTAAATATTCATGAAGAGAGTTGAAAGGCATATCAAGATGAATATAAAGTAAGTGATTCTAACAGAATAGTTCTATGAAATGCATGATAATTGATATGATTATTATTGTGATTATGATGTATGTGTAGATCTCATTCTCATGATATGTGATGTATGACTTATGTGATATATGTGATGATTTAAACATGTGAGACTTATATATGTGTACGATAAAAACTGTGATCCATGATAGAAAAGCATGTTTAACATGTTAAAAGTGATTATTATGTGATATATGATTATGAGAGCATATTTACATGCACAAGTGAAAAAGTGATCTATATGTGTTAAAAAGTGAATTTTCCATATCACATGCATGGGGTGGGATTTTGTGAAAGGTGGAAGCAGTGGCAATATATCTGCGAATCAGTGGTGGCTTGTCCACAAAATTTATCAGTGGCAGTATATCTGCATATAAGTGGTGGCTTGTCCACAAATGGTGTTTCAAATAGATGAGTTATGGGGAACTTGATATTGGTGTGTAGCGGAGATAGGTAGAAAATTTTATAAAATGTGCATCATTTTAAAAGATGCATCGACATGTTCATGCATAAGTATCAATATTATAATTTATGAATATTATGATGATTAATATGTTGAGATTGATATTTTGTTATGTATGTGATTATGTTTGTGTTGATCTCACACTGGGCTCTTTAAAGCTCACCCACTTTACTTATATGTTCCAGATAATCCACATGGTTAGGACTCGGATTCGATCAACGGAGATGCTCTCGAAAAATAGTTTTTAAATAAATATGAATTTTTATTTATGATTTGGATTTTTATGGACTTTATTGCTATTTGGAAATTTTTATGTTAAACTATGATACTATGGCATGGGACTTTACTTTGGGGATTTTATTCTGATGTGCATGACTTGATTTCATGACATTTAGTTTTAAAAATTGCATAAGTTAGTATTTGATAAGATTTCGTATGAAACTCTATTTTTAAAATAAAATCTGTCGATGATTTATTTTTCCACTGCATTTATGAAAAATGAGTTTTTAACAAAATTAGACTTAGTTTTCAAAATTATAAATGTTTACAAATGAGAAATCTAAAGACAATTGATTTCTGAAGTTATTATACAAATGATTTAGAAGTATGATTGAAAATCCAAAATAGTTTTGAATAAAAGATTGAGTATCTACGAGTGAAATATTAATTATTTCGATTCCTAAAATTTGCACGGTTTTTACGAAATTAAAATAAACACTTTACTTCATTTGATTTGAATTGGTAAGCCAATAGATTTAAAATATTTTTTTTTTCAAAATTTCGAAAGATTATTTTGGCCATTTTCATGGACAAATGGATTTGAAATGTGATTGAAAATAAAGTTTAACATTCAATTTTACTAGTTTTGAATGAACTGCGCAAATGGTTTGAAATTACGAAAGTGTTTTTCTAGGACATTCTGGTGGCCAATGTAGCTTTCCAAATTTGGCCATAACGACTGGGTCGGGTTTGGGGTGTTACATTTAGTGGTATTAGTGCTCGGTTCAAAATTTGGACTATGGGTAAACTATTAAAAAAAAAAAACTACATGCATTATAAGGGGGTATTTTTGGAAGAACATGCCACATGTTAAAATTGTTGTAAAAAATCCAAGACTCCTGAAGCCAATCCGAGGTAAGTGTTCTTTAGATTTGAAACTATAGACTGTGAAAAACTATAGACTAAGACAATTGTAGACTATGAAAACTCTAGATAGTGAAAACGATAGATAGTGAGACAAGTGTAAATTGAAATGAAACTTCGATTAAAAATATTCAAGTGATAGCATAAAAACTTACCTCTATTGATAGAAAATTCATAAAAACTTAAAATGAGTACTCGCACCTGAGGTATTCGAACTTGTACTCAAGATTAATCGTTAGCTTTTCAAGGACTTGTGTCTGACCCTGAGATAAATTGCATCATTAAGGTGTCTATTGCTAAAGGTAGAAATAAATAGATTAGAAATGATGCAATATCCCAAGCAATGTTGAGAGTTTTAGAACCAATTTTATGCAATGGAAATGAGTAGGAGTTGACGCTAGGTACGATTAGAATGGATCATAAAAGTACCTTCATTGACACCAAATGCGTCTTGATCCTCTCGACACCAAACAACATAAACCAGTCTCTGATTCCATTTTTGACTGAAGGCTTGCATTTAAATAGGAAGACGTCGTGAACAATCCGTAACACAATGCTCCACGGACCCACTTCTCAGGCATGTTCCTAACTTTTTCCAAACTTGCTCGAATGGCGCTTATTACAATACTTACAAATTAATTTTCTCATTGATCCAATAGAAGTTCTTGTATAAACTTTTAGAACACTTTGTTGTGGTCTATCCTCTTTAGCCCGCTTCAAAGGTCTTAAATTTGAGCCAGTACGACTAGACTTCCTCTTATTTCGTACTTTGTTCTTTTCCTTTCTCTCGTGTTCCAATCACTTACTTCCTTATAATATTGTCCTTCTCAACCGTAGTCTAAAATCGAAAATGTCTTCGTCTATGGCTTTTTGAAAGTTAAATCAATTTTTGAAAATGAAGTAGAAAAGACCTTCAATTTTAAAATGTGGATTGTTTTGTAAAAGGGGTTAAAATTAGGAGTACCACAAGGGTAAACATAAAAAATTTTAAAATTGACCTATTTCTTCCCCCACCTAAAACAAAACTCACAAAAATTATTTCCCTTACCCCTTATTACCGTCCCTTGATTTCCCAAACACCATTCACTCAATTTGATCTTCCAAACATTAATTCTTTTAATTTCTATCATCTTCCAAACATTAAACCTACATAGAATTTCAAGAAAAACATAAAAAACACCATTAATTTTGCTATCATTCAAACTTGTAGGTCTTTCGGATTTTCGATCAAACGTTCTTTTTTTCTCTCAACGAAGTTAATATTTCGTTTTCCTATTAGTCTTTGATGATATCGAGCCTTTTAGATTGAGTTTTTATCTATTGAATCAAAATTTTTGAACAAATGCCGAAATTTGGGTCGTTAACGGTGAAATTTGGGATTTCAAATGAAAGCGATGTTTCAAAGTGTTTTTCAACTTGTTTTGATGTGATGAGAAGGTTTTTAAAATTTCCTTAAAGTTTCGTTAAAGAATTTTAAGGTTTTATTGAGTTTTTTTGAAAATGGTTATTATATGTCAAAATTTTGGAACCAAGTTCGAATTTTCGAACACATTTTGAGCTAAAATTCCTA
Organism: Gossypium sturtianum; assembly: GCA_025698515.1. Lineage (NCBI taxonomy): Eukaryota > Viridiplantae > Streptophyta > Magnoliopsida > Malvales > Malvaceae > Gossypium > Gossypium sturtianum. The sequence goes on from CM046949.1 coordinate 93,085,200, forward strand.
AATTACCCTTGAAACTACTAGGCCCAATTTTAGGGTGTAAAAACTCTCCCCCTCTAACAAGAATTTCATCCCCGAAGTTTGCTTGAGCTAAACAAATAAGGATATTGTTGTTTCATCACATCTTCAACTTCCCAAGTAGCTTCTTCTATCTTGTGGTTACACCATAAAACTTTATCTAATGAAACTCTTTTATTTCACAACACCTTCTCTTCGCGAGCCAGAATCTCAATCGGTTGTTCCTTATAAGTGTGATTAGTTCGAAATTCAATCTCCTCCACTAGCATTATGTGCGACAGATCTGAACGATACTTCTATAACATAGATACATGGAAAACATCATGGATTCGCTCAAGTTCTGGCGGCAACTTGAGTCGATAAGCTACCAAACCAATCCTCTCAACAACTTCATAAGGTCCAACATATCATGGACTCAATTTACCCTTCCTACCTAATCCCAAAACCTTCTTCGAAGGTGAAACTTTCAAAAACACCTTATCGCTGACTTGAAATTCAATATCATGACGTTTCAAATCCGTATAAGATTTCTGCCTATCTGATGCTGCTTCCAACCTTTCACAAATCAACTTCTCGTTCTCTTCAGTCTCTCGAACCAAATCTGATCCAACAACCCGCTTTTCATCCAATTCTGTCCAACACAAATGAGTCCTACACTTCCTACCATACAATGCTTCAAATGGTGCCATACGAATTCTCGATTGAAAACTGTTGTTGTAAGCAAATTCTACTAAGGGCAAATATCACTCCCAACTCCCACTGAACTCAATCACATAGCTATGCAACATATCCTCTAAAACTTGGATTACCCTTTCTGACTGACCATCTATTTGGGGGTGATAAGCTATACTTAAACTAAGTTTTGACCCTAAAGTCTCTTGCAAACTCTTCCAGAACCTAGAAGTAAAACGCGGATTCCTATCTGAAATAATAGAAACTAGAACCCCATGAAGACGTACAATTTTAGTAATATACAACTCTACCAACTTTTGCAAAGAATAATTAGTACGTACTGCCAAGAAACGTGCACTGTTTGAAAATCGATCAACTATTACCTACACTGAGTCCTTCTTCGTCGGGGTCAAAGGCAAACCCGAGACGAAGTCCATGGTGATCATTTCCCACTTCCATTCGGGAATTGTAATTAGTTGCAACAAACTTGAAGGATACTGATGTTTTACTTTCACCTTCTAACAAACCAAACATCGATTCACAAAATTTGTCACATCACATTTCAAACCAGACCACCAATATAGCTCTTGAAGATCATGATACATTTTACCACTGTCGGGATGCATAGTGTAGGGGCTACTATGCGCCTTGGTAAGGACCGCCTGTCTCAAATCCGCATTATGCGGTACACACAACCTTTCTCGAAAATTCAATATACCATCTCTATCAACGTCAAAATCTCCCTTTACACCTTGTTCAACCATTCAAATCCTCTTTAACAATTCCCCATCTAAAAACTATTTCTCCTTAATCTACTGAGACAAAGTTGGCTTCACTTGAAGTTCAACTATCAAAACACTATCACTGACTATACTCAAGTGCGCAAACATAGCTCGCAATTCCGTCATCGACTTCCTACTCAAAGCATCAACAACAACATTTGCCTTGCTAGGATGATACTCTATCACTCGATCATAATCTTTCAAAAGTTCAACCCAACGCCTTTGCCTTAAATTCAACTCCTTTTGGGTGAGGAGGTACTTATGGCTCTTATGATATATATAAATAACACACCTCTCACCGTACAAATGATGGTGTCAAATATTAAGTGCGAATACCACAACAGCTAATTCCAAGTCATGAGTTGGATAATTACGCTCATGCAACTTCAACTATCTCGAGGCATAATACAACCTTGCCTTCTTGCATTAACAAATAATCGAGTCCCAAATACGAAGCATCACTGTAAACCATAAAATCTTTCCCAGGCTCCAATTGAATCAACATAGGTGCCTCAGTCAAAACTGCCTCATGCTGTTACAAACTTTTCTATCATTCATCAGCCCATTCAAACAACACATTTTTCTGAAGTAGTTTTGTTAAGGGTGTAGCAATAAGGGAAAACCCTTCAATGAACCTACGATAATAGCCAGCCAAACCCAAGAAACTCCAAACCTCAACAGTAACACTCCTTGGCGATTTCCACTCTAAAATTGCCTCAATTTTCTTTGGATCCACACGGATTCTATTTGCCGACACAACATGTCCTAAGAACGTCAGCTCTATTAGCCAAAATTCACACTTACTCAACTTTGCATCCAACTGTTTAACCCTAAAAATCTACAAAACAATCCTCAAGTGTGATCTTCCTCAGAATGAGAATACATGAGAATATTATCTTTGAAGACAACTACAAACTGATCCAAGTACAAATAGTAAACACAATTCATCAAATCCATGAACGCATCAGGGGCATTAGTTAAACCAAATGACATGAAAAAAAACTCATAATGCCCATAACGAGTCCTAAAAGTAATTTTCAAGATGTCAGATTCTTTCACCTTCAATTGATAATACGCTGACCTTAAGTGTAACAGTTCGTTTTCAGTGAAATCGAGACAGTAGTTTCGGGACCACAAATTCAATGAGTAAATTTTTATTTTATTATTTTTTATGTCTATGGGATATTAGTAAGGTCATATTAAAATTTTGTTAAGAAATTTTGATGTTTGCATGATAAATTAAGTAAAAAGGACTAAATCGTAAAAAGTATAAAAGTGAGGTTCTATTAGTTAAAGGAGTCAAATAGCTATGAAATTTTAATCTAAGGGACTTGAATGGTTAATAGACCAATTAAAGTGATAGTGGATGTTTATGGACATGGTGTTAATGAATTTATTAAATTTTTTAAAGTTTAAAATGGTAATTAGGTAATTAAAGTTAAAACAAAAGAAAAGAAATGGTATCATCCTTTATTTTTCTTCATGTTTGACCGAATATTTGAGAAGAGAGACTCCATTGTTGATAGCTTTCTTTGGTTAGGCTTAAATTGGTGCATGGTATGTGATTTCAACCCCGTTTTTAATGATTTTTATATTTTTGAAGTCATTTTAGCTTAATCTAGCTTGCCCGGGGGTTAATTTGTAAAACTGTTAAAGATTGAGGGTTATGCCATGAATGTTTTTGAATGGTTCTTGATGTTAAATGGTAGAATATGAACTTTTGTTGAGAAATAAATAAGTTTGGTAAAGTGATTTTTTGATTAAATTTACATTTAGGGATTAGTTTGTAAAAATAGTAAAAATTCATGTTAAATTTATGAAATGATGATTTTTTTAGGTTGGATTAAGTCCCTAAAGAATTCAGTTAGCCTATGAGTGGGATTAAAATGCTTAAATTTCAATTTATGAGCTTAAGGACTAAATTGTAAAAAGTTAAAATGTTAGGGGCAAAATAGTAATTTTGCATAAATATGAAATATGGACTAAATTGAATACTATAATTATTAAATAGATTGAAATTGTCTATTTAGATTAAGATAAACCACATATGGACCTAGATCGAGTAAAAGTAAAAGCTACAGATTAGCTCGATTTGCCTTCACGTCCTTAGTTGTCGAGGTAAGTTCGTAAAAATGGTTATCATATTAATGCTATTTCAAATCGTATGTTATTATGTTATTTATAATGTCAAATGATTGATGTATAATTTAATTAATGCAATGACAGTTATCGAGTCCCGGTTGAACCTTAGGAATTCGTAGGATACAAATGACATGTCATTAGGGATTTCATATTTCAGGTGCTGGTCTTGAATGTCCTACCAATGGCTGAGGTCCTGCAGTTGTTACGGGTACTCCATAGCTCGTGTGAGCAGCATTGTGTAGCTTACATTCTGACCCACAGCTCGTGTGAGCAGGCCCATTTCACAGCTCGTGTGAGCAATGATGTAAAGGAAAGGTTACAATTATGTAAAGACACATTTTGTGTGAGCTTTCTCGTGTATTTGATGTAAATCTAGAAGGTTTAATGGGTATGGAAAGGAAATGAAATGGTAAGTGTTCAAATAGAATGTATCATGAACTTATGAAGAGGAAATGGTGATCTAAATGATGTAAATAAATGTGTATATTATTTGTTATGGATGAATTCATTTGAACCATGTATAAATGCACTAACTTGTTTATTTGATGATGTTGTATAGGAATTATGCCAAGCTTATGGTTTAGTTGGTATTACAATTATGCTATTTACATTATCCAAATGAAATGGTAATTTGTTTTTAAGTTATACGAGCTTACTAAGCATTACTTGCTTACATAGTTTCTTTCCTATGTTTTATACATTATCGAAAGCTCGATCAGTTTGGAAGCTCATTGGAGATCTATCACACTATCCAGCATAAATATCGGTAGTTTTTGAATGTTTTGGCGAAGGTTATAATGGCATGTATAGGTGGACTTGTAATGGTATTTAGTTGAATGATTAGTTGATGATTTGGTATGTATAAGTTTTGTAAGTTAACTTTGTTGGTACATTTGATACCTTGCTAGTTTGTGTCATTGTGGCTATCTTATGTTGCATGTTTTGAATAGCTCACAAGGTATGTTTTGAATTGGTATGATTATGGTCAAGTTATGGTATGTTTTGAAAAGTATTGAACTAGATATTGATGTTTGAAATTAGGTAAAGTTGACATGTTTAGGTAAGTTTTGATAATTGCATTTGAGGTGCCTTCGAATGGCATATTGGTTAGTTTAATTAGGTATTTTCGAATGGAAAATATATGTATGTTTTGACAAGGTTTTGGTGCCCTGAAATATGCACAAAGTACCTAAATGTTCATGCATGAAATGGTATAGGAAATGGATTTATTTTAGGCAAAATTAAGTCCACACGGGCGTATGACTCAGCCATATGTGACACACGGCCTGGCGACACGGCCGTGTGTCATCTGAGAGTTCCTTTGTATGCAAGTCAATGAGTTACACGGCCTAGCATATGGGCATGTGACATGGCCGTGTGACCCTAGTTAGAGAGTTACACGGGTGAGGACATGGGCTGAGACACGGCCGTGTGTCCTTAGTTTGAAGGTTACACTGCATGAGACATGGCATGTGTCTCAGCCGTGTGAGGCACACGGCCTGGCCACACAGCCATGTGACCACTGTTTTGACCCCTCATCAGGTATGTTCCCTCTACGCGACACCACAGGAGGTGTAGAGGATGTACATTCCTCTTGAGCATTCACATTCACATTCACACATCTATGAGGCATATCGAATCTAGTCTAACATACACAAACAAAACCAAATGTGTGAGTGGTGAGGAAATGATCCAAGCCACATTTTTACAGGAAAACTTTAGAATAAAGGCAATGCGTTCCCATTCCTACCTCAAATTTAAACAAATTCATGCAATTCAAACAGAGATATCACAAACAATTCAAGTATTCAGAGAAATTTAGACACATGGGTTGTGTAACCCCAGTTCGTACATTAATAACTTAGGTACGAGTGTTAGATAGCCTAGGCTCTGATACCACCAAATGTAGCACTCTATACCTAGCTCGGTCACCGAGCCCGAGTAACAGGGCGCTACACCAACATCACATCATCACACATTACACCATGTCTCATTAGCATACAAACATCCTCATATTTAAACAATTATAGGAGGTTTAAGTCTAAAATACCTCAGGCGATGTTAAAATTACTAAACATACATAAAACAACCATATTACGAGTTAGAAGCATGCTTTAAGTCCACCTAATTGAAATTACCAAAGAAGTCACGTAGGTATCGATACACACTCAATGGTATCGATATTTTTCATAAAGGGTATTGATACCGTTTAGAAAATCGGTACCTTTTTAGCATTCTATTTCTTTACAAAATTTAAAACCCAGCAAATTAACGATACAATTCAAAAAGTATCTATATTTTCACCCTAAGTATCGATACTTGAGAATTGGTATCGATACCAAATTAAGCTACTGACTTCCTGCACATTCATGTCAACATGGAGGTATCGATACTAAAATCCCGATTATCGATACCTCTATAAAAAACAAAAAATTAGACCAAAACAGGGCATTTAACACAACCAAACATATGCTAATTCATCATGCATATATAACTTTGAAAATTCAACATCCAAAAATATCCAAAAATTATAGCTTAAAGCATCATCAACATTTCCAAGCCAAGACAACCCAATAACACATTATCAACTCCTAAAGGCTAAGATTATATCAACTATTTAAGACATAATAATAATAAACCAAAACGTCTACCACATTGCCTTATTCCCATAGTTCAAAGAATAATACGAGTTCACCTACTCAAAATCTAGAGCCTAACTTGGATCACTTCCTTGGAATTTCTACACCGCCCGTATTGCTCACACCGTAATGCTAACTGTCTGCAAGGTTTAAAGAGAGTGGGTGAGCTTAAACAAGCTCAGTGAATGCTTAGAAAAACCACCAAATAAACATGATAACATGCATTAAAAGAAAACGATCATAGCACAATTACTTACATAATTTACTATTATGTCATACTAAAATACTCATACCATATCTACCAACTCATCTAGATTTACAATCACATATTTAATCATACATCACATTTTATAAAATTACATTTAACGATAAATTTGCACTTGAGGCAATGAAACATAGAAGTGGGCTCTATCACCACGCATTGGATACTTGGACCTCTAACACATCATTGACTCGAAGAGTCGAACATATCCCAAAAGCATAGCATTTAGTTAACACTCTCCAACACACTAAGGTACCTTAGCGCCCCAAATCACAACACAAAGGGTGAGTACTCACAAATCCTATGGCATGTGAACTATATCCAACGGTCTCAATGTTCACAAGGCCAAAATATCAACAATTATACATACATATTCACTTACCATTTTCTGCACACTATCACTATATGTTCACATTAGAAGCACAACATCATCACTTTCATTCATCATGTATAACATACCCTCAATCATCACATTCACAATAGCCATTACAGTCATATTTCACATGTCACATTATCACATCTTAATACTCAATCCACAACACATAATCACATATTTTTCAAATTAAACGAAAGGTATAAGAAAGCTTACACTCGAAACTTAGAGTAGGGGTTTAGGATACTCCTAAGCTCCCAATTAACATTATGAATTGTGTCTACTAGCAGCGATTCCAAACACTCACCATTCACGCTTTCGCTTAGACATCTAAAGCCGGAATTAGATTTTCCTTTCCTTTTGATGCAAGTTCACATTTGTTTGTTGATTATGAGTCGCAAGAGTTCCCGATCGAAATTAAAAAGTATCAAAATGATGGGCTAAGTATAGGTCGAAAATAGGAATAGCAGGCGATGTTAAAAGGGTGTTTTGTTGGTTAGGAATGGAGAAGTTTTAATTCAGTTTAAAGGGCTGAAGAATGAACCAATATTAAAGGACAATACTGACCCAATTCTTATATTAGCACTTAGGTTGATTATGATAAGGATAACAAAAGAAAACCGTGACCCTCTATCTAGTAAGATAGGAACCAGTCGGTATAAGGGTGAACGCCACACTTCTAAGAAGTGATAAGTTCAAAGAAAGAATCAGATTGATGCCACAAGGAAGCTTGATAAGTCAATTTGAGTCAAATATGAACAAAGAGATAGAACACTCACAATAAGATAAAAATTCATCAAAAGTCCCTACAAAGTGTTTCAAGCCTAGTATTTATAGGTTGTACAAGAAATCAGCGGAATAGGCATGTTAACAATGTAACACCCCTAACCCGTATCCGTCGTCGAAACAGGGTTACGGAGCATTACCAGAACTTTTAGAACATTTACAAATAATTCATGTAAATTACTATTCATTGACCGAGATTATTGATATCGTCCCTTAAATGGACCCTCGAGGTCCAATACAAGCATTATAATCAAGTCGGGACTTAATCGGAAACTCTAAGAATTTTTTGCGAAATTACAAAAAATTTCTAAGTTACACGGCTCACACGCCTGTGTGGTCCGAGGGACACACCCGTGTGACCCTGGGACACGCTAGTGCTACAGGCCATGTTCAACCCCGTGTAACTCTCTGACTTGTGTACACGGCCATGCCACACGCCCGTGTGCTAGGCCTTGTGGTTAATTAAATTCTTTCAAAATTAGGTGCAAGTTTCACACGGCCAAGACACACGCCTGTGTTCTAGGCCGTGTATCACACACGGCTGAGACACACGTCTGTGTCTCTTCTCGTGTGCTTAATTTGGAGCATTCTTTTTCTCAATTTTAAGGTGCAAGGGACACACGGCCTAACCACACGCCCATCCAGGCCGTGTGTCACACACGGTCTATGTAACAGCCCGTTTTTAGTCAAATCAGAACAGTGGTTTCGAAACCACAAATCTGAAGTTAAAATATTTATTTTATTATTTTATTAAGGTTTACAGCATAATAGAATTATTGTGTGAAAGTTTCGTAAAGAAATTTTACTGTTTGAATGCTTAATTTGATAAAAAGGACTAAATCGCGTAAAATGCAAAAGTTGCATTCTATTTGTAAAAGGTGTTTAATTGCTATGATTAATTAAATTAAAAGTCCTTATGATGATATTAAACCATTTTTTGTGTTAATGGACATTAATGGGCATGAAATGGATGGTATAAATGTTTTATCATTAAGGTTATTTTGGTAATTTACAAATTAAAGTAAATTAAACAAAAGAAACAAAGATGTCTTTGTTTCTATCATCTTCAACCAAAAATAAAGAAGGGAGGAAGCCATTTTAAAGCTATTAGGGTTCGGTCATTGTTCTATTCAATTGTAAGTCTGTTTTTGCTCAGTTTTTGATGATTTCTATGTTTTTATGATCGTTGCTTCGTATTCTAGCTAGCCCGTACCTTTAATTTTGAAACTGTTAAAGATTTTGAGAATTTCCATTGTTGAATGTATGTGTTCTTTGATGTTTAATGATGAAATGTGAAAGTTTGATGATAGTTTTACATGTTTTGTTAAGTGATTTTTGATGAAAATGCATAATAGGGATTAAATTGTGAAAAGTGCAAATTGAGTGGTTGAAATGTGAAATAAATGGAAAATATGGTCTGCTAGGGGTATATTGGTAATTCGGCAAGCATGGGTTTTATTGGAATTATGTGAATTTTGTGAAATAAGGACTAAATTGTAAAAGTTGTGAAATACTTAGGGCAAAAGTGTAAAAGTGCTTTAAAGTGTGATATGGACTAAATTGAAAGAATATGTGATTGAATAAGTTTTTGAATTCATATAGTTCAAGAAAGAAAGAATTCGAATTTAGATCGGGGGGAAAGCAAGGTTATCGAGTAGTCGACTCGATCCGTTATTTCCGTATACGAGGTAAGTTCGTATAATTGAACTTAACTGTGCATTTGTTTAATTAATGGATAGAATTGAGATTGTATGTATTCCATTAGTTAAATTTGGAGATATTGAATTTAAATGTACGGTTTAAGCATACGAGTTGCTGAATAAGACCATAGCTGGGTTATGGCATATGAATGTAAGACCACGGCAGGGCCTTGGCAATGTACGTATAAGACCATAGTTGGACTATGGCATCGAAAAATCGATGAATTTGTATCATAAGTATTTATAAGTCAAAGTGGTTTGATAAAAGAATTATCGAGAGATAGATAAGTATCGGTACAGGTACGTACGAAAAACTGCTCAAGTAATGTGTTAGAAGATGTTGAGGACCTATGAGTTACGATGTGGTTTAACTATATGTTAACTCGTTGATTGATGCTCTAAATGCTAATTATGTTATCCATTTTGAAAATCCTAATAAATGTTGAGATTATTTCATATTTACATACGAACTTACTAAGCTTTATAGCTTACTTTGTTTAATTTCTTATATGTTTTATAGTTAATCGAAGCTAGCTCGGAATCAAGGATCATCAGGAACTTCATTGCACTATCGGACATCTATTTGGTACTTTGAGTTGTGTAAATATGGTATATGGCATGTATAGGCTTGTGTCATTTTGGTATGTTTAGTGAATATGTATTTTGGCCATTTGGGTTGGCATAAAATGATGAACATGATGATATTATAAATGTGCAAATGGTTCTATTTTGAGTTTGGTAAATTGACTTATGCTAGGTGATTGAAGTTGATAATTTGGAAGTTATGTGTTTGTGAATTAATGCTTGATAATGCATATTTGAAATGAATTAGTAAATTGAATCATATATATGAATCATGGTAAGTTAACTATATTGTTGATGTTGTTTTAGTTTATATTTGAGTAAGTGAAATGGTTGTAATTGTATAGCATGAAATGTGCATGAATTGAGATTGGTTTGGCTGCATATTGTGCCTTGAAATGGTACCATTTGTACTTATGTAGGTATGTGCAAAATGGGGTGGCAAATTGGCCTTGCAAATGGCCTATTTTTGTCCACACGGGCAGAGACACGGGCGTGTGTCTCAGCCGTGTGTGACACACGGTCATGTTACACGGCCGTGTATCCCCTAGTGTTGAAATTAAATTAAAGTCAGTATGCTCCACACGGTCTCACACACAAGCGTGTGACTGGCAGTGTGGTACAAGTCAGTATACCCCCTAAATGGCACACGGCCTAGCACGCGAGTGTGTGACTTGGCCGTGTTGCATAAGGCAGTATACCCTACAGGTTTGGCACGGCCTAGCACACGGCCTAGCACACGAGCGTGTGTGGCCACTTCGAAGGGTACATGGGTTAAACACACGGGCATGTGGTCGGCCGTGTGACCCAAGTCAGTATGTATGCCCTGTTTTGACACGGCCTGAGACACAGGCGTGTCTACTAGCCGTGTGAGGCACACGACTTGTTCACACAGGCGTGTGACCCTTATTTACATGAAAAATTTCTAAGTTTCCAAAATTTTCGTATGATCGGTTTAGTCCCGAACCACTTCTAAAGCATGTTTAAGGCCTCGTAGGCTCTTATAAGGGACAATGTAATTGTGTTGAATGATTTAAGAGAATGAATGCTTATTGTTGCAAAAATGTATGCTATATGTGTTTTGAATTGATCAGTGATACCTCGTAACCCTATTTCGGCGTTGAATACGGGTGAGAGGTGTTATAGTCTAGACACACGCCCGTGTAGACAAAATAAAGCCATTTCTAGCTTCATTTCTCACCCAAAATCACACCATTGACCTGAACTTAAAACTTACATCCAAATACCAACTATTTCAATCATTCAAATTAAGCAAATTCTATCATTCCACAAGGCATATCATTACCTGCATACATGCTTATAATCATACCTTGGTTTAATCCATATGTTAGACATAATTTGATCAATTACTTAACATATATGAAGCTACCATAGTATAACATTATAAGTATATCAAAACAACCATTACTAGCCATTCCAATGGCTAGATTACAAACATCATTATCAAGCCACTAATGGCCAAGTTGTCCTAAACATGCCATTATACCAAAATGATTTTGTAACACCCCTAACCCGCAACCGTCATCGGAATAGGGTTAAGAGCCATTACTAAACTTATAACATAATTCAACATTCATAATCATATCTCATTCAAATACAATCACTTTATCCCTTAAAAGGGCCTACGAGGCCTTAAACATGCTTTAGAAATGGTTCGGGACTAAACCGATAATTCAGAATAAATTTGGGAAACTTAGAAAATTTTTCTTCAAAGAGGGGACACACGCCCGTGTGGGCAGGTCGTGTGTCTCACACGACCACTAGACACACCCATGTGAAAACAGGGGGTACATACTGACTTGGGTTACATAGCCAACCACATGCCCGTGTGTCTAGCCCGTGTGCCCATTCGAAATGACCACACACACCCGTGTCCAGACCGTATGCTAGGCCGTGCCAAACCTGTAGGGTATACTGACTTATGCCACACAGCCATTCACACGCCCGTGTGTGAGGCCGTGTGGAGCATACTAACTTGCTTCCAATTGCAACACCAGGGGACACACGGCCGTGTACTATGACCGTGTGTCACACACGATTGAGTCACACGCTTGTGTGCTCTGCCCGTGTGGACAAAAATAGGCTAGTTACAAGCCACCTTTCTCACCCAAAAGAAACACACCTATACAAGTGCAAATGATACCGTTTCCATACACAATTAAACAGCCAAATCAATCTCAAATCATAACATTATAAACCATTTCAATACCAATCTGTTCAAAGCTTATATCACAATCATTTACTTAACTAAATCACATACCAAACAACAAAATTCATAAGCCAAAATTCACATATATATCATATACTAAATCAACATGCTTTATTAATAAATTTGGCATTCAAATACCAAACCAAAACCAAGCACATCTCAAGCTATTACACAACACATACCAAATGGCCATTTGAATATCTTAAACCATCATTAAGCTTACCAAAATAACCCATATCACATGGGAATATATATACTTTAAACCACATAACTTAATCATGCCATTTCAAAATAGCCAAAAACACTTCCAACAACCAAACCAAAGTAACCATAGCCTATACTTATCAAACCTTACATCATTATCAGGCCAAATCTCATGGATAAATACATATCAAGCACATATGCATCAATCACCAAAATTACTTATACTCAACAAATAACCACAAAACCTATACATGCCATATAACCAATATCACAAAGCTTATAAGTACCAAACCATAGCTGGATAGTGTGATATGATCTCTGATGACTTCCAACCCGAGCGAGCCTTCGAATCACTATAAACATAGAAAAGATAACAAAGTAATCTATAAAGCTTAGTAAGCTCGTATGATAATTGTAACACCCCTTACCCGTATCCAACACCGGAACAGGGTACGAGGCATTACCGGACTTAAAATTTCTTGAACATATAAAATCGGGTCATAAAATTTTGTCAAATTTAAAACTTTTCTAACACATGCATTTTGTCCCTTATATGGGCTTATAAAGCTCAAAACATCCTTCAAGATGGTTCGGGACAAAACTGAGAACTTTGGAAACTTTTGGGAAATTTTAGAAATTTTTTGTCAAAATAAGGGTCACACGCCCGTGTGGTCTAGTACACGTCCGTGTCCCTAACCCATGTAACTCTCTGTTTTTGACGTCATCATCAAAATAGGGTCACACGGCATTGGCACACGCCCGTGCCCTTAGACCGTGTCTGTCACATGGCTGAGACACATGGTCATGTCTCTGCCCGTGTGGCCTGGAAGTTGGTTATTTTCCAAGCTAGTTCCCCACTCTAAAACACAAACTCTCTTGTATCCATTTCTTCAACATGTATCATGCTATAATTGGACATCCGAATATCCAATTTTGCATACACATTCTCATACACATCGTCATTCATGAAAACATTTGTAAACCACATCCACAACATCTCAATTATGCAATTACCACATACATGAATAACCACATCATAGTCGTATAACAACCATCAATATTTCCATCTCCAAATAGCCTTAATCAAAATGAACATTTATTAAATAAGGGCCAACATTTTAGACCATAAGAAATATGACATATATGAAAAAACGACCAAGCCTACTATACATGCCATAACCCAAAAATTAATGTATCTAGTATACCAAGTGTTCCAATTGATAGTGTGAGCGAATCTCCGACGTCCACCGATCCCCGAGCTAACTTGGCGATACTACAAGGTAAGGGAAAAGAGAGGGGAAGTAAGCATAAATGCTTAGTAAGTTCATATGCAAATAATAAGGAATTAATAAACTTGTGTGGATAAATCCTCACAATAATTTCTTAAGATGATATAATCATTATATCACATGCTTACACCTTATTACTCATGTTCACATTAATCTGTCTACTTGAGTCACTGTCACTAAATTATTTATTTCTTGAGCTACAGAGCTCCGAATGAAGAACCGTTAATTTTCCTTGAAACTAGACTCACATAACTTATTACCATAGAATTTTAAAATTTCTGGTCTCGCCAATTAGTACAGTTTATTCATTAAATTTACCTCTGTTTCACTGTCCAACAGTTCTGACACTTATTCACTACAAATCAATTTCTCCTCATATAAAATTCATATGATGTTCTCGTTTATTTCACTTGAAAATAGACTTATTAAGGATTTCAAGAATATGAATTATACTCCATAATTATTTTTTTAAAATTTTTACTGATTTTTCAAATTTGGAACAAGGGATTCCAAAACTCATTCTGACCCTGTCTCACTAAAATTCAAATATCTCATAATTCACAATTCTTTTGCTTACTCTGTTTCTTTTATAAAAACATAGACTCATTAAGATTTAATTTTATATCTAACCCAACCTTTAATTCAATTTACACCATTTTTGGAGATTTTTCAAAGTTATACTAATGTTGCTGCCCACAACTGTTTTAATGTCAATTTCACTCATTCATTAATTCTTTGTATTCACTTTCCTTTATATACACTTACACCAAAGCATATTATAACTTGGCTCATAACAACCAAGTGATCATAGACACATCTTACTCGTTTGCATCCTTATCAATAATGCATCATAATCCTAGCACATTATTTATGAGTCTCGTATACATACCTGTACCTAGTGATAATACTCACATATCCTACTCTTACTTATCTTGAGCACACTCCTTGAATTTCCCATTGAACTACTTATAATATTAGGGATGTTCGGGATATCTCATACACCTAGTAGGATGCCAATGCCATATCCCAGATATGGTCTTACATGGGATCATATATCGGTGCCGATGCCATGTCCCAGACATGGTCTTACACTGGCACTCATCTCGAGCCGATGCCATGTCTCAGACATGGTATTACACTAACACAACTTGAGGCCAATGCCATGTCCCAGACATGGTGTTACACTGGCACACTCACTGCCATGGCCCAACCATGGTCTTTTCCGTTAATTCATCACGAGTCATAGTACGAATGTACTTGACCCTGCATTTCTCACGATTGATCCTTCAATCCAATCTCGTACTTGCATAAAGTCATGATTAGATAACAAACATATATAAAATAATATATCATCTCAATTCAAATTTAATAATCATTCACTATAGACTAACCATATGAACTTACCTCGATGCGAATTGGTCATTTTGATTGACATTTCCCCGTACTTGGTCTAAATCTCGATTTCTTTGATCTAAAATGTCACATTTCGCTTAATTATCACTCACATTACTCATTTTAATACAAAAATCATACTACGGCAAATTTATAATTTTTCCCTTAAACTTTCTCATAATTCAAATTTTGCCCCTAGGCTCGTAATATGATTTTTATTCAATTTCTATGAAATTCAAGGTCAGCTGAACCTTTTTATCTTCCAATGCAATCTCAAATTCTTATTATTTCACACTTTTAGGAGCATTTACAACTTTTACTAATTAACCCGTTTTAACTATTTTCAACAAAAATCACTTAGCAAAAATTGTTCTCCTAACCTCGTGCACCCTTATTCTACCATTAAACATCAAAATGCACAAATATCTAGCATGGGTCAATTTTTAAACTTCATTTTTCATGCAAATAAATGGTAAAAATAGAAAGGTTAAGCTTCTAGGATCTCAAAAATACGAAGAACATTAAAAACGGGGCTCAAATGCACTTACAATTAGCTTTGAAAAAGCTTGATGTAACACCCCAAACCCGGCCTAGACGTTACGACCGAATCTGACGTGTCACATCAAAGTGTCGTTCAAAAATCAGGCTTGTCGATAATAGCTCATCACTAAATTCTAAATCTCTTTGAAACGTTGAGGTTGTAAAATCAAAAACTCGTTAATCACTTATTGGTCATATCATTTATTAATCAGGATTAAGTATCGCGGAAGCTTGTTAATTTTCTTTAGAAACCGTTATTGTTTTGAAAACCCGTGTTTCCTAGCCCATTCTCCATATCGGTAACAGTTGGGCCTAGCCCATATCAGAACCAATTCCTTATGCATAATATGTGATGCATGCTAACCCATCCCATCCAACCCTGCACTTGCCTCCGTCCAACCCTGCACTACCTGTGGGGAATAAATCACCCACGCCATCCTTACACTCCCAATGTTAGCATCGATTGCGGCACTAACCAAAATCAAAGCAAAGCTGCTAGTATATATATACAGCTCTAAGCCTTCAGTAGCGGTATTATAATTGGAGCAAAGCCATCAGTAACTGTATTATGTTTGGCACATAACCATCAGCAACGGTAATATAATCGGCACACAACCTTGGGTAAATATGATCGACACAGAGTCATCGATATATATGTTAGGCACATAGCCACGGGTAAATACGATTGGCACAAAGCCATAATCAAGATGGCACAGAGCCATAATCAGATTATGCGGCTTTAAGCCGTCCGTTGGTCCATAGTCGTCATGCGACCCGTGCGACCTCAACAGATCAATATTGGATCCACAGTCGTCATGCGACCCGTGCGACCCTATCAGAACTTCCTCCTTATCAATATTCCAACCCCATGCAGTATGTCATGTATGCGAAATGTTAGGCCCATAAACAATCATACATACACAATCCACAACAACAATTCATCACAAATCACCCAATCGTACCTCAAGTGAGTCAATTACCCTCGAGGGGCAAAATGGTCATTTTACCCTTACAAGGGTATTACGGTAATCCTACCCTACGGAGGTATTTCAGTAATTCTACCCTACAGGGGTATTTTGGTAATTCTACCCTACAGAGGTATTTCAGTAATTCTACTCTACAAGGGTATTTCGGTAATTCTACCTTATAGAGGTATTTTAGTAATTTTACAAATCAAGGTATTTCGATAATTTCACAAATTTAGGGTATTTCGGTAATTTCATAAATCAGGGGTATTTCGATAATTTTACAAATCAGGGGTGTTCTGGTAATTTTGCAAATCAGGGATACTTTGGTAATTTCGCAAACTGAGGGTATTTTGGTTATTTTGCAAATCGAGGGTATTTTGATAATTTTGTAAATCGAGGGTATTTCGATAATTTTCCAAACTGAGGGTATTTCGGTAATTTTGCAAATTAGGGGTACTTTGGTAATTTCACAAACTGAGGGTATTTTGGTAATTTTACAAATTGGGGGTACTTCGGTAATTTTACAAGTCGAGGGTATTTCAGTAATTTTGTAAACCAAGGGTATTTCAGTAATTTTGTAAACCAAGGTATTCTAAACAGAGATAACGATGCGAATGGGCCTAGGGCCCATTCTCAGCCTAAATGGGCCCACACGCTCGTGTGGCCCATTTAACCCAAATCTAGCCACAGATATGAGATTCACATAGTCCAGTCCAATATTTACTACACAATCATACAACTTATCCGATTGGGCCCACGGGCCCATTGGCCCCACATGGCCCCTTTCGGCCCAAACAGCCTAAACCCACAAGAACACTCATGATGGCCTCAACTATCGCGTCGAAGCTCCCACACGTGCACTCGCACGCTCGTGTGACTACCATCGCCGTATGACCGGCATTTCAACATTTGCCGCTCTACAGCTAGAGTAGTGCAAAATACACTCCTGATAGGAATCTGGAGTTAATCCGCGCTCCGAACACTTCTATGCCCAAACGCCAACCAAGGTATGCTTACTCTCCTCATAGATCGCTCTATTTAAAGCCAGCTTCTCGCCTACTTTCATGTTAGCTTCCCGATGTGGGATCCCTCCATCAATCCTCCAAAATCGTCCCAACTGCAAAATAAATAACCCTTTTGCTTACAATAGGATTCGAACCCTTGCCCTCTCCTATGCTCCACACGCTACATGCCACCACAACACAAGCTCCTTTTGTTACTTAAAACATGTGCAAATATTTATAAAACTTATGTGCCAGTGTCCAGATTCTTAAAAGAGCCAAAAATTAAAGAAATTCTGCAATAGCCAAGATTTGAACCCAAGCTCCATTACACCCTTAATGACGCCACAACCACTAGGCCACATGCTTCCTTGTATCATTTTTTTATCAAAATAATTTAAAAGGCCTACATCCAAGCATCCAGGGTTTTATTCACTTAAAACCAATTTTTTTGCTAAAGCCCAGGTTTGAACCGAGGACTTTTCCAACACTTCTCAGGACCCTTAACCACTTGACCAGACATTTAATTGTGTCATCTCCTTGCACAATTAAATACCTATTTGCAGCCTCCTTACGGACCCATACTCAAGGCCCAAATTCGGGGCGTTACAACTCACCCCTCCTTAAAGAAATTTCGTCCCCGAAATTTCCAACTAACAGGGTGGTTGTGCAACAACTACACCCCTACGCTACCGCTGCGCACTCTCATCCCAATAACACTAATACACTTTTAACTTAATCTTGAAACCTCTTACACACAACCAAACATCTAACCACGTATAAAATGTATATTTATCACACATGCACACAATTTCTATATTCAAACATCACATCCAAACAAAACACACCTGACTTAAAAGGGACTGTGCAAACCTGATGCTCCTTAGACCCGCATCTAAGACACGCTCCTGACTTCCTCCAGTATTCACCCGGATGGCGCCTTTTGTAGTGCTCGCAAGCCGAAAAGTTCAGACGCGTCTTAACGCATTTCACAGAACGAGGCTCCTACTTCAGAGGACTGTGATTCCTCTTCCTGCTGCACTTTGAGCACCTAGCCTGAAGTGTTTCACCATAAGCCTTAACTCCTGCCTCAAACACTTCTTCCAGCACTTCCCTTACCAACCGGGTCAGTGCCTCCGTACCAAGCTCTGGGTTATCGCTATTCAAAGTTGGCGGACTTACCTCGACCACCGTCTCCTGAACCATCTTATGTTCTGGAGAGACGGGCGACTCCTCGCGACCTTGCTTGCCTTCGGAATCCATCACAGTACCGTTGCTAGCTAAAAAAAACAATCTGATTTCCAGAAATACACTGAATAAATACAAAATCTAATTTTAAATGCTGTCTAACAGAAAACTTACGGATTCGGTGCCGGAGACTCGGTGAACCACATGTCCAGAAAAATAGTCAATACAACATTTCAAAAACTTCAACTCTTTTCAAACCTTTTTGAAACAATTCTTTTGGAAATTCAATTTTAAAGACCCAATTCACAGCTAAGTTTTGCAACCTGGCTCTGATACCACTAAATGTAACACCCTAAACCCAGCCTAGACATTACAACCGGATCTGACGCGTCACATCAAAGTGTCGTTCGAAAACTGGGCTTGTCGATAATAGCTCATCACTAAATTCTAAATCTCTTTGAAACGTTGAGGTCGTAAAATCAAAAACTCGTTAATCACTTATTGGTCATATCATTTATTAATCAGGATTAAGTATCGCGGAAGCTTGTTAATTTTCTTTAGAAACTGTTATTGTTTTGAAAACCCGTGTTTACTAGCCTGGCAGGTAGAAATTAATAGAAAATAAAATTTTAAACCCCAAATGGCCTTATTACAGAAAAATATCAAACCCAAAGTAAATTATTTGAAAAGCTAGCCATAAGGAAAAACTTGAGAACATGTGGCCACCTCCGAGTCCCTCGTAGCACCGATCCATCGAAGGCTGAGGATTACCTGCACAGTTAAAAATGGGGTGAGGTTGCGAAAACTCAGTGTGTAATCCTCCTAATCGAAATTGATTAGTAAAATGCATGCAAATTCGAGAATCGGTCTAGCCGGAGCCCAATTGCGAATAATGAGAACAATGTGTGTGGGTCTAAGCCAAGTACAATTTCACTTGGGTCTCAGCACTTATCAGAATCAATTGGGCCTAGCCCATTCACCATATCAATAACAGTTGGGTCTAGCCCATATCAGAACCAATTCCTTATGCATAATATGTGATGCATGCTAACCCATCCCATCCAACCCTACACTTGCCTCCGTCCAACCCTGCACTTGCCTCCGTCCAATAAATCACCCACGCCATCCCTACACTCCCAATGTTAGCACCGGTTGCAGCATTAACCAAAATCGCAGCAAAGCTACTAGTATATATATACGGCTCTAAGCCTTCAATAGCGGTATTATAATTGGCACAAAGCCATCAGTAAATGTATTATGTTTGGCACATAGCCATCAGCAATGGTAATATAATCGGCACACAGCCTTGGGTAAATATGATCAACACAGAGTCATCGGTATATATGTTAGGCACATAGCCACGGGTAAATACGATTGGCACAAAGCCATAATCAAGATGGCACAAAGCCATATTTCAGTTGGCACAGAGCCATAATCAGATTACGCGGCTTTAAGCCGTCCGTTGGTCCACAGTCATCATGCGACCCGTGCGACCTCAACAGATCAATACTGGATCCACAGTCGTCATGTGACCCGTGCGACCCTATCAGAACTTCCTCCGTATCAATATCCCAACCCCATGCAGTATGTCATGTATGCGAAATGTTAGGCCCATAAATAATTATACATACACAGTTACAATAGTCAATTACTGTCAAATCAGTCCAATCGTACCTCAAGTGAGTCAATTACCCTCGAGGGGCAAAACAGTCATTTTACCCTTACAAGGGTATTACGGTAATCCTACCCTTCGGAGGTATTTTAGTAATTCTACCCTACAGGGGTATTTCAGTAATTCTACCCTACAGAGGTATTTCAGTAATTCTACCCTACAGGGGTATTTCAGTAATTCTACCCTACATGGGTATTTCAGTAATTCTACCCTACAGGGGTATTTCACAAATCAGGGGTATTTTGGTAAGTTTACAAATCAAGGGTATTTCGATAATTTCGCAAATTGAGGGTATTTCGATAATTTCATAAATTGAGGGTATTTTTGTAATTTTACAAATCGAGAGTGTTCCGGTAATTTTGCAAATCAGGGATACTTTGGTAATTTCACAAATTGAGGGTATTTTGGTAATTTTACAAATCGAGGGTATTTCGGTAATTTTGCAAATCAGGGGTATTTTAGTAATTTTCCAAACTGAGGGTATTTCAATAATTTTACAAATTAGGGGTACTTTGGTAATTTTATAAACTGAGGGTATTTTGGTAATTTTACAAACCGGGGGTACTTTGGTAATTTTACAAGTCGAGGGTATTTCAGTAATTTTGTAAACCAAGGGTATTTCAGTAGTTTTGTAAACCAAGGTATTCTAAACAGAGATAACGATGCGAATGGGTCTAGGGCCCATTCTCGGCCCAAATGGGCCCACATACTCGTGTGGCCCATTTAGCCCAAATCTAGCCACAGATACAAGATTCACATAGTCCAGTCCAATATTTACTACACAATCATACAACTTATCCGATTGGGCCCATGGGCCCATTGGCCCCACATGGCCCCTTTCGGCCCAACAAGCCTAAACCTACAAGAACACTCATGATGGCCTCAACTATCACGTCGAAGCTCCCACACGTGCGCTCGCACGCTCGTGTGGCTACCATCGTCGTGTGACCAGAATTTCGGCATTTGCCGCTCTACAGCTAGAGTAGTGCGAAATACACACCTGATAGGAATCTGGAGTTAATCCGCGCTACGAACACTCCTATGCCCAAACGCCAACCAAGGTATGCTTACTCTCCTCATAGATCGCTCTATTTAAAGCCAGCTTCTCGCCTACTCTCATGCTAGCTTCCCGATGTGGGATCCCTCCATCAATCCTCCAAAACCATCCCAACTGCAAAATAAATATCCCTTTTTTCTTGCAATGGGATTCAAACCCTTGCCCTCTCCTATGCTCCACACGCTACATGCCACCACAACACAAGCTCTTTTTGTGACTTAAAACATGCGCAAATATTTATAAAACCTATGTGCCAGTGTCCAGGTTCTTATAAGAGCCAAAAATTAAAGAAATTCTGCAATAGCCAAGATTTGAACCCAAGCTCCCTTACACCCTTAATGACGCCACAACCACTAGGCCACATGCTTCCTTGTATCATTTTTTTATCAAAATAATTTAAAAGGCCTACATCCAAGCATCCAGGGTTTTATTCACTTAAAACCAAATTTTTTGCTAAAGCCTGTGTTTGAACCTGGACTTTTCCAACACTTCTCAGGACCCTTAACCACTTGAGCAGACATTTAATTGTGTCATCTCCTTGCACAATTAAATACCTATTTGTAGCCTCCTTACGGACCCATACTCAAGGCCCAATATTTCTAGGCCCAAATTTGGGGCGTTACACTTGAAACCCTAGCCATGGCTTCTTGAAAATTTTGGCAGCATGGAGAAGAGAATGAGTAGATTTTTGGGTTTCAATTTTGTCTTTTACGCCTTAAAACACCCAAATGACAAAAATGCCCTTTTTACTAAGCCTTCAATTTTTACCCTTCCATGACTAGTTTTGTCCTTAACAAAATATGATGGTCTATTTGCCATTTAAAGACCTCTAGTTTAAACCCCCATTTAAATCAAGTACTTATGTTCTAGAACTCATATTTTGCAATTAATGCAATTTAATCCCAATTATAAAATTGGGCACTTTATCGATAAAAATTACTTAACAAAATTTGCACACCATCACCCAAACATATCATAGACTCTAAAAAATCATAAATTAAATATTTTTACTTCGAGTTTGTGGTCTCGAAACCACTGTTCCGACCAGGCCCTATTTTGGGCTGTTACAATAATAACTCATCTCATCAAATAAACACATTTTAAGACATTATAAATACTATAATATAACTTGTATAATTCCACCTTTATGTCATGTATCCGTTCACATAGTTAACCAAGAATTTTACAGGTTTATTCATTTCAATGCTTATATGGTTTGAATACTTCTTATCAATTCATTCACATTTACATAATCATAAGCAAGTAGAAATAAACTATATTCAATTCAGTAGCCATCACATTTATATATATTCAATTGAACCATATGAATTCTCATAATTTTCCACTTACTCATCATATGAAATTCACTATTAACACTTACTTGTCGATTTCTATCACGAGTACCTTGACTGAGTCGTACCATCACTTGTAACCATGTTTCGTCAACATTTCCTATTGAACCATTTAGAATACTAAAGTATACTCGGGAATCTCGTACACACAGTATCGTACCAATGCCAATCTCAGATATGGTCTTACATGTAATCTCGTATCGATGCCAATAGATCAGCTATGGTCTTACACGAAATCTCATATCGATGCCATATCCCAGATATGGTCTTACACGTAATCTCAGTAAGCCTAATGTCATGACATTTGTATCCTATCTATTCTTAAGGTTCAATCGGGACTTTCACTGTATCGAATCTCTGTCGGTCATTTCCGTAGTATCGTACTCAATAGCATTCACAATTCATTTCAATATTATAGCATTTACCACAATTATATCAATTAAGCATTTATACATATATAATTTAATGCTTATTAAACATACGAACTTACCTCGTTCGCTGTAACGACGAATTAGGTCGACTAATCTTTGTTTTCCCCTGTTCTAGATCCAAATCTCGTTTATCTCAATCTATATAATATAGAAATTTACTTATTTATCATCATTTCATTCAATTTAGCACAATTTACACATTATGGCAAAATTATATTTTTGCCCCTATTATTTCACATTTTTTCAATTTAGTCCTTATCACATAAAATCACAAATTAATGAAATTCCCAATAGACCCATGCTAGCCAAATTACCATAATGCGCCTAGCAGCCCATAATTTTCATTTATTTCACATTTTAACCACTAACTTTACACTTTTCTCAATTTAATCCCTATTTTGCATTTTTACTAAAAATCACTTTATAAAATTTGTATAATTCACAACAAACTTTCATAATCTATCATCAAACATCAAAACACATATGTATTCATCAATGGAATCATTCAAAATCTTTAACAGTTTTGCAAATTAGTCCCTGGGCTAGCTAGTACTAGCTGCAACGATCTCAAAAATATAGAAATCATTAAAGACGGGACAAAAATGGACTTACATGCACACAAATTTGTTTGACCGAATATTCAAGCTCCCATGGCTGTTTTTCTTTAGCAAATTTCAGATAGAAGATGAATGAATAGAAAAATGGCCTTTTGTTTTATTAATTATAACATTATTAATTAATTTTCTATATTAACCTTATAATAAAACCATTAAAACATACATAATAATGCCCATAAATGTCCACTCACATTTAAAATGGTTTAATTAACATTTGAGGACCCTCACTTTAAAAACCTTAGCTAATAAACACTTTTAGCTTATAGAACTGTACTTTTACACTTACGCGATTTAGTAATTTTTATCGAATTAAGCATTCAAACGGTAAAATTTCTTTACGAAACTTTCACGTAATCAATCTATCATGCTATAGACCTTATTAAAATAATAAAATAAATATTTTGACCTCGGATTTGTGGTCCCGAAACCACTATTCCGATTTGACCCAAAAACGGGCTGTTACAACTCTCCCCCTTAGAGATTTTCGTCCTCGAAAATCTTATCAGAAAATAAATTAGAGATTTGCTTTCTTATAACCTTATCAGTTTCTCACATAGCCTCGAATTTCTTAACTCTTTAATCTCACGAGCTAAGATTCTGATCTGTCCTTCGCTATACGTCATATCAAGCTGAATTTCAACTTCTGAAAGAGATATTATATACAAAGGGTCTTATCTGAATCGTCGCATCATATATATAAAGAAATAACACATTATGGATCTTCTCAAGTTCTGACAATAATATAAGTTGAATAAGCCACTAGTTTTATTTTCTCAATAATCTCATACGGCCCGATGAATCACAAACTCAACTTCTCTTTATAGCTAATTCGAGAAATTCTATTCTCATAGCAATACTTTTACAAACACTCAGTTCACTAACTGAAATTCAATGCTTTTACGTATCAAGTCTGCATATGTTTTCTGTCACTCTGAAACTGCTTTCTAACTGTTACAAATTACTTTCACTTTCTCTTCAATTTCTCTGTTGAAATCAATCCGTGAATCTTTTTCTCACAAAGCTCGATCCAATAACAACGGAGTTTGGTAATTGCAATCATGCAATACTTCATACAATACAATCTTTATACTCATATGATAACTATTAATATGCTCAAACTCAACCAACAGTAATTGTCTTTCCTAATTGCTTTCACATTCTAAAATACAATAACAAATTGATCTTCGAGAATCTGAATCACTTTATCATATTATCCATCAGTTGGAGAATGAAATGCGGTGTTACAATGCAACCTCACACCCAAAGTTTACAGTAGTTTTCTTTAGAAACACAATATAAACCTCGAATCTCTATCCGAAATAATGGAGACTGGCACTCTGTAAAAACTGACAATTTCAGAAATATATAACTTATCTATTTTATCAAGAGAGAAATTATACGTACTGAGATAAAATGTACAGACTTCTTCAACAATCAACAATAGTTCAGATAACATCTTCCTTTTACAAGATCCAACAAAATTCTATTTCATCTCCACTCAGATAATAACACAGACTGTAACAGTCCCGAAAGTACTTGATAATCAGCTTTAACCTATTGATAAATTAGACATTTGGATACAAGTCAGAAGTATCACGTTTCATACTCATTCACCAGTAAAACTATCTCAGATTATTTTACTTCTTAGTATTCCCTAAATGAATAGATAATTACCACTGTGAGCTAGATATAACAATTGTTGTATAATTTCTGGATTTCTTGGTACACGAACTCCGTCTCGAAACAACAAATAATCATCGGTTCCAATCTGAAGCTCTAAATCAGAAGTCAATTCACGTTGAACTCTTTTAACTTGCAATTCACTGATACATTTCTGAGCTTCACAAAATCACGGAATAAACATCAATTTAGCTTTTAACTCAGCTAATATCTATCCATCATCCAATAAGATCAACCGCGTATTCATCGCTTGTAAAGAACACAAAGATTTCTTATTCAAAATATCGATGACTATAATCGTTTGTCCAGGATGATAACCAATTACTGACTCAAAATGTTCCAACAGTTCAAGCCATCTTTGCTGTCCCAAATTCAGATCTCTCTGTAACATCAAATATTTTAAACTCTTGCAGTCATCAAATAGGTTACATTACCTACCAAACAATTAATGTCACTAACTATTCAATGCAATTATAATATCAACCATCTCTAATTCGTGCGTTGAATAACTCTTTTCATGCAACTTTAACTGTATCGAAGCATAAGCCATCACTATACATTCTTGATAGATAATTCATGTACTTCACTATTTCCTGCGGATCTATCGTATCGTTACTTCTCTCTGATTGCAATTTCCCACATACCGTACTATACCGCTCAAGAAAACAAACAAGAACCAGGCTAGGCTACTCCTTTTCCCCTTTCTGAATCAACTTGTCCTTGCGCTTACCACTACCACTTCTTAAAACTTGCGAGCGAGTGTCGATCGCTCCTTTGCCTGGGCAAGATCTGACGAATCCTGCCCCAAAGATGGTGGGTTACGAATTCAGACTAGCTACTATCAAAGAGGCCATGAATGAGCTTCTGCTTTATCTAAAGAAAAAACCTCTTCCTGATCAACAGATTCAGAGTGATCAGGTGAAGCCCCCTTCTCGTTGAATGATCGACCTATTCTTATTCTTAGACTTGGTGAACCCCTATCGCGATGAATTAAACTCCGTTCCATGCCCCGCTGCTTGTCAATCATATCGAAAAGTTGTTGGGGTTTAGGGTTTATGGTTTAGGATTTAAGGTTTAGGGTTTAGGGTTTAGCGACTCCAAACCATTCAATGACGCATGATTGAAAATCATAAACTCTTTACCCGATTCAGACTGAACCAAAATTGATGCTTCAGTTAACAGTGTTTTCAACTGTTTATAACATTATTAACATATATTAAACCAAATCAAACTTTGTACAAATGAAAACTTCAACAATCAAAACAACTTTAATTTACAATAATATTTCTCAAATAGAACCGTTCTGATAGATATAATTCTGTATCATGTCTTCTAAAATATGAATTCTTCATTCAGACTATCCATCTATTTACCCGTGAATGCACAAATTTTATTTTCGGACCCAAGGATAAACTCAAACATATATAACTCTATTAACCTTTCAAACAAATAACCCAATCAAACTAAACAACTGAATCGATCTTAGCTGTCAAACAATAACTTTTCAAAAAAACCTTTCTTCTTGTTGTCAAGATAACTCAGACATACAATTTATCGCAATTTCTTCAGGATACTAGTCAAAGATCTTCTTAAAAACTGCATAACTCGAATTTGACATAACATTCTGTCTTTACTCATTGACATATATCAAGATTTACCTGGAAGTGATAACTATTATACAAATTTGAACTTGATATTCTATCGTCTATGCGTTTGCCGATGTCAATTCCCTTTCAAGAAAACTAGAAAGGATTATATAATAAAGCTATCTCAACTATTAATCATCAAAGCGTTGTACTATACTGAAGCCACCAACGTCAGGTAAAAAAAATCATAATGCCATAATAAGACCGACATCTCAACCGTTATGTGTTATTATATATTATTATTCAAGGTTAAATTTGTAAATTAGAAAATATGTTAAGTTAAATAAAATAAAACATAAAAAGATGGCCATTCTCATCTTGTTAGCCGAATTTGAAAGAAAAAAAAAGAAAGAAAAGAAGCAAAATAGGGTTCGACCATTACTAAACTTGATTTCGAGTTATCCGAGTATCCTATTTGATTCCAAATAATTCAGCAGGCAATTCTGAGATATGAAAGATAATGTGAAATGTGTAACCGATTCAGGTACGTTTGAATGAATACTATGATTGAGTATGAAAGGTAAGTATATGAGGATGTACACAAGTGAGATATGTGCATAGAATTGCTGAGACAAAATGTGAAATATGTATGTTTGTGCTATGATCTAATGAGATGTATGAAAATGTAAAGTTTCTAGTAAGCAATGGCTAGACAAATGAGCCAAAGAAGAGTTATGAATTCTCAATTAAGATATATATTAATGATCTCGTGTTTGATTTGATTATGAATGTATATATGTTAAGTTTATTTGTATACAACTTACTAAGCTTTTGAAAACTTACTCTATGTGTGTTTGCTTTGTTTTATAGATCGTTAAAGCTACAGAAGGCTCGGGGATCGTCAAGGATCATCACCACACTATCAATCTCTTTTTGGTACCTTTTGAAAGTGTATATATTAAAATATGGCATGCATAGTCTATTGAGTTTTGATTATCATTTGAAAAGTGTATAATTAGCCATGTGATATGTAACGCCCCGAATTTGGGCCTAGAAGTATTGGGCCTATTGGGCTTTTTGGGCTTTAGATCTCAGAAATTTTTTAAGTAAGCATGAAAAAGACAATTGGCATGTGGGCTTTAAGGGTAATGAATTTGGAGTGTCTATGGGTGTTAGAGATGTTCTGGGATCAAGTAAGGGTATAGGAAAAATTTTAGTTTTAGCCCAAGGGAGCTGTGACTTCAGTTAGTAGGCCTTTTAAATAAATGAAGAAGAAAAATGACACAAAAGAGCTTGTGGTGTAGTGGCAAAGTGGCGCCACTTAGGGACCAGAGAGGTGGCGTCATTAGCAGGCAAGGGAGTCCAAGGTTCGAGTAGTGGCATGGTATTTTGTTGGGGATTTAATTTTTGCCTTCTAGATGGTTAGTAGTGGCATTGGATGTGAACTCTGAAGGAAGTGTTCATGAGAGAAAATTAAGGAAGGGATAAAGAAGCTTATCTTAGAGAAAATTTAGGATGAGATTGAGGAGTTATCAGGGAGAAAAGTTAGGAGCTGAGAAGTGTGAAGAGTTGGTGCCGTTGTGGGAAGTGGGAAGTGTATAAATTCGGCTTAGAAGGGTAAATGAGTGCCGTTTTTGGGTCTTTTAGGGGGTATTACGAATTTTCATTGTGGCTTTCGGCATTTGGAGAGTTTTGCATATAAGTTAGTCTTTCTTTTCTTTACCGAATATCCTATAGTTAGCCTCACACAAGCACATTTGATATTTTTTTCTCCCCTCATTCTATTCTTCATTCATCGAAATTCTTCCATTCTTTGAAAAACCATCATTCCTTTTTGCCGAATTCTCTCTTAGCCAAACTTTTCTATTGCCGAATTACCATCATCTTCTCTTGCCGAAATCCCCATTAGTGCCGAATCTTTGTTGTTTTTCTCTATCACAAATCGCTTGGTATCTACTCTCGACCAAGGTTAAAAGCCAAATCTCGTTTGGTAGGTCAGCAGGATCTAAGGTTGGATTCGGTAAGTATTCTGTTAACTCCCCTTAGTACGTTTTGTTAAAAGCCGAAGGGCGATCTAATTTCTCATTATCGTGGATCTTGTATTAACAAGGGTAAGGTTTAGATATCGCAAGCATGGTAGGATCGTTAGCAAGGATCTAGGGTACACTTGTGATTAGCAGCTAAGGAAGGGCCGTTAGAACCCGGGGGCACACGGTAAGGTTACGGTAAGGTTTCGGCTTTTGAGTAAATATTTTTGATTAAGTATGAGTGGTTGATTGAAGGTTGGTTGGTTGTAGGATCAAGGCTAAGGATAGGATAGCACGTCGCAGTGATCAGGTGTGTACAAACACTACACACACGATATCGGCAATGTCGAAAAGCCGCAAAGTCGAAAGTGGCTAAACGGGCCTGGTGGGCCCTGATGCTAAGTTTGATAAAATTGGTTGGTTTGGTCATACGTATTAAGTTAGTCACGCATGTTACATGATTTGGAATTGTTTTGGACCTAGTAGGTCATATGAATGAGATTTGGGCCTAATGGGCCGTAAGGATGTAATATGGGCTTTATGGGGGACGTAGACAAGTATGCTAGGGTTTAATGGACTTTAGGCCTAGTTCTGAACAACTCTTAAATCACATAAGACTTAATCTAATAATCAAACATGTCTGTGGACAAGTCGATTAGTTAGAGTGTGGTAACCGACATATGCATGTCTAGGATTGGATCTAGTGAGAGCTTGGTACTTAAGCGGTCCTAGTGACCCACCTCCACTTTTCTGATATCCTACCTGGTGCATAGTGTTTGTTCACTTTAACCGCGAGGACTTGTTTATGGGCCAAAGTTCATAACTAAAACCCGAGAGGGACCAAATACCCTTATATTTGTAAAATTACTAAAATACCCTTATATTTGTAAAATTACTAAAATACCCTTATATTTTTAAAATTACTAAAAAATACCCTTATATTTGTAAAATTACTAAAATACCCTTATATGTGTAAAATTACTAAAATACCCCTAGATTTGTAAATTACCAAAATACCCCTATTTTGCAAAAGTACCAAAATACCCCTGTAGGGTAGAATTATGAAAATACCCCTGGGTAGTGAAATGACAAAAATACCCCTATGTGACGGATATGAGTTTATGGATGTTACTTGTGTGCTTGATGCATTCATATGATATTCTGCTTAGGATGCATATGGGTGGGAATTATGGTACGGAGGAAGATTTGAGGATCGCATGGCCGTATGGTATGGATCCACCGGAGGCTTTAAGCCCAATGTATGATTAGCGCTTTTGCCGCAACGTTCGATAATGTCGCAACCGGCTACCCATGGTGTATAAGCGGAGGGGTGGGTCGAGCTAGAATTCCCACGAGAGTCATAAGGTTGGAAGGAAATGGTGTGTGTAGTGGATGGATTTTTGGGGTGGGTTTTGCATTATCTTGTTTGTATATGATGCGATATGATATGATATGAGGTCATTGTGGGCTAAGGCCCAAGACCACCGATTTTGTTAGGGCTTAGGCCCAATGTGAATATTTGTATGAGAATTGATTGCCAAGGGTTGTACACACTGAGTTTTGAAACTCACACCCTTTTATTTAATGTTTCAGGTGATCCTGAATAGACGGCTCGACGCGGGAGAGGACTCGGAGATGGCCACACTACAAGCTGATCAAATGTTTTATTTTGTTCAAATGAATTTATTTTGAATACTTTGTTTTTTTTCATTGGATTGTAATAAGGCCATGTAACTCCTAAGTGAATTTAGATTTTGGGTTTTATTATTATTGTTTCAGCTATCTGCTTATTAAATTTCATAAAATTTCTAAAGTTAACATGGTTTTCGAAATAACTTAACCTATGAATGTTTTCTAAAATATGGGCTTTTTCAACATAACTTAACAAGATACAAGGGTTTTGGGCTTTTGGGCCTTAAATGGTTAAATAGTAAAATCATTTTGAAGTGTGCCTGTAATGTGACATTCCAGATTCGGGCCTAACTTCTAGGCCGGGTTTGAGGTGTTACATGATATGGCTAGATAATGAATATGATGTGAATGAGTAGTTTATGATATATGATGCATAGTTTGGTATGTTTGGTGGCTAATGGTTGGACTAATGAGATAGTCAAATTTATGGTAAGTTTTATGATGCATAGCTAGTATATTATTGATGATAGATTATCATAATGAATTGGTAAGTTTGTGGATGGATCATGTTTGGAAATGCTTGTGAATAGATTGAGTTAAATGGTGTATAAGTTGGTGTGTTTGATATGTTCTTGAATGGTTACAAAAGATGGTCATTTTGGTATGATTTGAATTGGTTTAATGCTTGTAAGTATAACCCAAAGTGTGGGTGGTAAAATGGCCTTGAAATTGGCCTATATTTGCCCACACGGTTGAGCACACGGGCGTGTGACTCGACCGTGTCCCTGAAGTTTGAAATTTGATTCAAGTCAGACTCGACCACGGGCTAGACACATGGGCGTGTGACTGGTCATGTGAAGCAAGTCAGTTTCGACCACGGGCCAGGCACACGGGCGTGTGACAGGCCGTGTGGTGCAAGTCAGTTTCGACCATGGCTTGGACACATGGGCGTGTCTGAGGCCGTGTGCTTCACACGGCCTACCCACACGGGCGTGTGACCCCTATAATCTTGAAAATTCTTAAGTTTTTGAAATTTTTTTGTATGATCCCGATTTTGTCCCGACCCCGTTCTAATGCATGTGTAATGTCTTGTAGACCTCATTAAGAGACTATATGCTTGTATTTTGCTATGATTTGACGATGATATATTTTATGATGTGAAATGTCTGTAAAAGTTTTCGATTGTCTGGTAATGCCTTTCAACCCTAGATCGGCGATGGTTACGGGTTAGGGGTGTTACATTTTATTGGTATCAGAGCTACGGTTTAGTCGATTCTAATACTAACGTAGCGTGTGAGAGTCTAGCTATACATGCCATATATACGAACTGTGATAGTTTGATGAATCCTGACTTATAAAATGTGTTTTCGTATAGTAAATGGATCCCAAAAGAGCTATAGCTGACGATGTTGAAAACAATGCGCCTGCTTTTGCTCAAGGGACAACACCATCTGATTTGAGACCGACTACTAGCGGTGAGGAAGGAGAGGCTAAACAAGCCTTCTTCCAAATGATGAATGAGTGGTTCACTCAATACATTAGAACAAATCTGGTTGTTTCACAACCTCCGCCCCCGCCTAATCCTCCTTAGACTTCTATTGTACCTCCGATTATGAATCTGAATTTGATGAATAGGCCTCCGATCGGTAAAATCCACAAATATGGGGCTGAAGAGTTCAGAGCCACTAGTGATGATGATGATGAAAGAGCTGAGTTTTGGCTCGAGAACATAATCCGAGTGTTTGATGAAATGTCATTAACTTCTGAGGAATGTGTGAAATGTGTCGTTTCCCTGTTACAAGATGTAGCTTATCAGTGGTGGAAGACTTTGATTTCTGTTGTTCCAAAGGAACGGGTTATATGGGATTTCTTTCAGTCTGAATTTTGAAAGAAATATATCAGTCAGAGATTTATAGATTAGAAATGGAAAGAGTTTCTTGAACTGAAACAGGGTCGTATGACTATCACCGAGTATGAGCGAGAGTTCGTGAGATTAAGTCAATATGCTTAGGAATGTGTTTCGACTGAAGCGATAATGTGTAAGAGGTTTGAAGATGGCCTAAATGAAGATATCCGTTTGCTTTTTGGAATTCTGGAAATAAAAGAGTTTGTCGTGCTTGTTGATCGAGCATGTAAAGCTGAAGCACTCGGGAAAGATAAAAGAAAAGCTGAGTCTGAAGCCAGAGATGTGAGAAAGAGATTTTCAAATAAATCATTTCAGTCTACCTCAAAGAAATTCAGAGATGAATATAGTCATTCAAAGACTAATGTGGGTCATTCGAACATAGATCGAGCTAGATCACAGTCGAACTCTAAAGCTCCAGCAACTTCGATGGCTAGTGTGGGAAATGTCCGATCTAAGCGACCTGAATGTAAGCATTGTGGTAAAAGACATCCAGGTAGTTGTAGATTGAATGATCGAGCCTGTTTTAGATGTGGATCATTAGATCATTTCATCCGGAATTGCCCTGAATCAGTTAAATAAGAGATTGTACAGAATCCGAAGTCAGATAATGCTTCAGCTAGAGGTAGACCTTTTCGTAATACAAGAAATGTCACTGGTAGCCAGAGAGTTACAAAAGATACAGTTGTGAGATCTGAAGCTAGAGCACCTGCCAGAGCTTATGCCATTCGAGCTCATGAAGAAGCTTCATCTCCAGATGTTATTACAGGTACATTTACTCTTTATGATACTTCTGTGATTGCATTGATAGATCCAGGGTCTACTCATTCGTATGTATGCATGAACTTAGTATCCAGTAAGACTTTGCCTGTAGAGTCTACTGAATTTGTAATTAGAGTAACGAACCCCTTAGGTAAATGTGTCTTGGTAGACAAAGTATGCAAGAACTGTCCGTTGATGTTTCGAGATATCTGTTTTTCGGCTGATCTGATGTTATTACCTTTAAATGAGTTTGGTATAATTCTGGGTATGGATTAGTTAACATTGCATGATGTCAGAGTGATGTCAGAATGATGAAATAGTTCAGATTGAATCTAATGATTTGAATGGGTTGCCGACTGTGATATTAGTGATGAAAGCTCAGAGTTATGTGAATAAGGGTTATGAAGCTTATTTTGCCTATGTAATTGACTCGAAAGTAATTGAAAAGAAAGTTGAATCAGTGTCAGTTGTTTGTGAATTCCCTGACGTGTTTCCTGAGGAATTACTGGGATTACCTCTAGTACGAGAAGTTGAGTTTGGTATTGATTTAATGCCGAGTACAACTCCTATTTCGATAGATCCGTATAGAATGGCACCAACAGAATTGAAAGAGTTGAAGTCACAGTTGCAAGAATTGACCGACAGAGGGTTTGCACGACCGAGTTTCTCACCTTAGGGTGCTCCTATTCTATTTGTGAAAAAGAAAGATGGCACGATGAGAATGTGCATTGATTACCGTCAGTTAAACAAAGTGACTATTAAGAACAAATACCTTTGCCCAGAATCGATGAATTATTTGTTCAACTGAAAGGAGCCACTGTGTTTTCAAAAATAGATATGAGATCGGGATATTATCAGTTGCGAGTAAAAGATTCAAATATTCCGAAAACTACTTTCAGAACAAGGTATGGGCAGTATGAGTTTTTAGTTATGCCTTTCAGACTAACAAATGCTCCTGCTATTTTTATGGATTTGATGAACAGAATTTTTAGACCGTATTTAGATTAATTTGTTGTTATGTTCATTGATGACATTTTGATTTATTCGCATAATGAAATTAAGCATGATGAACATCTGAGAATCGTGCTACAAACTCTGAGAGATAAGCAATTGTATGCAACGTTTAGTAAATGTGAATTCTGGTTGCATGAAGTTAGTTTTCTGGGACATATTGTGTCAGCATCTGGTATACGGGTTGATCCGAGCAAGATTTTAGCTATTATAGAATGGAAGCCTCCGAAAAATGTGTCTGAAGTTCATAGTTTTCTGGGACTTGCTGGTTATTATCGAAGGTTCGTAAAAGGCTTTTCGATGATTACTACTCCATTGACTAGATTGCTTCATAAAGATGTAAAATTTGAATGGCCCGATAAATGTCAGAAAAGTTTTGATCAGTTGAAAGCCCTTTTGACTAAAGCTCCAGTTTTGGTACAACCAGAATCGGGTAAAGAATTCGTGATTTATAGTGATGCTTTGTTGAATGGTCTGGGTTGTGTTTTGATGCAGGAAGGAAAAGTTATAGCTTATACCTCGAGAGAGTTGAAACCGCATGAAAAGAATTATCCGACAAACGATCTTGAGCTAGTTGCGATTGTGTTTGCTTTAAAGATATGGCGATATTATCTCTTCGGTGAAAAATGCCACATGTTTTCAGATCATAAAAGTCTGAAATACTTGATGACTCAGAAAGACTTGAATCTACGACAGAGAAGATGGTTAGAACTGTTGAAAGACTACGAGCTTGTGATAGATTATCATCCGGGTAAGGCAAATGTTGTTGCTGATGCGTTGAGTCAAAAATCACTGTTTGCATTATGTACAATGAATGCTCATTAAGACTTGTTTGATGATGGTTCAGTTTTGGCTGAATTGAAAGCAAAACCATTGTTCTTACAGCAAATATGTGATGCTCAGAAAGTTGATAATGAAATGCTAGCGAAACGAGCTCAGTGTGATTTGAACTCTGATTCTGAATTTGGAATTGATGTTGATGATTGTTTGAGGTTTCGAGGTTGAGTATGTGTTCCGAGGAATTCAGAGTTGATTCAGTCAATATTAAAAGAAGCTCATAGCAGTCGTTTATCTGTTCATTCAGGAAGTACAAATATGTACCATGATTTGAAGCCATTTTATTGGTGGCCTGGTATGAAACGGGATATCTCAGATTTTGTTTAAAAATGTTTAGTCTGTCAGCAAGTTAAAGCTAAACATCAAGTGCCATCTGGTTTTCTACAACCGATAATGATTCCCGAGTGGAAATGGGATAGAGTGACAATGAATTTTGTTTCAGGGTTGCCTTTGACTCCGAAAAAGAAAGATGTAATTTGGGTCGTAGTTGATAGATTGACGAAATCAACTCATTTTATTTCGGTACGATCTGATTACTCACTTGATAAATTAGCTGAGCTTTATATTTCTGATATTGTGAGACTGCAAGGGGTGCCACTATCTATTGTGTCTGACAGAGAACCGAGGTTTACTTCACGATTCTAGAAGAAATTGCAAGAGGCTTTAGGTATTAAATTGCATTTGTAACAGCTCGATTTAGGGCCTAGTCGGAACAGTGGTGCGAGACCACAAATTCGAAATAGTAAAATTATTTTTTTATGATAATTGAAATGTTTGCATGATAGTATGAAAGTTTCATGTGGAAATTTTATGAAAATTTCCATTAAAGGGTCCATTAGGACTAAATTGAAAAAGTTGCAAAATATGAGTTTCTAGAAGCTTTTTTGTATGAAATAGCTTTAGAATAGTAAGTAGAAGTCCTTAAATAGTAATTTTCCCAAATTATAATTTTTGGACAAAATTGGACATGAGTTAGTAATTTGTAAAAATTTAGAGAGAAGGGCATTTTGGTCATTTATCAATTAAATGATTAAAATAGGAAAAAGATGATAAAAATCTCATTCATCTTCTTCCTTGGTGCTGAAAATTTGAAGAACCCCGTAGCTAGGGTTTGTTCATCTTTCAAGCTTGCTAGTAAGTTCATCTTAGCCCCGTTTTTAATATTCTTCGTATTTTTGAAGTTCTCGTATTATGAATTAGCTATTTTTAGCTATAAAATAAGCTAAGATGCATGTTCAAAAATCTACCCAAGAATGACATGCTTGTAAAATGATATTTTATAGAAGTTTATGAGAGTTTGATGTTAGATAAACATCTTTTCCTTAGTGAATTTCATGAAAAATGATAGTATGGACTAATTTGTAATAGTTATGAAATTGGTCATACTATTAGAAATAGTGAGAATTGATGATTGTTATAGTAGAGAAAATGAATCAACTAAACATGATGTTTAAGAAAGTTGAATGAGAATCATATTACGAGCCTAGAGGCAAAAGTGCAAATATGAGAAAGTTTAGGGGCAAAATAGTAATTTTGCCAAAGTATGAGTTAAGAGTCAATTTAGTCAATGTGAGTATTAAATGATCTAATTATTATTATAGATAAAGAAAAATGAAGCCCGGATCAAAACTGAGGCAAGAACAAAGTCGAGGACTAAATTGCATATCTATATACATTTTGTATATTGAGGTAAGTTTGTATGATTTCTAAGCTTTATGATTTATATCATTGAACTGCTTAGCATAATGTACAATATTACCATGAAAATGTTTGATGTTATGATAAACAAAGAAGATAATGAGATTAAGCATGAGAAAGTCCCGATTGAAGTTGAATTACCTAGGATACTTGATCTATCACATGAAATGAGAAAGTCCGTATAAGACCAAGCCAAGGCATGGCATCAGCAATCAAGCAAGTTATCATGTAAGACCAAGACAAGTCTTGGCATTGGAGAGTTATTATGAGATGAAGACCCATATAAGCCCAAGCCAAGGCATGGCATTGGTGATTCTCCAAGCAAAGTTATCATGTAAGTCCAAGACAAGTCTTGGCATTGAAAAGCTATAAAGAGATAGAGATCCCATGTAAGTCCAAGCCAAGGCTCGGCGTTGCCTAGTTCATGAGCAAAGATACCAAGTAAGACCATGTCAATACATGGCAATGGTAAGTTTCCAAGGGAACACACGAGAAAGACTTCGTATAAGTCCATGTCAAGACAGGGCCTCGAAACCAAGATGAGATATTCCATGTAAGACCGTCTCTAGGGTATGGCTTTGGCATCAAGTTATATGTGGAATGAGATTTAGTATCCTCGGTTATTCGCAGAAATCCATCGGGCAAATGAGTAAAGTTAAAATGATAACAAGAAAGATAAGTAGGAAAAGCTATTATCAAGTTAGAAATGAGTATTATTCATATTATGAATGATGAACTAGAGATTATAATTATTATTGTAGAGTATGCTGGTCTATGTGATCAAGTGATACAGGTAGCTTGTTTACCTCACGAGTATGAGACTAGTATGAATCATGAGATATGTAAGAATCAGTATGAGTAAGTAGGCTTAAATAGCTGAAATTTATGATACCATTGTTTATGTTAAATGGGTTATATTAAGCAAGTATGTTGCTATGTGCATTATATGCAAACTTACTAAGCTAAATGCTTATGTCCTTTATTCTTTCTTTCCATGTAGTCCCGCCAAGCTAATTTCGTGGATCATCGTCATCGGAGCTCGGAGCACACTATTAATCGATATTTTGGTATAGCCAAGTGTTTATATTAAGTATGGCATGTATAGGAAGCATTTCATTTTGAGTTATGTTTTAAGAAGAGCCAAAGTGTTGACTATCAAGTTTAGCATTCTTTTGTATATGGCTAAAGAGATTGGCCAATATTTGCCAAGTTCATTTATACCAATGTTGATGATTATGCATCATTGTTCATGTTTTCATGTAGTACTTGAGTTGTTGAATAGGGTATTAAATTGATCTTGATTTCAGAGTGGAATAAGGCTTGGTAGATAGCCTTCTAATCTCCCACAGGAGTAGAGACACGGGCGTGTGTCTAGACCGTGTGGGAGGTATAGTTAGAACATGGGCGTGTGCCCAGGCCGTGTGAAGTCTGCACCTTGTACTTGGAATTTGAATTGCCACACGACTGAAGCACACGGGCGTGTGTATGGACCGTGTGGATAAGTCAGAATGCCAAGGTTTAGCACACGAGCCAGGGCCACGGGCGTGCCAAGGCCGTGTGAAATTAGTCAGTGTCGACCACGGGTGGAAGACACGGGCATGTCTTAGGGGTACACGGTCGTGCCTCAAGTCAGACGGGCGTGTGACCCATATTTTAAGGAAAAGTTTGCAAAGTGGGTAAAAGTTTCCGGTTGAACTCCGAAAGTTTCCGGACGTGAGTTTAAGGCCTCGTAGGCCCATGAAATGTATGATTTGACTGAGAGAGAAGTTCTAATTTGAATCGAAATTTTACATCCCGAAAGTACATGTTTTAGTAAGTTCAAGTATAGTAATGTCTTGTATCCAGTCTTAGCCTCAGACTCGGGTATGGGGTGTTACATTTAGTGGTATCAGAGCTACGGTTTAGTCAGTTCTAGGACTAACGTAGCAGGAGCACGAGTCTAGTTATACATGCCATACGCAAGAATGTTTTTATAATGATAGTGTGACGACTCCTGACGACTTAAATTATGTTTATACATATAGTAAATGGATCCCGAAAGAGCTGTGGCGGATGATGTAGAGAGTAACACGCCAGCTCCCGCAGAAGGGACGGTGCCGAATGAGAATGAAAATAGACCCACTACGGTGAGTCAAGAAGGAGAAGAAAAGGCTAGAGAAGCATTCCTCCATATGATGAATACGTGGTATACAGAGTTCGTTCGTACGAACCCAAATGCACAACCCCCTCCACCCCCGCCTGTTCCACAACCTATCCCTGTAGCCCCTCAAGTAGTAGAGGTGGTAAGAGGAGACAAACCTCCAGTTGATAGGATCAGGAAACATGGGGCAGAAGAATTCTGAGCTAGAAAAGATGATGATCCAGAAAAGGCTGAGTTCTGGATAAAAAATACTATTAGGGTATTTAATGAGTTGTCATGCACACCTGAGGAATGCATGAAGTGTGTAGTCTCTCTTTTAAGAGATTCTGCTTACCAATGGTGGAACACCCTTGTGTCGGTGGTACCGAGGGAAAAGATCACATGGGAATTTTTCCAAGAAGAGTTCAAGAAAAAGTATATCAGTCAAAGGTTTGTGGACCAAAAAAGGAAAGAATTCCTAAAACTGAAGCAAGCCAAGATGTCGGTAACTGATTATGAGCGTGAGTTTGTACGACTCAGCAAATATGCTTGAGAATGCGTGTCCACTGAAGCCATCATGAGTAAAAGATTTGAAGATGGGTTAAATGAGGACATCAAATCGCTTTGTTGCTGTCTTAGAATTAAAGGAATTCGTTGTGCCGATGAGAGGAGCGTGTAAAGCCAGAAGAGCCGTAAAGGAGAAAACAAAATCAAATGGAGTCTCGTGACTCTAGAAAGAGACAGTGGAATAAGTCATTCCAATCCTCATCCAAAAAGTCAAGAGGTTTCCCTACCCGATCGGCTACTTCCACTAGATTTTCCAGAAGGACAAGAGTAAAACATTATTCGGGAAATAAAGCACGACTACTTCCGTTGCTAGTGTAGGAATATTCGATCTGACAGACCCGAATGCCTGCAGTGTTGCAGACGTCATCTTGGAGAATGCCGAGCGCACGAAAACGTATATTTTAGATGTGGTTCCTAAGACCACTACATAAAATATTGTCCAGAGACGATGAAAGAAGAGAGAACTCAGAACCCGAGATCCAGGAGTATGGTCCGAGGAAGACCGCAGAGAAATTCGAGAAGTGGGGCAAGTGGAAGAGGTAACCCTAGAGAGCAGACCGCGAGAGCCGAGGGTAGGGTGCCTGCAAGGACTTATGCCATTCGCGCTCGCGAAGAGGCATCTTCTCCTGATGTTATTACGGGTACCTTTTCTCTTTATGATATCAAAGTTATTGCTTTAATAGATCCCGGATCCACACACTCTTACATTTGTATGAAACTAGTATCCAGTATGAATATGCCTATAGATTCTACAGAATTTATGATTAAGGTGTCTAATTCTTTAGGCAAGAGTGTGTTAGTTGATGAAGTATGTAAAGATTGTCCATTAATGATTAGAGGTCATTATTTTGAAGCAAATCTTATGTTGCTACCATTTGATGAGTTTGACATCATTCTTGGTATGGACTGGTTGACCACCCGTGATGTAATAGTTAATTGTGGGAAAAAATATATTGAGATGAGATGTGAGAATGGGGATACTCTCCATATAGAATTAGATGAGCAAAGTAAATTACTGGCAATGATTTTTCACATGACGGCACAGAGATACATAAGAAAGGGGTATGAGGCATATTTGGCATTTGTGATGAATGATAAAGAAACAGAGTTAAAGATTGAGTCAGTACCGATAGTATGTGAGTACGTGGATGTTTTTCCCGAAAAATTACCAGGACTACCACCAGTTAGAGAGGTTGAGTTCAGCATTGAGCTAGCTCCCGGTACTGTACCAATATCTATTACTCCTTACAGAATGGCTCCAACGGAGTTGAAGGAGCTGAAGTCACAGTTGTAAGAGTTGACAGATAAAGGCTTTGCTAGGTCAAGTTGTTCTCCCTGGGGTGCTCCAGTTTTATTTGTGAAAAAGAAAGATGGCACCATGAGATTGTACATAGATTACCGTCAGCTTAATAAAGTGACGGTGAAGAACAAGTACCCATTGCCTAGGATCGATGATTTGTTCGATCAATTGAAAGGAGCCACTGTGTTCTCCAAAATATACTTGAGATCAGGGTACTATCAGTTAAGAGTAAAGGAATCAGATGTGTCCAAGACAGCTTTTCGAACAAGGTATGGGCATTATGAATTTTTAGTCATGCCCTTTGGTTTGACCAATGCTCCTGCGGTATTCATGGACTTAATGAACCGTATTTTTAGACCATACCTTGACAAGTTTGTAGTCGTTTTCATTGACGACATACTGATTTATTCCTGAGATGAGAATGAGCATGCTGAGCACATACAGACATTTTTAAAGACTCTTCGAGAAAATCAATTGTAACAGCCCAATTTAGGGACTAGTCGGAACAGTGATCTAGAAATCACTAATTTGAGGTTAGAGAAAATATTTTCATGTTATGTTATATGTTATAACATGTTTCTAAGGATGCATGAAAATTTTGGTGCCTTAATTCTAGCGATTTCTAGCTAAATTGTAAAAAAAAGGACTAAATCGCATAAAGTGCGAAAGTTCTATTTTAATTGCTAGAAGTTCCAAATACCTATAGATTATAAATTGGGGGTACCAAATGTGCAATTTGGCCTTGTTTAAGTGTGTTGGCTGGCCATAATATGCAAAGGGGACAAGAGCATTTATTATGATTGAAATTTGGTGATATTAGTTGGAAAAATAAATAAAATAAGATGATATAAGCAAA
The DNA here is from genome assembly GCA_025698515.1 of Gossypium sturtianum. Taxonomy (NCBI): domain Eukaryota; kingdom Viridiplantae; phylum Streptophyta; class Magnoliopsida; order Malvales; family Malvaceae; genus Gossypium; species Gossypium sturtianum. The sequence goes on from CM046949.1 coordinate 93,127,072, forward strand.
AGTTATCATCTTTTTATTTATCTTTCTTCTCCAACCAAAAATATCAGCCATGGGAGGGGTTTGAAAGCTTAAAATTTCAGCAAGCTTTACTCCATTCAAGTAAGTCAATTTGGTGTTTATTTTTGATGATTTTTGTATATTTGGAGTCCTCAAAGCTTAAGCTAGCTATTGAGAGGACTAGTTTGCAATATGGTTGAAAGTCTAGGGACTTGCCATGAGAGAGTTTATGTTGTTTGATAAGTTTTTATGGAAGAAAATGAATGATAGGATGATGAGAAACAACTTTTGTGAAAGTTGTTGCCATGAAAACACCTAATTGGGACTAAAATGCAAAAGTTGTAATTTGTTCATTAAGGCATGAAATTGATGGAATTGTGAATAGTTGTAAGAGGATTAAATGTTCATGTAGGCTTGTTTAACGAGAAAATGTGATAAAAAATTATTTACGAGCCTAGGGGCAAAATCGTAATTTTGCCAAAATGTAGGGGCAAAATAGTCATTTTTGCCTAAAGTGTATATTATGGTGTAATAAGATTTATAAGTGATTAAATCAGTAAACTTCATTGTTCTAGATCAAAGAAAATGAGTTTCAGACCTAGAACGGATGAAAATAGAAATGTGGGCAAAAAGTCCCTTTTTGGGCCTTTCGACATCGAGGTAAGTTCATGTGCAAATGTTGTAATTACGTATGAGTTAATTTAATGTTCCAATGTGGTATGGAATGTATATTTACCATATGAATGCATGAAATATCTTTTGATGAAATGTAAATAGAACTGAAATGTGTATAGCATGATATGATGATGGCTAAAGTCTCGAGTAAGACCACATTGGAATATGGCCTCGATGTAAGAGTTCGTATAAGACCATGTCAGGGACGTGGCATCGACATGTTAGTGTATGTAGGACCTTATTGGGGTATAATGTCAATGAGAACTATGTGTATGAGACTCAAGAGAGTTAGTTAACAATTTGAATGATTCAACGGATATGTTGAATGTATGTGTTTGTACCACGAGAAGCACAAGTATGTGTTAGAATTGAATGGAGATGAATTCAATATATGATGAACCCCTAGTGGGATATGTGTAATTAATGCACCTTAGTTGCATGAGATAGATTTAAGGATGCATTGTGTGAATGCGAACGAGTACCGTAGAAAGCTAAGTAAGAATAAAAGTATGTGAGGATGTTCTCAGATGAACATTTGAAATAGAGATATACTTGCGGATTACTATCCATGAATGTAAAATAACAGTGAGCTATGTGCAGTATCACCTTATTGACGGTAGTGACGGGCTGAGTGCGATACCATCAACTATATTAATATCGGTGGCTATGTGCGTTACCACCTGATTAATTAGTAATCGATGGGCTGTGTGCGATACCATCGCTTATAAATGATTGGTGGGCTATGTGTGATACCACCCTATTAGAGATTTAATGGTGGGCTAAGTGCGCAACCACTGAGAGATTTGTAGTATGAGTAGCTTATTGAAATTGATTGATGTGTTGTTCTATGTGATTACCTGACGATCAGTGCAGGAATGTGTGCTATTTAAAATGAGCAGTTGGCCTGTGGCATGGGGTGAATGTGGTAAGAGATAGAATGAGTAAGCTTCAAGAGGGGTTAAGTTGCCATGAGTTAATGAGAAAAACTCAGTATAATACCTTGTGGTTATACGTATTCAATAAATGTCGGTATTTGTCAGTTTATGCAGATGAACTTACTAAGCATTATTGCTTACTCCTTTTCTTTTCCCATCTCTTATTGAAACACCCCACACCCGGCCCACGAGCCTGAACCGGATCTGGTATGTTCCTTAAGTAAACCGGTTTCAAAATTCTTTGTTTCTTAGAGAAAATTTGTGTATTTTCAGAAAAATTTCGTTTTGGGTTGGGCTTAGATTAAAAACCCATTTATTTAATTTTATAAATCCAATTTAATGAAGGTGACAAAAGAATTTTTGAGTTCATTTTTAAGAAAAGTAATTTTGTACTTACTTACATCCAAATTAGTTCGTGACATAATATCCAATAGTAAAGCAAAAGAAATAAAGAAATTCACTTGGGCCTTATGGCCTTATTACATCAATCAAAACCCAAAAATAATAAAATTTAAGTACTTAATATGAATAACAGTCCCAAATAATAAAAGTCTTTCCTTGCTATGCATGGCCACCTTTAGCTCCTGCCGACCCGGTCCATTACTGATCATCTCCTGAAAAATATTCCCCAACGGGGTGAGTCAACAGACTCAATGTGTACACAAACTAACATTCAACAATTCAGGCATACATGTTCATATCAAAGACATATTCATAAAAGGAATGATGCAACCCAAACCCAAGCCTATTTGTCCATCCGCTACACACCACCCGTACCTGCCAGTCACACCGTGGGGACTACTAAGTCAACCCTCTATCCGCTACACACCATCGAAGGCGTCATTTGCAATCGGCGTGCTCATCGCCCATATAATTTGTGTCATTAGACACCATATTCAAATAATGTAACCGGTTACCAAATTCGATAATGTAACCGGTTACCATATTCAAATTCTGTGACCGTAGTCACCATATTCCGTTGGTGAGACCGAAGTCAACACCTTCTTCCCCTTTCACATATATCCCGAATGCCCCATATGTTTTATATCATGCATAACATACTTAATTTCTCATTATTCACATGTAACAATATACATATTCATAATCCTATCAAAAGTAGGAAACGTACCTGGGTACTTTTACCATATTTATGGTACTTAGCCATATTCACATTCTTATGCATATTCATATATTAAAAATAATTGCCATATGATATACCGAAAGTTAGTGTGAGTACACACCTGATTTGCTTAATAGATTCCTTGAAATCCCGAAAATCCCGATTTAGGCTTTAGATCTGTTAATTCCTATATTCGGCCCACCATACATAAACATATTAATAACCTTTTCGATTTTAAAACCAAATCCTACTAGGAATGGTATTACTAACACTTACCTTGTTTGCCGATTTGATTGGCAATCAAATCCCGAAGATTTGTGTTCTTCCCTTGAATTCGGCTAACCATTAAATCCACTGATTTGATTAGTCTCTGATTAAAACAAATAGATCTAGACATTTAAGAAAGAACCTTGGCCGATTATAACCACTTACCTTGAGATGAGATCTCAAAAATCGATTCCTTGCTCCCTTTAGTGATATCGAAATTCCTATAATTCATATGTTAGATCTAACATATAAAACGTAACCTTCGACCAAATATATACTTATCTCACCTTAGATCCTTGATCCTTGTTTTCAACAATTGTAGAAACCTGAGAGACCCCTTGCAGATTCGGCCAAAAAAACAAGAATAGGGATTATAGACCCTTCTCTTTCGGCAACTAGCAAAGAAAAGAATTTGAATAGCTTAACCTTACCTTTAATGCCTTTAGCCGATTGCTTCCTTGCCTAGAGTCACAGAGATTCGGCTATGGAGATTTAACAGGATCAAAGAGTGTTTTGGCTCGACAATAGCGAAGGAGAGGAGAAGAAAAGATGGAGTTTTGCTTAGGAGAAATTTCTGAGAGAGAGAAAGAGGGGCTAGGGATTTTTCGGCACACTTAGGAAAAAGATGAGAGAATAGCCTAACTCTCCTCCTTTAGCCGAAATTACTAGGCCAAGAGTCCTTGACTTGGCCACCACTCTTCCTTGTGATAATATTATCTCTTTTATTTAAAAATAAAAGTGTTTAATCCATCTTTTATCTCCTCAATAATTATATTAAAAATTAATCCTATATTTATCACTTATTATTCACATATTAATGAGAATAAAACACCTTTATTTCTAGAAGCATGTGCCGTCCACCTCAATTTCTTCAGGAAGCAAAAATATAGCCTTCATTATTTGCTTCCCAAGTGATTCGAACTCAGGCCCAACACCTTGCATGTGGCGCCATTTCCAGAGGCCCTAAGTGCCATCTTCAGGCCACTTTTACTAGCCCGTTTGTGTGTCAAATTTTACCAACTTTTACTCTTAAGGCCCCCTTGCCTTAATTTCCTATTCTAAACTTTAAAACTCATCATTTTAGGGTCATTTCCAAGTTTCCTAAAATTTTCGATCGGCTCTGTATCTTGCCATTTTTCTTACATTTCGTGTTTCTGAATGTTCACTTTCCATTTTTGAAACATTTCCAAAAATGTTCAGGTTTCCAAAAATGTTCAAGTTTCCAAAAATATTCAGGTTTCCAAAAATGTTCAAGTTTCCAAAAATGTTCATTTCCATTTCTATGCATTTCTAGAATTCCAAAAATACCAAAAATTTATTCATAGTGCTTAAGACTTGTCATTTCGTACAATTAAACTGAAAATGCATAGGCCCTTTCGAGGACGTTACACTTATAGGTTATTTTAACTAGCTCGGGTTGGAGGCCACCGGAGATGTTTTCACACTATCGAATAAACGCTTGGTATGGTGTTTCAAGTTCTTATGAGTCATGGCATGTATAGGGATTCTTTTAGAGTTGATTAAGTTCTAATTGATGTAGCCAAATTGTGTTGGCCTAAGAGAACTTAGAGATTGGTTGTGTATAGCCATAGATGATGGCTTAAGTTATAATTGTAATTGTATTCGGAATAGTTCTCCCTAGTGTATGGGATGAAGTCTTTGTCTCTTTAAATGATTAAACGTCTTTAATTCAAGAGTTAAATTGATGCTATGTGGAGTTATGTGATGATGTATGAGTTTATGCAAACGGGAGTGATAAAGGGCTTAGTAAGATAGCCTTTAAGTGCCCACACGGATAGACACACGGGCATGTGTCTAGGCCGTGTGTCTCCTGCACCTTAGTATCTTAAGTCAGATTAGACCACGGGCTGGTCACACGGTCGTTTGTTCAGGCCATGTGATACACACGGTTGGAACATGGGCGTGTGCCAAGGCCGTGTGAAGTCTGCACTTGACACTTAGAAATTCAATTGTCACACGACTGACGCACACGGGCGTGTGTACAGACCATGTGAATAAGTCAGAATGCAAAGGTTTGGCACATGGGCTAGGGCCACGGGCGTGTCCAGGCCATGTGTAATTTGCCAGTATCCTCCACGGGTGAAAGACACGGGCATGTTTTAGGGGTGCACGGGCGTGTCCCAAGTCACACCTGACGCAGACCCTCGCTTTTCGAGAGAAAGTTTCCAGATGAGTTCCGAAAGTTTCGAGACGTAAGTCTGAGGCCTCGTAGGCCCATGAAATGTCTGATTTGATTAAGCAAGAGAATTTTTTAATTCGGAACGAAATTTTATAGCCCGTAAGTACATGTTTAAGAAAGTTCAAGCATAGTAATGTCTCGTATCCGGTCTTAGCCTCGAACTCGGGTATGGGGTGTTACATTTAGTGGTATCAGAGCATGGTTTAGTCGGTTCTCAGACTAACCTAGCACGAGTTAGAGTCTAGCTATACATGCCATATGTGGATAATGATAGTGTGATGTCTCCCGGCTCTAACGAAAGTATTTTGTTAAGACAGAGATGATTCCCAACCGAGCTAATTTCAGTAAGTTTGTATGATTTTCAAGCTTCATGGATATTTTCATTGAATTGCTTGCTATGTTGTTAAATGCACATTATTTCCATGAAAAGGTTTAATAATTTATTAAACAAAGAAGTTACTAAGAGCATGTATATGAAAGTCCCGATTGAAAATGAATTACTTAGGATACTCAATCTGCCACATGAGACATGAAAGTCCGTATAAGACCATGTCAAGACATGGCATCGGCAATCAAGCAAGTTATCATGTAAGACCAAGACAAGTCTTGGCATTGAAGAGTTACTATGAGATGAAGACCCATATAAGCCCAAGCCAAGGCATGGCATTGGCGAGTCTCCAAGCAAAGATGTCATGTAAGTCCAAGACAAGTCTTGGCATTGAAAAGCTATCAAGAGATACAAATCCCATGTAAGTCCAAGCCAAGGCATGGCATTGGTGAGTAACAAGGAAGATTTCATGTAAGTCCAAGCCAAGGCTCGGCATTGACCAGTTCATGAGTAAAGTTACCAATAAGACCATGTCAAGACATGGCAATGGTAAGTTCCCAAGGGAACCCACAAGTAAGACTTCGTGTAAGTCCATGTCAAGACATGGCATCGATACCAAGTAAGAGATCCCATGTAAGACTATATAAATGATATAACATTGGCATCAAGATACATGTGAAATGAGATTCAGTATCCTCAGTCATTCATAATAATTCATCGGGCAAAAGAGTAAAGCTTAAATGAGATAGCAAGAAAGTTAGTAGTAAAGTTGATATTATGTCATGCTAGTGAAGGCTGACTAACAAGTATAATTCATGTTATGAATGATGATGTTGAGATTATGCTTGTTATAGTAAAGTATACTGATCTATGTGATCAAGTGTTACAGGTACCTTGTTTACCTTACAAACATGAGACTAGTAAGTACCATGATGTATGTGAGAAGCAGTAAGAGTAAGTAAGCATTTGAGATTTGTGATGCCATTGTTTATGATAAATATGTCCACATGGTTAAATCTCACGTGTGACTGTTAAAGTAGAGAAGGTATAATGTTTTGTCTTATGACCCTGTTACAAAGTCACACATATTATAGTGTGAGAGTTAAAACTGAAAAGTTTGACTAAGTAGAATGCAGGAAATGAGTACGGTCGTTCAATGATAAAATGATGAATAAGACCATGGTTGGACCATGGCGGTATATGTGGTCCGATATAAGACCATGTTTGGGGCATGGCTTTGGCATCGATACATGATCCCGTATAAGACCATATCAGGGATATGACATCAGTATCGATATAATATTTCGTGTAAGACCATATCTGGGATATGGCATCAACATCGATAGGAGTTTCCATGTAAGGCCATATCTGGGATATGGCATTGGTGTTGATATGAGATTTCGTGTAAGACCATAGCGAGGCTATGGCATCGTGGCGACATGTAAAGCAATAGCTGGGCTATGATGTTGTGATATGAGTAAGACCATAGTTGGACTATGGCAATCAAGTAAACGACGTACTCAAAACCTGTAAGACATTCTCTAGATTAATAAGAAATAGTAAGAGGAATTAGAGCTTAATGTTGAGTACTTGAGTAGACATTAAGGTGGAACTTGAGTAAGTGAAGTCACTGTTCGAAATTATGGGTGATAGAAACCATTGTAACATGATTAAGTATGAAAACTTGCCTGAGGCGAGTTGTGTGACTATGATGATATTTCATTGACAATGAGTAGTAAATCATATGTATGTAGTCACGAGAGTTAGGCTAAGGGACTTTACAACCTCACTCCCTTACCACTGTTGAATTATGATGAGATGTTATGAGAGTTAAATTTAGTAAGTTTATATGTGATTAATGCAGTATTTATGTTAGCATTTTGAGAATGCTTTGTATCACATTGATACATGATACTCTACTAGACAGAATAATCGTTGTTGAACATGAGCTTGAAGTCCTGGGGGACTATAATGAAAAGGCTATCATTGAGATATGAAATAGATAAGGTCCCGTATAAGATCATGTTCGAGGCATGGCCTCGGCACCAAGTTATGATTCCGTATAAGACCATATCCAGAATATGGCACCAGTAATGACTATGAGGATCGTGTAAGACCATATTCAAAATATGGCCTCGATACTTGATGTGGAAGTCAATATAAGACCTTATCCAGGATATGGCATTGGCATTTAGAGGTGACTCCATATAAGACCACCCCGGGGGTGTGGCATTGGTTTCGTGCCTACATGAATGACGACGAATTTGCATCTTCGATTATCCCTAGTGATCAATGGGACAAATAGATGAGTCTAGAAGTATAAATAAGATTAGTACTAAAGTCATGTGAAGGAGTGAATGCAGATATTCATGAATGAATCACGAAGAAACTAGTATGATGTGTGGCACGATATGTGCTAAATAAATGGTAAGTATGAGTAAGTTGGCTCGAAGCCTGTAGTTTGTGCATGGTTAGTTGATGCCATGGATGGATTATAATAATAATCCCCTTGAGTATTATGTACAAATATCTGTTGCCTTTCAGGGCTGATGTGGTTGTTCTTTTCATAAACTGTGACTGTGTGAGAATGTTGGCAGATAGTAAAAAATCAGATAAAATGGTTGTCGATTTAGTTATTTGAAATCAACATTCCTTTATCTCCTTATAACCCTATTCGGGTGCTTTGAGGGAGAAGTTGGAAATGATTCTAGTATAAGGAGTGAAATCATGAGTTTCACATGGTGTGATGGATTTTCGGGCAAGCCAAATAGAGTTAATGAATTTGATCAAGATGTCACTGCTATCGTGAGATGTAATGATGGTAAAGGTTTTAGATTAGCATAGCAAGAGAAACCCAGATAAGAGTGTGCTTGAATTATGATTCAAGTTTTGTGTATATTTACACATAAAACAATAAGGAGAATAAAATTCTGTGTGTATGTGAGTAGGGAGCATATTACAGAGATATGCTCGTTGAAACGTTTAAATGGCGACGGTTGAGTTGAAAGCTATAGAATGAACTATTAATTGAAAGTTCTAGTACTGAGTTCAGTCTGAATCGAGAAAAAGAGTTACCAGATTGGTGATCCAGAGGCAATCACCTTTGTGTCTGTGTGATGAGTTAAATGTTATGAAAAGATCCATGTTAAGCAATGCGAGTTAGTTACTCGGCTGACCCTAGTTGGTAACATCTTAGTTTCAAAGAAGGTTAATGACTAGAGCGAGTTTTCTTTTCTAACAAAAAGGGTTCTAAGAGATATAGTAAATGGTATTTTAAATAAGCTTCAATGAGTTTATTTGAGATCGTAAATACAGTTTGTATAAGTTTTCCATTGTTGATGATGAATCCGAAACTTATACAGAGTTTTGGTATGAGATTTAGTAGCAAAGATATCTAATAAAGCAAGAATAAAGAAGTACTATTATGTGGATAAATGTTTTGACAGTAGAGTACATTTCACGATATGATGGAGTTATGGTCAGAAGTAGTTAACCACTAAAAGCTGAGTTTTCAAAGCGTACTAGTCAAAACCATTACAGTCGGTGAATGCTTTAATGAGAAAGTGAGATAAAACCTTATAGATTTCAAATTTAGTTTGACAAGATTCCTAAAGAGGGGGATGTCATTCGAATTGTAGTGAATCAACCAGTAAAGATCCTAACGATCATTTGGACATGTACAGAGTTCCAAATTGGTGGATTACTGAATATAGTATATACCCAGAGGAAGAATAACTTAGGTCTCAAGTTACGTTTCGACCTTATGTATAACAGCTTAAGAGTTGTTGGAAAGAGAAACTTGAGGATAAGTGGATTCGTGATTTTGAAGAGTAGATGGAAATGTTTTAAGAATGTTGATAGCAACTCCTTCTGATAAAATTTTTCGGGGAGGAAAATTCCTAAGGGGGGAGAATTGTAACAGCCCGATTTAGGGGCTAGTCGGAATAGTGATCTCGGAATCACTAATTCGAGGTTAGAGAAAATTATTTTCATGTTATGTTATATGTTATAACATGTTTCTAAGGATGCATGAAAATTTTGGTGCCTTAATTCTAGCGATTTCTAGCTAAACTGTAAAAAAAGGACTAAATCGCATAAAGTGCGAAAGTTCTATTTTAATTGCGAGAAGTGCCAAATACCTATAGATTATAAATTGGGGGTACCAAATGTGCAATTTGGCCTTGTTTAAGTGTGTTGGCCGGCCATAATATGCAAAGGGGACAAGAGCATTTATTATGATTGAAATTTGGTGATATTAGTTGGAAAAATAAAAAAAAATAAGATGATATAAGCAAAAGTTATCATCTTTTTATTTATCTTTCTTATCCAACCAGAAATATCAGCCATGGAAGGGGGTTGAAAGCTTAAAATTTCAGCAAGCTTTACTCCATTCAAGTAAGTCAATTTGGTGTTTATTTTTGATGATTTTTGTATATTTGGAGTCCTCAAAGCTTAAGCTAGCTATTGAGAGGACTAGTTTGCAATATGGTTGAAAGTCTAGGGACATGCCATGAGAGGGTTTATGTTGTTTGATGAGTTTTTATGGAAGAAAATGAATGATAGGATGATGAGAAACAACTTTTTTGAAAGGTGTTGCCATGAAAACACCTAATTGGGACTAAAATGTAAAAGTTGTAATTTGTTCATTAAGGCATGAAATTGATGGAATTGTGAATAGTTGTAAGAGGATTAAATGTTCATGTAGGCTTGTTTAATGAGAAAATGTGATAAAAATTTATTTACGAGCCTAGGGGAAAAATCGTAATTTTGCCAAAGTGCAGGGGCAAAATAGTCATTTTTGCCTAAAGTGTATATTATGGTGTAATATGATTTATAAGTGATTAAATTAGTTAATTTCATTGTTCTAGATCAAAGAAAACGAGTTTCGGACCTAGAACGGATGAAAAGAGAAATGTGGGCAAAAAGTCCCTTTTTGGGCCTTTCGGCATCGAGGTAAGTTCATGTGCAAACGTTGTAATTACGTACGAGTTAATTTAACGTTCCAATGTGGTATGGAATGTATATTTACCATATGAGTGCATGAAATATCTTTTGATGAAATGTCAATAGAACTAAAATGTGTATAGCATGATATGATGATGGTTAAAGTCTCGAGTAAGACCATATTGGAATATGGCCTCGGTGTAAGAGTTCGTATAAGACCATGTCAGGGACATGGCATCGACATGTTAGTGTATGTAAGACCTTATTGGGGTATAATGTCAATAAGAACTATGTGTATGAGACTCAAGAGAGTTAGTTAACAATTTGAATGATTCAACGGATATGTTGAATGTATGTGTCTGTACCACGAGAAGCACAAGTATGTGTTAGAATTGAATGGAGATGAATTCAATATATGATGAACCCCTAGTGAGATATGTGTAATTAATGCACCTTAGTTGCATGAGATAGATTTATGGATGCATTGTGTGAATGCGAACGAGTATCGTAGAAAGCTAAGTAAGAATAAAAGTATGTGAGGATGTTCTCGAATGAACATTTGAAATAGAGATATACTTGCGGATTACTATCCACGAATGTAAAATAACGGTGAGCTATGTGCAGTATCACCTTATTGATGGTAGTGACGGGCTGAGTGCGATACCATCAACTATATTAATATCGGTGGCTATGTGCGTTACCACCTGATTAATTAGTAATCGATGGGCTGTGTGCAATACCATCGCTTATAAATGATTGGTGGGATATGTGCGATACCACCCTATTAGAGATTTAATGGTGGGCTAAGTGCGAAACCACCGAGAGATTTGTAGTATGAGTAGCTTATTAAAATTGATTGATGTGTTGTTCTATGTGATTACCTGACGATCAGTGCAGGAATGTGTGCTATTTAAAATGAGTAGTTGGCTTGTGGCATGGGGTGATTGTGGTAAGAGATAGAATGAGTAAGCTTCAAGAGGGGTTAAGTTACCATGAGTTAATGAGAAAAACTCAGTATAATACCTTGTGGTTATACGTATTCAATAAATTTCGGTATTTGTCAGTTTATGCAGATGAACTTACTAAGCATTATTGCTTACTCCATTTCTTTTCCCATCTCTTATAGGTTATTTTAACTAGCTCGGGTTGGAGGCCACCGGAGATGTTTTCACACTATCGAATAAATGTTTGGTATGGTGTTTCAAGTTCTTATGAGTCATGGCATGTATAGGGATTCTTTTAGAGTTGATTAAGTTCTAATTGATGTAGCCAAATTGTGTTGGCCTAAGAGAACTTAGAGATTGGTTGTGTATAGCCATAGATGATGGCTTAAGTTATAATTGTAATTGTATTCGGAATAGTTCTCCCTAGTGTATGGGATGAAGTCTTTGTCTCTTTAAATGATTAAACGTCTTTAATTCAAGAGTTAAATTGATGCTATGTGGAGTTATGTGATGATGTTTGAATTTATGCAAACGGGAGTGATAAAAGGCTTGGTAAGATAGCCTCTAAGTGCCCACACGGATAGACACACGGGCGTGTGTCTAGGCTGTGTGTCTCCTGCACCTTAGTATCTTAAGTCAGATTAGACCACGGGCTGGTCACACGGCCGTTTGTTCAGGCCATATGATACACACGGTTGGCACATGGGCATGTGCCAAGGTCGTGTGAAGTCTGCACTTGACACTTAGAAATTCAATTGTCACACGGCTGACGCACACGAGCGTGTGTACAGACCGTGTGAATAAGTCAGAATGCAAAGGTTTGGCATACGGGCCAGGGCCACGGGCGTGTCAAGGCCATGTGTAATTTGCCAATATCCTCCACGGGTGAAAGACACGGGCATGTTTTAGGGGTGCACGGGCGTGTCCCAAGTCACACGGATGTGTGACCCCTATTTCAAGAGAAAGTTTCCAGATGAGTTCCGAAAGTTTTGGGATGTAAGTCTGAGGCCTCGTAGGCCCATGAAATGTCTGATTTGATTAAGAAAGAGAAGTTTTTAATTCGGAACAAAATTTTATAGCCCTTAAGTACATGTTTAAAAAAGTTCAAGCATAGTAATGTCTCGTATCCGATCTTAGCCTCAGACTCGGGTACGGGGTGTTACATCAATTATATGCCAAGTTCAGTAAAAGTGAATTTTGGCTCAAGGAAGTAGGATTTCTGGGACATATTGTCTCGGGAGAAGGAGTTCGAGTAGACCCTAGTAAGATTTCGGCTATTATGGACTGGAAGCCACCGAAGAATATCTCTGAGATTAGAAGTTTTCTAGGCCTAGCTGGCTTTTATAGACGATTCGTCAAGGGGTTTTCTATGATTGCAACCCCGATGACTAAATTGTTACAGAAAAATGTGAAGTTTGAGTGGACAAAAAGATACCAATAAAGTTTTGAGAAACTGAAAGCGATGTTGACAGAAGCTCCAGTTTTAGTACAACCTGAGACAGGGAAAGAATTTGTGATTTACAGCGATGCATCCTTAAACGGATTAGGCTGTGTACTTATGCAAGAAGGCAAAGTTATTGCTTATGCCTCCAGACAGTTGAAGCCTCATGAGAAAAATTATCCGACGCATGATTTAGAGTTAGCTACCATAGTCTTCGCATTGAAGATATGGAGACACCACCTATATGGTGAAAGATGTCAGATTTTCACTGATCACAAAAGTTTGAAGTACTTCATGACTCAGAAAGAATTGAACTTAAGGCAACGGAGATGGTTAGAGTTAATAAAATATTATGAGTTAGTCATTGACTACCATCCTGGAAAGGCGAATGTGGTCACCGATGCTTTGAGCAGGAAGTCCCTTTTTGCATTAAGGGCAATAAATTCGCAGATGACCTTATCTGACAATGGTTCCATTCTAGCTGAGATGAGAGCTAGACCAGTATTCCTTCAAGAGATCTTTGAGGCTCAGAAAGAAGATAGCGAATTGCAAGTCAAGAGAGCTCAGTGCGAGTCAGATGTTGAATTCGACTTTCGGATTAATTCTGATGGATACTTGATGTTTAAAGATAGAGTTTGTGTACTGAGAAAAGAGGAGCTTATTCAGAGAATTTTACACGAGGCACATAACGGATGTCTATCTCAGACATCCCGGTAGTACTAAGATGTATAATGACTTGAAGCAACAAAGATTGGTGGTGAAAATGAAGAAAGATATTTCGAGTTTGTTTCAAATGCATGATTTGTCGCAAGTAAAGGTCGACACCAAGTACCTTCGGGTTTGCTTCAACCAATTATGGTACCCGAGTGGAAATGGGACCATATCACTATGGATTTTGTAACGGGATTACCATTATCACCGAGCAAGAAAGATGCTATATGGGTTGTAGTTGATAGACTCACGAAGTCACTCATTTCTTACCAAGATGCAGTGGATTACTCACTCGACAAGTTGGCAAGTTTGTATGTTTCAAATAGTAAGGCTTCATGGAGTTCCTTTGTCAATCATATCGATAGAGATCCGAGATTTACATCCGCATTTTGGAAGAAATTACAAGAGGCCCAGGTACAAAGTTGAGCTATAGTATCGCTTTCCATCCTCAAACTGACGGTCAGTCAGAGAGATTAATTCAAGTACTCGAGGATATGCTCCGGTGTTGTGTTCTTGAATTCCGAGGCAGTTGGGAAAAGTTTCTCCCATTAGTAGAATTTGCCTACAATAATAGTTTTCAAATGAGTTTAAAGATGGCGCCTTATGAGGCTCTATATGGGCGTAAGTGCGAAACGCTTTATTTTGGACTGAACTAAAAGAAAACCAAATTCACGGGGTTGATTTGGTTAGAGAAGCTGAAGAGAAAGTGAAAGTGATACGAGAATGTTTAAAAGCTGCATCAGACCGACAAAAGTCCTATTTGGACTTAAAGAGAAAAGAGATAGAGTATCAAGTCGGAGATAAAGTTTTCTTGAAAGTGTCACCATGGAGAAAAGTTCTCAGATTTGGCCGGAAAGGCAAGTTGAGTCCACGTTTTATTGGACCGTATGAGATTACCGAGAAAGTTGGGCCGGTAGCTTACAGATTGGCTTTGCCATCAGAGTTAGAAAAAATACATGATGTGTTTCACGTGTCAATGTTGAGACACTACCGATCAGATCCTTCACATGTAATTACCCCGTCAGAGATAAAGATTCATCCCGACATGACTTATGGTGAAGAACCAGTTAAGATTTTAGCTCTGGAAGTCAAGCAGCTAAGAAATAAAAGTATTGCCTTAGTAAAAGTATTGTGGCAAAGACATGGGATAGAAGAAGCTACATGGGAACCAGAAGAGAGTATGAGAGACCAGTATCCAAACCTTTTTGCTGGTAAGATTTTTGAGGACGAAAATCCCTAAGGGGGAGAATTGTAATAGCCCGATTTAGGGCCTAGTCGGAATAGTGGTGCGGGACCACAAATCTGAAATAGTAAAATGATTTTTTTATAATAATTGAAATGTTTGCATGATAGTATGAAAGTTTCATGTGGAAATTTTATGAAAATTTCCATTAAAGGGTCCATTAGGACTAAATTGCAAAAGTTGCAAAATATGAGTTTCTAGAAGCTTTTTTGTATGAAATAGCTTTAGAATAGTAACTAGAACTCCTTAAATAGCAATTTGCCCAAATTATAATTTTTGGACAAAATTGGACATGAGTTAGTAATTTGTAAAAATTTAGAGAGAAGGGCATTTTGGTCATTTATCAATTAAATGATTAAAATAGGAAAAAGATGATAAAAATCTCATTCATCTTCTTCCTTGGTGCAGAAAATTTGAAGAAACCTATAGCTAGGGTTTGTTCATCTTTCAAGCTTGCTAGTAAGTTCATCTTAGCCCCGTTTTTAATATTCTTCGTATTTTTTAAGTTCTCGTATTATGAATTAGCTATTTTTAGCTATAAAATGAGCTAAGATGCATGTTCAAAAATCTACCCAAGAATGACATGCTTGTAAAATGATATTTTATAGAAGTTTATGAGAGTTTGATGTTAGATAAACATCTTTTCCTTAGTGAATTTCATGAAAAATGATAGTATGGACTAATTTGTAATAATTATGAAATTGGTCATACCTATTAGAAATAGTGAGAATTGATGATTGTTATAGTAGAGAAAATGAATCAGCTAAACATGATGTTTAAGAAAGTTGAATGAGAATCATATTACGAGCCTAGAGGCAAAAGTGCAAATATGAGAAAGTTTAGGGGCAAAATAGTAATTTTGCCAAAGTTTAGGGGCAAAATAGTAATTTTGCCAAAGTATGAGTTAAGAGTCAATTTAGTCAATGTGAGTATTAAATGATCTAATTATTATTATAGATCAAGAAAAATGAAGCCTGGATTAAAACCGAGGCAAGAACAAAGTCGAGGACTAAATTGCATATCTACATACATTTTGTATATTGAGGTAAGTTTGTATGATTTCTAAGCTTTATGATTTATATCATTGAACTGCTTAGCATAATGTACAATATTACCATGAAAATGTTTGATGTTATGATAAACAAAGAAGATAATGAGATTAAGCATGAGAAAGTCCCGATTGAAGTTGAATTACCTAGGATACTCGATCTATCACATGAAATGAGAAAGTCCGTATAATACCAAGACAATGCATGGCATCGGCAATCAAGCATGTTATCACGTAAGACCAAGACAAGTCTTGGCATTGAAGAGTTATTATGAGATGAAGACCCATATAAGCCCAAGCCAAGGCATGGCATTGGTGAGTCTCCAAGCAAAGTTATCATGTAAGTCCAAGACAAGTCTTGGCATTGAAAAGCTATAAAGAGATAGAGATCCCATGTAAGTCCAAGCCAAGGCTCGGTGTTGCCCAATTCATGAGTAAAGATACCAAGTAAGACCATGTCAAGACATGGCAATGGTAAGTTCCCAAGGGAACACACGAGAAAAACTTCGTATAAGTCCATGTCAAGATAGGGCCTCGAAACCAAGATGAGATATTCCATGTAAGACCGTATCTAGGATATGGCTTTGGCATCAAGTTATATGTGGAATGGGATTTAGTATCCTCGGTTATTCGCAGAAATTCATCGGGCAAATGAGTAAAGTTAAAATGATAACAAGAAAGATAAGTAGGAAAAGCTATTATCAAGTTAGAAATGAGTATTATTCATATTATGAATGATGAACTAGAGATTATAATTATTATTGTAGAGTATGCTTTGATCTATGTGATCAAGTGATACAGTACCTTGTTTACCTCACGAGTATGAGACTAGTAAGTATCATGAGATATGTAAGAATCAGTATGAGTAAGTAGGCTTAAATAGCTAAAATTTATGATACCACTTTTTATGTTAAATGGGTTATATTAAGCAAGTATGTTGCTATGTGCATTATATGCAAACTTACTAAGCTAAATGCTTACGTCCTTTATTCTTTCTTTCCATGTAGTCTCGCCAAGCTAATTTCGTGGATCATCGTCATCGGAGCTCGGAGCACACTATCAATCGATATTTTGGTATAGCCAAGTGTTTATATTAAGTATGGCATGTATAGGAAGCATTTCATTTTGAGTTATGTTTTAAGAAGAGCCAAAGTGTTGACTATCAAGTTTAGCATTCTTTTGTATATGGCTAAAGAGATTTGCCAATATTTGCCAAGTTTATTTATACCAATGTTGATGATTATGCATCATTGTTCATGTTTTCATGTAGTACTTGAGTTGTTGAATAGGGTATTAAATTTATCTTGATTTTAGAGTGGAATAAGGCTTGGTAGATAGCCTTCTAATCTCCCACAGGAGTAGAGACACGGGCGTGTGTCTAGACCGTGTAGGAGGCATGGTTAGAACATGGGCGTGTGCCCAGGCCATGTGAAGTCTGCACCTTGCACTTGGAATTTGAATCGCCACACGGCTGAAGCACACGGGCTTGTGTATGGACCGTGTGGATAAGTCAGAATGCCAAGGTTTAGCACACGGGCCAGGGCCACGGGCGTGTCAAGGCCGTGTGAAATTAGTCAGTGTCGACCACGGGTGGAAGACACGGGCATGTCTTAGGGGTACACGGTCATGCCCCAAGTCAAACGGGCGTGTGACCCTTATTTTGAGGAAAAGTTTGCAAAGTGGGTAAAAGTTTCCGGTTGAACTCCGAAAGTTTCTGGACGTGAGTTTAAGGCCTCGTAGGCCCATGAAATGTATGATTTGACTGAGAGAGAAGTTCTAATTTGAATCAAAATTTTACAGTCCGAAAGTACATGTTTTAGTAAATTCAAGTATAGTAATGTCTCGTATCCAGTCTTAGCCTCGGACTCGGGTATGGGGTGTTACAGCATTTTAGTACAGCTTTTCACCCACAGACGGATGGTCAATCTGAATGAATCATTCAGATACTCGAGGATATGTTGAGATGTTTCATCCTTGAGTTTGATGGTACGTGGGAACAATATTTTCCATTGATTGAATTTGCGTACAATAATAGTTTTCAGTCGAGTATTAAAATGGCACCTTATGAAGCTTTGTACGGACGTAAATATCGAACACCTCTGTACTAGTCAGAACTCAGCGAGAGTAAGATTCACGGGGTTGATTTGATCAAAGAAACTGAACAAAAAGTGAAAGTGATTCGTGATAGTTTAAAAGCCACATCAGATCGTCAGAAATCTTATGTAGACTTGAAACGAAAAGATATTGAGTTTGAGATTGGCAATAAAGTGTTCTTGAAAGTGTCTCCGTGGAAGAAAATACTTCGTTTTGGCAGAAAAGGCAAATTGAGTCCGAGGTTCATCGGGCCGTGTGAAATTATCGAGCGTATTGGACCTGTTGCATATAGATTATTGTTGCCACTGGAACTAAAAAAGATTCATAATGTATTTCACGTATCAATGCTTCGTCGATACAAATCCAATCCCTCTCATGTGATTTCTCCGTCTGAGATAGAGATTCAGTCCGATATGACTTTTGAAGAAGAACCGATCCGTATCTTAGTTCATGAGATTAAAGAATAACGAAATAAGAAAATTCTATTAGTAAAAGTACTGTGGCATCGACATGGAATGGAAGAGGCTACGTGGGAGCCCAAAGATTCTATGAGACAACAATATCCGAATCTGTTCAACGGTAAGACTTTCCGGGACAAAAATCCCTAAGGGGGAGAATTGTAACAGTCTGGTTTAGACCCTAGTCAGAATAGTGGTTTTGGGGACCACAAATCCGAGTCAGAAAAATATTTTAATATTATTTTCTGTGTCTACAGTATGTGATTAAGTATGTGTGAAAGTTTTGTGAATTGATTTTGTTGTTTGTGTGCTTAATTTGAGAAAAGAACTAAATCGCATAAAATGTAAAAGTAGCCTTCTATTTGATTGAGTGCCTAATTGATGTGTCTTTCTAAATGGGGGGTCCTTATGTTGTAAATGGACCATTTATTTGGTTAATGGACATTTATGACCAACCGTTATGTGTTATTATATATTATTATTAAAGGTTAAATTTGTAAATTAGAAAATATGTTAAGTTAAATAAAATAAAACATAAAAAAATGGCCATTCTCATCTTGTTAGCCGAATTTGAAAGAAAAAAAAGAAAGAAAAGAAGCAAAATAGGGTTCGGCCATTACTAAACTTGATTAAGATCAAGAACCAAAGAAAATGGATTTAGTTCGAGGAAAGTCAAAAGTGATTGAATAGTCGAATCCATCCGTTTATTCCGAATACAAGGTAAGTCTATGTACAAATAAATGTATTTAAGTCAATTTATTTATGTTTATATATTATTGAACTGAGATGTATGACTTTGGAAGATATACGAGTGAAAATCAAGAAAGTATCGACAATGTATCAACGATCAAAATGTCCCGTACAAACCTTAGGAATAGATAGGATTCATATGTCATGACATAGGGTTTCTGATATGAAATATCGTGTAAGACCACGTCTGGGACGTTGGTGTCGATTTTAGATTTACGGGTAAGACCATGTCTGGGACATTGGCATCGTACTTGATTCGTGTAAGACCCTGTCTGGGACAATGGCATCGATATTTGGTTACATGTAAGACCATGTCTGGGAAATTGGCATTGTATGAGTATTCCGAGTTATCCGAGTATCCTACTTGATTCCGAACAATTCAGCAGGCAATTCTGAGATATGAAAGATAATGTGAAATGTGTAACCGATTCAGGTACGTTTGAATGAATACTATGATTGAGTATGAAAGGTAAGTATATGAGGATGTGCACAAGAGAGATATGTGCATAGACTTGCTGAGACAAAATGTGAAATATGTATGTTTGTGCTATGATCTAATGAGATGTATGAAAATGTAAA
Source organism: Gossypium sturtianum (assembly GCA_025698515.1). Classification (NCBI taxonomy): domain Eukaryota; kingdom Viridiplantae; phylum Streptophyta; class Magnoliopsida; order Malvales; family Malvaceae; genus Gossypium; species Gossypium sturtianum. Next base: position 93,146,806 of record CM046949.1, read on the forward strand.
TTTTCTAGTAAGCAATGGCTAGACAAATGAGCCAAAGAAGAGTTATGAATTTGCAATTAAGATATATATTAATGATCTTGTGTTTGATTTGATTATGAATTTATATATGTTAAGTTTATTTGTATATGACTTACTAAGCTTTTGAAAGCTTACTCTGTGTGTGTTTGCTTTGTTTTATAGATCGTTAAAGCTACGGAAGGCTCGGGGATCGTCAAGGATCATCACCACACTATCAATCTCTTTTTGGTACATTCTGAAAGTGTATATATTAAAGTATGGCATGTATAGTCTATTGAGTTTTGATTATCTTTTGAAAAGTGTATAATTAGCCATGTGATATGGCTAGATAATGAATATGATGTGAATGAGTAGTTTATGCTATATGATGCATAGTTTGGTATGTTTGGTGGCTAATGGTTGGACTAATGAGATAGTCAAATTTATGGTAAGTTTTATGATGCATAGCTAGTATATTATTGATGATAGATTATCATAATGAATTGGTAAGTTTGTGGATGGATCATGCTTGAAAATGCTTGTGAATAGATTGAGTTAAATGGTGTATAAGTTGGTGTGTTTGATATGTTCTTGAATGGTTAGAAAATATGGTCATTTTGGTATGATTTGAATTTTTTTAATGCTTGTAAGTATAGCCCAAAGTGTGGGTGGCAAAATGGCCTTGAAAATGGCCTATATTTGCCTACACGGTTGAGCACACGGGCGTGTGACTCGACCGTGTCCCTGAAGTTTGAAATTTGATTCAAGTCAGACTCGACCACGGGCTAGACACACGGGCGTGTGACTGGTCGTGTGAAGCAAGTCAGTTTCGACCACGGGCCAGGCACACGGGCGTGTATGGAACAATATAATCTCAAAGTATGGACCAATACAGAATTTCTGAAAATTACAACCCATATAGAATGATAAAGATCTCAATGATATCCCAGAGAAATTCCAGAAGTAAACATCACTCATAAGCACTGAAATCAACTGTGACCGAAGCAATATAATCTTCATGTATATTCAACAAAACAATAACCAGTAGAAACATTATACTAGCATCATACGGATTTTACCGTCGACTTTTCCATCAACACAGTGGAATAGAATACCAGGGAAAGATAGAGCAATGCTGATCATAACCCAAACAGACCAACAATGCTTTCATCTATCAGTATGTTTAGCTAGCGTTCTCATACGATAAGAGTTCCATTTGAAAATAAATAGCCACATATACCTCTGAGAATAATTGATCACATAGAATACCTAGAAGAGATCATTATAAGCTATTCAACTATACTGCTGTACTCAGATATCTTTACAATTCAAACATTATTGCACTGTCTAATTCTGTCATTATTGATTCCTCTTCATCCCATCACTAATAGAAATCAATTAAGTAGAACTTCCAGTTAGTACATTCTTTAGATATCATACCTGAATATTTTTTTCATCAAAGTCAACTTCTTGTTTAATAGTTACTTTGCATAATCCAAATAGCCTTCAAAACGATCCGATATCTCTTCTAGTACTGTTTTTACTATTAACTCATTCTCTTATCTGACCACAGTATTAATCCTTCAATCGCCGAACTTTGTAATTCCACACTTGTAAGCTTATTCAATCTAAATCTTACGGATTTCATTGTAACAATATACTGATAAGGGGGTGAGGGTCGTAAAGCCTCAAATTTAACTCTCACATATACATACACATAACATAACATTTATCAATTACATATTATTATAAACTTTTATTCATACCTTTATGAATTTCAACTCATCATAAACACATTTTCCCTCAAATATTTGAGTACCACTTTCTGCACTATCGGAATTAGCTCGGTTGGAAAGCATATTTGTCTAATTAAAACAATTTTCATCAGAGTCGGGAGATATAACACTATCACAGGTTCTATATGGCATGTATAGCTAGACTCACATATGCTACGTTAATTCTAGAATCGACTAAATCGTAGCTCTGATACCAATAAAATGTACCACCCCTAACCCGCAACCGTCGCCGGAATAGGGTTAAGAGGCATTACTAAACTTAAAACATAAATCAACATTCATAATCATATCTCATTCAAATACAACCACTTTATCTCTTAAAAGGGCCTACGAGGCCTTAAACATGCTTTAGAAATGGTTCGGGACTAAACCGATAATTCAGAACAAAATTGGGAAACTTAGAAAATTTTGCTTCAAAGAGGGGACACACGCCTGTGTGGGCAGGCCGTGTGTCTCACACAGCCACTAGACACGCTCGTTTCACCGGCCGTGTGAAAACAGGGGGTACATACTGACTTGGGTCACATAGCCAACCACACGCCCGTGTGTTTAGCCAGTGTGCCCATTCGAAATGGCTGTGCCAAACCTATAGGGTATACTGACTTATGCCACACGGCCATTCACACGCTCATGTGTGAGGCTGTGTGGAGCATACTGACTTGCTTCCAATTGCAACACCAGGGGACACACGGCCGTGTACTATGATCGTGTGTCACACACGGTTGAGTCACATGCCTGTGTGCTCTGCCCGTGTGGACGAAAATAGGCTAGTTACAAGCCACCTTTCTCACCAAAAGGAAACACACCTATACAAGTGCAAATGATACCATTTCCATACACAATTAAACAGCCAAATCAATCTCAAATCATCACATTATAAACCATTTCAATACCAATCTGTTCAAAGCTTATATCAGAATCATTTACTTAACTAAATCACATACCAAACAACAAAATTCATAAGCCAAAATTCACAAATATATCATATACTAAATCATCATACTTTATTAACCAATTTGGCATTCAAATACCAAACCAAAACCAAGCACATCTCAAGCTATTACACAACACATACCAAATGGCCATTTGAATATCTTAAACCATCATTAAGCATACCAAAATAACCCATATCACATGGGAATATATATACTTTAAACCACATAACTTAATCATGCCCTTTCAAATAGACAAAAACACTTCCAACAACCAAACCAAAGTAACCATAGCCTATACTTATCAAACCTTACATCATTTTCAGGCCGAATCTCATGGATAAATACATATCAAGCACATATGCATCAATCACCAAAATTACTTATGCTCAACAAATAACCACAAAACCTATACATGCCATATAACCAATATCACAAAGCTTATAAGTACCAAACCATAGCTGGATAGTGTGATATGATCTCCGATGACTTCCAACCTGAGCGAGCCTCTGAATCACTATAAACATAGAAAAGATAACAAAGTAAGCTATAAAGCTTAGTAAGCTCGTATGATAATAACTCATCTCATCAAATAAACACATTTTAAGCCATTATAAATACTATAATATAACTTGTATAATTCCACCTTTATGTCATGTATCCGTTTACATAGTTAACCAAGAATTTTACAGGTTTATTCATTTCAATGCTTATATGGTTTGAATACTTCTTATCAATTCATTCACATTTACATAAGCATAAGCAAATATAAATAAACTATATTGAATTCAATAGCCATCACATTTATATATATTCAATTGAACCATATGAATTCTCATAATTTTCCACTTACTCATCATATGAAATTCACTTTTAACACTTGTCGATTTCTGTCACGAGTACCTTGACTGAGTCGTACCATCACTTGTAACCACGTTTCGTCAACATTTCCCATTGAACCATTTGGAATACTAAAGGATACTCGAGAATCTCGTACACACAGTACCATACCAATGCCATATCCCAGATATGGTCTTACATGTAATCTCGTATCGATGCCAATAGCCCAGCTATGGTCTTACATGAAGTCTCATATCGATGCCATATCCCAGATATGGTCTTACACGTAATCTCAGTAACCCTAATGTCATGACATTTGTATCTTATCTATTCCTAAGGTTCAACCGGGACTTTCGCTGTATCGAATCTATGTCGGTCATTTCCGTGGTATTGTACTCAATAGCATTCACATTTCATTTCAATAATATAGCATTTACCACAATTATATCAATTAAGCATTTATACATATATAATTTAATGCTTATTAAACATACGAACTTACCTCGTTCGCTGTAACGACGAATTAGGTCGACTAATCCGATACTTTGTTTTCCCCCGTTCTAGATCCAAATCTCGTTTATCTCAATCTATATAATATCAAAATTTACTTATTTATCATCGTTTCATTCAATTTAGCACAATTTACACATTTTGGTAAAATTATATTTTTGCCCCTATTATTTCACATTTTTGCAATTTAGTCCTTATCACATAAAATCACAAATTAATGAAATTCCCAATAGAACCATGCTAGCCGAATTACCATAATGCCCCTAGTAGCCCATAATTTTCATTTATTTCACATTTTAACCACTAACTTTACACTTTTCTCAATTTAATCCCTATTTTGCATTTTTACTAAAAATCACTTTATAAAACTTGTATAATTCATAACAAACTTTCATAATCTATCATCAAACATTAAAACACATATGTATTCATCAATGGCATCATTCAAAATCTTTAATAGTTTTGCAAATTAGTCCCTGGGCTAGCTAGTACTAGCTGCAACGATCTCAAAAACATAGAAATCATTAAAAACGGGACAAAAATGGACTTACATGCACACAAATTTGTTTTGCCGAATATTCAAGCTCCCATGGCCGTTTTTCTTTAGCAAATTTCAGCTAGAAGATGAATGAATAGAATAATGGCCTTTTGTTTTATTAATTATAACATTATTAATTAATTTACTATATTAACCTTATAATAAAACCATTAAAACATGCATAATAATGCCTATAAATGTCCACTCACATTTCAAATGGTTTAATTACAATTTGAGGACCCTCACTTTAAAAACCATTGCTAATAAACACTTTTAGCTTATAGAATTGTACTTTTACACTTTCTGCGATTTAGTCTTTTTTACTGAATTAAACATTCAAACGGTAAAATTTCTTTACGAAACTTTCACGTAATTAATCTATCATGCTGTAGACCTTATTAAAATAATAAAATAAATATTTTAACTTTAGATTTGTGGTCCTGAAACCACTATTACGATTTGACCCAAAAACGGGCTGTTGCAAATTTTACTATGTATACCCAAAATAGCTAGTAGATAATGTGACGATGGTCCAATGATCTCCAACCTTGCGAGCTTCCGAGCACTATAAAATAGGGGAAAATAAAATAGAGGAAGCATTACATGCTTAGTAAGTTCGTATAACGAAAAACTAAACTTACCGATCCTGTTTATTAAATGTAAGCATACAATAACATGTTTTCCATCAACTTGGCAAAATTGCCTAAATACAAACATTCAATCAAACATGTTAGTCACAAAATTTTCATATACATCTAGTAAAAATATATGAGCTCATCATGCCATATTCTTTCAAGACATTATCATTCCATCTCATAATTCTCTCATCTTGCCAAGAGTTTTGTCCGTTGAACCATTGAAGTTTCGATGGATGCTCAAGTGGTACACTCGAGTTGTACGATTCAATAACCCGTCAATTCTTTTTTTCAAGAGTACCCATTAGGGAACTAAATCAAGGAACACACTCTCGAGCCACATATTGTATAACAGATTACCAAATTAAAAGCAAAATCCTTTATTTAACGTATGCTTAGAAGAGCTCAATTAGGATTACCAGTCCAGGCTAAATCCTAATTGTAACGTATACTCAAGAGGTATTATATCAGGATTACCCATCCGGGCTAAATCCTTTCTATAATGAGGTCAATAGATTACTCGTCCAAGCTAAATCCGTCAGCAACAAATGCAAGAGCTCATGCATTTCGAGAAAGCACATATATTCATCGAAATTCAATATTCAAACGGAACTTAACCCTTTTTCAACCATTTCAAGCATGTATTCATTCTTATATCGTAACATCCAAGAAATTCACATAAATAATAATCACATTCCATACAACACAACATTTAATTTAACATAATTACATGCTCGATTAAGTTACACGAACTTACCTCGACACTTGTTCGCGTATAAAATCTACTAATCTGAAACCTTTTCTTTTCCTCAATCTAACCTCGAATTTGTGTTGTCTGGATCTATATAAATAACTTTAATCATCAATTTCACACATTTCATATTCATTTGGACTTAATTTACGTCCTAGGAAAAATTACCATTTTGCCCCTAACTTTTCCATAAATTCCAATTTCGTCCCTAGGCTCGGAAAATGAAATTTGTGCAATTTACTCCCTATTCCAAGCCTAACCAAAATTCCATCGCAAAATTTACAGCACATGTATTCATAAAAATTTAGAATTTTTCATCAAATTTCACAACTTTACATTTTAGTCCCTAAATCATGTTTTCATCAAAAATCACTTTGTAAAAGTTGTTTATCTATCAACAACCTTTCATTTTCTACCATAAATTTCTAATTTTCAGCATATTCATCCATGACCCATTTTCCATGATTTGATAACTTTTCAAGTTGATCCCCCAAATAGATAGATTAAGCTATTCAAGTTTCAAAAATATCAAAATTACTAAAAACGGGACAAGAAAACTTACCCTATTAAGCCATGAAAGTTTTTTCTCTCTCTCCTAGGGTTTCCATGTATTTTAGGTTGAAGATGACATAAAAATAAGATGATATATTTTATCATCTTTTCAATTAATTAATTATTTTTCAATTTCCAATTTAGTCCTTGCCCTTTTTCTAAATTTCCATGGATGAGTCACCAAAATATCTACATACTTTTCTTTAATGGTCTAATTACAATATAAGGACCTCTAGTTTTGAATTCCATAGCTATTTAATCCTTATAACTACTAGAATTCAACTTTTGCATTTTATGCGATTTAGTCCTTCTCGTAATTAAGCACATAATCAGTAAAATTTTCTTATCAGAATTTTTACATGACATTTCTAACATATTACGGACCATGTAATAAAATAAAAATAAATTTTATTTTCGAATCGAATTTGTGGTCCCGAAACCACTGTTCCGATTTCACTAAAAAATGGGATGTTACAACTCTCCCCCTTAAGGATTTTCGTCCTCGGAAATCTTACCAGTAAAAAGATTCGGGTAATGCATCCTCATAGTATCCTCCAATTCCCAAGTAGCATCTTCTATACCGTTTCGTTGCAAAAGAACTTTTACTAATGCTACCTTTTTATTTCTTAACTCTTTTGTTTCCCGAGCTAAGATTTTGATTGGTTCTTCACTATATGTCATATCAGGCTGTATCTCAACTTTTGTCAGAGAAATAACATGTGAAGGATCCGATCGATACCTTCGTAACATAGACACATGGAAAACATTATGAATCCGATCAAGTTCTGGTGGTAAAGCTAACCGATATGCAACCGGTCCAATTCTTTCTATAATCTCATATGGCCCAATGAACCATGGACTCAGTTTTCCTTTACGACCAAACCGGAGAACTTCCAAGGCGATACTTTCAAGAATACTTTGTCACCGACTTGAAATTCTATTTCTTTTCGTTTAAGATCAGCATAGGACTTTTGACGATCAGAGGCTGCTTTTAAACTGTCTCAGATTCTTTCACCTTTACCTCAGTTTCACGGACTAAGTCAACTCCGTGTAATTTTTTCTCATTGAGTTCTGTCCAATACAGTGGAGTTCTACATTTGCGACCATACAAAGCTTCATATGGTGCCATTTTGATGCTAGACTGATAACTGTTATTGTAAGTAAATTCAACTAAAGGAAAATACTTTTCCCAGTTACCTTCAAACTCAGGTATACAACACCGAAGCATAACTTCAAAAATCTATATAACACGTTTAGATTGGCCATCTGTCTGGGGATAAAATGCAGTGCTAAAGTGTAACTGAGTACCAAGAGCTTCTTGCAATTTACTCCAGAATCTAGATGTAAATCGAGGGTCTCTATCTGAAATAATGGAGATAGGCACTCCATGCAATCTGACAATATCAGAAACATACGTACTGGAATAAAGTGTGCAGACTTTGTCAACCGATCGACAATTACCCAAATGGCATCTTTCTTATTTAGAGACAGGGGTAACCCCGATACAAAGTCCATAGTAATTCTTTCTCATTTCCATTCCGGTATCGTAATCGGTTGTAATAGTCCAGAAGGAAACTGATGTTCAGCATTTACTTGCTGACATATTAAACATTTAGATACAAAATTAGAAATATCTCATTTAATTCCCGGCCACCAGTACATCTTTTTCAGATCGTTGTACATTTTATTACTACCAGGATGAATAGACATGTTACCATTATGTGCTTCATTCAAAATCTTCTGTACTAGTTCTGAACTTTTTGGTACACATACTCTGCCTCTGAATAACAAACAACCATCAGTCCCGATCTGAAATTCTGAGTCAGGAGTCGATTCACTTTGTATCCGTTTTGCTTGCAACTTACTATCGTTTTTCTGAGCTTCAGAGATCTGCTGCAAAAACATTGGTCTAGCTTTTAACTTAGCTATGATTGAACCATCATCAGATAATGACAATTGGGTATTCATTGCTCGCAAGGTATATAGGGATTTTTTGCTCAAAGCATCTGCCACTACATTGGCTTTTCCCATATGATAGTCAATAACAAGATCATAATCTTTCAGTAATTCAAGCCACCTGCCCTGTCTCAAATTCAAATCTTTCTGTGACATCAAATATTTCAAACTTTTATGATCAGTGAATATATACATTTTTCACCAAATAAATAATGCTGCCAGATTTTCAATGCAACACTATGGCTGCCAATTCAAAATCATGTGTCAGGTAGTTTCTTTCATGTGGTTTTAGCTGTCTTGAAGCATAGGCTACTACTTTACCTTCTTGCATTAAAACATAGCCTAAACCATTCAATGATGCATCACTGTAAATTATAAATTCCTTACCAATTCAGGCTGAACTAACATAGGTGCTTCTGTCAATAAAGTTTTTAATCTATCAAAACTCTGCTTGTAATGTAACACCCCTTACCCGTATCCGATGCAGGGACAGGGTATGAGGCGTTACCTATCTTAAACACATGCAAACATACATCTTCGAGTCATAAAAGTTTGTTTAATTTTAAAACTTTTAAAACTTTGCCTTAAAGTCCCTAATATGGACCTACGAGGCCCAAAACACACTTTGAAAGCGGTTCCGAACTAAACTGAGCACTTTAGAAAAACTTTAGAAAATATCATTGAAATCAGGGGCACACGCCCATGTGGAAGAGTGACACGTCCGTGTGACCTCTTAACATGGCCATGCTCAAAGACCGTGTAGCTCACACAGCCTGAGCATATTGGGACACGACCGTGTCCCTAGCTCGTGTGAAAAAACCTTGACATTCTGTTTCTGACGTCATCAACCCTTTAAGGTCACACGGCCAAGGTACACACCTGTGTGCTAGGCCATGTGGTGAATTTAATTTCACAATTAAGGTGCAGGGGACACACGGCTGGACTACATGCCCATGGGGCAGACCGTGTGTCACACACGGCCTAGGCACACGCCCGTGTGTCTACCCGTGTGGATAGAAACAAGGCTATTTACCAAGCCTTTTGCCACCCTTACCTGCACCAACATACACAACATCAAGTAACACCCATCCACACATAATACATGACCAATTCACCACAACTAAGACATTTACACAACAAGGCCACTTCACTTCATTCACATGCAACACTAATCACATTCTTTATCAATTCTGTAACAGTCCGGTTTATACCCTAGTCGGAACAGTGGTTTTGGGACCACGAATCTGAGTCTGAATAATATTTTAATATTATTTTCTGTGCCTATGATATATGATTAAGCATGTGCTAAAATTTCGTAAGCTAATTTGTTCGTTTATGTGCTTAATTTGATAAAAGGATTGAATTGCATTGAAATGCAAATTTTCATGTTTTATGAAAGGATGCCTACTTGTTATGTTTTTATAAGTGTGAGGGATTTATGTGGCAATTTAGCCATTATTTTAGTAAGTGGACGGCAAAGGTCATAAATGACCTTGTATCAATATGTTTTATATGTTTGATTAAAGGTTAAATATGTCATTTATGTATTAAATTATGTTAAAATAAAATAAAGCATGAAAATGGGCATTTATTCATCCATTCTTCCACCGAATATATTGAAAGAAAAAGAAAGAACAAAAGCTTCAAGGGTTTCGGCCATTTCAAGCTCAAATTTAGGTATGCTTTGGCTTTAGATTTTGATGATTTTTATGTTTTTGAGATTGTTGCTCAGTCTACTATCAAGCCCATGTTGTAAGTTAAAGAATTGATGATATTTTTGAATTGTGCCATAGATGAATTGATAAGCTTTATGATGAGTTTAGTTCTTAAATGAAAGATATGTGTTAGATGAACATATTTTATCCTTGAAATTTTGATGAATTTAGCTAATTAGGGCTAAATTGAGAAAATAGTAATTTGAAGGACTAAATTGCAAATTTGATGGAAAATATGGGCTTGTATGATATTCATAAGCATTCGGCTAAGCATGATTAAATAATGATTTTGTGTATTTGATGTTTTGAGAAAAATGGACTAAATTGATAAAATGTGCAAATGTGATGGTTAAGTTGCAAATAACCCTAAATGTGTGATTTTCGATTGAAATGAATATGTTGGTTAATAAAAGGGTTAAATTTGAATATATTTAGATCAAGAACCGAGGAAAACGGACTTAGATCGCAGGAAAGCGAAAGTAACCGAGTAGCCATTTCCGTTTCCGTTAAATTAAATCCGAGGTAAGTCATTATGCAAATAAACGTATTTGTATTGAATTGTGTATGTTCATATAACTATTGATAACGATGAATGTTTATGAGATGATGTATATGGGAATTTCTAGATAAGAACGGTATAGTGGCAATGTCAGAGAAGTCCCGTACGAACCTAGGAATAGATAGGATTAGCTATGTCATGACATAGATATTGATTTGAAATTTCGTGTAAGACCACGTCTGGGATGTTGGCATCGATATGAGTTTTATGTGTAAGACCATGTCTGGGACATTGGCATCGTATTGATTTGTGTAAGACCCTGTCTGGGACAGTGGCAACGATATCTGAGTACATGTAAGACCTCGCCTGGGACGTTGGCATTGTATGACTATTCTGAGATTTCTGAGCATCCTATTAGATTCCGAATGGTTCAATGGGCAAGTCTGTGATACGAAAGGTTATGTGGATTATAAATCCGTTTTAGGTACGTTTAATAAGTACACAAGGTGTGTATGAAAGGTAAGTATCTATATGAACTTACTAAAATGAGTATGTGCAATGGAATGATGAGATGATATGTGAAATTATGCTGAGATGAACTATGTGTATATGTGGTAATGAGTTGAAGTATGTGATAAATTATGGCTAAACAATTGAGCCAAACTCTATGTGAGATGTATATGCTATGAGAACCATTATTGTCATTGTATAAATATGCTAAGTATATTTTAAGTTAAGTTTATTTGTATACGACTTACTAAGCTTTTGGAAAGCTTACTCTGTGTGTGTTTTCTCTATTTTATAGATCGTCAAAGCTACTGAAGGCTCGGGGACAGTCGAGGATCGTCATCACACTACGCAAACTCAATTTTGTATCTTTTGGAAATGTATATAGCTAGATATGGCATGTATAAGCTAGTATTTTGGTGTAAGTTTGATGTATGAACTTAGCCATGTGATTTGGCTAGTTATGTGTTGGTAATATGCTTTAATGAATATGATAAATGATGTCTGTTTTGGTAAGTTTTGATAGCATATGAAATGGTTAAGTTTATGGTAAGTATATGGGTGAAATTTGAGCATATATGTTTGAACAAAAGAATGAATTCATGAAAGGTAAATATGGATGAATTATGCTTGTGTATACATGAGTTTTAGTTATATAAATTGGTATGATTGAAAAGGATTTGAATGTAGTGATTGGATGGTTGTTTTGATATGTCTTTGATGTCTAAATGTGCATGAGTTGCTTTGGTAATATGCTTGGAGGTTTGAACCTATGTGGGTGGCATTTTGGCCTTGCAAATGGCCTGTTTTGCCTACACGGTCAGGACACACGGGCGTGCCTAATGACCGTGGGAGTAAGTCAGTAGCGAGCTAAGGGCACACGGCTATGGCACACGGGCGTGCCTAGTAGCCGTGTGGTTTAGTCAGTATATGGCCTAAGAGTACACGGCCACGGTACACGGGCGTGCCTAGTAGCCGTGTGGAAAAGTCAGTATACATGCCCTCCTTTGGCACAGCCAAGACCCATGGGGGTGTCTGGTGTCCGTGGGAGGCACACGGCCAGCCCACACGGGCGTTTGTCCTGTATAACTTAGAGAAGTTTTAAATTTCCAAGAAATTTCTATAAGAGTTCGATATAGTCCCGACCCTACTCTAAAGCATGTTTGAGGTCTTGAGGACCTATTCAAGGGACACTATGATGTGATTTGATGAATTGTATTATGAATTATCTGTAAAAGTCTCTGATATGTCCAGTAACGCCTGTAACTCTAATCCAGCGACGGATACGGGTTAGGGGTGTTACATTTGGTTGGTATTAGAGCTATGGTTTAGTCAATTCTCGGACTAACGTAGCATGTCAGAGTCTAGCTATACTTGCCATATTTCTGAACTGTGCTAGTGTGATGAATCCTGATGTATAAAATGTGATTTTTGTATAGTAATGGATCCCGAAAGAGCCATAGCTAACGACGTAGAAAGTAATGCGCCTGGTCCTGCTGAAGGGACAACGCCCTCTGATCCGAGATCGGTTACGAGCGGACAAGAGGGAGAAGCTAAACAAGCTTTCTTTCAAATGATGAGTGAATGGTTCACTCAATTCGTAAGAAAGAGCCCGACTGTTTCACAACCTCTGCCCCTAGTTAATCCCCCTCAGACTACAGTTGTGCCACCTGTTATGTATCCAAATCTGTTGAATAAGCCTCTAGTTAACAAGATCCGTAAATATGGGGCTGAAGAGTTCAGGGCTACTAATGATGATGATGCTGAAAAGGCCGAGTTCTGGTTAGAAAACACAATCCGGGTATTCGATGAAATGTCTTTAACTCCAGATGAAAGTATTAAATGTGTTGTTTCGCTATTACGGGATGCAGCCTATCAGTGGTGGAAAACCCTAATTTCTGTTGTACCGAAAGAATGGGTAACATGGGACTTCTTTCAGATTGAGTTTTGAAAGAAATATATCAGTGGTAGATTCATCGATCAGAAACGAAAGGAATTTTTGGAACTAAAACAGGGCCGAATGTCTATTACGGAATATGAACGAGAGCTCGTAAGACTGAGTCAATATGCTCGTGAATGTGTATCCACTGAGGCAACAATGTGCAAAAGATTCGAAGATGGCCTTAATGAAGATATCCGCTTGTTAGTCGGGATTTTAGAGATAAAAGAGTTTGTTGTGCTAGTTGACCGAGCGTTTAAAGCTGAAGCACTCGGGAAAGATAAAAGAAAAGCTGAGTCTAAAGCTAGAGATGTGAGAAAGAGATTTCAGAGTAGATCATTTCAGCCTGCTTCGAAGAAATTCCGAGATGAGCATAGTAATTCAAAGTCTAATGTGGGGCAATCGAATAGAGATCGAGCTAGATCACAGTTGAGCTCTAAAACTCCGGCAACTTCAATAGCAAGTGTTGGAAATGTCCATTCTGAAAGACCAGAGTGTAAGCATTATGGAAAAAGGCATCCAGGTAGTTGTAGATTGAATGACCGGGCTTGCTTTAGATGTTGATCATTAGATCATCTTATTCGTGATTGCCCAGAGTCTATTGAGCCAGAGACCGTTCAGAATCCAAGATCTGATAATGCTCCAGCGAGAGATAGATCTTCGCAAAATGTCAGTAGTGGTCAGAGAACTACGAGAGATACTGTTGTGAGATTTAAAGCTAGAATGCCTGCCAGAGCGTATGCCATCTGAGCTCGGGAGGAAGCTTCATCTCCTGATGTTATAACGGGTATATTTACACTTTACGATACTTCTATGATTACATTAATAGACCCTGGTTCTACTCATTCCTATATATGCATGAACTTAGTATTCAGTAAGACTTTGCCTGTAGAGTCTACTGAGTTTGTTATAAAAGTATCGAACCCCTTAGGTAAAAGTGTCCTTGTTGACAAAGTATACAAGAATTGTCTGTTAATGTTTCGAGATATCTGTTTCCCTGCTGATCTGATGCTTTTTCCATTTGATGAGTTTGATATCATTCTGGGTATGGACTGGTTGACATTGCATGATGCTGTTGTGAACTGTAAAAGAAAGACTATTGATTTGAGATGTCCGAATGATGAAATAGTTAGAGTTGAGTCTAATGATTTGAAGGGATTGCCTACTGTGATATCTGTATTGAAAACTCAGAGTTATTTGAAAAAGGGTTACGAGGCTTATTTTGCTTATATAATTGACTCAAAAGTATCTGAAAGGAAAGTTAAATTAGTGCCAGTTGTTTGTGAGTTTTCTGATGTATTCCCTGAAGAACTACCGGGTTTGCCTTCGATACGTGAAGTTGAATTTGGTATTGAATTGTTGCCTGGTACTACACCTATTTCGATAGCTTCGTATAGAATGGCGCCAACAGAGTTGAAAAAATTAAAGTCACAGTTGAAAGAGTTGACTGACAGAGGGTTTGCTAGACCGAGTTTCTCACCGTGGGGTGCTCCCATTCTGTTTGTGAAAAAGAAAGATGGCACGATGAGAATGTGCATTGACTACCGTCAGTTGAACAAAGGGACCATAAAGAACAAATATCCGTTGCCCAGGATTGATGATTTGTTTGATCAGTTAAAAGGAGCTATTGTGTTTTCGAAGATAGATCTGAGATCGAGTTACTACCAGTTGCGATTAAAAGATTCAGACATTCCGAAAACTGCTTTCAGAACGAGGTACGGGCATTATGAATTTTTAGTTATGCCATTTGGACTAACAAATGCTCTTGTTGTTTTTATGGATCTGATGAACAAAATTTTCAGACCGTACCTAGATCGATTTGTGGTTGTATTCATAGACGACATTCTGATTTATTCACGGGATGAGACTGAACATGCCGAACATCTGAGAATTGTGTTGCAAACTCTGAGAGAAAAGCAATTGTATGTGAAATTTAGCAAATGCGAATTTTGGTTGCGTGAAGTCAGTTTTCTGGGACACATTATATCGGCCTCTGGAATAAGAGTCGACCTGAGCAAGATCTCTGCTATACTAGATTGGAAACCTCCAAAGAATGTATCTGAAATTCATAGTTTTCTAGGACTTTTTGGTTATTATCGCAGATTTGTAAAAGGCTTTTCAATGATAGTTACTCCGTTGACTAAATTGCTTCAGAAAGATGTGAAATTTGAATGGTCCGATAAATGTCAGAAAAGCTTTGATCAGTTGAAAACTCTATTAACTGAACTCCAGTGTTAGTACAACCAGAATCGGGAAAAGAGTTTGTAATATACAGTGATGCTTCATTGAATGGTCTGGGATGTGTATTGGTGCAGGAAGGCAAAGTAATAGCTTATGCCTCAAGACAGTTAAAGCCTCATGAGAAGAACTATCCAACACATGACCTTGAGTTAGCTGCGATTGTGTTCGCACTAAATATTTGGCGCCATTATCTGTTTGGTAAGAAATGTCACGTATTTTCAGATCATAAAAGTTTGAAATATCTGATGACTCAGAAAGATTTGAATCTGCGACAGAGAAGATGGCTAGAGTTGTTGAAAGACTACGAGCTTATGATAGATTATCACCCGGGTAAAGCAAATGTCGTTGTCGATGCACTGAGTCAGAAATCGCTATCTGCATTGCGTGCTTTGAATGCTCAGTTAGACCTGTCTGATGATAGTTCCGTAATGTCTGAATTGAAAGCTAAACCGTTGTTTTTACAGCAGATATGTGATGCTCAGAAATTTGACAACGAAATGTTAGTGAAACGAGCTCAGTGTGATTCGAATTTTGATTCTGAATTTAGAGTTGTTGATGATTGCTTGATATTTCGAGATTGTATCTGTGTTCCGAGAAACTCTGAGTTGTTATAGCTAATCCCGAGTGAAGCTCATAGCAGTCATTTATCTGTTCATCCGGGAAGTACAAAGATGTACCATGATCTGAAGCAACATTATTGGTGGTCTGATATGAAATGAGATATCTCTGATTTCGTATCGAAATGCTTAGTCTGTCAGCAAGTGAAAGCTAAACATCAAGTTCCGTCTGGTTTGTTACAACCGATTCTGATTCCTGAATGGAAATGGGACAGAGTGACAATGGATTTTGTTTCGGGATTGCCTCTGACTCCGAGAAAGAAAGATGTGATTTGGGTTGTAGTTGATCGATTGACAAAATTTGCCCATTTTATTCCGGTACGATCAGATTTCTCACTTGAAAAGTTAGACGAGCTTTACATTTCTGAGATTGTGAGATTGCACGGAGTGCCATTATCTATTGTGTCTGATAGAGATCCGCGATTTACATCAAGATTCTGGAAGAAATTGCAAGAAGCCTTAGGCACGAAATTGCATTTCAGTACAACTTTTCATCCACAAATAGATGGTCAATCCGAGCAGATCATTCAGATTCTCGAGGATATGTTGAGATGCTGCATTCTTGAGTTTAACGGTACGTGGGAATAGTACCTGCCATTGATTGAGTTTGCGTTATAATAATAGTTTTCAGTCGAGCATCAGAATGGCACCATATGAAGCTTTGTACGGCCGTAAATTTTGCACACCTCTGTATTGGACCGAGCTCAGTGAAAATAAGATACAAGGGTTGATTTAATAAAAGACGCAGAACAGAAAGTAAAAGTAATCCGAGACAGTCTGAAATCAGCATCTGATCGTTAGAAGTCTTATGCAGATTTGAAACGAAAAGAGATTGAATTTGAAATCAAGGACAAAGTGTTTTTGAAAGTGTCTCCGTGGAAGAAAGTACTCCGATTCAGACGTAAAGGCAAGTTAAGTCTGAGATTCATCGGGCCATATGAAATTATTGAACGAGTTGGACCAGTTGCGTACCGATTGTTGTTGCCATCCGAGCTAGAAAAGATACATAATGTATTTCATGTTTCGATGCTCCGTAGATATCGTTCCGATCCGTCACATGTGATTACTCCTTCTGAGATTGAAGTTCGATATGATATGACATATGAGGAAGAACCGATCCGTATCTTAGCTCGTGAAGTGAAAGAACTGAGAAACAAGAAAATTTCGTTAGTGAAAGTATTATGGAATCGACACTGAATAGAAGAGGCTACGTGGGAACCTGAAGATACAATGAGACAGCAATATCCTAATCTGTTTAACGGTAAGATTTTCGAGGACGAAAATCACTAAGAAGGGGAGAATTGTAACAGTCCAGTTTATACCCTAGTCGAAATACTGGTTTCGAGACCACAAATCCGAGTCTGAATAATATTTTAATATTATTTTCTGTGCCTATGATATATGATTAAGCATGTGCTAAAATTTCGTAAGCTAATTTGTCCGTTTATGTGCTTAATTTGATAAAAAGGATTGAATTGCATTGAAATGCAAATTTGCATGTTTTATGAAAGGATGCCTACTTGTCATGTTTTTATAAGTGTGAGGGATTTATGTGGCAATTTAGCCATTATTTTAGTAAGTGGACGGCAAAGGTCATAAATGACCTTGTATCAATATGTTTTATATGTTTGATTAAAGGTTAAATATGTCATTTATGTATTAAATTATGTTAAAATAAAATAAAGCATGAAAATGGGCATTTATTCATCCATTCTTCCACCGAATATATTGAAAGAAAAAGAAAGAACAAAAGCTTCAAGGGTTTCAGCCATTTCAAGCTCAAATTTAGGTATGTTTTGGCTTTAGATTTTGATGATTTTTATGTTTTTGAGATTGTTGCTTAGTCTACTATCAAGCCCATGTTGTAATTTGAAGAATTGATGATAGTTTAGTTGTTAAATGAAAGATATGTGTTAGATGAACATATATTGTTCTTGAAATTTTGATAAATTTAGCTAATTAGGGCTAAATTGAGAAAATAGTAATTTGAAGGACTAAATTACAAATTTGATGGAAAATATGGGCTTGTATGATATTCATAAGCATTCGGCTAAGCATGGTTAAATAATGATTTTGTGTATTTGATGTTTTGAGAAAAATAGACTAAATTGATAAAATGTGCAAATGTGAGGGTTAAGTTGCAAATAACCCTAAATGTGTGATTTTGGATTGAAATGAATATGTTGGTTAATAAAAGGGTTAAATTTGAATATGTTTAGATCAAGAACCGAGGAAAACAGACTTAGATCGCGGGAAAGCGAAAGTAACCGAGTAGCCGTTTTCGTTTTTGTTAAATCGAATCTGAGGTAAGTCATTATGCAAATAAACGTATTTGTATTAAATTGTGTATGTTTGTATAACTATTGATAATGATGAATTTTTATGAGATGATGTATATGGGAATTTCGAGATAAGAACGGCATAGTGGCAATGTCCGAGAAGTCCCGTACGAACCTAGGAATAGATAGGATTAGCTATGTCATGACATAGATATTTGTTCTAATATATCATGTAAGACGACGTCTGGGACGTTGGCATTGATTCAAAATTCCATGTAAGACCACGTCTGGGACGTTGGCATCGATATGAGTTTTATGTGTAAGACCATGTCTGGGACATTGGCATCGTATTGATTTGTGTAAGACCCTGTCTGGGACAGTGGCAACGATATCTGAGTACATGTAAGACCTCGTCTGGGACGTTGGCATTGTACGACTATTCCGAGGTTTCTGAGCATCCCATTAGATTCTGAATGGTTCAACGAGCAAGTCTGTGATACGAAAGGTTACGTGGATTATAAATTCATTTTAGGTACGTTTAATAAGTACACAGGGTGTGTATGAAAGTTAAGTATCTACATGAACTTACTTAAATGAATATGTGCAATGGAATGATGAGATGATATGTGAAATTATGCTGAGATGAACTATGTGTATATGTGGTAATGAGTTGAAGTATGTGATAAATTATGGCTAAACAATTGAGCCAAACTCTATGTGAGATGTATATGCTATGAGAACCATTATTGTCATTGTATAAATATGCTAAGTATATTTTAAGTTAAGTTTATTTGTATACGACTTACTAAGCTTTTGGAAAGCTTACTCTGTGTCTATTTCCTCTGTTTTATAGATCGTCAAAGCTACTGAAGGCTCGGGGACAGTCGAGGATCGTCATCACACTATGCAAACTCAATTTGGTATCTTTTGGAAATGTATATAGCTAGATATGGCATGTATAAGCTAGTATTTTGGTGTAAGTTTGATGTATGAACTTATCCATGTGATTTGGCTAGTTATGTGTTGGTAATATGCTTTAATGAATATGATAAATGATGTATGTTTTGGTATGTTTTGATAGCATATGAAATGGTTAAGTCTATGGTAAGTATATGGGTGAAATTTGAGCATATATGCTTGAACAAAAGAATGAATTCATGAAAGGTAAATATGGATGAATTATGCTTGTGTATACATGAGTTTTAGTTATATAAATTGGTATGATTGAAACGGATTTGAATGTAGTGATTGGATGGTTGTTTTGATATGTCTTTGATGTCCAAATGTGCATGAGTTGATTTGGTAATATGCTTGTAGGTTTGACCCTATGTGGGTGGCATTTTGGCCTTGCAAATGGCCTGTTTTGCCTACACGGTCATGACACACGGGCGTGCCTGATAACCGTGGGAGTAAGTCAGTAGTGAGCTAAGGGCACATGCCTATGGCACATGGGCGTGCCTAGTAGCCGTGTGGTTTAGTCAGTATATGGCCTAAGAGTACACGGCCATGGTACACGGGCGTGTCTGATGACCGTAGGAGTAAGTCAGTAGCGAGCTAAGGGCACATGGCTATGGCACACGGGCGTGCCTAGTAGCCGTGTGGTTTAGTCAGTATATGGCCTAAGAGTAAACGGACATGGTACACGGGCGTGCCTAGTAGCCGTGTGGAAAAGTCAGTATACATGCCTTGTTTTGGCACGGCCAAGACCCATGGGGGTGTCTGGTGTCCGTGGGAGGCACACGGCCAGCCCACACGGGCGTATGTCCTGCATAACTTAGAGAAGTTTTAAATTTCTGAGAAATTTCCGTAAGAGTTCGGTATAGTCCCGACCCTACTCTAAAGCATGTTTGAGGCCATGAGGACCTATTCAAGGGACAGTATGATGTGATTTGATGAATTGTATTATAAATTATCTGTAAAAGTCTCCGATATGTCCAGTAACACCTGTAACTCTAATCCGGCAACGGATACGGGTTAGGGGTGTTACAAATTCAATAATACAACTCGCTCAATCATGCATTAACATACCATATGCTCAACCATGCGAATTTTTACATTCATGGAAAACATCATCATATGCATATAACAATAACAAATATTAGCCATCATCCATGGCCTTATACAAAATGATCTATCAAATAGCATAGGCCCACATTTAGCAAATTTAGCTATGACACTTAACCACATATTTAAATCTCCTATACATGCCACAACTCAACTACTTGAATTCAACAATACCCGAAGTGATAGCTTGATAGTGTGATGGTATCTCCGACGTTCTCCAACCTGAGCTAGCCTGAGGACATTATAAACATAGAAAATTGATAGAGTAAGCTACAAAGCTTAATAAGTATGTATGTAAATAATAAACAATTGATTACCATGCCTTTAACAATTCTTATTATAAGCTCTCAAGATAATACCATCATTATTGCATAAAATTTCACAACTCATTTATGTTCATCTTGAGCTGTCTACTCGAGTTACAGTCACTAAATTATTTTTATCCAGAGCTATGGAACTCCAAATTAAGATCCACTAATTTTCCCTAAAACTAGACTCACATATCTTCTTACCATTATATTTCCAGAATTTTTGGTTCAGGCAATCAATACAGTTTATTCTTTAAAGTCTCCCCTGTTTCGCTATCCGACAGTTCAGACTCTTCTTCACTAAAAAAATATTTTCTAGTTGTACAGAACTTTAATGATGTTCCCATTTGTTTATCTTGAAAATAGACTCATTAAGAAATTCAAGCATATAAATTTTATCCCTTGATTATTTTTGTACAATTTTTAATGAATTTCACAAGTCAGAACAGAGGATTCCAAAATCATTCTGACCCTGTCTCACTAAAATCCAAATATGTCACCATATGAAATTCTTTTGCTTATTCTGTTTCTTTTATGTAGAAATAGACTCCATAAGCTTTAATTTCATATCCCATTCAACCTCTAATTAAATTTCCAAAATGTTTGGTGATTTTTCAAAGTTATACAATTTCTGCTGTCCAAAACTGTTTTATTGCTAATTTTACTCTTTCATGATTGCTTTGTATTAACATCCATTTAGTCATACATAACACCAAAGCATATCCTTAACTAGCCATTCCAGTAGCTAGTCATTATTGAATATTTACATGCCATTCATTTGCCGCTTTAACCTATACATCAACAACAAAACTTAAACTTATCATGTCTCAATTTAAGTTGGCCTAAAAGCCTCACACATGGTCATCAATCAAATTTACCACCTATTTATACATCATAAGTATAGACCTATCGTCACAAGGTCATCACAAGATCATTTTCATAGGTATGACTTACTCATTTACATTTTACCAAATGTCCCATAGACATCGATTTCAGTACTCATGAATTTTGCGTACATACCTGTACCCTTTCAACATGATCATACTTTGTCTTTTCTTTGACATCATCTTTGGATTTACCCGTTGAAACTCTTGGAATACTAAGGATACTCTTACATGATGTATCGTACCAATGCCATGTCCTAGACATGGTCTGACACTAGCACACATATCAATGTCGATGCCATGTCCTAGACATGGTCTTACACTGACTCTCATATTGTGGCTGATGCCATGTCCCAGACATGGTATTACACTAGCACACATATCAATGCCGATGCCATGTCCCACACATAGTCTTACACTAGCTCTCATATTGTGGCCGATGCCATGTCCCAGACATAGTCTTACACTAGCACTAATCACTGTGAAGTCAGAGTTTTAAAATTTATAAAGAGAATGATCGAACCTGGAAACTAACTATGACAACGATTGAGGCAAGTGCACCTATCAAACAGTAGTATAGCTTAGGCAAGACTGGATTGTCGAACCCAAAGGAACTAAAAGTACTAATACTAACTTTCTTTCTATTATTTAGCCTAAAATAAGTGAAGTTGTTTATTAATCTAAATTAACTAATTACTAAGCTAAAGACGCAAAGACAAAAAGAATGAATTGGGAAAATACTTGGAAAAAACTCAGTTGATTAAGATGATACCCTTAGGAAGAATCCACCTAGACTCCACTTGTTATCTAACACTGAACCAGACGATTTATTCACTTGACTTGATCCGTAGGACTCCCTAACGTATATTAAACCCTCTCTCGAGGCGAATAACGTCTAACCCTAGGTTAATTAATTGAAATCTCTTTCCCATTAATAACCCCTTAGAATAGCAGTAAATCGATCTATGGACTTCCCATATTAGGTTTCACCCTAATCCGGCAAAATCTCGTCACCCTATCTCTAGGCTCACGATCAACTCCACTTAATTATGCTAGATCTACATCTTAAGCAGGGACTTTTGCTCCACCACCTAAGCACATTCAACTTGAATTAATATCCGCGAAATATCAACACAAGAATTAAGCACAGATAATTAAGAACAAATCAAGTATTTATCATATAGTTCAGAAAACATTAACAAGATTCATTTAGGTTTCATCCCCTTCAGGTATCTGAAGGGTTTAGTTCATAACAATAAAAGAAAACATCTCAGAAGAAAATATAAAACAAAACATAAGAAATCCCTAAAACCCCCTGAAGGAATTGAAGAGGAGATCCTCCGTCTTGAGTAGAATTCTGGCTTCTTGAGATGGATCAACTGGCTATCCCTTGAGAGTTTCCCACAAATTTGACCTTTTCGGCTCGGCTCCTTGGCCTAACTGACCGCCCGTCGACTCCGTTTTTTAGGTTATACTTAGGGTGTATTTATAGGCTTTTGGAATGTGTTTCTTTGCACCTAAGTATCCTTTTCTGAGTGAAATTACTCTCCTCCATGGCAAGGGCACGGCCATGGCACACGCCCGTGTGAATCGTGGCCAGGCCGTGTTGGACTCCGTTAGTGAGGCACGACCGTGTAGATCGACATCAGGTCGTGTTCTAGTATATTTGAGGAGGCACAACCGTGTGGGCTTTAATCCAGGCCGTGTCGATTTCTTCTTTGGCCCATTTTGGTCCGTTTTGAGCCCGTTTCTCGCTCTTTTTATTCTTGGGTGCTTTCCTGAGTATAAGACATGAAAAGAAAGGATTAAGAGCACCTTTTTAAATAAATCAAGGGATAAATCATCCAAAAGTATGCTAAATGTGGGATTAAAATATGTTACTATTTTGGTTTATCAAATACCCCCACACTTAAGCTTTTTCTTGTCCTCAAGCAAAATTCTCAACTTACAATTAAAACAAACTTTCAATAATTCATAATTCCTATCAACAATGTCTTATCATAATTCATAGATAATTTATACATGGGTAATTCAATTCAAAGAGTCCTAAAGATTCAAACAATCTAAGTCATAGATTTGTAGCTCGAAAATATAGGCATCTCCCCTTATCTAAATAATTACCTTTAATTCAAAACCGACAAGGATTGACATCCTCACAAAAGATTCACTCAAATCACTCGAAGTTTTTAAGGTTCAAGAAAAAGCGCTCAAAATTCGAACATGAAAAGTTAATCCCATAGGCTTGCCTGAAAATCAAATCTCCACCATTATAATATGAGATGATGCACAAATCAAAAGGTCTTTGTCAGGGTTGTAACGGGGCTAGGGTTAAGGTGTGGATAAAGGCTGAATTAGAAGGTTAGAATCGAGATTGAATTGATAAAATACCTAACTAGAAACAATAAACTAAATAATTACATAATGGATTGAAACTTTAAACTAATAATACGAGCTTCTTCTTCAATATTTGGAATTCAAACGTATAAGCTCACTTAATCACATAACTAATAATGAATAACGTCTATACTTTGATTGAATTTTTTTTAGGAACAAATCATAAATACATAACAAAGGATAAATTACTGAAATAAAAACATAGTTAGACTATTAATCAAATCAAATCTCGATATAAGGGAAGTCAAAAGGAATGGGGATAACAAAAATAAAGGGTTTCTGGGTTAATATTAGCGGTTAAGTCAATAAAAAGGGTTGTTAGGATTAAAAGGAGTTCACTAGGGGTTAATTGTGAAGGTAGGCTTTTAATGGAGTTAGTGGGTTAAAACCTAGGTGCCTTAATCATCTCTGTATATCAAATCATAGGTGTGGTCTCGATATGTATAAACGAGGCAAGTTCTAGAATAACAAATCAATGTTGACATACTCAAAATTAATAAAGTGATCATGAAAAAGAATATATGCTCTATAAGGCTCAAAATCTCACAAAAATTATGGGTATTTTTGACATCAACCTCGTAAGTTTCAAACTTCAAGGTAATATTTAAACTCAGTTCGATAACCTAGCAAATTTTTAATTTCTGAATAATAGACTTATCATGCTTGATTTTCTAGTATTCTTAGAATTTAATTATCAATGCACAATTATCAATGACTTAATCTAAAACATATCAATAAAAATCATAAATCATTAGAAATTTCATCCTAATTAGTAATATGAGGAATTTACTTAAAAACAAGACTAAATTTGGGATTTTGAGAACAATGCAAACAGTTTGGCACCTAATTTCAGAAATTTGAAAATAATGAAAAAAGTTAGGCGCCTTTTTAGGTTGTTCACCCCCCACACTTAAGATGTACATTGCCCTCAATGTACAAAGCTAGATATATAGACAATAATACTACAATCATAAGATATGGGAAGAAGTGAAACTTCCTGAATTTTGGATGGATTCCTTGAGTCGGAGGTGAAAGATAAGTTGGAGGGGCCGGTCTGGATGACGATCCTGCGCTAGATGAAGAAATTGGGTAGCTCGTGGAGGATTAGCCAGGATATAATAATAATAATTAAAACTATACTAATTAAATAATTAAAGAAAAGCAAGCTAAAGTGAAGAAAAATAAAGATGAAACTAAAATTAAAAGAAAAGATGGATGGACCGTAGGGTCCTTATTGTTGGGTGTGATTTCTAAGGCTGAGGATATGGTGGTGGTCGTGGCGTGATTCCCTAGCAGCCTTTAGAACCTAAAATCACAAAACTAAGATAAAATAAACTAAATTGAGCATAAGAGTAGTAAAGATAAAGAAATTGAAGCAAAAGAGAAAAACGAAATAAAAACTAAATGGCCTCAAATATCTTTGGCTCGTCGAATGATTGAAGCGACCGGCATGAACTTATATGTTTCGGTCTCCATGAGGGAGACTGTGCTTGGCTTCTTCTGCTTCTTTGGCATTATTTTGGTGTAGCTCAAGGGTATAGAAAAAAGGGGTAGGAAAGAAATTGAAAAGTTGAAGGTTGAAAGTTAGTAGGAGAAGAGGGAAGTGAGGGGGGTTTAAATAGATTTTCAAACCAAGTACCATCCCATGCCCGTGCTCCTTAGGCGTGTCAATTCACACGGCCGCCTCGTACGGTCGTGTGTCTAGGTGTGTTGGTTCACCCACGCCCATTTTACAGATTGCCACGCCCGTTGGTAATAAGTCAGTGTCGTCCACGGCCGCGTCACATAGCCGTGGCATTCTATCGGTGCCCGTGGGGTGGTGGTTGGAGTCCGTGACTTCGAAGATTTGATTCTCTCTGACTCGTACCACCTCTGCCATGTCAGTACAGCGATCCGAGGCATCCACACGGCCACAGCCGTGTGCTAGGCCGTGTGGCCTGGAAATCTACACTTTTGGTTAGTTTAAAGCTAGAAACTATAAAGAAAGGATAAAATAAAAAATAAAAAAGTAAAAGTTAATGGGGTTAGTACTCGGGTTGCCTCCCGAGAAGCGCTCGTTTATAGTCTTAAGCTAGACTTTCCTCTCGTTTGATCATCAGGGTGGTTTGAGGAGTTGGAAGTCCTTCCTCATGCTATCAGTTTTATCCTCGTGAAAAAGTTTAAGTCGAGATGCGTTTATAGTAAAAGTACCAAAAATAGGATTACTTACCTTGACTGTTCCGTATGGGAAAACACTGGTTACCCTAAAAGGTATTTCTTTGTTAGGGTCCAGAGGAGATATTCGACGATCTGCCTTATCTAACAGTACCTGGTCTCCTATTTTGAGGTGGTTTGTTGTTCCTATGAGCTCTTCTAGAGGCTCCTTCGGTTTTACCTTGTGTGGTTCCGATTCTTCGTCGTGTAACCCTAATTTTTCCTTGAAGTGTGTCTTCCACTCGTCTAGATCATCGATCTAAATCCTTTGATCTTCATAAACTACTTCCTTATTGGCATGGGGTTTAGGATCGGGTTCAGTTGTATTCTTTTGTGGTGCTTCCTGAAAATAAGGGTTAACCGAATGGTTATTAGTAGAATTTACGTTCTCACCTTGATTACTCGATGTTCTGGCAGAGTCGAGAGCCTTTAGGGTGACCGTCCCGTTGCCTACACGAAGTATGAGTTCTCCTACATCGATATCAATTTTAGTCCTAACAGTTGCTAAAAAGGGTCTTCCTAAAATTAAGGGAATCGAATTATCCTCATCCATGTCTAAGACAAAAAAATCTACTGGGAAAACGAATTTGTCAATTTTTACAAGAACATCTTCGATAATACCCCTAGGAATTCTAACAGTTTTATCAGCTAATTGAATGCTCATCCTAGTTTGTTTGGGTTTCCCTAGACCTAATTGTTTAAACAATTTATAAGGCATGACATTTATGCTTGCCCCTAAATCGCCTAACGCATTATCAACGCAGTAGTCTACCAATTAAACATGGAATTATAAAACTCCTGGATCTTTTAGCTTTTGTGGTAGTCTATTCTGTAACATTGCAGAGCATACTGCGTTTAATTCCACATGTGGATCCTCATCTAATTTGTGTTTGTTCGTCAAGAGATGTTTTAAAATTTCCTCGAATCGCATCCGTGAAAGAGCTTCAAGTAGCGTATAAGTTAATATGTAATTTCTTTAAAAGTTTAAGAAACTTCTTGAATCGTTCCTCTGTGTCGTCTCTCGTTAATGCTTCGGGATATGGTATGCAAGGTTGGTACTCCTTGATTACCGGTTTTGGTTTTTCTTGTGTTACCTCAACTTTACCTTCTTCTACCTCGTTTCTTTGTATTGGACTGGGTTCGTCTAATCCTTCACTTTCTTGAGGTGTTATGGCTTGGATTTGCTCCTTTGGATTAATCTCAGTGTTACTTGGTAGACGCCCTTGCGATCGTTCAGACATCAGCTTTCCGAGTTGTCCAACTGACTTAGAAACTTCCTCAACTGACTTAGTGACTTCCCTAACTTGGCTCTCGATCCCTTTGATCGATGCTTGTTTGGTCTTAAGGGTGGTTTCAGTGTATTGGAGATGGTTTTCTGTGGATGCCATGAATCTTGTCAGCATCTCTTCAAGGTTCGGCTTCTTCTCCTGTGGATAGGGCTGATTTTGGAAATTTTGAGGAGGTTGTTGTCTTTGATTTCCTTGATTTCCTTGACCTTCCCACGAAAAATTTGGGTGGTTCCTCCAACCTGGGTTATAATTATTACTATATGGGTTATTATTAGATCTGAAATTGTTACCTATATAGTTCATCTATTCGTTCTCTGTGCTCGGTTGGTAGGGTGGGTACTCAGGATTCGCCACATTTCCACTTGCGTCGCCTTTGCACATCGGATGTACCACGAAGAACACAAACTATCAAACTTTTTATTCATCATCTCTACCTGTGTTGATAGCATGGTTACTGCATCTATGTTGAAAACTCCGGCGGATTTTGTTGGTTTGGTCCTTGTAACCTGCCAATGATAGTTATTCAGTGACATCTCTTCAATAAACTCGTAAGCTACTTCAGGAGTTCTATTGTTCAGGGTTCCACCGACAGCTGAATCGATTAGTTGCCTCGTTGAGGGGTTTACACCGTTATAGAAAGTTTGGACTTGGAGCCACAACGGTAAACCATGGTGCGGACACCTTCTCAAGAGATCCTTGTATCTCTCCCATGCGTCATATAATGTCTCTAAATCCATCTGCACAAAAGAAGAGATATCATTTCGTAATTTGGCCGTTTTGGCCGGTGGGAAATATTTTAATAAAATTTTTCTGGTCATTTGATCCCATGTGGTGATTGACCCTGGTAACGAAGTTTAACCAATCGCTTGGCTTTATTCCTTAATGAAAAGGGAAATAATCAAGCCTTATGGCATCATCGAAACGCCATTTATTTTGAAAGTATCACGTAACTCTAAAAATTAGCTATATGAGTGTTTGGATCTTCGTCCTGCAAACCATCAAATTGAACAAATTGTTGAATCATTTGTATAGTGTTAGGCTTTAATTCAAAATTATTAGCGGCTATAGCAGGCCTAACAATACTAGATTCGGCCCTTGTTAAATGAGGTTTAGCATAATCATACATAGTACGCAGAGCATTATTTTCTGCCACATCTTGTGGTGGTGGGTTATTTTCGTCCATCCCTTTAGTAGGATTGGATTTGTCTTCTCGCTCTTCTTCTTGGTAATTTAGGGATCGCCTAATTTCTCTGCGATTTCTACGAGCGGTAGCTTCAATATCACTGTCGTATACTAGTGGTCCTCTCGGGTTCCTTCTAGTCATAAACTGAGGTACCTGCTAGGATAAGAAAGAAAGAAAATTTAGCAAAGTTAAAATTTAAACTTAAAAATAAAAGTAAATTGCAGAATAAAAAAGAAATAATGGCTAAAGTAATAAAAATAGAGTTTTCTTAATATTTTAGTTCCCCGGCAACGGCGCCAAAAACTTGATCGCTGTGAAGTCAGAGTTTTAAAATTTATAAAGAGAATGATCGAACACGAAACTAACTATGACAACGATTGAGGCAAGTGCACCTATCGAACAGTAGTATAGCTTAGGCAAGACCGGATTGTCGAACCCAAAGGAACTAAAAGTACTAATACTAACTTTCTTTCTATTATTTAGCCTAAAATAAGTGAAGTTGTTTATTAATCTAAATTAACTAATTACTAAGCTAA
The DNA here is from genome assembly GCA_025698515.1 of Gossypium sturtianum. Classification (NCBI taxonomy): domain Eukaryota; kingdom Viridiplantae; phylum Streptophyta; class Magnoliopsida; order Malvales; family Malvaceae; genus Gossypium; species Gossypium sturtianum. Next base: position 93,175,961 of record CM046949.1, read on the forward strand.
AGACGCAAAGACAAAAAGAATGAATTGGGGAAATACTTGGAAAAAACTCAGTTGATTAAAACGATACCCTTAGGAAGAATCCACCTAGGCTCCACTTGTTATCTAACACTGAACTAGACGATTTATTCACTTGACTTGATCCGTAGGAATCCCTAACGTATATTAAACCCTCTCTCGAGGCGAATAACATCTAACCCTAGGTTAACTAATTGAAATCTCTTTCCCATTAATAACCCTCTAGAATAGCAGTAAATCGATGTATGGACTTCCCATATTAGGTTTCACCCTAATCTGACAAAATCTCGTCACCCTATCTCTAGGAGCGCGATCAACTCCGCTTAATTATGCTAGATCTACATCTTAAGCAGGGACTTTTGCTCCACCACCTAAGCACATTCAACATGAATTAATATCCGCGAAATATCAACACAAGAATTAAGCACACATAATTAAGAACAAATCAAGTATTTATCATATAGTTCAGAAAACATTAACAAGATTCATCTAGGTTTCATCCCCTTCAGGTATCTGAAGGGTTTAGTTCATAACAATAGAAGAAAACATCTCAGAAGAAAAGATAAAACAAAACATAAGAAATCCCTAAAACCTCCTGAAGGAATTGAAGAGGAGATCCCTCGTCTTGAGTAGAATTCCGGCTTCTTGAGATGGATCAACTGGCTATCCCTTGAGAGTTTCCCACAAATCTGACCTTTTCAGCTCGGCTCCTTGGCCTAGCTGACTGCCCGTCGACTCCCCTTTTTAGCTTATACTTACAGTGTATTTATAGGCTTTTGAAATGTGCTTCTTTGCCCCTAAGTATCCTTTTCCGAGTGAAATTACTCTCCTCCACAGCAGCAGGCATCGACCATGGCACACGCCGTGTGAATCGTGGCCAGCCGTGTTGGACTCCGTTAGTGAGGCACAGCCGTGTAGATCGACATCATGCCGTGTTCTAGTATATTTGAGGAGGCACGGCCGTGTGGGCTTTAGTCCAGGCCGTGTCGATTTCTTCTTTGGCTCATTTTGGTCCGTTTTGAGCCCGTTTCTCATTCTTTTTATTCTTGGGTGCTTTCCTGAGTATAATACATGAAAAGAAAGGATTAAGAGCACCTTGTTACATAAATCAAGGGATAAATCATCCAAAAGTATGCTAAATGTGGGATTAAAATATGTTACTATTTCGGTTTATCAAGCATACATATCAATGCCGATGCCATGTCCCAGACATGGTCTTACACTAGCATACATATTACCATGGTCCAACCATGGTCTTTATCTTCAATTCATCACATGTCGAAATTCGATCATACTCTGTAACGCCCAGAATTTGGGCCTAGAAGAAATGGGCCTTGAGTGTGGGATCAGCTAGGAGACTACACAAAAATATTTATGTGTGCAAGAAAATGTCACAAATTGCTTGTTTGCTTTAATGGCTAAGTGATTTGGGTGTGTATGGGAGTGTTTGAGAAGCCTGGGTTCAAGTCTTGGCTTTTGCAAAATTTTTAATTTTTCTCTTAAATGAATCTGGACACTGCATATGGGCTTTATAAATGATAATGCTTGTTTATGACACAAGAAGAGCTTGTGGTCTAGTGGCAAGTTGGCATGTTGTGTAACTGAGAGGTCTGAGGTTCAAGTCCTGGGTTACACAAGGGGGTATTTATTTTGCTGCATGAGATGTGTAGGTAGTAGAGTTGGACTGAAACACAGCTAAGGAGAGTTTGAATAGATTTGAATGGTGTTTGAACTGGTCATGGAGAGATTCAAGGAGGGATAAGGGGGAGAGAATCAAGGAGTTTGAGTGAGAGGAGAGTTGTGCTAATTTGGGTGTCTGGCTACTCAGATTTTTGGCAGTGATTTCTTTTGGGTATAGTCCTTGTTCGGCTCTTTCTTTTGGCATTTTTGTTTTATTCTTTTTGTTCTCCCTGGCCGAATTGTCCTTTTGGGTCTTGGCATTGTAAGTTATTTGGTCGATTCCTGGTAAGTCAAGTGCCTCTCGGTACCTTTTTGGATTCCTTTTTTCCTCTGCTATTTTTCCTTTCAGTCGAATTCATTCTTCTCCCTTATTTTTCCTTCACTTCTTCTCAACTGTTCTCCTTTCCTCTTTGACTAAGTGGCCCTCTCTCTTTTTCTTTCTTTGCTGTACCAGTTGGTTTGGTAGTGGGCGACGATCTCTTCTCCTGTTCATAACACTGTGGTAAGCCGAATCCTACATCTCCTCTTTTCCCCTCTCTCTTTTGTTTCTCTGCTTTTCTAATATAGACTGAATGTCGTAAATCTTGTCTTGTTATTTCGAAACCCTGTGGATGATAGTCTCTGACAATTGGTGGAGCGTCGACTGCCTTACTTCTCTGCACATCTCTGCCTTCTGCTTCAAATACCTCTTTGGCCAACTACTGTGGGGTAAGTAGATTATTTTGTAGTATTGGCCAAATACCCAATCTGCTCTAACTCTAACTCTTTGGACTATGGGCATCAATTCAAGCCTTGTATTACACGAGTATGGCTAATGAAATCTGTCTTATACGCAGTAAATCAAGAAGAAGGGTGTGATCATTTTCAACCAGCGATCTAAGAGTAGAAATCGCGTAAATTTCGGTCAAGGTAAGTGGTGATATCGGTTTGGGGCTTTAGTGTTAATGATCTAAAGAATGAGAGACTGATTGTGTTGGGATGATTGTAGGTTGATCACGCGTGGGGTAATCTTTTCGTTACGCAAACAGGTGTGTAGTCACACCCCTCTCTTCTGTGAATCGACAAAAGCCGAAAAGCCAAAATTTCGACATTTGTGGCCCCACAAGCATGCGATCGCTCGTGTGGTAAACCGAGCCCACCAATCGTGGGCGTTAGACTGTAGAGGCCACCACGAGTGTTCTCGTGCTCTTGGGCTGACATGGGCCTCGTTTGGCCGAAATGGGCTGTGTGGGCCCAATAGGGCTCGTGGGCCCCACACGAATGAAATCCACGATAAGTGGCAAATACTAGACTGGGCTATGTAGTTCGCATAGCCATGACTGAATTTTGGCTAAATGGGCCACACGAGCATGTGGGCCCACGTGGGTCGAATAATGGGCCTTGGGCCCATTTACACCGTTATGACCATTTAGGTTATCTGCGTCGCTCAAGGCGACTGTAGACCTTCAGAGAGGTCGTTATCTGCACCGAGACCCCAAAAAATGTAAAATGACCGTAATGCCCCTGTAGGGTAAAATGATCGTAATGCCCCTGTAGGGTAAATTGACCGTAATGGCCCTATAGGGTAAAATGACCGTAATGCCCCCGTAGGGTAAAATGACCGTAATGCCCCCGTAGGGTAAAATGACTGTAATGCCCCCGTAGGGTAAAATGATCGTAATGCCGCCATAGGGTAAAATGATCGTAATGCCCCCGTTACGGGGTAAAATGACTGTAATGCTCCTGTAGGGTAAAAAGTCCGTAATGCCCCTATAGGGTAAAATAACCGTAATACCCTTGTAGGGTAAAATAACCGTAATACCCTTTTAGGGTAAAATGACCCTAATACCCCCAAAGGGTAAAATGACTATTTTGCCCCTCGCGATTAAATGACTGATTTGTTTGTGATTTAAATGACTGATTTGCTTGTGATTTAAATGACTGATTTGCCTGTGATTTGTATGACTGATTTGCCAGTGATTTGTATGACTGATTTGTCTATGATTTGTATGACTAATTTGTCTGTGATTTGTATAACTGATTCTGAGCATGGCATTCTGCATACACGACATACTGCTTGAGGTTGGGATACTGTTATGGAGGAAGTATATCAGATCGGTGGCTCGCCACATATCTCGTTCTTCGCGACTTTGCCGCGTTCATCGCTTTCTGGTAGCTTTGCTGCGATATTAGTGTGCTGGCTGGGTGGTTCGATTTTATCCCCACATGGTGTGTTGGTTGGTACGGGTGGTGTGTTGGCTGGATTGGGGTGATTTGCATATTTGCATTGTATCGATCTCGCTTTGGGCTTAGGCCCACATGCTATCTTGAAATGGGCTATGGCCCACACCGCATCATTCTTCGAATAGGCCAAGGCCCGCATCATATCAGATATATTGTTATTGATCGATCGATAGGGGATTACACACTGAGTGTTCGTAAACTTACCCTTCCTTTTAACTGTACAGGTAATCCCCAGCCTTAGACGATTTGGAGCCGCGAGAGACTAGGAGGTGGCCATACAATCGCTGATGTTCTGCTTTAGACTTATTTATTAAAATTTCTTATTGGGCTGTTGATTCTGTAATAAGGCCTCTTAAACATAAGATATGTTATTTTGGCTTTATTTGTAACACCCCTAACCCGTAACCAGTGTCGATTTAGGGTTAAGAGGCATTACCAGACAATCGTAAACTTTTACAGACATTTCATAACATAATTTGACAAATCACATCAAAGTGTCCCTTAAATAGGTCTACGAGACCTTAATCATGCTTTAGAAAGGAGCCGGGACTAAACCAAACACAAATAAAATTTTTTGGAAATTTAAAATTTTTTCTAAGTTACAGAGGTCACACGCCCGTGTGGGCAGGCCGTGTGCCTCCCACGACCTCAGACACGCTCGTGTGTCTAAGCCGTGTCAAAATAGGGCATACATACTGACTTGTCCACACGGTCGTGGACACGCCCGTGTGTCTCACCCGTGGTCGACACTGACTTGCACCACACAGCCACACGCCCGTGTGTCCAGCCCGTGGTCAAGTCTGACTTTTTTGAAATACAACCACGAAGGACACGGTCGAGCTACACGCCCTTGTGCTCAACCGTGTGGGCATATATAGGCCATTTGCAAGGCCAAAATGCCACCCACATTTTGGGTCATCCATACAATCACATACAAGCATCATACCAAACACAATTGGCAACCAAAAACTTACCAAATGGTCATCCTTTCCAACTCATTTAAGTACTCTTCAAACATACCAACTTATATGCCATTTAGCTCAACTTATTCACAAACATTTCTAAGCATAAATTATCCACAACTTACCACTACAAAATGACATCTACTCATCAAATATATATCAATTTTGCATCAACAAGCTTACCATTACCTTGACCATTTCATTAGCTAACAAATCATACCAAACTAAGCATCATATAGCTTGACTACTCATACACATCACAACCATTTACCTAGCCATATCACATGGCTATATACATACCTCAAACATAATTCAAAGAGACTAGCCTATACATGCCATACTTAGTATATACACTTTTAAAAAGGTACCAAAATAAGATTGAGTAGTGTGATGACGATCCTCGACCATCCCCGAGCCTTTCGTAGCTTTGACGATCTATAAAACAGAACAAACACACACAAAGTAAGCTTTCAAAAGATTAGTAAGCCATATACAAATAAACTTAACATGAATTGCACATAATCATATTAAAACAATGTCATTTAAGTTTCTCATTTGCAAAATTGGTAACATTTTCATTGGCTTATTTTTTAGCCTTAGTTTACCAACATATATTATCTCAAAACATCTCTTTTACTCATATCAAAGTCATACATATATCACATTTCATATCCACAAAACTATGCACATATCTCACTTAGGTAAGTGAGATAAGTTCACATAGATATACTTACCTTCCATACACGTACATAGTGTACAATTCAAACATACCTGTTTCGCTTAAATAATTTACGTAGTCTCTCATTTCTCGGATTTTCCCGTTGAACCGATTGGAATCAAATAGGAAGCTTGGAATACTCAGAATGGTTGTACAATGCCAATGTCCCAGACATGGTCTTACATGTAACCCGATATCGATGCCACTGTCCCAGACAGTGTCTTACACAAATCAATATGATGCCAATGTCCCAGACATGGTCTTACACGTAAATCTCAAATTGACGCCATCATCCCAGACGTGGTCTTACACAATATCACATATCGGACACCTATGTCATGACATATACAATCCTATCTATTCCTAGGTTCATATGGGACTTTTTTGGATGTTGACATCATGTCGATACTATCTCGGATTTCATGTACTCATCATCTCATATACATTCATCATTATAAATTTTCATATGAACATACATATATCAATGTAAATACATTTATTTGTATATAGACTTACCTCGTACGGGAAGAACAGAAATGAACGGCTATTCAATTACTTTCGATTTTCCGCAATCTTAATCCATTTTCTTCGATTCTTAATTTATACATATTAAAATTTAACCCATTTATTCATCAAATCATTCAATCCAATCCAAATACACATATTTAGGGAAATTTACAAATTAGCCCTCATATTTTCACATTTTGACATTTTAGTCCCTATTTCATAAAATCACAAAATATACAAAATTTCATGTTGCCCATGCCTAGCCAAATTTTCACAAGCTTCATACAAGACCATATATTTCATTTATTTCACAATTTAGTCCCTCAAAATATTATTTTCACAATTAAGTCTAATTTACTCAAAGTCATCAAAAATCCAAAGATAAACTATGTTAATCTATCACATATCTTTCATAATTCATCTTCAAACATCACAAAACTTATGAGTTCATCAATAGCACATTTCAAAATCATCATCAATTCACAAAATTGAAGCATGGGTTGTGAAGAACACTAAGCAACGATTACAAAAACGTAGAAATTATCAAAAATTGAAGCAAAACATACCTTGAATCAAGCTAAATGAGTGCCGAATATTGAAAATGCAAAGACCTAACCTTTCTTCCTTCACTTTCGGTAAAACAAGCTGATAATCATCATCTTTTAATGTTTGTTTTTATTTAATATAACTTAAATACCAATTTACCTATTTATCCTTTTTAATTAACATATAATAACACATATAATGGTTGGTCATTAATGGCCATTAACATATTAATGGCATAATAACCTCTTAAGGCCTTCTCATAATAAAGACAATAACAATTCGACACTTATTCAATTAGAAGGCCACTTTTACCTTTTATGCAATTTTGTCCTTTTCTCAAATTAAGCACACAAATGATCAAATTAAATCACATAAAATTCGCACATACCAATTCACATACTGTAGACTCAAAAAATAATATTAAAATATTTTTTCTGACTCGGATTTGTGGTCCTAAAACTACTATTCTGACTAGGGTCTAAACCGAACTGTTACAATTCTCCCCCTTAGGGATTTTCGTCCCCAAAAATCTTACCATTGAATAGGTTCGAATATTGTTGTCTCATTGTATCTTCAGGCTTCGTAGCCTCTTCAACCCCGTGTCAATGCCATAACACTTTCACTAACAGAATTTTCTTATTTCTCAATTCTTTAATCTCACGAGCCAAGATACGAATCGATTTTTCTTCATAAGTCATATCAGATCGGATTTCAATCTCAGACAGAGTAATCATATGTGATGGATCGGATCTGTACCAATGAAGCATTGACACGTGAAACACATTATGAATCTTTTCTACCTTAGGTGGCAACAACAATCTGTATGCAATAGGTCCGATACGCTCGATAATTTCATAAGGTTCGATAAACCTCGGACTCAACTTGCCTTTACGTCTGAATCTGAGTACTTTCTTCTACAGAGATACTTTTAGAAACACTTTATCACTGATTTCAAATTCAATATCTTTTCTTTTCAAGTCTGCATAGGACTTCTGACGATCAGACGCTGCTTTCAGACTATCACGGATTACTTTCACTTTCTGTTTAGTGTCTTTTATCAAATTAACCCCGTGTATCTTATTTTCACTGAGTTCTGACCAGTACTGTAACACCCTAAACCTGGCCCAAACACCCTGACTGGATCCGGCATGTCACTAAGAAGATTTTAGAAAAACTTGTCGCATCTATTATTTTTTTTTAAAAACATAGTTTAAACATTTATCGGGAAAACTTAATAATTTGAAAATTAAGTAAAAGAAATAAATTTTAATTAATGCCTTAATGAATAAAATCGAAATTTTGCCTCTGAGTTCTAGTATTTAAACACATGCCTTAATTTCAATTAATCAAAAAAAATCTAAATGTATGGGAACCCGAAAATCGAAGCATAAAACCAATAAACATGAGCTTGATGGCCTTATTACAATAAAATATAAAACCGAGATAAATTGAAAATACTAAGGAAAATAATAAAATCAACATCTTTTATTGAATCAAAATGAATCCATGCATGGCCACCTTGCGCTCCTCTCCACCGGGGCCTATGCACTAGGTGTTACTCCAAAAATGTTAAACAACGGGGTGAGTCACGAGACTCGGTGTGCAACCCTCATGCACCATCGATTGGGCCTTAGCCCATAGAAACGTAATAACGAATATCATACAACAGAATTATGCAAAGCCCATCCCAATCCTAGATCCATCCACTACACACCACCCTTTACCGCCAATCACACCATTGGGGATTTCTAGAATCAACCCACGCCGCTACACACCATCGATGGCGGTCATGCTGCAGCTTAGTCGCTCATCGTCCGATTTGTGACATAGTCACGGAATGCATCATGGCGGAGCCACCGCAATGAACACTTCCCTTTATCAATCACCCACCCGTGCAACATAGAAATCGGCATACATATGATATCATGTTAACGGAGACATTCAATTAAGAATGACAGAAATCACTAACCTGGTGATTCGCCTTTACCCACCACGGGTTTTCAACAGCCATGCCAATATTTCGGCATTTAACAGAATATAACAGGTTTATATGCATACTAATCAAGTAATCTAAATGATGTGATAATGTTACACACCTGATAAATACGTAGGACTACCCTCTATGTCGATACCCTCGCTAATCGGATCTACTACCCTTTGTCTACAACTTTGCTCAAAAGCCGGAAGAACGCGAAGTTGAGATTTCCCCTATACTGATTAGACCCCTGAAGTAGGGTGATTCGAGTGCTACTGATTTAAAACCTTAGGCGATTAGATCTCCTTCAAATCCCAGAATGCTGCGAAAGAAAGAAAAAACACAAGATCAGTCTCCATATAGCCATTCGACTAGGGTCTCTAAAAACTGGGAAAAGATTGAATCACGCGAATCGACACTTACCTTCAGTTTCCTTTAAGATTCGGCACAAGCAGACACCACAGAGGAAATTTGGCAATCACAGGAGATGAAATCTAGGGATTTCGACTTTTAAGAAAATCCCAGAAAGATGAACAAGAGAGATACTGATGCGTTTTTGGCTACAAGAACCAAACAAGAGCGTAGTTTTGGCTTTTAGTGAATGGAAGAAGAATAACAATGGGGATCAGAAGATTCGGCTTGGGGGGAAATTTCAAAGAAGAAAAGAAAGGGTGAGGGAGGTGGTGATTTTCGGCTTTTGGAAGAGAAAAGATGAGAAAAGAAAACAAATGAGATGGCCTTCAAACTTTCGGCACACCCCTTGCCATACTAAACCGATTCTCCCCCCTCTCTTGTGTTTGATTTTCGGCCAACTCTGCAACCCAAAGGATAGCTCTCATCTTTTTCCCTTATCCTTATCAGAACTCACATCCAAAAGAGTCCTACATCACACCACTCCTTCCCTTTTTTTTCTGCTCATTATCCACTTAAATAAAACATTAAAAGTCCCTAAATTTTAGCCTTGTTGCCATCCCCTCCCTTGCTCCCTTTTAAGTGCCAAAATTGGCCCAATTTCTTGGGCCCCATGCAGCCACACTTGGGCCTCCTCACCTGCCCAAAATTTCACTTAAAGCTCCCCCCTTTTTTGCGCCCATTGTGACTGGGCCACAAGCCCAATTTGCTAACTTAAACAATAACTACTATATTTTAAGCCCTAGAGTGTCTAAACAGAATGTTTAGTCAAAGCCTTGGCCCAATCCTTGAGCCCAATCTGGACCTCTAATTCTCAAATTAACACATTAAACATGTCTACACATTAAACGCATAAGCCCATTAATTCAGGATGTTACAAGTACAAAGGTGTTCGACATTTGCGTCCATACAAAGCTTCATAAGGTGCTATTTTGATGCTCGACTGAAAACTATTATTATACACAAATTCAATCAATGGCAAATATTGTTCCCACGTACCATTAAATTCAAGAATGCAACATCTCAACATATCCTCGAGAATCTGAATAATCCGTTCAGACTGACCATCCGTCTGCGGGTGAAAAGCCGTATTGAAATGCAATTTTGTACCTAAAGCTTCTTTCAATTTCTTCCAGAATCGTGAAGTAAATCTCGGATCTCTATCAGGCACAATAGATAATGGCACTCCGTGCAATCTCACAATATCTAAAATATAAAGCTCAGCTAACTTATCAAGTGAGTAATCAGATCATACCGGAATAAAATGGGCAGATTTTGTCAATCTGTCAACCACGACCCAAATTGCATCTTTCTTCCTCGGAGTCAAAGGTAAACCTAAGACAAAATCCATCGTTATTCTATCCCATTTCCATTCGAGAATCATTATCGGTTGTAACAACCTAGATGGAACCTGATGTTCAGCTTTAACTTGCTGACAGACTAAACATTTTGACACAAAATCAGAGATATCTCTTTTTATACTAGACCACCAATAGTGTTGCTTCAAATCATGATACATCTTTGTACTACCCGGATGAACAGATAGACGACCATTATGAACTTTATTCAAAATTAACTGTATTAACTCTAGATTTCTCGGAACACAAATTCGATCTCGAAATTTCAAACAATCATCATCATCAACTCTAAATTCAAAATCAGAATTTGAATCACACTGAGCTCATTTCGCTAGCATTTCATTATCAATCTTCTGAGCATCACATATTTGTTGTAAAAACAATGGTTTAGCTTTCAATTCCGCCAAAACTGAACCATCATCAGACAGGTCCAAATGAGCATTCATAGCACACAACGCAAACAGTGATTTCCGGCTCAGTGCATCAGCAACAACATTTGCCTTACCCGGATGATAATCTATCATAAGCTCATAATCTTTCAACAGCTCTAACCATTTTCTCTATCGCAGATTCAAGTCTTTCTGAGTCATTAGGTACTTTAAACTTTTATGATCTGAAAACACGTGGCATTTCTCACCGAAAAGATAATGACGCCAAATCTTTAATGCAAACACAATCGCAGCTAGCTCAAGATCATGTGTCGGATAGTTCTTTTCATGCGGCTTCAATTGTCTCGAGGCATAAGCTATAACTTTGCCTTCCTGTATCAAAACACATCCCAGACCATTTAACGAAGCATCACTATAAATCACAACTTCTTTACCCGATTCTGGTTGTACAAAAATTGGAGCTTCAGTCAACAAAGTTTTCAACTGATCAAAGCTTTTCTGACATTTAGCGGACCATTCAAATCTCACATCTTTCTGAAGCAATCTAGTCAACGGAGTAGCTATCATCAAAAATCCTTTTACAAGCTGTCGATAATAACCAGCTAGTCCCAAAAAACTACGAACTTCAGACACATTTCACGGAGGTTTCCATTCCAGAATAGTAGAAATCTTACTCGGATCAACTCGTATTCCAGAGGCTGATACAATATGTCCCACAAAACCAACATCTCGCAACCAAAATTCTCATTTACTGAACTTTGCATACAATTGCTTATCTCGCAGAGTTTGCAAAACAATTCTCAGATGCTCAGCATGCTCAATCTCATCACGTGAATAAATCAAGATGTCGCCAATGAATACAACAACAAATTGATCTAAGTACAGTCTGAAAATTCTGTTCATCAGATCCATAAAAATAGCAGGAGCATTTGTTAGTTCAAAAGGCATAACTAAAAACTCATAATGCCCGTACCTCATTCTGAAAGCAGTCTTCGGAATATCTGAATCTTTTACTCGCAACTGGTAGTATCCCGATCTGTAACAGCCTGGTTTAGACCCTAGTCGGAACAGTGGTTTTGAGACCATAAATCCGAGGTCATAAATATATTTTAATATTACTTTTGGTGTTGATTATGTGTGATATAGTCTGTGTGAAAATTTCATGTGATAATTTTATCGACTGTGTGCCAAATTGTGAGAAAGGACTTAATTATATAAAGTGTAAATGCTTGAGTCTTGATTGTTAAGTACTTAATTATTGTTGGCTTTTAAGGTGGAGGCCTTATGAGGCAATTTAACCTTTTAAAGATAGTGGATGGCTAAATGACATATTAGCTTTAATATTTATTTATTTTATATGTTTAATGAAAGGGAAAATGAGTAAAATGTTTAATAAAGTAATAATAATAAAACAAAAGCATAAAAATAAAATGAATGTGTTCATCTTTGTCCACCGAAAACACAAATAGAAAAGAAGGAAGAAAAGCTTTGTGATATTCAGCCATTGTTCATCTTGATTGATGTATGATTTTGAGTCAATTTTTGATAATTTCTACGTTTTTGTAATCGTTGCTTTGTGCTCTACAAAACCCATGCTTAAATTTTGTGAATTGATGATTTTTATAAAATGTGCCATTGATGAAATGGTAAGCTTTGTGATGAGTGTTGGTGTTAAATGAAAGATATGTGTTTAATGAACATGTTTTATTCTTGAACTTTTGATGAATTTAGCTAATTAGGGCTAAATTGAGAAAATAGCATTTTGAAGGATTAAAATGTGAAATAAATGAAAGGTGTGGGCTTGTATGAATATAGTGAGAATTCGGCTAGGCATGGGTGCAAGCTAATTATGTGAATTGGATGATTTTGTGAAAGAGGGACTAAAGTGTCAAAATGTAAAAATGTGAGGGCTATTTTGTAAAATGCCCTAAATATGTGTGTTTGGACTAAAATGAATGATTTGGTGATTGAATGGATTGAATTTGAATGTGTATAGACCAAGAAAGGAGAGGTTCGGATCGAGATCGAGGCAAAGATAAAGTGCTCGATTAACCGACCATTTTGATAGTTCAACGTCCGAGGTAAGTTCGGACACAATTCGAACATATAGTTATGTTAAATGTTATGAAATGAATGTTATAATGATATTGAAATGTGGATGCTATGTGAGAGTTGAGTTTGAGTTATGTGGCACTAAGTGTGCGTATTCGAAAATGTGATCGAGATGATCAGCACTGTGTGTGCGAAATAATATAAGCTTCGACTTTGTGGTTGGCTCTATGTGTGCGATACTGATTGAAGAGCGGTTTGATATAAATGCACTATGTGTGCGATAATAATTAAGCTTCGGCTAAATATCGGGGCACTAAGTGTGCGATTAAATTAAAGAAGAGATGGAAGTGGCTCGAAAGAGAAAAGTGAGTATTGAGTAGCAAATGTAATTGACTACTAGGTGCTGACTAAGGTACGCTCGGAACCTATGTGGTTGATGAATCCATGAATGAGATTATGAAATGTTAAATGAATATTTTAGTTTTGGATGGCATGATATATATATGCATATATGGAATAATCTATGTGATGATTTATTTTATTATAATGTATCATGTTACGAACTTACTAAGCTTTGAAAGCTTACTGTGTGATTTGTTTCTCTACTTTGCAGTGTCAGTAAAGCTTGCTCGGATCTAGGAATTGTCAACATCTCAATCACACTGTCGACATTCTATTTTGGTGCTTTTGGAAAGATGTACATAGTTGAAATATGGCATGTATAGGCTAGTTGTTTTGAATCATATTTGAGATGTGTAAATAGCCATGTGATGTGGCTAGCTAAGTGTTGGTAATGTGCATGAGTGAATATGGTATTTGGTGCATATTTTGATAGGGCATGATGGTAATGAATTAGCATATGAATGGTGAATTCAATGATGAATTAATGCCTTAGTGATTTAGTGAGGTTATGGATGATTTATACCTAGATTTACATGTAATTTGGTTGTATAAAATGGCATGCTTAGAAATGAGATTCTATGTGATGATATGATGATTGTTGGACATGAAATTGGTTGCCAAATTGTGTGTATAAAGATGCTCAAATGTGCTTATAGGATTGACCCATGTGGGTGGCATTTTGGCCTTGCAAATGGCCTAATTGAGCCACACAGTTGTGGCATACGGGCGTGCCTAATGATCGTGGGGCTAGGTCAGATTCGACCACGGCCAAGGCACACGGGCGTGCTTGGTGGCCATGGGTGTAAAGTTAGATTTGACCACGGCCAAGGCACACGGGCGTGCTTGGTGGCCGTGGATGGGAAGTCAGATTCGACTACGGCCAAGGCACACGGGCGTGCTTGGTGGTTGTGGATGTGAGGTCAGATTCGACCACGGGGAGGACACACGGGGTGTCCAGCTACCGTGGGAGGCACACGGTTTGCCCACACGGGCCTGTATCCCCTGAAACCTAGAAAAGTTTTTAAATTTCAAAAAGTTTTTGTATGTGTTTCGATTTAGTCCCGACCCCTCCCTAGCATGTGTTTAAGGTCTTATACGCCTTAAAAAGGGACTAATTGTTTATGTTTGATGTATTATGATGATGATTGAATTTGTTTCGTAAATGGGTTGTGAAATAATTCTATTGTCCGGTAATGCCTCTTAACCCTATTCTGGTGACGATTTTGGGTTAAGGGTGTTACATTTATTTGGTATCAGAGCTACAGTTTAGTCGATTCTCAGACTAACGTAGCAAGTATGAGTCTAGCTATACATGCCATATATGAAATTGCGAAAGTGTGATGAATTCTGACAGTTGAAAATGTGTTTTCATATAGTAATGGATCCCGATCGGCGATTCTCGACGATGTAGAAAGCAATGCGCTGCTCCCCTCAAGGGACAACGTACACGCCGCATCTAGGCCGAATGATAGTAGTGAAGGAGGAGAGGCTAAGCAGTCCTTCTTCCGAATGATGAGCGAGTGGTTTACAGAGTTCGTTTGAACAAATCCATTTGCTCCACAACCTCCACCCCCACAAGTACCTGTTGTGCCACAAGTTGTAGATCCGATCAGATTGAATAAACCACACCTGTAGACAAGATTCGTAAATATGGGGCTGAGGAGTTTAGGGCTACATCGATGACGATCTTTGGCGAGCCGAGTTTTGGCTTGAGAATACAATCGAGTATTCGACGAGATGTCATTGAACCACGATGAGTGCATTAAGTGTGCGCTTTCCTTGTTGAGAGACACGGCTTATAAGCGGTGGAAAACATTGATATCTCGTGGTTCCGAGAGAGAGAATCACTGGGATTCTTTCAAGTTGAGTTCGAAAGAAGTATATCGATCAACGCTTCATTGATCAGAAACGTAAAGAGTTTCTAGAATTGAAACAGGGCCGTTTATGCATTCTTCTAGTCACGAACAAGAATTCGTAAGACCGAGTCAATACGCGAGGGAATGTGTTTCGATTGAAGCTACTATGTGCAAACGTTTCATAGAGGGATTGAATGAAGACATTAAATTGTTAGTTGGGATACTTGATATAAATGAATTTGTTGTGTTAGTCGAAAGAGCATGCAAAGCTGAGGAACTCAGTAAAGAAAAGAAGAAAGCCGATTCTGAGGCTCGTGATGAAAAGAAGAGATCGATGAATAAGTTCTCTCAACCTTCAACGAAGAGATTCAGAGATGCAAGCAACCGATCAAATGCTTCATTTGGACATCCGAATAGAGATCGTGCAAGACTAAGTGTTGGTCCGAGAATTCAAGCTCCAATGGAATCAAGTGTCGATAGTGCCAAAAGCAATAAA
The DNA here is from genome assembly GCA_025698515.1 of Gossypium sturtianum. Classification (NCBI taxonomy): domain Eukaryota; kingdom Viridiplantae; phylum Streptophyta; class Magnoliopsida; order Malvales; family Malvaceae; genus Gossypium; species Gossypium sturtianum. The sequence goes on from CM046949.1 coordinate 93,191,551, forward strand.
CCTGAGTGTAGACAGTGTGGAAGGCGACATGTGGGAGAATGCTGGGGCAAGTACAACAATAGAGTTTGTTATAAATGTGGATCCAGAGATCATTTTATTTGATATTGCCCCAAGATGGTCGAAGAGGAAAATGTTCAGAATGAAAGACTGAGTAATGTTACGGCTAGAGGTAGACCACCCATAAACACCAGAAATGTGAGTGGAAGCCAAAGGGGGACTACTGACACACTGTGAGGTCTGAAGCGAGAACACCTGCCTGAGCCTATGCTATACGTGCGCGAGAGGAAGCATCATCTCCAGACGTCATCACCGGTACTTTCACTTTATTTGATATTGATGTCATTGCATTGATAGATGCAAGATCAACTCATTCCTATGTGTGTATGAACTTAGTATTGAATAAGAATCTACCTGTTGAGTCTACTAAATTTGTGGTTAGAGTGTCGAACCCCTTAGACAAGTGTGTTTTGGTGGATAAAATATACAAGAATTGCCCATTGATGTTTTGTGATATATGTTTTCTGGCCAATTTGATGTTACTACCATTCGATGAGTTTGACATAATTCTGGGTATGGATTGGCTTACTCTGCATAATGCCATTGTGAATTGTAAAAGAAAGAGTATTGAGTTGAAGAGTCAAAAAGGTGAGATAGTTCGAATTGAATCCAATGATATGAAAGGATTACTAGCTGTTGTATCTGCAATGAAAGCTATGAATTATGTGAGAAAAGGTTGTGAAGCTTATTTGGCGTACGTGATTGATACAAAGGTGTCAGAAAAGAAAGTTGAATCTGTGCCTGTGGTATGTGAGTTTCCAGATGTGTTTCCTGAGGAATTACCGAGATTACCTCTGATTCGAGAAGTGGAATTTGGTATTGAATTAATGCCAGGGACCACTCCCATTTCTATAGCTCCGTATAGAATGGCACCAACAGAATTGAAAGAGTTAAACTCGCAGTTGCAAGAATTAACTGATAGAGGATTTGCACGACCGAGTTTCTCACCTTGGGGAGCTCCTGTGTTATTTGTGAAAAAGAAAGATGGAACTATGAGAATGTGTATTGATTATCGACAATTGAACAAAGTGACGATAAAGAATAAATATCTGTTGCCTCGTATTGATGATTTGTTTGATCAGCTGAAGGGAGCTACAGTGTTTTCAAAGATAGACTTGAGATCTGGTTACTATCAGTTAAGAGTTAAAGAATCTGATGTGCCAAAGACCGCTTTCAGAATGAGGTATGGACATTATGAATTCTTAGTGATGCCTTTCGGACTAACAAATGCTCCTGCAGTGTTTATGGATCTAATGAATCAGATATTCAGACTGTGTTTGGATCGCTTTGTAGTGGTGTTCATTGATGATATCTTGATCTATTCGTGTGATGAGACGCAACATGCCGAGCATTTGAGAACTGTGCTACAAACTCTGCGTGAGAAACAGCTATATGCTAAGTTTAGTAAATGTGAATTTTGGTTGCGTGAAGTTGGTTTTCTGGGGCATATTGTGTCAGCTGCCGGGATACGAGTTGATCCTAATAAAATCTCTGCTATATTAGAATGGAAGCCTCCGAGAAATGTGTCTGAAGTCCGTAGTTTTCTGGGACTAGCGGGATATTATAGACGGTTTGTGAAAGGCTTCTCGATGATTGCGACTCCGTTGACGAAGTTGCTACAAAAAGATGTTAAATTTGAATGGTCAGAAAAGTGTCATCAGAGTTTTGAGCAGTTGAAAGTGTTGTTGACGAAAGCACCAGTGTTAGTTCAACCGGAATCGGGAAAAGAATTCATAGTCTATAGTATTGTATCGTTGACTGGTTTGGGCTGTGTGCCGATGCAAGAAGGTAAAGTTATTGCTTATGCTTCGAGACAGCTAAAGTCGCATGAAAAGAACTACCCAACGCATGACCTTGAATTGGCTGCAATCGTGTTCGCATTGAAGATTTGGCGTCACTATCTGTTTGGGGAAAAATGTCACATCTATACTGATCATAAGAGCTTAAAGTATTTGATGACTCAAAAAGATATGAATTTGCGACAGAGAAGATGGTTAGAATTGTTGAAAGACTATGAACTTGTGATAGATTATCACCCGGGTAAAGCTAATGTTGGAGCTGATGCTTTGAGTCGGAAATCGTTATATGCTTTGCGAGCTATGAGTACTCAAATAGATCTGTGTGATGATAGTGCAGTTATAGCTGAGTTAAAAATAAAGCCGATGTTTGTACATCAAATTTGTGATGCTCAGAAAAATGATGTTGAAATGATGGCTAAAAGAACTCAATGTGAATCGAATGCTGAATCAGAATTTTGAGTTGATAGTGATGATTGTTTGAGATTTAGAGATCGGATTTGTGTTCCGAGAAACTCAGAGTTAATTTCGATGATTTTGAATGAAGCTCACAATAGTTATTTAACTGTGCATCCGGGGGAGTACAAAGATGTATAATGATTTGAAACAGTTCTATTGGTGGCATGGCATGAAAAGAGACATTTCTGACTTTGTGTCGAAATGTTTAGTTTGTCAGCAAGTCAAAGCTGAACATCAAGTTCTGTCTGGGTTGTTACAACCGATTATGATTCCTGAGTGGAAATGGGAGAGAATCACGATGGACTTCGTGTCGGGTTTGCCCTTATCTCCGAGTAAGAAAGACGCAATCTGGGTAATAGTGGATAGATTGACGAAATCAGCTCATTTCGTTCGGTGAGAACCGATTATTCTTTAGATAAGTTAGCTGAATCAGATATCGATGAGATTGTGAGATTGCACGGAGTACCATTATCTATAGTGTCCGATGAGATCTCGAGATTTACCTCGCGATTTTGGAAGAAATTGCAAGATGCTTTAGGCACGAAATTGCATTTTAGTACTGCTTTTCATCCGCAAACAGATGGTCAATCGGAACGAATCATTCAGATTCTTGAAGACATGCTGAGATGTTACATACTTGAATTTGAAAGCACGTGAGAAAAGCATTTATCTTTAATTGAGTTTGCATATAATAACAGTTTTCAATCTAGCATTAAAATGGCACCATATGAGGCTCTTTATGGTCGAAAGTGTCGAATTCTATTGTATTGGACTGAGCTGAGTGAGAATAAGATTCACGGGGTTGATCTGATGAAAGAGACTGAACAGAAAGTGAAAGTAATTCGTGACAATTTGAAAGTAGCCTCAGATCGTCAGAAGTCTTATGCAGATTTGAAAAGAAAAGATATTGAATTCGAAATTGGTGATAAAGTGTTTCTGAAAGTGTCTCCGTGGAAGAAAATACTTGATTTGGCCGAAAAGGGCAAAAGTGAGTCCGAGGTTCATCGGACCGTATGAGATTATTGAACGAGTTGGACCGGTTGCTTATAGATTGAGATTGCCATCTGAGTTAGAAAAGATTCATAACGTGTTTCATGTGTCAAAGCTTCGATGATACAGATTAGACCCGTCTCATGTGATTACTCCTACTGAAATTGAGATTTAGTCAGACTTGTCGTATAGTGAAGAACCGATCCAAATTTTGGCACGAGAGACAAAAGAGTTAAGAAATAAGAATATTTCTTTAGTAAAAGTATTATGGCACAAACACGGAATTGAAGAGGCTACGTGGGAGCCTGAGAACGTTATGAGAGAGCATCATCCACAATTATTCACTGGTAAGATTTTCGGGGACGAAAATCCCTAAGGGGGGAGAGTTGTAACAGCCCTGTTTAGACCCTAGTCGGAACAGTGGTTTTGAGACCACAAATTCGAGGTCGTAAATATATTTTAATATTACTTTTGGTGTTGATTATGTGTGATATAGTCTGTGTGAAAATTCTGTGTGATAATTTTATCGACTGTGTGTCAAATTGTGGGAAAGGACCTAATTGTATAAAGTGTAAATGCTGAGTGCTGATTGTTAAGTACTTAATTATTGTTGGCTTTTAAGGTGGAGGCCTTATGAGGCAATTTAACCTTTTTAAAGATAGTGGATGGCTAAATGACATATTAGCTTTAATATTTATTTGTTTTATATGTTTAATGAAAGGGCAAATGAGTAAAATGTTTAATAAAGTAATAATAATAAAACAAAAGCATAAAAATAAGATGAATGTGTTCATCTTTGTCCACTGAAAACACAAATAGAAAAGAAAGAGGAAAAGCTGTGATATTAGGCCATTGTTCATCTTGATTGAGGTATGATTTTGAGTCGGTTTTTGATAATTTTTACGTTTTTGTAATCGTTGCTTTGTGCTCTACAAAACCCATGCTTAAATTTTGTGAATTGATGATTTTTATAAAATGTGCCATTGATGAAATGGTAAGCTTTGTGATGAGTGTTGGTGTTAAATGAAACATATGTGTTTAATGAACATGTTGTATTCTTGAACTTTTGATGAATTTAGCTAATTAGGGCTAAATTGAGAAAATAGCATTTTGAAGGATTAAAATGTGAAATAAATGAAAGGTGTGGGCTTGTATGAATATAGTGAGAATTCGGCTAGGCATGGGTGCAAGCTAATTATGTGAATTTGGATGATTTTGTGAGAGAGGGACTAAAGTGTCGAAATGTAAAAATGTGAGGGCTATTTTGTAAAATGCCCTAAATATGTGTGTTTGGACTAAAATGAATGATTTGGTGATTGAATGGATTGAATTTGAATGTGTATAGACCAAGAAAGGAGAGGTTCGGATCGAGATCGAGGCAAAGATAAAGTGCTCGATTGACCGACCGTTTCGATAGTTCAACGTCCGAGGTAAGTTCGGACATAATTCGAACATATAGTTATGTTAAATGTTATGAAATGAATGTTATAATGATATTGAAATGTGGATGCTATGTGAGAGTTGAGTTTGAGTTATGTGGCACTAAGTGTGCGTATTCAAAAACGTGATCGAGATGATCAGCACTGTGTGTGCAAAATAATATAAGCTTCGACTTTGTGGTTGGCACTGTGTGTACGATACCGATTGAAGAGCGGTTTGATATAAATGCACTATGTGTGCGATGATAATTAAGCTTCGGCTAAATATCGGGGCACTAAGTGTGCGATTGAATTAAAGAAGAGATGGAAGTGGATCGAAGGGAAAAGTGAGTATTGAGTAGCAAATGTAATTGACTACTAGGTGTTGACTAAAAGATGCGCTTTCGGAACCTATGTGGTTGATGAATCCATGAATGAGATTATGAAATGTTAAATGAGTATTTTAGTTTTGGATGGCATGATATATATATGTATATGTGGAATAATCTATGTGATGATTTGTTTTATTATAATGTATCATGTTACGAACTTACTAAGCTTTGAAAGCTTCTTGTGTGATTTGTTTCTCTGCGCTTTGCAATGTCGTTAAGAAGTTTGCTCGGATCCAAGAATCGTCAAGATCTCAATCACACTATCGGCATTCTATTTTGGTACTTTTGGAAAGATGTACATAGTTGAAATATGGCATGTATAGGCTAGTTGTTTTGAATCATATTTAAGATATGTAAATAGCCATGTGATGTGGCTAGCTAAGTGTTGGTAATGTGCATGAGTGAATATGGTATTTGGTGCATATTTTGATAGGGCATGATGGTAATGAATTAGCATATGAATGGTGAATTCAATGATGAATTAATGCCTCAGTGATTTAGTGAGGTTATGGATGAGTTATACCTAGATTTACATGTAATTTGGTTGTATAAAATGGCATGCTTAGAAATGAGATTCTATGTGATGATATGATGATTGTTGGACATGAAATTGGTTGCCAAATTGTGTGTATAAAGATGCTCAAATGTGCTTGTAGGATTGACCCATGTGGGTGGCATTTTGGCCTTGCAAATGGCCTAATTGAGCCACACGGTTGTGGCACACGGGTGTGCCTAATGACCGTGGGGCTAAGTCAGATTCGACCACGGCCAAGGCACACGGGCGTGCTTGGTGGCCGTGGGTGTAAAGTCAGATTCGACCATGGCCAAGGCACACGGGCGTGCTTGGTGGTCGTGGATGTGAGGTCAGATTCGACCACGGGGAGGACACACGGGGGTGTCCACCTGTCGTGGGAGGCACACGGTTTGCCCACACGGGCGTGTATCCCCTGAAACCTAGAAAAGTTTTTAAATTTCGAAAAGTTTCTGTATGTGTTTCGGTTTAGTCCCGACCCCTCCCTAGCATGTGTTTAAGGTCTTATACGCCTTAAAAAGGGACTAATTGTTTATGTTTGATGTATTATGATGATGATTGACTTTGTGTCGTAAATGGGTTGTGAAATGATTCTATTGTCCGGTAATGCCTCTTAACCCTATTCCGACGACGGTTTTGGGTTAGGGGTGTTACACGATCTCAGATCTATATTTGAAAACACAGTGGCTCCTTTAAGCTGATCAAATAAATCATCAATTGTGGGCAGAGGATATTTGTTCTTTATAGTCACCTTGTTCAACTGACGATAATCAATGCACATTCTCATCGTGCCATCTTTCTTTTTCACAAACAGAACAGGAGCACCCAAGGTGAGAAACTCGGTCTTGCAAACCCTCTGTCAGTCATGTAACACCCCTAACCTGAAACCGTCGCCGGAATAGGGTTAAGAGGCATTATCGAACATCCACAATAATTCACATCCATTCCATGACACTAAGTCAATCATCCATCAAACATACTCATTATCAAACATATAGTCCCTTATTGAGGTCTACGAGACCTTATACTCGAGTTAGAAAGAAGTCAGGACTAAACCAAACACTTATGAAAGTTTTCATAATGTCAAAAATTCTTCAACACTGTTGAGGACACATGCCCGTGCAGTCAGACCGTGTGCCTCACACGATTTCCAGACACACCCATGTGTCCAGGCCGTGTCAAAACAGAGCATGCATTCTGACTTATCCCCGCGGCCACTAGACACGCCCGTGTGCCATGGCTGTGTATTACTAGGCTAGCTACTGACTTGATTGCACGGCCACCATGCACACCCGTGGGCCTCGACCATGTACCCTGTCCAGACACACCTAAAAATTATCCTCAAACCACACGGAAGAGACACACGCCCGTGTCTCTTAGCCATGTATGCAAAATAGGCCATTTGCAAAGCCAATTTGCCACCCACACTTGGGTCTACCAACAAACTTTAAAGCAATGCCAATTCATGCTTCTAAATGCATTCAAACATATCATTTCATGCATTATTCAACCACCAACTATACCATCTACTTCCATGCTCATTATCATCACAACTAAGTCCATTCAAAGTGACAATTGTACATCTCAAAACATATATAATTCAAGCATCATGTAATTCATCTTCAAACCACATCTTTCATCAACTACATAATCATAAGATTTACCAAACTCACATCTAATTCATAGGTTCAACATCATTCAACTTCCAAGCCAAATCACATGGCAAGGATTTAAACATTTCCAAAATATACCATAACTTCTATCCTATACATGCCATATTTCATTTATATACATCTTTCCAAAAGTACCAAAATAGCTTACCGATAGTGTGATAGAGATGCTGATGATTCCCGGATCTGAGCTAGCTTTACTGACACTGTAAAACAGAGAAACAATCACACAGTAAGCTTTTAAAAGCTTAGTAAGTTCGTAACATAATACATTATACTAAAACAAATCATCACATAGATTATTTCATAATCACATATATTATACCATCCAAAGTTAATGTATTCAATTTACCATTCATAAACTCATTCATAATTTTATCAACCACATAGGTTCCGAACATACCTTAGCCAACACTTAGTTGCCAATTTCGTATGCTACTTAACACTCACTATTTCATTTCAAATCACCTCCAGGCCCTTCTTCTATTCAATCGCACACTTAGTGCCCAAATAGTTAGCCGAAGCTTAATTAACATCGCACACTTAGTGCATCTATATCAAACCGATCTTAAACCAGTATCACACACACAGTGCCATTCACATAGCCGAAGCTTATATTATTTCGCACACACAGTGCTAATCATATCGGTCACATTACCGAATACGCACACTTAGTGCCACTTAAATCGAGCCCTCACATAGCATTCACATTTCAATGTTATCATACCATTTATTTCACAACATTAAACATAACTAAACACACGTATTATGTCCGAACTTACCTCGAACTTCGAAACACCAAAACGGTCGATTAATCGAGCACTTTGTCTTTGCCTCGATCTCGATCCGAACTTCTCCTCTCTTGGTCTATACACATTCAAATTTAATCCATTCAATCACAATTTCATTCAATTTAGTCGACACACACTTATTTAGGGCATTTTACATAATGGCCCTCACATTTTCACATTTTGACACTTTAGTCCCTAATTCACAAAATCATCAAATTCACATAATTTCTTTCCACATAAGCCTAGTCGAATTTTCCTTGTGTTCATACAAGCCCACACATTTCATTTATTTCACATTTCACACAAGTCAACTCTTGCAACTGTGACTTTAACTCTTTCAACTCTATTGGTGCCATTCTATACGGAGCTATCGAAATAGGAGTTATTCCCAGTAACAAATCAATACCAAATTCAACTTCACGTATCAGAGGTAATCCCGGTAATTCTTCAGGAAATACATCAGGGAATTCACAAACCATTCGCACTGATTCAACTTTCTTTTCAGTCACTTTTGAGTCAATTACATAAGCAAAATAAGCTTCATATCCCTTTTTCACATAACTCTGAGCTTTTAACACAGATATCACAGCCGATAATCCATTCAAATCGTTAGACTCAATCCGAACTATTTCATCCTTCTGACATCTCAAATCAATAGTCTTTCTTGTGCAATTCACAACAACATCATGTAGTGTCAACCAGTCCATACCCAAAATTATATCAAACTCCTCAAATGGTAATAGCATCAAATCAGCCGAAAAACAAACATCTCGAAATATCAAAAGACAGTTCTTGCATACTTTATCAACCAGGACACTTTTACCTAAGGGGTTCGATACTCTAATAACAAATTCAGTAGACTCTACAAGAAAAGTCTTACTGGATACTAAGTTCATGCATATATACGAATGTGTAGAACCTGGGTCTATCAATGCAATCACAGAAGTATCATAAAGAGTAAATGTACCCGTTATAACATCCAGAGATGAAGCTTCCTCACGAGCTCGGATGGCATATGCTCTGGCAGGCGCTCTAACTTCAGATCTTGCAACAATGTCTTTCATAGTTCTCTGACTACCACTGATATTTCTTGCATTTCAGAAAGGTCTACCTCTCGCTAAAACTTTATCAGATCTCGAATTCTGAACAATCTCTTGCTCAACAGACTCTGGGCAATCTCGGATAAAATGATCTAACGATCCACATCTGAAACAAGCTCGGTCATTCAATCTACAACTATCTGGATGTCTTTTACCACAGTGCTTACATTCAGGTCGTTTAGATCGAACATTTCCCACACTAGCTATCGATGTAGCTGGAGCTTTAGAATTCGACTGTGATCTAGCTCGATCTCTCAGATTCGAGTGTCCCACATTAGTTCTGGAACGGCTATGCTCATCTATGAATTTCTTTGAAGTAGACTGAAATGATTTGCTCGAAAATCTCTTTCTCGCATCTTTGACTTCAGACTCAGCTTTTCTTTTGTCTTTCCTGAGTGCCTCAGCTTTGCATGCTCGATCAACAAGCACAACGAACTCTTTTATTTCCAGAATTCCAACTAGCAAGCGAATATCTTCATTCAAGACATCTTCAAATCTCTTACACATTATCGCTTTAGTTGAAACACATTCTCGAGCATATTGACTTAGTCTCACGAATTCTCGTTCATACTCAGTCACGGTCATCCGACCCTGTTTCGACTCAAGAAATTCTTTTTGTTTCTGATCAATAAACCTCTGATTGATGTATTTCTTTCTGAACTCAGACGAAAAGAAATCCCATGTAACCCGTTCTTTCAGAACAATGGAAATCAAGGTCTTCCACCATTGATAAGCTGCGTCTCGTAGTAAAGAAACAACACATTTTATGCATTCTTCAGGAGTTAGCGACATTTTATCAAATACTCAGATAGTGTTCTCGAGCCAAAATTCTGCTCTCTCAGCATCATCATCACTAGTGGCCCTAAACTATTCAGCCCCATACTTACAGATTTTATCGACCGGAGGCTTATTCAACAAATTCAAGCTCATAACCGGAGGTATAGTAGAAGTCTGAGGAGGATTAGGCGGGGGCGGAGGTTGTGAAACAGCCAAATTAGTTCTTACGTATTGAGTGAACCACTCGTTGATCATTTGGAAGAAGGCTTATTTAGCCTCTTCCTCTTGACCGTTAGTAGCCGATCTCGAATTAGATGGCGCTGTCCCTTGAGCGAGAGTAGGCGCATTGCTTTCAACATCGTCAGCTACGGCTCTTTTGGGATCCATTACTATACGAAAAACACATTTTTCATGTCAGGATTCATCACACTATCACATTTCATATATATGGCATGTATAGCTATACTCTCACATGCTACGTTAGTCAGAGAATTGACTAAATCGTAGCTCTGATACCAATCAAATGTAACACCCCTAACCCGTAACCATCGCTGATTTAGGGTTAAGAGGCATTACCGAACAATCATAAACTTTTACAGACATTTCATAACATAATTTGACAAATCATATCAAAGTGTCCCTTAAATAGGTCTACGAGACCTTAATCATGCTTTGGAAAGGAGCAGGGACTAAACCAAACACATATAGAAATTTTCAGAAATTTAAAATTTTTTCTAAGTTACAGAGGTCACACGCCCGTGTGGGCAGGCCGTGTGCCTCCCACTGCCTCAGACACGCCCGTGTGTCTAAGCCATGTCAAAATAGGGCATACATACTGGCTTATCCATACGGTCGTGGACACGCCCGTGTGTCACACCCGTGGTCGACACAGACTTGCACCACATAGCCAGTCACATGCTCGTGTGTCTAGCCCGTGGTCGAGTCTGACTTATTTTGAAATACAACCATGAAGGACACGGTCGAGCCACACGCCCGTGTGCTCAACCGTGTGGGCAAATATAGGCCATTTGCAAGGTCAAAATGCCACCCATATTTTGGGTCATCCATACAAGCACATACAAGCATCATACCAAACACAATTGGCAACCAAAAACATACCAAATGGTCATCCTTTTCAACTCATTCAAGTACTCTTCAAACATACCAACTTATATGCCATTTAGCTCAACTTATTCGAAAACATTTCTAATCATAAATCATCCACAACTTACCACTACAAAATGACATCTACTAATCAAATATATATCAATTTTGCATCAACAAGCTTACCATTACCTTGACCATTTCATTAGCTAACAAATCATACCAAACTAAGCATCATATAGCTTGACTACTCATACACATCACAACCATTTACCTAGCCATATCACATGGCTATATACATACCTCAAACATAATTCAAAGTGACTAGCCTATACATGCCATACTTAGTATATACACTTTCAAAAAGGTACCAAAATAAGATTGAGTAGTGTGATGATGATCCTCGACCATCCCCGAGCCTTTCGTAGCTTTGATAATCTATAAAACAGAACAAACACACACAAAGTAAGCTTTCAAAATCTTAGTAAGCCATATACAAATAAACTTAACATGAATTGCACATAATCATAATAAAACAATGTCATTTAAGTTTCTCATTTGCAAAATTGGTAACATTTTCATTGGCTCATTTGATAGCCTTAGTTTACCAACATATATTATCTCAAAACATCTCTTTTACTCATATCAAATTCATACATATATCACATTTCATATCCACAAAACTATGCACATATCTCACTTAGGTAAGTTCACATAGATATACTTACCTTCCATACACATACATAGTGTACAATTCAAATGTACCTGTTTCGCTGAAACAATTTATGTAGTCTCTCATTTCTCAGATTTACCCGTTGAACCATTTGGAATCAAATAGGAAGCTCGAAATACTCAGAATGGTCGTAAAATGCCAACGTCCCAGACGTGGTCTTACATGTAACCAAATATCGATGCCACTGTCCCAGACAGGGTCTTATACGAATCAATACGATGCCAATGTCCCAGACATGGTCTTACACGTAAATCTCAAATCGATGCCATCATCCCAGACGTAGTCTTACACGATATCACATATCGGACACCTATGTCATGACATATACAATCCTATCTTTTCCTAGGTTCATACGGGACTTTTTCGGATGTTGACATCATGTCGATACTATCTCAGATTTCATGTACTCATCATCTCATATACATTCATCATTATAAATTTTCATATGAACACACATATATCAATGTAAATACATTTATTTGAATATAGACTTACCTCGTACGGGAAGAACGGCTCTTCAATTACTTTTGATTTTCTGCGATCTAAATCCGTTTTCTTCGGTTCTTGATCTATACATATTCAAATTTAACCCATTTATTCATCAAATCATTCAATTCAATCCAAATACACATATTTAGGGCAATTTACAAATTAGCCCTCATATTTTCACATTTTGACATTTTAGTCCCTATTTAATAAAATCACAAAATATACAAAATTTCATGTTGCCCATGCATAGCCGAAATTTCACAAGCTTCATACAAGACCATATATTTCATTTATTTCACAATTTAGTCCCTCAAAATATTATTTTCACAATTAAGTCCAATTTACTCAAATTCATCAAAAATCCAAAGACAAACTATGTTAATCTATCACATATCTTTCATAATTCATCTTCAAACATCACAAAACTTATGAGTTCATCAATAGCACATTTCAAAATCATCATCAATTCACAAAATTGAAGCACGGGTTGTGAAGAACACTAAGAAACGATTACAAAAACATAGAAATTATCAAAAACCGAAGCAAAACATACCTTGAATCAAGCTAAATGAGTGCCGAATATTGAAAATGCAAAGACCTAACCTTTCTTCCTTCACTTTCGGCAAAACAAGATGATAATCATCATCTTTTAATCTTTGTTTTTATTTAATATAACTTAAATACCATTGTACCTATTTATCCTTTTTAATTAACATATAATAACACATATAATGGTTGGTCATTAATGTCCATTAACATATTAATGGCATAATAACCTCTTAAGGACTTCTCATAATAAAGACAATAACAATTCGACACTTATTCAATTAGAAGGCCACTTTTACCTTTTATGCAATTTAGTCATTTTCTCAAATTAAGCACACAAATGATCAAATTAAATCACAGAAAATTCACACATACCAATTCACATACTGTAGACTCAGAAAATAATATTAAAATATTTTTTTGACTTGAATTTGTGGTCTTGAAACCACTATTCTGACTAGGGTCTAAACCGGACTGTTACATTATTTATTTGATGCTTAACTGATAGTGATAGAATGCTGGTTTTCAAAAAGATTAACTATTTTCAAAACACCGCGTTTTCGCAACATTTTGGATATTGCTTCAGTAACAAACAATGTTTTTAAAGTAAAGACGTTTTAATTGGTTAGTAAATGGTTAAGATGATTTGAGTTTTAACAAAGAAATTTCAACTCAGAAACGAATTTCTATCAACAAGTCCAATTTTTGAAAGACACATCAATGTGACACGCCAGATTTGGCCATAACGTTTAGGCCGAGTTAGGGGTGTTACATTTAGTGGTATCAGAGCCAGGTTGCAAAACTCGGCTGTGGAATGGGTTTTCAAATTTTTAGATTTCAAAAGGTTGTTTTCGAATATGTGAAGTGTTTTGAGGTACTTCCTCTGAAAAGTGTGGCACACCGAGTCTCCGTGTAACATCCTAAAAATATTAGAGTATCATCTTGTTATTTGTGTTAGCTCGGATATGATTGTTATTGTGTGCTTAGTATATTTGTGTGAAGGCTTGGAAATATTAGCTAAGCTAGAATAATTTTTAGTGTGGAAAATTTAGTGAAGTGGATTAAGTGAGCTTGACACTTAAGATAATTTAAGTGTTAAATTAAAGCACATGAGGAGTTAGTGGCATAGTGGATAAGGAGCTTGAAAGGTTGCTTAAGGGAAGTGGTTCGAGTAGCATGGAAAGCATATTGAGAATTTTATTTTTGTACATCCTAGCATTAAGTGTCGGTCAACTATACATATGGATAAGATGGACAACTTTCTTTTTATGACAAGAAGACTTAAGGTTATGGTAAGCATGAAATAAGGGATAGAATTGCTAGATTTTGGGGATAAAATTCCTTCAACTTTGAGAATGTAGAGGATCTCAAGGCTTGGCTTAAGGAAGATGTTTTGGAAACTATTCCAAGGCCTTTAGTGCATGTATGTGGACGGCATGTGTGGCTAGAGGGGTGGCCGAATGTTGATAGGAGGTTTGGGGGGGATATTTGGCCAACTTTAGCAATTGTGCACCTTTTGGCATATTTTTCTCTTCCTCTCCAAACAAATCCCTCTTTGGCCGAATGCACCATAAGCATTTTGTGCAATTTTACTTTTGGTTTTAGCTCTCATTTTGTTTGAACCAAATACTATTTTCTTTCTCTCATTTTTCCTTTTGAAACCAAAAACTCATTTTTACATTTTGTGCATTTTTCTTTTCGGCAAACTAGGTGCTTGGCCAAACTTTTTTCTCCCATCTCTCTCTTTTCTTCTTTTGATATTTGCTCAACCACATTTCCTTTTTCTTTCATTTGGCCGAACCTCTTTCTTCCCCAAACTCACTTTTCTTTTCTTCCATTGTTGCTAAAACCGAATCCTCTCTCTCATTTTTTTTTATTCTCTTTTCTACTCACATACTTCCTTACTTTTTATACACATATCTTTCTTCTTTCATAACCATATTGCCGAAACTTCCCACTCCCTTTTTGTATTATTTTGGCCGAATATCAACAAGGGTAGGTCTTCATTTGGTTTTCTTCAATCGGTTTTGGAAAAAGGGTAAGTGTTCATGACCGTTTTTCCTTCATTTCTTTCTCTTTTCTATGTCGTTTTCTTGTGGTCAAAGGCCGAACCTATGGACATTTGTTGCAAGGTTCTAACTATTATTAGGAACCGATTATTCTTATAGGCTCTTTGGGACTTTGGAAGCATTTGATCTAAGCCTTACTTCTCTAGCAATCAAAGTTGGTAAGTCAAGTGGTAAGGATTCTTGTCGATTCATCATTCTTTTAATGGTTGAAAAGCCAAAGGCTATTGGGATTAAGATGTGATGTTGGCCGAATGGTTTTGCTTATAATCTTGTGGTTTGGCCGAATGTAGGACAAGGTGATTTAGTGAGGTAGATCAGGTCTACGGAAGTTAGTATTTGCGTTAGTGAAAGGTGTGTATCTTACACACTTTATAACTTGGTTTATATATATATATATGTGTGTGTGTTAAATAACTATTCAAGTTGTTAAAGCCGAAACTATGAGATATTGATATGATACCTTGATGGGTATGAGCAAGGATACGGGTAAGTCCGTTTCGATATGATGTTGCTATATGTTGTTTAATATCACGATCTACGATATGTATTGGTTATATGTTCATATCAAAGTATATTGACATGATTTGTTTATCTATTGCATTGGTATGGGCAATATGAGAGGAGGGGGAAGATTGATATTCGTGTCTTCGGACACCAGAGGTTTGGCACCTCCAATGATTTGGTATCACATTTGTGTCTTTGGGACACCAGAGGTTTGGCACCTCATAGTGACTCGTCCCTGTGGATTAACACCACCGTGGGTTGGCCCCACTTTTGAGATATGGGATTGTCGCCAGTGATTTGGTATCACACGTGGGTTGGCCCCACAACTTGATTATTCGTGACTTTGGTCACCAGTGATTTGGTATCACATTTGTGTCTTTGGGACACCAGAGGTTTGGCACCTCATAGCGACTCGTCCCTGTGGATTAACACCACCGTGGGTTGGCCCCACTTTTGAGATATGGGATTGTCGCCAGTGATTTGGTATCACAAGTGGGTTGGCCCCACAACTTGATTATTTGTGACTTTGGTCACCAGTGGTTTGGCACCACCAGTGGTTTGGTACCACACGGGGTAGAAAAAGGAGTTACGGATGGCTAGGTTGGGTGCATAATATATATATTGCTTGGTTATAATTTGTGTAAGTATGTGGTATTTACCCTGAGAGGGAATATGCATTGAGTCTTGGTGACTCACCTTCTCCCTTACTTTTTCGTAATTCGTAAATTCGCGGATGAGGAGCCTGATGAACTCGAGGAGGCCATGCAATGAAATTTGGTTTTACATGAACTTCCATTTGGGTACTTGATTTTAATTTGGTTTTCATTTTTATGGGTTTGTAATAAGGCCTCTTTAATTATGTTTTTGGATTATTTATATGCTTTGGATTTGTTTTAGGAATAACTTGCAAATTACATGATTGATTTAATGATATGTGAACAAAGTTTTCTAAAATACAAAGCGCGATGGTTTTTAAAATGTTACCATCGGGTAACCTAAATAAATTGATAATTTTTAACAACTTAAGTATTTTCGATAACTCAAACTATTTTACAAAACTTAAGTTTCCAAATTTCTATTAGATACGATTTTCAACCTAATTGCTTTAGTTTCTCTTTAATTTATAAATGGTTTACGAATCTAAGCTGCGACTAAGTTTTAAAAATCTATTTACGGAATTGCAAAGTAAAATATCAGTTTTCAACTTAATTTTTTTTTACGAATTTAGAATAATAAAAAGTTTTTCACTAAATTTTTATCGTTAACTTGTTTTTCTTCAAAACGTTTTCCTTCGTGGCATGCCAGATTCGGTCATGGCGTATTGACCGGGTTTGAGGTGTTACAAATTGGTATCAGAGCCAATTTTAAAAGCTCGGCTGTGGGCCCAAGGCCCAAAATGATTTAAAGTATGATCTTAAAATGTTTTTGTTTAAAATTATATGATCTGAAAGGCATGGCACCGAGTCTCCGGCACCGATCCGCCCGGGTAAGTACTTTAAACTGTTGATCTTGATGATATGATGATGTTAGTATGACTGATTAGTAGTAGAAACTACTCTAGAGACCCAAACTATAGGTTGAATGTACTCGCGAAACAACTTCTTATTAAAATTATTCATAAAACTGTGTTTTAAAGAAAGTGGAATAATGACTAATGCATAACACTTTTAAATCAGATAAGTCGAGACTATAGACATGAGTACTCGAGGTCGGGGTCGTATTACTCGTGGACGTGGTCGGGGTAGGATGGCTGTGTCTGAGCCAGTGAGGTCTGGTCAAGGATCCGAGAATGAGGTACCACCACCCCACCACCACGGTTGGAGTTGAGCATCGAGGATCAAACGGGGATGACGCAGATGTCTCGAGCGATCTTTGCGAGTCCTTGAGAGGGTAGCCGGAATAGGTGGAGGCGCGGGAGCTCAAAAATCATGCACCGGCGACTCAGAGCCAATGGAGCCGAGGTATTTCGAGGTGTTTCGTGTGGCTCCCAAGATGCGAGTATTGGTTAGAAGCGGCGGAACGAATCATGGATGACTTGGATCCGAATGCCGAGGAAAAGCCGAAAGGGATAGTGTCGCTTCTTCGGGATGAGTCATATCGGTGGTGGCTCACGGTGCGGAATAGTCTTTGCAATGGAGGATCTCACTTGGGATTATTTTAAGGCGTGTATCGGAAGAAATATGTTGGGTCTAATTACATTGATGCACAAACGTAAGGCATTTCGAGTTTGGTCCAGGGGAAGTAAGTCCGTATTAGAATATGAGGCGAATTTTTAAGATTGAGCCGGTATGCTAGAGGTATCGTGGCTTCGAACACGAGCGATGTGTCCGGTTCAAGATGGATTGAGGGACGAGTGAGATTGCTGATTGCTCCACATCGGGAGCGAGTTTGTCGTGTGCTAGTTGAAAAGACTAAGATAACGTAAGGGATAAAGGAATCGATAAAGGCGAGGCACGACAAGAATAAACATAAGAGAAGTTTTGGATCATCCGGGTCACCCGGGTAATTCTCGGAAGAGGGTTAGGCAGAGTGGGCCGAATCAATCTAGGAGGCTTGTTACTGCTAATCAGGGACCAGCACAGTGTAACCGATGTGGAAAATTTCATTGGGGCGAATGTTGGACCGGAGGGAAAGGATGTTTTGAGTGTGGTTCACTGGATCATCGTGTGAGAGACTATCCACGTAAGCTAGCCAGGAATCAGTCTGAGGGTCAAGGTCGTGCTCAGCTCAGAAATGAGGGACCGTCACCGAAAGAGGTCATGGTAATGGTAGAGGAGGTAATGGTTCTGGTCGAGGCCACGGAGCATCTGGCAGAGGTGCTGGCAACACTGAGGCAAGACAGCCTGGTTTGGTGTATCTGCAAGAGAGACGTCGAGAGGAGGGCGGCGCACCGGACGTCATAAGCGACGCGTTCTTAATCTTTGGTGAACCATATAACGCTTTGATAGATGTGGGTTCGACACATTCGTATGTTGCTAGTAACATAGTAGAGACTATGAATCTAGACTCGAGACTACTTCTAGGAAGATGACAGTGCCAGCCTGCTGGGTCACTCAGTAGAAGTAAATAAGTCAGTATAGAGATGTACCCCTAGAACTCCAAGGGGTAATGTTTGTAGCTGATCTGATGGAACTACCGTTTGAGGAGTTTGATCTGATTCTTGGGATGGACTGGTTGGTCAAGTATCAAGCAAGTTTGGATTGCGCTGCTAAGCGCATGGTTTTGAAGACAGCTAAGGGCAAAGAGGTGGTTATGATAGGTAATAGAAGAGACTATCTATCCAACGTGGTATCTACGTTGAAAGTTGTGAAGTTGGTCAGGAAGGGCTGTGAGGCATTTGTGGTCCATATGTGTGCGATGGAGGCTGAGGAGTCTAATGTGGGGAATGTCCGCACGGTAAAGGAATATGTTGACGTATTTCCTGAAGAACTTCCGGGATTGCCTCCGGATCGTGAAGTTGAATTTGGTATAGATCTGTTACCCGGAACTGTGCCAGTGTCTATTGCTCCGTATAGGATGGCACCGAAGGAATTAGGGGAATTGAAGGCTCAAATTCAAGAGTTGTTGGATCGAGGTTTCATCTGACCAAGTGTTTCGCCATGGGGAGCACCGGTACTTTTTGTCAAGAAGAAAGATGGTACGATGCGGATGTGTATAGACTATCGCCAGTTGAATAAGCTGACGATCAAAAATAAGTATCCTTTGCCGAGGATAGATGACTTGTTTGATCGACTTAAGGGGCAGCGGTTTTCTCAAGATTGATTTAAGGTCCGGATATGATCACCAAGGTGAAAGAGAGGCTGATATCCATAAGACGACATTTCGCACTCGGTATGGGCACTACGAGTTTACGTAATGCCGTTTGGGTTGACTAACGCTACCGGCGGCATTCATGGACATGATGAATCGGGTATTCCAGCCAGCTTTTGGACCAGGTTTGTTGTGGTATTTATAGACGATATTTTGGTATACTCCAAGTCGGAGGAGGAGCATGATGCGCATTTGCGAGTAGTGTTGCGATTTTGAGGAAAAAGCGACTTTATGCAAAATTTAGTAAGTGCGAGTTACGGCTTAGGAGGTGACTTTCTTGGGTCACGTAGTATCACCGAGGGGATTAGAGTGGATCCTCGAAAGATTGAGGCGATGTTGGATTGGAATCCGCCTAAGTCGATGGTGAGATTCGAGTTTCCTAAGTCCAAGCGGGGTATTATCGAAGATTCGTGGAAGGATTTTCTTTGATAGCGACCTATGACTAAGTTATTGAGGAAAGGAATTCCATTTGTGTGGACCGAGAAGCGACAAGGAAGTTTTGACAAGTTGAAGAAGATTCTGATCAAGCTCCGGTTTGATTCAACTTGAGGCGAGCAAGGAATTCACGGTTTCTTGTGATGCATCACATACTTGTTTGGGATGTGTGCTTTGATGCAGAGGAAGGGAAGGTAGTGGCTTATGCATCTCATCGATTGAGACCACATGAAGTTAACTATCCAACGCATGACTTGGAATTAGCTGCGAGTGGTTTTTGCTTTGAAGATATGGAGACACTATTTGTATGGAGAGAAGTCGATAGTCTACACGGATCACAAGAGTCTTAAGTATCTTTTGACTTAGAAGGATTTGAACTTGAGGCAGCGTAGATGGATAGAGTTGTTGAAGGACTACGATCGTTCGATTGAGTATCATCCGGCAAGGCTAACGTGGTGGCGAGCGCGTTAAGCCGAAAGGTTGTATCATACTTAAGATCGATGTTTGCTCATCTTAGCTTATATGACGATGGGAGTCTTTTGGCTGAATTGCAAGTCAAGCCGACTTGGTTAGAGCAGATCAAGGAGAAACAGTTAGAGGATGATGGTTTGAATGATCGGAGGTTACAGAGTTCGAATGGTGGTTTAGAGGATTATAGTTTGTTCAAGGATGGAGTATTGTGTTTTAAAGGAAGAGCTTGTATGCCAAAGGATGTTGAGTTGAGGCAAAGGATTCTTCGGACGCACATAGCAGCCCATACGCTATGCATCCCGGAGGTAGCAAGATGTATCGGGATTTAAGAGAGCGCTTTTGGTGGCAGTGTCCGGCGTGAGGTAACCGAGTTTGTGGGTAAATGTCGACGTGTCGTAGGTCAAGGCGAGCATCGGTTGCCATCCGGTTTACTTCAAAGGTGAAGATTCCATAGTGGAAGTGGGAGAAAGAATCACTATGGACTTTGTCGATGGATTACCCTTTACACCTAGTAAGAAGGACTCGGTTTGGGTGATTGTGGATCGTCGACTAAGTCGACTCATTTTATTCCGGTAAGGGTGGATTATTCGCCGTGGTTAGCTAAGTTGTATGTGGCGGAAATAGTGAGGTTGCACGGTGTACCAGTGTCGATCATCTCAGACAGAGATCCTAGATTTACGTCGAGGTTTTGGAGAGCGTTACATCAGGCTTTGGGTACGCGGTTGGATTTTCGTACCGCATTTCATCCACATCGACGGGCGATCGGAAAGAGTTATCTGATTTTTAGAGGATATGTTGAGAGGTTGTGTATTGGACTTGAGGCAAATGGGAAGAGTTTTTACCATTAGCGAGTTTGCATACAACAATAGTTATCAGGCAAGCATTAAGATGGCACCATATGAGGCGTTGTATGGTAGGAGGTGTCGCACACCTACATGCTGGACCGAGTTGAGTGAGCGTCAAATGTTAGGACCAGAGTTGGTTGCAAAAACCGAAGATAAGGTGAAGTTGATTCAAGCTCTGTTGAAGGAAGCTTCGGATAGGCAGAAGTCATATGCCGATCTCAAGCGGAGGGATATAGAGTTTGCCATGGGTGACAAAGTTTTTTTGAAGGTCTCGCCATGGAAGAAAGTGTTAAGATTTGGGAGAAAAGGCAAGTTAAGTCCAAGGTTTATTGGACCATATAAGGTGTTGAGACGAGTGGGACCAGTAGCCTATCAGCTCGAGTTGCCATCAGAGCTGAGTCAGATTCACGATATGTTCCATGTCTCCATGCTTAGACGCTATCGTTCGATCCATCGCATGTCGTGGCGATGAGGAAATAGAGGTGAGTCCAGTTTGACGATAGAAGAAGAACTCGTGCGATTCTAGATCGAGATGTGAAAGTTTTGCGTAGGAAGTCTGTTCCTTTAGTGAAGGTTTTATGGCGGAATCATGGCGTGGAAGAAGCTACGTGGGAACCGGAGGATGCGATGAGGCAGCAGTACCCTCAACTCTTTTGATCAGGTAATTTCGAGGACGAAATTTTCTTAAGGGGGTAGAATTGTAACATCCTAAAAATATTAGAGTATCATCTTGTTATTTGTGTTAGCTCGGATATGATTGTTATTGTGTGCTTAGTATATTTGTGTGAAGGCTTGGAAATATTAGCTAAGCTAGAATAATTTTTAGTGTGGAAAATTTAGTGAAGTGGATTAAGTGAGCTTGACACTTAAGATAATTTAAGTGTTAAATTAAAGCACATGAGGAGTTAGTGGCATAGTGGATAAGGAGCTTGAAAGGTTGCTTGAGGGAAGTGGTTCGAGTAGCATGGAAAGCATATTGAGGATTTTATTTTTGTACATCCTAGCATTAAGTGTCGGTCAACTATACATATGGATAAGATGGACAACTTTCTTTTTATGACAAGAAGACTTAAGGTTATGGTAAGCATGAAATAAGGGATAGAATTGCAAGATTTTGGGGATAAAATTCCTTCAACTTTGGGAATGTAGAGGATCTCAAGGCTTTGCTTAAGGAAGATGTTTTGGAAACTATTCCAATGCCTTTAGTGCATGTATGTGGACGGCATGTGTGGCTAGAGGGGTGGCCGAATGTTGATAGGAGGTTTGGGGGGGATATTTGGCCAACTTTAGCAATTGTGCACCTTTTGGCATATTTTTCTCTTCCTCTCCAAACAAATCCCTCTTTGGCCGAATGCACCATAAGCATTTTGTGCAATTTTACTTTTGGTTTTAGCTCTCATTTTGTTTGCACCAAATACTATTTTCTTTCTCTCATTTTTCCTTTTGAAACCGAAAACTCATTTTTACATTTTGTGCATTTTCTTTTTCTACAAACTAGGTGCTTGGCCGAACTTTTTCTCCCATCTCTCTCTTTTCTTCTTTTGATATTTGCTCAACCACATTTCCTTTTTCTTTCATTTGGCCGAACCTCTTTCTTCCCCAAACTCACTTTTCTTTTCTTCCATTGTTGCTAAAACCGAATCCTCTCTCTCATTTTTTTATTCTCTTTTCTACTCACATACTTCCTTACTTTTTATACACATATCTTTCTTCTTTCATAACCATATTGCCGAAACTTCCCACTCCCTTTTTGTATTGTTTTGGCCGAATATCAACAAGGGTAGGTCTTCATTTGGTTTTCTTCAATCGGTTTTGGAAAAAGGGTAAGTGTTCATGACCGTTTTTCCTTCATTTTTTTTTCTTTTCTATGTCGTTTTCTTGTGGTCAAAGGCCGAACCTATGGACATTTGTTGCAAGGTTCTAACTATTATTAGGAACCGATTATTCTTATAGGCTCTTTGGGACTTTGGAAGCATTTGATCTAAGCCTTACTTCTCTAGCAATCAAAGTTGGTAAGTCAAGTGGTAAGGATTCTTGTCGATTCATCATTCTTTTAATTGTTGAAAAGCCAAAGGCTATTGGGATTAAGATGTGATGTTGGCCGAATGGTTTTGCTTATAATCTTGTGGTTTGGTCGAATGTAGGACAAGGTGATCTAGTGAGGTAGATCGGGTCTATGGAAGTTAGTATTTGCGTTAGTGAAAGGTGTGTATCTTACACACTTTATAACTTGGTTTATATATATATATATGTGTGTTAAATAACTATTCAAGTTGTTAAAGCCGAAACTATGAGATATTGATATGATACCTTGATGGGTATGAGCAAGGATATGGGTAAGTCCGTTTCGATATGATGTTGCTATATGTTGTTTAATATCACGATCTACGATATGTATTGGTTATATGTTCATATCAAAGTATATTGACATGATTTGTTTATCTATTGCATTGGTATGGGCAATATGAGAGGAGGGGGAAGATTGATATTCGTGTCTTCGGACACCAGAGGTTTGGCACCTCCAGTGATTTGGTATCACATTTGTGTCTTTGGGACACCAGAGGTTTGGCACCTCATAGCGACTCATCCTCGTGGATTAACACCACCGTGGGTTGGCCCCACTTTTGAGATATGGGATTGTCGCCATGATTTGGTATCACACGTGGGTTGGCCCCACAACTTGATTATTCGTGACTTTGGTCACCAAAGATTTGGTATCACATTTGTGTCTTTGGGACACCAGAGGTTTGGCACCTCATAGCGACTCGTCCACGTGGATTAACACCACCGTGGGTTGGCCCCACTTTTGAGATATGGGATTGTCGCGCGGTGATTTGGTATCACAAGTGGGTTGGCCCCACAACTTGATTATTTGTGACTTTGGTCACCGGTGGTTTGGCACCACCAGGTGGTTTGGTACCACACGGGGTAGAAAAAGAGTTACGGATGGCTAGGTTGGGTGCATAATATATATATTGCTTGGTTATAATTTGTGTAAGTATGTGGTATTTACCCGGAGAGGGAATATGCACTGAGTCTTGGTGACTCACCTTCTCCCTTACTTTTTCAGTAATTCGTAAATTCGCGGATGAGGAGCCTAAGAACTCGAGGAGGCCATGCAATGAAATTTGGTTTTACATGAACTTCCATTTGGGTACTTGATTTTAATTTGGTTTTCATTTTTATGGGTTTGTAATAAGGCCTCTTTAATTATGTTTTTGGATTATTTATATGCTTTGGATTTGTTTTAGGAATAACTTGCAAATTACATGATTGATTTAATGATATGTGAACAAAGTTTTCTAAAATACAAAGCGCGATGGTTTTAAAACGTTACCATCGGGTAACCTAAATAAATTGATAATTTTTAACAACTTAAGTATTTTCGATAACTCAAACTATTTTACAAAACTTAAGTTTCCAAATTTCTATTAGATACGATTTTCAACCTAATTGCTTTAGTTTCTCTTTAATTTATAAATGGTTTACTTAATCTAAGTTTGTGACTAAGTTTTAAAAATCTATTTACGGAATTGCAAAGTAAAATATCAGTTTTCAACTTAATTTTTTTTTTTACGAATTTAGAATAATAAAAAGTTTTTCACTCAAATTTTATCGTTAACTTGTTTTTCTTCAAAACATTTTCCTTCGTGGCATGCCAGATTCGGTCATGGCGTATTGACCAGGTTTGGGGTGTTACACTCTGGCGCTGAATCCGTAAGTTTTCTGAACACTTTTGTCTGTTTAGAAATTGAAATGCGATAAGTTAAGAAATACTGTGACTACTTTAGAAATTAGACTATACCACTCTAGATAGAGCAAACTGAAGCTAAAGGGGGCTGAAATTGTAGTGAAACTTCGATCTGCATAAAACTGTTAGTTCTGATAAAACGCAAATAGACAATGGGCACAAGAGATACACGCGAACGTGGTTCAAGAGGCTGTAATAATGTTTTGAAATCAGAGTGCGCAGCGGAAGCGTCATGGTGAAGTCTGTGTGGTGCGACTATTCTGACAGTTGGAAATTTCAGGGAAGAAATTTCTTTAAGGGGGGGTGAATTGTAACGCCCCAAATTTTGGCCTAAAAGAAATGGGCCTTAAGTGTGGGATCAGCTAGGAGACTGCACATAAATATTTATGTGTGCAAGAAAATGTCACAAATTGCTTGTTTGCTTTAATGGCTAAGTTATTTGGGTGTGTATGGGAGTGTTTGAGAAGCCTGGGTTCAAGTCTTAGCTTTTGCAAAATTTTTAGTTTTTCTCTTAAATGAATCTGGACACTGGCATATAGGTTTTTTAAATAATAATGCTTGTTTATGACACAAGAAGAGCTTGTGGTCTAGTGGCATGGTGGCGTGTTGTGTACCTAAGAGGTCTGAGGTTCAAGTCCTGGGTTGCGCAAGGGGGTATTTATTTTGCTGCATGAGCTGTGTAGGTAGTAGAGTTGGATTGAAACACAGCTAAGGGGAGTTTGAATAGATTTGAATGGTGTTTGAACTAGTCATGGAGAGATTCAAGGAGGGATAAGGGGAGAGAATCAAAGAGTTTGAGTGAGAGGAGAGTTGTGCCGATTTGGGTGTCTGGCTACTTAGATTTTCGGCAGTGATTTCTTTTGGGTATAGTCCTTGTTCGGCTCTTTCTTTTGGCATTTTTGTTTTATTCTTTTTTTCTCCCTGGCTGAATTGTCCTTTTGGGTCTTGGCATCGTAAGTTATTTGGTCGATTCCTGGTAAGTCAAGTGCCCCTCGGTACCTTTTTGGATTCCTTTTTTACTTTGCTATTTTTCCTTTCAGCCGAATTCATTCTTCTCCCTTATTTCTCCTTTACTTCTTCTCAACTGTTCTCCTTTCCTCTTTGACTGAGTGGCCCTCTCTCTTTTTCTTTCTCTGCTGTACCAGTCGATTTGGTAGTGGTCGACGATCTCTTCTCCTGTTCATAACACTGTGGTAAGCCGAATCCTACATCTCATTTTTTCCCCTCTCTCTTTTGTTTCTCTGCTTTTCCAATATAGACTGAATGTCGTAAATCTTGTCCTGTTATTTCGAAACCCTGTGGATGATAGTCTCTGACAATCAGTGGAGCGTCGACTGCCTTACTTCTCTGTACATCTCTGCCTTCTGCTTCGAATACCCTTTTGGCCGAATACTGTGGGGTAAATAGATTGTTTTGTAGTATTGGCTGAATACCCAATCTGCTCTAACTCTAACTCTTTGGACTATGGGCATCAATTCAAGCCTTGTATTACACAAGTATGGCTAGTGAAATCTGTCTTACACGCAGTAAATCGAGAAGAAGGGTGTGATCGTTTTCAACTAGCGATCTAAGAGTAAAAATCGCGTAACTTTTGGTCAAGGTAAGTGGTGATATCGGTTTGGGGATTTAGTGTTAATGATCTAAAGGATGAGAGGCTGATTGTGTTGGGATGATTGTAGGTTGGTCACGCGTGGGGTAAACTGTTCATTGCGTAAACAGCTGTGTAGTCACACCCCTCTCTTCTGTGAATCGACAAAAGCCGAAAAGCCAAAACTTCGGCATTTGTGGCCCCACGAGCATGCGATCGCTCGTGTGGTAAACTGAGCCCACCAATTGTGGGCGATAGACTGTAGAGGCCACCACGAGTGTTCTCGTGCTCTTGGGCCAACATGGGCCTCGTTTGGCTGAAATGGGCTGTGTGGGCCTAATAGGGCTCGTGGGCCCTACACGATAAAATCCACGATAAGTGGCAAATACTGGACTGGGCTATGTAGTTCGCATAGTCGTGACTGAATTTGGGCTAAATTGGCCACACGAGCGTGTGGGCCCATGTGGGCCGAATAATGGGCCTTGGGCCCATTTACACTGTTATGACCATTTAGGTTATCTGTGTCGCTCGAGGTGACTGTAGACCTTCGGAGAGGTCGTTATCTGCACCGAGACCCCAAAAAAGTAAAATGACCTTAATGCCTCCGTAGGGTAAAATGACCATAATGCCCCGTAGGGTAAAATGACCGTAATGCCCCCGTAGGGTAAAATGACCGTAATGCCCTTGTAGGGTAAAATGACCGTAATGCCCCTGTAGTGTAAAATGACCGTAATACCCTTGTAGGGTAAAATGACCATAATACCCCCAAAGGGTAAAATGACTTTTGCCCCTCGAGGGTAAATAACTGATTTGTTTGTGATTTAAATGACTGATTTGCCTGTGATTTAAATGACTGATTTGCCTGTGATTTGTATGACTGATTTGCCTGTGATTTCTATGACTGATTTGTCTGTGATTTGTATGATTGATTTGTCTGTGATTTGTATGACTGATTCTGAGCATGGCATTCTGGATACACGATACTGCATGGGGTTGGGATACTGTTATGGAGGAAGTATACTATACTGGTGGCTCTGCCACATATCACATATCGGCGGCTTTCTTTGCGTTCATCGTCATCGTAGCTTTGTTTGCGATATCATTCGCTTGCCGGCTATCTTGCGATATTGGTGTCTTTGGTGGGTGGGTCGATTTTATCCCCACATGGTGTGTTGGTTGGTACGGTGGTGTGTTGGTTGGATTGGGGTGGGTTGCATATTTGCACCGTCATCGATCTCAGTTGGGCTTAGGCCCACACTATTACTGAAATGGGCTATGGCCCACACTGCATTGTTACTGAATAGGGCCAAGGCCCAGACTATTACTGCATATATTGTTACTGACTGACTGATAGGGGATTACACACTGATTTTTCGTAAACTCACCCTTTCTTTTAACTGTACATGTAATCCCCAGCCTTAGACGATTTGGAGCCGCGAGAGACTCGGAGGTGGCCACACAATCGCTGATGTTCTGCTTTAGACTTATTTATTTAAATTTCTTATTGGGCTATTGATTCTTTAATAAGGCCTCTTAAACCTAAGATATGTTATTTTGGCTTTACTTATTTGATACTTAACTGATAGTGATAGAACGCTGGTTTTTAAAAAGATTAACTATTTTCAAAACACCGCGTTTTCGCAACATTTTTTATATTGCTTCTACAACAAACAATGTTTTTAAAGTAAAGACGTTTTAATTGGTTAGTAAATGGTTAAGATGATTTGAGTTTTAACAAAGAGATTTCAACTCAGAAACGAATTTCTACCAACAAGTCCAATTTTCGAAAGACACATCAACGTGACACGCCAGATTCAGCCATAACGTCTAGGCCAGGTTTAGGGTGTTACATACTCTGCCCTGCATTTCTCTTAATTTGATCTTTCAATACAATCTTGTAATTTTTATATTATTCATGATCCAATAATAACATACAGAATAACACATGGTATCGATTAAGCATTTAAACATATCAAATTTAATGCTTATTAACATACGAACTTACCTCGATATGAAACGACGGAATAAGTCAATTACTCGATTATCTTGCTTTTCCCCCGATCTAATTCCGAATCTCATCTTCCTTGATCTATAACAACACATTTAATTTATTTATTCATCATGCTACTCAAATTAGCCAAATTTCACATTTTTGGTAAAATTACATTTTTACCCCTAAACTTTGTCATATTTACACTTTTTCCCCTAGGCTCGTTAATTGAAATGTGTTCAATTTATTTACTACCCATGCATAGCCAAACCTTTTTCATGCTTATAGCAGCCCACATTTTCCATTATTTCACACCTCTACCACCTATTTTACAACTTTTACAAAATGGTCCATTTTATGTGTTTTCATGAAAATCACTTAACAAAAGTTGTTTATTTAACAACCAAGATTCATTTTCTTCCAAAAAAATGCAGCAAACAACAAGAATATTCTCATGGCAAAAACCTAGGCTTTCAACCATTTTGCAATATAGTCCCCTCATTAGCTAGATTAAGCTACAAGGGTTCCAAAAATACAAAAATCATCAAAAATGACCATCAAAATCACTTACTTGTGAGGGTTAGAAGTTGCTGAAATTTTCAAGCTTCCATGGCCATTTCCTTGGGTAAGAATCAGTGGAGAAGAAAGAGAAATAAAAAGATGGTAGCTTTTGCTATTTTGTCTTATTATACCTATTAACTTATTTACTAATTTAACCTTTTAATAACTTCACCAAATCCACCTACTACATGTCCATTTTTGTCTCCTCACTTTTCTATTGGTATAATTACCATGCAAGTGCTCATACTTTTCAATTCTATAGCTATTTAGTGCCTTTATCAATTAGACCTCAAGTTTTGCACCTTACGCGATTTAGTCCTTTTTGTCAAATTGAGCACTCAAACGAGGAAATTTCTTTATGAAAATTTCACACAACTTTAGTATCATACAATAGACATCAAAATAATAATAAAATAAATTTTTTGATGTCAGATTTGTGGTCCCGCAACCACTGTTCTGACTAGGCCCAAAATCAGAATGTTACATGTAACAACCCATTTTTTAGTGAAATCAAAATAGTGGTTTCGGGACCACAAATCCAATCTGAAAATAAAGTTTATTTTTATTTTATTATATGGTCTGTATTATGATAGACATGTCGTGTGAAAATTTTGATTCGAAAATTTTATCGATTAAGTGTTTAATTATGAGAATGACTAAATAGCATAAAACGCGAAAGTCGAATTTTAGTAGCTATAAGGATTAAATTGTAACACCCCAAACCCGGCCCAGATGTTACGGCTGAATCTGGCGATCTCACATTGAAGTGTTTTTTGAAAACTTAGTTTCTTTGGAAATCCCATGCTTATTATTAAATCTCGTTTATGAATCTTAACAGAAATTTAGGGAATCTTGTTCTTTTAAAACTCAAGTTGTTTTTTAGCAAAACATTGATCATATCAGTTTATTACTATACTTTAAAACCATGATGCAGAAGCTTTTATAGTACGTTACGAAAATGTGGTGTTTTGGAAAACAATTATCTTTTAAAAAATTGCGTCCTAATACTACTCAGATGTGAATTGAAATAAATAAAGTCCCCCAGATTAAAAGTTATAATTTAAAGAGGCCTTATTACAAAACAATTACCCAAATTAAATTTATTGGAAATAAAACTCAAATATAAAAATAGGTGCGGTTGTGTGGCCACCTCCGAATCCCTCGCAGCACCGATCCGCCTAAGATTGGGGATTACCTGTACAGATAAACAAAAGGGTGAGTTTACGAAAACTCAGTGTGTAATCCCATATAAGAAAAATGGCCAATCAGGCCGAAAGCAAGTACAGTCTGGCCTAAGCCCAAATCAATAACAGTTCAGTTCAGTTGGGCCTTAGCCCATTACAATATCAATATCAGTGTGGGCCTTAGCCCATAACAATGATCGATGATCGATTGTAGGCATGCAATCAGAAATCCTACCCATCCAGCCTCTACATTCCACTCCGTCCAGCCCAACACTCCATGTGGGGATAAAATCACCCACCCATCCCTACATTCCAAAAATTAGCACCGGTTGCGGCACTAACAAATATTTGCAAAGCAGCGATCTGATACTTCCTCCAATCATAATAATCCCATCCCATGCAACATATCACACATGAATGCAACATACATATATATATCATGGCATGCTCATATATGGTCATACATAACATAGGGGCATAACAATCATTTTACCATAGGGGCATAACAGTCATTTTACCATAGGGGCATAGCAGTCATTTTATCAGTCTGGGTTCTCGGTGTACTTATCGACCCATCAGTAGGTCCACAGTCATCTCGGGCGACCTGTGCAACCTTAACAGTCAAATAGTGCAAATGGGCCCAAGGCCCATAATGCGGGCCCATGTGGGCCCAAACGCTCGTGTGGCCCACATAGCCCAGAAATGCTCTCGACCATGTACTTTACACAACTTGGCCCAATATTCTCCACACGTTCGTGTGGTTTACCCGTGTGGGGCTCACAAGCCCGTTGGGCCCACACGGCCCATTTCGGCCCAACGTGGCCCAAAACGGCCTAAGACCACGAAATTGCTCATGGTGGCCTCAACAGTCTAACGCCCACGTTTTAGGTGTTCAGTTTACCACACGATCGAACACACGCTCGTATAGTGTCAATTATTATACTTTTTTCGGCTTCTGCCGGTTTACGATTTGGGCAGTGTTTACACACCTGGTTTCGATTGGTCACGAACAGTCGCTCAAGCACTCGCCAACCTACATTTGGTCAATCAAACCCCACAATCAGTCCTACTTTACGGTT
The DNA here is from genome assembly GCA_025698515.1 of Gossypium sturtianum. NCBI lineage: Eukaryota > Viridiplantae > Streptophyta > Magnoliopsida > Malvales > Malvaceae > Gossypium > Gossypium sturtianum. Next base: position 93,222,692 of record CM046949.1, read on the forward strand.
ACAAGAAACCCGAAATCACCAATCCATTCATAGAGTAGCGTTACCTTCAATCGAACCACTGGGATTCCCCATGAATCTTAGTCTTTAGCGATTGATTAGGAGTTCCTAGAATCCTTCCTTAACTGCCATACAATTGCTATCAGTTAACACTTAAGGTAGAAGAAGAAAGGGAATGATGATTCTTTTATAGAACTTATCGAATGAGAGCAAGAGAACCGAACAGAGGATGGATTCGGTACTAGCACAGCCTTTCACCTTCGATTTACAGCTGTCAAACACAGTTAAACAATACCCCACTTAGTAACTCAAAAGCCGAAACTTCCAGTGCTATACTAACTTACCGAAAAGAAAGGAGTCAATCGGTAAAAGAAGAGGATTGGTTTCGAAAGAAATCAAAATTGAAAATTGGCAGCACAATACTTGAGGGAGAAGAATAGAATCGGTTTAAGGGAAAAGAGAGAAAAGAAATCGAATGAGGCAACTAAGGTCTATTCGGCCAACACAGGAGAAAGAAGAAAAGAGAAGATAAAAAGAAAAGATGTGTTCAGCCAATGAGAAAGGTTGTCAAAAAGGAAAAAGTGAGCAGAAAAAAAAGATGCCAAAAGAACCTATCACATTCGGCCAAAGAGAGAAAAAAACACCAAATGAGCAGTATACCTCTCTTGGCCGAATTCTTGAGTGCCAGAGTCCAATTTCAGCAAAAAATTCCTCCCCTCTAATCTCTTTGATTTCCTCCTAAAATCCCTCCTCAAATCTCTCCACCTGATCACACCTCCCCCCAGCCACTCAATTCGAATTCACCTCAACCACTGCAGTGTTTCAGTCGAACTCCAACACCTCCACGGCACAGAAAAAAAATAAAAACTCCCTTACCTTCAGCAAGATTCGAACCTTAGACCACTAGCATGGGTAACACGCCACTTACCCCATAGACCGGCAAGCTCCTTATGTCTTGTTATACACACAATATTTTAAAAGCCTACTAACACAAGGCAAGGGTTTTATTCCCTAAAAACCAAAAATTTGTACAAGCTCAGGCTTGAACCCAAGACTTCTCAAACACTCCCAAACACACCAAAATCACTTAACCACTGAAGTAGACCAGTACTTAGTGTTACAACCATACAAAAATAGTTACCTAGATTTTGGGGCGTTACAACTCTACCCCCTAAAAGGGAATTTCGACCTCGAAATTTACCTACTCAAAATAGATCTGAGTCCTAAGCTCCACTAACTCCTTCGGTGCCATTCTATAGGGAGCAATGGACACCGGAGCTGTACCCGGTATGAGCTTAATCCCAAATTCAACTTCACAGTTTGGAGGTGGTCCAGGTAGTTCATCGGGAAAAACATCCGAAAAATCTTTGACTATCCTGATGTCTTTAACAGTCGAAATCTAAGAATCAGAAACATCGATGTAGGCTATATACGCCTCGCAACCCTTACGAACCAACTTCCCGGTCTTCAGGGAAAAAATCACATTTGACAGATAATTCCGACGCTCCTCTATTACCACCACCTCATCACCCTCCACATTTTTAAGTACCACCCGTTTAGTAGCATAATCCAAATTCACTTGATGCTTAACCAGCCAATCCATGCCCAGTATTAAGTCGAATTCTCCAAATGGAAGTTTCATTAAATCCGCCAAAAAGATGATTCCTTGAACCTCCAAAGGTACATCTCTGAACAATTTATTTACCTTAACTTACTGCCCTAAAGGACTCAACACAGTAACCTCACTCACAGTGGTTTCAACCATTAAACCTAAAGTCTCAGACACCGAGCATGCTATATACGAATGCGTAGACCCAACATCAATCAGTGCAGTATAAGGTACATTATAGATAAGGAACATACCAGTAATAACATCTGGGGCATCTCCGTCCTCTCGGTGACGTGTAGCATAAACAAGAGCTGGCTGCCTCGCCTCAGCATGACCATCACCTCTACTCGGTGCTCCACAACCACGGTCCATAGCATTTCCATCTCTGGCCTGCCCACGGCCTCTCGGTGGCTGCTGCACACCTCTCGGCGGTTGAACAGTACCCCGACCTGTAACTTGCATCTGTTTGGACCTCCATGGACAATCTCCGATACGGTGGTCTAATGATCCGCATCGCAAACATGCTCCAATCCTTTTCCAGCACTTGCCCTGATGGCTTCTACCACAGTCAACACATGGTTGCAGTCCAGTAGCTGTATTAGGGGCCCCAATTCTGACCGGCCCATCCACTCTGGCCTTTTTCTTCTGCCCCTGAACAGAACTTGAGGGCTCCAAATCAATCTTACTCCTACCCTTTTCTCTATTCTGACGCTAAGTATGCTTCACCTCCTCGGTGATCTTCGCCTTATTTACCAGTGTGGCAAAATCTCGCTCCCTCTGTGGAGCTATCAAAACTCTCAGACTATCTCTGAGGCCGTCCTCGAAACGGACACACCGCTTATAATCAGTTGCCACCATCCCACATACATAGCAACTTAATCGTGAAAATTCAGCTTTATATTCAGCCACTAATTTATCCCCCTGAGTCAGATTTAGGAACTCCCTCTTCCAGGCATCCACATAACTAGCGCCCACATACTTCCCTTGGAAAGCAGTCTTGAAGAATTCCCATGTCAATCAGTCAGCCTGAGCACCCTCTTTAATTGTAAGCCACCACTGATAGGCTTCATCTCGCAGCAATGACACTGCCCCTTTTAGTTTCTTTTCGGGGGTGCGGTCGAGGTCATCCATGATCCTCTCTGTGGCCTCAATCCAATATTCAACCATGTTAGGGGCAACTCTAGCAATACCCTTAAAAATCTCAGCCCCATTAGAACGGAGTTATTTCGTGACTGACCCACGGCCCACCATACCAGTATTGGGCCCAGCGACCCTCTCCAGAATTCGTAGCATAGCTTGGGACAATGTGTCGTCCCCAGTCACTCGATCGTGAGATCCAGTCTCAGTCACAGGTGAAGCCGGTGCCTCACTAGCTTCAGCGTTAGGCATGTGGCCCAATGACGAAGACCCAGCCCGAGCACCTCTACGGCCTCTGCCACGGCCTCTTGTACCCCTTCCACGAGTACCTCTGGTGCTCATTATCTATTTGCGTATTATCTGAACTAATAGTTTTATGCAGATCAATTTACAGTTTCAGTTATTTATTAGCAAAGTTTTATGCAAATCATTATCAGTAATTCAGAGTTCGTTTTCGTAGATCGCAGTCCTTCTACAGTCTTCAGTTCACACTTACTAGAGTGTTTTAGTACTGTCTTCTACCTACAGTAGTATTAGTATTTATAGCATTTCAGTTTAAAACAAACAATAGTTTCAGGAGACTTACAGGATCGACGCTAAAGACTCGATGTACCACACATTCAGTAAAATATTTCAAAATACTTTCAAATCATTTGGAATAGTTCTTTTTTTTTTAAATTCAAAGTTTTAGAAATACACAAAAACCACAGTCGAGTTTTGCAACCTGGCTCTGATACCTCTAAATGTAACACCCCAAACTCAGCCCAGACGTTATGGCCGAATCTGGCGATATCACATTGAAGTGTTTTTCGAAAACTTAGTTTCTTTGGAAAACCCATGCTTATTATTAAATCTCGTTTATGAATCTTAACAGAAATTTAGGGAATCTTGTTCTTTTAAAACTCAAGTTGTTTTTTTAGCAAAACGTTGATCATATCAGTTTGTTACTATACTTTAAAACCATGATGCGGAAGCTTTTATAGTACGTTACGAAAACGTGGTGTTTTGGAAAACAATTATCTTTTGAAAAATCGCGTCCTACTACTACTCAGATGTGAATTGAAATAAATAAAGCCCCCCAAATTAAAAGTTATAATTTAAATAGACCTTATTGCAAAACAATTACCCAAATTAAATTTATTGGAAATAAAACTCAAATATAAAAATAGGTGCGGTTGTGTGGCCACCTCTGAATCCCTCGCAGCACCGATCCGCCTAAGATTGGGGATTGCCTATACAGATAAACAGAAGGGTGAGTTTACAAAAACTCAGTGTGTAATCCCATATAAGCAAAATGGCCAATCAGGCCGAAAGCAAGTACAGTCTGGCCTAAGCCCAAATCAATAATGATTCGATTCATTGGGCCTTAGCCCATTACAAGATCGTCGATATCGGTGTGGCCCTTAGCCCAAATGCATCGATATCAATGTAGGCATGCAATCGTAAATCCTACCCATCCAGCCTCTACACTCCACTCCGTCCAGCCCAACACTCCATGTGGGGATAAAATCACCCATCCATCCCTACACTGCAAAAATTAGCACCGGTTGCGGCACTAAACAGTATTTGCAGCAGACTGCCAGTACAGTACACTTCCTCCAATCATAATAATCCCATCCAATGCAACATATCGCACATGAATGCAACATACATATATATATATCATGGCATGCTCATATATGGTCATACATAACATAGGGGCATAACAGTCATTTTACTATAGGGGCATAATAGTCATTTCACCATTGGGGCATAACAGTCATTTTATCAGTTTGAGGTCTAGGTGTACTTACCGACCCATTAGTAGGTCCACAGTCGTCTCGGGCGACCCGTCTAACCTTAACAGTCAAACAATGCAAATGGGCCCAAGGCCCATAATGCAGGCCCATGTGGGCCCACACACTCGTGTGGCCCATATAGCCCAGAAATGCTCTCGGCCATGTAATTTACATAGCTTGGCCCAATATTCTCCACACGTTCGTGCGGTTTACCCATATTGGGCCCACAAGCCTGTTGGGCCCACACGGCCCATTTCGGCCCAACGTGGCCCAAAACGGCCTAAGACCACGAAATCGCTCATGGTGGCCTTAATAGTCTAATGCCCACGTTTTAGGCGTTCGGTTTACCACACGAGTGAACGCACGCTCGTATAGCGTCAATTGTCATACTTTTTCCAGCTTTTGCTTGTTTACGATTTGGGCAGTGTTTACACACCTGGTTTCGATTGGTCACGAACAGTCGCTCAAGCACTCGCCAACCTACATTTGGTCAATCAAACCCCACCATCAGTCCTACTTTACGGTTAACAAGAAACTCGAAATCATTAATCCATTCATAGAGTAGCGTTACCTTCAATCAAACCACAGTGATTCCCCACGAATCTTAGTCTTTAGCGATTGATTAGGAGTTCCCAGAATCCTTCCTTTACTGCCATACAATTGCTATCAGTTAACACTTAAGGCAGAAGAAGAATGGGAATGATGATTCTTTTATAGAACTTACCGAATGAGAGCAAGAGAACCGAACAGAGGATGGATTCGGCACTAGCACAGCCTTTCACCTTCGATTTACAACTGTCAAACACAGTTAAACAATACCCCACATAGTAACTCAAAAGCCAAAACTTCCAGTGCCATACTCATTTACTGAAAAGAAAGGAGTCAATCGGTAGAAGAAGAGGACTGGTTTCGGCAGAAATCAGAATTGAAAATCGGCAGCACAACACTTGAAGGAGAAGAGGAGAATCGATTTAGGGGAAAAGAGAGAAAAGAAATCGAATGAGGCAACTAAGGTCTGTTCGGCCAACACAGGGGAAAGAAGAAAAGAGAAGATTAAAAGAAAAGAAAAGGTGTGTTCAGCCAACGAGAAAGTTTGTCAAAAAGGAAAAAGTGAGCAGAAAAAAAAGATACCAAAAGAACCTACCACATTCGGTCAAAGAGAGAAAAAAACACCAAATGAGCAGTATACCTCTCTTGGCCGAATTCTTGACTGCCAGAGTCCAATTTTGGCACAAACTCCCTCCCCTCTCATCTCCTTGATTTCCTCCTAAAATCCCTCATCAAATCTCTCCACCTGATCACACCTCCCCTCAGCCACTCAATTCGAATTCACCTCAACCACTGCAGTGTTTCAGTCGAACTCCAACACCTCCACGATACAGCAGCAAAATAAACACTCCCTTTCCTTCAGCAAGATTCGAACCTTAGACCACTAGCATGGGTAACATGCCACTTACCCCCTAGACCAGCAAGCTCCTTATGTCTTGTTATACACACAATAATTTAAAAGCCTACAAACTCAAGGCAAGTGTTTTATTCCCTAAAAACCAAAATTTTGCACAAGCCTAGGCTTGAACCCAAGACTTCTCAAACACACCCAAATCACTTAACCACTGAAGCAGACCAGTACTTAGTGTTACAACCATACAAAAATAATTACCTAAATTTTGGGGCGTTACATAAATAGCTATAGAATTCAAAACTAGAGGTCTTTATATGGTAATTAGACCATTAAAGAAAAGTATGTAGATTTTTGGTGACTCACCCATGGAAAAATTAGAAAAGAGTAGGGACTAAATCAGAAATCACAAAAATTAAAAGATGATAATTAATTAAAAAGGAATTATCATCTTATTTTCATGTCGTCTTCTCCAAAATTTCTATGGAAACCCTAGGAGAGAGGAAGAAAACTTTCCAAGCTTAAAAAGGTATGAAATCAAGTCTCGTTTTTAGTAATTTTTATATTTTTGGAACCGGGATAGTCTAATCTATCTATTTGGTGGATTAATTTGAAAAGTTATCAAGGTATGAAATTTGGGTCATGGATGAATATGCTGAATATTAGAAATTTATGGTAGAAAGTGAAAGGTTGTTGATAGATAAATAACTTTTACAAAGTGATTTTTGATGAAAACATGATTTAGGGACTAAAATGTAAAGTTGTGAAATTTGATGAAAAATTCTAAATTTTTACGAATACATGTGCTGTAAATTTTGTAATAGGATTTTGGTTAGGCTTGGAATAGGGACTAAATTGCACAAGTTTCATTTTCCGAGCCTAGGGATGAAATTGGAATTTATGAAAAAGTTAGGGGCAAAATGGAAATTTTTCCTAGGACGTAAATTGAGTCCAAATGAGTATGAAATATGAGAAATTGATGATTAAAGCTATTTATATAGATCCAGACAACACAAATTCAAGCTTAGACCGAGGAAAAGAAAAAGTTTCGGATTAGTAGATTACTTACGCGAACAAGTGTCGAGGTAAGTTCGTGTAACTTAATCGAGCATGTAAATATGTGTAATTGAATATTGTGTTTGTATGTAATGTGACTTCTATTGATGTACATTATTGGAACTCTATAATGAAAAATTGAATATATGCTTGAAATGGTGAAAAAGGGTTAAGTCCCGATTGAATATTAAATTTCGATGAATATATGTACTCTCCCAAAATGAATAAGGTCCTGCATTTATTGCGGACGGGATTTAGCTTGGACGAGTAATCCTATTGACCTCATTGTAGAAAGGATTTAGCCCAAACGGGTAATCCTAATATAATACCTCTCGAGTATACGTTACGATTAGGTTTTAGCCTGGACTGGTAATCCTAATTGAGCTCTTCTGAGCATACATTGTATAAAGGATTTAGCCTGGAATGGTAATCCTGTTATACGATATGTGGCTTGAGAGTGTGTTCCTTGATTAAGTGCCCTAAAGGGTACTCTTGAAAAATAATTGACGGGTTATTGAATCGTACACCTCAAGTGTACCACTTGAGCATCAATCGGAATTTCAATGATTCAACGGACATAATACTCTTGACATGGTATGAGAATTATGAGATGAAATGATAATGTCTTGAAAGAATATTGCATGATGATCTCATCTATCCTTACTTGATGTATATGTAAAGTTTGTTACTGACATGTTTGATTGGATGCATGTGTTTAGGCAATTTTTCCAAATGGATGGAAAACATGATATTGTATGCTTAGATTTAGTAAATAGGATCACTAAGTTTAGTTTTCCGTTATACGAACTTACTAAGCTTGTAATGCTTACTCTGTCTTATTTTCCCCTGTTTTATAGTGCTCGGAAGCTCACGAAAGTTGGAGATCATTGGAGCATCGTCACACTATCAACTAGCTTACTTTTGTATATGTAGTAAAATCATTTTGGTATAATGGCATGTATAGGACAACTTGGCCTTTAGTGGCTTGATAATGATGTTTGTAATCTAGCCATTGGAATGGCTAGTAATGGTTGTTTTGATATACTTGTAATGTCATGTCATGGTAGAAATATATATATATATGTTAAGTAGTTGATCAAATCATGTTTAACACATGGATTGAACCAAGGTAGGATAGTAAACACGTATGGAAGTAATGATATGCCATGTTGAATGATGGTAATTGCTTAATTTGAATGCTTGAAATGGTTGGAATGTGTTTGGTATGTTTTACTGGAGGCAAAATGGTAAATTTGGGTGACAAATGAGGCTAGAAAATGACTTTATTTTGTCCACACGGGCAGGCACACGGGTGTGTGTCTAGACCATGTGTGACACACGGCTGGGTACATGGGCGTGTAGTTAAGCCGTGTGTCCCCTGCATCTTAATTTTGAGAAACAGAATGCTCAGAATTGAGCACACAGGCAGAGACACGGGCGTGTGTCTCTTGTAACACCCCTTTCCTGGGTTCTACACTAAGAACCGGGCCCGAGGCGTTACCGAACTCAAACTGCTTAATCGCCACTTAGGCTCAACGTCATTACTCGCTATAACCTCATTCTCGACTTACGAGGCCTCACTCATACACACGAGGGCTCTCGAGACTAATTCAAAACTTTTACGATACTTTAAATTTTTCTCTTTTATACAGGTCTCACACGCCCGTGCAAGATTAGACACGCCCGTGCATGAGCACACACGCCCATGTCCCCAGACCGTGCCTAAAAACCCAAGCATTCTGCCAAATGCCCCACTACCATGGCACGCCCGTGCTCCCCAACCGTGGTGAACACTGACTTCCCTCGCACGACCTAGAGTCTAGACACACGCCCGTGTGGCTAGCCCGTGGTCAACACTGATGAATCCCACACGCCCTAGGCACACGCCCGTGTGACTAGTCCGTAGTCTATTCTGTTTTCAAATATTAACATGCAGGGGACGCACGACCACAGGACACGACCGTGGGCTGACCGTGTGTCACACATGGTCTAGACACGCCCGTGTGTCTACCCACATGGTCAAGAACAAGACTAAGTGTCAAGTTCTTTTCACCCTTCTAACATACACAACATATACTCATCAAACACGATCATAATCAACTCAAATTGAAGTGCATTCTCACATAGAAAACTACATATTTCTTTCATATAATGTAATAGCCAACAACCATGGCATTATACAAAATAAGCTATCTATCTATAGGCCAACACAATTTGGCCATTTACAACAAAATTTAATAACTTATCTAGCACCTATACATGCCATATACAAAACATTAAGTTTCATGTACCAAAGTGTGCTGATATGTGGGCTATCTTCTGATGATCCTCGTATCTCGATTCAACGCTTTTAATCTATAAGACAAGGGAAAAGAAAGAGAGTAAGCTTTGAGCTTAGTAAGTTTACACATAAACAATTAAGCATCATAGTATAAGCCCAACCACAATTAGCATTATACCAACATATAATATACAACTATGCTTACTCTTTCTATCCCTTACCATATTACCAACACATCATGAGTCACATGCTCATAATTATTTAAATGCACCCCTGCATTCAATATCACATTTACACAATATACAACACATCATTATTGCTCAATAATACATCCACATAGCTAACTTACATAGCTAATCCACACAGCTATTACACATAGCTAATATACACAATTAATCCACACAGCCAATATCTCGGTGGTTTTGCACTTAGCACACCACAATCAATTTATAAGGTGGTATCGCACTTAGCCTACCACAAAGGTAATCATTGTGATCTACTTTACATAGCCACTAAATGATATACCTAACGATAGCATCGCACATAGCCAGCTCATCGTCAATATGCATTTGGATGGTATCGCACTTAGCCCACCATCTAGCATTATCACAACACATGCACAAGTCTATTTACCCAATTATTCATCCATTCACATCTATATTACATTCATTCTACTTGAACCACATAGGTTCCCAATCATTCCCATTCATTCTCATTCATGCTACACCCTAGCTAGCATTTACAAATTGTAAGTATGAATGCATTGTTTATGCATAGACTTACCTCGATACTCAAAAGTATTGAAATGTGCAATTTAGTCCACCACCTTGCTTTTGCCTTGGTTTCGATCCGGGCTTCGTCTTTCTTGATCTATAATGAATAAATAAGCTTATTCAATACACACATTGACTAAATTGACCCACATCTCATACTTTAGCAAAATTACTATTTTGCCCCTAAACTTTCTCATATTTACACTTTAGTCCCAAAGGCTCGTAAAGTGATTTTTATTCAACTTTCTAGCCTTTCATGCTTAGCCGAACCACTTACTCAACTAAAGCATTCAACAATTCTCACTAAATCACCCATGTATGACCAAACTTAAGATTTTCACAACTAAGTCCCTACATGCATTTTCATGGAAAATCACTTAGCAAAAGATGTTTATACTACATCAAGCTTTCATATTATTCCATAAAACATCAAAATACATGCATGTCATACATATGTACATTTTTTAACATCCATAATAGCTCACCAAATAGCTATAAATAGCTTACTCATGCTACTAGGACTTCAAAAATACGAAGAATATCAAAAACCGGGCTTAAGAGCACTTACTAGCAAGCTTGAAAAATTGAAAGAACCCTCACAATGGCTTCTCAAATTTTCGGCAGCTATGGGAAGAAGATGAATGAATTTCTATCATCTTTTCACCTATTTTAATCACTTAATTGATAAATGACCAAAATGCCCTTTTTGATAAACTTTCAATTTTAACTCATCCATGCCCATTTTTGTCCAAAAATTAGAATTTGGATAAATTGCTATTTAAGGACCTCTAATTAATAATCTAAAGCTATTTCACACATATAGCTTCTAGAAACACACATTTTGCAACTTTTGCAATTTAGTCCTTTTGGACAATTCAACCACAATTTCACAAAATTGCTTCATGAAACTTTCACACTAGCATGCATACATAATATAAGCCTCAAAAACTCATTCATGACCCTTGGATTTGTGTTCTCGAACCACTATTCCGACTAGGCCCTAAACCGGGATGTTACAACTCTCCCCCCTTTAGAGATTTTCGTCCCTGAAAATCTTACCAGTCAAGAGATTTGGATGTTGCTCTCTCATAGCTTCTTTCGTTTCCCATGTAGCCTCTTCCACACCATGTTTCTGCCATAACACTTTCACTATGTGCTATGCTCTTATTTCTCAACTGTTTCACTTCTCGAGCCAAGATATTAATCGGCTCCTCTTCATAAGACATATCCGGTCTTATCTCAATTTCTGTTGAAGGAATCACATGTGAAGGATCGGAGCGATACCGTCGTAACATCGAAACATGGAACACGTTATGAATCTTTTCTAACTCTACCGGCAAAGCCAACCGGTAAGCTACAGGCTCGATTCTGTCTGTCATCTCGTAAGGACCTATGAACCTTGGACTCAATTTCCCTTTTTGTCCAAATCTCATAATCTTCTTCCACGGTGATACTTTCAGAAATGCTTTGTCGTCTACCTCAAAATCAATTTCTTTTCTTTTCAAATCCGCATATGACTTCTGTCGGTCCGAAGCAGCTTTCAGACTATTACGGATTACTTTAACTTTCTCTTCGGTCTCTTTTACTAGATCGACCCCATGGATCCGTTTCTCGCTAAGCTCGGTCCAATACAAAGGAGTCCGACACTTACGGCCATACAAAGCCTCATACGGTGCCATCTGTATACTCGACTGATAACTATTATTATAGGCGAATTCGACCAAAGGTAGATATCTCTCCCAGCTACCTTCAAATTCTAACACACAGCATCGAAGCATATCTTCAAGAACTTGAATTACTCTTTCAGTCTGACCATCAGATTGCGGATGGAACGCAGTACTGAAATTCAGTCTCGTACCCATGGCCTCTTGCAACTTCTTCCAAAATCTTGAAGTAAACCTCAGATCCCTATCCGATATAATGAAGACACAGTACACCATGCAATCTCACTATCTCGCCACGTACAACTCAAATAACTTATCCAAAGAATAATCAACACGTCATCGGAATAAAGTGAGTGACTTCGCCAATCTATCCACAACAACCCACACCGCATCTCTCTTTCTCGAGTCATCGGCAACCCCGTTACAAAATCCATGGTAACCCGATCCCACTTCCATTCGGGAACCATCACCGGGTCAAGCAATCCCGAAGGCACTTGATGCTCGGCTTTCACTTGTTGGAAAATCGGACACTTAGTCACAAACTCTGAAATATCTCTTTTCATACCCGGCCACCAATACAACTTTCTCAAATCGTTGTACATTTTCGTACTGCCTGGATGTACTGACAAGCATCCACTGTGGGCCTCATACAAAACCTTTCGAATCAACTCCTCATTTTTAGGAACACAAATTCTGTCACGATACATCGACAACCATTCAAATCCACTCGAAAATCCAAATCACTTTCTTGATCCGCACTTAGCTATCTTAGCTTGCATCCCGCTGTCATTTATCTGAGCCTCACATATTTGTTGAACAAATAGTGGCCTAGCTCTCAACTCTGCCAAAATAGCACCATCATTAGACAATGCTAAACTCGCTCTCATAACTCTTAGAGCATACAGGGATTTCCTACTTAAGGCATCCGCAACCACATTCGCTTTTCCCAAGTGGTAATCAATGACTAACTCATAGTCTTTCAACAATTCAAGCCACCGTCTCTGTCTCAGATTTAGATCCTTCTGATCCATCAAATACTTTAAACTCTTGTAACTGAACCTTCAGTTCTTTCAACTCTACAGGTGCCATTCTGTACGGGGCAATCGAAATAGGTGCCATTCCCGGAACCAACTCAATTCCAAACTCGACCTCTCTCACTGGAGGTAATCCGGGTAACTCTTCCAGAAACACATCTGGGTACTCACATACCACTGGCACTGTTTCAATCCCTACTCCAACCTCTTGAGTATTCAACACAAACACAAGATAGAACTCACACCCTTTTTTTAAACATTTCTCAGCCACTAAGGAAGAAATCATCACGAGTAGACTGTCCGATCCACCTGATTCAACCCGAACTACATCTCCACTCTCACATTTCAGTTCAATAAACTTACTACGACGGTTCACTAAGACACTATGGGTAGTCAACCAATCCATGCCTAGGATCAAACTCATCAAACGGCAACAACATCAGGTTTGCCGGAAAACAATGATTCTCAATCAACAAAGGACAATTCTTACACACTTTGTCCACTAACACATGCTTTCCTAACGGGTTTGACACCTTAATCACAATGTTCGTAGACTCAACGGTCATACTCAAGCTAGATGCTAATCTCATGCAAATATAAGAGTGAGTAGACCCTGGATCTATTAAAGCAATAACAAAGGTGTCAAAGAGAGAAAAAGTACCCGTTATCACATCAGGGGAGGATACCTCTTCACGAGTGCGAATGGCGTACGTCATCGCAAGTGCCCGACCCTCTGGTCTCACAGCAGAGTCCCTGGACGCACCTCTACCACTAGCCCCACCTCTTGGGTTCCTTGGTGGTCTACCACTCGTAGACACATCACTAGGTCTCACTTCTTGCCTCTCTTCCTTATCATCCCTCTCGGGACAGTTACGGATAAAGTGGTCAGGGGAACCACATTTGTAACATTTTCGACTGTTCCCCCAACACTCTCCGATGTGATACCTACCACAACTTGGACACTCCAGTTTACTCTTTGTATTGCCCACACTTTCCATCGAGGGGGCTCGGACTCTCGAACCCTGACGAGTATTGTCCAAGTCTCGATGCGAATATCCCACTGAGGTTGACGTTCGAGGATTCACTTTCTTGGATCTTTTTGACTGGGCTTGATACGACTTGCCCATCGGTCTCTTTCTCGCACCTCGGGCTTCACTCATAGCCCTCCTCTTATCTGAACTCAACACTTCGGCCTTACTTGCCCTCTCAACTAATACCACGAATTCTTTCAACTCTAAAATGCCAACTAGGAGTTTGATATCCTCATTCAGCCCATCTTCGAACCTCTTGTACAAGATGGTCTCAGTCGACACACATTCTTGAGCGTATTTGCTAAGCCTAACAAACTCACGCTCAGTATTCGCTCATCATCATCCTTTCTTGCTTCACTCAAGGAATTCTTTCCTTTTCGGTCAATAAACCTCGGCTTATGTACTTCTTCTGGAACTCTTCCAGAAAGAAGTCCCACGTTACCCGCTCTCTCGGGACCACTAATGTCAGCGTCTTCCACCAATGGTATGCCGAGTCTCTCAGCAAGGATACGACACACTTCAAACTTTCCTCAGGTGTACATGAGAGCTCATTGAACACCCTCATCGAGTTCTCCAACCAGAACTCCACCCTCTCAAGGTTGTCATCTACCTTAGCTCTAAACTCCTCAGCCTCGTGTTTCCTAATCTTATCCACCGGGGGTTTCGATATCCTCACTACATCCATACCTTGAGGAGCCACAAGATTTGGCTGAGGTATAGGAGGAGGTGGAGGAGGTTGAGCATTAGGGTTCGCTCGGACATAATCCGAGTACCAATTACTCATCATATGGAGAAAGGCTTCTCGTGCCTCTTCCCCTTGACCTCTCGCCTCGGGTCCACTTTGCACACCAAAGATTCCTCTCATTGCGAGAGCCGGCGCATTACTAGCCTGCTTCATTAGCAGTCAATGGATCGGAATCCATATTCTATATAAAACAAGATTTAAAATCATCAGAAACCACCACACTATCATCGTACACTTATGGCATGTATAGCTAGACTCTTACACCCGCTACGGTAGTCCTAGAACCGACAAAACCTAGCTCTGATACCACTAAATGTAACACCCCTTTCCCGGGTTTTACACCGAGAACCAGGCCCGAGGCGTTACTGAACTCAAACTGCTTAATCGCCACTTAAGCTCAACGTCATTACTCGCTATAACCTCATTCTCGACTTACGAGGCCTCACTCATACACACGAGGGCTCTCGAGACTAATCTGAAACTTTTACGATCCTTAAAATTTTTCTCTTTTATACAGTCTCTCACACGCCTGCAAGATTAGACACGCCTGCGGTGCATGAGCACACACGCCCATGTCCCCTGCATCGTGCCTAAAAACCCAAGCATTCTGCCAAATGCCCCACTACCATGGCACGCCCGTGCTCCCCAACCGTGGTGAACACTGACTTCCCTTGCACAGCCTAGAGTCTAGACACACGCCCGTGTGGCTAGCCCGTGACCAACAATGATGAATCCCACACGCCCTAGGCACACACCCGTGTGACTAGTCCGTGGTCTATTCTGTTTTCAAATATTAACATGCAGGGGACGCACGGCCACAGGACACGCCCGTGGGCTGACCGTGTGTCACACATGGTCTAGACACACGCCCGTGTGTCTACCCACATGGTCAAGAACAAGACTAAGTGTCAAGTTCTTTTCACCCTTCTAACATACACAACATATACTCATCTAACACCATCATAATCAACTCAAATTGAAGTGCATTCTCAAATAGAAAACTACATCTTTCTTTCATATAATGTAATATCCAACAACCATGGCATTATACAAAATAAGCTATCCATCTATAGGCCAACACAATTTGGCCATTTACAACAAAATTTACTAACTTATCTAGCCCCTATACATGCCATATACAAAACATTAAGTTTCATGTACCAAAGTGTGCTGATATGTGGGCTATCTTCTGATGATCCTCCTATCTCGATTCAACGCTTTTAATCTATAAGACAAGGGAAAAGAAAGAGAGTAAGCTTTGAGCTTAGTAAGTTTACACATAAATAATTAAGCATCATAGTATAAGCCCAACCACAATTAGCATTATACCAACATATAATATACAACTATGCTTACTCTTTCTATCCCTTACCATATTACCGACACATCATGAGTCACATGCTCATAATTATTTAAATGCACCCCTGCATTCAATATCACATTTACACAATATACAACACGTCATTATTGCTCAATAATACATCCACATAGCTAACTCACATAGCTAATCCACACAGCTATTACACACAGCTAATATACACAATTAATCCACACAGCCAATATCTCGGTGGTTTCGCACTTAGCACACCACAATCAATTTATAAGGTGGTATCACACTTAGCCTACCACAAAGGTAATCATCGTGATCTCGCACATAGCCACTAAATGATATACCTAACGATAGCATCGCACATATCCAGCTCATCGTCAATATGCATTTGGATGGTATCGCACTTAGCCCACCATTTAGCATTATCACAACACATGCACAAGTCTATTTACCCAATTATTCATCTATTCACATCTATATTACATTCATTCTACTTGAACTACATAGGTTCCCAATCATTCTCATTCATTCTCATTCATGCTACACCCTAGCTAGCATTTACAAATTGTAAGTATGAATGCATTGTTTATGCATAGACTTACCTCGATACTCAAGTATTGAAATGTGCAATTTAGTCTACCACCTTGCTTTTGCCTCGGTTTCGATCCGGGCTTCGTCTTTCTTGATCTATAATGAATAAATAAGCTTATTCAATACACACATTGACTAAATTGACCCACATCTCATACTTTAGCAAAATTACTATTTTGCCCCTAAACTTTCTCATATTTACACTTTAGTCCCAAAGGCTCGTAAAGTGATTTTTATTCAACTTTCTAGCCTTTCATGCTTAGCCGAACCACTTACTCAACTAAAGCATTCAACAATTCTCACTAAATCACCCATGTATGACCAAACTTAAGATTTTCACAACTAAGTCCCTACATGCATTTTCATGGAAAATCACTTAGCAAAAGATGTTTCTACTACATCAAGCTTTCATATTATTCCATAAAACATCAAAATACATGCATGTCATACATATGTACATTTTTAACATCCATAATAGCTCACCAAATAGCTATAAATAGCTTACTCATGCTACTAGGACTTCAAAAATACGAAGAATATCAAAACCGGCTTAAGAGCACTTACTAGCAAGCTTGAAAAATTGAAAGAACCCTCACAATGGCTTCTCAAATTTTCGGCAGCTATGGGAAGAAGATGAATGAATTTCTATCATCTTTTCACCTATTTTAATCACTTAATTGATAAATGACCAAAATGCCCTTTTTGATAAACTTTCAATTTTAACTCATCCATGCCCATTTTTGTCCAAAAATTAGAATTTGGATAAATTGCTATTTAAGGACCTCTAATTAATAATCTAAAGCTATTTCACACATATATCTTCTAGAAACACACATTTTGCAACTTTTGCAATTTAGTCCTTTTGGACAATTCAACCACAATTTCACAAAATTGCTTCATGAAACTTTCACACTAGCATGCATACATAATATAAGCCTCAAAAACTCATTCGTGACCCTCAGATTTGTCATCTCGAACCACTATTCTGACTAGGCCCTAAATTGGGATGTTACATCTCTGCCGTGTGTGCTACACGGCCTAGAACACGAGCGTGTGTCTTGGCCTTGTGAAACTCGCACCTAATTTCGAAATGAATTAATTAACCATACGGCCTAGCACACGGGCGTGTGGCATGGCCGTGTGCACAAGTCAGAGAGTTACACAAGGTCAAACACGGCCTGCAGCACGGGCGTGTCCCAGGGTCACACGAGCGTGTCCCCTGGACCACACGGGCGTGTGAGCCCTGAACCTTGGAAAATTTTTGAAATTTTGGAAAAAATGTTTAGAGGTTCCGATCAAGTCCCGACTCAATTCTAATGCTCGTATTGGGCCTCAAGGGTCCATTTAAGGGACGTTACGAATGATTTTGGAATTTGAATAGTAACTTGTATGATATACCTGTAAATGTTTCTGAATGTTTCAGTAGTGCTTCGTAACGCTGTTTCAAATTTACTGAATTTGGCATACAATTATTTTTCTCGCAGATTTTGCAACACTATTCTCAAATGCTCAGCATGTTCATTTTCATCTCAAGAGTAAACCAAAATATCATCTATAGATACCACCACAAACTTGTCTAAATATGGGCTAAAAATTCTGTTCATTAGATCCATAAACACTGCAGGTGCATTTGTTAAACCAAATGGCATCACAAGAAACTCATAGTGTCCATACCTGGTTCTAAAAGCTATCTTTGGTACATCTGAATCTTTTACTCGTAACTGATAATAGCTAGAACATAGATCAATCTTTGAAAATACAGTGGCACATTTTAACTGGTCAAACAAGTCATCAATACGAGGCAATGGATACTTGTTCTTTATTGTTACTTTGTGGAGATGTCTGTAATCAATACACAACCTCAACGATCCATCTTTCTTCTTTACAAACAGAACCGACGCACCCTAAGGTGAGAAACTAGGTCGAGCAAAACCTCTGTCAATCAATTCTTGCAACTGTGCTTTCAACTCTTTTAGTTCAGTAGTAGCCATCCTGTAAGGTGCTATGGATATAGGTGTTGTACCCAAAACAAAATCTATAGAGAATTCCACTTCTCTATCCGGTGGTAAACCAAGTAATTCTTCTGGGAATACATCAGGACATTCACATACGACTGGCACTGACTAAATCTTTGACTCAGATACTTTAGTATCCAACACATATGCAAGATAAGCATCATACCCTTTTATGACATATTTCTGTGCTGATATTGCTGAAATCACATTAGGTAATCCATCCAGTTTGTCAGATTCAACATAAAGTAATTCACCACTCTGACATTTTAATACAATATATTTCTATTTACAATTCACCACTGCATCATATTGGGTTAACTAATCCATTCCCAAAATCACATCAAATGGCAATAACATCAAGTCAATCAAAAAGCAATAACCTTTTACCGTCAATGGACAATTTTTACAGACTTTATCCACCATAACACATTGGCCCAGGAGGTTTGAAACTTTAACCACAAATTCAGTGAATTCAACAGGTAAAATTTTAACATACACTAAGTTTGTGCGTATGTATGAATGTGTGGAACCAGGATCAATCAATGCAGTAATATCAGTATCAAGTAGAGAAAATATACCAGTAATGACATTTGGTGTAGAGGCATCTTCTCTAGCACGAATAGCATATGTTCTTGCAGGTGCTAGTGCCTCAGATTTAACTATTGTATCCTTGGTAGTACCTCGACTACCACCAACATTGTCGGGGTGACGGGGTGGTCTGCCTCTCGTAACAGGATTACTCAGCTTTAGAGTATGCTCAATTTCTCTTTCAACCCTTTCTGGACAATCTCTGAGAAAATGATCAAGTAACCCACATCCATAACAAGTTACACTTCTAGACCGACATTCCCCATGATGAAATTTATTACAATGTTTACATTTTGGTTTGGGATTACCAACACTATCCACGCTAGTAAAAGATGGAGATGAAGACCTCGGGTTAGAACTGTGAGAGCCCCGCTCTTTTCCAGAATATCCTATAGAGGTGGTAACACGATCATAATACTTCTTTAATTTCTTAGAAGCAGATGATTGTGACTTACTCATAATTCTTTTACCGGAAACCCGAGCTTCTCTTTCAGCTTGTTTCTTTTCCTTACTCAATTCTTTAGCTTTGTGTGCTCGTTCAACCAGTACCACAAATTCTATTATTTCAAGAATTCCAAATCAATAATTTGATATCTTCATTTAAACCCTCTTCAAAGCCTTTACACATCTCGGCCTCAGACTGGACTCATTCTCTGGTGTATTTGCTCAATCGAACAAATTCTCGTTCATACTCGGATACAGTCATATTTCCCTGCTTGAGTTCTAAAAATTATTTCTTTTTCTGATCCATGAATCTCTTACTAACATATTTCTTTCTGAATTCAGCCTGGAAGAATTTCCATGTAACATTCTCTCTTGGTACCACTGAAGTTATGGTATTCCACCAATGATAAGCTGTGTATTTCAGTAGAGATACTGCACATTTCAAACATTTAGCAGGTGTATAGGTTAATTCATCAAAAACCCGGATGGTATTTTCCAACCAAAATTCAGCCCTTTCCAGATCATCATCTGCAGTAGCTCTAAATTCTTCTACCCCATATTTACGAATTTTATCTACTGGGGGCTTACCAGTTCTAGCGGGTTCAGCACCCTGTGGTACCTCAGAAACCGGTTGAGGAACAGGTGGGGGAGGTCGTTGTACAGCAGGGTTTGTTCTTAGACATTGTGTAAACCATTCATTCATCATTTGAAAGAAGACTTGTTTTGCCCCCTCACTTTGGCCCTCAGATATGAGCCTATCACTACCAGATGCAGAAGCAACTCTTTGAACTAAAGCTGAAGCATTGCTCTCAGCTTCCTCCGGTTCAGCTCTAGCTCGGTTGGATGACATTACTATATGAAAAACACATTTAAAATGATCAGGAGACATCACACTATCACAATTTATATAATGGCATGTATACTTAAACTCATGTTTTCTACGTTCAATCCGAGAATTGGCTAAACCGTAGCTGTGATGCCACTAAATGTAACACCCCTAACTCGTATCTGTCGCCGGAACAGGGTTACAGAGAATTATCAGAACATTCAAAGCATTTACAAATAATTCATGTAAATTACTATTCATTAACCAAGATTATTAATATCGTCCCTTAAATGAACCCTCGAGGCCCAATACAAGCATTAGAATCGAGTCGGGACTTAATCGAAAACTCTAAGAATTTTTCGCGAAATTACAAAAATTTTCTAAGTTACAGGGCTCACACGCCCGTGTGGTCTGAGGGACACGCCCGTGCTACAGGCCGTGTTCGACCCCGTATAACTCTCTGACTTGTGTACACGACCATGCCACACGCCCATGTGCTAGGCTGTGTGGTTAATTAAATTCTTTCAAAATTAGGTGCAGTTCACACGACCAAGACACACGCCCGTGTTCTAGGCCGTGTAGCACACACAGCTGAGACACACGCCCGTGTTCTAGGCCGTGTAGCACACACGGCTGAGACACACGCCCTTGTCTCTGCCCATGTGCTCAATTCAGAGCATTCTATTTCTCTATTTTAAGGTGCAGGGGACACACGGCCTAACCACACGCCCATGTACCAGGTCGTGTGTTACACACGGTCTAGACACATGCCCGTGTGTCTGCCCGTGTGGACAAAATAAAGTCATTTCTAGCTTCATTTCTCACCCAAAATCACACCATTGACCTGCACTTAAAACTTACATCCAAATACCAACTATTTCAAGCATTCAAATTAAGCAAATTCTATCATTCCACAAGGCATATCATTACATGCATACATGTTTATAATCTTACCTTGGTTTAATCCATATGTTAGACATAATTTGATCAATTACTTAACATATATGAAGCTACCATAGTAATACATTATAAGTATATCAAAACAACCATTACTAGCCATTCCAATGGCTAGATTACAAATATCATTATCAAGCCACTAATGGCCAAGTTGTCCTATACATGCCATTATACCAAAATGATTTTACTATGTATACCCAAAATAGCTAGTAGATAGTGTGACGATAACCTTCGCGAGCTTCCGAGCACTATAAAACAGGGGAAATAAAACAGAGTAAGCATTACATGCTTAGTAAGTTCATATAATCGAAAACTAAACTTACCGATCCTGTTTATTAAATGTAAGCATACAATAACATGTTTTCCCATCAACTTGGCAAAATTGCCTAAATACAAACATTCAATCAAACATGTTAGTCAAAAAATTTTCATATACATCAAGTAAACATAGATGAGCTCATCATGCCATATTCTTTCAAGACATTATCATTCCATCTCATAATTCTCTCATCTTGCCAAGAGTTTTGCCCGTTGAACCATTGAAGTTCCGATGGATGCTCAAGTGGTACACTCGAGGTGTACGATTCAACCTATCAATTATTTTTTTCAAGAGTACCCATTAGGGCACTAAATCAAGGAACACACTCTTGAGCCACATATTGTATAACAGGATTACCATTCCAGGCTAAATCCTATATTTAATGTCTGCTCAAAAGAGCTCAATTAGGATTACCAGTCCAGGCTAAATCCTAATTGTAACGTATACTCAAGAGGTATTATATCAGGATTACCCGTCCGGGCTAAATCCTTTCTATAATGAGGTCAATAGGATTACTCGTCTGAGCAAAATCTGTCAGCAACAAATGCAAGACCTCATGCATTTCGGGAAAGCACATATATTCATCGGAATTCAATATTCCAATGGAACTTAACACTTTTTCAACCATTTCAAGTATGTATTCATTCTTATATCGTAACATCCAAGCAATTCACATAAATAATAATCACATTTCATACAACAAAACATTTAATTTAACATAATTACATGCTCGATTAAGTTACACGAACTTACCTCGACACTTGTTCGCGTATAAAATCTACTAATCTGAAACCTTTTCTTTTCCTCGGTCTAATCTCGAATTTGTGTTGTCTTGATCTATATAAATAACTTTAATCATCAATTTCACACATTTCATATTCATTTGGACTCAATTTACGTCCTAGGCAAAATTACCATGTTGCCCCTAACTTTTCCATAAATTCCAATTTTGTCCCTAGGCTCGAAAAATGAAATTTGTGCAATTTACTCCCTATTCCAAGTCTAACCAAAATTCTATCACAAAATTTACAGCACATGTATTCATTAAAATTCAGAATTTTTCATCAAGTTTAACAAATTTACATTTTAGTCCCTAAATCATGTTTTCATCAAAAATCACTTTGTAAAAGTTGTTTATCTATCAACAACCTTTCGTTTTCTGCCATAAATTTCTAATTTCCAGCATATTCATCCATGACCCATTTTCCAACCTTTGATAACTTTTCAAAATGATCCCCAAATAGATAGATTAAACTATCATGGTTTCAAAAATATCAAAATTACTAAAAATGGGACAAGGAAACTTACCCAATTAAGCCATGAAAGTTTCTTCTCTCTCTCCTAGGGTTTCCATGTATCTTAGGTTCAATATGACATAAAAATAAGATGATATCTTTTATCATCTTTTTAATTAATTAATTATTTTTCAATTTCCAATTTAGTCCTTGCCCTTTTTTTAAATTTCCATGGATGAGTCACCAAAATATCTACATACTTTTATTTAATGGTCTAATTACCATATAAGGACCTCTAATTTTGAATTCCATAGCTATTTAATCCTTATAGCTACTAGAATTCAACTTTTGCAATTTATGCGATTTAGTCCTTCTCGTAATTAAGCACATAATCAGTGAAATTTTCTTATTAGAATTTTCACATGACAATTCTAACATATTACGGACCATGTAATAAAATAAAAATAAATTTTATTTTCGGATCGAATTTGTGGTCCCGAAACCTATGTTTCGATTTCACTGAAAAAATGGGTTATTACAAACTATCAGATTGAATGTGCTTAATGACCATTAATTTGTCCATACATCCCTTGAGAGTTTCTAAATGTAGGTAACGCCATCAGCCTTGTTCACATTGTGACATTTGCATTCCCAAACAGCCAATTCGTTGGACCTTGAAGATTAACTGAATGTGCATGGAGTTGAACGGTTGAAATGGTGTGAATATGAATTGATGCTACTTGGAAAACCGAATGGTTATGTAGCTCATTATTGCTGCTTGTGTCGCATGAAGAGTCTTCAAGTGTGAACAGCAAGAGTTGAATGGTTTATAGGTGTGAACTTGGTAGCCAACCAATTGGTCAAGTGTGGACACACTTGATGCCTTGGCTTTTCACGAAAAGGCACTTAGAATGTTGTGTTTAGCACCTTCCACATGCATGCACGTCCAAGTGCATAGAGCTTCATAAATACAGTTCATTGAACATCAATTATGCATGCATCAGCTTGAGAAGAAGTTTCTTAGCAGCAGCCAATGTGAACAACCTGGCCAACATTAAAACAATGTTTAAATGCACATTAAGACAAGATTTAATCACACTTTAATTTGTTTGAACTTAGACAAACATTAATGATGTCAAAATTAAGACACATAATTTGAAACACATATTAATGATATTCAAACTAAGATATAATTAAAACACATATTAATGATGTTCAAACTAAGACATAATTAAAGACAAACTAAAATAACTAAAAATGGATAGCAATCCTTATTTCCAGTAACCGAATTAAACACACTAATTTAAGGCTTTATTTGAAGCACATTGCATGGGACGCATGGAGTGCATGCCCCAGCTTGATCAATTAGTCTCGTGACAGCTTCCGCCCATACTCGATCAATGATACCCGTGACAGCTTCCTTGAACTTCTTAGCTCATGCTCGAGTAATTGGTCCTATTGGCATCTCAATTGGATCTTGCGATGTTTCACGAGCTATTTTGGTTGAGTCCATGTCCATGCTCGCATCATCCCCTCCCCCTTCGAAGCGATTTGTCTCCAAATCATTCCCTATATCATAAGGAGAGAGATCAAAAACATTGAAACTTGCACTAACGTTATACTCGCTTAGGAGGTCCAATTTGTATGAACTGTCGTTAATCTTCTCCAACACTTGGAAAAGTCTATTGCCTCGAGGTAAAAACTTAGATCTTCTTTGATTAAGGAATCTTTCTTTCGCATGTAGATCCAAACCCAATCTCTGGGTTCAAAAACTACTCATTTGCGTCCTTTATTGGCTTTGTTTGCATACTGCTTGGTTCTCTTCTCAATGTTTTCCCTCACTTTTTGGTGTAGATTCTTCACGAACTCAGCCTTCCTTTTGCCATCTACATGCACAAATTGATTAGTAGGTAAGGGAATTAAATCTAAGGGAGTCAGAGGATTAAAATCGTAGACAACTTCAAATGGTGAATTCTTAGTGGCCGAATACACAGATCGATTGTAAGCAAATTCGATATGTGGAAGGCATTCTTCCCATGTTTTAAGATTTTTCTGAATGATTGCTCTCAACAAGGTGGATAGGACTCGGTTAACCACTTCTGTTTGGTCATCCATTTAGGGTGGCATGTTGTAGAAAACAACTTGGTGCCAAGCTTGCCCCATAAAGTCCTCCAAAAATGGCTAAGGAATTTGGCATCTATATCCGATACAATCGTCCTTGGTACTCCATGTAGTCGAACCACTTCCCTGAAAAACAGATTTGCTACATTCAAAGCATCATCAGTCTTATGGCATGGAATAAAGTGAGCTATTTTAGAGAATCAGTCAACTACTACAAAAATGGAGTCTTTTCCACTCTTAGTTCTAGGAAGTCCTAGTACAAAGTCCATTGAAATGTCTATCCACGGTTCTTCAGGAATGGGTAGATGAGTGTACAAACCATGGGGTTTACTGCGAGACTTTTCCTTCAATACAACGATCGCATACCCTCTCAACATCTCACCTCATTTTGGGCCAAAAGAAATGCTCGTAGAGCATGGCCAAAGTCTTGGTCCCTCCAAAGTGCCCCATAAGACCTCTACTATGCGCCTCATTCACAAGAACATCTCGAATGGATCCTTGAGGAATGCTCAACTTACCTTCTCTAAAGAGGTATCCTTCATGCCTATAATATTTTTCGAATGCCCCTTTTTCACAAGCCTTATAAATTTCACCAAAATCAACATCAATTTCATAAAACTCTTTAAGATACGCAAACCCATGTAATTTAGAATCTAAGTTATTAAGTAGTGCGTACCTTCTTGATAAAGAATTGGCAACAACATTCTCTATACATTTCTTGTACTTAATCACGTAGGGAAATAATTCAAGAAATTCCACCCACTTGGCATGTCTTTTGTTCAATTTGTTTTGCCCCTTGAGATGTTTTAATGCCTCGTGATCAGTGTGAATGACAAACTACTTAGGCCATAGGTAGTGTTGCCAAGTTCCCAATGCTCGGATCAACGCGTACATCTCCTTATCATATGTTGGGTAATTGAGGGTGGCACCATTCAACTTCTCACTAAAATAGGCTATGGGATGCCCATTTTGTGTTAGAACGGCTCCAATACCTATTCCTGAAGCATCGCATTCAATTTCAAAAGTTTTTGTAAAATCATGTAAAGATAACAATGGTGCATTTGTCATATAATCTTTAATCATTGCAAAAGACTTATCTTTCTCCTCAACCCAATGAAAGTTAGAATTTTTCTTGATAATTCCAATTAAAGGAGCAGCTATAGTGCTAAAGTTAGGAACAAACCTTCGGTAAAAACTAGCAAGACCATGAAAACTTCTTACTTGACTAATGCTAGTAGGTTGTGGCCACTCTCGAATTGCTTTTACCTTTTCTTGGTCAACTTTGAGACCTTTCGAACTAACCACGAAACCTAGAAAAACAAGTTTTGTAACACCCCTAACCCGTATCCGTCACCGGATTAGGGTTAAGAGGCATTACCGGACAAACGGAATCTTTTACGAACATTTCATAATATAATTCAATCAATCGGATAAAGGCGTCCCTTAAATAGGTCAACGAGACCTCAAGAATGCTTTAGAATAGGGTCGGGACTAAACTGAACACATACGGAAATTCTCAGAAAATTAAAATTTTTACTAAGTTACAGAGGTCACAGGCCCGTGTGGGCTGGCCGTGTGCCTCCCACGGCCTCAGACACGCCCGTGTGTCTAAGTCGTGTCAAAACAGGGCATACATACTGACTTGTCCACACAGCCATGGACACGCCCGTGTGCCTCACCCGTGGTCGAGCCTGACTTGCCCCACACGGCCAGTCATACGCCCGTGTGTCTAGCCCGTGGTCGAGTCTGACTTAATTTGAAATACAACCACGAGGGACACGGTCGAGCCACATGCCCGTGTGCTCAACCGTGTGGGAAATTATAGGCCATTTTAAAGGCCAAATTGCCACCCACACAAGGGTCATTCTTTCAAACACAATTAAGCACCAATCCAATCATCAAAGGCCACCAAAAAATGCCTAAATATATATCATTTCTAATCACTTATGAGCTTTACATCCATACCAACTTAATAGCCATTTCTACTCAACTTTACCACAAGCATTCCAAGACAAAATCCATCACAAACTTATCATCAATAATGTGCTAGTTATTTATAAATAAACTTACTATCCATATGACCATTTCATCTACTATCAAGCTATATCAAAACTAGCATCATAAGACATAACTAACCATATATCTAGCCATATCACATGGCTATGTACATATACCAAACATATCTCAAAACAACTAGCCTATACATGCCATATTTAGCTATATAAAAATTTTCAAAGTACCAAAATATGATTGAGTAGTGTGATGATGATCCTCGACGGTCCCCGAGCCTTCAGTAGCTTTGACGATCTGAAGCAGACATACAAATCACATAGTCATTCATTTCTCGAACTTGCCCTTTGAACCGTTTGGAATCTAATAGGATACTGAGAGTGCTCAGAATAGTCGTACAATGCCAACGTCCCAGACGTGGTCTTACATGTATCCAGATATCGATGCCACTGTCCCAGACAGGGTCTTACACGAATCAATACGATGCCAATGTCCCAGACATGGTCTTACACGTAAATCTCATATCGATGCCAATGTCCCAGACGTGGTCTTACATGAAATCTCGAATCAATGTGTAACACCTCTAACCCGTATTCGTCGCCAGATTAGGGTTGAAGGTGTTACCTGACAGATCCGAAACTTTAACAGACAAATTGTAATATAAATCATCATTCACCATCATCATGTCCCATCCATAGGTCAACGAGACCTTAAACATGCTTTAGAGTAGGGCCGGGACTACGCCGAACTCTTACAGAATTTCTCAGAAATTTAAAACTTTTCTAAGTTATACAGGACACACGCCCGTGGAAGCAGCCCGTGTGCCTCCCACGGCTGCTAGACACATCCATGTGTCTTACCCGTGGTCGAGCCTAACTTGTCTCAACGGCCACCAAGCACGCCCGTGTACTTTGGCCATGGTCGATCCTAACTAAACCACACGGTTACCAGGCATGCCCGTGTGCCATGGCCGTGTACCCTTAGCTCGCTACTGACTTACTCCCACGGTCATCAGGCATGCCCGTGTGCCACAACCGTGTGGCAAAATAGGCCATTTGCAAGGCCAAAATGCCACCCACATTAGGGTCAAACCTACAAGCAAAATACCAATACATCTCATGCACATTTGACAACCAAGAACATATCAAAATAATCATCCAATCTCTACATTCCAATCCAATTCCATTCATACCAATTTACAAGACTAATACTCATGTATACACAAGCATAATTCATCCATACACTTACCATAAACTTAACCATTTCATATGCTATCAAACCATACCAAAACATGCACCATTTATCATATGCATTAAAGCATATTACCAACACATAACTAGCCAAATCACATGGCTAAGTTCATACATCAAACTTGCACCATAAACTAGATTATACATGCCATATCTAACTATATACATTTCCAAAAGATACCAAAATGAGTTTGCGTAGTGTGATGACGATCCTCGACGGTCCCCGAGCCTTTAGTAGCTTTGACGATCTATAAAACAGAGAAAACGCACACGCAGAGTAAGCTTTCCAAAAGCTTAGTAAGTCATGTACAAATAAACTTAACTTAAAATGCACATAGCATATTTATACAATGACAATAATGGTTCTCATAGCATATACATCTCACATAGAGTTTGGCTCAATTGTTTAGCCATAACTTATCATATTCTTCAATTCAAATACCACATATACACAAAGCTTATTCAAGCATATCTTCATATGAAATCTCATTATTTCTTTGCATATACTGATCATAGTAAGTTCATATAGATACTTACCTTTCATACACACATAGTGTACTTTTCAAACATACCTGTAACAGATGTACAATCACAGAGTTGTTCATTTCTCAGACTTGCCCGTTGAACCATTCAGAACTAAATAGGATATTCAAAAAGCTCGAAATAGTCATACAATGCCAATGTCCCAGACGAGGTCTTACATGTACTCAGATATAGATGCCTCTGTCCCAGACAGGGTCTTATACGAATCAATACGATGCTAAAGTCCCAGACATGGTCTTACACGTAAATCTCATATTGATGCCAATGTCCCAGACGTGGTCTTACACGAAATCACCAATCAATGCCAACGTCCCAGACGTGGTCTTACATGATATCACAGAACCGACACCTATGTCATGACATAGCTAATCCTATCTATTCCTAGGTTCACACGGGACTTCTCGAACTTTGTCACTATGTCGTTCTTATATCAAAATTCACGTACACAACATCTCATATACATTCATCGTTATCAATAGTTATGTGAACATACTCAATTCAATACAAATACGTTTATTTGCATAATGACTTACCTCAGATTCGATTTAACGGAAACGGAAATGGCTTCTCGGTTACTTTCGCTTTCCCGCGGTCTAAGTCCGTTTTCCTCGGTTCTTGATCTAAACATATTCAAATTTAACCTTTTTATTAGCCAACATATTCATTTCAATCCAAAATCACACTTTTAGGGTTATTTGCAACTTAACCCTCACATTTGCACATTTTATCAATTTAGTCTTTTTTTCTCAAAACATCAAATACACAAAATCATCACATGCTCATGCTTAGCCGAATGCTTATGTATATCATACATGCCAATATTTTCCATCAAATTTGCAATTTAGTCCCTCAAATTACTATTTTCTCAATTTAGCCCTAATTACCTAAATTCATCAAAATTTCAAGAGCAAAGCATGTTCATCTAACACATATCTTTCATTTAACAATTAAACTCATCAAAAAGCTTACCATTTCATCAATAGCACATCTCACAAATATCATGAATTCTTCAAATTACAACATGGGCTTTAGAGTATACTAAGCAACGATTGCAAAAATATAGAAACTATCAAAAACCGATTAAAATCATACCTTGAATTGAACTTAGAAATGGCCGAATACCCTAGCCTTCTTATTTTCTTTTTCTTTTCTTTGTTTCGGTTCTAATAGAAAGATGAATACCAACATAATGGCTTTCTAATATTTGTATATTATAACATATATATTATTATAACAATTTCTATTTTATTGACCTTAAAAATCAAGGTCCACCACCATCCACTAATCTTACAATTGGCTAAATTGCCACATAAATCCTCCCCATTTAAAAGCAATTTCAAATAGGTGCTTTAACAAATAGCATTCAAATTTTGCATTCAATGCAATTTAATCCTCTTTATCAAATTAAGCACACAGACAGACAAATTAACTTACGAAACTTTATCACAGTAGCTTAACCACATATCATAGGCACAGAAAATAATATTAAAGTAATATTCAGACTCGAATCTATGGTCCCAAAACCACTGTTCCGACTAGGGTATAAACCGGACTGTTACAATTCTCCCCCTTAGGGATTTTCATCCCCAAAAATCTTACCATTAAATAGATTTGGATATTGTTGTCTCATTGAATCTTCAGACTCCCACGTAGCCTCTTCTATTTTGTGTCGATACCACAACACTTTCACTAACGAAATTTTCTTGTTTTGCAATTCTTTCACTTCACGAGCTAAGATACTGATTGGTTCCTCTTCATAAGTCATATCAGATCGAATTTCAATTTTAGACAGAGTAATCACATGTGACGGGTCAAAACGATATCTACGGAGCATCGAAACATGGAATACATTATGTATCTTTTCTAGCTCAGAGGGCAACGACAATCTATATGCGACTGGCCCAACTCGTTCAATAACCTTATATGGCCCGATGAACCTCGGACTCAACTTGCCTTTACGTCCGAATCGGAGTACTTTCTTCTATGGAGACACTTTCAGAAATACTTTGTCACCGATCTCAAATTCAATCTCTTTTCGTTTCAAATCCGCATAAGACTTCTGACGATCAGATGCTGCTTTCAAACTATTACGAATTACTTTTACTTTCTATTTAGTGTCTTTTATCAAATCAATCCTGTGTAGCTTATTTTCACTGAGCTCAGTCCAATACAGAGGTGTACGACATTTACCTCATAAGGTGCCATTTTGATGCTCGACTGAAAACTGTTATTATAAGCAAATTCAATCAATGGCAGGTACTGTTCCCACGTACCGTTAAATTCAAGAATGCAGCATCTTAACATATCCTCGAGAATTTGAATTATATGCTCAGACTGACCATCTGTTTGCGGATGAAAAGTGGTACTGAAATGCAATTTCGTGCCTAAGGCTTCTTGTAATTTCTTCCAGAATCGTGACGTTAACCTCAGATCCCTGTCGGACACAATTGATAATGGCACCCCATGTAATCTTACAATATCAGAAATGTAAAGCTCGGCTAACTTATCAAGTGAATAATCAGATCTCACCGGAATGAAATGGGCAGATTTCGTCAATCTATCAACTACGACCCAAATTGCATATTTCTTTCTTAGAGTCAGAGGCGGTCCAGAAACAAAATCCATTGTCACTCTATCCCATTTCCACTCGGGAATCGAATCGGTTGTAACAACCTGCATTTAAAACGATGTTCACTTTTTACTTGCGACAAATTAAACATTTTGACACATAGTCAGAAATATCTCGTTTCATACCTGACCACCAGTAGTGTTGCTTCAAATCGTGATACATTTTAGTGCTTCCCGGATGAACAGATAGGTGAGTACTATGAGCTTCACTCAGAATTATCTGTAACAACTCAGAGTTTCTCGGAACACAGATACGATCTCGAAATCTCAAGCAATCATCAACAACTCTAAATTCAGAATCAGAATTCGAATCACACTGAGCTCGTTTTGCTAACATTTCGTTGTCAACTTTCTGAGCATCACATATCTGTTGTAAAAACAATGGTTTAGTATTCAACTCAGCCATTACGGAACTATCATCAGACAGGTCTAACTGAGCATTCAAAGCACGCAATGCAGACATCGATTTCTGACTCAGTGCATCGGCTATAACATTAGCTTTACCCGGATGATAATCTATCACAAGCTCATAATCTTTCAACAACTCTAGCCATCTTCTCTGTCGCAGATTCAAATCTTTCTGAGTCATCAAATATTTCAAACTTTTATGATCT